>OY821775.1:2400000-4800000 GCA_963682175.1 Triglochin maritima
AAACGGCAACCGCAACCCTTTCTTTTGGTGTTTCTTCGAAGTGCAGTATCCATATCCCGAGACTCCATTTGATTTCGCCGGTCGCATCTCAAATAACAATCCATCCGACTATCTGATCTTGTTTTGTACGATGACACGACCAAAAAAAACCCAGCTCCGATAGCTACTTGTTTGGCCCATTTACATGCTTCATCGATTGTTGCAAAGATTTGTGTAGTTTGAAATAACTCACTGTAATCCACTCCATCACCACCGAAATCTGGAACCTACAAAAATAAAATCAAAATTAAAAAAAAAAATAAATAAATTCGAAATTAAAAATTTTCAAAAATAATGTCGAAATTAAAAAAACAAAATCAAAATCAAAAAAAAAAAAAAAATAGGCGTCTGTGTTACACGCCTGCCCCATGGATGGGGCGTCTGTGTTAAACGCCTTCCCCAACGGTAAGGCGTCTGCGTAGGACGCCTGACCGAAGGGAAGGGCGTCTACTACAGACGCCTTACCCATGGGGAGGACGTCTACATAAGACGCCTATCCCATGGGGGAGGCGTCTGCGTTAGACGCCTAGTCCATGGGGAGGGCGTCCTACGCAGACGCCCTCACCATGGGGGAGGCGTCTAATGCAGACGCTCGGCCCAAAATTTGCCCCGCGCCAGGCTTACCTCACCCGATGCATCACCCTCGTCAGACATTTTCGTGGTGTTTTTACTGATAAATTATGAATATACAAGACCATATGCCTTATTTATAGACACGGGACGATATGGGTATTAAATATATTGTTAAGGGCAATTTGGTAATTTCAAGGGGCGATTTAAGTAGTTTTGGGGCGACGTTTAGTAGTTCCCTTGTTTTACCAAGAAACAAATCATATTATCATGTCTCGTACTAAATCATGACAAGCTGATTCAATCATCTCCTACAGAGAACTGCTTCACTTTACGGCTCCATGCAGTCTCACCAGTCATCACCCGCCAAGGGATGCACGAAACCATATCAGATCATTAATCTACATCGAATTAACATGGCTCAAAACATTTCATAGCAATAACCATAGTAAACATGCATTATCTATATTCTTTTTAGGATATTTTACGTGAGTAGCAGGTCCGAGGTCGATAAACTTCTGCCCATCAGGCAGACTAAGAAAAAAGTACACAAATTTAATGATCCAACCAGATGTTTGATTTTCCATGCAAGATGGCTACATTGACTATGACAGTCATCAGATTCACATTATCTAATACGAATTTGCAATACTGCCTTCAAACTTTAGTGAATATATCCAGAACTAAACACAAGAATCGTAGTTGTGAAACATCTACGTATGGCATATGACAGAGACAAGGTCCTGACAAAAAACATAACAGAAATCAATATGATCGAATTATGAAACTTGCACGGTGGCCTGAATAGCTCTCTCGAAGTTGTCTTCAGCTGAGGATATCCTCTTAACAAGCATGTGATCGGGATGTGTAAGCTTCAGTTGGCTGCAGCAATATGAAAGGAAGAAGTTTAAAAGCAAGAGCAAGAATTAAAAATATATGTTGTGACACGAGTAACAAACGACGACAACCACATGGAAAGACTGAACAGGGAATACAACTATACCAGTCTCCAAGTTATTTCAACATGACTTCTTCACTAACTAAGCACAGCCTCATCCATAAAAAGACCATGCAAAGTAGTTTACCACTACCCTATACGGCTATACATGCTCTAGCACTCGAGAAAATACCTTAAAACTAACTCAAATTATGTAACTTAAACACAAGAATACAAGAT
The DNA here is from genome assembly GCA_963682175.1 of Triglochin maritima. Taxonomy (NCBI): domain Eukaryota; kingdom Viridiplantae; phylum Streptophyta; class Magnoliopsida; order Alismatales; family Juncaginaceae; genus Triglochin; species Triglochin maritima. The sequence continues at coordinate 2,401,787 of OY821775.1, forward strand.
ACTCTAAATTACACAAGATGCGTCTTTTTGACAGTACACAAAGCATGCTTAAGAAAGCACTCGTAAGCACCAATTCAACTACTTGAAGAATTAAAACCATATTCTAAAAAAGTTGGATGCATGGAGCCAGTGAAGAAACAACAGGTAACAGTTTTTTCTAAGCAAGACAGTTTATTTCAATCTAGTTTGAGTGATTAAGTCTATCATACACATAAACTCTGCAAGAAATAAGGCATGAACAGGATACAGGACAATGTCTTTACCCGAGGTAGCGTGTGGTTGATTTCCCAAGATGAAGACTGCAAACTATAAGATTGGCTAGAGTTTCACCGTCCTTGGCATCCTGTTCAAGATTTAGAACAATTTTCATCAACGACCTTGTCATACCAACACTTTGTTTTCCACGTGAACAAAACCAAATGTGTGAAATAGGTTCGAAATCAAAGCTCTTTGGGAAAATCAATTATAGCTCGCCTTGTTTAATGCTTCAAGCAGTAGGGTTTCAGCTTCATCAAAATTTCCCATGTGCATGCAGCAAACAGCCTTGCCGTTTAAAATCAGCCCAGTCATCTGATACTTCTCAGAGAAGTCCTGGAAGATAAGGTAGGCTTCCTGTATCTTGGATCCACCCTGATAAAAAAAGTAGTAAATAATAGGATATGGTATATTGGTATCATCACATTGAAGGCAAAAAAAATAAAGTGAGATGTGAAAGACTTACAACTGCAAGGTTCAGCCATGCACTGGCAAGCTGTGTCAATGTGTGATCTTCGTCGGTCTGTTGCATGATTTTTAGCTGCTTCTCAGCATAGTCTGACCGGTGCATCTTAATAAATATTTGTACATTTAGTGCATGGCTGCAAATGCGAAGATAATAAGAGAATGAAGTGATGTTTGCATATAAGACAAACTCCATATATTAGAAGGGCGGGAAACTTGGATCTACCAAGTTAGTAAAAACGAATCTACAATCAACAACTAGAAAAAGGTTATAAGCATTATGAAACCCACAGATGATAACGTATACTAAAAATAGAACAGCTGATTATAACATGGAACCAAGTACATTATCATGTCTGCTTAATCTATACAAAGCATCTCTACCATCTCTTTCTTAGTATTAATTTCTAATGTCAAGAAAAGATGCAGGCAATAGAAGAGACGAGAGACAGTGAAACCAACAGTTCCATAGTTCCACCAGAGTGTGTGTGCTTCAAAGCCTCATTGTAGTCCTTCTCGTGCATGTATATAATTCCAGCAATTAGTCTGAGTGTGGGATTATTTCCTATAGCTGCATCACTCAGCCATTCTCGCAGACTAGCAATTGTAGCTTCCTGCAAACATGACAATGGTGTATCAGTTTGAAATAACATTCAGGCACAATAACCCTGATATTGTTATCTCGCACATGGATTGTGAAACATACAGGAACCACATTTTCTACAATTTAAGAAATATCACAACCAAGTGATAGACCCATGCTTGGAATGTCAAACTATGAACAGTAGCACACGAATTTTGAGCTAAGAATGAGGACTTGACCACCTAAACGGAAAAAATGCATTTTTTTCTGAAGTAATGGGATCTATGAACTGTTTTGTTGCTTTATGTTGAAGTTGAAAACACGCCTAATCGACAATTAAGTCAACAACAGGTAATAGAAGCTTGTGGCTTGTGAGTTAGATCAAACCCAGTTTCCTTCCACATTGGTCAACATAACAAACAACACAACTATCAATTCTGGAGACACTTATTTCATGTTTTGACATTACTACTCTAAAAATAGAATATCACGAATTTTGTGGGGATCAAAATGATAATGTGTTATTTATACACTATTATTGGAATATCATTTCTTCTGTTATTTGTATTCGTAAATTCTCTTGTTCTTTATCAAAAGACATGCTCAAAAAATCCACATTCAGTAATAATTAAGAATCAAATCCAAATCTACCACTCCCTGGTAATGATAAATTACGCATAACTAGTTGGTCTCATGCAGAACATGCCCATGAATTTACAGATAATAACCATCACCACACTCGAAATTGAGAATACACACTACTTTCTTAATCCCCTTACAACACCAGAGCACATTATAAAGAGTAAAGAATCAACCCCCAAAAACACACAAAAAACAAGCTTCCATAGGGACCAACAAAACTAGATTCTTAATTCCAATAAGGAACCAAATGGAGGGAACCTAAGTTTTCACATCGAATCAACGAAAATGCACAACAGATCCAGATCTACCAACCAACCCCCAGATCCGAACCAACCAACCTTTTCCTGCGGATTGGCGAAGTACATCGCCAGAAGCTTCACGGCTTGGAGCGGTGTCGGAGCCGACGAGTCGATCTCGTTGATCACAAGCTGTAGAAACCCAAAAAGATTCGATCTTTCCATCCAAATCGACAAAAACAAAGACAATCGTCGCGAACCTGGTAGGATCCTAGGGCGACATAGGAGCGGTGGACGAGGGCGTCCCTCTCGAGGGCGTCGTCAGGGGAGAGATTGGGGAGGTCGCTGCTGTTGATGGCCGCCTGGTAGGCGCCGAGGTAGAAGTTGTTCCGGATGACGAAGAGGTGGTCCGGCGCCGTCATCGCCGGCGAGATCTGGAGTGGTGGGTTAGGGGAAGGGGAGGAGTGGAAGAAAGTGAGAGATCTGTGAGATTGTGTTTTGGAGGGGATGCAGGGCGAAATCGGTCGGGTCGATTGACTCGATTCGGGTTGGGTTTTTTTTTCCTTGAGTGGGGATTCAATCGGTGGACAAAAGTTGAGACTCTTTAACGCCACTATTAACCGTGTCTGGGTACTTTTTAGACGTCTGATTTTTTTTTCTCTATCATGTCATATCAGCTCATACGTCCTTTTATTTTTAACCGTGTCTAGAAACAACCCGGACATCCTACATTCTCTCTCCTCAATGACATTTGAAGATCAATCTTAGGTAAAAAAAATCAGAAGAAAAAAAAATTGGAAAAAATTTAAAAAAATTAATATTTTGAACAAATTTAAAAAACAAACAAACGGGGCACACATGCCCCCACCCAATCCACTCCCAAGGGAAGAAGGCATGAGAACATGGCCCGGTTGGCAAAACAATGGGACGTGGACCTAAGCGTCCGATCCACGCATCTCGTTAAGGAGACTCTAAGTGCGACAACGTTTGGTTGAAAAATATAAAAGTTTTCATTGTACGTAGCGCATATGTATTCATATCAGGTGGTTTGACTGAAACAAACATAACACAAATCTAATGTATTGCTTTTAGCAATTTTGAGTAATAGGTTGAGCTTGGTTCCCTGACAAAATTGAGTAACGAGTCAACCCAAGCTCAACCCATTACTCAGAATTAGTGGTGCATATGGGTTGGGTTTGGGCTTAAACCCGACCCAACCCGAAAAATTCGGGCTTGGGAAAAACCCAACCCGAACCCGAACTGATTCGGGTTCAACCCAACCCGACCCGAAATATACGGGTTGGGTCGGTTCGGGTTGGACCCGAATCAATTAAGTTTGGTCAAATCTCACCTAAAACCAACATGAACATGATATTTTAGAATTATTCGGGTTGGGTCGGTTCATTTGCATCTTTGGCTGCACTATTCTAACTCATTCTTCTAAAAACGAAACAAATACATAGAGTCAAATAAAAATCTCATATACACATAATTAACCACCTTATATTAGTTAAATTGCACCTCATCAAGGAAAAAGCAATGATACTCAGAAACCAAATAAAAAAATCTTCTTGCACTAAATAAACACAAAAAGGAGAAACAAATCAAACAAACATCGTTACAAATCAAGCAATCAAAAGCTATGTCTATATTTGCAGCTTCTAAAGAAAAAAAACCAACTTAAATTGTTGAACTTATGCCAAACCTTTGTCACAACAAACAACTTGCATACCGATTAACCGCCGAAGTTGTTCCGAATCAAGGGGACTTCTGAAACCCGAACCAATTTGTGTGGTGTGCCTGTAGACATTCAGTCTGAAGGTGCTCCGATCAAGCAATCTTTTTGTTCATATCACCCACAAGCCTCCTCATCTGAAACCTCCATAACAAAAACACTCCAAACCCAACACACCCTATAACCATCAACCGGACCCACTCGCCACCGGTCTCGCGCTCCGACTCGGCCTCCTCGACTCTCCAATCCCCACCCCTCCCCTCACTCATCACACACTCTCCTCCCATCCCTAACCGCAACACCCCTAACTGTCCTCCCCTCCCCAATCTTGATCTCATCATACAGACATACACGCCCACCTCCACCCACTAGTCCTCAACACCCACACCGACTCTCCCCCGGCGACGACCACCACCCCATCCGACCTCACCGTAACCTGAGTCACATTCTCAAATACAGAACCACCTCTTCCTCTTACCACAACCTTCCTGGCGGATCCATCTTCGCATTCGATCCTAACCAGATTTCCGTGAGGGGGAGGTAAGGAGATAAGGAGGGAGGAAAGGGTGATGAGGAAGGTTTTTCCTGAGATGGGATCGAGGGTGAGAGAGGAGGCGAGGAGGGGGAGAGAGGAGAGGAAGAGGTGGGAGCGGGAGAGGAGGTGGAAGGAGGCGAGGAGGGAAGGGGAGTGGAGGGAGAGGATGCGGTGGAAGTGTTGGGGTGGTGTTGGGAGGACACGAGGAAGTGTTGGGAAGTGTTAGGGTCAGTCGGTTTGGTGTAGGATGGACAGTCAGGATATTTTCGGGAAAATATTACAAAATATCTTTGAGTTCGGGTTGGGTTGGGTCAACCCGACCTCTCAACCCGAACCCGACCCGAAAATTCAGTTTCCAGATTTTTTCAACACGACCCAACCCGAATCCCTTTCCAACCCGACCCAACTCGACCCGACCAGTCGGGTTCGGGTTCAACCTGACCCGTGTACACCCCTACTCAGAATTGCTAAAATTATAACAAAATTACCGCTATGGAAATAAAAAAGTCCAATAATTATACATTTTCCCTTCCATGTTCCATCAAATTGCAAACCGGCCGCACCCCCAAGCCGAAGTCCAGAACCACGTGGGTCCGTACAATCAAACCCTAATCGCTCTCCGATCCATCGTCTAAAACCCTAATGGCGGCGGGCGACGTCGACGGCGGAGCCTCGGCGAAGGAGAAGGCGGAGGACGCGATCCTCGGCTTCCTCAACTCCGCCGACAAGATCGAGGACTCGCACAAGTTCGCGGCGTCCCTCGCCATCGACCACACCGACCTCGAGAGCGTCATCAAGAGCCTCCACGGCTTCCAGATCGTCGTCGCCGAGGTCCGAATTCGATGTGAAGGGTTTTTTTGGGAGTAGTTGTGAAGAGAAGAGCACCTTTTAATGCCGTATTTAGGTTAAAGTTGTGAATTTTAGATGAATGAGGGTTAATGATGTGGTGATATGATTCCTCTTACTACTAGTCTGGTGTTTGGAGAGTGAATTTGATGTGGACTTTAGTGGATTGTTGAGTTTGGATGACGACGTGAAGAGAAAAATCTTGCTTGTGCTGCATTCAAGTCAAGGTTGTGTCTTTTATTCGAGTGCATTTGTTAATGCGAAGATGTGGAAATATGGAGAATGGATTATTTCTGTCAATTGAGTTTTGATTTCTTTGGACATGGAATCTATTCGTTTTGGATATTGAGGTTAATATGTAATATGTTATTGCGTTGCGTCGTCACTTGAAATTTGGATAAAGCTTGAGATCTTTTGACTCTTGACACTATTCAATTACATAGAGGACCGGAATGATATAGAGGTGTCACTTTAGCATTTCACTCATAATTCTCTAAGCTTTGAAATATTTGAGTGTAGCTATTAGCTAGTTGTGATAGTAGGACTTCTTGAAATCATTGTTTGCATTTGTTTGAGGGTATTGTTTTTCTTCTTCTTTCTGTTGGAGTCTATTTCAAGTCCCTGCTTGTTTTGCCAGGATGTTAGACGAGACACGTGGGTTCTTACTGAAGAAGGAAAGTCTTATGTTGCCTCGGGATCGCCAGAGGGACAACTTTTCTCAGCAGTTCCTCCAGAAGGAATTCTTCGCAGTGAGCTGCAGGTTTGTAAGCTCACCATCATCATACAGTTATCTACTTATTGGCTCAAAATTCACCGAGGCTGAGACTTTATGTGTTTCACCGACCTTCAGAAAAAGTTGGGGGATGCACTTTTCAAAATTGGCAGTTCTCAGGCTGTGAAGAACAAGTGGGTGTTCATTGAGAATCAACGTATTTCTAGAAAGGTGTCTCTTCTATCTCGTATTGTTTTATGGTCAAGCATTTATTATTAGTTTCTTTTTTACTTGCAACCATTCTGAAAAAAATATGTCAGCATCTCAAACACTCAATATCTGTGTATTTGTGAAGCAACTGACTTTGTGAATTAGGCTTAGTAGATCATTCGGACAGCATTAGCCCTTCTATGACTTCGCCTGTGGCCACCCTTCACAAATCAATACCCATCTCAGATTGTGATTTTGTTAGTTTTTTTTTACAATGTACAAGCTGCCTAGTTGGGACCACCATTCACCAATACTAAGTTGATTATTGTAACCGTTAGTTATGCTGTCAAGACAATAACACACATGTTATTGTGTGTTATGACGTAAATAACTCACAGATTAGATCAAGCATGAAAGAGGCATAAATGCATAACATTATATGATTCAATACCTGCATAAGATCTTTGGGTATTTGTTATATATTAGCTTATGCCTATGCCATCATGTTCTACTTATACTAAGCGTACACGATTAGCAAAAAATGTGCCCATATTATGTTTTAGAAAATATTCTATGTTCTTGTGATCAAGGAACATATACTCAATCTAAGTGGATGTATGTAAGGTGAAAATCATCAATTCCATATAGATTGAATTACTTATGACTGGAAGCTTGGTTCTAGTTACATGATCCAATTCTTAACAATCTTGGTCTGACATGCCAATTCATTGTCTAGTACATATAATTTAGTAGTTAGTACAACCCTAATTAGCTTTAAACAGATCTTTGGTAATGCTGAGAAGGAAAAAATCAATGAAGTTAGTAAATGTATTGAAGTATTAATGAAGCTAATTGTAACTTGAATATATTCTTCATGGGGATTTATGTTTTATTTTTTTTCTTGGATATTTGTTTGCCTATCTTTTGGAGCATCAAGATTCAAGCAGTTCCATATAATTTGGTTATTTTAGTATGGTGGACTTATATATTTTTCGTCTTTGTAGGTTGAAGGCATTGAGGATCGGGTTAAAAGTTTGCTAGAAAAAGTTGAAATGGGAAAGGTATACTCATTCTTGCAAAAGTTTGCTAAACAGAGTTATTATCTTTGTTTCTCATCGGCTCAAGGTAGCGAGTTATTTACATCACCAGTTGATGATGTAATTTGTTACCCCCATATACTGGGTTTGAATTTGTTAGACAACCTTGGAATTGATCTAGAAACCAAGGCAGAGGCGAAGTGAGGCAATGACCCAATCGATGTGAGGACCTAGTTCTGGAAATAACAATGAAAATATATCAGTTAAAGAAAAATATTATAATCCAATGATTATACAACTACAAAATAAATGTCGCTTGGTTGTCTCCACTATCTCTAATGTCCTCTTCATCCAAGTCATAGCCATCGTCTTCAATGCCTTCTTCATTGATTGAAAATGACATTAAGAGACTACTACGATTTGTTGAAGGTTGGGAGGTCAATGAAAAGTCACTAACAAACGAACACATGTCTATCGCAGAAGAGGCTGCGGGAGTTTTCTAAGGTTGTGCTGCAATAAGTATCTTTTTCAACGGTGTCTTCTTAATGTATATAAGACCAGTGGCTCTCTATTTAACTTCTAAGCCCTTTAGTGGACTTCACATAGGCCATCAAGATCCGAATATCTTAGCCTCTTAAGCGGGTGAGGAATTTAGCTTGCCCAAAATAAGTCACTGGACGATGGCACATTGCAGAGAGCCACTTGGCCTTAAGGGACTAGGAGAGTAGGAGGTCAGCTCTACAACATTAAGTGAGATTTAGTAACAAGTTGCTGCTTAATTCGAGATAGAACTCACCATCAGTATGGATTAGTCTAAACTTTCAAGACACAATACGATGAAATACCATTTGCCCTCCACATGAATGAATATTCTCCGTTGACCTTTCTTAGAGTAGTTTCTCATCCTCCACTTCCATCTCCATCTCCACCACCACCACCACCACCTTTTTCATCATCAGTACAAGTTCATTCCTTTCCTCTTTATCTTGTTCAGAATTTGTAATCTTCCTCATAGATGGCATACTTACCAACTAGAAGATTTTCTGCTTTTGTCCCCCTCCCCTTCTATTATTGTAGCTATTATGTCATTTAAAAAATCAAATTACCTCGGTTATTATTATTTTTCATTGGTAAATGGAAAGGTTTCCTTCATATGGTAAACAGGGAATGTGCTAAAGCACCAGTGGGTTGTAGCAATGACGACTTCTATCAGAATTTCAATATTTTTTTTACATGAGATGAGGTTGAGGAAAGCAACTTTTTTTTGAATCATCCACTCAGATCCATTGCTGAATCCCACTCATCAGGATCTTTATGCATTTTAGACTCCACTTGGTATATGAAACCACTCCATTTGCCATTGGTTCTATGTGGGACCTATTTGGTTGTGAACTGCTGCATGATTGTTGTACATTTGGCGTAGTTCCCGTTAGTTAGTATTTTTTCCCCTTCAAATCTTGTAGTCACCTAAAACCAATCTACACTTTGCTTCCAATTTAATCTTTTAGTTCCTTCCTCCATGCTTGGATTTTCTCTCTCTCAATTCCATGTCCTTATGCATTAGTCATAATATAGATATACCGAACAACATATAATCAATATTTAAAACGTATAATTTCTCCGTATCTCTAACTAGTGTAACCTTTTCAGTTAGTGTTCTAAATTCATTGTAAAAAGTAACGTTTGCTATATGCACATACATGTCATGATATCAGCTATATCACAGTTTTTTGCCATTAGGTTTCATCATTTCTTGTTTAAACTTATAGCTAGTTTTGTAGATTATTGGCACTGGAGACATTACGGACATGAAAAAAAGAAAGCTTATCCGCTTGCAGTAAGTTTATTCTAGATATTTTGTTGGTTGTAATTTAGTTTTCTATTTTCTTGTTTTTTTCTGGGAGTATATATATTGTTTTGATGTACACTGGAGTACCATTTTCTATTTATTTATGTAGCACTGGATTAGTTACTGTTCTGTATATACCTTAGTCAGGGCGCTCTTTCGATAGGAAACTCCTCTCCTTAACTCAAATTGGATTAGCTAAATTAAGATCAATTACTTTTATGGCTTCTATTTATTCTTTAAAAAAAGTTACTATGTGATAGTAGCTTTCCTTTGGTCATGCTAATATCTGATATCTGACTATGCATGGAGTTTTTCTTTTGTCATTATTATTTATATACAATTTTTTGCAGGACTTGGAAAGGCTATTCATTAACCAAAGGCCCTAATTATACTGTAAAGAGGGTCAGAGCTGCAACTGATTTGACCCGTGAACATTTGCAAAGGTATCCCATCACGAGCCGTCAAATATAGTTGCATATCTAAGTTGTCTGGATTGTGATTGTCTGTATGAATGGTTGCAGTGCCGATTTTGTTGTTTTTGTTGATGTCTTTTGTGTTGTTTCAATTAATTGATTACAACAACAACAACAAAGCCTTTAATCCCAAACTCGTTGGGGTAGGTTAGAAATGAAACTCTAAGGAGTCACGGTTCATGCACGTGAATTACCTTCTTCCACGCGTTTCTATCCAATGCAAATTCCCGAGGAACATTCCAATCTTTTAGATCTCTTTTGACCGTCTTCTTCCACGCGTTTCTGTTAATAGATTGTCTTCTTTTTTAGTTTGTTTATGTTAATGGATTATGTCTTCTGTTTGCCGCTCTGAAGAAAGTTATTCACGTGCCTGAACCATGATTCTTTTGAGTCAATTTCTAGTTTTTGGGAATAAAGGTTTGGTTGTTCTTGTTGTTTGCGCTTTACTTTGCTCATAATTACTCACTGACATCTCCACCGTGCTAATATCTGATAATATGGTTTGAAGAACACAACCTGTTACTATAGTTGTTAGCAACCACAATTTCAAGCTTCATTCTCTGTTTTTCTGTTATTTGATAGTTACTCTTATTTTTTAATTAGAATTCAGAGATACTGAAGAATTGAGAGATCAAAAACAATAACTAAATGAATTTTAATATATTTGTTGATAATTTTATGACCTTTATGAGTTATAACCATGTGATCCTCTGAAGTCAGGTCCTATTGTTCCCTCCATTGTTCTTTGAATCTCAGAGGTGTATTGACCTATGAGCATCTATGACTACCCATCTTTTTGCTGCATGCATCAGAGCTTGTTTGTGAATTTGTGATTCATACCTTTTATGCAAACCAGAGAGGCAGAGATTGGCTTATCATTTTAATAGTGAGATACTGACCCTCATTGCCTTTTGTTTTCTTCCCTGACTTGCATCAACATTTTGAAATTTTCACTATTGGCAAAGCACACCAAAAAAGTTTTTAGATCAACATGTGCTATTGATATTTGGAGTTGTCCAGAAGTTGCTGCTGTTTTGTGATGGTGCTTCCAGTTTTGTTTTTCTTTCTGAAACTGTCAGTCATCTTTGTTCTGCACTGAAAGAACATATTTTTCTTTTTTGTTTGTTTGTTTTGTTTACTTCCCAATCTAAAGACTTGCTACCATTGATATTTTGTAATTCCCAATAAAGTCGTATGTTCCTGTAAATGGGATTTTTCTACTGGACTGTCTATTTCAGTATTTCCCATTTCTCGTTGAAATACAAAAGTGTTTTTGGCTTATTGATTCTTATAGTTTTCATGCAACCATGACTTTCCCTGGTATTGGTGCTTCTTGAAGAGTTAGAATGAGTCCCTTCTATTTTTAATTAAAGTAAAATCCAGTGATGGTGGTACTGAGATATTTCTTCTGAAACTTATCAGTTCATTTTTATCCCTGTAGAATTGACATGGTTTTTGTAATGTGCCGTTTCCTTTAATTCACTAACTTATTCCATCATAAATTATTTTGCTAAGACACGTATCCCAAAATCCATTACATTTTTGAAGATGAAGATATGACGTCTCTTCTTATTTTTTGAGAATATAGGGGTGACTGGAAGAGCCTTGAGTTTAAGAAGTACAACCTCACAGCTCGAACTCAGCCCATTGAGACCGGTTGCTTTCATCCTTTACTTAAGGTATAATCTATGTTTTGGTTGAATTCTCAGTGATGTTCTTTGATCTATTTTTCTGTGCCGATTGCTGGCATCCAAGTAATTTCCTTTAAATGCATTTGTTTGATTATACAATTTTGTTTTTACAGCTTTTAGTGCCACACAAATCTCTACCGTGCTATCATCTTGCTTAGGCCTCTATCTCTTTGATCTTAAGTAATCATATCATATCATATCAAACAAATTAGTTTGTCTTTAATGATGGTTTAACATGTACATTCTTAAAAAAAATATTTTAAAACAGTAGAATAAATATAAGGCAACTAAAAAACGAAAAACAATAGAATACAATTTTTAAGAGGTGCATATGTGACCCTGCGACCAGGGTCGCATATGTGATTGTGTGGTCGCACAATTGTAGAATATTTTTCTTAATTTTTAAATGCGAAAAATTTCAATTTTTTCAAAAAAAGGTATTTTTTTTTGGAAACAATCAGGGAAAATACGGGAAAATTCAAGAAAATATGAACAATGTAAATATTAAATAAAACAACTATTTTAACTTATAAAAACAGTTATTTCTTTTTAAAAAACACCAACTATTAAATAAAAAAACATACCACCCCATGCACCGTTCCACCCACTACAAAACAAAACTTAAATAAATAAATAAACACTCCACCACGCCCCTCTTCCAACACCCACAATTTCCTCCCCTCTTGTCCTCCACGCCCTTCCTCCACCCCAAAACATCCTCCCACATCCTCGTCTGCCGCCCCTTCTCCGACAAAACTCTCTATTGCCCTCAAGACGCTTGCGGCGCTCAAGAGCAACATCGGCACCGACTCCACCTATACGGTTGCATACTCGGGCTGTGAGGCTGCTTGTATCGCACCCATTTGGGTGCGACTGTGCTTAGGTCGCATATGCGACCCCCTTGGTTTGGATCGCACAGAGCTGCTGCATACCGAGTATGTGGCCGCACATTAAAACTTTGGTAGAATATAAGGGGTTCGTATTGAAAGAAAAATGGTAAGGTTGTGTATATTGAAGAGCAACCATTTTTTTATTTGCTGTGATATATTTGTCTCTCGCCATTTCAGGTGAGACAGCAAATCGTATCCATCTTCGTTGGTTTGGGGTAAGTGTAGAGGTTTTTCCTCACTGATATCCTTCAAACACTTCGCGTCTTTGTGAATTTTAATATATCTTGTCCTATGCAGCTTCGTGGAGATGCCTACAAATAAATATGTTGAGAGCAGGTAGTTAATTCTCTACTCATCCTATATTCATGCTAGCAGTGCAGGGCAAGATTTTATTTTGTTTACTATATTGTACAACTACCATTAGCCTACCCCAACTAGTTTGGGATAAAAGGCTTTGTTGTTGTGTATTGTACAACTACCATTGTTGGTAAAAAATGATTAAATGACTTGCATATGGTAGGAACAGATTCATTATTCTATTGTCTTTTTATGTCCATAAAATGCGACATTTTATGCTTGTCTAGACAGTTTTTTATAAGTCCTTGATAAGTGCTTACTTAGTCTATAGTAGCACCAGGGAAGTGATTTTTCCATATCTAACTTTTGATATAGGTTCCTTTTTCAGTAAGTCTAAACCGGTTATAACTCCCTCAAAGTATTATATTGTGGGTCTGCAATGAGTATTCAACTATTCATGATTCCAAGTGCTGTTTAACATCCAGTTCATTGTGCTGGGGAAATGAAATTCAATGCCAATCAGGGGAATAATTAGTTGTCATTTAGTATACATTGTACACGTATATTTCCAACAATTTTGTTCTTCGTTTGCATGATATCTTTATTCCTGACTTCTCTGAGATGGCCATTCCTTGAGGCTTCAAGCAATTATAATTCTCTCATGCCAGCTAAATAATTATGTTTTCTTCTATTCCTCAAGGTAGTAATGGTGTGAGAGTGATTTAACAACAATTTCAACAACTTTCATAGAATCTTTTAAGAGACTAATTTTTTTTCTTTCCCCCCCTCAGTTTTTGGAATTTTGATGCCTTGTTTCAACCCCAACAGCATCCTGCTCGCGATTCCCATGATACCTTCTTTCTTAAAGGTCTTCAGCTTTTCTCATGACTAATCTATATCAAAAAGAATATCCTTAGTTTGTCTCATGATTTACGTTTATTAACATGGTTCTGTTTCAGTTCCTTCTACTACTGTGAAGCTACCGGAAGATTATGTTGAGAGAGTTAAAACTGTACATGAATCTGGTGGTTACGGCTCAAAAGGGTGTGCCCTAATCTCCTTCTTTGTTGTTATGGTGTGGTTTTCTTATTGATCTCTTGTGCAGGTACCGATGTGAGTGGAAAAGGGATGAAGCAGAGAAAAACTTGCTTCGTACTCACACTACTGCAGTTTCCTCTAGAATGCTTTATTTGCTTGCTCAGGTGTCTTCATCCTTCTGGTCATGTACTATGTTTGCTTGTATTAAAATTTTATGCATCTGTTGACTGCTTTCTCCGTAGTAACTTAGTTCCATTGTTGCATTTGGATATGGTTTCATAGTTTGACATTCATCTCAAATATATTAACTTATTAACTTTAGCCAGCAGCTAATTCAATGATAATATTTTTTGTGGTTGTCGCCGTGCCTCTAGTTGACTCTATTTGCATTAAGGGACCCACTTTTGCTATGCCACTCTACCATTTTTCATCGTTCAAAAATTGTGGAAACCCAGAGTCACAGTAAATGCTAATTTTTTAATACACCACATATACCTTACTTCAAATCTATAAAAATTTACCAGCAATAATTCTAAAACAGCACTCGTAAGTCTCTTGAAACCCTTTGTGTCTTTGTTACGCTGAGCACATCTTTGCCAAACATTGTATTGCTACAAGATGCTACCGTTACTATGGAAATAAGCCTAAAATTGTGTTTTCCTACCACCTTGTTGGTATACATGTTCCTCAGAGTCATTGTCCAACTACTCATCCAAATGGTTTCTAAAATTTACTTGCGATTTAAATTTTAGAGAATGGAGTCTTTTTTTTTGGTTTTTTGTATTTTATTTGCTTCGTGTGATGAGTGTTTTCTTTGAAGTTGAAGTGTAAGGTCTAGTCACTGAATATTTTGTATCCCCTTTTGAATTGGTTCAGTCTTATTGGCCCAAGGGGTTGTATCGTTTTTCTTCTATTGTACTGGAGCCACCTATGTGGTTTCCCTTGCCCAAGCAAAAATAAATAAATTGCAAACTTTTGAAGTGATAATCCTATTTAGAAAAATTGCAATAATGTACCACTAATATCTCTTCCTTAATCTTATGAAGTTTCATCACCAACAATCATTAAAAATATTGTTTTCAAGTTGGAACTTATGATGTAACAAATTTGTTTTCCTTTTTTTTGCTAATGTCAAGCTATCAAAAGATATTGCATAATAAGTATCTCTAGCTGTTTTGGCGATCGTTACATATGAATCAGGTGTTTGGGTTTATGACTGTTACTGCTACATCTTTATGATAATATTTTAGTCCTTTTCTTTTTTGTAATCAATGTTGATTGTGGACTCCAGAAACCTTTTCGTCCTATGAGATACTTCTCTATCGATCGAGTTTTCCGGAATGAGGCAGTAGATCGTACTCATCTTGCTGAATTCCATCAAATAGAAGGTGCTCTCCTTTTGTTGTCTTAATTCCTGTTTCATACCACGTGTTATGTCATATCATCCCTTCAGTTGCCATATCCAGGTAATATACAACATAAGAAATTTTATGAAAATTTTCATTTGTTTGATTTAGGGGTTGTGTGTGATCGAGGCCTCACTCTGGGAGACCTGATTGGAGTTTTGAATGACTTCTTTGCGCGACTTGGTATGATATTCTAACTCAATTCTCGACTTAATACGTGTTTTTTTTGGGGTTGAAAATCATACTTTCTATATCATGCAATTGTGGTTAAATGCAGACAACTACATATAAGGTTCTTACAGAAGATTTTCTGGGGAGCATTGTATTTTTCTAAAACTATAGACAATGATAAGTTAATTTTCTCTGATAATGGGAAACCTTGTCAACTTTTTCTTCTCATTTTGTCAGTCTGCTGAAGCCAATGTGAATTACATTATTTGTGGCCCTTGTGACGTAAGAGTGGAATATCACATTTCAAAGTTGTATTTCTCTGAGGATTTTTGACCTGTTATTACCTTATCCGTCGAATTTGGGATTGCTTTCTGAGTTAGGAAAGACTTTTACTGAGTTATATTAAACTTTTGAATATAGGTTACTTCGTCACTTCTCATTTCTGTCGTACCATGATTAATGTCACAGCCTCAATGTGCTTTGAATTTGACCATGGTGATTTTACATGCACAATCATGAGCAAGTGCTTTATGTTTTCTAATCTTGCTATGTTTGGTTTTTGTTTTGCATCCTCTAGGTATGTCCAAGTTGCGGTTCAAGCCTGCTTACAATCCGTATACAGAACCGAGTATGGAAATTTTCAGGCAAGGTTTTCTTCTGAAGGAAGAAAAATTGAGGCTGCGTCATGCATTTTGATGATAGGTCACTTCATATTTTCATTTTCTAATGTCTTGTGTAATGGCTCAGCTACCATGAAGGTTTGAAGAAGTGGGTTGAGGTAGGGAACTCAGGAATGTTCAGACCAGAAATGCTTCGTCCAATGGGTTTGCCAGAAGATGTTACTGTTATTGCCTGGGGCCTATCGTTAGAAAGGTATAGCATGATAAACTTACCAATAAAGTGAACCGAAGCTGTACCAATAATATAAGGCAATAAGTGTTGATCCACTTGTTGTGTTGTCCTCTCAAACTAAGATGGTTATACAACTTATTAACGTATATCTTTTTCAAACATTGACGATTGGCAATGCCATGCTGCGTATTCATATATCTTGCCTTCTTGGAGTCATTGATGAGTTGATCTTTCTAATTTTCATCTTGTTTTGATTTTACTTTGCATACCTTAATTATTGTATTATATTCAAATTCCTTTTAAATGTCAGCTTTACCATCCTTTGGCTAAGTGTTTAAATATTTTGCTTTTGAATTATTTATATTTGTCAAGAATTCTGACTAATATTTTCCAAAAAAAAACCCTGTAATTTTTCTGAGAGCAATTATCTTGTGATATCAGGCCAACCATGATTCTTTATGGCATCAACAACATCCGAGATCTCTTTGGTCCTAAGGTACGGTTGGTCGTACTGTATATTTTGCACGTTATGCGTGGATCCCCTAATTCATAGGTACATAAAAATGTTTTTCTTCTGGTTTCAGGTCAGCTTCGATCTTATAAGGAAAAACCCAATATGCCGTCTTGGAATGGAGTAGACATCGCGTGGCTCTATTTACAGTGAGTTATATTAGATTTACTGTTTGCATGGAAAGATTTCTCCGAAGGTAATTTATCAGCTCCAATTTTTATGATGTTGGTGTGGTTTGGTAACCCACCGTCTCCATTATTTGTTGTATAATGTCAATTTCTTGTCGTAGTAAAAGATAATTATCTACAATCATGAAGGTGCTGTTGTTTTTTAATATTTTTATTGTCTACTCTTTGTGTTCAAGTTCTTGGTAAGGTTAAATTTTTTCCTTTCCCGAGCTGTACTTGTATATACATGAAGAGTAGTCAAGTTTTTGTCTCGCAATCAAGCATATATATGCCAGTTCATGGCTCCTTCCTTTAATGAAAAAACTACCTACTATTTTAAAAAAAACATATTTATGTCAATTTCTTCTGTTTTCTTCACTTAGATATTCAACACAGTAAGCATAGGGAAACCGAAGGTTGTCAGGGGCATCCCAACTTTAGGCACCTATCATTGAGGTGCGAGCTATTTACCTGCCATGAAAGAGTTTGATTGCTTTTGGTGCTTTTACTCCGGTCTTTAAGGTCAAACTACCTTTCAGGAGTAGCCTTTCACTTCAGAGTTCGGACTGCATATGTTCCAAATTTAACAAATGAGCCACTACTGTTGGAGACTTTTTTAAAGCAAATACTAATTCGTTGCAGTCGAATCAAAGTGATCCTTTAGGAACTTTAAGGTAGATCATTCCTATCCTGTCCTATCAGGAGAAGCTACTTCAAAGCTAAGAACGTTTTCTACAAATGATGTTTTTGGCTTGCAGATCAGTAAAAAACACCTACAAATATACAATGGCCTGTTATTTTAGTGGTTCACAATCACAGACATAATAATTGACAGACTTGTCAAGAGTACGAAGTAGTGTCCATTTTAAGCAGAGTCCAAATGCTTTGATGAAGGTGTTAGATGCATGTGTTAAATTCACCGGTGTAACGCATCACTGGATGCAACAATGACAAATGGACCTGTAGACAGTACATGTGGGTTGAAGGCCAACTTGATCAAGTTGTCCTTCCTCCCAAATGGACCTGTAGACATTTCAGTGTCTGTCACAACATTAGTATCCATTTCAATGCTTACTATCTACGATTGTGCTGTTTCTTTCTCCCTCTTCATGTGAGGTTCAGTGGGTACACATGGCTTGGGTCACATTGTCGAAGAAAAGTCTTTAAAAGACCAGGAATGCCTACAAGTTGGGAAACAAGGGAGCTATTAAAAACTTGTCCTTCCACTCTCCATCCATCTCTCTTTCCTTTCATCTTTACAATTGAAAGTGTAACTTCTGATACTAACTTTTTATTCAAAGGTGGTCGGATTACTGTTAAAAAGAATTATCAATCTCTTTTGAAAGGTGAACTGGCAAAAAACCTCAGGTTTTGTACTTGTTATTTCACCTTCGTACTTGTTGAAAGAGTTTTGTTTCGATAAAACTTCGTGACGAATCTCTTTGTTGCTGCTTTCAGCCAATCTAAGTTCGTAATTTTACTTCTTTCCCGAATCCCAAATCAATTTCGTCGTTCCAATTGTGTTTTGATTTGTTACTGACGATCGATCGTCCTAAAAGTATAACTCTTATGACTATTGATTGTGTGTTGAGGGTTGATTAGATTGAGATTGAAAGTTTGAAAACTTTCAAAGAAGATGTCCACTGTTGGTGTGAGCACTCCTATAATGATCCATAATCTTCTTTTTCAGGAACATTTACAGTCCTGTCCCAGTGGCTGTGGATGCACATGTCTTATCGCCAGCAAATGTGCAAATGCCACGTGTCAAACCCCCACTCAAAGTGTTGGTATCCAACAAACTTTGAGATGCATGTTGTCACATACTCACATGGGAGCAAAGGCAATGATTGTACTAGACTTTGTTGTTTCACATGGAGGTGGTATGTCTTGAATTTGGGTCCCCCCACCCCACCGCACCCTAACCATCCGGCCCAACCCCCACTTTTAAGTTTTAACTCCATATTTATGTCCATATTTTGCCCAATATATTCGGAGAAGGATGGTATTACCTTTCCAAAGTAAAATAATTGTTAAAGGAATTGTAAGTGCACTCCCTTTTTAGTCACTATCATCAACTACTGAGTCGTCAATTCTTCATTTTATTATTTACATCCTTAGTACATTGTTAGTGTGAGTGCTGAAAATTGTTGGTAATTAAAAAATGTCCTTTTTAGATAAACGTGTTTCTACTTTGGATCCACGTTTAGAGTTTACTTTGTTGAAACAACGTTCAGGTAGTGGTCACCTACGCGGTAGGCGACCTCCTGTCGCGGTGGTCGTCTGGGCGACCACCACCTTTCGCCTGGGCGAGAGCCGTTGGAGTCTCATTTTTTATTTTATTTTTATTTTCAAAAATTACAAGTTTGCTACTACCCCAAATCCTATATAAACCCCTCCAAACATCTTCATTTTTCACACATCTCTCATTCTCTTCTTCTTCATAATTCTATTCTCATCATCAAGTTTCCTAATCACCAAGTTTTTGCGATTAAGTCTCTCGTCTGGTGCTTAGTTTTGAAGTTGGAAAGTGAAGTCTCTGATCCGGTTCTTCATTCTTCAACCGCCAAAATCAAGTGTACTCTTTCTAACTTCTCTTTTGAATTAAATTAATTAGTATTTTATTTTCATATTAGTCTAAATTTGTATATTAGTCTAGTTTTAAGATATGACTTACGTACCCGACACTAGTCTCCCTATGCATCACGAGAGTTACAATGACCTAAAACCTACCCATACAAATGACCATGGTTGGAATACTGCCCATTACATTAGTACTAATGATAAAAATTGCATTGTCTATCAGTTATGTGGTAAGGAAACTAGAGGTGGTATAACCCGTCACAAACAACATCTTGCACACACACCCGGTAGCAATGCTAGACCTTGTGATAAAGTTCCTGACTCTAGTAAACAAGACATAACTGCATACATGATTAGAAACAGTAGGACATTACAAAACGAAAATGTATGTCTTGATGATTATGTAAACCGAGAAAACATAGAATTTGATCTGGAAATTGGGTCGTGTTCCGGTTCTGCTCGGACCCCAACCTCCCGTTCTCGCCCCGTTCCTGGTCGAAAGAGACAAAAACAACGTTTGTGGGTACTATTTTGCGGACGTGGAAATGACGTGGTTTTCAGCCTCCAACAAAAAACCATCGAAAGAACCTTTAAAAAAGAAGATAGGAAAATAATTAATTAAAAATGGTCTAGGCTTTTCTATAGATGTGGTATATCATTCAACACTGTAAGGATGCCTGAGTGGAAGGAAGCAATATCCGCTACTTGTACTTACGGACCCAGACTTAAACTCATGACGTATCATGAAGTTAGTGACTCGTGCCTTTAACAGGAAATTGACTACACTAGAGGTATACTAGAGTCGTACAAACAAGATTGGGCAACATACGAGTGCACGTTGATGACAGATGGCTGGACTGATAGGTCCGGTAGGAATATAATCAATTTTCTAGTAAATTGTCTGACAGGTACCATGTTCATGAGGTTTGTAGATGCTTCTGGTCACTCTCACACAGCAGACTACATGTACAAGTTGATGGACAAGGTAGTTGGCGAGATTGGCGAAGAACACGTTGTTCAGGTGGTCACCGACAACGCTGCCGCGTACGTACTTGCCGGTAGAATGTTGCAGCAAAAAAAGAGATTGTTTTGGACTCCCTGTGCAGCGCATTGTATCGATCTCATCTTGGAGGATATTGGCAAGATGTTTTTGAAGACTATTGTTTTAGCTCGTAAGATCATCAAACATTTCAACAGCTCTGCCATGTTGTTGAAGAGGATGTGAATTGTCATTGAAGGGAACTTGCTATGCCCTGCTGTCACGAGATTTGCCACCACCTTTCTGAGTTTGCAAAGGTTGTTCCTGAAGAAAGACAAACTTCGAGCCTTTGTTGATTCCCGGAGTACAACGATCCTAATGCAAGTTGGATAAAGAACAAGAAAAAGAAGGAGATCTCTACTGAAGTTGCCGAGACCATTCTACAAAGTGGTTTCTGGACCAACGTCGTGAAGGCACTAAAGGCCTCACAACCTATGGTCCAGGTTCTTAGACTTGTTGACGGCGATGAGAAACCACTGATGGGATATCTGTGTGATGCAATGGAGAAAGTCAAAGAACAAATCATGAGGAACTTTGACGGAAACCCGAGGTTATACAAGCAAGTCATCGACCTCATCGACACCAGGTGGGGTCCAGGGAAGATGATGTACTCACCGCTACACTTAGATGATTTCTTACTCAACTCTGGTACCTTCTTCTCCGTCCCACCTCAGGATCGAAATGTAGCTTTCAATGAGCATATGCTTGGATTCATGGATGTCGTAGAGCGGCACGTCCCCACTCCTGCAGAACAAGACAAGATTTGCGGTCTACTTGATCGTTACAAGAACTTCCTCAGAATATTCTCGAGGGATATGGTCGTCAGACAAAGGTCGGAAAGAAGACCTATAGATTGGTGGCAATCTTATGGCGCAGACATGAGAGAGACCGCATTACAGAGGTTGACCCTGAGGGTGTTGGGATTGACATGCTCGGCATCAGGTTGTGAGCGGAATTGGAGTGTCTTCGAGCAGTTGCACTCGACGAGAAGGAACATGTTGGTTGTGAAGAAGATGAATGACTTGGTGTATGTGAACTACAACCAAAAGTTAAGGCAAAAGTTTCAGCAAATGATGGAGAAGCCCAGATTTTATGACCCATCAGTGTGGACTACGATCTCTTCGACGAGCATCCATGGTTGGTAGAAACTGAAGATCCGGTCTTCGCTGGAGAGGAGCTTACATGGGCCGATGTCGAGGAAGCAGTTTTAGGACATTCTTCTTCACGGAGACGCTTTGCTCGATCCATGTCCACTGCATCTGACGCGCGGTGTTCCACTGCATCTGACGCGCCATTATTAGGTGGTGGCATGGATGATGTCATCGCTCACATTAGTTCTAGAGATCCAGGTGCATCGCGTTCTCAACCACCGATGGACATCGACGAGCAATATGTCCAATCCGACGATGAAGAAACTGAAGAAGATGATGTCTACGTCGACAATCCGAACGAGAACCACTCTGACGACTCTAATGGTGGTGGAGGGTATGATATGGTTCCCAGTTGGACATTAGATCAATGTGTCTAATGGAATTAGTTAGTTAGCTTGTAATTCTAATTTTTCTCTTATCTGCTATTGTATGAACTCTGAGTTACCTTTGTAATCATACTACTAAGCAATAAATTGTATACCTAAGTGTTTAGGTGGGTAGATGGGGTGCCTAGTGAGGCCTTGGTCGAGGAACTAGGTGTCTTTTCGAAGTCTAAACATATATGATATTTTTAGATAATATTTGTGTATTTTTTCCTATTTTTCCCGATTTTTCCTGATTTTTCATCTTTTTTATAAAATTAAATTAAATTAAAAAAAAGACCACCCAGACTTGTGCGGTCGCACAACCGCCTAGGTGATCGCCCAGGCCACCAGACGCCCCTGGTCGCCTAGGCGGTCCGTGAACATTGCGTTGAAATGATAATTAAATATGGTTTTATCTCTCTAATGGCCACCGGCTCACTGTGCTTAAAGCTGCTCGATGTAGTTTTCACGTGCAAAGTTGTTTATGTAAGATAGTTGCTTTTCTTATCAAGTTGAAATTGCCGTATTTATGTAAGATATGTGTGCACATAAAAACTACAGTGAGCTATAAGTACAGTGAGCTGGTAGCCACTAGAGTGTAGAGAGATAAAACAGAGAGATATTGTTGAGGCTTGTTTGAATTTTAATTTGTATATGATGAGGTTTTATTCATTAACATCAATTCAGATCGGCTTAAAATTCCTGTAATGTTTGGATAATTAGTTACCTTTTGCATCTCCATTTGTGAGGGGGGTAAAGAGCTACTTGCCCTTGCCCACAGCCTATCAAAATAACAACGACAGTAGTTGCAAAAAAAACAAAATCAGTACGCTCATCCTTACGCTAGATAGATGTTTAAACTTTAAAGTCAGAGGTGTAGATTGTTTTTTTTTTGAAGCAGTTTCATTGCATAAATAAAAACAAGCCCAACCATGAACACGATTGTGCTATCATCCATAATTACGGTAACTCAAAATAAACTCTGTAGCCTAGGTGTTCCAGCCACTATGGTTGTTAGATTACAACACAAAAGGCAAGTTTATGCAACCATAGATATCATCCCATAATCCACCCTTTTACAGTCCCACAAATAACTAAAATGACTTCCCGCCAATACATAATAGATCTAAGGAATTGGACAATACATGTGCCAAATTATTTGATATGCCTCGAAAAATTCTATCATTCCCCTCACCATATAGTCGAAAAAAAATACATTCAGGAATTCATTCCATTCCGAGTCAGTTAAATCAAGTTGATTAAAAACTCCTCTCCTGAATTCATTATTAATACATGGTACGAGATTAAGATCAATAATGGAAGCAATATTGAATGAATAAATGATTTATCGATTCGTTTATAATCCCGCGTAATGGGCATGCCAGATCCAAATCAATTCCTCTTTTAGTGAGGTTGTCATTTAATAGCCAATTGAAAATCTTAATTTTTGGCGTAGCAATCGATCTCAATATTTGATTTAATAGAGAATAGCGTGGATCTCTATTATCGATAAGTTTATCTAATGATCTTGTTCAAAATATCCCCTCCTTACTGCATGTCCAGCTCCTTTTATCCATGTCATTATTAGGCGTGAAACTTAGAGAGCATATAATCTACTTATTTGTGCTCCATTCAATTCGTTTTTGAATCTATGTTTGAACCATATTGTTGTGATTGGATTTGACTCTCAAAACCGTAATTTTTTAATATAATAAAATAAAAATTAAAAATTCGAAATTTAGGAAAAAAATTTTTTTTTTCCAAAACTAGGTGGATCGCGGGTGGGAACCGCGATCCGTGCCCCCACGGATCGCGGTTCCCACCCGCGATCCGTCTCTCCCGCCAAAAAATTTTTTTTTTTTTTTTTTTTGAAAATTTCACGGATCGCGGTTCGTGAATTTTTTTTTTAATTTTTTTTTAATTTCTTTATTTCTGTTTTTCTTTTTTATTATAATTATTTTTAATCTTTTTCAAAATATGTTTTCTAATTTATATTATTTTTTAAAAATTTAAAAATTTGTTTTTAATTTTTTCAAAAATCGACCTCCAAATCACGTCGATAACCCGACGTATTGAATTGTTAGGGTATTTTATACAATAAAAAAACAAAATTTATTTGTCAGAATAATAAATTATTTGCAACTAAATATTAAACAAACACTAAAACTAATTAAAACAAAAAATTGGTAACGTTGTCGAAAATTCGTAGGGTATACATACATTACAAACAGTTTTGGAGGTCGATACAGCAAAAAATTAAAAACACAATTAAATTTTTTTTTAAAATAATAACAATTACAAAACATATTTTGGAAAGAAATATAATAAAAAAACTTAGTTAAAATGATTTAAAAAAAATCAAAACATAAAACACTACGACTAAAATCCGTGATTTTATTTATTTTCTTTTATTGTTTTTGATTTTTTCGGTTTTCTGTTTTAGTTTTTTTTCTTCTGTTTTTCTTTTTTATTTTAATTATTTATAATTTTTTTAAAATCTTTTTTTTAAAATATGTTTTCTAATTAATATTATTTATTAAAAAAAATTTAATTTTGTTTTTAATTTTTTCAAGAAACGACCTCCAAATCACGTCGATAACTCGACGTGTATTGAATTGTTAGGGTATTTTATACAATATAAAAACAAAATTTATTAGTTAGAATAATAAATTATTTAAAACTGAATATTAAATAAACCATAAAACTAATTAAAACAAAAAATTGGTAACGTTGTCAAAAATTCGTATGGTGTACACACATTACAAACATTTTGGAGGTCGATACAGCAAAAAAATAAAAACACAATTCAAAATTTTTAAAAATTAATAACAATTACAAAACATATTTTGAAATATATATATATATATAAAACATAGTTAAAATGATTTGTAAAAAAACAAAACATAAAATCAAAAACAATAAAAGAAATTAAAAAAGTCACGGATTTTGATTTTTTTAAAATCGTTTTAACTATGTTTTTTATTATATTTATTTTCAAAATATGTTTTGTAATTGTTATTATTTTTTAAAATTTTTTAATTGTGTTTTTAATTTTTTGCTGTATCGACCTCCAAAAATATTTACAATGTGTGTACACCCTACTAATTTTTGATAACGTTTCGAATTTTTTGTTTTTATTAGTTTTAGTGTTTGTTTAATATTCAGTTGTAAATAATTTATTAATCTGGCTAAAAAAATTTGTTTTTTTATTGTATAAAATACCCTAACATTTCAATACGTCTGGTTATCGACGTGATTTAGAGGTCGATTATTGGAAAAATTAAAAATAATTTTAAAAAATTTAGAAAAATAATATAAATTAGAAAACTTATTTTGAAAAAAAAGATTTAAAAAAAGATTACAAATAATTACAATAAAAAATAAAAACAGAAAAGAAAAAACAAAATCAAAAAATCAAAAAAAAAATTTTTTTTGGCGGGAACACGGATCGCGGGTGTGACCCGCGATCCGTGCTCCACGGATCGCGGGTGGGAACCGCGATCCGTGCCCCACAGATCGCGGGTCACACCCGCGATCCACCTAGTTTTGGAAAAAATTTTTTTTTTTTCCTAAATTTCGAATTTTTAAATTTTTTTTATTATATTAAAAAATTACGGTCTCAAAAGCTATTTAATGTAATCCATGGTTGTTTGAAAGACCTACAAAGTTGAGGTTCTACATCTGCAAGTATTATTCTTATATTTCTTTTTGATAATTGTGAGGCATAATGAGTTTTTGTTGGTCAATACTTCCCAAAGTTTTTTTTCACCCTTAAGGCAAGACTATGATGTTCTATATTGAGTAATCCTAGTCCACCATATATATTTTTTAATCTTGATTTACTTTTTTTCCCAAACTACCAAGTTTTTAATGTTGGAATGTTATTTTGCATTATTCCAAGGGAAGTTCCTTCTCAGCTTATCCATTTTCTTTATAACACCCTATGGTGTTTTATGAAATGTCATGTAATATGATGAAACAGGGGGTTTTGTTGACAATCTCTAGTATATTGCTTTTTTTTGGTCTTACCATCTTCTGAAAAGAAATATCAAACATATAAAGAAAATTTCCCTTTTCATGGTTGCCAAGTTGGCAAATTGCATAAATTAGGACCCACCCACATCAACATAGGTTCATGTCACCAATCAAAGTTATTGGTGTGAGTAAAGATTACCATAGTGGTAGTGGTGTCATTGTCATCTAGGGTTTGTGTGGAAGAAAATTTTGACCAATGGTCATGTATGACTCATAAAGATGGACAATGATAGGGGTCTGAACACCCCTCAGGTGGCTGCTTCCCTTTCCCCTGCATGGAACAAAAAAAGGGGACCAAACAACCAAATGTGGAGCCAATGTTTTTATGGTTTTATTCAATTTGGAAACCCCCATGTTATTAGTGTGTATCTAAATGCATGCCTACAACAACAGTGCCTAATTTTTTAGTTTATGTTGAAATTTACGACCGTAAATATGCAATTATGGATAGTTAGATGTGACTCTTTCAACATAAAAATTTACGATTAGTTTTCTATTTTCCTTGTTAGCATTCAATTTTTGTGTTGCATCATGTGCAACATATTATTAGATATTCCATGGATAAAATGGTACTTGAATTTTCACTGTCACATTTTGGATTTACACTAATATCTACAATTTAGGAATCAATTTACCAAACTATCCTTTGTAATTCTCACAATTGGGAATCACAAAATAAATGTGCTTTATTATTTGCCTTATCTGGATTTATAGAAATGTGAATGGTAAAGTTGAGTGGTAATAATTGATGTCGAAGGGAACCGAAACCAGAGCATTCATTCAATGAATGGGGGCAGAAAAATTAATTCGTGAATGTTGTTGTATTGGAAGAGGTAGATGTGGATTATGTAACAAAAGTAACTTTAAAAAAACAAAATAGGTATTTCAAATCCGAACTAATGTAGGAGGTTAACTTCTGATTTGAATTTTCAATCCAGATACAGTATGAAACATGAACGAGTTTTAAATTTTTAAAAAAAGAGCATTCTTCTCATAATAATACGGTTTCCTTTGTTTGAAAAATACTTAATTTCTCTAATAAATGTGTGTCAAATTTGGTATGGATTTGAAGGAGAAACAGGAGACACGGTAAGAATTTACCAAAAAAAGAAGCAAAATTGTTAAGAAGATCATAAAAAAGGACAGTTGTTGGGCCCAACTGAGTCCATTACCAGTCTGTTTTTATGTCTTGCAGGGAAGCAGTCCTCCATCTGATATTGGTACTGTTCTCACTTCTCTCTCTAGTCTCTATATATAATCACTTCCCTAATTATTTTTTCCCAAAAATAGAAGGAGAAAAATACATGTTCATAATTATACTCCACATTGGGTATATGTAGGAATTTTGATAAGTGGTTTTTTTTTTAAAGTCTTCAAGCTATCCTGCTGTTTTTGACCGATTAACAACTTGGGTTAGCAAATATTTTGTTAACGATATATGCACTTCACGTTTATTTGGATTTGGCATTAAAGAAAAAGCACAACTAATTACGTAAAATTCTTAATAAATCAACATAAAGTTCCAATCTATTTTTATTTTTACGATAGGAACAAATGAAACCTACTTGGGTAGACACAGAAGCATTGAGCTCTTATTCTTTTGCCTTTTTTACATGAAACTGTTGAATATTGGTCTATATTTGTTAAGGAAACAAATCCAGGAAGAATCGGTCTACCGGATGGGATCCGGTCAACTGATCCAAAACTCCAGGACTTTTGGCGATGCAGGGTTTGGACTACCGAATTGGATTCGGTCCACCGAACCAAGGATTCCAGGTAGTTCGGATGCAGCTGGGATCAGACGATCGAATTGGATTCAGTTTACCGTTAGAGGACAACAGACACTTCGGAACAATGGGTTCGGTAAACCATTGGAGAGATTTTTGGTGTTCCGAGAATCTAAAAGTGTATGTCCAAATTGGCACGGTCCACTGAGAGGTGCTCGGTCGACCGTGGGGTTGTTGGAGAATTAGTTAGTTCGTGGGAGAAGCGTTCTCGCGGTATACCGAGCCGCACGAAGAAGTGTTCCCGCGGTCAACCGAAAAAGATTCAGTTAACCGAATTGCAACATGAAACGTTCATGTTTAGTCAAAGACAATCAACCGAATGAGCATCGGTCGACCGTTGCCCACGTTTTCTCAGCACAGTTTTGCTTGATTGTAGTTCGGTTTTTGAGTCTATAAAAGTGCTTGTTTTCTCTTGATTTTAACACACAACACGTATATCGTACAAGTGTAATATTTCCTTCATTGTGAGTTGAGAGATTAGACTAGAGAAAGATCTAGAGTGTTTTGGAGGACATATTGCCTCCATACACTTGTAATCTCGGTTGTTTCTCTTGTTGGAGAAGCGGAAGAAGGAAATGAAACCCACAGGAGACCCCCAATATGTAGGCATGTTGCCGAAGGTTATAAATCGCGTGTGTCGTGGTTGTTTCAGATCCATTTCCTAACAAAAACCTTCTTAAGATTCAATTTTAAGAGAAAGTGTACGGTTTCTTGGTATTTTTCACGTATGTCATTGTAGATTTTTGTATCACTCAACTTTGGTTCCCACGAGCTCTTTCAAACGTCACACTATTTTTATCTTTTACATTTTGTTTTTGTGCTGGTATAATATCTCGTGTCAAATCTTATCTAATCAACCATTATTAATGTTGTTTTAGGTTAAATTCATGTAAAAATTGGAGTTCGGTGTCGTTATTGATGATTATGTATTATTGGTTTTTACTATTAAGTATCAACCAAGCTTCTCCAAATTTGAATCCAAACCCATTTTTGATGTTTAAGGTCTCATCTTAGCTTCTTCATGTTAAGTATTAGACCTTATAACAACAGATAAACAAAAAGAAAAAAACGTGTACAAACCGAACAAAACGTTTTACGTGGGAAAACTCTTACGGAAAAAAAAATATGACCACTACACACTCACGAAACTACTATTTCGCTAAAGGTACTACAAGAGGAGGGAGACACTGGTATTTATATGAAATCCTACCAAAATTTTAACCTCAATGTGATCTACACTGCACATCAAATTATAGATAAAAGAATAAACACCGTACAATAAATTAAAAAAATAAAAGAATAAACAAGTGTACATTCAATATGAAATTGGATTTCAAAAAAAAAAAAAAGATATGCGAACTAGATTGGTGTTGCAGGGTTATCTCCGATGAGACTCGTGTACTCACTACTATCCATGCAAACCAAATTGAACTCATCATTGTGAATCTGTGATCCAGAACAATGAAATTATATGACATCTTCCCAACTGTAGGTGGGGAGCTTTAACTGACAGATATTATTCTACTAATATCCTATTTATTTATTATACTTTTTCCTGGAATTGACAAATCAAAGAGGAGAAAGATAGCCGACCAACATCAAGATCAGATGAGAAGACGTATCCTCATACGTTAATCTTCTTCATAAAGATAAATAAAACAAAAGGGATATGTTCGTAGATGTTCTTTGACAAACATTACAAAGTATAATACCATTAGAACCTAGACTTAGAAATATAAGGGTCTATATCTCAATAGGTGCAGCTGATTTTTATACTATATGTCTATATCAGTATATATGATGTCTCTAAGTTATTAAATACACTTTTTGGACTGGCAATATGAATCTCTATTATCCAGCCCTTTCATATATAGTTAGATATATACCACGTCCATGTCTCTTCTACAAGTAAATTCGGTAAGTGACAATCAATATTGTTCTTTCTACAACTTTTGCTAAGTAAAATTGTAGTAAAAACAAACATGATACTCTTAAATGATACCAAAATGGGCCAATTAAGTTGTATGAATAACCAAGAAACCCTAACAAGGGCATGGGAAAGCAACATGTAGACCATGCAAAGGCAAAACCACAAAGAAATGTGAAACCTTTGAATCTGAGGTGTGGACAAGAGACTCTATGATGTTGTATACATGCATGCATGCATGCATGCAGTAACTTAGATAGGGTTTTAATGGGATGTGAAGAAGGAAAGATCCAATGAGGGATTTCTCACTCATTGGGTTTGTCATCAGTTATCACATGCAATGGTATCTGTGGTCATCAGTGAAAGTCTCTTTGACAAGACAACACATGTATATTATACTACAGTGGATGTTTGATTGGATGAGAGAGGGGAGAATGATAAAGCACTCCCAAGGAAGTGTCCAACTCAACTTGCATGAGGCCCCAATCTCATCTAGAAGAAGAAAAAAAAGATTAATTATTTGATTATTTGTTTGTATATTGCTTAATTAAGCAATATAACATATATATATATATGACATGCAAAATTGCAAATGATTAAGATGGCTAAGGTTTATAAGTTAAAGGGCTGGAGTTTACTGTGATCAAAGGCCTATGGATTATTTGGTTGATAATAAGAATTAAAAAGTACGGTCATATCGTGGTCATTTTGGACCAAGATATTAATTTTAAGCAAATTCTATTCGGTGACTACGATTCTTATGAGATCTTAGATTAGTCTAAACAAACGATTGAATAGTAGATAATACTTTCAAGGAAATAGTGTAGAAAGAATCCAAAAACCAAACAATTAATTCGATTGTTGCACTTTAATATAATGTTGAGTAAAGACAAAGAACTAAAAGTCCAATGCATGTCTCATTTTTTACATGTGCTAAATAGTCTACAAAGAAATTAAGCATTAAACATGATTGACACGAAGTTGCACACACAAAAAAACTTAAGTAGATGTGATGCATTGCGAGCGCATCTGATCTTTGTGTTTCTTTGGAATTCATGCATATATATGTAGACGTATAGTATAATCTTGTTCATGTCACATCCCACTTGGGTGTAGTGTAGGTTTCCATGAACAAAATTTTCTTCCTAGGGTGGTGTTAGTTTGGACTCATTATGTTCCAAAATCAACTCCCAAGATTTGGAGATGAAATTCTCATAAGTGATGACATATTAACAGTTAATTGGATTGGTTGCTTCTTCTTTGATATCTTTGCATCTATTGTCGAATCGAGCCAATGTTGTATGTTATAACCACGTTGCGACAAAACAAACATGATCAATTAAATTGTCAAAAATGATTATTTTTATTATTTTTGTATAATTTTTGTGCATTTAAAGCGATTTCACTTTTTTCTTCCCAAATTACCATTACGGCTATAGACCAAAAACACTAGACAAAAATATTAATCTTTTTTGGTATATTTGTTGTTACGACAATTGCAACTCATGATCAGAGATTTGCAAGTAAGCTAATCTCAGTTGGTGACTCCTCTTAATGATAATCAAGGACAAATAAAGAAGGGCAAAACTTTGTGTATTGGACACAATTCAATTGACATCTTCTTGTGAAACGACATGCATGTCTTGAATATTGCAATTACATCCTACATATCCCTCAAGTTGGATTTAAATTGTATTTAGGTTGATGTTATACTTATTATACATATATAGATCCCTGTTATCCAGTAAAACAGCGCAAAGCACCAAGCCAACACTTATTTGAGATTTTTTTTTTTGTAAAATGAATATAATTAAAGACAACAAATTAATGTGTCTATATGATATCTGCAAAGACAAAGTTAAAGACAAGGATGAAAGATTATGCGTTCCAACAAATCCTCAGTTCATGTGCACTTCATCTTAGTTTTATGATTACTATAAATGATGTTTTGTTGACGTAGTGATTCTTAGTATTTGTATCGTCCCAAGATTTTGTTGGAATTATTTTTCTTCATGTTGGTGCATTCTTCCGAAACCCAAGGGAACATTAAGCACTAAACACAAAACCCAACACAAAAACATGTATATGATCCAAAGTTTTCAAGCTCATGCCATGTTGGATGCACGTTCTTTTGCATTGAAGGATGTGAGTTATACTTAATACATTAAGTCGGCACTTAAACTATTATCTTAATTAACTTAATAATTCTGTTTTTGTTATTGTACGTACATTGCTTTTGTCATTTTTGTTTTTGCTTTTGCCATAAGATTGAAAAGCTTCGAATTATTTGCAAATTTATCTAAAGATTTTCATATGCAAATACTTTTTTTCTTTTTCTTCTTCTTTCCTTACTGCGTAACAACACATTGGTAAATCATGAACTATTTAATGTATTTTCTTTGCAAAAATTGATATGTTGCTTCCTAATTGTGGACTCATATGCCTATGAACCAAAAAAGCAACTAAACATAAATAATCTAAATAAAATGACAATAATAATTGCATAAAATGAAAAAAAAAACCCTTTTAATTTGCTCTCATAGGTTGTGAAAGGGAACTGTACCCTCATGCAAAGTCCAACAACCAATGAAATTACTTTTCACTTGACACCAATAAAATTTCATGGATTGAAGGCCATCCAACAACTCTCTTATTTTTAAATTTTACCATATTTATCATTTCCTTGCATGCCAACATTACCAAGTACATCCATTGTGAAAATTAATGGGTTTTACTTTTTTTTAATGCATCCATCTCTTCATTGTGTTACTTACTTTCTTTACATCACTAGAATACTTTTAGATATAAACCTCAAATGAATGTTTTGTTTTGGACAAAATAGTTGCAAAAAAGTGAATGTTTTCACTTCTTTTTTTCTTGCATGGTGTGTTGGCGTTCCAACAATAATAGGTTTCGAACCCAAAAATTATATTTGACATGGAGAATTTGGGAAGAAAAAAAAACATTAATCAGTAGACACCACCGCACTGGGCTGTGCAGCACTAACGGATCAAATCCCCAAGAGAAACTTTACCACACACCACTTTTCCTCTTCACACCTATCCATACACAACAATTTGCCTAATTCTAAACCATATAATATTTTGTTACTACTTTACATAAGTTCCAAAGACATAAATGTGGAATTGCTCGGGAGGAGTGCACCTGGTCTGGTCATTGGTCAAAACTCAAAACCCACAAAAGACAACCAAAAAAATTGAAGAATATTTAAATCTTTAATGGAAAAAACAACTCATTGTGTGCATTACTGCATTTCATTCTTTTTAGAATGAAGGTCATGTTGCCAATTTGCAACTTGAATTTCTGAGAGGCTTTAAAAGTTTAAACTATTTTTGCAAGTCAATAATCACGTTTAGAAAAAAATGGTGAAAAAGATTGAACATTCCACTTGTTGAATACGGGGGAGTTATATTTTCTTCAGCACCAAAATGGCAATGCTCTCTCTAAAATAGTAATTTTTTCCCTGTTGCGAACTTACGCAGCAGACTTTGTGATAACAGTCAGAAGGATCATAACCAAACTAAGTTAGACAAATCTAGTTTAATTTAGAAAAAAATGTCCTTAATTACTGGAATTACTATAATTTAAGTTGTGTTAGAAACAAAGTTAGATAATAAAATACATAAGCACTGTGGAAGGTAATAAATTAAAGTAATTCTAGATATGATGAACAAAGCTCAGATCTTATATATATGTTATTATGATGAAAATATGTATGCATTGTTCCATTACATCAAATACAAAATTGGTGGACATCAGATCCTCAAATATGACCTGCAATGGCCACCTTGTCAGTAATGGAAAACCGCTCCTAGACATGGAAGGCAAAGAAAACAAGAGCACCAACTAAGCCCAAACTCTAACCCTAGTTTAATTAAGACATTCTAATTAAGCACAAGTCAACCTAAGAAAGTGGTGATCTTTGGGGAGCTCCTTTCCTCCTATTATTTAGGGAGAGCACAATTTGAGGGAGAAATCCACCACTCTTCTTCTTTTCCTTCTTCCTCCCCGTCTCCTCCCCATCCTCAGAGCTACCCGAGTTGCCACCACCGCTACCACTACCACCGTTGTAATGCAAAGGGTCTTCTAGGATCGAGTTTGGTGTAATTCGCCCGTCATCCTCAAGACCATCGAATCTTGAAAATGCAAAGTCCGACTCGTTGAATCGATGCAGTATGCTAGAGAGATCTTGGCCTTGGACGACGACATGATTGACCTACATAAATCGAATTATGTAATCAATGTAACTTCAATTTTGTTAAACATAAACCAACTTCAAAAAAAAATCAAAGAAAAGAAAGAACTAAACCTCAATTCAACCAAATGACAAGAAAAACATTGACATAACATTTCCTTAATTTAACCCAAAAAAGACCCTCAAAATACAAAGACAGGTAGAAAGGATATGTTGTGCACAACATGAACCAATTAAAAAAAAACAATTGGGCAAATCATGAGCCACCCAATGCAAGAGAGTCCATTCCAACAACACCCTTCTGCACATTGGTCAGTCCACATTATTTAATCAATTCAATTCAACTAAAGACCAAACTAGCAAAAGAAATATGCATCTGTTCAGCATGTGGTGGGAACCACTTAATGTGATAATAATAAAAACATTAGAAAAGAAAATTGAGGGTGGTCAAAAGATGAAGTAGAAGTGAGCAATAATGGGAGGTGGGGTGGGGACTGGTACCTTGCAGGAGAGGGAGCAGAAGTGGAAAGGCTCCTGGAGGATCCTGTCACAGGTCAGGCAGATGTTGCCTGAGCCTTTGAATGGCCTTGACTGTGGCCTTCGCTTCAGGAACACCACCTTTGCACTGTTTATGGTATAAGCCTGCATCAAATTTGTAATTTTTGATTGAAATTGCACAATTTAAGTTATAAATTAACTAATTATTTACTACTTCAGGTAATGAGTTGCTTGCCATAGAATTTTGTGAAATATATTTTTGAGAAGCACAAACTAAGTCCTACTCATTTCCCATTTTAAAATAATTTACTTGTCTTGTTGGTTTTTTTATCACCTCAGGTAATGTCTTGCTTGCCTGAGAATTTTCGAAAAAATATTTGAAAAGAAAAGAAACACAAATCAAGTCCTATGCACATTTAAACTATTCAGGTGATGACTTGCTTGTGTTAGAATTTTGAAAAATATCAAAGAAAAAACACACAAAATCAAGTTGTACCCATTACTCATTTTCTAGTGAAGATTTATAACTCTGGTCTAGTAATTTTTTTACTAGTTCAAGCAAGAGACGACTTGCTTGTGTAAGAAGTTTTTGAAATATTGACATGAAACAAAAACTACGGCCTAGCCAGTACTCATCTACTGATGGTTTCTTCTGGCTAGATTTTTTTACTAGCTCAATAAAATGATGATGAGTAGAGTGGAATATTCAGTACCTGAACATAGGAGCAATCTATGAGCTTCTCAAGATCATCTAGTCTAACAACGTCATTATAGACATACCTTCTCACCTGCACATTACAGCGTCAAGTTTCCGCAGAATTAAAATGCTGGGTATTTCTAAAAATTGAAATATTAATAATCTATATAAGCACAAGGCATATTTAACCCAAAAAAAACTGTCAGAGCATGTAAGATTGGGTGAATCTTAATTTTTTGGTTAAGATGAATAGAGGAAGAAAAAAAATCTTTCAAATCAAGAGCACTTTATGTGCCTCCCAAGTCCCAATATCCAAATTAAGAAAATTATTTGTAGGTATAAATATATTTTCTGAGCTGTACAAATTATGCCGGGGTTTTCAGAGAATCGACTGTTTCATAATTTCCATACTCATTTGCTTACATAAATATATAACTATTTATAGAAGAGCAATATGAGATTATCAAAACCATGCACCAACAAATTTTGCAGAGAGATAATTGAGTAACAGCTAATATTATTCAATTCTTTTCGAATATGAACAGATGAAGAATCTAAGATCATCACCCAACCTTGTATCATCACATCTGCACAATTCAGGTTGGATTTTGAAGATTCAAAATTGGGTGATGGATGAGTGTAATTTTTGTAAAACTAAATTGCTGAAAGCTACAGGACATGTTTCTCCAAGGTTGCCCCTTTCAATCAACACTTATAAATTTATTATAAGGAGATACTGTCATTTTTATTATGCCTAAAAGGGTTTAGAACATCACAATCAATTTTTAATCACAACAAATTAATATTTACATTACCATGAAATTTCTTTTTTTTTTCTTCCAAAAATACGCCTGTCCATGAAGGACAAATTCAGGCCATGCCGCCATGTGGGCATGTACGGATGATAATATCATGTGACTAAAAAGACGGTTCTGCCCTTGGAGATAAGATTGTTGGATGAGGCCATTTAAGAGGGATAATATCGTCATTTTTGGGGTTTCAGCTGGGAAAAAGTTGAGTTTTTTAACGTATGTGAGTGAGGCAGAGATAAAAATAAATTTTGAAAACAGTCAAAAGAATTGGATGAAAAGAAAATCGCAATTAGTAAAATATAATTATTTTTACACCAGCTTATGGTAGAGAAGGATTACTCTCGAAGGTTAAAAAGAATTACAATTTAAAAACAAAAACACAAATTACCACGCATAATTCACTGATTCATTTTTCACTCCAAAACCAAATCAATTCGGCAAAAAATTCAAAGAACAGAAAACAATTCTGATGTTAATTTCTGCAATCAAACCTTTAACCACAACAAAAAAAAGTAGAACTAAGAAAACAAACTCCTGAAACCAATTCCACAGAGCAAAACCAAATTAATGCAGCTGAATTGCATTTGTAACAACAAAAGAGAAACAAAATCCAACCTTTTGAAATTACAACTTAAACCAACAAACAAGAATATCAAACCACGTGCTCTTGAAATTCCATAAAACAGCCAAAAAACATCACCAAGAGCACACACAAAAATCACACTTTTGCAGCAAAACACCCCAAAAGCCTCAAAATTCACAGACCACAATTCCCCAAACCAAACACAGAGAGCAAAAACCCAACACCCCAAACACCAAAAAACACAAAACCCAGCAAGAAAAAATTCAAAATAAACCCCAAAAAGGAAAAAAAAACCTGAAGAAGAGGGTGTGAACAATGGGAGGTTGAAGCACAGTGAGGGCAAATGCTCCTGCAACACTCCAAGCAGAAGATGTTCTTCTCGTTCTTCTTCCTATTCTCATGGGTAACACAACTCAGGAAGAAGGTCTCACCCACGAGCCCACCCAACCAAGCCGGAGGTCTCACCATGTCCAAACCACTTGCTCTGTTTTCGCTGTTCTGTTTTGGGTGCTCTGTTTTGGAGAAGCCAAAGCCAATTGGTGGGTTTGGAGTGTGAGAGCCTTAACGACCTGCAAAAGGTGGTACTTATAGGGGAGAGGGGAGGGTGGTGATGTTCTGTTGGGGTTTTGTTTGCTTGCTGTGAGAGAAGAGAGAGAGAGAGAGAGGAGAGAGAGAGGAGTGCTCTTTTGCCCTTTGGTTGGTCTTTTTTTTGTAATTTTTGTTTGGGTTTTGTTCTCTCTCTAGAAAGATCCAACCTGGTGCTGTTATGGTGAGAGATTCTTGTGTGTTGTGTGTTTCCCTCTCTAGGATTTGAATGGGGTTTAAGAGGACCCAAAATTAGCAGGGGAATTAATTGACCTTGCATGACTCTTTATTTATTTTTACTCGACAAGTGTTGATTAAGAAGAGCCTGCTGACCAATTTGGGCCGGTTTGGTCGGGAAATTCGATAGTCAAGATTAGATATTGAATTTTAGTAGTGTTATTCGTATGTTTAAGATGTTGATATTTAAAATGAGATATCAATAGATTAGATGATTTTTTTAATAAAAAAGTCAGGTGATGGATGATTTTTTTTTTAAGATAAGAGTTAGGGTTTTTTTAGTGGACTAATAATATACCAAACTAGATGAAGGGTACGTGCTATCTACTTGTACTTGGTTGCTAGTAGGATGTTATGTAAGGAAAATATAGGCTCGAAGCCTAGAAGTCCTATATTGATAGCTTACAAACGAATGTTGCATTTAGATGAAGTTATAAGTCTTTTAGTTGCATACTCAAAAATAATATAATGATGATCTACCATCGGCTAATATCTCCACCAAAGGCCTCCGAGTCTTGTTAGGTATTTCATGATTATCTTAGTGTTTTTGTTTTGTTTTGTTTTGATGTTATCTACATTACTTACTACTCTCATTTTAAATCTTAAACTCCTAAATATTAGAAAGAGATTGTTGAGATTTGATTCATAGTTTTAATTATCATCAGACAATGAATCTTTCAATTAAGCTAACCCCAATTAGTGTGTCTTGTTATAGTATTAATTAATAAGTGTTATAATTGGTGATGCGAGTTGGTTTTTAATGTATCAAATGATATTTTTTTGCATTTATGATAACAACCCAGTCCTCAAGTCCAGAGTGTTCGTTTTGGAATTAGTGATAAGCCTACTAGTTTAGGAGGTATTGTTTTGAATACGAATTTGGAGGCTTAAACTTATGTTGGCCACCGCCTCAAGACCCTATGGACGAAGGGCAGTAATTTGATGCCTCTTTCGAGTCGTGTTGTCTTCATCATTAACCATATCTGGGATGCGAGTTTCTTGCTACCATTAAATTTCAGTCTCTTTATGACTTAATGGTTATCTAGCCTTTACTTAGCTAATTAGCTTAGCAGTAAATTAAGTTTAGTGGAAAAATCCTCTGGCAAAGTTTGATTAGTTATCTGTTTTATAGTTGGTTTGTAGCTTTCAAACTCATTGGGCTTGTTTTCAGCATTTTAACTAGATTGTAGTTTGAGCAAATTACAAACTTTAGAGAGCACGCACGCACCTAGCCTTTAACTTTAAAAATGTTATTTTGATAAAATATCGTAATCGTAAGGGGATTTGATGCAAAACTAAATAAAATCCACATGCCAAATTGCCAATTAGCAATTCTATGCCTTGTACAACTTGGTGAATCATTTGAGTGATGAAGCCCATGTTATATTACATTTTGGGCCGAATCCTCATTTCTTATTGGGCTAGGAAGGCATCCCCTGAAATAATTTACTTGGACAACCTAAAAATTGGCTACCATTTTTTCGTGGCGATGTGATTGGTTTGCAAGAAATAACTTCAAAATGGGTATTGACTTCGAAATCAAGCTTATATATGATTAGTTTACAAGAACTTTTGAATGTTGTGTTTTTTAACTTGAAAAAAGATAGTCAACATATTTTTTCACTTCTCTACTACTACATTGTTGATGCTCATGGAAATTGGAGGAGAAAAATAAAATCATAACCATCTTTACTGATGACAAAGGTCCATAAGGATCACTTTCTTGGGACATAATTAGATGGAGCGGTATTTTACCATAAATTAGAGAAAGAACATGGTTACTACAAAAACAATAACAACAAAAGTCTATAATCTCAAAATAGTTGGGATAGACTAGAAATGAACTCAAAAAGTCACGGTTCTTGCATGCAAATAATATTTTTCCATGCAATCCTATCAAAAGCTAAGTCTCAGGGGATGTTCCAATCTTTTAGGTCTCTTTTGACTGCTTATTCTCAAGTTAATCTTGGTATGTCTTTATCTCTTTTTTTATGTCTTGATCTCTGCTCAACACTCCTTTTCTTACCCGTTCCTCCATCGGCTTATTTGTACATGTCAAAATCATCTCAACCAATGTTGTATAAAACTTTTCCTCTTTTTAGGCAACTCTCACACTCTCATGGATGCCTTTTCATTTCAAATCTGATCCATCAACGTATGTCCACACATCCATCACATCGTTCTCATTTCAATCACCATCATCTTTTGCATATGTTGTATTTTTGTGGCTCAACATTCCGCACCATACAATATCACGGGTCTTATAATGGTTTTATAAAATTTTCTTTTAAACTTAAGAAGAATCTTCTTGTCACATAAGACACCTAAGTCTAGTCACCATTTTCATCCATCATGATCTAATCATATAACTCACATCTTCGTTGATCTCCCATCCTTTTGAAGTATTGACCATGAAAATCTAAAAATATTATCTCTTCTTCATCAATGTCAACGGTAATAAAACAACACTTCTTGTATTCAGTTTAGACCTACTTAACTTAAAATCTTTTTGTTTTTAAAGTGTCTCTCGACTGCTCTAAATTTCACTAAACTCTGCCTATGTAATTTTAAAATCCAACTATGTAAGTTTACAAACTTGTCCCAAGTGAAGATAAAATCTTAACTACTCTCGTGGAAATGAATCTTAAAAGAAGAAGAACATGGTTACAACTCACTACAAAAGATTGAATGATCAAATAATCATGGTGGTATAATTTGTTTTTCAAAAAAACTTTTTAAGTCCAGCCGTAGCACATAGGATTGAGCAAACTGGAAACCCAGAAGTCATATTGTCATGCTAAAGTCCATAAACTACTTCTGCTTAATGTTCTTCCTTGTAAGTTAGCATTTTAAAAATAACTATTTTTTGGAGTGAAGCATGCTTGAATTCTTGTTGCCAACTCATGTGGTTGTTTAATCCAAATTATGCCAAATCCGGATTTGATCCTCAAATGGAAAGCTGATATTTTAAATCGATTTTGGTTTGGTGAGATTTAGTTTATATGGTTGCAAAGGGCATTCTCTTCGTTAAGTGTCAAACAGTCAAAGCTTAACAAGAAAATATAATAACTCCATGGAAAAGTCCATAATGCCGAAAAACTTTCCAATTGTAAATAAGAGAGAGACCTTCTTGCAAAAAAGTGGAGAATTTACGTAAAGCAGATGCAAATATAGTTTTTTTTTGGCATTGCAAATTTCTCCCGGGTATTATTATTATTTTCCAGCTACA
This sequence comes from Triglochin maritima, assembly GCA_963682175.1. Taxonomy (NCBI): domain Eukaryota; kingdom Viridiplantae; phylum Streptophyta; class Magnoliopsida; order Alismatales; family Juncaginaceae; genus Triglochin; species Triglochin maritima. The sequence goes on from OY821775.1 coordinate 2,442,129, forward strand.
TTTATATTACATGCGACAAAATTTCTATTTTTAAGTTGTTTTTTATTTTTATCTTTTGCCAAACATGGTTTTGAAAATAGATTTTGCTCATAACATATTAGAAGAAAATATATTTTATAGAAATAGGATAAGAAAGTGAATAAAATAAACTAAATTCTCTTCTTTTCGTTTCTCTTCCTTTCTTACTATTCAAATTGATCGTAATACAAGTTAACCATACAAACTCATATCACACAATAAAATGAATTATATAGTTTAAACATTAGTATTTAGATTGATACTGAAATTTTTATTTAGCAATTTCAAAATGGATATTTATTAATTTTTGCATTTTGCATTGGATTTTGAGAGACAACTTTGCTACTCATTAAGTTCACATGACGAAGCTAATTATATCAAGGTGGATATGATTTTATTAGATCTCAAATAAACTAAACAAATAAATTAGTTGTTCTCATTTGAATGATAATGATAATAACAATTCTATAACCATAAAATTAGAAACGCTCTTGCAAATAACATTCAACATACCACCCACTATTATTCTACAAAAATTAATACTACTTTGCTTAAATCATTTTTCTCTCCTAATCTTAGCAAAACAATAACTTGTAGGGAGTTTTCAGCAAATAAGAAATTTTAATCAGAAGTTTCCGGTCCTTCCACTCGTCTCCGGATCGAAAAACCAAAAAAGGAAGAGGAAAAAAAATCGAATTTTCCCGGCGATGGAGAACGCGAAAACGGCCTCAGACCCGCAGGAAGGGTCGCCGGAGAAGCCCGTCCGCGTCTACGCCGACGGAATCTACGATCTGTTCCACTTCGGCCACGCCAGATCGCTCGAGCAGGCCAAGAAATCGTAAGAATCGCCACCAAGTTGGGATTTTGATCGGTTCTCCATGGGTTTTTGGTCATGATTCGTTTTGGGTAACCTTTGGTTTGGTGGATTATGGACGATTTGTTTGTTTTTTAATGCCTCCTTGTTGGATTTGATTTGATTTGATTTTTCAGTTAGAGATCGATTAGATATGTGTTAGGGAAACATGATTTATGTGATTATGTCTATATATTGAAGAAAGCCTTTATTTTTTAAGATTTATTATGTGTTCCATACATACACCAAAAATGGATCCTTTGAAGCTGAAATCCCCTGAAAATGGCCCCGTCTAATAGAACCACTGTAAATTCATTTTCAGATGGATCTTGTTGTATTAGAGGTATGTATAAAATCGAAGTGATGGTTTGCTTAAGGTAGAGAAACACTTCAAATTTAAGTTCAAGAAGAACATGGTCTTGTTGTTTCAGCAAACTACATTTATATCCCACTATGATGCATATGATTATTTTTTAATGTTATTCACCAATGTAAAGATTTTATGCAATTGTGAAAGAACATTGATTTTTTGGTTTTGTTTTAACGATAGGGTACTTGTTTCACGAATGTCTGATACTGAAATTACATGATGATGACTGTTAGAATTTGTTATACATTAAATTTGCTTGCGTGCATTGTGCTCAAAATAACACATCATAGTGTCATACTACAGAATACTTGACAAACAAAGCCCCCCCTCAATTTCCCATCCACTTCCCTACACATGCCCACACCTCGAGGACACAGGGTGGGGGAGTGATCTCCTCACCCCAAACCAAGTTTCGTTCAGTTTTATCATGTATTTATCATGTTGACCTATCTCCATCACATAGTTTCTATACAAACAAGATTTTGAATTTTGTTGAAAGTTTATGCTTGGAATCTCAAAATCACCCAGCATATTTTCGATCCAAAGTTCTGTGAACTCATTACGAAATGGATCCTTAGTGTTAAACTGTTTATTATTTCAGTTGTGGAAATTTTAAATCCGTGTTTATTAATTTGCCTCTACTTGAATGTTCTTCTTTTCATAGTTTTCCTTTTTCGTATGGGTAACATCAATTTGTTTAATAACGTCTTTGCGAAACAAAACTGCCTTATGCGCAAGTATTTGATTGAGCTGGTCTTGTGTTAGTCTGTAAGTCACTTTGTGTGCATCGATTGGATATAATTATCTCTGTCTCTTGGTTTACCTCTAAAGAGCATATCTGATTTGTTTTTATAGTGGTCATCTCTTCATGCTCTGATCTTGCCATTCTATAATATGTTTTTGTTTTCAGATAAAAGCATGATTTATCTGTTTGTTTCTAAATGTGAACTCTGAGACATGTGTTCTTGCTTCTCCGTTCCTAGGTTCCCAAACACTTATCTCCTTGTTGGCTGCTGCAATGACGAAACCACTCATAAATATAAAGGGAAGACTGTTATGACTGAAGATGAACGATATGAGTCGCTTCGGCACTGCAGGTCTCATGCACCTCTTACTTAATTCCAATTTGCCAACCTAGTACCATTCAATTTGTCCACATGATTATTTTTGTGGCATTTTAGCCACTATAATTAATTTGTGTGTATGCAGTAATAGCCAAAAAAATCTTGTGATGTCACAAAATCATAATATTCATTAGCAGATAAAAATTTCTATATGTCATACAGTTCACTTCTTAAAGAAATGTTGAGTGGTTCTCGAGATCAATATGAGCATTTAATTGAACCGCAACTTTATGTGCAGTGTTGGGTGTACCAGCTAAAAATTTAATCTGTACATATTGTGTTTTGACTTTTTAGAGGAAACTCCTGCTATGAGAGTCCTGGCCTACAAGCTAATGGAAAAGAGTTTTTAATCATTTGATTATGATGCTTGGAGTGAGTATGAGATACATATCTTAAAGTGTATCTGAGTGTAGGTACCTAATGTGGCTATGCCAAATTGATTGTGTATCGTTAATGCAATTATTGCTGCCCTAATAAGCCTATATTTATTGTTGCGTATGTAATTCAGTAAATGTTTCCATTATTCCAACAAAAAATTCCACCAGTCCACTGATAAAAAAATCCAAGTTCAGTCATTTCCTACCTAACTGTACCAAGATTTATAATTCAGAAAAGGGTAAATTGCGGCTTTACACTTAGCATGTAATAATGAAGCAGTAATACCCTTCATGGATAGAGATAAAAGTTGTTTTGACATTGTAGTAATTGCTAAATCTTAAAAGTAATACATTTTGGATTGGCGTTTTTCCTAGAGTTTTTTGCATTTAAAACTTGCTACTGAAGTAACTTTATCCCTGGAATCAATTTTTGTATGGATGTCTTTATTTTACACTTTTGAACGTGTAAATTTATCTATTTCATTTTTTCCTCAATCATTTTTCAGATGGGTTGATGAGGTTATCCCTGATGCTCCTTGGGTTGTCACACAAGAATTCCTTGACAAGCATAACATTGACTATGTCGCCCATGACTCTCTACCGTAAGGTCGATCAACTCAGGCACATCCATACGCGAAAGATCATGTGCTGTAGGATGACTATTATTTATTGATCATCATGAACTTCACTATATGCCTTCCAATTATATCTACAATCTATTTTCTTGTTGGTAGTACTTTAGTTTTAAGTTATGCACCTCAAAATGGTATGGCCTACTATGCCTACCTTTTATTGTGGAAATTCTCCTTGTTACAAGTGGCGATGAATAATCCTGGTGAATATGGTATGATTAGAAGATTAGACGTTTGACATTCAATCATTCACGCAATTTTATCTTTTCTGCCCTCATGGACATTTTACTGTAACCATATAGATATGCTGACACAAGTGGTGCTGGCAAGGATGTGTACGAATTTGTAAGCAATAATATTTTTGTTTCTGCATTTTCTATGCAAATTTGTTCGATTTTATTTTGGCTCCACAGTGTGTAAGTGATCTCGATATCACAGGTTAAAGCTGCTGGAAAGTTCAAGGAAACCAAACGAACTGAAGGAATATCTACTTCAGATCTTATAATGAGGATGCTCAAGGATTATAACCAGTATGTGATGCGTAACTTGGCCCGTGGATATACAAGGAAAGATCTTGGTGTTAGCTATGTGAAGGCATGTCCGTTTGGGATAACTATGTACTTTATACCTCGTGTTTATCTTTCTCATTGAAAGTATTACACCTTTTTATGAGTTTTGGTTTCTGGATTACCCTTCTTGTCGATTGGCCCTAACTTTTCATGTTATAAATAAGCTGCAAAAGAAAAACATGATAACATTAGTAACATTAATGTGCATCAGGAGAAACGGCTGCGGATGAACATGGAGTTAAAGAAGCTGCAAGAAAGGGTGAGGCAGCAGCAGGAGAAGGTTGGGGAGAAGGTATTAGGTTTCTCTGACATTCTGGTTCCTTGAGAAAACTTGGTTATTATTTTGGGCAAGTAGAACAAGTTGGTTATTTTAGAGGGACCACTTTTAATATAAAAGGAGTTGTTGATTCCCAAGTCCTTTCATCATGAGTTAGGCATTCTTTCAGAAATTTAGAAGTGCAATGAATTAGTATGATCTAACTTACTCTAATGTATGTATTTAGAAATGACATTTTTAAATACGCACTTTTCTCCCTTTCCATTGTTGATGCATTAACAATGAGATGTGTAAGCTACTAATGAGATTAGCAAATTGTTAACCTTAATCGTTTGACCGTCTCAGGTAAACTTCTAGCTTTTGGAGAATGTTGTATTCTAATTTAATCTAATTAGTAAATGTTACTGAAGAAAATATTTGATCTTGGTTTTTTATGACATATAATGTTCTTATAGCTTGATAAAATCAAATGATTAGAACCATGTGTGTGGTTGTTAATGAGTGCATGAATGCGACATAAGTAGAATAAAACTTGCACAATTTTATCACAGTTTTTCATAGACTGCCATATTACTCCAGTGATTAAATTGCACCAAATAACGTCATCGTTCTTTTTCAGCACACAAATCAAGTATTTAGTGTATTATGATTAAAATTTGATGTCACTGGAACTGCTTGTAGGGTTGAGTTTACACATACATTCACCTCATTAACTTAATTTTGCAGCTCACTACTGTTGCAAAGAGTGCGGCAATACTGCATGATGCTTGGGTTAACAATGCTGATAGTTGGGTTGTTGGATTCTTGGGGAAGTTTGAGGAGGGTTGCCATCAAATGGTAAGCTCTTCCTCTATGACACCTTCCTTCTACTTTGCGATTTTAGTAGAATAAACTTGCAATTGGTGCTACTTTTTTATTAGGGAACAGCGATTAGAGATCGCATTCGAGCAAAAGGGCTTGGCCTATTGCAAAATGACGAGGACTACGAAGATGAGGATGATGATGAAGACGAGGATGTATTCTTTGATTACGTGGACGAGGATGAAGAAGCAGATCAACCTCTTCCTCTAGCAGATCAGCCTCTTCCTAAGTCGACGTAACATTGTGGTCGAAATGGGATGTCTTTGGAGAGAGAAAAACTTAGCTTATGATTACAGCTTTGTTTCAAATCCCACTTGTCTTCTTAGTACATGCACTTATTTAAGGTTGTGTTTGTTGTAACAATATTAGAAAATGGTATGATGAAGACATTTACACTTCCCCATCTACAGGAGATGTGTTATAGTTTTGAACCATAATAACAGGTTAGTCTTTATATTATTTGTGAAATAATTACTAGTACACCATTTTTGTTAGTTGCTACATTCTTCTCCACATGGTTTGGCTTTACAAAAAAAAAAAAACTGAAATTGATTTTTTGTTTTGTTTCAGTTAAAGCCTTATTAAAAAAAAGCTCAATTTCAAACTTAAAGACGGAACCAAAAAATATATATTTTGTCATCGAAGAGTAGAAGAAAGATCACTCGACAACCTAATGAAAATTTCAGATTACCACATGATGCCATTTTATTCAATCGGGTCTATGTTTCAATCCCTAAAATACATGAAAACAGCAAGAAGAGGACAATATCAGATAAGTAGCTTGATTCTTTAAAAAATAAACGTTTGCCCTGTGATATCTACAGACGAGAAGGAACCAAGATCGTTAACCTGTTTTATTCGATCGGATCCAAAAAAATTCAGCTACAAACTTCACAACTAAAATGATTTGGAAACCAAAATACCAAGGTGCAACTTTACATTTCCACAACAAAGATATTTGTGTACCCTATACTTTTAGATGTAGATTCTAACTATAGATATGTACGACCACCTATAGTTTCTGCACCTCGCTCGCATTGCTTTCTCCAAACAGAAGGAAGCACTAATGAATTTGCGAGATTATGAGCAGTTAAGCAACAATTGGTCGTGCCCCCTGTGAATGGTGTTCCCATGTTCGTCCACTGTCCCTCTTACAGCGCTGTACAACTCGATCCAAGCGCATGTGCATGACTCCTCGGTTAAGAAGCTCTCGCCTAAGAATGATAGAGTTGGGCTTGCAGGGCATGTTGCAGCAGACAACACCAAGTCGAGCATTGTTGCTCGCCTCATTTCCATTCTTGGAAAGTTAAATGCTAGGTTATCAACTTTGTGCTCGTAAATCTTCCCATTTCTATCCAACTTGTACCTTGATGTCCCCTGGAATTGCCCCTGTGTTTCCCAAGGTACTCGAGGAATGCCTCTTAAGTTCCAACGAATTAGAATTACATTCTCTGATGGCTGCCAGATCCTAAGAACCTCAAGACCAATTTCGCGAAAGAGTAATCGACCGTGGAATCGGAGTGCCCAAAATATGAGCTTGTAATTCTCAATTCCTTGAAAAGTGTTAAGTGGATCCAAGAAGGTGATGTCATCTCTGGTAGCAGTAGAAGCAATAATCACGACCCATGTTAGAAAAGAACACATTAGCAATACAAGAAGTCAAAATGTTGTCGAGCTACAAATGAAAAATAAGCATTTATACGTAAAGATACCTTTTTAGTGACCTAGAATCGGTGTTAAAACTTGAATTTTAAAGATAAAATAAACTAGAAGTCTAGATTATGAACAAAACATCACCAACTTCAGTAAAAGGAAAATCACACAAAGAAAACATATTCAAATTACCTATGACAGTTACTTGCAGATGCCAAATAGGCGAGAGTTTGAGGCATCAAGTTCTCATTAGTCATTAGTTAAAGAGATGAAATAAAGTAACATCTCCATGTGTGTCACAATAACTTACTGTTTAACTCCCATGGGTATTGTTACTGTAGAGGGGTAAATTTCTAAAGAAACAAAAAACCTCAATAGCAGAACAAATTAATTGAGAGGTTGCTTTGTGCTTACTTCTATTACGATTCTTTCATCCTGTGTACTTCAGAGATAACAACATATGCCAAGTGAACTTCAGGGGGAAAAACTAGAATAGATTGAATTCTGAACATTGAAATCTTAAATGTTTCCATAGAGGTAGATATGTTCCTAAAAGGCATAACTCTCCAATTAAACTCTATTCTTTCTTCAAATTTATGGAAACAAGGATAGAAACCATATTTTACTACATTTCAGGTAATACATCCCACCTTCAGTTCTTAAAAGAAACTTCACAGATCTAAATTCAATAGAAATCAAAGAGCATACTAACCACAGAAGTAAAGCCCAGCTTTTACTATACCCCCAAGTTTTATAGTTCATCTTAGATTGTCACACCATTGGTTAATCTAAAGAAAACCCCATATTCTATGTAAAATAGATTAAGCTGCAGAACTTACTAAATCAGAAATAAATAAATACCTAATCATTTGTAAACTACTAGCTACTACAATTCATCTGACACTTCTTGTTACACCTATCCACATTCTTATTGAAAAACTTTCAAAAACCTCCAACACGACGAGTCCAAGCTCAATCAATTCCAAAGTCCTACAATTCGATTTCGAAAATCAAAATTTGGAGCAACAAGGAAGCTGACAATACTAAATCAGAGACCCCCCAAAAAAACTCACATTAAACATCAAAATACTAATATCCAGAGCTCACTCAATTCCTAAATCACAAAAAATTCACCCAAACAAACAAAACAACTTTACTAAACACACACCCATGTCCCAAAATCCCCTATAAACATCCAACAAAATAATAATAACAACAACAACAACAACAACAACAACAACCAAATACTCCAAAAAACAAAACCCAACAAACACAAATCCAAACTAAAAACTCAACCACCAAATCACCCAAAACCAAAAACCCACAAATAAAAATCCAATCTTTACTCAAAATCCAACAACCACAACTCCAAACCACCCCTCCACATAAAAATCGAATCTTTCCCCAACCTGTAGATGTCATAATCGAGGTCCCTAGCGAAAAGGGCAGGCATGTCCTCGCGCAAGGTCCTCACGGCGACGCCGAGGTTAAGATAGAACTGGTTCTTGTCTTCTCCTCCACCACCACCTCCTCCGCTAGAGGTGGTGGGGTGGAGGGGTTGGAGTCTGGGAGAGGGAGAGGAGGGTTGGAGGCTGGGGATGGAGAGAGGGGCAGAAGGGTAAATAGTGGGGAATTGAGGGGTGTTTGTGGGGAGGACTGAAGGGTTGAAGAAGAACAGGGAAGCCATCGACTAGTCTAGAGAGGTATCTGTGGTTGGAATGACATAAAATGGACACAAGACAAGACAAGACAAGTTTATTGGGTGGTTTTGAATGGAACACCAAACATGTGTGTTATGTAGCATTTTTCGTTTGATTTTTTTTGGGTCTTTTTATTTATTTACTTATTTATAGCTTATGTGTTTTCTAGTATTTGTTGTTTGTAATTCTAGGAGGAGGTTAGTTTGAGACGTTCTTCTGAAATCCCAATCTTTGTATAATTATCTTTAAGTTTGTTAGAAGTAGTTCTACAAGACTATGGATTGCACTATCTTCTACGACAAGGAGTTCACTCATATTATTGTTCGAAGACCGTGTGATCGGTAGCATTGAAGATGTAGATCCTTTGCTTAGGTGTGGGTGGTGTGGTTCCTCACTCCCTTTTCAAGAGGATGGTCGAAATCGTATTAAGCAAAATGTCAACACAGAAATGGTAGTATGCTCTTGCAAATGTGGCCTAAATTTAGTTTATGATTGTAGTTGCAGCTTCCGAAGTAAATCTTCAATAGAATGTCATTCTCAGCCTTAGAAGTAAAATCTTCACTAGATTTTGCACCAATAAAGCAAGATTGACGCTAAAACATAGATTTTCGAGGAAGCCCAAAAAAATACCAAATCTAGTGACCAAGAAACCTACAACGATACTTGCATTTTCTTCCATCTGTCTTTCATTGACCAACACAATAAACGTGTGTAACCAAAGGAAAATGTGGAAATCTACATTGCTATTTTGGGATGCAAGAAGTAAAAGTGGTATTGGATTTGTCCAATTCATTGGGAGTAGTTTATCCAAATGGGGTGTGGCAGGAAAAAAAAGGGTAAAAGGTGAATCAGGAGAGTTTCCTATTACAAAGAGTGATATTGTGATAAGATATAAAGCTCAATTTCACATTACAAATATCTAACTATTTACAAATATCTATAAATAAATCTAAATGCAGAAACAGCACAAATCATCCGACCATTATCAAAGATTCATATCACTATGAATTTAAATTTTCGACAAATCATGAATGCCAATATCATAACCAAGGTGGAACAAAGTCATAAGAAGTTTCCATAACTGTAAAGAGAGAGAAAATACAACTTATTAATTCTTTGGTCTCCAAAACCAACAATCCATTGTTTTCATGATCATAGTTTCTGAAGTTTTACAAAACTGTCAAAAACCTTCCCAGGACAGCAAATTAGCATTGATATGAGAGCAAATTATGAAACAGATACACATGAAAATGAAAGATTAATCCAGAGGCCAGTATTAACAGACAGAAGAGAACTAAGCTAACTGAAGGTGTGTGAATCATGGTTATGAAACCCATCTCGTGCCCTATTCTTCCTTATCCCGGGTTTGAGTGGAACTGGATGATGCTTTTTGGCTCATGCTTGTTTTCGCCTCGGCTAGGAACTTCGCATCTGGCTGTGGCTCGGAAGTAGGACGCTCCTTCAGAGCCATGGCGATGTAGAATGCTATAACCACATTGACTGCTATGACAGCAACAAATCCACTCACGAGGGTATGAGATGAAGATGACAACTCACCTGAACCTGTTTCACAAGAGAGCACTCTGCTGTTACTTACACGGTGTGATTGAATAAACAATCAACGGAACAGAACTGCACAAGTAAGATAACATTAGCAAAGAAAAGATAAATGCATTTAAGATAATTTTGAGGGAACGGGCAAGAAAAAGATACAGGGTGTGGGTCCAGAATGGTATATAGCATGGTTTTGGAGAAATATAAGTGAACACATCACTTACCTCTACATCAAAATATATGGTTGCCAAAAAGAGTTTTTTCTTTAAATATAGTTAGTGCATGGAACATTGGTTTTATAGTAAGTATATGACATTAATTTTGTGTGGAGATACACAAATGTCAAAGTATACGGACTTAGACAAGAAGATGATGGAAACAAACACTGCAAACATGCACAGAACAGACAAAAACTGAATAACTAGAGGAAAGAAAGTTGTGCTGAAATATATTAGCACTCCCTTTTCCAAAAGTCTAATGCAATCTTTCAAAGAGATAATATTGCATTACTGACTTATTCTGTTTTTGGTGTGTCATGTGGTAATGCAGTATGGAAATCAAATGATATGCATCGTAAAACAGTACTATGATGTACGTTCTGGTAATATAGCATTAGTGTCATAAATTCATAATTGGGCACTTTCGTCAATATCATTATAAATATATACCATTTTCGTCGATATCATTATAAATACATACCATTACATAGCTACTAAAAGATGACTCTTAATTCCTTGTGGGTATCAATCATATCAGAGATCAAATCCACTAGTCAGATCCGTCATACGAACACGATTGTGAGAAAACTAAGAGGGGGTTCAATTCAAGAAGATGCAGCTCATCTACCTCCCCTATAGCTATAAGCCAAATTGTCCAAAAAGGTCTGTCATATAGACAAACTTGGATTTTGAAACATCTCTCATTATTGCATCTTCAAATCAACTCAACTTCTCTAGCTAAACCACTCTTACCCTATCTAAATCATGTAAAAAACATTTATCTAACCCTTTGAACCTTCTTCAAGTCATTGCCACAACCCACAACCGCTATGCCATTGACCGTGTTCACAGTTCCGGCCAACCTCATCATATCTCCAACATTGGTTTCAACAGCAGGCGATCTTCACTTGGCTTCAGCCCTATACACGTTTGCGTTGATATAAGATTAAGGCTTAGTTTTTTGGGGGAAGTGTAATGACTTATCGCTTTTTGTAACAAACTGTTTTGTGGGTTTGAACGTTTGAGGTTGTGGTTTTCATAACCTTGATTCTTAATCTAATAAAAATGGTTTATCCAGAACAAAAAAGAACAATAGGTGGTGGAGTTGATGGTGTCGACGGCAGATACAGAAAAAAATTAGGGAACTAAAACATTGAACTTTAGGGAACTAAACTTCCAATTAGTTAGAAATATAACATATTGTTTAAATAGAATGCAAAAATCCTTAGTTTCTAACAATCAAAACATTGCAGAAGCAATACTATCTCCAGTCCACCATCAACAAACAAATCCCATAAGAGTTAACGAACAAAGATGTTAAAGATGGAAAACATTACCAGGAAATATTTTGTGTTTGAACCCATACAAGATCACCATCGGTACCGTCCACATGAACATCGAAGCGACGACGAAATTCCGTATCACTTTCTCCATTCCTAATCTGGAGAAGAGCAGATAAAACATGAGAAGCAGAGCTTAATTTGTAGGAAAAACCAGATGATTAGAGCAAAATCAGAGTCATATACGAGTACAACACGAGAGAGAAAAAACAATTTTGGAAGAATATCTTGTTTAGAAGTCACAAATAACAGCACCTGAAGGGGAGATTGGGAGGAAAGGAAGAGTTAGGGTTGGGGTTTGGGGAGGAGAAAATGAGGTTTTGTTTGTTTATTGCGTTTGGGACAATCCGACCACGACCAGAGGCATTAACATAAATAAAGTTAAAACAAGGGGAGAAGATAATGGGTCTGGGTCTTTTTAGGGGGCTAAACGGGTTTAGAAAAGCTAATTTTTCGAATTTTGGGTACCAATGTATTATATTGCTATATGCATTTATATATGTACAAAATAACCAAACACAAGGTACAGGAATGTCCGATGAGGATGCAATACGCCAAACCACTGCATAACGCATATGCAGGATGCGCGCATTATGCGGTGCGCTTCAAGATTAAAATAATAATATTATTATTATTAATTTATTACACTTACTATACATCTTCCTAAATATATAAGCACATGATGCTCAACTCAGAATAGAAAATAACATATTCCTAATCATGCATATCTTACAACACTACAAGTAGCCAATGCAAACTCACAGAAAATTCAAATGCAACCATCATAGTCCATACGATTACAAACGTAAGATCAAGATATTGAATTAAGGATTCCTACATTTCAGGGAGGAGACTATAAATGAGCAGTGAGCACAATTCAATGTGTTGATATACTTGAAGCCCTAGAGAAGAAGAATTTAAGTGCGACTCCAATTTCAGGATAAAGCTTGCAGACATAAGTTCGATCCGAGAAAATCATAAAACCATTATTCCTAATATATATATAAAAAACAGATTATGAACAACAAAACAATTTTAATCTACAAACAAATAAATGATTTATTACAAAAGGAAACCCAACAAATTGAACAAGTAAAAAAACCAAATACAACAACATAAAGAGTGATATCCAGAAAAGGAGACTCACCAACAGATGGGTTTGAAGGAAGGCAGAGAGGCGTTGCCGGAGGCCCGAGTGGAGTTCCGATCGGGTCGAACAGGGGCTCCGGCAGCGGCGTCGAGGGAGTCCGGTGACGACTGCAACGACGAGTGGGTCGTAGACTTGTGGTCGTGGGAGTGACGAGGGTTAGGGTTAGGGTTTCGGTTGGGTGGGTTTGTTTGTGTTTAGCTGTGGAAGAGAGGAGATTAATTGGGTATTTGGGTTAATGATTGACATGTTAATTGGATATATAATCGGGGTTCTTAGCCCAATTAAATGGGAAAAGCTAATTCCAGAATGCGACGCACGCATAATGTGGTCCAACCGTCCAAGTTATAATGGGACATAACGGGGTGTATGCTATGTGGTGAACTTTCTTTGCATCCAGGGCTGTGTAACCTGTCCGACCCGAACCGAAGACCAGACTTGGACCGGATCGGGTCCAGACCCTGAACTGAAGACCAAATCGGTTAGGTCAGGACCGGTCTGAGTTTTTTACCTTAAAATTTAAAAATAATAATTAATTCAAACTGATCCGGACCAGAACCGAATTGACTTTGATTCTGGGACCGATTAGGTTCGAACCGAAATCCAGACCGGTTGTTGCTCAACCCTACTTGCGTCACCGCATCGAGTGCATTCCTAAATATTTGGTAAAATCGTCACGAGATTTCTTAATTTTTGTAGCTAGCTTCATCATTATCGAATAAAAAATGAGTCAAACTAGAGTTGATAGTCGTAGGTGTTTGAGACAACCTAACCATGACTTGGGATCAACACCAGTACTTCCATGAGGTGCAGTGTAGTGCAACTGATTGAGAGGTGAAATCATACTCTCACGTCCTGAGATCAACTTTAGCACGATCTCCCATATGTAGTGCAGCTAGTTGAGGACATACTCTTATATCTTGAGATTGAACTTCCAACAAGTACACAAAAATACACATAAGATACTCGAAATTGGGATACGTCAAATTTGGAATCGCAATTGACCTCCTAAAATGAACGGTCACCATGACTGGCATTTACGTAAATAAATTGAAAAAAAAAGGGCGAAGATTTGTTCCCAAACCCCATGTTTTGACTTTTGACTAAACACAGGCGTAACACAGGATCAGAAGTAATCTTCCTAAGCAAAATCCTCAGAAAAGGATAGAGACGGAGAGAGAAGAGGAGATTAGAGTGGAGATCTGAACCGAACGAAGCCTCCAACGCAATGCCAAGGCCAGAAAGGTGCGATATTTGCCCTCCCGGACGGATTCTGTCAGTGGGTTTCTGAGATTCCCCGAAGGTACTGTTCTGGTGCAACTAGGGTTTCGCTTTCCGGATGTTTCGGTGGCCGGAAATGGTGAAAATCGCCTTTTCTGCCTTTTTCGCGGTAAAAATTGAATCTTGGAAGTGCTCTTGGTATTGCAGTTGGTTTTTTATTGGGTTTTGGGATTTGGGGCCTTTTGTGTTGCGGATTGTAGAGGGAAGTGTCTGAAGAGGTTGGGTTTGTGTTTTTATATATAGGAAAATGTAGAGAGATATTTTAGGGTTGATTATGATGGTTTGTTTTTATTCACATGCAAGGACAAATTTAATTAGAGCTTTTCCTTGTTTGCAATGTGTGGCCTGTAAGAAAATGTAAGGAAGGATCTCTGTTGTTTGAGACCTTTAGTTGCTTTCAGGATGTAAAAGTAATCTTAACGGTGTTACATGAATTGTATGTTTTCTGTAAAATATAGTGTAGTTTCTACAATGTAAATGCTCTTGAGAAAATGAATTCAGGCTACTCCTGCCATTTTGGTGCCAAGTTACTGTTGCTGTTCTCACAAATGTTTAAATACATATTGAATCTTAAAATGTTTTGTGGTAATGCATATGATTTTCACGAGGTTTGCAAGTTAATATACTTAATTTTGACATTCTTGGGACAAATTTCCTTAAAACGTTTCAGGTCTGGATCCAACTAGGTCTGTATATGTACTAAGTGGAAAGGAGCACAAATTCAGTTAGCCTTTCACGTTAGATAACTCGAGAACAAGCTCTGGCAGTAAACAAAGTTCATGGGTTCTGTTCTCATGTTATTAAAGTGGGGATCTCGAAGATGAATACAAGTAGCAAGAGATTAGTCTATGCTGATGGAACCGACGAGGAATGTCAATCATGTTCCACATGACCCGGCTGGGAGCAGAAGTACTGCTTCTAGCCAAAGGTTTGTGCAGGAACCTCCCGGTTATGCTAGTAATGTATCTAGCATTCCTAGGCCCACTAACTACTCAATCCAGACAGGAGAGGAATTTGCTCTTGAATTTATGCAGGAGCGAGCCAACCCTAGAAAGCCTTCTGTACAAAATGCAGCAGGTGATCCCAATTCCACCACACATTATTCCGATCTGAAGGGCATGGCGAGCATTCCTCGCACTGAATCTGAAAACGGATCTGGTGCTTCAGTTCTTGCAATTAGAGATAAAGGACAGGCTAAAGAATCTGAAAAGAAATGCTTCTCTAGGGCTGATGCAGAAAGTTATTATGAATCTGTAAGAGAAGTTCCACGGCCTTCAATAGGTGAGGGAAGTTATCAAGGATCCACTGTTAGGTATGCTTCATCAGTCTCATCTGATGGTTCATCCTCAAGGATTAGGTTCTTCTGCAGTTTTGGTGGTAAAATCCTTCCCCGGCCAAGTGATGGGAAGCTAAGATATGTAGGAGGTGAGACACACATTATCCGGGTTGGCAGAGACATCTGTTGGCAGGAGCTCATGCATAAAACTCGTAAAATCTGTAATCAACCTCATACAGTCAAATATCAGCTGCCTGGCGAAGAACTTGATGCACTTGTTTCTGTTTCTTGTGACGAAGATCTCCAGAATATGATGGAAGAGTTTGGTATTTTAGATGGTGGTGATGGTTCACATAAATTTAGGATGTTCCTTTTTTCTTCAGGGGATGCACATGATGTGCCCTTTGGTGTAGGAAGTGGTGAGAGTGATTCTGAATTTCAGTACATGATTGCTGTAAATGGGTTGGAATCCTCTGTCTCTGGGAAGGTCTCTGGTGGGTATGGCATGGGAAGTGTATCTACAAATAACTTGGAACAGTTATTGAACTTCAGTGCCGCGGATGGCCAACCGATGGAAAGAGTTGGAATAAGGACAAGCATGTCAGTCCATTCTGCCCCAAATCTATCTCAGCCAACACACCAACACTTGCCTACTGTGCCTGGATTGCCTTATCATCAAGGGCAAGTTGAAAGTTACTTGCTGACAGCTGCCCATCCGCATGACACTTACTCCAACATGGATAGCAGGATTTCAATGCCATTGTCCTATGAATATAGTTCTCATTACGCACCGTCGCTAGGATCTTCTGTCTCCCAACCAACCTACAATGGGTCCATACATCAGCAAGGTATAACAGGGGGTGTTTATGGTGGCTTACGACTGCATGATCCGAAAGTTCCTATTAAGGAGGTCGTTTCAAATCTTGATGGCTTTGCCCAGAAAAGGAATGAATGTCAACAGGCTCAACCTGCAGGGGTTGAGTTGCTTACCAAAAAAACACAGCATGACGAATCTGTTCCGGACCTTATGCAAACTGATGAAAGTAAACATTTGAGACATGTGCCGATACCTGTGGTGAATCCTGGAAACCCTGATCAGACATGTGAATCAAATGATGACATCTCTTGCAGTTCTGGCTATCCTGACTCTGATGTAAAAGATGGCAGTTCTAACGATCCACCTCCACGCCCTTTTCGAGTATTTCATTCTGAGAGAACCCCCCGTGAGCTGTCCGAATCAAAAAACCGTCTTTCAAAATCCGATGATTCAATTGCATCTCAGTTGTTCACATCTCAGTCACATCCTGAAGTTCCACATGTTGTTTCTGAATTCGCTGATCCATCGCATGATGGGAAGTTGTTATCTCAGGCCGAGTATCCTTCATCATCAGTGAAGCAGCCATATCATAATGCTCTGCCTGTAAGTGGTGCACCACCACACTACAAAGAATACAAAGAGCCAAGTGGTGTTCCTATGCAGGCCAATAGGCATCATCCGCCGGAAGCCGCAATTGACTCAGCCTCTCAACCCACACATCAAGTGGAATCTCAAGTAGCCGTTGAAGGAGGGCCAGAAAACAGTGTGAAGCTGCCAAAACCACCTACACATGCTCCTAAACCCACCAATTTTGTAGATGACAAGCCTGTTAGTGAAGATGACGGTATGAGTGGACTGACAGATGGTCATCGGCCACAGCTTCCTGTTGACGATTTGGTGTCAGGAGAACCCAAAGCATTTCCAGAAACAACCTTCATGGTGCATAATCCTTTGGGTGATAATCCCGGAACCTCTGATTTTGCTGAATCTCATATAGACACGGCAAATGCTGATCCTGGGCCAATAAAAAAGGACATTCTTATTGACATTAATGATCGGTTTCCTCCTGGCCTTCTCTCTGATATTTTCTCTAGGGCAAGAATAACCGAAGATTCTTCAATCATAAATGCATTGCGAAATGATAATGCTGTTTTAAGTGTGAACATGCAAAACCCTGAACCTAAAAGATGGTCATTCTTTAGAAATTTGGCTCAGGATGAGTTTGCACGCAAAGATGTCTCTCTTATCGACCAGGATCACATTGGATATCCTCTCCCACATCAGATGATTCAAGAGGGTGTTTCACTGACTTCTGGTTTTGCACCCGTGAGTGGTGGTCATGAAATGGACCAGATTGATTCTCGAATTAATATGAATGCTCAAATGCATGAAGACCTATCTCATATTGCTGCTCATGATATTAATGCTTTTCAAGAAGAAAACAGTGAAAGTATGCAGGTTGACAGCGCCTTAATGAGAATTGGAGAAGATCCAGGACCACCTGTCTCGGAGTATGAGGTACTGTTTGTTCTATGACTTTTGTTTGTAATATTAATAACCATTGAGCTAAGATTTCTTTATTATGAGTTATGACTTGTCATTCGTTACTGCTTCCAGGACGGAAATGCAGAAGCAGAATATGGTGGTTTCTATCTTGACCCTACTATTCATGATCTTGATCTTAGTAACTTGCAGGTATGCTTCTCAATGGCTAAATCTTTTCTTTCCTCTTGTCTTTGTTATGATGGCAGAAACATTCTTTGTTATGACTTAAAGAATTCCTGTAAATGCTATAGTTTTTAGAGATGATTTGGTGACTTAATCTTTTCAGAACAAACTGTCTGGTTTTGTTGCATTTCATCTCTTATCAAAGCCATATATGTGGTCATTTATCTTAGTTATTCTTACATTTCAACATCTACGCCAAGAAAAAGCTTTATCATTTATCTTAGTTATTCTTACATTTCAATGCAGATGATAAAAAATGAGGATCTTGAAGAGCAGAAAGAGTTAGGTTCCGGTACATTTGGAACCGTATATCACGGGAAATGGAGAGGCAGTGATGTTGCTATAAAGCGGATAAAGAAGAGTTGTTTTGCAGGGCGTTCATCAGAGCAGGAAAAATTGGTATGTTCTCCTAGTAGTAAATTTGATTTGTTGTTATACCTACTCTACTATGCAGTGTGTTTGTATTCGTGCTCCCATGGTCCTCACCATATTTAAACACATCAAAACATGGTTGAATGTATAACAAATGACTTAGCTAGCATAATAAATTACTGAGGACGTGTGAAGTTTCTCTTTTATCCATCACTATGTTTTCCTTTTTAACTAAAATAGCAAATATCATTTTATCCTTCTCAGACCATTGAATTTTGGAGAGAGGCTGCAATCCTTTCCAAGCTTCACCATCCAAATGTCCTTGCATTTTATGGCGTTGTTCAAGATGGACCAGGGGGTGCATTAGCGACAGTGACAGAATTTATGGTGAATGGTTCTCTCAGACATGTTTTGCTACGAAAAGACAAGTAATGTCTCCTAGCATTTCTTTGGATCATTAATGTTTTCTACGTTTCTAGTTTCTATGACTTGTTTAATCATACTTTTTTTGATTTTATGTTTAAAATATTTTCTCAATGAAACTGGCAGATATCTTGATCGTCGCAAGCGTCTCATAATTGCCATGGATGCGGCCTTTGGAATGGAATATTTGCACTCTAAGAATATCGTGCATTTTGATTTGAAATGTGATAATTTGCTTGTAAATCTCAAAGATCCTCAGCGACCCATATGTAAGGTAATTATTCATTTTCAAGTTTCAATCAACCTTGATAATATATTGCAAATATTAGCACCTAATGGGGGTTTGTCTTGATGGAAAATGGGGGTTTGTCTTGATGGAAGAGGCATGAAAATTGGTTTCCCTTGAAATCCTTATCCTATATGCATAGCAGGTTGTTCACTCTTTAATCAGCATTCCAGACAAGAATTAATCTTGTTTCCCTTTTTGTTTTATTTGTATTACTCCAAGCGTAACCGTTGCTGTCATTATTTGCCGTTCAGGTTGGTGACTTTGGCTTATCTAAGATTAAGCGAAATACTTTGGTATCTGGAGGCGTTAGAGGAACTTTACCATGGATGGCTCCAGAGTTGTTGAATGGCAGTAGCAGCAAAGTTTCTGAGAAGGTGGTTATTTATATTTTCTGCTTTGAATGAGAATTCTTTTTATGCCAAATAATCATTTTACATTATTACTAATTCCAAAGTTCCAAGCTTTTACACTTCAGTCTAAAGAGAAATAGTAAATTTGTGTCACCCAAGCTCATGGGTTGGCAATAGATGGCTTCATAAAACATGAATAACTTATGAATCTAATACTTGAATTGTATATGCAAGCATGTTTTTATGCAAATGTTTTGGTTTTCGTGTGCGCAACAATTGTCATCTAGTATTTTTCTATGCAATGTCCATCTTTGGTCATACTCGCTATTTCAGTTGACCAAAAGCATCATTGCTTTATTATCGAAACCTTTCTAACCTATTTCATAATTCCACATGCACGGTTCAGGTCCACATTTGGGGATTTACTTTCCTTTTATATTCAGATATGATCCTGCTTGTTTAGTTGCTTAAAAATAACTAAATAAGCCATGTTTTGTAGTCAACCAAATTGCAGTCCCACGTTATTGAGCTAACCTGCCATATGCATTATTCCCTTTTGTTTGTTATTGCGGGTGCACCCCTCTCTGTTATGATTTTTTCCCTTAAGCTTCAAAATTCTTGCAGGTTGATGTATTCTCCTTTGGTATTGTCATGTGGGAAATCCTCACAGGAGAGGAGCCTTACGCTAATATGCATTATGGTGCCATCATAGGTATGTTAGCCTTAGCCTTTCCTTGTTGCTGTGTTGAGGATCATTTTCACCCCATGTTATGTGGTGTGTAATATTTTGAGCTTTGTAAAGTTAAAAAAATAATAATAATCACAAATGCCTTCTGTAGAATGCATTAGAATGTCAAAATACTAGGCGCAGCGCAGGTATTTTCTTCAGTGAGCTATCTAGGATGCAATGTGATTCTGGCACTAAAATGGTGGCCAGTGCAGCACATATTAATGCTATTTGAAGTATTTGATAGTTCCATTATTATTTCTCCTACATCTTGATTAGTCAAACCTGTTAGGCATAAAATGGTGTCATTTCACTTACATGAAACAGATTTTCTTTTTCTAATATTTTTTAAAGTAACCACTCCTATATGAATGAGAAAGAGCTTAAGCACTGATCTAAGATTTGGCAAATTTTGTTTGGTGTTTCTGTGTGGAATCTGTGGATGTTAGAACTGTTTCGGTTCTTTTTCAGTCAGTTGCAAACGTGTATGAAGTTAGTTTGCAGTTTTTATCTAAACTGAACTTCTAAATTTGTCAAATTGTTGTCTACATTAATACTTTTGTCCTCTATTATCATAGGTTGACTTAATATTTTATGGATGTGCTTATATTCCTAATTTCCCAATACATTCAGGTGGCATTGTCAATAACACCTTGAGGCCTCCAATACCAAGTTCATGTGACCCGGAATGGAGAATTTTGATGGAGCAGTGTTGGGCACCCGATCCCCTTGATCGGCCTTCATTCACAGAGATAGCTAGCCGCTTACGAGTGATGTCTCAACAAAGCAAAACTCATGTTACTAAGTGATGCTCTTTGGGGTGATCGATTATCGTTAACCTATACTTGCTGAAAATATGTGAGAGACTGGAACCCATATATATTTTGCAGGATATGTGGACTGTGCTCTTGCATATTAATTTTTTCAGCCAACTTACCTTTTCATAAACGAACATAGAATGTTTACAAGATGACAAAAGTCGGACATCTTTGCTGCCCCACAACCATAGTGGTGTGATGGAGAGAACTGCCTTGCATTGATGAAAGCTGCAGGTTGATTTTAAGTTTTTCGTTACAAGTTTTGAGTGTAAGTTTCAGTTGATTTTTAGTTTCAAGTGTGGTTCACATTTTTAGAGAAGACAGATGTTAAATAGAATAACATAGTATGTTGTGGTTAGTTGAGATGTAATTTTTTTTTATGTCAGACATCTGCATTTACATGCAGTTTTTATTAATTTTAAGATGCAATTTTATTTTGTCGACTGCTTTCAACATAAAAGCTGTACCTATATTTAACTCATCGCAGGGTGGTTGTAAACTTATGATTGGTATGCGGATAAAAGTAAAAGTAACTTTCAATGATTCCATATGGAAAACAGATAAAACTGGACTAATGAATATATTATCAGGTGATTTGAAGTTATAATTAGAGCAAGCTCTTAAAGATGAAGAATTTGTACCTACCTTTCTTTGCAATTCAAGAATTGGAAACTTTTAATCTTATCACCAAAACTTGAATGACAGTTTCCATCGTGTTCCCGATCTTTTCTAGGGTATTTTATCTTTTTGTGAGAATTAGTTAGTTCGTGAAAGATGTGTTCTTACGGTCTACTTTTGTTGAATATTGGTCTATATTTGTTGAGGAAACAAATTCAGGAAGAATCGGTCGATCGGATGGGATCCGGTCTACCGATCCACAACCTAGGAGTTTTGGCGAAGAAGATTCGGTCTACCGAATTAGATTCCAGACACTTCGGATGCAGCTGGGATCGGACGATCGAATTGGATTCGGTCTACCGTAAGAGGGTAATAGAAACTTCAGTCTTCAGAACAACGGGTTCGGTAAACTGTTGGAGTGATTTTTTGGTGTTCCGAGAATCTAAAAGTGTCTGTCCAATTTAGCACGGTCCACCGAGGGGTTCTCAGTCGACCGAAGGGTTGTTGGAGAATTAGTTAGTTCGTGGAAGAAGCGTTCTTGCAGTCTACCGAGCCGCACGAAGAAGCGTTCTCGCAGTCAACCGGGAAGGATTCGGTTAACCGAATCGCAACAGGAATCACTCCTGTTGAGTCACGAACGGTCGACCAAATGAGCATCGGTCGACCGTTTTCCACAAATTGTTCAGCTCGGTTTTGCTTAATTGTAGTTTGATTTTTGAGTCTATAAAAGAACTTTTTTGCTCTTGGTTTTAGAACAACGTACAAGTGTAATATTTCATTCATTGTGAGTTTGGAGATTAAGGCTAGAGATAGATCTAAAGTGCTTTGGAGGAACTATTGCTTCTATATACTTGTAATCTCGGTTACTTCTTTTGTTGGAGAAGCGAAAGAATGAAATGAAACCCACAAGAGACCCCCCAATGACGTAGACACGTTGCCGAACCTTGTAAATTGCGTGTGTCGTGGTTGTTTCAGGTGTGCGTTTGTGTTTGCTTGTTTGTTTCCATTTTATTAGTGTTCTTGTTGCATTAAGTTTGGGAGAGGGTCCGAAGTTATTTCCGCAAGTCAATATTCGGTATTACGTAGTGCGTTTAATCGTGTCGTGTTAGTGCATCAATTTGTACCTACCCTTCTTTGCAATTCAAGAATTAGAAACTTTTAATCTTATCACCAAAACTTGAACGACAGTTTCCTTCATGTTCCCAATTTTTTCTAGGGCATTTTATCTTTTTAATTATATCTCTTCATGTGTTAGTTTCTAGTCTTTGGTAATTTAAAATAAAAAAATATAGCAAACCGAATTAGTCCCAAGTGGTAAAATTGTTCCAATCTGATGAACTGATGAGTCACAACTCACAAAGTTACAAAATTGTTCCCATCTTCTTTCTATATAAAAATGAAATCTATAGGAATCGCAAATTGTGGTCACAATTTCTGAATTTCCTAATGAAACCGACACCAACTTCCATTCAATTAATCACACATCAACATTTCACCGACATCATCTTGATCTTGATCTTATCTCATGTCATGTTAGTCAAATACGCGTGAACGGTCCATAAGTTTTCCGTAAATTTGTAAATGCCCCAAGTGAGCTTCCTTCGACTTTCCAAGAAACAAAGTTGCAAAATATCCAAAAAACTGCCGAAATTCCATCCACTCTTCTTTTCCGCTTTCCCCACGCGAACAACAGAAACACGGCACGTGTCACCCAAACGCGTTAACGCCCACAATCCAAAACCTATAAATAGTTCACATACCTCACATTCCAAACCAAATCCACTTCTTTAGCCACTATTTTGAGACAAAACTTAACCCTAGAATTTGGGATACCAAAACACATCCATGGGAGCAATCACTTGGTTTAGATCTCGAATTCTCAAGAAATCCAAGAAATTGAAATCCAATGATTCGTCGGTGGACTCCTCCGTTGGTGCACCTTCTCAGTCACCTACCCTAACATCGTCGTCAACCGTTAAACTTCACGGGGATGGATACCTCAAAAAAGTGTTTGACAAGTTTGATATGGACGGAAACGGTGAAATATCAATCAATGAGTTGCAATCCATGCTTCGGGCTTTCGGGGCTCCAGACCCTAATTCAGAGGCATTGTCCATAATGAATGTGGTGGATCTGGATTGCGACGGTTGCATTGGTTTTGATGAGTTTTCACTTGTAATCCAAAAGGATGTGGATGAAGGGAAAATCTTGGATGACTTAAGACAAGCGTTTGCGATGTACGACCGCGATGAGAATGGATTGATCTCTGCCTCGGAGCTACATTGGGTGATGCGAGAGGTCGTCGGAGAGAAGACCACTTCATTGGAGGAGTGCAAGAAGATGATAAGAGGTGTGGATAGAGATGGAGATGGAAATGTGTGCTTTGAGGAATTTGTAAATATGATGTCTCATTCTCTAACATGAATGTTGTATTAGAACTTCAACTATATATAGTACATACACAAAGTAGTTGACCTGGGTTTTTATTTGTTGAAAATTCTTGTTCCTTTGGTGTGTCAATATAAACATACTCATAAGTCATAACTCACTGGGTATATAAATCGGAAATACATTTTACTTTGTAAACTTATCATCTTTTATTTATGTATTTACTGTTTGTTTGTTATTGTTGTGATCAGACTACCTTACCAATTTCCTTATTTTCTAAGATAAGATATTTTTCAGCATTTAATGAAATCTATTTTAGTTTATGTTCTCTTGTGCGATTTGACATAAATTACCCCAATACATCATTTTCTAACAACAAAATAACTACTGGTTTGTATATTTAAATTCAGCATTTTCTCTTGTATATCTACTTGCACGAGTCTTTAAAGAAAATTACATGTAATTAGCTTATTCCTCCAGGATTCATTAGTCTGAAAATTTCTTAAAAGTTGTCTTACAGTTTTTTTCCTCGAAGATACGTGTGAATGAGTGATGCCATCACATCTTTATATTCAAAGTCGGCTCCAACCAAATAACTTTCCGATTCCCTTCTAACGAAGGAAAAAAACATCATAATAATCCGATAACTTCAGAGTAGGGTAACGTATCATATGGATAACGTCATTTTGAAACCTAATTCTTGTAATCTAGTGATCTTTTGAACTTTATCGTTTGGTTGTGATTTTAAAAACCAAAGAAGAAAAAGTATATATTTGATGCTTGCCATAACAGATCCACAAGAGTATGGTTTTGAAAAAGGTATTAAATTTGAAAATCCGTTGATACCAGAAAATTCCACAAACATCACTGTCTGAACTCTTAACTGTTAAGACACCCACATTTCAGATGATCTTCAAAAGACATCACCATCTCAAGACAAAGTGGTTATACATTTGTTACATGAAATCATTCCTAGACCATGGATTTAAGGATCACTCCTTAGTTATCTTAATAATTAGTCGTCTCTACGGACAAAGCTGCCCATTCCTGGAAAAACCTCTAGCTTCACTTCATTCAATCGTTCGTCGTACTGCGATTCTCCAATTCGATCATTATGAATGCAGGAGGTGTTTAACATAATTCGCTAATCACTCGTACGTGTCTTCACATAAAGTGATTGCAGATATAAACAGGATATACTACTTGTTTGTTTCAGGGAAATCAACCTTCATCTTCCTTCCTTCTTGATTCAATGTCGAGTACAAGTGTTATAAACCTGAAAAGAACAACATAATAGTTTGTAACTTCACAATTTGGTTTCTGAATATAGTACAGAAGATGGTCGGTATTTCTACCATGTTGAGAATAGTGTCACACTGGATTATTGCAACGTGAACGATTTGAAGTTGTAAGTGTTGGGAAAGGGGATCTAACAATGCACTAACACGATACGGATTAAACGCATCACGTAACACCTGAATATTGACTTGCGGAAATAACTTCGGACCCTCTCTCAAACTTAATGCAACAAGAACACTAATAAAATGGAAACAAACAAGCAAACACAAACGCACACCTTAAACAACCACGACACATGTCATTTACAAGGTTCGGCAACGTGCCTACGTCCTTGGGGAGTCTCCTGCGGGTTTCCTTTCATTCTTCCGCTTCTCCAACAAGAGAAACAACCGAGATTACAAGTATATGGAGACAATAAGTCCTCCAAAACACTCTAGATCTATCTCTAAACTTAATCTCTCAACTCACAATGAAGGAAATATTACACTTGTACGTTCTAAAACCAATAGCAAACAAGTCTTTTTATAGACTTAAAAACCGAATTATAATTAAGCAAAACCGAGCTGAACAATTCATGGGAAACGGTCGACCAATGCTCATTTGGTCGACCGTTCGTGACTTAACATGAGCGATTCCTGTTGCGATTCGGTTAACCGAATCCTTCCCGGTTGACCGTGGGAACGCTTCTTCGTGTGACTCGGTATACCGTGAGAACGATTCTCCCACGAACTAACTAATTCTCCACCAACCCCACGGTCGACCGAGCACCCTCGGTGAACCGTGCCAATTTGGACAAACATTTTTAGATTCTCGGAATACCAAAAATCTCTTCAACGGTTTACCGAACCCGTTGTTCCGAAGTGTCTTTATCCCTCTTACGGTAGATTGAATCTAATTCGGTCGTCCAATCCCACCTGCACCTGAAGTGCCTGAAATCCTTGGTTCGGTGGACCGAATCCAATTCAGTAGTCTGAACCCTTCTTCGCCAAAATTCCTGGGGTTTTGGATCGGTAGACTGGATCCCATTCGGTCGACCGATTCTTCGTGGATTTGTTTTCTTAACAAATATAGACCACTATTCAACAGTAAGCGTCACATGCGCTTGAAATGACATTTCACCTCTGTGAAAGCAAGGAACACACTATGGAAGATCAGATTTTTCATAACCAAATGGAAGAATAAAAATAAAAATTGTGAAAACAATCAAGTTTATTTCTTGTGCTGCATATTTTACTTCAGCTGACGATCAGGATCATCGGTACCTAAACTACATGAAATTTCAACAATAATATACTATATCGCATTTCAACTATCGACTGGTTGTTTCATTGTATACAGCTAAATGGATGCATGAGGGTTTTACAAAATGCAGGAGAAAAAAACTGCACATTATCATATGATTAGTTCAGTAATCTAATGGCTTACTTTTGGATGCACTTAGTGACTAGTAACGATTATAAGATTTACCAATTTGCAATTTGCCTGCAACATGTAAGCACTCGGAGCACATCGACCAACAAAATTCTCACATCCACCGGGTTTTTTTTTTGCAGGATGCTCTGCCAAGGTTCATTCACCAGTGATCTCCACAAGAACATTGTCCATTTTTGAAATGATGAAAACGATTTGCATCTCTAATAATGATCTCTCTTTCAACAATCTTCGAGATGAGCTTCGTAGCTGAATGGCAGCTCACACACGCTCGGAGATTCTTCGTAATCCTTAATGTTGCCCCAGGGGAAGTGCTAATAAGCCCAAAGGCAATCGCCAACCACTCACCATGATCGCACATAAACCCGTCCAACGCTTCATTTCCAGCTTTGTGGAAAACAGACTTTATATCCAAACTGAATCCAGCCTTCTTCAGCTTGACGTTCAACTCGTCAAGCATCGCAAAAATCTCTGCGGATTCTGGATTTGACCTATCATCAACACGAAACGCCTGAAGTTTTCCATTGATTTCAATTAAACTGCTTCCAATGGACTTAGTAACACCTTGCTTTTTCATAGCAACGCGAACCCTTGCTGCATCTTTCCACATGCCTGCTGAAGCATACAGGTTCGATAGTTGAACATAGTGTCCAGCATTTGAAGGGTCAAGAGCAAAAACACGCTCTGCAGTGTAAGCACCTAATTCCACATGACCATATATCTTGCATGCGTTCATTAACGCACCCCAAACGGAAACCGTTGGTTCCATCGGCATTTTCATTATAAATGAATATGCTTCATGAACTAGGCCAGCCCGAGACAGGAGGTCAACCAAGCAAGCATAGTGCTGGTGACTAGGCTCGATTCCACAATCTTTCATGGCATTGAAATACTGCCACCCCTCTTCTACTAAACCAGAATGGCTGCAAGCCAACAACAGTCCGAGAAAAGTAACATCATTTGGCTGAACACCAGCACATTTCATCTGATTAAATAGATCAATTGCTTCAAGCCCGAGACTGTTCAACCCATAGCCGACAATTATGGCACTCCAAGCCACCGTATCTTTGTCTTTCATCAGTTCAAACAGTCTACGTGCAGAGTCCATATCTCCACACTTCGAATACATATCAATAAGAGCTGTACTGACGAAAACATCACCTTTAAATTCACTACTAGAAGCATACTTTTCCATCCAATTCGCCATTTCCAGTGAACCCACTTGGGAACAAGCTAAGATTGCGGACCTAAGCGAGATCGAATCCGGTCTAATCCCTCTTCCCACCATTCTCCTGAACAACTCCACAGCTTCACTAGCATGCCCATTCTTTGCATACCCCGATATCATTGCATTCCATAGAATGACGGAAGGAGAAGACATCTCCTCAAACAAAGCCTTGGCAACAACAACTTGCCCGAACTTAGCATACATTGCGGTCAAAGTGATCCTCAGATCCAATTCTGATTCCAACCCAACTTTCACAACATACCCATGAACACACCTTCCACTCCCAACACCCTTAACATCAGCACAAGCCTTCAAAACACTAACAAGCAAAACGAAATCTGGCCTCACGCCCTCGCCCGACACCCCCATCTCCCTAAAAACCCTGAGAGCCTCCTCAGGCAACCCACACTGCACAAACCCAGAAACCACCGAGCCCCAAGACACAACATTCCTCACCTCCATCCCATCCAACACCAACTTTGCAACCCGAACCGTCCGACACTTAGCATACATCCCCAAAACCCCATTCGCCACAAACAAATCCCTCCCAAATCCAAACCTCAAAACATGCCCATGCATGACTCTCGCGAATCGGAGGTTCGAAAGCTTCCCACAAGCGTGTAGAACACAAGAAAAGGTCCACCCATCAGGGGAAACGCCGCAAGATCGCATCTTTTTGTAAAATTCGAGTGTTTTGGAGAAAAAGGCGTGATGGGTCTGGAGCTTGAGGATGGAATTGTAGAGGGGGGTGCTTGGTTGGGTAATTCGATCGAACAGGGCGTGGGCATGGGCGACTAGGGCGAGATTGGAGAGAGAGTTGAGGAGTTTGGTTGTGAGGGATGGGGAGTGGCGGTGGGAGGCGGTGGTGATGAGGATGGCGTGGATTTGGAGGAGTTGGGATGGGGCTGTGGGTTGGGAGAGGAGGGAAGAGAGAAGGCGGGAGTTTGGAGGGAGAGGAGGTCGTTTGGTTTCAAACATCTAACTGAATCTGTTATGTCTCTGACAGGGTGATTTATGTCTATTGGATATGGAATTGATTGGTAGGAAATACAATAGCTCTATTTTGCTCTCAATGCGCACCACCTGATATTGTATGGTTCGATGGTCGGGTATGGATATGTGACTTCGAAGTTTTGAAACTGAATTGTAAGTTTATTTGGTCGTTGGTTGTTGTGGCCAGAACTGATTAGTTTATCGACGTAGGGTTTTGCGAACCAAAATTTGTTAGGTTTCAAACATCTAAATTGAATTTGTTATGTCTTGGACAACATAACGACAAGGTGTCTGTTGGATCAGCAGCAAGTTTTCGGAAATCAATGGTTAACTTTAGTATGGCTACCCACGTGCTATGCAACTTCTCGATTGAACGCTTTGATAAAAGTATTTGACTTTTCGTTCTTGTAAAATATTGCAAATTGATGTATGCTTTGATAAAAGAATTTGACTTTTTGTTCTTGTAATATTGCAAATTGATGTATGCTTTGATAAAAAAAATTGACTTTACGTTCTTGTAATGTTGCAAATTGACGTATGCTTGGATAAAAGTATTTGACTTTTCGTTCTTGTAATGTGCAAATTGACGTAGATTCGGAGCGAATTGTTTTTAGGCTGATGGAGTTCCCTGTGAAAAGAGAAGAATTTGAACTCTAATGAAATAACAGTTTGGTTCTAAGTTTCTAACGTGCAAGTAGTTTCGCAAATAATGACTTGTAAGTTCAGTTTTCCAATTGAACCATTCATTGCATTAACGTGGTTAAATATCATAAAAATTGCATATTTAAATAAAAAAAAGTGGTTCCATTCAGCTCAGAAACAGACTCAATGAAAAGGAAACCAAAATTCAGTAAAAATCATAGGTAAGAGGCAAACTTAGAAGGTCTGATATATGTTTCAAACAAGACATTATTACCCAAGAGTTTGTCCATCTTGCTTGCTAACATTACAAGCTTGTCTAGGCTCCATATTTTTTTACCAAAAAAACAACACAGTAGGGAACAGAAACAAAACATGCCTCAGAAGTAAGACACTGGTACTGGTATTTTATGCATCATCCAAGGCAAGAACACCAGGAAGAGGCTTTCCCTCAAGCAGCTCCAAACTAGCACCACCACCAGTTGAAATGTGACTCATCTTGTGAGCAAGACCAGCCTTTTCGACTGCGGCAACTGAGTCACCACCTCCTATGATTGTTGTCACTCCAGTTTCTGTAAGTTCTGCCAGTTTCTTTGCAATAGCCTGCAAGTATCGTTAACATCAATTTCAAATTCACATTGCATACCTATGTGCATAGGAAACATAGAAGTGATAATTTTGGAGCTAATCGTTGTCTAGAAGTGTGTAGAACATTGTTCTTGGCGGAACAGTTATGGTTCTTGTTTTATGAACATGGGATAAAAAAATATGCCACTTAAATTATGGTTCTTCTATTCTCCAAGTCTATTTTTCACAGAAACAGAACTACAGCAGATATCTCGTCACGTTGCCAAGTAGAAATTGACAGTAAAGCAATGTAGGTTTAACCTTCTAACTATGCTAATCTAATTTCCTAAGTTGAAAATTATACAGGAACTGTGGTGAACCTACCATTCTAATTTCATTTCCAACATCAATTTCGACAAGTAATATGAAATCAAGACATTTTCCGTCAATTAATACATCTTAGTCTCCAGTTATTACCTCAGTTCCGGCTGCAAACTTCTCAAACTCAAAAACTCCCATGGGACCATTCCAGATGACAGTCTTGGAAGTATTTAGAGCATCGCTGAATGTCTTGATTGAATCCGGTCCAATGTCGAGTCCCATCCATCCATCAGGAATAGCAGATGCCCCTACAGTCTGAAACACACATGCTTCAGCCACATCAACTACAAACTGTAATATTCAAATAAAAAATAAAAATCCAAGCATCACGGTCAACCTTGCTGTTGGCATTTGCGTCGAATTTGTCAGCCACAACAACATCGGTAGGCAACAGAAGAGAAACTCCCTTTGCCTTTGCCTTCTCCATGAGAGAATTCGCAAGATCTATCTTGTCCTCCTCGACAAGGGAGGATCCAACAGACAGCCCTTGTGCCTTGTAGAATGTGAAAATCATCCCTCCACCAAGAAGAAGGATGTTGACATTCTCAAAGAGTGATTCAATCACGCCAATCTTGCTGGAGACCTTTGAGCCTCCAACAATTGCGGTGAATGGTCTGTTGGGATTTGATACGGCTCCGACAAGATAATCAAGCTCCTGAAATGAATAACATTGTAAGCATGCAACGATAAGTAGTTACCAAAGTAGTCTTTTCTGCAGATTGAACTACAAGATAAAAAAGGCATGCAAATTTCATCACCTTTTGCATGAGGAAGCCTGCGACGGCAGGTTTAAGGAACTTGGTCACTCCTTCAGTGGAAGCATGGGCTCTGTGGGCAGTGCCAAAAGCATCATTGACGTAAAGATCCGCAAGAGAAGCCAACTTCTCAGCAAACTCGGGATCATTCTTTTCTTCTTCTTTGTAAAACCTTACGTTTTCAAGGAGCAAAACACCTCCATCAGGTAGTGCAGCAACCAAACTCTTAACTTCCTCACCAATACAATCATTGGCCATTCCAACCTTTGACAAAATCAGTGTATAGAAAGTTTAATTTACGGCCGGTTCAAACAATTAAAACAAATAACTAAATATGAAAAAGGTGAAGTAGAATAATTGGATTACATACATCTACACCAAGAAGTTCGGATAGCCGGGGCACAAGAGGCTTCAAGCTGAACTTTGGAGTTACTCCTTTTGGGCGTCCCTGCAAGGAAAAAAATGCCCTTAATTGATTGCAACCGAGTACAGCACTTGTACTAGAACGATCTAGTGAAAAAATTAGCAATCAAGAAAAACATAAAATAGTAGTTCAAAATCATTAGCACTGCATTTTTACTTTTCTTAATCTGCCCTTCAATAGGTCTAAGACTTGAACAAAAATAATCATAAAAAGAGTCTATTATCCTTACCCAATAGGACTCTTAACGATCCATTATCCTTACACAATAGGACTCTTAACGAGGCAAACAGCAGAAAGACTACTTTGTTCTTGTTAAGCTAAACAACATGCTCAACTAAGTTCCACTTAATAACTAGAGTTCAATGAATGGTTTTTGAGTGATTCATTTCGAAAAAGTCACACATCTCAATTTTATTGAGCTAAAAAAACCACTCGAAGAAATTATTAAGTCTACTGCCTCCAAGGCTCCAACTCAAGTTGCAAGTTGTCTGTCTCAAAAATAGAGTGGATCAACCAAAACTCACAAAAACAATAAACATCATATCATTTCCACACTTCAACTACAAAAACAACAACAAAAGAACAACAACCAACATCTAAAACAACATTAGTTGACAATTTCTATTTTCTACAACGTCAAAACCAATCAAACTCCAAACAAATTAACATCTCAAACTAAAACACAATTACTTCTAAAAAGGGTAACAGGCATGAGAGAATCATGTCTACTCCCTCCAACTCAAGTATTAAATGAATGCTCAAAAATAGATTAGACCAAACCAAAAATCACAAAAAATAACACCAAATTACCTCAACAATTGAATCTTAAAAAACCGACCTTTAGAACCAAAAACACACTTATTAGTTATTAACAACACCATCAAAGTCAAAACCAATCAAACTAGAAACAAAACAGCATCCAAAACTAATTAAACACAAAACTTTACAAAAATGGGTCGCAGATCTCACCAGATGGCTGGAAAGAATGATCTTGGCCCCATTACCCATCAAATACTTGATAGTGGGCACGGCAGCCCTAACCCTGGTGTCATCGGTGATCTTCAGATTCTCGTCCAACGGCACGTTCAGATCGACTCTCACGAACACCTTCTTCCCTTTGAGGTCCTCCTCCTTCAATGACCCAACGCTCCTCTTGGTCGCCATTTCGAACCCACAAAAATGGGAGCGGGAGAAGACAAAAAGACGGTGAGGGGAGGAAGGGGAGGGGGTTTGGGGAGAATTGGAGGTGGATTTGGGGAAGATGGTTGAGAAAGGTCGGAGCTTTTTGCGATCTGAGATTGAGGTGGAGAAGATGGGTTGGAGATGGAGTTGTGGTGGGGGACTGGTGCTTTATTCCATTTCCACAGAGCTGGCGCACGATAACCACTTGCTAAAATACGCATTTTTTAAAAAGTTTTTTTTCATTGATTTTATTTTTGAAATGTTAAAAAAATTGAAGAACGTAAAACATTTAAGTATTTACTAAACTACAAATGTATGTCATGTAAGAATCCTTATTCCATCTGTTCCACTCAAAACGCAACACGTGATGGAGGCCGGACGAATGATGTTTTATTCCATAAAGTTGCACAATAATTACTTGCTAAAATACAACGAATTTAAGTTTTTCCCATTGATTTTTTGGAAATATTAAAAAAAATAGGAAGGAATTTTTTGAAATATTTTAAAATTTAGGAAATTGTAAGAATGTAAAATATTTGAAAGTATTTATTAAACTATGAAGGTTCCTTTCAGAACGTGACATGTGGTGTTGGATGTGTAAGTGGTGTTTTATTTCATATAGCTCGCGTACAACTTATTAAATACCAATATTTTGAGTTGTTTTCCTTCTTTGGTTCAAAAGAATTTCAAAAAATAGTATTTTATTTGTTGATTTTGTTATTTTGGTATGTTTCGAATTGATTTCCTTTGGATATTAGCATAAGAGTTTCCTTACCACAAATACGAATTTTGAAAACTTGGTTTCGCAATAAGGTTGACCACTAAATTATAGTAAATACTAGATAACTTAAAGGGTCAATAGTTGACAATGGTCGACATGATGAATTTGTAACGTTTGGGTTAAGTGTATTATGATAGAGCTGATTTGAGTTTTTGATTGGTTCGTCGTCTACGTTAAAATTTAAGTGAGAGATAGAATTATATTTGTTTTTTTGTTTCTTTTGATAAGTAATGGATTTTAAGCTTAGAACGACAAGTGGTTTTTATCAGTAATCAGGATGTGCCTGTTGTTTTGGTGCCGTTGGATTTTAGAAAACCAACGAAATCGTTTTGTGGATCTCAACGATTTTTAGTGGTGTGGAAAGTACTTTTTCGTATCAACTTCAAAATTGATTTTTTATTTTTATAAGTAGCATTGCATAAAAATAAAATTGTTAGATGAGGTTATGAACCACAACCTCATAACGTTACATAAATGTTTCACAAATGAAGTCGCCAAGTGGAACATTCGAATGAGTTACAGGAAGCATCACTTGGTCGTTGACATTGCGACGTTTCTTTTGATATATATATTTTTTTTCCAAGGAGATAATTTTTTTGGTTGAAAGGTTTTTCATATTATTATTTTTCTGGATGAAACTTAGAGATACAAGTAGACGCATGCTTGCCAACTTCAAACTATTCTCGATGTATAAAAGATGCAGCCCCCCTGTCAGTCCCCACTTTTAAATTTAGATTTAGATGATAATACGTGTTTTGCATCTACAAGTAGTTGCCCAAAAGTCAATACACAAACCAATCATTTGGATATCTTATACATAGCGAAATTCACCAATGATCGGATTTCCTGCCTATTCGAAGTTCCGATATGAATAAAACCAACTTCGCAAGCTCAAGAGTACAAATATAATTTTACTCTTGTTTTACTCTTCAGTGTTGCGTTATTGCATCAAGTGTAGCAATTGTGACATGGTATTTTCATGTACCACCAAAACATGTTTGTCAAAAGAAAGAACTGCTGAGAAGATATCATTTCAGAACACAAAGCAAATTGATCACTTATTCAATTGGCAAGACATCTTCCAAAAGTTTAGATTCAAAATTTGTATGATAACATTAGCCACCTATATCCCCCTACTGCACCAAGAATGTCATTTGCATGACCAAAGACATGCTATAATACAATTGCAGTGCCTTCAGCACATCAAACCACCTAAGAAGAACCACGATTAGAAGCAGACCAATGACAGACATTAGTTCACTTCCTCAAACACTGCAAGTAGATCCGACAGTGTTTTGTTGCAGCATCGAACGAATCCTCACATATCCACAAGTCCTTGGTTCCGTCAAATGTATGCATCATGAATCCCCCGTTGAGCTCGGCAGAGAAAGAATCTGGATGAGCTTCTATCTTTTCAAGGGCTTATACCAGGAACATAGGGGACTGCAGGTTTAGGTGTTCTAGTCTTCTCAACAAGGACTGCTTGTGTAGTGAGAACCACCCCTGCAATAGAGGCTGCATTTTGAAGTGCGCATCTTGACACCCTGCAAGGATCTATGACTCCAGCAGCAAGGAGGTCAACAAATTCATCTGTCATCGCATTGTAGCCTACATGCCAGTCACTTTCTAAGAGCTTCTCTACAACAGCTAGACCCTCCGCACCAGAGTTATTAGCTATTGATATCGCTGGTGCCAGAAGTGCCTGATAAGTGAAAACAGAACAATGAAACCAATGACTTCCAAACACACCATAATTTCCAAATTTTCTTATGGTCCAGAAATGCACCATAGTATCCCAAATATCCACAAGCTAGCCAAAGGACATTGACTAGGATTTAGAAGTGAGAAGCCGACATGGTAAATGTATAATTGTATATGATTTAAGTTATTAAGTATTTTACTGCTGTGAGGAAACATTACCTTTCCTAATATGTCAGCACCGATCTTTTCCTCGGGTTCTTCGATAAGATCCTTTATGGTGGGAATATGCTTGGACAAGTGTACGTAAGTTGCTCCTCCACCTGGTGTTATGCCTTCATCTATCGCAGCAAATGTTGCATTTTTTGCATCTTCAACTCTGAGTTTCCTATCTTCAAGTTCTGCCTCAGTAGGAGCTCCTACCTGAATGTTTATTTTGCTTCTTAAAAGCTAATAGAAGCCACATAATTTGCTAGTATTGGATTATAAACGTGTTTGAACTTCTGTGTATAAACATGCTAACATATTAGAGCATTCTGCGGTAACGTAGAAAACATGATCCTCCATGTCATAAGAGTTAATTTTCACACAAACCTTAATCACAGCAACACCACTTGCAAGTTTAGCAATCCGCTCAGAGAGCTTCTTTGAATGATAACTGCTATCCGTTTCTTCCAAGTCTTTCTTTATTTGAGCTATTCTTGCATTGATTTCTGGTTTCATAGATGGGTCAGCAACAATAGTAGTTGAATTGCTTGTTATCGTAATTCTCTGAGCAATTCCCAGCTGGTCAGAAGTTGCACCATCTAGGGTCAACCCCAAGTCACTAGCAAGAAAATCTGCACCTGTTTACTATAAAGCATGGGAATTAGAGAGATTAAGTGAAGCAAAAAAATAACTAAACAAAAAATGATTCAATTACAAAATTGATGCATTTCTATGTCCAAGAGTCAGTATAGAATTCCTAATTTTGACTACAGTTGTGATCTCAAAGGTCGTCAACATTATGTAAAACTCTTGAAAACTGGAAAAGATTAAGGAAAGAACACTACACAAGGGCTATGAAAAACAGACAGCTAACATTCGCAGTATGGTAAGCAAGTTACCTGTCATAAGAGCAATATCTTGCAAAACAGCCTTCTTCCCATCTCCAAATCCTGGGCATTTAACTGCTGCAACATTAAGCACCCCATTCAGCTTGTTTGTGATCAAGGTTGCCAGCACTTCACTGGAAATATCCTCAGCAATAATTAACAATTGGGCACTAAGCTGGGTAGTCTTCTCCAAAAGAGGGATAAGGTGCTTTATATTTGTTATCTTTTGATCAGTAACAAGAACTTTTGCATTCTGAAACTCAACAACTGATTTATCCGAATTCGTGATAAAATGTGGAGACAAATACCCTTTGTCAAACTGAAAAAAAAATCAGTTATTAGTGTATTGAGGTATGGAGATTCACAAGCACGTAGAATGAATATTTCAGTTACCCTCATTCCTTCCTGCAGTTCAACTACGGTTTCAAATGAAGAGGATGATTCTATTGAGATCACACCATCCCGGCCAATTAGGTCTATAGCTTCAGCGATCAAATTTCCAACAAAATCATCATTGCCAGCAGATATGGAAGCAACAGCTGCAAAATATGAAAATGGTTGAAAACATAGTTTAGCATTTTAAATACCACATTACGCCTTATCAAAGTAAAAAGGAAAATACCTTTTATTTCGTGCTTTCCCTTTACAGGTTTACATTTCTCTCTTAAAACCCTGACAAGTTCAGGTACAGTTTTGTCAAAGCCCCTTTTAATAGAAACTGGATTGGCCCCAGAAGCAACAGCTAACATCCCTAACTTGATCATCTCACGAGCCAAAACAACTGCAGTGCTAGTGCCATCACCTGCTGTATCATTTGTTTTACTTGCAACCTATGACGAGAAAACCAAAGAATGTCGGCATCAATTTTCAGTACAGTGTTAAGCTAATTTCAGGAGACTATATGGATCAACGTTTCAAAGGAATGACCTCTTGTATCAATGTTGCTCCTGCATTCTCAATAGCATCAGAAAGCTCTATTGCTCGAGCAATTGTCACACCATCATTGATTACTTTGGGAACCACAGGGTCATCAAGAACAACATTACGCCCTGCAAAAGGCATCTCACTTTCATTAGGTCTGCATTGTTTTCAGGTAAAAATTCAATTCAGAATTTTGGGGGTTTGCAGCTTTTGAGGTGACATATCCCTTTAAAAAAACATAAAGCAAACAACCACAAAATAATAAAGCTTTACGGCCTGTAAATGGTCTGCAAAACCCACTTCAAAAATGTCACCGTATAATCTATTATATGTTTTAAAAGTTCATCCAACGGAAATGTGATTTGATCCAAAGGAAATGGAAAATCACAAATGCAACTACTAGCAAAACCCAGGCGGATTTTCATGCACGTGACGTAAGGAAGACAAAATACTATTTCACAGTCCTTAAACTGGAAATTCTTGATACAGTGTGACTCATGAGAGTTGTTGACTTAGTAATTAGTGCCCTATGATATATAACTTAAAAGATCTGGCTTGGCATACTAGCACTAGAGGAGAACCCAGAGATGCTGATTGAGCTCAACCTGATCTGGTTCCCCATTTCAAGATCAATTTGACTCTAAAAATTAAATTTCATTGCTTGGTTGAAAAAATTAAATGTTGTAATCACTCCGTAATCCAATTATGAAGGTTATCCAATTACACCCTTTTTAAGGTAATTGAATTACCACATTGGAGGTTGTAATCAAATTACATTGCAATGGAATCAACTCATTTCATATAACTCAAACGTTGTCACATCGTCAACTCAATTTCGGTCTTACCAGAAGTATGTTGAAGCTCCGACAACCTCTTTCGAAGTTTACCGGATCTATTAAATTGCAAATTATTTTTTTGAATTAAATTGTGATCCATGTACTGAATTAAAATGTTACCAAACAATGTAATTTAATTACATGGAATTCAATTCCTTGGAATGTAATCTAATTACATGGAATTGAATTCCATGGAATCCAATTACAGCTAATCAAGCAAGGCCTAAGTCCAAATTTTGATGAAATTGTATTCTAACAAAGTTCAACTCTTTACATATCTCAGTAGTTGATAAGCTGGGCATGAACTCACATTTAACTCCATCATATTCTAGCTTGTGAACTAACTCAATACCGCATCCCCGCATCCAATTTCCAGTTGATTCGCCACTAACCTCTAAAATCTAACTCCCAATTTTCAGCTAGCTTGTTACAAACACTAACTCCATTTTCTATTTCCATCTTCCTTCGGCACCGAATCCAACCAACTTGCCGAAAATTTAAGTTCTACAGCATTGATTATTCGGTGATTTCAGGACCAACAACGACACTTCACTAAATAAATAAATAAAAACTACTAATTGAATAAAAATTCAAAATACATCTATCACAACTATCCAAATCCACTAAAAACCAAAACAGATGGCACCTTTCGGGCCGAGCGTGACGGAGACCACATCGGCGAGCTTATCGATCCCGGCGAGAAGCCTTCTTCTACAATCGTCACCATAAGCCACTCTTTTCGCTCCCGCAGTGACCACCAGCCGCCTCCTCAACCTCGGCTTCGGCAAGGTCACGATCGAAAGGGGGGGTACGGTAACGGGAGCTAGACGGAAGGAGAAAGGGGAAGGTGCGATGGAGAACGCCATTGTTGGGGTTCGGATTGGAGTCGAGGTTTAAGGTTTTGGGTGTGGATTAGGGTTTAAGAGGAGAGGATGGGTTGGGTTCGGAAGGGGATTTTGGGGACATCTTCGCCGTCCGTTTTGAGTTCGGTTTTTTAGGAAGGTCGTTAATTTCCGAAATTTTTTAATTCAAAAATTTAAATGCAAAATTTTAAAAGAAGGAAAAAAAAGAAATTTCGAAAAGTAAGGATCGCGGGTGCGACCCGCGATCCGTACAACCACGGATCGCGGTTTGCACTTGCAATCCGTGGGTTTGAGTTACGAAAAAAATAAATTCTACACTAATATCTCCCCTCCTTAAAACTTCTCTCCTCTTCTGGTTTATTCTCCCATCGACCCATCGCACAACCCCTCTTCGAGCTTATCTTGGGACTCCAGGTTAATTTTCCATATTATTTTTTATTTAAGAATAATTAAAATTAAGATTTAATTTCTTTGTTAAATAAAAAATAATCTGATTTTTTTATTTTCTATTAAATTTAATTTTAAATATTAGTTGTATTTATGTATCTGTTTATAATTATAATTAAATTAATTTTTTTACATTTATCATTTCTATAACGTACATTTACGAAATTTATTATATAGTATAGACAAATACACATAATAAACATCATAAACAATCATCCCACTTTCTAACCGTTTAAGTTGGTTTAATGACTTAATTGTAAAGCACAAAAATATCATCTAACTTTTTTTCTAGAACTAAATATATTGAGGAGATATTGATAAAACTAAAATTCTCACACCCAAAGACATGAAAACTCACAACATTAAAAACAAAATTACGCTATAACACTTGAGAATAATTAGACGTATATTTAGTCAATCAGAAACCTTTAGGTAAAATAATTACTATTTAGAAACATTTAAAATCTCAAATAGATTTCATTTTTTCTTGCAAAAATAAATAAATAGAAGCTTTATAATATTTTTGTTTTTAAAACAGTACTCAGAAAGTTTTGCTGTATTACTGATTGGTAGTAAGAAAGTTAGGAGTTTTGAGCTTACCTTCCATTATTTCTTTTTAGTTTAAAGTAAAAAGTTAAAAAAGTTAGACTAAGTATTTGGAATAGTTTTTATTATTTTCTGTTAAATAAAATTTTAAATATTAGTTGTATTTATATTTTAAATTTTTATATATTTCATTATTTCTATAACATGCATTTTGTTATGAAACCTACTAATTTTTTTTACATTATTAAAATTAATTTTGTTTTTTATTTTCCTGAACAATTGTTTTGTCAAAATGAGTCATTTAAGTAGAAGTCGCTCTGTACAAAACGAACGTGGGTATAATGATGCAGTGGATAGAGAGTCTATTTCCTCACTTCTCGGAATACCAAATTGCATGTTCAGAGTCAATGATACTTGCACAAATGTAAGTACAAACAAAAATCATATTGTGTTAATTTGTCTAAATATTTAAATTACATATATTTAGTTTGTGTATTTTTCACAAAAAAGTTGAATATATTATAGCCGGAGACTGTTTTGGAATGTCGTGCATATCGTACAGTCATTTCTTTCCACGATAGTTTTAGTCAGGCACTCAAAATTTTGGGATTATATCAACTTGCCCAAATAAAACATACAAAAGCAGACAGTAGATTGATTACTGCACTTGTAGAGCGTTGGCGTCCTGAGACTCACACTTTCCACTTACCGGTTGGGGAGGTTGGATTAACATTGCAGGATGTTACCTTTTTGTGGGGTCTACCTATAACTGGTATTCCAATAATCGAGCACAGTGATCGAGACAGTCGTGAGTTAATTAAAATTTCTTTTGGGTTTGATATAAATGTCGAGATGATGAGAAAATGTAAGTGAACGGTAGGAGCAGATGAGCCACACATTTTCAAAGAGTCGGGATTTAGCATCAGTTTGCAATGGTTGCGGGTAAATTACGGGAACCTCCCAGATTTTCCTACAGATGAAAAAGTGACACAATATACACAGACTTTCATTTTAGATTTTTTTCGGATCCATGGTTTTCCATGATAACTCTGGGACAAGTGTTCCAGTTATGTATTTGAGGTTTTTGTAGGTGTTGGATAAGTCGATAGTATACAATTAGGGTGCGACCGTGCTTTCATGTTTATATCGCAACTTGTCTATTTCATGTCAAACTGGTAAGAAGAACATTGGTGGTGCATTACTACTCCTTCAACACTGGTCTTGGACTCGATTTCCTGTAGCTCGGCCGAGACACGTGGGTCTTGCTAAGTGTTTAGGTGGAGAAGACCTAGAAATCCTACCTCCATTTGCTATTAAGTGACAATACTCACAGACTTATGAGGTTAGTGTCGCACATAATTGTCTTAAACATTACAGAAATGAATTTGAATGTATGTTGGATGAGCATGTAAATTGGCAGTCGTATAATCAATATATGATGTTGCATCCTGGCCGGGTATTTTACTACTGATGCTGCATATTAGCTTGCGAGAGTGTCTTTGATTCATTTCTGGATGATATCATGACATTATCCAGAAAGAACTACGAGACAATTTGGATT
This sequence comes from Triglochin maritima, assembly GCA_963682175.1. Classification (NCBI taxonomy): domain Eukaryota; kingdom Viridiplantae; phylum Streptophyta; class Magnoliopsida; order Alismatales; family Juncaginaceae; genus Triglochin; species Triglochin maritima. Next base: position 2,483,555 of record OY821775.1, read on the forward strand.
TTTTCAGACGACGCCACCTCCAGAACCTCATCCGTGGACAGAACTGAAAAAACTTGATAAGATAGTACATACGGCCCGACAGAGAGATGATTGGTCAACGAAGCATGAAATTTACATACGAATGTGGGACATACCGCATATTCTTAAGGAAAGTCGACCATATGATCCGAGAGAAAATCGACGGTATCGTCAGTGGTTTCAGCATAATGGTATGTACACAGTCTATATACGAGGCCAAATAGAGTTTGGTTTGGAAAGACCGTTGCCAGCCCCACGTGATTCTATCGATGACTTAGGTTACGTTCCTGGTGGACCACGTATTCGACGTATGATATGTTTTTTTAACGAATTTGACGATTATTGTTTGTTGTGTTTACTATTTAATTTCCAAACTAAAATTTCAGGACTTACGTGGTATTCAACGGGCTAAATTTGTTATCAAGCAATTGTACAAACGTGAAACTAAGGGGCTCTGTAAAATATTGCTGAAGACTCACCAACTCGATGCCGTCGATTGCGATCAGGTTCACGAATTTGAATGAGTACTTAGTAATGCTGGATTACCTGCAGATGTGTAGTCGATTCCTGGAGATGATGATCGTAATAATGACATCCGTGATGACTGTGCGGTACCTATAGCTGTAGACCAAACAACATATAGTTTTAGGTTATCCAATGCATCATACGATGATTTTGCCCCAGATCCATCTCAGTTTAGAGGTTTATATACATACAGTGACAGTGGCGCAGGACCATCGCAGTTCGAACGTTCTCAAAGATACAATGACATTGACGCAGGTCAATCCCAGTTTGGATATTCTCATACATACGGTGACATTGGCGTAGGACCATCGCAGTCAACCCAGTTCGGGTTTTCCCAGATTCCCGAAGATTATCCAACTTATCAGACACCTGGTACTAATTATGATACCCCTTAGTTGCCGCAAACAGACTTCAGAACTTTGTTCGATGGTATATTCAACACATTAACTGACCAAGGGCACACATGTGAACTAAATCATGCACCTTTTATAGTTTACGAGACTCAATCACCTTTTTTGCCAGTTGAGACTTAGTCACCTTTTCGCCCTGTTGAGACTTAGTCACATGTTCGCCATGTTGAGACTCAGTCACATGTTGTACCTGTTGAGACTTAGGCACATTCTTCCTTGGTTCCATACGTTTTATCTAAGGAGGATGAAGAATCGGTGCATGTTGCGACTCCAGTCGGTCGAGGGTGCCGACGCAAGATGAAGACGAAGATTTTCACTCCCACGTAGTAGTTCATATTGTAGTTCAGTTGTAAACATGTTGTACTTTAAGATTTTATGATTTTGTTTTGTCATTTTAATTGATATGGTATGACTTATAAATATGACTAGTAAAAAATACATTCTACGTTATAATATATTCAACGTTACAATACATTAAACATTACATTAAATTAAACATTACAATACATTCAACCTTCCCTTACATTGCAATGACCGCTTGTGTGATTAATCGAACCACAACTTGTACAATAACCCGGACCCATCATTCCTTCCATGACATCCATCGTCATCGGTAAACGTTTTGACATTCTCCTTCCTTTCTTCACGAGTGTTCGATCAGGTATGATTTTGTCTCTCATATATTCAGGTCAATCATCTTCCTTCCCGTACACATCGAAGTGACTCTCTCATGTGTGCACTAGAGAGTTGACATTGTAGTACGAATGTGTATATTCATTGATATTGTAGTTACGTGCGGCACACACTGCCAAAACATGACTGCAAGCGATACCTGTATTTTGTAGTCCCCGACACTTACACTTCGGGCTGGTGCCGTCACGTAGAATCACCTTGTAACTACAATCTCTCATACTTCCAGTTCTGCTCACTCTTTCATGTTTGGCTATAACCTCATATACTCTTGTATCCAAATCAGTTATTTTCACTTCATGTTGACATGCAACTGCTGCAGATTTTTCCAATATTTGTGTAACCCTCTCGGAAAATATGTGTCATTTTTGTGTCAACACACTTGCATGTTGTCTTCTGTTGTTGAACCACTCCAACAATTTATAGTATGTCGCATCTACAATTGCACAAATGGGTAAACCACGAGCTTCTTTGAATACATTGTTTAGGCACTCCGCAACATTGCTTGTCATTATTCCCCATCTTTGGCCTCCGTCGTGACACAATGACCACTTACTAGGAACATCCGGTTCATGCTCATTTGTTTCATTTTTTTTCCCAATCCCTTTTATGTATTGTAATGCATCTTTACTCCAATACTCAACTTGATCCAAACTGACTTTGAAATCTCACGGGCTACTGTGTCTGCATGCTGCCTTTAAGGCGTCAACTGCATATTGATTCTTACAATTTTTAAGCAAGTTTTCGGCAAGATGTGTGCATAAACGGTGAACTGCTTCATTTGCTTCCTCGTGCCAACCGTAACCGGGATTCCTAAAAATGTGTTTAATTACAGCATGTCGATCAGATATGACACATATCTTCCTATCTCCAATTACCTCTCGTCGCAACTATCTCATAAATCATCCCCAATTGGATATATTTTTCTTCTCAACGAGACAAAATGCAAGAGGTAGTAGTTGATTCTCAGCGTCATACCCAACAACAAGTCACATTCCTTCGTATCTATCTTTAAGAAATGATGTGTCTATGCTGATAACAGGACTTAGATATTGGAATGTCTGAATACAAGGACCAAAAGCCCATGCTGCACATTTAAACTGACGGACACCAGCGCATGGTAAAGGGTCAGAATGAACTACAACTTTACTTCCACGATTTAATTGTTTAATAGCATTTAACAATTGAGGCAACAAAGCATATGAACCCGACCAACTTCCAAACATGTATGCAACAACAATCTCGCGGGCACGTCATGATTTATTGTACTTTGGATTAACACCTGGAAATATTTTTCTTACCAGACCAAAAACTTGTTTAATCGGCCATCATCTTCGCAGTCAGCTGAGCATGATCAAATCGGGCAGCTGTAGACCTGCATATATGCTTATATAGACATTTTCTTATCGACCATGCATCACCCGAATCGCTCCGTGCAGCGTACAACATTCAGCTACAATTTTCATCTTTACATCTTACCTTATATTTGGTTTTGCTGTTGTTTTGCACATTGATTTTCCAATTATTGTCAATATGTCATTTCGATATTGCGTTCTTCAGAGCGTCTTTTGATGAGAATGCTTGATTCTCAGCTAACAGACCTTCAACTATTACGCTGTTTTCTATAAATGATGTATTTGCAGTAACCCAACTAGAACAATCATGAAAGTTTTTAGCTGTGTGAACCCAACCCCTCACTCTAAATAGCTTGTATTGGCTTAACTGACTCACGTTCGGACCAATATCTTCATCATCTTCAACCTCATAAACATCCTCATCGTCCTCACCTGATGATTCATTCATATTCTCTGTCTCTATATTGTAATCTTCGTCATCATTTTCTTCTTCATCATCTGTTGGTATCGGCACGAAATCAGAAGTTCTATTCGCATGTCGACTGATTTCTACTATGGTGTTTGCAACACATGATTGTTGAGATATGAACCGTGCACCACCACCACCACTACTACTACCTGGTTGGTTACCTATAAACATCTCAGCATTCCACTCAATTTCCACAGGATTCAACTTAACATATAATTGGATTTTTGCGGTGAAATTGAGTTGGAGTTTGTTGGATATATTGCTTTATTAGATATATCATCTCCATATATTTAGCTTATATATATCCATATATTATGTTCACATACAAGTTAATAGGTGACAACATGGGTGTTGGGTCCAAGTGGGATGGAGTCCAGTAACATGTATAAATAAATTGTACGGTTTGCCCTACGTTGGAGGTAATATTGGTGGAAATTCCAAATCTGATCTCCCATAGTGAAATACTTCAAGCAACCTTCTCACCGGGAGGGAGGGGAATGGGCAATAAATTTTACAAAAAAAAACCCATAAAATTTGTTTTCATGTAAATTGCTTTAAAAGTGATTTCGATCCATGTAATGTAAGGTGTTTTAAAATTTATGATTATATCCATGATTAATCTATTAATTGGCTGAAAATGGTCTATGAAGCAAATCGTCATGTAGAAATTAAATGTTAAGTGTTTTATGTTTATACTATTTTTATCCATGTAATATTTTTACTGATTAACTGTCAAAGTAGTGCATAAACTAGAAGTAATTTGATGGAAGATTGAGTTTGAGATTTGAGACTTCACATCTTCCACTTGCACTAAATCTTTTAATAATGCAATTTAACTTTTTAATATTAGGATGAAAAGATTTATTGGAACTTTTTTCACAAGTTCAAGCGGAAGTAAACGTGAACATCGATCGATTACACATCTTCATTACTTCAAGAATGATATTTTCATGCAGTGATTGATACTCAATTACAAGAGCTTAATGATTGGTTTACGGAGGTTAATAATTAGTTACATCTATGTATGACGTGTTTGGATCCACGTAAGAACTTCGTAGAATTTTATGTAAAAAAATTATGTGAATTTGCTACCTTCTACCCCGTGGAGTTCAATGAGAGTGACTGTGTAATGCTAGAAATTCAACTGGACATCTACATTGCTCATATGAGGAGCAGTTCAGATTTTTCAGATTTATGAGGTATAGTTGATATTGCGAAGAATATGGTTGAGAGGGGAATAGATGAAGTTTATCCTTTGGGTTTTTTGCTTATCAGGTTAGTTTTAACTTTGCCGGTAGCAACAACAACAGTTGAAAGAACATTCTCGGCTATGAAGCTTATAAAGACCAAACTTCGTTCGATGAGTGATGATTGAATGAATGATTGTCTCGTCACTTAGATAGAAAATGATGTATTTAATTCTGTTGATACCGAAGCGATCATGAAACTATTTCAGGACATGAAACCTAGAAGAATGATCTTCTAATGACTTTTACATGTGTATTTTTATGTTAAACCTTTGAGTTTATTAATCGTTTAGTTCAACTGCCGTGGAAAAAAATCTGCCCCCCTATGAAAATTTCCTGGATTTGCCCCTGCTTCTCACACCAACTCAAAATCCCGTCACCTCCAACAAGGGTTTAGTGTTCTTTTGCTGGATATGAGATTCTTTATAGCAAAATTGGAATACTTAGAGTAAGTGCTCTTTGGTAGTTTGGTGTTCTGAAGTGTTTGTTTTGATGAAATGAGTTTGTTGTGATAAAAATGTGATATTTATGTTGAAAGCATAAGAAAGGTTCCATCTTTGGCCCCTTGTTTGGTGGAAATGTGGTTTTGTTTGTTAAATAGTTGGATTTTTTCTGTGAAATTGAGTTGGAGTTTAGTGTTTTTTTCATTTAAAATGAGATTTTAGTGGTGGAGTTGGAATTTGTATAGTGAGGCTTCTTTGGTAGAATGGTAGTTTGGTGTTCTCAAGTGTTTGTTTTGATGAAATGAGCTTCTTATGCTAAAATTGCGATATTCATGTTAAAAGTCTGTTTTTTACTTGGTCTGGTCACTAGTCATTGATATTATGGTTGTGGTTTCTTTGTTATTATGGTTGAAAATTTTATATTATGGTTGAAATTTTCTTAGCAGAAATGGGATTTTGTGGTGAAAGACTTTGGATTTTACTATTGATGGTTGTGGTTTCTTTGTTGGTTTTGGTAAACAGTGTGGGTTTCATTGTAAAAGTGGGAGTGTTATGTTTGAATCCTGCCTTTACTTTTCAGGCGGGGATGGTTCTTCGAAGGAGAAGAAACACACGAGCAGCAGAAAGGGGTCCAATTTGGTGAGTCTTTCTGTTGGTATTTGCTTAGGGTTTTCAGATGTTAATTAGATTTGGATGGTAATGACGAGGTTTCTCATTATTGGTTTCTGATGGTATTTTTCTTAAACTTCAGAACCAAAATGGCCAATATATTGAAACAGTAGGAAAGTGAATTGTAATATCATCGGCTAATATATTGAAACAATGGGAAAGTGAATCGTAGTGACGACGACAACAACACGTTATTGCTTCTACACAGGTTAAGTTAGTATGGTTTGATTTGTTTCACATTATTAGATAAAATGTGAACTCGGTTAAGAAGTGGATTGCAAAGCAATCAAGAACAATGATACGGTGCAGATGTCTCCTGAAACTAATGTTAGTTGTCTAAGATTCTAAAAGATTCATTAAAAATGTGAAATAGCTGTCTTATATTTCAATTTTTGCTGTTATGGATTCAGTTTCTTTTTTACTTTGTTTATGTGAATGGGGCCTCAGAAAAGATGCTTTAAGCCTTTAACACGTGTAAATCATCTCTTATATATAATTGGAGTTCCTTTGATTCTCTTGAGTCTTGACATTCATCCAATGCTTGTTGTTTTGATCTAAGAAGAAGAATAGTTAAAACTTTACCCTGTATGAGATCATGACATAAGACATCCCTTCCCCTCTGGTCAAGTAATCTCGTTTGCGCAATGTTGGGCCAAATGCATGGTTTGAGAAATTTGTATTTAATTTCATCAGGGTGTAAGTTGCCTCAAGCATGAACAATGGGACAACCCAGCTTCATAATGTGAAGTGCGAAGTTCTCTTTTGACATTATATGAAGATTAGATTCTCATTTTGTTTTGGAGAAAATAAATAGTGTGTATACAACTACAATATTACAAAGAATATACATATATGAAATAGCACTAGCAGTCCACCAGATGGGACCAGCATTTGTCAATTGTCATGGATGCAAGTAAAACTGGACTACAAGTTTCTGTTTGTCTTGTCACTGGGTTTGTTTAGCAAAGTTAGTTGGACAACTACTCCTGGCACTTGTACTTCTAAGGCAGTGAAAACTGAGCCTTAGATCGTCACGAGGACTGTTTTAAGGAGTTTCATCCTTGGTTACTGTTTCATTGGCTATCTTATGTTTGTATCTCAAGGCACTTTTCTCTGTTTTGTAATGGGCATCTTGTATGTGATCGTAACTTTGTTATGGTGGGGCAAATAGGTCGTCAATTGAAAAATTACTTTTCTGACACTAAAAGTCTATGTATTGTATGTCAATTTCAAGCTAATTTTGGAAGAAAAGCCTTAGATGACCACAGATAAATTGTCCTACCTCATAAGGTCAAAGACACGTTACGATGGAAAAAGGTATCAAACTAATGGAAATAACCTTTGGTGAACTGACAGAGGATCAACTAAAAGCACAAACTGAATAAAAATTCACAAGTTGTCTGATGGAGATTGCAAGTGCTGACATCATCCGTGCTGTTCATCTCACAAGGTGTGTGCTTAGGAAGTTAAGAGGACTAAATGTGAGGTGAGGGAAATGTATTCCCATGCAACTTGCATTTCTTCTAATTTTGCGAGGTTTCAGCCCCTTGATATCCTATTTTTTCACTTAAATCTTTCTGCTTCCAGTTATATGCATTGCTTTGTTGTCTGTTGACACTTTTCTCTCTCATTTAGATCGAAGAGCTGACCGTGGCTGATTATTTCAACAAGAATAACGAATTTTCCACATGGTTGAAGGAAAAGAAGGGGATATTTTTCTCTGATCTTTCGTCCACTGATGCTAGGGACATGTTCTCCGGATTTATCAAAGACTGGAATCGTGGGAAATTAGACTCCCATTACTACGAGGGAATCTCTAAAGGGCAGCGGACATCCCATAATTGGAAGATTGCACCTGAAAAATAGGTTACTTGCATGTAACAGAACAACCAGTTGGTTTGTGAATCATCCTTGAGTGGCTCTTTTTTTGTTTGTCTTTCAAATGTTTTTCGTTTTGTTTGTCAGGTCAGTGTTAGTTATACTAGAACATTTACTGTAACGTCCCGAAACAGCGGAAGATTTAAAATTTCAAAATAACCAACATAACAGACAACTCACGCGGGAACGTCACTAATACATAGATATATAAATCCGGGTGCACCCAAAATACAAGGAGTTTTCCAAAAGAAATACGACTACAATACAGATACAATGGAAGAGAATACAAGTAGTCGTACGGTCTAGCAACTGCCGAAGAGGATCCGACTCCAAAGCGCTCCGTCCTCGGTCACCACCCACCCGGACCTACTGCGATCCTGAAAAAGATGCAACAACAATGCCTGAGTTTCCAGAAGGAAACCCCGTATGCCAACCCACCTATATGCATGCATCACATAATGAACCTATCATACTAGTAGCATGTCATGGCATCAACAGAAATGGAAAACAGTTCTCCCGAAGGGTAAAACAGGACATCAGTCCGACAGTCAATCATCGGGTCTCCCGAAGAGACCTACTGCAGGCACATGCAGTCTAGTAGCCCGCGACATCGCACCCCCCACACGCAGCTATACTACTCAAGGGTTCGGCAGGGAGCCTCTGTCACGTCTACGCGCCGATAGAAACAGATCTGTAAATCTCAGTGGTCGGGGCCACAGGGACCAACGGGGCCGTCGCCCGGAAGGTATAACAACATCATCTCGGTAGGTGCCCAGCCGAGGGAAACAACAAGCCGGCACAGCCTCGGCCCAACAATCAACATCGCCGGCACAACCTCGGCGGCATCACCGGCACAGCATCGGTGGTCCATCACAACGTCCGGCACAGCATCGGACGGTCCAGACCGAAGTCTGCCAGGTCATCAGGCTCCTCGAGCCGCGAACACCAACCGCGCCGCTATAAAAGCAGGGCAGCGACCTCCGTAGCCCGTGGGCCGGTAGTCACCTCACCCAACGCCAGTTGCGTGCCCGCACAACATCAACACTGGGATCCGCGATCCCTCAGGCCTGCTATACTACAAAGTGCCAACAATCATCTCAAAAGTCACGGTCCATACATGGAGGTGACGCGTCCCGAACACCCACACTCTTTCCAACGGCGGTCCCTGGGCAGGCACGCATCCCGCGCCCACCGTCACCTCCCGCCTCACGCACAAGGCGAGGACACGGGTTTCCGTGGGCAAAGTTGGCGTTCAAAGAGGGAACCAGGAATCCTGTCCTGGGCCCAAACGGTCGACCGAAAGAGGTGATTCGGTCGACCGGTTCCAGAAAGGAATCGGTCGACCGTACTCCTAAAACGGTCTACCGCTGCGCTCAAAACAGAACCCCCCAACGGTCGAACAAAGGTCTAAAACCGGTCGACCGAACGAGGTCAAAATCCGGAGTCTGGTCAACATTAAATTCCACTCTATCGGTCGACCGACTCAGGGGTCTCGGTCGACCGAAAACAGACAGGGTCAACCTATTATTCTAAGTCATATAATCGGTCGAACGCAACATACAATCGGTCGAACAACAAACGATCGGTCGAACGAAACATGCAAACTAACAGGTACACTTAAGTTCCGGTCGAACACAACAAGGACCGGTCGACCGACAACAGGTAGAAAAATCCCAACTCACCAGCAATAATGCACTACCGGTCGACCGCCCCAAGGCATCGTTCGACCGGTGAAGGTTAAAGTCGGGCAAACAGTGCTAAAACGGTCGACCGCCCGAAGGATCCGGTCGACCGTTGGTCGTCTTCAACCTCGCGCCAGCCGAGGATTTTAGAAGAAACGCGTCGCCGGAGAGGTCTCCGACCTCCCCCGACTCGACCAACGCATCCCTCACATGAGGGTAATAAACAAACCACACTAAGGAGCGACATACCTCAAAAGAAACGACGAAAACGCCGGAGCTCCGCTCGCGCACGTCGCCTCCGGTGATCTCCCCGCGCGTTCGACTCCGCACGCCTCACGCCGCGCGATCTCCAGTCTCCTCCTCAGCTGCTTGGCACCACACGCACCAGCAAGGAAGGGAAGGAAGAAATGAGGAAGGAGAAATGAGAAAGGAGAAGAAAGAAGAAGATGAAGGAAAAGCCCTATTTAACTCGGATGCTACAGTAACCCCGCCTCTTCACCTTCCCATGCAAACACCAGCAACCCCACTTCCCCATGCAACACACAACCCCATGCACCCACACAACCCCATGCAAAGCCAACCCTAATCCTCCTCTAATCCCTGTTTAACTCTAATCTAGGGTTTGGGTTCTAACAATCCACCCAACTTAAAAGGATTTCGTCCCGAAATCAAGCAAACACTCACCGAAAAGCTCTGGATACTGCCTTCTGACGTCCTCCTCGATCTCCCAAGTGGCCTCGCGCTCACTGTGATGCTGCCACCTAACCTTCACCATCGGAATGGTCCTCCTCCTGAGCTGGTGATCCATACGATCAACAATCTCGACTGGCCTCTCCTCGAGCGACAAGTCCTGTTGAATCTCTGGCACTGCTATCTCAATGACGTGCGACGGATCTGCCACATACTTCCTCAGCATCGACACATGGAAGACATTATGCAGACCCGAAAACTGTGGCGGCAAGGCAATCCGGTAGGCAACCTCTCCAACCCGGTCGAGGATCTCAAACGGTCCAACATATCTCGGACTGAGCTTCCCCTTCTTTCCAAACCTCATCACACCTCTGGCTGGGGAAATCTTCAGAAACACATGGTCGCCCACCTCGAAACTCAGCACTCGTCTGCGTCGATCTGCATAACTCTTCTGCCTGCTCTGTGCTGTGGCCAGCCTCCTCCTGATCCCATCCACCTTCTCTGAGTACATCTGCACAATCTCTGGCCCCACTAACTGCCTCTCGCCCACATCACTCCAGCATACCGGTGATCTGCAAGGCCTCCCGTACAACGCCTCGTACGGTGCCATTCCAATACTCGAGTGGTAGCTGTTGTTGTAGGCAAACTCTATCAGCGGCAGGTGCTCATCCCAGTGCCCTGCCCAATCCAATGTGCATGCTCTCAGCATATCCTCTAAGGTCTGAATCGTCCTCTCTGATTGACCATCTGTCTGCGGATGAAATGCTGTACTGAACTTCAGACGCGTCCCCAACGCCTGCTGCAGACTCCCCCAAAATCTGGAAGTGAAACGAGGATCTCGATCTGAGATGATGCTCACCGGCACTCCATGCAACCTGACTATCTCCTCCACGTACAACTTAGCTAGACCCTCCAAAGGCAACGTGGTCCGGATCGCTAAGAAGTGCGCCGACTTGGTTAGTCGATCGACTATCACCCAAATCGCGTCGTGGAATCTCCTCGTCTTCGGCAATCCCGTGACAAAATCCATCGTCACGTGCTCCCACTTCCACTCAGGAAGCTCAATACACTGCATCGGTCCTGCCGGCCTCTGATGCTCAATCTTCACCTGCTGGCAGACCAAGCATCGCTCCACAAACTCTGCAATATCCCTCTTCATGCCCTTCCACCAGAAGTTCCGCTGCAGGTCCTTATACATCTTCGTGCTCCCCGGATGAATGGTGTATCTAGCTCTGTGTGCCTCCTCCATGATGTCATCTCTCAACCCATCAACCTTCGGCACCCAGATCCGACTCCTGAACCTCAGACCACCATCAACACCCACACTGAAGTCTGATCCATCTCTGGAAGCCAACTGTAGCAGACTAGCTAACTCATCATCCCCCTGCTGAGCCTGAACCAACCGTGAGACAGTCTGCGGCTCCACCCGAAGCCCAGCAAGCACCGCTTGCTCTGAACCCTCGGTGAAAGGACTCCATTCAGACAAAGCCTCGAGTAGCCTCCACTCCTGGATGCACAGACTTGCAACAGAAACCTCCACCTTCCTGCTCAGTGCATCTGCAACCGAATTCGCTTTCCCCGGATGATAGGAAATGGTGAAGTCGTAGTCCTTAAGGAACTCGAGCCATCTGCGCTGCCTCATATTCAGCTCCTTCTGCGAGAACAAGTATTTCAGACTCTGATGATCGGTGAAGACCTCGAACTGCTCGCCATACAGATAGTGCCGCCAGGTCTTCAACGCATGAACTACCGCCGCCAACTCCAGATCATGAGTAGGGTAGTTCTTCTCGTGCACCTTCAGCTGCCTCGAAGCGTACGCGACCACCTTCCCATGCTGCATCAGGACACAACCCAAGCCTGTCCCTGATGCATCGCTGTAAATCACGTAGCCTCCACTGCCACTCGGTAGCGTCAGAATAGGTGCTGTCGTCAAACGCCTCTTTAGCTCCTGAAAGCTGTCCTCGCACTTCTGGGACCAAACGAACTTGACGCCCTTCTGTGTCAACGCTGTCAGCGGCGACGCAAGTTTGGAGAAATCCTGGATAAACCGCCTGTAATACCCTGCCAGACCTATGAACTCCTGATCTCCGTCACGCTCGTCGGGGCTCTCCACTGAGTCACTGCCTCGACCTTCCCCGGATCCACTGAAATCCCATCTGCTGACACAATATGCCCCAGAAAAGCCACCCGATCCAACCAAAACTCACACTTCGTGTACTTGGCATAAAGCTGCTGCTCCCTCAAGATGCCCAGCACAATCCTCAGGTGCTCTCGATGCTGCTCCCTGTCAGGCGAGTATATCAAGATGTCATCCACGAACACCACGACAAATTTGTCAAGGTACGGCTGGAAGGTCCTTGATGAGAATTAAATTTATACCGCAAGTGCACGGCGTCAATGGAGACGTGGCAAATACGGGTCGAACACAAGGAGGGAGAGATTATGTTATTAGTGTGATTTTTGATTAAGGGGAAAGAAGGAGAGAAGAATTAAGTTTGGTTTTGAGATTTTTGGGTTTTAGTTATTTAAAGCAAGAAACAAAAACAATTAAAACTAAAGCAAGAACAAAGAAGTGAATTCCGTTGGGTGGAGGATTAGATTTAAGGTTTAGATTAAAGAATTTAGAAACTTATAATAAATCATATTAGTTATGAAGCATTACATGATAAATGATTTAACATAAACTCAAGTAATCAAAATAAACTAACACGAAATTAAAATAATAACATTCATTCATCTTCTCTTCACCCTAATCCGTCACCTCCACCCTTTGGAAGGAGTTAGAAACTCATAGAGGGAGGAAGAAGGGGTCCTAGAGGCATTACAAAAGAAAACTAAAAACACAAAATAAAAGAAACAGAATTTTATTGCTAAATTATGGAACAAAAGGAAGAACTCCTCACAACATCGTTCTCGGGGCTATTTATAGCCGATACAAGGGACTTAAGCATGAAATAAGAAAGTACACGCGTCAACACGTAACCGGTAAATTTTTTAGAGCATCAATCTAATTTGGTGCGGCGGATTCGCCGCAATTTGCTCTTGAGGTGCGGCGGAATCGCCACCTTTTTGGCTCAGAATCGACCCGGATTTTTCCTGTGTGTTTATGGTATGATTTCAATGTCATTTGCGCGTCTGGATTGATTCTTGCATATCTTTGGAGATCCGAATTAATTTCTTCATATATTTGGAGATCCACATTGATTTTTCTTTATATTTTATCCATAATAATAAAAGCTACTCGTGATTTGCAATTAGGTCCTTCACTTTTTGCAATTAAGTCCCCGGCTACTTTTGTGCTTAAGTCCTTGTTCTTTTCGTAATTAGGTCTTGAATGCTTTTATGCTTGGATACATTTCCATTTGAAGCCCGATAAACTTGAACTTGGTCTTTATGATAGAAACGAGTCTTTTGTACGCGTTTATGCTCGGGATGTGGGTAAATTGCATTCAGGTCCCTGTATTCTGTAAATAAGACTAAACACATACCTTAGTAGCATTTATTGATGCAAAAGTAATCTAAATGAAAGACATATGATGCAATGTATGCAATGCATCAAATACCCCCACACCTAGATTTTGCTAGTCCCTAGCAAAACAGAATATAAAAGAAATGAAAACAGGGAAATCCTAACTCACTTTCGTAGGAATCACGGTTGCACTTAGCATGTGCAACAAGCCTTTAAACCTCCAGGTTGCCTTAGAGGACGAGTTTTGTCTCGTGAGGGTTTTCAGTTGACACACCCACAAAGTCTTAATTCAACATTCCATTAATAGCTCTTAATATTTCTGCCTTAACCTTATACATCTCACTTAAAGTTCTCGCATGCTCATTATACAGTTCTAACTTATAAAAAGTTTGACTTGGTCTTTATTCCTCCAACATTCACACCACTAACCCTTCTACACATGTTTATCACTTGAATTATTTTGCACGCCTCCTCTGGTGGTGAAGTATCATTTGGATCAACCATGGCATGGATCATTCTTTTAGCTTTGGGCCTTGAGTATCTTAAAGTATTTTTTTTTCTTTTTCCGTGATTCAACACATTTGCTTTGACACTTATACCCTTTTTGCATTCGTGTAGCGAGTTTGGTCGATAATCCCGAGCTGGAAGACTCAAGTTACCGGGTTTCAAGATACCCCTACGGACCAGTGACTCAAAGGCTTGGGCTTTTGTAATCATTTTGCAGAATATGCTTTCCTCACTTTATTCCTTTATTTTTATTTTTATTTTCCTCAAGGCTTAATTGCTATTAGAAGTCCACACTTCCCGGTATATTTTCCTCAACCTCTGCTTTTTATCAACCACTTCAAAGATTTGATTCATCCAATTTAAGTGCATACATGTCTTACAAGGGTCATGGGTTATTTCTTTGGAACTTAGATTTATGTCATAATTTCTACAAGCAGAACTATATAATAAGGAACAAAAACTTAATGCAATTTGTACACGGGTTTTGGCAGTTCAATCTTAACCTATGTCATAGAATATTGAATTTTTTTTTTTTAAATAAAAGACAGAATATATAGATAAATATATACATAAACACTCCCCCACACCTAAATCATGCATTGTCCTCAATGTATGCGAGCAAGATAGTACATGGATTTATGCATGAAAAAGGAAAGATCTCACCAACGTGAAGTACAAAGGAAAGTTCATGGCTCTGTTGATGGACAAAAACCCGCATTCCCTCAAAAACCTGTGAGATGCTAAAGAAGGGATAAATACAACAGATTTTATTTTATTTTATTTTTTGGTTTTTTTTATACTTATTGTTATACATATATAACTATGTACAAACATAAGTTCCCATCTTCATTTGTCAAGAGACATCAAATGGAAACCTCAAGAGTGGGTCAGTGCACCTGAAAAGGGAACATGACACCACGCGGGGCCAGAATATTCATGCGTGAGCCCCCTTCACAAAGAGCACAAGAAGAAATGAGAGGTTCATGAATTGGACGCAAAAGCGTCTCACACAAAGGATCAAACTGAAAGAACTTGAACCTCTCTAGAGTTTGGGGATTAAGGGGCAACGGAAAAGGAGTTTCTCCCGTTGCGGTACTGAAGTTATGATCGTCAATCCAAACTCTCCAACCAACTGGCTGGTGCGTCGGAGCGAGGTCAGGAGCCTCGTTAGGCAAGTCCGACTCACCGGGTAAACATAAAATGGGTCTCATACCCAAGGTATCCTCCAGGGAACTCCTAATACCCTCATGAGCACTGTAGTCGTTTGATGTTTCATCATTTCCAAGATGATCAGGAACGATAGTGAGAGGCAAACTCTCATCAGGTTGTTTGAAATTGAGGGTGCTAGGGAGCTCTTGCTCCACCGGAAGTGAGTCCTTAAGAGGCACAACATGAAGATCATGTGGCTCAAGGGCCACGGGGCACGAAGATAAGGCACAATCCTGGGCCGACTCATGATGAAATTGGTCAATGTGTATCGAATCCTCCACTAAGTGATTGTGAATTGAAACCCCAAGTCCTTCAGACTGACTAGGAGTTTGGCTTTGACAGATTGTGCTTTGAATTTGTGGATGTGGTGGTGGTTCGATATCAAAAGGTGGATCCTCATGTTGACACGAAAAGTTACTCTCCTTACGTTCACCTAATTGTTGTATCATTTGACTCAAATGCGATGTTATATTTTGTACGGATCGTTGAGTGGATTCCATGTACGTAAGGAAAGTTTGTTCCAAGGAATTAGGTACGTGGTCAGCTATGAGGTCCAAGTTTGAGCTTGTGAAATTATGGGATTGGGTGTTGATGGGCTGAGAATAATGATTTGACGTGGGGAGTTGGTAGAATTCTGGGTATTCGGGAGGAGGATACTGAGGTGAAAATGAAGTATAAGAATTTGGATAGGAATTGTTTCTCCACGAATCCATCACTCTCGGGTTGTACGCGGATGCGTAATAGTCATTTTGAGCGTCTTGGGAAAAAGTATGCTCATACTCAGGCTCTGGGGGAACATAAGGGCATTCCCTGATAACATGATCACTCAACCCACAACAGTCGCACGGTACGGCTACTGGAGCCACCGGTGCACTCATGTTGTCTGTCCTACGCATGAAGGAGGCAAAAGTTTGTTGTAATGTCTCAGTTTGTTGACCAGCATATGATCCAACATAACTAGATTGTGGTCTAGCAGTCGGTGCCTCTCTCATGTTACCCCAATATAAAGATTGCTCAGTCATACAATTAGGATTGTCCCAACCATATGGGGTGTTAGTCTGAGCCACCCCAGGTTGCAAGGTTTTAGAATACCAGGAAGCATTGTCCTGGTCCCAACAATGATATGGATGGTTGCTCATGTAACCATCCATCAAAACACTCTTGAGTCAAGTACTCTTACCCTTATGAGGCTAAGCAAGCACAAGTTCTCGACTCGACCCTAAAATGCTAATAGATAATGTAAAGGGGAGGAGACTAGAACGTATAAGTAGGTGAGAAGAAGATGACTCAGAGGAGAAGGGAAACTTAACTCTAAAGATAGATAAGAGGGTCGGTCAGAGGGTTCCTAAGAAAGCACGGTTCAAACAATCCTAGACCTAGTGTCGCTTAGATCTAGACGACTCCTAACTGGTTGAGTCGAATTGATTTGCTTGATTCACCTCCCTCACCAATCAAACCAAGTTGGCCAGTTAGTGTATAGCTAGTGGGGGCGCTTCCGACAGAGTCGGTGCCAATTAGACAACCACGTCGCTTGGAAGACTTTCGTCAACACAAAAACACTTTCTAGACACCAAATTGAATTCAATTAGCTTCAGGTCATAGCAAGTCAAACCAATCTCCTCCTTAATTGAGTCTGAGTCCTTAGGGGTCAATGTCTAATTGATTTTAATTTTAGGCTTGGGTGACACTTGAGGATTGTGATTTGTGGGCCACAGAAGGGTGATGAAATCCCCACCGTATCTTTTCCTATGGAGTTGCCCTTAAGATAGTTTAACTTAGATCTAACAAAGATAGTCAAACAATGGTCTTTTTAATGGGGGCAATTGCAAGGTTGTATGCAAATTAAATTATATGCTTAAATGCAGTCGTTAAAAACCGCGATACGTACCTTGTCTCCAGCACTCTTCAACAAAAATAATTTGCAATAATTTAGCAAGAATAATGCAAACAAAACATTATATGATGCATGCACTAAGGTCTTTCTAATTTTGCCAATTTTTAGGTCAGAGTTGAGTTATTGCTAATTATGGAATTTTTGACCCTAACACGTGCAATTCTACGAAAGGAAACTTTTCGAAAATTCAGATTATACGAGAAAGGCAAGAAAAGTTACCTCCGCAATGCTCAGACAGGTTCGCCGCCTGCTCTCGGAATTTCCAGTAGCTCAATGCGACCAATCCACGATGTAGACGACCCCAGAGAAAAATGACGCCCAGAAGCCTTACTGGTGCGGCGAATTCGCCGCAAGTTGTTCTTCAGGTGCGGCGATTTCGCCGCTCGTTTAGCTCCAAATGTGCCCGGATTTCTCCGCGCACTCTGTTGTCCCCTGAAACACAAATCCAAATACTTAGATTGCGCACAAGATAAACAGGATAAAATCGAAAACACAAAAACAACAAAAATCTGCGTCGCCTCCCCGGCAACGGCGCCAAAAACTTGATGAGAATTAAATTTATACCGCAAGTGCACGGCGTCAATGGAGACGTGGCAAATACGGGTCGAACACAAGGAGGGAGAGATTATGTTATTAGTGTGATTTTTGATTAAGGGGAAAGAAGGAGAGAAGAATTAAGTTTGGTTTTGAGATTTTTGGGTTTTAGTTATTTAAAGCAAGAAACAAAAACAATTAAAACTAAAGCAAGAACAAAGAAGTGAATTCCGTTGGGTGGAGGATTAGATTTAAGGTTTAGATTAAAGAATTTAGAAACTTATAATAAATCATATTAGTTATGAAGCATTACATGATAAATGATTTAACATAAACTCAAGTAATCAAAATAAACTAACACGAAATTAAAATAATAACATTCATTCATCTTCTCTTCACCCTAATCCGTCACCTCCACCCTTTGGAAGGAGTTAGAAACTCATAGAGGGAGGAAGAAGGGGTCCTAGAGGCATTACAAAAGAAAACTAAAAACACAAAATAAAAGAAACAGAATTTTATTGCTAAATTATGGAACAAAAGGAAGAACTCCTCACAACATCGTTCTCGGGGCTATTTATAGCCGATACAAGGGACTTAAGCATGAAATAAGAAAGTACACGCGTCAACACGTAACCGGTAAATTTTTTAGAGCATCAATCTAATTTGGTGCGGCGGATTCGCCGCAATTTGCTCTTGAGGTGCGGCGGAATCGCCACCTTTTTGGCTCAGAATCGACCCGGATTTTTCCTGTGTGTTTATGGTATGATTTCAATGTCATTTGCGCGTCTGGATTGATTCTTGCATATCTTTGGAGATCCGAATTAATTTCTTCATATATTTGGAGATCCACATTGATTTTTCTTTATATTTTATCCATAATAATAAAAGCTACTCGTGATTTGCAATTAGGTCCTTCACTTTTTGCAATTAAGTCCCCGGCTACTTTTGTGCTTAAGTCCTTGTTCTTTTCGTAATTAGGTCTTGAATGCTTTTATGCTTGGATACATTTCCATTTGAAGCCCGATAAACTTGAACTTGGTCTTTATGATAGAAACGAGTCTTTTGTACGCGTTTATGCTCGGGATGTGGGTAAATTGCATTCAGGTCCCTGTATTCTGTAAATAAGACTAAACACATACCTTAGTAGCATTTATTGATGCAAAAGTAATCTAAATGAAAGACATATGATGCAATGTATGCAATGCATCAGTCCTATTCATCAGATCCATGAATGCCGCAGGTGCATTCGTCAGTCCAAATGGCATCACCAAGAACTCATAGTGGCCGTACCGCGTCCTGAAGGCTGTCTTCTGAACATCTGCCTCCCTGATCCGCAACTGATGATAGCCCGAACGCAGATCAATCTTCGAGAACACTCTCGCCGTCTGCAACTGATCGAACAAATCATCAATCCTGGGCAAAGGGTACCGGTTCCGAACGGTAACCTTATTCAGCATCCTGTAGTCGATGCACATCCGCAACGATCCATCCTTCTTCTTCACGAAGAGCACAGGCGCTCCCCATGGAGAAACACTCGGTCGAATGAACCCAGACTCCATCAACTCCTGCAACTGCTTCTTCAGCTCAGTCAACTCAGCAGGCGCCATCCGATAAGGTGCCTTCGACTGAGGTGTCGTACCCGCAACCAACTCGATGCTGAACTCAATCTCTCGGTGCGGCGGTAATGCTGGAATCTCTGCTGGAAAAACGTCTGGAAATTCCTGCACTACCTCTATATCCTCCAGCCTCCTTGTCTCAGGATCAGGGACTACCAGCGTGGCCACAAACGCTCTGCATCCCTGCTGAATCAGTCTCTGTGCCCTAACTGCAGACACAATCAGACGACCCCCTCTGCTCCTCGCACCTCTGATCAGAACATCTGGCAAACCTTCCATCGGAATCAGGATCTTCTTCTCACGGCAAAAGACCCGCACGTCGTACCGGGACAGCCAGTCCATCCCCAGTATGACGTCGAAGTCCACCATCGGTAACAAGACCAGATCTGCCGGAAAATCGTGGTCTCCCGAAGCAACTGTGGTGCCGGGGAAAAAGCTCCCCACAGTGCCCACCTCACCCATGGGCGTGCTGACCTCCAAAACATCAGTCAGCAGCACAGGGGTCCGACCCAACTCGCCAGCAAACTTCTCCGAGATGAAGGAGTGAGTGGCGCCGCAATCAAACAACACACGCGCTACTGAACCAGAAACTGAAAGCGTACCTTCCACGACGGTGTTGGAGTCCCTCGCCTCCTCAGCTTGGATAGTGAAGACTCGCCCGGTCCTCCTGCTCTGGCCCTGTGGAACAACTGACCGGCTGCCTCCGCCTCTGCCTACTGCTGGTGGTCCTGGCCTCCTGCTCGGCTCTCCCTGCCTCTGAGGACAATCACGGACAAAATGCCCCATCTGGCCGCAACCCATGCACGCTCCAGTCCGACGGGGACACTCCTGCCCTGGATGGAACCTCCCGCAGTAAGTGCACGCTCCTGACTGACGTGCTCCTCCACCATCGAACCTGGGCCTCTTGCCCGAGTTCCCTGCTCCACGACCAGCTACTCTGCTGCCGGTGCTCACTGGCGCCTTCCGCGCCTCCTGAATACACTCTCTCTGGTCCTGCTCGATGATCGTAGCATGCTTCACCGCATCTGCAAGGGTCCGCGGCATGCTGTTGATCACCCGGGAACGAAGCGGCTGCCTCAGTCCCTTCACGAACTTCCTCGCCCGCTGCTCTGGGGTCACACAAATCTCAGGGCAGTAACGCTCCAAAGCGTTGAACCTGCTGATGTAGCTCGTCAGTGTCATGTCCTTCTGCTCCAGCGACATGAACTCCTCCCTTTTCTGATCTCTGACATGATGGGGGAAGTACTGCTCATGAAACACCTCCAAGAACTCCTCCCAGCTGACATCTGCACGGTCATCAAACAGAACTGTGGACGTAGATCTCCACCAGTTGGCGGCCTCGCCATCGAACACGTAGGTGGCCAGCTCCACCATCCTCTCAGGTGCTACACCAATAGCACGGAAAATCTTCTCCATCCTGAAGACCCAGTCCTCTGCAACCTCTGGGGCCCTCCTGCCATCGAAAGTCGGCGGGTGCTGACGCATGAACCGATCGTGCTCAGCTCCCACTCCGCCCTGGGCGCTCTGAGCTGCCTGACGCTCCAGAAACTCACCCAACCTGTCCTAATGAGCACCAGACGTGTCGTCACTGGAAGTGCGATCGCGCGTAGAACCCCTCATGCGCTTAGGTGCCATCTGTCACCACAACAATCAACAAATAAGCAACAATGCATGCAAAAGCTACAAAAATAATGCATGCCTCTAGCACTACTCCTAAGGGTGGTTCTTTAGACGAAGACACAGGAATCAACCGCTTTGATACCAAGTTGTAACGTCCCGAAACAGCGGAAGATTTAAAATTTCAAAATAACCAACATAACAGACAACTCACGCGGGAACGTCACTAATACATAGATATATAAATCCGGGTGCACCCAAAATACAAGGAGTTTTCCAAAAGAAATACGACTACAATACAGATACAATGGAAGAGAATACAAGTAGTCGTACGGTCTAGCAACTGCCGAAGAGGATCCGACTCCAAAGCGCTCCGTCCTCGGTCACCACCCACCCGGACCTACTGCGATCCTGAAAAAGATGCAACAACAATGCCTGAGTTTCCAGAAGGAAACCCCGTATGCCAACCCACCTATATGCATGCATCACATAATGAACCTATCATACTAGTAGCATGTCATGGCATCAACAGAAATGGAAAACAGTTCCCCCGAAGGGTAAAACAGGACATCAGTCCGACAATCAATCATCGGGTCTCCCGAAGAGACCTACTGCAGGCACATGCAGTCTAGTAGCCCGCGACATCGCACCCCCCACACGCAGCTATACTACTCAAGGGTTCGGCAGGGAGCCTCTGTCACGTCTACGCGCCGATAGAAACAGATCTGTAAATCTCAGTGGTCGGGGCCACAGGGACCAACGGGGCCGTCGCCCGGAAGGTATAACAACATCATCTCGGTAGGTGCCCAGCCGAGGGAAACAACAAGCCGGCACAGCCTCGGCCCAACAATCAACATCGCCGGCACAACCTCGGCGGCATCACCGGCACAGCATCGGTGGTCCATCACAACGTCCGGCACAGCATCGGACGGTCCAGACCGAAGTCTGCCAGGTCATCAGGCTCCTCGAGCCGCGAACACCAACCGCGCCGCTATAAAAGCAGGGCAGCGACCTCCGTAGCCCGTGGGCCGGTAGTCACCTCACCCAACGCCAGTTGCGTGCCCGCACAACATCAACACTGGGATCCGCGATCCCTCAGGCCTGCTATACTACAAAGTGCCAACAATCATCTCAAAAGTCACGGTCCATACATGGAGGTGACGCGTCCCGAACACCCACACTCTTTCCAACGGCGGTCCCTGGGCAGGCACGCATCCCGCGCCCACCGTCACCTCCCGGCTCACGCACAAGGCGAGGACACGGGTTTCCGTGGGCAAAGTTGGCGTTCAAAGAGGGAACCAGGAATCCTGTCCTGGGCCCAAACGGTCGACCGAAAGAGGTGATACGGTCGACCGGTTCCAGAAAGGAATCGGTCGACCGTACTCCTAAAACGGTATACCGCTGCGCTCAAAACAGAACCCCCCAACGGTCGAACAAAGGTCTAAAACCGGTCGACCGAACGAGGTCAAAATCCGGAGTCTGGTCAACATTAAATTCCACTCTATCGGTCGACCGACTCAGGGGTCTCGGTCGACCGAAAACAGACAGGGTCAACCTATTATTCTAAGTCATATAATCGGTCGAACGCAACATACAATCGGTCGAACAACAAACGATCGGTCGAACGAAACATGCAAACTAACAGGTACACTTAAGTTCCGGTCGAACACAACAAGGACCGGTCGACCGACAACAGGTAGAAAAATCCCAACTCACCAGCAATAATGCACTACCGGTCGACCGCCCCAAGGCATCGTTCGACCGGTGAAGGTTAAAGTCGGGCAAACAGTGCTAAAACGGTCGACCGCCCGAAGGATCCGGTCGACCGTTGGTCGTCTTCAACCTCGCGCCAGCCGAGGATTTTAGAAGAAATGCGTCGCCGGAGAGGTCTCCGACCTCCCCCGACTCGACCAACGCATCCCTCACATGAGGGTAATAAACAAACCACACTAAGGAGCGGCATACCTCAAAAGAAACGACGAAAACGCCGGAGCTCCGCTCGCGCACGTCGCCTCCGGTGATCTCCCCGCGCGTTCGACTCCGCACGCCTCACGCCGCGCGATCTCCAGTCTCCTCCTCAGCTGCTTGGCACCACACGCACCAGCAAAGAAGGGAAGGAAGAAATGAGGAAGGAGAAATGAGAAAGGAGAAGAAAGAAGAAGATGAAGGAAAAGCCCTATTTAACTCGGATGCTACAGTAACCCCGCCTCTTCACCTTCCCATGCAAACACCAACAACCCCACTTCCCCATGCAACACACAACCCCATGCACCCACACAACCCCATGCAAAGCCAACCCTAATCCTCCTCTAATCCCTGTTTAACTCTAATCTAGGGTTTGGGTTCTAACATTTACTCAAAGCCAGCTTATACTTCAATATTCACTTCAGGTTGTTATGTAAACATAGTAAGATTTTTGACTGCCTTTCGAAGTATTTGGAAGTATCAATGCCTCAATGGGCACTACCGCACTAGTGTAATGTGATGGCAGTAACGTTGCAAATACGCCGCTGCAAATCTTGACCCGGATTCAACCACAACGGTACATGCGCTGTGGTTTAGTTTTATATATGTTGCTATAGTGTAAAATCCCACTAAAATATTGGCATATTATGGAGTTTTTTCTTTCTTTCATGATGCCGTTTTTTAATTTTATTTCAACTACTCAATCTTAAATCATTTTAATTCCCAACACATGTAAATGCGTCTACGAAGATTTGATACTTGATATTCTTTATCCTCAGATTAAGAATCTCCGAATTGAGATATACCTTAATCACGATGTCCTTTCCATAATCATGTGGTCATAAATAGTCAAAGGTGATAACAAAGTAACTAAAAAGGCGTTTCCAAATTCTAAGCCTCTAAGACCAAAAAACCTTCATAAAAGTGAAAAGGTAAGGGTGCGTGATGGAAATTGTCCAAACCAGAATATCCGTTCCCAAACCAACCGTCAACAAAACACGGCCACCAG
Organism: Triglochin maritima; assembly: GCA_963682175.1. NCBI lineage: Eukaryota > Viridiplantae > Streptophyta > Magnoliopsida > Alismatales > Juncaginaceae > Triglochin > Triglochin maritima. The sequence continues at coordinate 2,507,451 of OY821775.1, forward strand.
CAGTGGCACTCATCGCTCCCACTCCACTCCACCAAATCCTCTCCTTTCCCTCACCAAAACCCTAAAAATTCCATTTTTAGGCCTTCCTCTTCCAATCCAACCATGGTCCGATCCATCCTCCTCCAATCCCCCGTCCCCCTCCGCCGCCCGACCCCACCGACGAATCCCAGACCCCGCTTTCCAACTCCCAATCCACGCGTCGGGAGTGGGTCTTCTAGGGTTACGAGGTCCGTGCTCTCCGATTTGACCAAGGAGAAGAGGTTTCCGAGGGTTGGGGCGGAGTCCACCGGGCCGATTCCCGCCAAGGAGCTTCTTGGGGTCGTCGAGCTTGCCGCCAAGACCGGAGCTGAGGTTTCGTTTCTGTGTTTTTTTATTTTGTTTTTGTTATGAATCCTATGATTGGAGTTTGTTGTGTAAATGTAATGAAAATTGGGGATATTTTGGTGAGGCCAGTGGTGTGGTTTAAGGGTACTATTGTGCACTTGGTCAAACAAAAACCAACAGAATTTTTTTAACAGAATTTAGTTTTCCCTTTACCAACAAACATTATGTTGTTTGAGCGTGTTAGTGGAATCTATCGTGAAATTAAGAAAATTATCAATTTTCACTATGACTTTTTAAATGTTGAGAATAGTCCCACATTGGACAATTCAGACTATTCTTGTGACATCTAACATCCTGGGTTACTCCACTCATTAACAATTGATTTTGAGTTGAACACTCACACTTCAATATGGTACTAGAGCCATAAGGCCCTACGCTCGGCCCTACACTTTTACCCGTCTGTAAAACATACACATGTTGGACGTCACATGCGATAGAGTGTTGAGAAAAGTCCCACATTGGACTATTTAGACTACTTTTAGGACTTGTAATATCCTGGGTCACTCTACTCATCGTCAATAGGTTTTGAGTTGGATACCCACACTTCAATTAGAATATAAACAAAACTATCAAGTTTAAGAAATAATATTACGAAGTGGTGATTTTTACACCAGCGAGTTGTTAAGGTCTTGCAAAAGTCAGCAAGTAATTGAAGTGGAAAAGGCACACTTACAATCCTAGAATAGCAAATCTTTTTTTTCCCTTCTATATTTACAAGTAAATGTTATGCCTTTTCAGTTTTCTGCTGGAAAACATGCAAAGAAAGAAAAAATGACATGGATGGTTATATGGAGAAGAGCTACTGTTATGTCCCTAACCGAGATTAGGAGGCTAATGGAGATTAGAGGAGGATTAGGGTGTTTAGCATGGGGAAGAGGGGTTGTACAGTGTTTGCGTGGGGAAGTGGCGTGCTACAGTGACCAAGGAGAGTAGGGTGATGGGGGAGGAGGCGTGTACTGTGCATTTCGGGGTTATAAATCTAGTTTTTTTTCTTCTTCTTCTTCTTCTTCTTCTTCCTTTCCCTCATTCCTTCCTTTCCTTGCTGGTGCGTGTGGTGGCGAGCAGCTGAGGAGGAGACCGGAGATCGCGCGGCGTGAGGCGTGCGGAGTCGAGCGCGCGGGGAGATCACCGGAGGCGACGTGCGCGAGCGGAGCTCCGGCATTTTCGTCGTTTCTTTTGAGGTATGCCGCTCTCTAGTGTGGTTTTGTTGTTGACACTCATGAGAGGGTCGTGTTGGTCGGTCGGAGGAGGTCGGAGGCCTCTCCGACGTCGCGTTTGGGCGAAGAAACCTCGGCTGGCGCGAGGTTGAAGACGACCGGGCGGTCGACCGGTCCTTGGACGGTCGACCGAATGCATGTATATCTTTACTGTCTGTTGCGTTTCGGTCGACCGAGGTCTTGGGTTCGGTCGACCGGAACTTAAATATATTGGTTTATGTTGCATGATGTTCAGACTTTGGTGTATGTTCGGTCGACCGTTATATGACGTAGAAATATAGGTTGACCCTAACTGTTGTCGGTCGACCGAGACCCCTGAGTCGGTCGACCGATGGAATAAAATGATGTAGAAGTTGTACTGTTAATTTTCGGTCGACCGGGACCTGAGTCGGTCGACCGATAGACTGGATTGTAATGTTGACCAGACTCCGGATTTTGACCTCGTTCGGTCGACCGGTTTTAGACCTTCGGTAGACCGTTTGGGGGGTTGTGTTCTGTGCGCAGCGGTAGACCGTGTTAGGGACGGTCGACCGATTCCTTTCTGGAAACGGTCGACCGAGTCACCTTTTACGGTCGACCGTTTGGGCCCAGGACAGAATTCCTGGTTCCCTTTTTGAACGCCAACTTTGTCCACGGAAACCCGTGTCCTCGCCTTGTGCGTGAGCCGGGAGGTGACGGTGGGCGCGTGATGCGTGCCTGCCCAGGGACCGCCGTTGGGAAGAGTGTGGGTGCTCGGGACGCGTCACCTCCATGTATGGACCGTGACTTTGAGTTGACTGTTGGCACTTTGTAGTATAGCAGGCCTGAGGGATCGCGGATCCCAGTGTTGTTGTTGTGCGGGCACGCAACTGGCGTTGGGTGAGGTGACTACCGGCCCACGGGCTACGGAGGTCGCTGCCCTGCTTTTATAGCGGCGCGGTTGGTGTTCGCGGCTCGAGGAGCCTGATGACCTGGCAGACTTCCGTCTGGACCGTCCGATGTTGTGCCGGACGTTGTGATGGACCACCGATGCTGTGCCGGTGATGCCGCCGAGGCTGTGCCGGCGATGATGATTGTTGGGCCGAGGCTGTGCCGGCTATGTTGTTTTCCTCGGCTGGGCACCTACCGAGATGTTGTTGTTATACCTTCCGGGCGACGGCCCCGTTGGTCCCTGTGGCCCCGACCACTGAGATTTACAGATCTGTTTCTATCGGCGCGTAGACGTGACAGAGGCTCCCTGCCGAACCCTTGAGTAGTATAGCTGCGTGTGGGGGGTGCGATGTCGCGGGCTACTAGACTGCATGTGCCTGCAGTAGGTCTCTTCGGGAGACCCGATGATTGATTGTCGGACTGATGTCCTGTTTTACCCTTCGGGGGAACTGTTTTCCATATCTGTTGATGTCATGACATGCTACTAGTATGATAGGTTCATTATGTGATGCATGCATATAGGTGAGTTGGTATACGGGGTTTCCTTCTGGAAACTTAGGCATTGTTGTTGCATCTTTTTCAGGACCGCAGTAGGTCCGGGTGGGTGGTGACCGAGGACGGAGCGCTTTGGAGTCGGATCCTCTTCGGCAGTTGCTAGACCGTACGACTACTTGTATTCTCTTCCATTGTATCAGTATTGTAGTTGTATTTCTTTTGGAAAACTCCTTGTATTTTGGGTGCACCCGGATTTATATATTTATATATTAGTGACGTTCCCGCGTGAGTTGTCTGTTATGTTGGTTATTTTGAAATTTTAAATCTTCCGCTGTTCGGGACGTTACAGCTACATTTCTAAGATGGTAGACCTTAACTTAGTCTTGGTGAAGTTACCCAACCAAAAATTTGCCATCTTTTTGCAGTTCTATAGTTTTTCTAATTTTGGCTAGAGACAAGCTCAAGACCATAAAAAGGTAGGAACTGAATTTAGTTAGATGGTTATGCCTTGCTTTGGAATCTTATCATCTAGCATACTAACCCAGTCTTCTTTGGTTTACCATTAGGATTTTCACCTATATTTATTCATAACACAGGGACAACTAGTTCCCATCGCTTGAATATACGAAAAGGAATTCCTCTATCCTAATTCTTCGTCGAGGATACTTCGTATTCTAAATTTCTCTAACCCTTAACTATTATTGGCATTTGCTTGGATTATGCATCAAAGCATTTCCTTGGCATAAGAACGATTTTTAACAATTGGAGGGGCACAAATAGGTGACATCTGTTTAGGAAGCTATCATGGCAAGTAAGTATAATGGTCATTACATCTGTTACCGCTTACCGTAATGTATCCAGCCTAATATTTTCTTCTAAACACACAAAAAACCTAAAAACTTGAAGGCTATCTCAGATTTCCAGAGGACGTTATTTTTTCCTTGAACAGCCAAAATCTATATTTATCAAACATTATTGTGTCTAAACCATTGGAGGAAATATCTCATTCTTTACATGTTTATCTTTGATGAAGGTGACCCTGTCCAAGTCTCTTGGAAAATAGTGTTTTTAGAAACTTCTTGTTTCTGTTAAAATGTGCGCCCCTTCCTACGTTTGAATTGGTTGATGACAGAGATTACTTTAACATAAAGAAAATAAAAAATGATAGAGATTACTTTAGGTCATGCTCAAAAGACCTCTGAATGGCTGCAATTTAAATCTTGGAACTCCAATAAAGCTGAAGTAGTTTTCCTTTCCCACCTTCCAGGTTGTAATGGAAGCTGTTAACAAGCCCAGAAATATTATGTACAAACAAGGAGTCAGTGACTTGGTGACAGAGTAAGAATTCAAAACCATTTTGTTTTATTGAAAATACCTTGCTGGCATACTTATGAAAATATAATCCCTAAGTAAGCAAATCGAATTCCGCCTACGGGATATTCTTAACCGGAAGAGCTCAAGCAGGAAAAGTCCAATCTACCAGTTTAAAAGAAGATGATCTAGTAGTTGATAATGAATTGTATAACAAAGCCCTTATCAGATGGTTGTCTCTATGCATCTTAAACTTTTTCATCCTTGCACTTACATTCTAGACTTGCATGAGCATCTTGATGAATTCATATGTGAACTCATGCATTATTTTGCTTTAAACCTTGTTATCTTTGATGCCCCCTAACTGACCATGTCATCAAGCTGAATGATAACAAATTTACTACCTTGAACTGTTTGATACCGGAACAGATAAAATGAGTGAGACTGCCATTCTAAAAGTTATTAATGCAAACTTCAAAGACCATCTCATTCTTGGGGAGGAGGGTGGGCTCATTGGAGATGCATCTTCTGACTACCTATGGTGCATCGATCCTTTAGGTACCACATTCCTCTGTCTCTTTTCTAATGGAAACTAGATTTTGTCCACACTTTGGAATCATCTTATCTTGATTTGTTAATTGGTCTCTTGCCTTGAGATATACATATGACCACCAGACATACTTGGCTTTCTACGTATTACTCAGCAGAAGAACAAATTACAAATCTTAAGTTTGTATATAGTGATTAGATGTTATCATTCCTGCGATGTGAGTCATGTTAATGGCCAAATAGAAGGAAATATATTTGCAAGGAAATTGTGTTTTTATTGTCAAAGTATCACTTTCTCTGCCGAGTTAGTTAATTGGTCTACTTAATGCTAAATTTAACTCATTGGAATTGTCTCAACTCCTGTTTTAAGATCCATCGATGCAATTTAATTTTTCATTTTTACCTCTAGCACATGAAAACCTTCTTGACTTCTTATTTGGTTTGCCTATTGACTGTGGAACTCAATAGGATTTGTTTAATAGCCTATATTTTTAATCAGACAGTTACTATTCTAACTTTTCATGAACAAAAGTGAACTTATTTTTCATAGGCTCTAACTCTATGTTCAAATAATTCGTGTTTAAATTTGCAACTAAAAGCCCTTTGCAGCAGAAGTTCCACTCTAAGCATATTCAGTTTCGGCGGTTGTCTACATCTTATTTTGGCCACTGGCTAGCGTTTTTTGCATCTCCTATCAAACACTACTTAAAGAAAAATTGTTATTAATTATCATCTGTTTTCTTATGTTTCTCCATCAGAAAGTGTTTGCTTATTATCTCATACATTTGACAACTATACTTCCCCCCCTCTGCTTGAGTTCTATAGCTATCTTATCTTCTGATTTCTAGATGGGACAACAAATTTTGCTCACTGCTATCCCAGCTTTGCTGTATCAGTAGGAGTTTTGTTCCGAGGAAGACCTGCTGCTGCATCTGTTGTATGTGGCCTTCCATCCCTTGTTCATTTAACCTCTATATTCTGTAAATCTTAAATATTTTGATGCAAAACACAGAAACAAGTTCAGATTAATAACAAATATTGCAATACAGCTTTGAGCCTTCGAGTCATAGCTTCAAAGATTCTATGATTTCACATAGTAGATGCTATTTCTGGAAATAGTAATATAATATCAATGGTTCCATCTTTGTATTTTTTTTCTTGTTGTGATATTCAAGTTAATTGATTGTGGCAGTACCAAATGAATTCGGGGGGTTTTGGTAGTCCCTACTGTGACTAATCAAGCAGGATGCCTCAGGTGCTACTGGTTGTTGTATCAGCTTGAACTTGAGTTGGTACACAAGGATATCATAGTATCATACTATCATATCAATACAGATCCAATATTTGGAGATCCCAATGGTCAGATTCCATAGTTCCAGTAGTATGGATGTCATTCCTTGGAATAGTATTATCAGTAGTTCTATTTGTTCTTTTTCCCTGACAAGCATTGTGAATATTCAATTTACCTTGCTGTGTCAATATTGAATTAGTGTAGAGGTTTTATGTATTGAATAAATTTCTGTAACTTATCAGCAGCCCTGCTGAGATAGGCTGCATTCCTCTTGTCGACATGATGATGATACCTTTCCCATGAACTGCCTGAAGTTCAGTACTGGGGACTTGAATGCTCAAATGCATTACATATAATAGTAGGTTGTTCATATAAAGAATCCTAGATGACACTGACAAAGCACCAAAAAATGGCGCTTTGATGTGCAATGAAGGGTGCTTGCAACAACACCCCCTCCCAATCCTAATAAACAAATAATGATCTTAACTTCTTCACTGCGGAAGTGTTAGGACTTGGTTTGGATTGCGTCAGTCATGTAGGAGTCAAGCACCAAAAGGCAAAAACTCAGCATATCGAATCTGGATTTTGCATCTTAAAGACTATATTCAATGATTCACTGCAACTTTGTCAACAAATTGTGTACACTATTCCTCTGTTCTCCAGATTTTTATCATTAGGGGTGTACTTGTGTTACGTTACCAACTTATATGTTGCTTATTTTTCCCCTTTTGAGATTATTAATCTCCACTTTATTCCTTAATTCATGAAAAGTTTCTTTCATAAGGTTGAGTTCGTGGGTGGGCCTATGTGCTGGAATACACGGACATTTTCGGCATCAGCACGTAAGGCTTGATCTTTGTTGGACTTGCTCCTAGAATACAATAACTTCTAAATCAAATACATTTATTGCCTTACAATTTGTATGTAATTGAAGGTGGCGGTGCCTTTTGCAACGGGCAGCGAATCCATACCAGTGAGACTGATCAGGTACCCATACTGGTCTACCCGTATTGCTTGATCTAAAGCTCGGCGAGTCTTTAATTTCAACACTTCCTTGCCTAGCTATTGAACACAAGTTTGTTCACCATGTTGACTCTCTCTTTTCCTACTTTTATTACTTGCTGAAATATGCTATTTCTTCTATTTCAAGGTCGAAGAATCGCTTTTAGTGACTGGCTTCGGATATGATCATGATGATGCATGGACAACTAATATGGAGCTGTTCAAACATTTCACCGACGTCAGCAGGGTGAGCTCCTTTGTCCTCAGTTGTGAAAGATAGCAGCTGGTTCTTTAACAGTGACATTTTCATGATGTTTGTAAGGGTGTGAGACGACTTGGTGCTGCTGCAGTTGATATGTCTCATGTTGCTTTAGGGATTACAGAATCCTACTGGGAGTATCGATTGAAACCATGGGACATGGCTGCTGGCGTTCTGGTAATGCCGAGTGTTTTGTTTCTAGATTGTTATATATGTCGAGTAAAAACTCATTAATCTTGACTAATTTTGTTTCAGTCGCACTCTTTGCTACCATTTCCCTATTATTATTTTTTTAACCAAATGGTCACATAAGCAGATTGTCGAGGAAGCTGGGGGTGCTGTTACACGTATGGACGGTGGAGCTTTCTCAGTCTTTGATAGATCAGTTTTGGTCTCCAATGGTTCAATTCATGCGAAGGTTCACACTGCAACTGTATTCTTCTACTGGATGTTTCCTGTTTTCCTCCGCCCTTGACTACATGTTTAACAAATTACGCAACAACTAAACGTTCCTTGTTTAATTGCTGTACAGATAAGACCACATCATGTTTGGTTGACTTCCATAAAAAAATCTTTATAAAAACATCCTCAACATCAGAAACCCAAAACTTACATGAAATACGGCCTTATCATCTGTTTTAATATTTATTTCATTTAATGTCCTCATTATTTTGATCAAATTAAACCTATTAAACCCACTAAAAGACGCTGGAAGTTAAAATCTAGAACCGAACCTTTTGTACCAAATCCTCTAATAGAGTTTATTATTATATTGCTACTTCGGCATGTCGTCCAAGACAATTGTTAGGAATTGAATTCTAGTGAAAACAAAAGCATGAAACCTATGGATGTTTTTTTATTGTTGCTTCTTCAGTTGCTCTTTTCTTTTTGAATTTCAGCTTCTGGAGAAGATAGGGACTGCAACAGAAAATCTCAAAGACAAGGGAATTGATTTCTCCCTTTGGTTCAAACCAGATAATTATGCTACGGACCTCTGATCTGCGTCATTACAAGAAATATGAATGTGATGACACGAGAAGGTTGAAGTCTATTTCCACCTGGAAGAGCAATCGTTGTGGTGTTTCTGGCTAAAATGAGATTTGGAAGAATTACTCAACCTGTAATCAAATAAATGAGGGATAATTCTTTTTGTAATCCACACTCGCTCTGAATATATAAGAAATTCAGAACCTTGTGTTGGCTGTGTTTCTGGGATTATATTGACATCAATGAGCAAGGAGAATTTGTGTTTACGTAGCCAGTTGGACGACATGGAGTAACATTAGTCCAGAAGTTCCTTATTATCTTGAAAATTTGATTAGTACCTGCTGCATAATGCAGTGGGAGACAAGAACAAAAGAACCCCACGGCTGGAAAACATTTTTCTCAATTATTAATACAAATCCATATGGAATCTCAAAAGAAGCCAAACAGAATAAGACCTACAATGTACCAAGAAGCAAAAGAGCACGAGGAAACAAGTAGATTCAAGCTTAAATTGTGCACTAATTCATTACATAAACCAAAACTGCTCTTGAATCTGTTACATTGACGTACACATTTATTCCCTCTTTCCCATTTGATCATGACGATAACAGATAGTCTAGACGATAGGAAGCCAAAAGGACCATGAAACTATCATTAGCCTATGATTCTGAAGCTGTCTTGACAATGAAATTCTGGCGAGAGATGGGGTTCACCGCAGCCGGTGGGCCTGCAGTGCGTGGCCATGACTGGAATTTCTTATCGGTTGCTTCCCACCAACCATTTCCGGCAACAGTCCTTGGGGTAGTACCTGAATCCAAATGCATGCCAATGTTAGAATGGTACATAAGTTCTTGGCTAAAACACTAGAAATCTTACACTTACCTCCGAAGATCTTCTTTTCAGAAACAAGAACATCACATGCATAAGCAATAACAAATGATGCCGCCAGGGATCCTACAATATACTTTGTCGACATCTTTATTCTTTAATCGGTAACAAAGAGAAGCTTTCATCTAATACGTGTACAAAGTTTCAACAATATCAATTGCCAAGTGCAACTGGAGCTAATATGTAATTTTCTATATTCCGAAGAAAGAAAGAAAAAAAACTGACAAGAGAACATTTATTCTTCATACTTGGGTTGAGTACTGGTTGCAAGATTATACACAACAATGTTTATGATGAATGTGGATTTTTCAAAAACTATGGTACAAGAAAACCTTGACAATTCAAACCAACTCCTTTCACTGACCTTAGAAATAACCTTTTATTTACCACAATTCAAATTATAATATTTAAATTTGAAACGCAAGGGTATAAATTAAACAGGAACATAATGACAATCTCTTTTTCAATGTTGGGTTTTAACTTTTAACAAAAGAAAAGGTTGCAATACACAAACTTGTGAAATACCACGTTTTGTATTTTGATTTCAAAAATGTAAACTAAAAAAGTACACAATTAAATTTATGTAACTGAAAACATCTTGTAGCCATAACACCTCGAAGCCGTAATCATTGTAACATTGTTTGCAAGTGACCAAGTGAGTTTACAGAAAACTTGAGTTCTGCAAATCACATCCCAACATGAATCTTATGTGGTTCGGTATCGAAAACAAGAATACAAGATGTTTGTTTATCTTTAAATTGGTCTTGAAACTCATGTACATTCACAATTTTTTTGGGGCTTTTCAACAATAAATGACATTTTTCTCACACCCTATTTATCCACATAAATAAAACTCGAAGGCTAATATTTTGAAATTACAACTCCAAACATAAAACGCCCAAATCAAACTCATTTCTTCCCAAACTTCAAGTTTGCACAAAGTTTTGAGCTTTGATAAGTCAAATCCACCCCAAAACCTAATGTCAAATTTTATTTATTTTTTGTTGCAAAACCCGTTTCCAAATTGATCTTCTCGAACTCACACAAACCCAAATCCAACCCATTCCAAACTCAACATCCCTAATCCCAACCCTAACCCTAAAATCGAAAATTACCTCAAAAGTGGAGAAATCCGTTAAACGTCGGAAGTGAATGGGAAGAAAAAGATTCCGTTTTTTTCCTGAGTCCTTATACACGGACGCGGGCGTCACGGACGCGCCTTACGTGGACGTGTTGAGTCAGCGTCCAGTCAGCAAAATTTCTCTTCACGTGCTTTGGTCTTCTTAAAAACGCCGGTTCTTTAGGTTGAACGATTCTTTTCCCAATACACAGATAGTGCAGACCCTAGGACAGCGTGCAGACCCTTTATTCGTGCAGAGTCCAGACTTATCATAATAAAATATTATTTTTAACTTTTAGGTTGGATCAACTTAATCCAAACAGACACACAACATATTCCGAACAGACAGTCTTCTTATTCCGAACAGACGCACAACTTAATCCGAACAGACAGACTTCTTATTCCGAACAGACACACAACTTAATCCGAACAGACACACAACATATTCCAAACAGACACACAACATATTCCGAACAGACAGACTACTTATTCCGAACAGACATACTTCTTATTCCGAACAGAAAGACTTCTTATTCCGAACAGAAAGACTTCTTATTCCGAACAGACACACAACATATTCCGAACAGACAAACAACATATTCCGAACAGACAGACTTCTTATTCCGAACAGACGCACAACTTAATCCGAACAGACACACAACATATTCCGAACAGACAGACTTCTTATTCCGAACAGACGCACAACTTAATCCAAACAGACAGACTTCTTATTCCGAACAGAAAGACTTCTTATTCCGAACAGACAGACTTCTTATTCCGAACAGACACACAACATATTCCGAACAGACACACAACATATTCCGAACAGACTGACTTCTTATTCCGAACAGACATACAACTGTTGTACATGAAGAAAATGAAGAAGAATGTGATCATTCCTACATTCTTAAGGATGACTTTGGTCTTGTTTGTTGTATATGTGGAATTATACGCAAAAGCATAGAACTTTCTGATTGAACTTTTAATAGTAGAATATCACGCCAAAATCCTCGGAAGCTTTGACACCATTGCATCTCGTTCCAGCACATTAACACCTGACCCAGAGGTAGCAAACAAACGGGTGTGATGCCTTTTCTTAACACAAAAACCACAAGAATCGGCATAAGCAACGTAAAATGTTTGGGCTTCTTCGAAAGAGGGGAAAAACATCCCCTCCTTAGGAACGTTTGTCGGCTGCTCCACTTGGAAAGACACATGAACGATTTCCATCAAAGCACAGAGGTAGGACCACAGAAGAGAAGGGAAGAAAAAGGAAGACGCATGTTGAGATTTATAACAAGTCTCTTGTGCTGTGTAGGAGAGCCAAAATGTTCATGGAAAATGAGTGATTTAAGACGCATTAATGAGGGATGGAGGGATGTAGACATTTGTACGAAACGAGGAATAAAATAAAAAATAAACTTTTTCTGTGGAGACTGCCAACTCAAACGCGTCTGCTGACTGGGCTGACCACATAAGCGCGCGTCCCGAACGCTAGCGTCCGCTAATCGTTTTCCTTTTTTCCTGGTAAAAACTTTGGTTCCAGGGGATATGCACACGTGGCATGCATCTAAGAATAACTTGGAAGATCCTGGCCGTCAGTTTGACTGGATTTACTGGGGAATCCATTGTTGGATTGTGTCTGATGCTTCTTTAATCTTTATGTCAATATAAATATATTTAATAATTAATTAACCCTTATAACTTGTCTAAAAGTATATTTTGGATATTTTAAATGTCATCTCAATCCTAGATGATCGTTTCTCACTCTATAAATCTAATATTAGTTGTTGACTTTAATTTAGTTTTTAGAGTTACAATCCTAGGCTAGGTGCACTCTTGTTTTTATTTTTGCATTTGATATACTTTCAATGTCCAAAATTAAGCGAATGCATACTATCAAATTCTTACGATGTAGATCAGTAAATGTAAAAAAATCCAGTCTATGTATTAATATTTTCCTTTTAAAGATGAATGCAAATAAAAATCATGCCTACATTTGTCTTTTATCTGCTTTATTTAAACCCTCCCAAAAATTATAGTATACTCGAGAGTACCAAGCTGTCTTGGTGATTTCCTGAATTATAAAAATTTGATATCGTAAAGTAAAAAAAGAAAGGGGTCGACTTAATCAATATATGCAGAAACAAAAAGATGTTTTATTAATTCGATATTATCTATATACTCAAATATATATACACGTCAAACAAGTCCATCACGGTACGCTTCGAGCACAAAAGATACTTATTTTTCCTTCCACACTCACCTCAATTTTTCTAATATAAAAATAAAAATTTGTTCACCCAACAAAAAAACACGACAACTCCACCCACAATCCTATCATTTGATCCGTTTCCTCGTCACAGACACCAAAATTCGCTCAAAGTTCCAATCTTTCCCCTCTGGTATGCGCCCCTTCCCCTGTAAAAATCCAATCTTTGGCTTTGGTTTCGTTGGAATTGGGGTGTCGGGGGTGGTTTGTTGGTTGATTTGGGGATTTGGGTTTGTGGGTTTGTTTGGTTTTTGTGTTGGAATTTTTGTGTTTTTTTGTGTGATAATTATGTGTTTGGTGGTTGTTGATTGGAAGATTGATGTATTATGGTGCCACAATGTGTTTTTATGCTCAATTAGCTTAATTTTGGTTGGAGATATGGAAATTATGAACTTTGTGTTTTATTTCCTCATCATTTGATTTGTGTTGTTTTTCCCTATATTCGGTCTTATACATATGCGAGGAAGGTAATTAAAAAAAAGGACTAGATCGGTCCAGCTTTTCCTTGGAAGGTTAGATATGTTGATAGATCAATTGAACAGCCAAAAATAATAAAATAATGTTTTATCATGTGTTATTATAATACTTTTTGTTGAAATGCATGTTAAATGTTCTTATAATGGTATTCCATTATCAGAAACAGAATTTCCAAAAAAAGGGTTGAATCAATTTAAAAAAGACCTAAAGAGCACAATATCCTTATGCATCCATTTCACATGTTAAAAATTCGATTGACCATTTTATTTGGTGAAATTGGGAAAGGAAAAGGACTTCCCTAGATCTCAAAGTTTCAAGAATCATGTAAAATTGTGGATTAATTCTCGTGATCTATTTGTCCAGTCACTCTACTTAGGCATTCTAGAACTTAGAACATCTGAAAACAACCCAGCAAAAACAAGGCCTGAACAGGCTGCACGGTTCATCAAGATTCAAGAGGAGTAAGCTCCTCTGAGATGCCTGCGGGAGTGCGGGGAATGATGGCACACGGAAGGGCTGTTGGCCTTTCCTCTTCTGGGCATGTAGGAGGATCATAGAGTTCCTCTTTGTCTCACTTCCGAGGGAATCCAAGCTTGGCATTGAAACTATGTTAATTTGTTTGCCTAAACACCACTCAAACATAAAAAAAGTGAAAATAAAAAAGTAGGCAGAATTTTAGGAGCTGGATACATGTTTGTGTATATTCTTTTGATTTATTGCTGATAGTCTGATATTAAATGACCTATTATCCTTTTGTCTTTTTAAAGCATTTTTAGAGGAATATATCAAACCTTATCACTTTTGAATGACAGTGAAAAATCAACAGAAACAGTCTGGTTTGGTGCTTGCTGTACTTAACTGCTCGTTGTTGTTGTTGTGAGAAGATGCATCTTTGAAGTGAAAATGTCAGAACAAAGGGATAGTACCTGTAGAAGTTCAAGTTCAAGTCTGAGTAGTAGTTTCCAAGATACTGATGATGACGCAACCATTGCAAATATTCTAGCGGAAGGAACCGGCCATGAACATAGGAGTCTGGGCAGACGACTATCTCATTTGTCTTCCATTTCAGTGAGTTGGCTTAACTGAAGTACTGGTTAGTCTGCTTGAAGTTGTAGTACTGTTTGTGTGACTTGTTCTTGTAATATAGGTTTTTCATTTGCATTGATTTTAAGTTTTTCATTGTTTTGATCTTTGTGATGTTTTTCTTAATCGCAGTCACTGGTGTCATTTCGTCGGGGAAAATGTCCATGGTCTTTTTAAACTGCATTGAGCTTTAGCTTTATGGCTTAGTGTATCAAATTCAAAAAAAAAGTTTTTCATGAGTTGAGAATTTACTAGTCATTATTTGAAATGATTTCCATGTTTACGTACTTCATGACTCTTGCCTCCTCACTATAGTGGAAAGCATTTTGTGTCCCTTTAGATTCAACACTCATACTTCTATGGATTGAGTCATCGAGAATCTAAGACAAAAGTCTTTCTGAAATGTCTCATGAAGGACAAGCAAATATTTGATTAAAGTATAACTATATTACAACCGCCAATAATGTTCAGAAGGCGATATGTAGAGACGACTCTTGAAACAAACGTCAATAATCTCCTCCTTTTATTGTGATCTTTTTTCACATTAAGTCACTGTGAAATTAAATATTTTTCATTGGAAAAACGGTTAATGTTTTTGAATTTATGATTGCTGATTGTCAAATTTGATTGGTTCACAATCTATACAAAACCTAAGCACTTAAGTGATAGATAGTAGATCCAACTATATTATTGAGGGTAACACACATTTTGTGTTTGACAATGTGAGACTATTTCCCCAACAACGATTGCCTATTATTCATGTGCTCAGGACAAGCCCAACAAAGTGTAGCAGTATTCTTTAACTTTGTGGGTACGTGTCAAGACTTGTAAGATTCTGTTTTGGGTTAGGAACACCGCAGGCCACTTCATTTATTTACGTTTTCTAGATATTTTAAAATTATGGAAAAGAAAGCTGATCGACCTTGGAAATTTACAAAAACATAAATACCTTAATCGAATTTGAGTTTGCAATATCCACCTTTTTGTTTGTGCATCAGAGCCGTCACAAAAAGCTTTTTTAGTCGAGGTTGATGGCAATATGCATTTCCTACGGGGGGGGGGGTCTTCTTCTTACGGCCTAGGTTATTTATTTATTTATTATGAATGATGCCAATCATATTTTTTATTCATATCTGCAGCACACTCCTAGAGTTAATGGAACAATTCCAGATTTCGGTGATGCTACTTTGGATCATGAAAGGCTTTCAGAGAGGTAATGTTTTGTTTTTAAAAAAGTTTGGAATTTCTGCACCTCTTAGTTCAACATGCGTTCATAATTTACACCTTTTGTCCCATGACATTGCTAGAAGAGAAGTTACACACAGTTACACTGCTGTTAGTAGCCATCTGGCTGTGGAAAGCAATTTATGTTTGAAGGTTATTTCTTCGTCATGTTAAGATGGAGTTGTACACTGTGTGATTCGTGGCTCTACAATTTAAGCCATACAAGCAGAAGGTTTTACTTGTATGTTCATAGGGTCCTGTTTATCTAGTTATCCACTACTCTAATGTGCTAAAATTTGGGTGATGTATAATGTTTTCATTGTACCAATTTATGCTATGTGTTTAACACATCATCACACTATTCTTTTGTTGTGCTAATTGTATATCTCACAGATTAAATGCGTATGGTCTAGCTGAATTACAAATCGAAGGAGATGGGAATTGTCAGGTTTTCTTTTATTCTGATATTTCGTGTTTCAAATTGTGTATTATATCATATTTTCAAATTTCAACTAACGGGATGAAGTTTCTGATCATATGACCAGTTTCGAGCAATAGCAGATCAGCTATTTAGGAATCCAGATTATCACAAATATGTAAGAAAGAAGATCGTGAAGCAGGTAATTTTGATGTGATGTCTCATCTTTAATTTTGGTTTCTAATTCTTTATTCATAGTGTTGATTTCTATATGTTGAACATACCATGGGAAAAGTTGGAGTAACATCTGTAAGGGCATTCTAGGTCCAGTTTTGGCTTTTGTGGCATTTAATAATTTTAAGCCTGTTACTGTAGAGTAGACTGTTCTCATTATGTATCTTACAATTGGTCCAATTGGATGTGGTTCTTCAAATAGTCGTGGGTTCTAAATTAAATCAATGATTTCAATTTAGTTGAGTGAGACATTCTTTGTAGTTTTTGAAAACCAACTGCAGATCTTTGAATTCTGAAGCCTAAACTTGTTACTTGCTATCAAACTGAAGTTTATTCTATCAATGTTGTTTCTGAAGAAGAATTTATTAATTGTCTTCATCTTCATAATATTTTTGAATACTTCATTAAAGGCAATCAGCTTATGAACGCAGGAAAAAAAAATCTCATGGTTTTCTTCATCTTTGTCAGCTAAAAAATTTCCATAAATTATATGAAGGGTATGTCCCGATGAACTATAAGACTTACCTGAAGAAGATGAAAAGGTAATGTTGCTCTTATGCTACCACTCAGCATTTTTCGTTGTAGATATGGTGATAATAGGAGTTTTGCTTCAGATCGGGGGAATGGGGAGATCACATCACACTACAAGCTGCTGCTGACCTGGTAACATAATATATCTTATCTTTGTCTTTACCATTCATGTGGTCATCTGATCCTCGTTCAGATTAACCAAATTTTCATCCATTTTGCGGAAACATGTTTCCAATTGTTTTTGGCTTGTGACAAAAATTCTGTCATGAGATTAAAATACCAGGTTAATAACATATGGTTAGAATTTCCATCTGAAAATTGGTTCCATTACCTACAGTATGCAGCGAAGATATGCCTACTCACGTCATTTAGGGATACATGCCTCATTGAAATTGTTCCCAAGGAGCACAGTCCCACAAGAGGTAATTATTGAGTTATTGGTACCAAATGATTCTCTTTATAATTGTTTCCAGTTTATACATGCTCAAGACAAGGGCCTCTCAGAATACATTTTTAACCTTTACCATGAATCACAAGAACTATTAAAACATTTTAGCATATAAAGAATCCATATTCCAGGAATCCTTTTTCTTCTGTGACTTGTTTTGTTTTAGACTTGAATGTGTGATCGCCTCCATTAGTCTTCGTGATCTCTTATGTGCACTTGAACACGCACAACCTAGAAAGTCATCCTAGGTAAATTATGGGATGTGGTAGCTCATGGTGTACCTCAAACCTTATCACCCTCACTTATACATTCTTTTCACCATGCTCCATGCTAGAGTTATGTACATGTGATGACTCACTTTTTGACAAACACTCTGAACTTCATGTCCCCAATACACGTCAATATTTCAGATTTTATCCTTATGTTTCTCTTCAATCTGTTTTTATGCCTTTCTCTTGTAGTTTGTGATGCAAAATGGTACCTAGTGAAATTGAGAAAATGTGTGCTAAATTTGTTTGTAGAATAATTATTTGAGACATTTCACCTTATTGTTGGCAAGAAAATGTAGCTACAAAGTCCTGAAGTATACTAACCATAAAGGAAGGTGCTTTTTTTCCTGAACTGATCTTTAAGCTCCATCGCATCTCATTTTGTAGAAGCACCCTTATTTATGCTTCCTCCCTCTTCTAGTGTCTAAGCTGATGCTCAATTGTGAATCTTGCTCCTTCGGTAATAAAAAAAATTAAAGAAATATAATTTCATGGATATTGAAACATTGTGTATTCACATAGGTGAGGTTATTTTTGAGATCTCATCCAAGCTTCTCGTGCATCTAATTTTTTTTGTTTGTCGATGCAGAACTTTGGCTGAGCTTCTGGAGTGAAGTGCACTACAATTCTTTGTATGCATCGGATGGTAAGCAACAAACTGCCATCTGCACATTGATCTTCAGTTTTCAGAAGCATGGCTATACTAATGTGTGAAATGGTTGCAGATGTTCCCACTCGACCAATAAAGAAAAAACACTGGCTATTCTGAAAACAGCGATGGTACATCTCATACCTTTCTGACGCCGAAGTGCCGAACGTTTCAGTTCTCATTGTCAACTTCTTGGATGTTAATTCTATGGGTAAAGGATATTCTTTCAAAGAAACAGATACATATGGTACATCACCCGTGTTTAGGTACATTGTCGGAGTACGACCGAGTGTCTTTGTGTTTCTTCTCTGTATATAACATGATTGAAATTTGTGTTTATGAAGTTCTCGTAAAAAACATACCTCTAGTTGTGCAATTTAGAGTTGATTTGGAACTCCCTCTGGATTCTGGAAGTTCAGTTGCAGGAAAATCTTAGATGTGTATGAAAGTTGATCGTATGCGATAACTAAAGTTTCTTTTTCTTTCATCATTTCTCCTTCAACCTCTTTGAGTGCATCAGAGCTTGATTGTCATAATTCTAAAATAAAATGACATGAAGTGAACACTTCGTTTCTAGTAATAATTTAGATATGATATTTGCTGAAAGTAAGGGATGCGATTGAAGGTGGAAAGATGGATGTTCGAGAGTGCTACAACTGAGATTTACAAGATGAAACAATAGTAAACTTGGAATTCCAAGCCTTTCGATTTAAGAGTCAAGTTAATTTGACTTTCTCTTTGAAGGATTGAGGAAACGAATTGTGAATCAGTCCTTGAAAGTTGAGACTGGAATACACAAATTATTTTGCTTTTCGAGTAGTGTTAGTCAGCCTCAATTTTGGGTTTTTCTTCTTCTGGGCTCATCCCCACGACAACAAACTCACTCACTCATATGGGCACTGTCAGCCCATGTCACTTCAGTTGCCAGCACTTACAGTTTTCGACTCGAACTCACTGTCCAATCACGAAAGTTTATATTTTATATGGGCTCTTTCTGTATCTTTCGTGAATTACTTAAATTGTCAGCATTAATTATCATTTTGTCTTTTTTTTCTTCTTTTACTTATTTCTGTTCCTAATATGATCTCATCTTTTCATACTACAGCAAAAAAAATAACCATGAAAAATAAATCGGAGTATGAATGCAGGGGTGGCAGCCCCTGCGGGGGAGCGCGCTTTGCGGACGTTTTTTTTGTTTCGAGATGCTATTATTGTACTCCAGATATTGATATGTTTACCTGTTTATTTACGTTTGTGTTTTTTCCACCACATCACCACTGAAAATCTTACAATAGAACCTGAAATAATTTGAAATAATACACCGTATAAATTCAAGATTTATAAAGGGGGGGGGGGGGGGGGGGGGGGTTACCAGACACCCCGATTTTTTTATATTACGGGACATAAAAAGTATTAAATGGAAAGTAAATGAC
The DNA here is from genome assembly GCA_963682175.1 of Triglochin maritima. NCBI lineage: Eukaryota > Viridiplantae > Streptophyta > Magnoliopsida > Alismatales > Juncaginaceae > Triglochin > Triglochin maritima. The sequence continues at coordinate 2,526,901 of OY821775.1, forward strand.
TAAATGATAATTGACGCAGACGATTTAAGTAATTTACGGACGAATAACAATACCCTTTGAGTTTCTCCACTTTCTCATCACATTCAAATGTTACACTTTTAAACAATTTACCAAATATTCAGTGGGTCGGATATATTTGATGACAACGTAGGGACAGTTGGACGGACGTTGTGGAGGGGATATATCTAGGTCAAAGCAAACCAAAACAAAATCCCTGGAACCGATCCCCAGTGCTCTTGTGACAAATATATTTGCAGGTGTTGAAGGTAGTGGCGCAACCAGTGAGATATATCTGCAACAGTTACTACGTGGGAGAAGTATTATAATAGTTGTAAGGGTTATATGTGAAAGATATAATTGCAAAGAATTTGGGTGAGTTGTACGTAGATGTTACAAAAACTTCAATGGACTGCATATATCTCTCTTCACCTAAAAGTTGCACAACTCAAATTTTCTCCACCCAACTTGCATTTACGTATCCTTAATACACTTCTAAACCTATATTTACGTGAAAGTTTGAATCGAAATGAAGGTCGGATATGATTGGAATTTGGGTCGGATTGACACAATAAAAAATTAGGAAAAAACATCGAAAATGTGTTAAATAATGAATTTTTGAACAGTAGCAAAATATTACAAAATAAAGAAGTACAATATAAATTCATAGTTTCAGGCTGCGGTAAACTCTAATTTACCATGAACCAATTATGGTTGAAACTTCAAAAGCGTCCAATAGCATTTAGTGCCAAAATAAACTCCCGCCGCCTCTCTCTTTTCTCTCTCCCCGTAACGATGACGTCAACTCCGACACCCGTCCTCCGGAAGGTCCTCCGACTGACGGCGGGAAGCCCCGACACTCCGCGGCGCCGGACTCCGTCGACTCCTCACCCCTTCAGCCCCAGTTCCTCCTCCAAATCCCCGTCCGAGGTCCCAAACCCCTCCTTTCCCCCTAAAAGGTGGGCCTTTTGCGGTTTTCGTACTGACTAGGGTTTCCGTTTCGTAGGTTTTGCTCTCCGACTGGTGGCTCGTGACGCTGGAGCCCGACGGCGATGGAAGGCGGTTGGGTGTCGGTGGGTTCGTCCACAAAGGGTAATGCTTTTATTTGGGTTTTTTGTTCTCGGTTTTTAGGTTTTAGGGCGTGGTTGGTTTGCATTTTTAGGTTTTAGGGTGTGGTTGGTAATGCATAATGTGATGTTTTGTTTTGGGGTTTTGTGGATTGTTAGGTTTTAAGGAAGTGTGAGAAATGAGAAGTCATTTCAAGTTCAAATTTACATGGTTTTGGAACTATCAGAACTACGTTAGGTTTTCAAGCAAACCGATGACCAGAAAACATTGTGGAAGTACAATTCCTTTATTCTGGGCTATTATCTTGCAAACCAATGAAAATTGAGGGAAATCCTGAATTCCGTTTCCACAATTGTAGTTCCCAGAACTCATGTTTGACTTCCTCTGGATCAGTGCAAATATATTTTATGTTGAAGTGAAGAAATTTGGTTAATTTTTGTGTCACATTAAGACAGAGAGAGAGAAGACGGGGAACTAGACTTTCCTTATACACCTGTGGCTAGTTCACTACTATGTAAAGTGTCTTCTGTACCAACCCATTGGAGTGATATTAGGTCAGGAATTTGACTTCCCTTTATGTTGCTAAAAAAGGAAGACGAGACTTTCCTTCATTTTGGCATAAAAATGTGGGAACTCCCCTCAAGTACAATTTTCAAAAGTTGTTAAACTCCATTTTCAGGATTTCTGTAAATGACTTACTCATAAAGTCAGGAGCAATTTCAGAAATCTACTTCCTAGTCCTTTACATTTTCCTGCAAACCGGGAACACCCAGTGGAATCATTTCATGTTTCTCATTTCCACATGCTTGTTTGGGATGTTACATGTGAGCACTCAAACCTTGGAAACACTTTCCCTGAATTGTTATATGACGTTAGTAGTTGTTACTGTGAGTTAGTTATTCAGGTAGAGGAGTTTGTTATTGTGGTTATGTGAGTTGTTAGATGGACCCACATGTACATCTTTGTATATCAAACTCTGTATCTATCTATAAATATGTGGGTCATCACCCTAAATGTTGTGGGCTTTTCCATTACATTCTTCTAGGTAAATGACTTCCGGGATGTTGCATGTGAGGGTTGGTATGCCTTGGGGGAATTGCAGGAAGTACCTTCCTCTTGGGTGTTTGAAAGTGTTGAAACATGGATATTGGAATTTCGTTAGTCGGAAATGCATTGTTTGAGATGTTTCTGATGTCTTGTGAATACTTGCATATTTCAGATGGCATTTTATGAAATATGTCTTGTGGATATTTTCAAGTGTTCAAAAGTTGGGGGTTGAAATTGTGTTTCCTTGTTGACAACCTTTATCCTTCTGGTTCAGGTTGCATCTATACAACATATTTAGCTCTACACATGTTGTGAAGCGATTGGATGAATGCACCATAGAGGTTGCAGATGGTGTCACTGTGATGATTGAAGGTCCAATTAATAAAGACCATACTTTATATAATGGTTTCCCTCCTGAGGTATTTGGTTTCAAAAACACTTTCTTGATTTGTTCACTTGATGTATTAGTTAACAATTGGTTATATTCCATTCTGATTACATTTTGCTACATTCTGTATTCTAAGGTGTTGAAAACAATGCCCAAAACAATTTTGTATTTATCATAAGCACTCAAGATTAGGACTTAGGAAACAAGGAAGAATCATTGACAACCTGTGCCTCCTCATCCTCCCCCCCCCCCCCCCCCCCCCCCCAAGTGTGAGGTAGATGAAACGAGGAACGAGATACATTATAAATAAAAAATGGTGCTATATATCACAAGATGCTACTACAGTCCAGTGTGGATTTTGGAAAATAAACAGGAACAAACTGAACAAAATGTTACACTAGATAAACATTCTTAATGGGGAAAAAGAAAATTGCCACCATGCCATGGCAAGAGGTTTATACAGGCCAAGTTACCTTAATTCTAAATAACAATTAAGAAACCCCAAAAGGAGCATCTACATAGCAAAAATCAAGCAAATATTTTTGAAAAAAGATTTCATCTGACTATGCTTCCGCAGCACCTGCTTGGGTCTAACCATTTAACCTGCCACGACCCTCCCACGAAATTGATCCCTTCCATGTCCACGACATAAAAAGTGGCGTTTAACTTGTCAACCTAACTACTAAAAAATTGGAAAACATGTCAAGTTAAATTCAGTACGTCCATGTCTCTTGGGAAAATTTTCTGCAACATTTTCTTGACAACGGAAGATCACAATGGTAAGACACTGATTTTCTAAATAAAAATAGGAACAGGGTGCAATTTGTCACTTTGTTTTAGTTTTGCACTTTTATCAAATAGTTATATTTCTCTTCCGTATGCCACGAGCAAATATATTAAGGCAAGTAAGCATGTCAAATGACATACTCATATACTTGTATCATAATTTCCATTTCTACAACACCGGTTGTAGTTCATAGAAATGTAGATTGTAACTTCTGCTATCCTCTTAAAAGGAGGAATTTGTTGCATATGTTTTAAGACTTGTTGAAACAGGCATTTGATCATTTCATGAAAGGTTTTCCATTTGCCTGGGACTCATATGCTCATGAATATTTTACAAAAGGATCTAGTGAAGATGGCAGGCAAATAATGTCACCCATTTTTCGTAGTCCCCTTCCATCTGCAACGGGTTGTGCCAGAGATGCAATTTCATCAGCATCCACCTTGAAAAGCGTTGTACGTTTTTTAAACTTGTGTTTTAGTTTCAATTTTCTGAAAATGTTCTAGCTATTCTGGGAAGGAAGAAGGGTTAGGTACCCACACTTGCCGACTTGGCATATTATTGTGTTGTCTTGTTTATGGAAGATCACATTGACAGGTAACACTCGTTGATTGGTGGCTAGTGAAATCTGGAAAGAAGTGGAGTGGCAAACAATTAGCTATTGGGGGATGTTGTCATGGGTAAATGCCCTTCTATCTATTTTCTTAAAACTCTCAGTTGATAGTATCCTTAATTTGGTTAGGCCTTGTGCAATATTAGATTGTTTTTTCTTCTATACATTCTGCTTTCATCAATTTTGTAGTCTCCGTTTTGCCTTTTTTGTATCGTACCATGTTTTATCCAAGTTCAATGGTTTTTGGAAATATCAACTTACGATGCTTCTAGACACATCTTGTGCTTTGTAGTTCCAAAGTGTGTTTCCATTATTTTATTTTATTTTGGAATTGTAAGGAGCACACCTTGTAAATTATACATGCCTTTCCTCAATTTTTGAGGCATGCCATATCAAAAAGTCATGTCTCATGAGTCCGATTCTTCGAAACTCGTGTTAGCACCACATTCATATGTTACACTGTCTATTTGTGGCGGTTCATCACATTCATATGTTACACTGTTTATTTGTGGCAGTTCATCTCTTTACCGTAATACCATGGTATTAGTCTGTCACACTTCATTGCATTGCAGGTCGCGTGTGCCGAGGGTGTCTGCACCTATAGTTAAGCGATTTGATACTTACACTCTTGAGACCGCAGCTAAGGCAACTATAATAATTGAAGGGCTCCTCAATCAAATACGCACAGAAAGTAATGGTTTCCCGTCTGAGGTATATAATTCACATTTCTTCTTTTTGGCTCATTTCATGGAGATCCCTTGGTTAGTGAGGTGAGGCAAAAAAAATTATTTATGAGGACAAGGGGTTATTGAGTAACATTAGGAGGATTTCAGAGGTCATCATATAAAGTAGAACAGAAAAGAGACAGAAAGGCTTTGCAACCCAAAATGAAAATTAGTTACCCCAGAACAATCCATGTCTTGTTTAGGTTTCTGTATCAGCTATATAATCCCCCACCCCATGCACACACACACCAATCTTCTTCAGCGCTACTAGATTTTGGCGCCAGATTTGTGTAGTATGAATAAGACCACTCAAGCAGAGCTGATTTTTGTGGGTTGACTTTGTTGGGGACAAAATGTTCCCTTGGTAGCTTATTACATGCATCCTGTCTCATGTGAGAAAAGGTTTACACATTTGTTATTGTCGTCAGAGTTTCAACTAGTTCAGTATTCAGCTTCCTGAACCACATTGTTTTTGAAACAGAGATTTGAACGGAATCCTCCTTTGTTAGGATGCCTTTTGTTGGGATTCCAGAGTGCATAAGATTCTTATAATAGTATGTGGTTTTTGTACTTTTTATGCAAATATATTAGGTGCACGTTGTCGACAAAAAAAGAACAGTCCTCATACTGGCAGTGTGATCTTAATTTTGTTCTCTGGCAGCGTGGGCACATAGTTAGCTCACTTCCTATTTTTCCCTAACAATTGAGTTGATGTATGATGCTTTTTCTGACTTAACGAACCCTTCTTTCTTATGTATTGATGTTTCATAAACAGGCTTGTCGTGATTTCAAGATTGGGTTTCCAGAAGATTGGGAAGAACATATCAGTCAATATTTTTCCGAGGTACCACCATCTGGAGAACTACACCGTGATATTGAAAAAAATATTAATTATGAAACACCTAGAGATGGCAACCATAAAGTCCATTCATTTGCTGAAGATTGCAAAGTGCGTGTTTGTGAATATTCCGAAATTGTTACGGAATCATGGAACCATACTGGTTCAGACAGGGGTAACTACACTAGGGAATTTTTTGCGCAAGGTTGTCCTAGTGTTGATGAAGTCATACTAAAAAAATATCCGATGCCCGAACATAAAAGTTCTAATGAAGGGAATAGCATTGCCGAGACTATGATTGGTACTTCAAAGGAAATTCAACCAGGTCGGGTGAAAGGTAGTGAGGATAATCAAACTACTGTTTCTCTTGCCGAGCTTCCTACTGCTAATGCAGTAACCAGCACCAAAGAGCTTACCTACACTGGCGACTCTACATACAAAATCATTGTGAATAAATTGGGTAAAATGGCATTTGATGAAGCAAGATCTCCATTAAGAAGAAGTATTAGATTGTTGGGATCAGAAGCATCCCATCACAGGACCAATCCTACTCAGTGTATTGGTAGAACAGACAAAGTAATTACGCCAGATAACAGACACGATGTCCGTGATGATGTACCAGGGTCATCAATTGGATATGATAATAAATTAGGTAAAATGGCATTCGATGAAGCAAGATCTCCATTAAGAAGAAGTATTAGATTGTTGGTATCAGAAGCATCCCATCACAGGACCAATACTACTCAGTGCACTGGTAGAACAGACAAAGTAGTTACGCCAGATAACAGACATGATGTCCATGATGATGTTCCATGGTCACCAATTGGATATGATAATAAACGATCAAGTCATTCAAGAAAAGAGGCGAATGTTCAGCTGAACAATGGCAAAGGAGAGAGCACACAGAAGAAAGCTAAGAAGAACCCACATACTTCTGTAAGAATAATGTGCCAGCTTCTACATCTTTTATTTGAAATCATCATTTATACCAACGTTCATCTTATCATTTAAAAGTTTGGGGGTAAGAAGAGTAAAAACTGAAGACAGGTTGAATTTAATCTGAATTGGGACCACTCTCTCTTGTGAGTAGACTCGAAGGAAAGTTTATGAAATAATCATTTCTTGTACTCTATACTGTTTTCTCTTGGGAAGAAAGTGTCACCTTATTTAACTTGCAGTTTGAAAAAAAATGAAACTTTCATAGTACTCTCTTTTGATAATCCAAATTAATTTTTTTATCAAAATGGAACCACTTATTTGTACCTATTTTATTTTTTGTAGCTGTTAGACTCTGCCCTTCCAGATTCATAATTGTGCCATTCTTGTACTGATCATACCCCTGAAACTATTACTTAATTCATGGCAGGAAGCTCTTTCCAGTCCAATAAGTCCTGGAAAATCATTTTGCTCGGTTGAAGTTCTGAATTTCAAAAGGTCCAGATCAGGTTAGTATTCTTTTATTGTCATGTTTACCATTACTCTTTCTTTTTCAGCAAGTTTTTACATTGTGCAACCTCATTAACTTTATACTCTTCCTGCTTCTGTATTACTGGCTCACAGGACGTCTACTTGTTCCTAAACTGGACCAGGGATCTCAAGAGATTATCTACGACTATGTAAGTAGTGCCTTTGCATTCTTTAATGGGTTTATTATAGTTTGTCCTCCTAAATTATGCCTTGATTTCACTTTGTACTGTTGAACTATAAAAGGTGACAGTTATCTCTTGAAGTTTTTTTTGTAAGATTGTCCTCTTGATCTTTAAAAAATTATTATTTAAACACTCATTTATCTTTTTTTGTGTAATTTTTTGTATTGCATCCCTAACAAACTCCTAAGTCTAACTTTACGTCAAAGTTCGGATCAAATCAGAGATCAGATTTGGTTTGAATTTGGGTGGATTGATACTGAATCCGACTCAAATTTCAATAAGATTTGACATCCGGTTCGATCCGAACTTTAACCTAAAGTTCGTATTAAGAGTGTATTAGGGATACAATGCAAAAAAATTATAAAAGGCAAATGAGTGTTTAAAGAATGAATTTTTATTGTTCAGGGGGTAAGTGTTACGAAATGAAAGTTTGGAATAGGTAATTGTCACATTTTAAAGTTTAGAGGTGCAAAGTGAAATCAATGTATAATTCAGGAGGGCAAATTGTAATTAACCCTTCTTTAATTTGAGGTTTTTGCTGGAATAACAGAAGAATAGGATTTATGTCCCAAGTCTGTGCTCAACAACTCGTCAAAGAAAGAGAATATATGCAATGAAACATGATATATTAGTTATTGAGGAAAACAACTACCATTATGTAAGAGAGCTGAGATCTCCACCTCTAATAAATGAGAGTGCTTGAATATGCCTGTAGTCATTGTTTTTTAAAGGAAAATACATGATTAATTAAATTTGGTTGGTTTGTAATTTTTCTAAAAAGTCGAGCAATCAAATGGAAGGGTGAAGACAACTTTCTTATGAATTGGTTTTGTATTTTTCGGCAACTATTATCTCACATTTTCACAACTAATATGTCATCTTGCATTTTGATTCTTAAAATCACACTGGCTTATTCCAATATAAATATTTGTCTAATTCAATTGGAACTGTAAATGTTTGTCTAATTTAGTTTTAAGCAATCTGTTATTATGTGCACCAGGCTGGTATGATTACTGGAATCGCTTCCACTTCCATGGAGATGTTGTCTCCTGGCTTTGGTAACTTCCGTGTAACTTTATAGACTTGCAGTCGTTCATCTAAAAAGTTTTTGAAATTGTTAGGTTTATTGTTGCTTCCTGCTCATCTTCTAATTTGTGGGTTGTCAGTTGGGTACACAGTCGTTCATCTAAAAAGTTTCTGAAATTGTCAGGTTTATTGTTGCTTCCTGCTCATCTTCTAATTTGTGGGTTGTCAGTTGGGTATGAGATATTTTTAGTTAAAATCTGCAATCCATGTGGAAATTACTTTTGTGACATTCATTTGCCAATAGGTTAGGTATAACAAACTGAATTACAGTTAGTAGATTGACATTCATTTCTTGCCCTCTTAACTTATTGTCATGACCTTAAAAGCATCTATTTACAAAATTTCTGGTGGTCGTCTTGATAGGTTTTCAGCTTTCACTTTTCCTTCTTACTTTGGGGTCAAATAAGCATATAGCCTGAGCCGTATGGTATCGCAACTTGCTTTTCATATGACATGGTCTTGTATTAGTAATGCTAATCTGCTGCTAATTGTATCTTCCCATGCAGATGATGAGTCTTATAATCTTATATTGAATTAAGTAGTTTTTTGACGTACTTAGTGCAGTTTTCTGATATGATTTCAGGTCGTAAAAGCGAACCTTCGAAGAAGAGTAAAAGAAAAAAATGATTAACCTTCCAAGCTTATTGCTGTAGATATTTCTTCTGAAGCAGTACATCTTACTCCCTAGGTATACTTGAAGATCCTTTTATCCTCAGGAGACCAATGGTCTTGTTTTCGCATTTGATGGCTAAGCTCTGTAATATTGGTTTTGGGCCTTTGGGGCAATGTCATTTGCACCTGTTTGGGTGCTAAATGGTCCTGTCTGTAATTCTGTATACTAGTTGCTCATTGCATGTGAGGCTAGCCGTAGTAATCTTTAGCGTGGAGTACCTTTTTCTTGTTAAAAGGAGTTCATTGTACATAACTACATCGTCGACGAATGTATTACCAGTTATTCTGGTATTGGCTTTGTGAGATTTGGTTGTGATTTTTGAATGGCTGGTACTCTTTCTTTGTGAGCTTCACTTTTGATGTTTGAATGAGAGGCAAAAGTAACAGCATAAATGCCATTATGTTTACTCTCCCTCCATTTTGTTCCTCTTCATGAGTTCAAAAATCTCCTCCAAACTCCAGTCCCTCCTCCTCCCCTTCCCCAACCACCCCGTCATCCCCCTCCTCCACTCCCCCTCTCCCCTCCCCAACCCTCTTCCCCTCCACGCCTTCTCCATCGCCTCCTCTCTCCTCCTCCACCCTCTCCTCGCAAGTCGCGTACTCTCCCTTTGCCTCCTCTCCTCCCCTTCCTACGCCCCGACCCTCTTCCGCTCTGTCCCCTCCCCCGACCTCTTCACCCTCAACTCCCTCATCCCCCACTTCCCCTTTTACTTCTCCCGAATCCGCTCCCACGGGCTCGTCCCCGACGCCCTCTCCTTCGCGTTGCTCCTCAAGGCCATGGCGACATCGTGTCTTAATTCTTCAAAAATGGTGCATTCGCAAGTGGTGAGGTGTGGGGTTGGAGGTTCGGGTGCCGTGAGGAATTCGTTGATCAAGGCGTATTGTGGTTTGGGGGTCTTGGAGGATGCACGGAAGGTGCTCGATGAAAGTGTTGAGTTGGATGTTGTTGCTTTTAATACATTGGTTTCGGCTTATGGGAGGGTTGGGGACGTTGGGAGTGCTAGGGAGGTGTTCGATGGAATGCCTGACAGGAATTTGGTTTCGTGGGGCGCGATGGTTGATGGGTATGTTAGGAATGGGGAGTTTGGGGAGGCCTTGAGGGTTTTCAGGGAGATGCAGGATGAAGGGAGGCTTAAGCCGGATGCGATTTTGTTGGTGAGTGTTTTGAAGGCATGCGCACATTTGGGCGCGTTGGATCAAGGTTTGTGGGTTCATCTATATGTTAGGAGGAATGGGTTGGAGTTGAGCTTGAATGTTGTTCTTGCTACCGCCCTTGTGGATATGTATTGTAGATGTGGGTGCCTTGAGGTTGCTTTGACAATTTTTGATAATATGGTGGCTTGTGTTGGGGATGTTGTGTTGTGTAATGCTATGATTGGGGGGCTTGCATTGCACGGGCATGCAAGAGATGCTCTCAATTTGTTCGGGAAAATGAGGAATTTTGGTGTAGCTCCTAATGAAAGCACATTCATAGCTGTATTGTGTGCTTGCACCCATGGGGGATTGGTCAAAGAGGGAATTGCATTATTCAAATCAATGAAAGCAGACCACAACATTGATCCCCGAAGGGACCACTATGGCTGCCTCGCTGATCTCCTTGGTCGTGCTGGGTTGCTGGAGGAGGCGGAAGATTTATTACTGGGCATGCCCATGGATGCCGAGGCTTCCCAGTGGGGTGCACTAATGGGAGCTTGCCAAATGCACCAAAATGTCCAGGTGGGAGAACGTGTAGGCAAGCGCCTCATAGCCTTGGAACCCAATGACGGGGGGCGATATGTATCTCTATCGAATGTTTATGCAATTTCAGGAAAACGGGATGACGCACTTGAAGCAAGAGAGACAATGGAGGCAATGGGGATTAAGAAAGAGACAGGCTGTAGTTTCATAGAGTGCAATGGTGTTGTTCATGAGTTCATTGTGGGAGACACTCGACATGAACAAGTCAAAGAGATTTATAAAATGCTAAGAAGAGTTGAGAGATTGTTAGTGATGGTTGAATGACACTATCAACTTCGCATTCTTCATAATAGGTTGAAGTATGTGATTCAACTTCAATAACAATTTCTAGTGAAAATGAGTTGTGGAGATCTGTTGTTTCAGTTTTAAAGTTATAAGCTAGTTTTACTTTCTCCATTGATAGGCATATGAAATACATGACGATGAGCGTATTGCCATGGAACCCGTTGTACTTCTGTGGATTTGTTGGATTATGGAATGGGAATAAATCCGTAAAGTTGAGAAGATCACAGATTGATAGGGGTAATTGAGTTTCTGATTGACTCCTGCTAACCACTGGAGATGCAATGATATATAGGTAACTGAGTGTTATGCAGTAACATTTTTCCATATTCTCTACAAATGTTTAGTTTGAATTCATTTTGTCTCAGGGAAGTTCAAATGGAGTTAATAATACATGAACGAGAATGCCGTGGAGGTACCGAGTCCCATATGAAGATACCGGTACGACGTTACTTTTCTGATCATTCGTTTATTTGTTCGACAAATCCTTTGCTTGCATGTTTCATCACACTGTTTTTCTCCTTAAAATAATGTATTTGATTCCTCGGCAACTGCATACCCATGCTCTATATATATCTTGTGTAAATGCAGAAGTTGTAACATATCAAAAGGTTGTTCTTTGTGTACATAGCTTCAGAGTTTACTCTTCTTCACAACGTACACTGTTAAATTTTGTTTTTGGTATAAATTATTAGCAGCCTATAGACGTTAAAACCTAGAGTACATTATGTAGATGAGTTTAATGCGAGTTATGCTTAACTATTGAACCTAGACATAACCATTTTCTTTTTGGGACATAGGTGTTTGATTTGAGGATGAATTCGGGAAGGTATCAAAATGAGAACATCGTGTATTTTTTGTGTTAAAATACGAGAAGACTTGTGGACTTGGCATTGGTTATGGTGAATCTTATATAAAATATCTTGTGTATTTTCTACGTGTATGCGTGAATTGGAGAATCTTGAAACCCTTTTCACGTTTTCTTCACGTCTCAACAAGAACAAAAAAAAACAAAATTTGAGCTTCAACTTTGAAATATTATCTGTCCCAGTGCAGTCTAAACTAATTTAATACGAGTATGCCAAGATTACGAGCAGGTGGGGCACCTGCCCCACCCAGATTTCCCCAACAACAAAAAAAAGCTTTTTTCAATCCTAATTTCAAGTCGATTAAGTAACACCTAGGGATGACAATATGTATCCAGAACCGATCAAACTAAACTGGGGGTAAAACGGATGAGTTGGATATGGTTACCCAATTTCAGAATTGACTCGATTCCAATTCGATTCCGGTTCTAGCTACTGGAATCGGATCCAGAACTAATGTATTATTAAAATAAAATAAAAATACTAAAAAGTTGTAAAAAATGAAAATAACAGTTATACAGGTAAAGATTGATTTTTTTACAAATTTGATGCGGAATCCGATCCCACCGGATCCGATTCTGGGTACCCGTGATCCCACCGGATCTGGTTCTGGGTACCCAACTTTGTTTCTGGATACCCAAATAAATAATGGATCCAGTTTTGATTCTCCCAATACTTAAACGGTTACGCCCAAATCCAATCCTCTCCTCCTCAGCTCCTCGCCTCCTTCCCAAATCGTACTTGATTCTATTGACGATGAAGTGATCATGAAATATTTTGAATGCATGAAGTCTAGAAGAATGATTTTGTAATGACTTTTTTTTTATTTTTATGTTGAATTATTTAGTTAATTAGTTGTTTAATGATGTGTCGTGTTTTATGGTTGTAAAGATTTTTTTAAAATGTTTGAATTTTAATGTATTTAGATTTGGAAAAATATTAAAATAAGGATATTTTCAAATTTTTATTTTTTAATTAATTGATTTATTTAAATTATCATCTTTAAGTCATGAGTTTTCAAAAAAAATCGACCACCGTGGAAATAGTCCGCGCTATCCAATTTTTTTTCGAGATCCGCCTTGATTATGAGTTTCAAATGTATATCATATCATTAGTGCTACAGGTATGAATATTATTCCAGGCATTATTCGTCTCTCTCGAACTGTTCAAGTTTCAATCAGATAAGACCATGCTTAGGAATATGAAACAGTCTCATTAAAATTTATTTTTAAATTTGAGATATGTTAGTTAGGCTTCACAACGTGGCATGATATTTTAATTTTAAAAGACGGTTTCGTCGGTATGCCTTACATGAGTCGATGAAAATTATGTGTCAGATTCTGATTGTCATTTTCCAAACGATAGGAATGAGAATCTGATTACGTCAGTGTCCTCTTGTTTTATTCTGCCTACTTGGATTGAAAGAGTCAGCAGCTTCCCCATATACATCCACGAGCTGTTATATTGGACTAAATAGATCAAATGACCATTAAGATTTGCTTACCGAACACATTGAGCCATTGAGGTTTACCTAAACAGATGTTAGTCAAGCACCTTTTGGGTAGAGTTGTTTTAGCTAATTAATTTGGGTCTCCAGCCTTGCTGGAAACACCGAAGTTCGTCTATTCTTTAGTGATTTTTACGTTATGTTCAGAATAAATAATTGATTTTTACGTATTGCTGGAAATGTCAAGTTACTACTGTTTGGTATCCTATTTTCTCATTCACCTTGTGTTCTTTTCAGGATTTTTCATGTAGATTAACTAATGATTGTTTCATTGGTCTTGCTAGTTGGACTGGTAATTATAATTCTAACCGATTCTAAAACAAGTTTATCAAATGGTGTTTTTTACCTTGGTTTGGTTTTCAAGTTTTGGCTGATAAAAAATCCCAAAAAAAGATAAATAGTGTTGCGTATATATTTGACTCAACAAATATATAAGAAAAGGTTTTACTTAGAATGTATATTATGTAAAAATCATGCTTCTTCCATTAATAGAAAGCTTGAGACATCAGATATGTGTGATTTCAATCCACTAAAAACAACTTGATGGAGAATTTTAAAGCTGTTAGGACTCTAATCAAACAAACTAATTATTGAAATGACTCTCTTGAAGTGACCATCTCTTTGTTTCTTCCACCCTAGGTTTGAGTCCTGGAAGGGGAAGAGCAGATTTCCTTTTACCAAGTCAAATATTTTTAGTCTCCATTGCATGCACAACTTGCCATTAGTTGAGAATTAATATGCATACACTAAAGTCTTTGGTGGTGTGCTTCACATAAATGTGTTTGAAGGTTCAAACCATGAATTTGTTTTCCAATCTGTACAGTACGTGGCTACTTGTTCTAACTGTTTCACAATGCAACCCAAGTTTGAATTTTAATGCATTACTTACATTACGTACAAACCATGTAGGTTGTATGGCGTTTATCATCCTTAGCTTATTACGTACAATGACATGCTCTAGAGGATTGTAAGAACTAATGGGTACACTTAAGATGGTTGTGACTTGTGATCATGTTCACACCTACGATGATTACAGACTTTTACAGTCAACTTTAGCATTAGTTTTCAAGATGATTAAATGTATACTAGGAAAAAAGATTTTGTAAAACTCCCAAGTTTAGTCTAACATTGCTTAACATGAGAATGTTGTGGTGTGATATAAAGACATGAACTCACTACCATAATACTTATTAACTTAAGTTTTGTGGCAATAGGTGAGTGTTGTGGGTCAGTGGGCACATGGATGACGGACCGGGACCCGGCTCGATGCAGGTTCGGGGACGGGATGTTACAGATGGTATCAGAGCCTGAACCAGCCAGAATTGTGGGAACTAAGTGCTACATCTAAAGGGTGTGAGTCACCTCTAGAATCCCACAACGCCTGGTGACTGAGTGACTTGACCTTACGAGGACGTCAGGTGTTCAAGTGGGGTAGGTTGTAAAACCCCCAAGTTTAGTCTCACATTGCTTAACATGAGAATGTTGGGGTGGGATGTAAAGACACGAGTTCACTACCATAACACTTATCAACTAAAGTTTTGTGACAATAAGTGGGTGTTGTGGGTCAGTAAGCACATGAGTGACGGATCGAGATCCAAGCTCGATGCGGGTTCGGAAACAGAACGTTACAGATTTTGCGTCGCTTAATTGTGCTATTTTCTAGAACGCAACATCTAAGCCATTTATGATGGAAAACAGAAATAACATTAAAAATCTCCCTCGATCATGTCATGTTCTTCTTAGCTTCCAACAGTTGACTCTTGGTCTTCCATGGATCAATATCCAATAAGGTCCCTACCCTATTGACTAGCATTGATATTTTGTCAAAAGAATCCACCCAAGTTAAGGAAGTGGTTGACTTCTTGTTGTAGCACAGAACTGATTATAAAGTTGCCATAAGTAAGATGGGTTTTTACTTTTTAGTGGTTGTTTTTGGAATGGAAGAAAGTTTTTTTTCCCTTTCTTATTCAACTCCCACTCATTATGACCATGATTTCTAACCTCAAAGCACTTATACAATTGAACAAAGAAAATCTGATTTCAATGACGGAGAAGGTGGAAGAAAGTAGATCTACTAGTTGGGTAAAAAATATGATCATGAAATCTGTTCAACTCAAACCAAGATAGATTTGGTTTCAGATAATTTTCGCTAAATTTTCAACCCCTCATCGAGACACAAAATACAAGAAATAATGTCAATAATAATTTAATCTTCACAAGATGCAATTCTTTTTGAGATCTAAACTTTTCAGAATGCCCAGAATGGTCCTTTCTTAATTTTGTTGGTATAACGTCATAAGAGCCAAGTGTCACTTATAATGGATTTCTTGATGTATCAAAAAAATTTATTAATGATGGTCGATTAGCTCAGCATTATGTATCACTTAGCTATGCTGTGGATGTTTTTTCAACAAAGTGGGAACCACTTGAAAATTTCGGATGTTGGTCCAAATTTTTCTAATGTCCTTCTAGAGAGTTTTTTTTAATATATCTATAGCAGCTTCCTCGAATTACTCCAATCAAGATTTTTTGTGGAAATATATGTAACGTTTTCATAAAATCAAACCTTAAACAATGTGATGTACTGACTGAGCTTGTTTCATGCATGGTCAAAGGATATGGATTGTGGGCAATAATACAACTGTCACATAATGACATGTATTCTGCCACAAAGATTCCACATCACTGTATTTGAAATAGATAGGAATAGGATAGAAACAAAACACACAAGTTTGACAAACTACGATTTTATGAGCTCGTGTTTGTAGAAATTACTCCAAATCTGGATATATATAATAGTAAGTTGACAATATGTGGTTTGATGGTAACAGACCATACTAACATCACAAAGTTTGACTAACGAATGGTTACAATTCCTAACGAGCCGTTGATTTTCGGTCATTCCTTATTGATGAGTCAATATCACTATTATTAGAGGATAAGTTTTCATTGGCGCTCTTAAGTTTAAGTCAAAGTCTTACCTTTATACATTTCTTTTAAGCTCGATCTTGGGTCCAGAATAACTGAAGAGATAAAAGTTGCAATTGATTAGGCATTAGTTATCATTTGAAGTTTGAACCGTGAAATACTCATGCGCTACAGCTATAATTTCTTCTAAACTAAGTAAGATATATTGTTATATATGATTTACAAGCCTCATTTTGCTCCCCTAAACTATGATGACATTTCAACTTATTTCATTCTAATAAACAAATCGATCCATTTGTATTTTATAATGAATTGTTGGACTCAGAAGGATGATATCTTCCTTACTTCTAGATTATGTAAGATATGTTGTTATATATAGTTTACAAGCCTCATTTTGCCAAATCAACAAATCCATGTATAGTATATTGTCGGGCTCAGTAGGACGATATCATCCTTAAACTAGGACACGAGTTAAGGGAGGGAACACGTTGGTTCTACCAAAATTTACCCAAATAGGATATTAAATGTCGATATCAAGTTAAACTACGAATTTGTTTGAAACCACGTTTTAATATTCAGATTTTGATTCTTGAGAATCATTTTTTTAATTAAAAATTACAATTAACTTCTTAAAATTAAGAACTTTTGTGTTAAGACAAGGATAAGACAATGTTTCTGTACAATGTGTATGTATGTATATGCCTAAAAACCATGAATACCAGTATTACTTTTCCAAGTCTGGGAAAAGACTACATTGAGTTTAAGCTGGAGGAAAGAGACTTACATAGGATCCAAACAACAAGACTTGGACTAAACCAATACTAACAGAATGTTCAACCCAACCCCAGCAAGATTTTGTTTATATATAGAGGAATTAAAAAGTTGCAACAACAATACATGAAAGATACACACGTATACACTAGAATTGGGATAACAGCCAGAATATGGCTTACTTGAGGATCGAAGATGGAGGAGACCAAGAAGAAGAAATTCTTCCGGGGTTTCGTTTCCACCCGACCGACGAAGAGCTCATCGATTTTTACCTTCGATCGAAGGTGACAAAGAACAAAATCAAACTGGAGATCATCAAGGAGATTGATATCTACAAATTTGATCCATGGGATCTTCCAAGTACGTAAATCTCTTCTGTTTTCACTTCTGTTTATTTAGTTCAAGGTAGGAATTTGTGTATGTCCGTAGTAGTCTAAGTAGTGAAATATTTCTCATCTAAAAACATGGTAATCAATTAAGTATATAATATGTGGGAAAATTAAACTAGACACTATTACGAACGTAAATTGTTGTCCCTAAGCAAGCCAAGATTTTTGTGCATAGAATAGAAGCTCAAGTCTTGTCTTCGATCATGTTTTATTTTTATTACTCAGTGACCTAAGTTCAAGATTTATGATGGCGAAATCTGATACGCACATATATCATTCGTTTTAAGACTAACTCTTATATTACTAGTAATATACTGTATTATTTCTTATACAAGAAATCGGAATGTAAGTGTATTATTTCTTCTATCACGTACTCTATCAATAGTATTACCATTCGTTTGTGGGGAGATATTTAATATAGCGGAATTAACGAGAGCTAGCTAACAACTTTTTTGAGAGCCAACGCACCAATAAAAATCTTTAAAATATTTCAGGAAAACTTAAAACTTTTCGTAATTGTAAAACAAATATTATATGACATTTTTGCTAGTCTAGTATTTGATTTGCATACTTTCTTTTTAATCTTTTTTTTATTCTATATATATGGGTTGTAAAAATTCTAAGATCAATAAACTAGTGTAAGTAATTTCTCAAACTAAAATCGTTCAGTAACTTAGACTAAAATATATATATATATATTATATAAAACTAATTCATATTGTTATCATAATTCTCATGACAATTGGAATCAGTAAATGTTGGTGTTAATTAATGATACAACAATTTAAATGGAGACATTATTACAAGTATATACATGATTGTTTTCCTAACCATGCATATATATGCACGTATGTTTCTTAATTAAGTCAACCACATAAAATCATAAAGCAGTGGTTGGCCAAAACTGGGGATCATCAGACTTGTCCTATGTTTTTCTCCGTTATATACTTGTTTGGTTTTAGAATATGTTCGATTTCTCATAACTAACTAACTAACGTGCATATATGCATATACATGACTTAATGAAGGTTTCAGCAATCTAGGGAGTGAAGACAATGAATGGTATTTCTTCTGCTTAAGGGGGAGAAAGTACAAGAATAGTATCCGGCCTAACCGGGTAACCAACTCCGGCTTCTGGAAGGCCACCGGAATAGACAAACCCGTCTACTCCACCAAACAAAGCCACTGCATTGGCCTAAAGAAATCCTTGGTTTACTACCGAGGAAGCGCCGGAAAGGGAACCAAAACCGACTGGATGATGCATGAATTCCGGCTGCCACCGGAGAACTCTGGTGGGAAACAACAAACCACCTTTAAAGCCATGCATGAAGCTGTGAGTTCATGCATCTCTCTTTGCTTTAGTATTTTGTACAAAAATAATAGTGATTTCACAAAATTGTTGATCTTCAAAATGAGTTGTTTTGTTTTCGCATAGTTTTTAGTTACAACTTACAACACCAGGTTCTTTTCTTTTTTAATCCCGAAAGATTGTCTGTCCCCTAACCACTGCAAAATCAATTCTCATAATTTATTAACAAACTAATAATATTGAACAATTTGAATGATATATATGGTTACCGAATGCTGAATAGAGTCAATTCTTGCAAAATTATTGAAGCTTTGTGAGCTATTTTTCAATTATTAATATTTAGTTAATTAAGAGTATTATCGTCTCAAAAGTATAGCGGTGTAATTTAGGTTTTCAATGAGAGGTTTTACGAAATCACTACTGGCTAAACGATGCAAGCTAATATGCATCCAACTATTTCTAGAGCCTAAACACTCAGTTAGATTACACGTATGAGATCATAAGTTGATATAAATTAAACAAACCATTATTAACAATTTCTAACCTTAGAATAGTTAAAATCAATGATTGTGTAAAACACTTTCTAAAAGAAAAGGTTATTGATGGTAAAATTTAATGTGATGGCAGGAAATATGGACAATATGCAGAATCTTCAAGAGGAACATTTCCTACAAGAATCATCGATCACAATATCTTCAAACCCAACTCAACCCCAATCCAAGATCAAGCAACACTTCAAGCCAACATCACGGTGAATTTGAAGATCATCAGAAGGCTCTTGAAAAATCTGTGGTGGTAAATAAGAACAAGATGAGCCCACCCTCACAAACCTCTTCAGTGTTGACCGGTGGAGTTGACACAGATGAGTGCATTGAGGATGTGAACTGGGATGAGCTTGGGAGAATGCTGGATATTGTGCTTGAACCTGCTTTTCAGCTTTGTCCATAAAAAAATTAGATGTCTTTCTATGAATGTGGTTTCTAGTTGATGAATTTGTGAGTGGTAAATGTCATGAAGAAGGAAAGACTTTAACTTTCTGGGTTTATATATATATATATAGAAGTCATGCCCAAGTAAGTGCAATGATCACAAGGCATTTGTGTAGTTTGTTGGGCCAAAAATGTTGATTATGTAATGAGTTGGTTAACTAGTGTTAAAGGGTAGGAGTTTCAGGTAATGTGTACTGATGCTGATACATACGTGGATGTGTTTTTACAATTTTTAGAATAACAAAACTGTGTAATATGATTTTACGTTTGGAGTTTTGACTTGTACAGTTTACTGTATGTGAACTTCAACCAGGACACCATGATAGAGTTGTTGCTTGTGTGAAGTAATACAGTATTAGTTGAATCTATGATTAATTATTTGCAAGGATGATGCATGAATATTAATCATTTAGACGTCAGTGCTTGCTTAACTGCATTGGTTTCTATGATTTGGACTTTTGGATGAGGAAAATGTTGGAAAATACAAACAATGAATTTTAGAGCTTAACTAAAATGCATTACTCGTGAATATTAATAATTGTGGAAAACGAAATTATAATCGGAAATGTATATTTTATTGCTCAGGTAGGTTATCTCTCTATATATAGAGAGATTACAAAGATAAATAAGGAAACAATAATTAGAAAATATTAATAAGAAAAATTCAATCAACTAAATATCTAAATTTAATTATTTCCTAATATCTAATATTCTAACATTTCTGTAGCATATATATCTAACATTATCAGTTTGTTACATAAACTAGTAAAAACATTAACTGTAACGTCCCAAAAACAGCGGAAAATTTAAACAATAATAAAGACCATCAACGGTCAACACCGGGCACGTCACGGGAAGACAAACCAACATATATAAAATATATATGATATAGATCCACGTGGAAGTCAACTATACAAAGGAGTCAACTGTGATTACAACAAGACTGAATATACATGCAATCACTACCTCAACAAAAGAAGATATACAATGAAGACAAGATCAGATCCCGGGGGCACCCTCCTCGGTCACCACCTGACTCTAATGCTACTCGCTACCTGAAATGCAAACAAACAAACATGCCTGAGTTCCCTGCAGGAACCCCGTATACCAAACCTCCTAAAATACAAAAAGGAATTAAAGACAATGCAATACAATGCACATGATCATCCACCTCGGACCCACAATAATGCCCTCACCGCCTCCGCGGCACTGAACCACTCCTGCCACTAGGGTCAAGTCAGTCCACCGCTGCCTCACAAGGGTCAGTCGACACCACTGCTCCCCAAAAGTGCAGGAAGGAACCCCCGGTACACGTCGCCACCCCAGGAGCGAGTTAGCCCGCCGAATACACAACTCGGGTCACACGACAGCCGCTGTTCTCCCAAGAGCCGCCAGACGCGCACACTGCCGGAACATCCTCGGCCTACCGCTAAACCCTTGCAAACTGCCCAAGGTTTACGACACACATCCCTCACACCCCGCTCGGTAAGAGAAGCAACAGTAATACCATAATACGTCTTCGTCGAAGGTGAAATCCGTCGCTCTCAAAGCCGGTAATCAACCGTCGCCTCGGAGCCGGTAGTCGACCTATACTCAACGGATCGCGTGTGGATAAATCCACCAACCTACGGCAGATCGGTCGACCGCTAAAAGCGCACCGGTCGACCGGTCCTCCACATAGTACACAGTACTGTACAAACAATAGCATCCGGTCGAACCATGCCAACCGAATTACCGACCAATCGGTCGAACAAAAGTCATCTAGCGGTCGACCGTTTGGATGGTCTACGCTATACAATTTTATATAATATATATATCCGATCGGTCGAACCAATGGGCCGTTCAACCGATAACAGGAATTTTAGCATTTTGCCTAAGTGGTATTCGGTCGACCGGAACTGAGATACAGTTCGACCGAACCATCACAGGCACTCTACCGCTTAATTAAAATGCTCAGTCGGTCGACCGAAAGTTAAAGAGCGGTCGACCGTTTTGATGGTCAAAGCTCCCAACCGACTTAGCATCGAATAGATCGGTCGAACAAGGTTAAGGGCGTTCGACCGTTTAATAAGTCAAAACCCCAAACCGACCTATTCTCATTGTTTTTCGGTCGACCGGCTAAGTGGACTCGTTCGACCGATAACAGCATCACCCCTTTTTCCCGCACAAATCTGGCATAACGGTCGACCGTCCGTAGACATCGTTCGACCGTTCGCGGGTAAACATCAATATAATAATAGGATCGGTCGACTGCCCACAGGCACCGGTCGACCGATCGTCGTCTTCAACCTCTGAAAAGGTTGCAATCCGACGGGGAATTCGACACCAACGTCGATCCCCAACACTCACAAGGCATAAGTGAGTTATAATGAAGATTTGGCATACCTTTATGACGTTTGTGGAAGTCTCCCAAGCTTTGGCAAACCCAACCCACTTCTTCTCCTCTTCTTCTTCTTCTTCACTTCTTCTCTCCTTCTTCTTCTCCAAAGAAATTGCCTCTCTCATTCTCTGATAATCCAAACAATGAAGAAACGTTTTTATTAAAATCTTATCTAACTATATATAATTACCTTTTTATTCACCACCTCCATCTCCTCCAATCCTACACCAACACCTCATCTCTCAATTCTTATCCAATTCCTCCACCTCATCCTTCACTTATCATGGCTTAATTAGGTTTAGGTTTAGTTAATTAAGGTGTTTTAGATTAGGTTCTTACATTAACACCAAGACTCTTAGTGAAGATATATGTCAGTTGTTCAAATGACTGGGTATATGGTGTAGAAATCATACCCTTCTTAACCATATCACTAACATAATGACAATCAACTTCAACATGATTAGTGCGCTCATGAAATGTTGGGTTGTTCGCAATAAAGTTAGTTGTCTGGTTATTGCAAAACATCTACATGGGAACCATTGACAATGAGTCCCAAGGTAGATAAAAAAGATTGTACCCAAACCATCTCATAAGTTGTTTGTGTTATTGATATGTATTATGATTCAGCACTCGACCGAGAGACCACATTTTGTTTTCTTGCTGCGCCAAGTAACTAGATTGCTACCTACATATATGCAAAAAAACCTGATGTGGATTTCTGATCTCCTTTTTCACCAGCATAACTGAAGTCCGAATAAGCTGCAACATCCAGGTGACCATGGTTCCCGTAAAGAAGTCTTTTTCCAGGAGTTCCCTTAACATATGCTAAAACTCTCGGTGCTCCTTTCCAATGAACCTCGATCTCGTGGTTGGTGCATAAATTGACTCAGAAGACCCACTGCATAGGAGATATCGGATGAGTGACCATCAGCTATATAAGTCATAATAAGACGTTTGGATGAGAAAATGTTGGCAAATACAAACAATGAATTTTAGAGCTTAACATAAATTTGCATGGTTTGAAGTTCGTTTGGAAGTGGCTCAAGTTTTTTGAAATTGGGGGAATTCATCCACATGATCCAGGATCAATTCCAATCTAAAGAAACGAAGTGATTGTGAAATTTGCCGACCACCTAAGTTTGTAGATCCGGTCCACATGTAGGGGTGGAACAATTGAGTTCCCATCGCGTAGATAATAAACATATTTCCAAATGTTTACCTTCTAAAGCCATCAAGTATTATAAACACAAATAGAATACAACTCCTACAACCATCACAATCTCGTTCAGTTGAAGGAATGCACCTTGAAACCAAGAACAATATGCTCGTGTATTGATCATATGATTTTGAGAAAAATAAACCAAGAATGTGGATATATTTGTGTAACAAAGAAACAATAATTGAACCTAATCAAACTTATATTGCAAAAGCATGGCTTCCTTTTCTCCGAAAGTTTCAACTGTCCATAAAAACCTTAAATGGCAGACCCCTTTCCATGTATCAATAAGGTTTATCCATATCTTGATTTAATTTTCTTTTTCTCTTTGTTTTCCTCATCGGCTCTCAGGCTTGCGCCTTGAGAGGCCTTTCCTTCCATCCCTTTTGGCGAGCTCTCATCTCCCACATCGCACTCAGTTTCTTCTGCTGAGCTAAATTTGCATCTGCTCTCTCCCTGGCCTCTTCACATGTTGCCATTCCTGAGTCGCACTTGTCAGCCTCCTTTATATACTGAGAAGTCAATTTCTTTGCCTCCAACAACTTCATGTCGGCATCCTTCTGCCTTTCTGCCGCTTGAGCTTCACGAAGCTTCAACTCTTCTGACAGAAGATCAGCAAAATTATTCTCTGATTCTTGGCTCACGCTAGAGTCATTTTTTGCACAATCTGTGTATGCAGGGAATTTGTCAGGATATAAAAAGCACAGGGTAGTGAATAGATTGTTCCGACAGAGATCCCCGGTTTATTTTGCTGTTATGGCCTAGATTACATCCTTTCCTGAGATTAGTTTATTCAAAATCATTTAATTATTTCAAGTCCCAACCACATTTCTAGGTTATTATTTCTCCAATATGCCTAACATAATATGTATAACCGTCGTTCATATCCTTATCTCATTTCACACAGCCAGAGAGCCTCTTGCCATTTTCAAGAAATTTCTTCTTCTTCCAATATATGCATATATACTACAGTTTTTTCTATCACCATTTTCATAATGGCGTAGCTAGACACACTTCATATCGGACTTCCCTTTGAAGTTCTAGTCAAAGTAAATATTTAATGCATCGGGTCATTTCAACAAACTTGGTGTGACCAATATGATTGGGTTGTTCGACATAAAGTTTTTCTATAATCATCTACACATTTATCACCTTCACTTTACAAATGGACCTACATGCATCTATGAGTTCATTATTTCATAGGGAATTGGTCTTTCTGAACTTGCAGAATTGCTTCATCTATGGAGTACGAAATACAACTTTTTAGCTTTGAGTACTTTCCTAAGTCATGCACAACTGCAACTATGAATTCAAAATGTATAAGATTTCACAGAAGAGGAAACTAACCTGTAAAGGAGAAACTACTCAGCGCTGCAAAAAGGATGAAAAACACACAATAGATATTAGTGTTGCTAACGTTGCATGATCATTAAAAAAATAGTATGAGGCGCACCTATGTTAAAGAAGTTCAAATCTCAACGTTCAAAGTTAACAAAAAGTGACCAACAGAAAATTTCAAATCTTCAAACAAAAATCATTGTTAACTTTTAAGAGCACAATCAGACAGAAGCTTTGAGTACCAGACCTTGCAGAAGATCTTAGATCAGGTTTTATCAAATTTTATATCATCATGTTAAATTCAAGAAAGATCTCAAGCCAAATCCGCGATCTTTATAGTTTTATGACATTTACAATCCACACATATTTCCCTTGAAAAATCTGTTTTTGGATTGTAAGTGGTCAACTTTAGAACCAAACTAATTATGCCTTTCCCTGTGATTACCACTAAAAGCATTGAAAATAAACATAAAGACTACTAGTACTACTACAAATCATAAAGAACTTATCACGAAAACAAAGTCAAGAAATCAGATCTCTTCAACTCAACTTGAAAGAATATGACTCACTTGAAAATTTAGCCTTTTACTGTAAATGTGCACTAAAAACATGCCATTACAAATCTACAATGATCGACTAAGACTACTAATTAGACAACAGAAACCAGAAATGGACAGAGCCAGATCTTTCTCACTAAACTGCCCAAAAAAATCGAGAACCAATCACCACAAATTTACAACCACTTCTCCATTGTCAACTCCAACCATTCAAACACAACATCACAAAACCATTTACGACTTGCACCACCGACAAGTGTTTTAAGTATTTCTAGACTTCTGGTGACAAAAATTCAACAAAACCAGATCTCCCCAAATCAGAAACTCCAAAAACAAGCCATTTCAAAATCAAATTTTTACAGACCATTACCGATTCTAAAACCACACCACATAACAAAATGCCCAAAAACCAGATCTTTCGAACCCAGCACCAAAACCCTCCCAAGATCGAATCAGATCCAGATCCGCACCTTCCGGCAAGTCGACCAACGGCCGGGAAGCGCAATCGCAGTCGCAAACTGGACAGCCGGAAGCAGATCCGGCAACAAGGGCCTCGGCGACGTGCCAGTAGAGCGGGGGGGCGAGGATGTAGGCGAAGACGCAGAGGCCGAGGACGGCGACGAGGGCCTTGACGAGTCTAGGGTTGAGGCCTGGCATTAGGGTTAGGGTTTGAGGGATTTGGGGTGGGATTGGGATTGGGATTGGGGAGGAGTAGAGAGTAGATTTGGGGGTTTGTTGGAAGGAAAGACTCCATTGATGGGGTTTTTGCGGGTTTTTTATTTATTTATTACTGGTTTTCGTGTTGGGAAGTGGTTTGTATACTGGCGGGTTACAAACTTACTGGTGGGCGTTTTGCGGTTAAGTCCTAGTAATCGTAGGTTTTTTTTATTTTCTTCTAGGAAGTTGGATGGTTTGGTCGAAGTGGATGGTAAAGTTTTTCTTCTTCTAATAATTGCTCTTTTTGGGCCAATTTATCTTTGATTTTAAAACAATTGTCAGTTAGTTATGTGCTTTGGAAGTTCATTGGTTGTGTTTGGATGTGTTATTTGGAGGACGAAGTTCTTTAAAATTTGATTTCCTTTCGTAAACGTGTCTTGACAGTTTCTCAAGTAGGGAATCGAGTTTTACAGGTAGTTGCTTAAGTGTGTGCATTGTGAAGAAACATCGGTGGGGGTGGGGTATACCTTTAACGAGGACATAAGTTGGAATTGGAGATATTGGATTGAGGCAAAAACGTCATTTGCGAATGACATTTGGTGTAAAAAACAAAAAAACAGAGAGATAAGAGGAGTAATGATTTGTAGATTTAGAACAAGAGAAATTTCCTAATCGAGATTCTCCATTTTTTAAAATTCCAGAGAATCCAAGTGATGTTTGGATGTTAGAGTGAGAAAAAGTAAGTTTTTTGGGAATCCGTAGGAATGTCAAATGCAACACTTCATCAAACACTCATTCTTTGTGATTTCGAGTTTTTACCTCCTATACCAACTTCATCAATTTTACGACAAAAATATACTTCGTCTCTACAACATGAGAACATTATTCTTCTTCTATTGTTTCTTTTAAATTTTTTTCTAAAATAAAATAAATAATTTTCTTGTTGTAAAAGTGAAGAACAATTTCGTTCAACTTGGTGGGAACTTACAAATATCACAAATTTGTGAGAGAGATGCAAAAGGTCACGACTCTCGAGGCAAACTGCAATTTACCATTTTTGCCAAGTTTTTTTCAAGAAATATTTATCAGGGATTCAAATTTGTAATACATCTAATAACAATAACTT
Source organism: Triglochin maritima (assembly GCA_963682175.1). Taxonomy (NCBI): domain Eukaryota; kingdom Viridiplantae; phylum Streptophyta; class Magnoliopsida; order Alismatales; family Juncaginaceae; genus Triglochin; species Triglochin maritima. The sequence continues at coordinate 2,553,820 of OY821775.1, forward strand.
ATTTATTTTAATTCTAAGAAAAACAAAACATTATTAAAATTTTAAAAACAAGAGCAAAGTTACTTACCGAGAACGGAAGGCAAAAAGGAGGGAGAGTAGGGACGCCAACTCCCGAAGCCGAAGGCGAACTCCACTGTTCCAAAACCCTAATTCCCAAATCCTCCGAGGCCAAATGTCGGGGTTCGCCGAAGGTAAGAAGGCGCCGAAGCGGCTCGGAGGCATGGCGGAGGCGCTCTCCATCGCCGCCGACCTCGGCTTCTCCGTCCCACCCGTCGAGGTACTTTCTCCCCTTTTCGATCCGACTAACCCCCAAATTTCCAAAAAAAGACGTCTTTTTTGTTCAAATTTAGGACAGTGATGAATTTCCATTCGCCAGCATTCCAAATTTGCTATACTTTCCTACTATTTTGCCAAGTGATGGTTACTATTTTGCTTCAGGCGTTGAATCTGATCTATACTAAGTTGGGGATATCGTAGCAAATTGTGAGGTCTGGAATCTGATCTTCGGATTCATTGCGAAATGCTTCTGTTTTCCTTCCCTGCAATAGTTCAAACTGTTATTAACATAAATTTCTGTCAATAGGGTATATTTTAATTGTTAAAATATTTTTATATATATTTTGGATCAAACCGGGCCATTATATATATCCAGAGGTCGTTTCACTACGAAATTCTATCCAACTTCGTAGATTGATCTATAGTTTATAACATCATTCTATTTCATCCCATGTAGTGTTTTTTATTATTTCCAAATTCTTTTATTTTGTGCTGGTAATAAGTGACCTTTACTGAGACGAATTTTTTGATTTTTTTACTCCATTTTCAGGATAAAAGTTATGATTTCATTAGGCTCCTAAGAGAACTTATTACAGTCCAAAGAAACATTGCAGATCTACAAGTTGAACTTCAAGGACGCAAGGTAAGCTCTTCAACTTGGACACAAGTAATTATCTCAATTGGCAGCATATCATCCATCACACAAGTAGTTCCATTTCTTTAATGTTGCATTTAATAGCCATTACTGCTTGACTAGTTCCGTGGTAAATGTGATATTCTTGTTGCCTTCTCTGCTCTCCACTGGAGGGTCGGTTTTTATATGGAACAAAATACTAATAGTTTTTTGAAGAGTAGAAATATTAGTTTGGATATTTTCTATTCATACTACCATGAATTTAAAATTGTGTAATTTTTTTATAAAAAAATATGTTGACATAAAAGAGTCCAGACTGAAGTTCTAATATGACCATGAGCTATGAATGACTTTGTAATGTACTCTTTGTTACACTCTTGCAGTTGCAGATATGTTCCAGTTATAATTTACTTGTTATGATTGTTTTAATCTGGAAATAGCATGATAGCGCATTGTTAATGGATATGATGATGATTACACTCACGCCTTCATGTTCCCATTCATTTCAGGATGATAAAAACATGGCTTATCTGACTCATGTTAGTGAGATGAAAAAGAAGTGTGATTCTCTGGAAAGAAGTAATGCCATCTTAAAAAATATCATTGAGAATAAGGTGATTTTTATGAACTTTCTCCACTTGTATGACTTTAGCTCATTGTATGATCACAAGATTTTAAAAAAAACTTAGCTTCCAGTTTGGGGAAACATGTTGGATCGTTTACACTGAAAATAGAAAACAATGGCAGGATCGGATAATTGCACGTCTGCAACAACCATATTCATTAGATTGCATTCCAGTGGAAGCAGAATACCAGGTACCTTAATGTGATATACTTGTATATTTTACGGTTAGTAATATTTGACAAAACCTTTTATACAATATGCAGGCTATCATATCATGCAAATTTCATTTTTGAAAGTTGTGAGATGTTGAAGCAGAATAGTAGATCTTGAGGATTTAACCTTTGTTTACATCTTTTCTTTCTTTGCATCAGAGATTAGCCATCAAAGCTAACATCTTGCAGTCTAATCTTCTCAATGTGTTTCAATATCTCAAAATCCAATATATATCTCCACATTGAGGATAGATTATTAATATTATGATTCCCTTTCATATACCTTTGTATGTCATACTGTGAGTTTGCTTCAACAGAACCTTTTTCCTTTTCTTGTAACAAAACTTAATTTGTTCATTGGTCTTGTAAGTGTTATTTAGCGACAAACAAGTATTTGGGTTCATTCTAGATACATTCTTTGGTGTTGAGATTAATTCGTAATGAAAAGACTCAGGGGTAAAATTCCTCCATTTTTGCTGAATCTTAATATATGTATCTTAGTTGTGTTATTGCACTTGTGTTTTTCAAGTACTATCACAAGTTATTTCCTACTGAAACCCTGAAGCATAACTTGCAAATGACCACCGATAAATTAGATTTTGTTGTGGTCAGCGCATGCTTGTAAGTGCACCTCAAAAAGGTTCCAACAGATGGTAGTTTGTGTCTTTCATACGTTACATCATCTATGAATTTTTGTTGCCTGGTGTCTAACACGGTACTGGTTTTTGGACAATAATGGAGTCCTGTAAGTTATGCCTGCATGGATATCTCTATTGCAAGATACAGCTGACCTTTCATGATATTTGATCAGAGTCTGATAACAAGAGTTATTGTTATTCATTTGTTTTTTGTTTATCTTTTATATAGCAGTTCTTTATCATTTAAAAGACAAAGTTAAAGTCCTATTGGTTATGTTTTACCTGTCACTTTCATTTCATGAAGTTGCTTGTTTTGTTTAAGCAAATCATGTTGTGTTGCAAACTTTTGCTCATTAAAATGTCTGTAGAGGCCCAGCTCGGTTGCCCATTTGACTTTGTGAACACAAATATGGTTCGTAATTTCCTGGTCAAATCAATATAAATCTCTGCATCCTGTGTCTGTTGGTTAGTTCGAATATCCCATCCACTTATAATTCCGCTTAATCAATTTCATTTTGGTTGAACTTATTCAGAAACAATTCTCAGAGTTATTACTGAAGGCTGCTAGTGACTATGAGGCTTTGACGGCATCAGTTGCTGACTTCCAGTGGATCCAAAATTTTGAAGAATCACCATCAATGTGGAAGGTTAGTGGTAGATGTGGCGAGAACTCGTATTGTATGTCTTCATTTGTTTGTTTACTTGCATGTACCAAAAAATCATATATATCTACTGCCCACATTTCTCTCCTTGCAAATAATACAAGTTTAAACAACTAAAGCCTAAAGCAATTTTCAGTTCAAACGATTGATTGTTTCTTAGTCCTCACATTAAAGTATGAAATCAGAAATCTAGGTTACTTTAGTGGTTGGACGATTATCTAGATTAATAATATGACATGCTCACATTCAAAAAAGAGTATATTTGCTTTATTGGGTTTGCTTGCTTCTCCTTTTTAGGTCTTTTTTCAAATGATTGATTGCCCTATAGGAAAACTTGCGGCCCATCCCTGGTGCATTGGCAGCGTGTACCCGATTTTTCGAGGCAATGTCAGCAATGAGGGACTGCTTCGCGACCCTGCAGCAGCTACGCGAGCAACTTGGTGGCAATATGAAAGAGGGAAGATTATCCTGAGTCCTGACGACTCTCCGAAATTGAACTTCTTGACATAACACCTTAAAGTTTAATTGTATTATTGATCAATGGGCAACAAGGATTCTTGGCATTCATCTGAAGAGATTCTTGGCGGCAACAAGGATACCTAGTGCAACTGTCTCAAAATGGTAGAAAATATAATGTAGTTCAACCCTCTACTCTTTTGTTCCGTGCGTTTGCACTTCTCCCGTTCCCCGTCAAATGCTCTCTTTAAGCTCAACTTGGCTTTTATCAGCTCTATGTGTTTCCCGTCGTTTTTTGTCATTTTGATGTAAAACTACCATCATAAATCCATGTATAATTACACTTTTTCCGTTAACTGTTGCATATTGTTTATCTATGTGAAGTGATAAAGGATTAATTTCAATTATTTAGGTAGATTTTGAACCACGAATGGTCGTCGGGCAGGACTCGATTACCTTACCCCCACCAAATCAGTCTGCCCATAGTGACTTCAAGGCCTTGGTCACACCTTAGTCTTGCTGCTGCTTTTTTTTCATTTTTAAATTTGCTCCATACATGTCGTATTACCTTTTTTTCTTTGAGACGCCAATAATATACCTTTTCGTACAATAAAAATAAATGCGTCCAGGAAAGAGGAAATTATTGAGTACGATCATTCTACCTTCTTTCCCGTGTCGGACGTATACTTTTTATTTATAGTTTGAATTGAATAGCTGTTATTGATCGATTTCGAATCTTAGGTATTGGACATCTCATCAACCAAATAAACTAATCATCTACTATTATACATCTCACCGACCAAATAAACTAATTCAACCGACATAATCACATAAATGGTCCAACAATAGAGTTCTACTCTACCGAAGTAATCGGAACCCACACTAGAGAGTAGAGATCCAGATCCAAACCATATGCTGTAATTAATGAAGACAATTACCATACTAACACAACCATACCAAGTAGTCCGTCGAATGGATTAAAAAATAATCTACCCATGTGCAATCATTAGTTGATAAACCGAATTAGGCAGATCCTCCCCCACATGAGGCTTCTCATTCGAGTCATCATATATTATTATCATTAAGAGGGTGGACGAATCAAACATTGCGTAACAGTATAGTCAGGTTGTCAGACCATGATCAACGGATTAAATTAGTACATAATTAACTTAAAACAAATCACAAACAGGACACACATGATTCACTGAAAGTCAAAAACTTTTATAATTACTTATTAAGAATGTGAGTTCCAAATTCCATTGGGATCCCATCCATCCATCCATCCAAAATGAAACTCCTCCGAACCTCAACCCAACTCCTCCTCCTCTTCTCTCTCCTCGTCGTCTTCTCTCTCCTCGCCGTCACCTTCCACTCTTCCCCCACCCCAAACCCAAACCCTAACCCTAATCCTAATCCTCTCCCCCGCCTCAAGGTCCACATCTTCCCCCTCCCCCATTCCCTCAACCACGGCCTCCTCGACCTTTACTGGTCCCTCTCCTCTCCCGACCTCCGCCTTGGCTCCGACCCCGACGCCGACCTAAAATCCGACCCCGCCCGCCCCCCGATCTACCCCCAGTCCCCCCTCATCAAGCAGTACAGCGCCGAGTACTGGCTTCTCCGGGATCTGGTCGAAGGAGGGAGGGTGGCGGAGACGGCGGAGGAGGCGGATGTTGTGTTCGTGCCGTTCTTCGCGACGCTGAGTGCGGAGATGGAGCTGGGATGGGGGAGAAAAGGGGGGTTTCGGAACAAGGACGGGAATGCGGATTATAGGAGGCAGAGAGAGGTTGTCGATTTGGTTTTGGCGTCCGACGCGTGGCGACGGTCGGGAGGCCGCGATCACGTCTTCGTTCTCACTGGTAGTGACTTTGTTGTTGTTGGTGGTGTGTTTGTGATGTTGTTTGGTTCTTGCTGGTTAATTCACATTTGACTTTGAAACGTGACATTCACCCCTTATATCTCTAACTCTAACTTTGTGACAAATTTAGTTTAAGATAGGTATTGAATTTGAATCATGTTTGCATCAAATGCATATAACATTGGACGGTAATTTGAACCAAACATGACTGACATCGAAAACTAAATTTGTTATAAGTTAGTATTAGATTGTTACGGCTATGCTTTGGAAACTAACGCATTATTATGAAAGGGTAAAGGTTGAAAACTAATATGCATTATTAATGGAGAGAGAGAGAGAGGCTTACAAATCTGAAAGTGCAAGGGGGAGAGGTGAATAATATCGTGTTTTAAAATCATGGGGGTTAAGTGAATTGAGGAATAGCTCTAGGGAGTAATCTAACATTTGCCCACAAAAAAAACATACACCATTGAACCCAAAAAAATTCTCTGTTGGCAACCCGCAAAAGCTATTGTCTTTCATTTCTCATTTTTTGAAACCAAAAAGAACTTTAAAAAGGCACAGCATTTCTCATTTCGCATCAAGAACAACCCAAAAGATGCAACCTTTCATAGTTCCACCAATTCAAAACCCAAAGGCTGCCAACAGAAAATCCCCAGCGAGCAGTGGCCATGCTTCTTGATTGTATGTAGTATGTACTCAACACACTGATGTGAAAGAACAGTGTTGATCTGTTCTCCTGAAATAAATGCTTTAAACAGGTTATGATCGAGTGCAGGTTGTTAAATATTGAAGCATTCTTTGACAGACCCGGTTGCAATGTGGCATGTAAGAGCTGAGATTGCTCCAGCAATTCTATTAGTGGTGGATTTTGGTGGCTGGTACAAGCTTGATTCTAAATCATCTGGAGGCAACTCTTCACAGATGATACAGCACACTCAAGTTTCTTTAATCAAAGATATAATAGTTCCATATACGCATTTGCTTCCCACTCTAAGCTTGAGAGAAGATAAAGACCGACACACCCTCCTATACTTCAAAGGAGCTAAACACAGGCATCGGGTTGGTTTGCTCTCTCTTCTGGAGTATATTGTCACCTAATGGCAGTGGTTTAGGCTGTGAATGCTTGTGGATTGGTGCTCCATGGATTCTTCTCTAATCTGAACTTTGATCTCTTGATTCTACAGGGTGGCCAAGTTCGCGAAAAGTTGTGGAATTTACTTGTCAATGAACCGGATGTAATTATGGAAGAAGGGTTCCCCAATGCTACTGGTCGAGAGCAGTCTATCAGAGGAATGCGGTCCTCAGAGTTTTGTCTCCACCCAGCTGGAGATACACCTACATCATGTCGACTATTTGATGCGATTGCAAGCCTTTGTATACCGGTTATTGTCAGCGACAACATTGAGCTTCCTTTTGAGGGAATGGTTGATTATTCAGATTTCTCCATTTTTGTGTCGGTTAACGATGCCTTGAGACCGAAGCGGCTAGTACAATACCTAAGAAGTATTTCCAAAAGGCAGAAGCATCGGTACCGGACTAATATGGCCCGTGTGCAGAGTGTTTTTGAGTATGAGGATGGCAGTTCAGCTGGTCTGGGACCTATACCTCCCAATGGTGCAGTCGACCATATATGGATGAAGATCTACCAAAAGCTACCACAGATCAGAGAAGTGATCACACGCGAGCGGCGAAAACCAGAGGGTGTAACAATTCCATTTCGATGTCATTGTACGTAGTCATCCTGCACTGCCCTCAAGCTGTACATGACTCGTGTCTTTTACTTTCTCCTTTACACTGTCTAGGAACATGAGTCTTCGGTAAACAAATATCTGCAAGATATGTATGAATTTACGGTACTGTTGAAGTTGTAGACTTAAGATGGTTAGTTCGCTGTATTTACTCTTGGAAATTTATAGGTGTTATATCAAATAAATTAGAAAATTGGGAAGAGGAATGGTTTCACTTAACTTAATTTGGACTGTCTATGATGCCAAATTCTTTATTGCGAATTATGGCATTGCTTGGAGTACGTTCTCAGTCTCGACCTCAGGACAAAGGACAGTGCGTGATGATTAACATCATTAAGAAAGGTGGTTGCCTTTATCCTTCGACATGCTCTGGCACTGAGATGTCTAAATTACAACTATGCAAGTCTTTGTACGCGTTACACGGTTTTAATTAAGAACGATGCTTATCAAATAATACAAAGAGACTACAAAAAGGTCAAATACTCATTAACTAATCGCCCTGTCGGACAATTCCAATATTTTACTTTGCAGTTGGGTAACCCCAAAATAAGTGCAATAATGAAGACATTGTGGCCCCATAACAATACCACTCTTGGAACTGCTTTCTTGGTTGCCAGTTGACTACCGCAGTTAAATTTTTCACGCCATTTATTCATTTCTTATTGACATTACATTTGAAATGCAGTTATACAGCTACCTGAGCCTTTAGCAGCAAATGTACGATGATCTAGAATTTATAACAGGTTGCCTCAACCTTTATTAATTTGTGAGGTATCGAAAAGAATGAGCTGCACACGCATAATAAACAAACTTATACCAAAGCATAGCTACAGCGGCTGGATGCGATAACCAGTAACCATATTTGTTCAGATGAAGTTCACCAGGATCCATGGATGCAAAGCCTGGTGGGAATTGGGAAGGACGCACTACTAACTGAGAGACCTGCCCAGCCTGCGTGAATTGCGCCATTTCATTTGAGGGAGTGGAATTCTGGATTCAGTAATTCATACTTGAATCACCAAAACCTAGTCAATACAAATATTTGATGAAAATAACATAGCGGTCCACTCTTCGATTTTTCAAATCAAACCTTGTGCCATAATTATGAACCACCTGCCATTTTAAATTAAAAAATAGTTAGAGATTTTGAAACAAAATTGTGCCCAAGGAAAGAAAATAAAAGACAGATTGTTTGTCTTTGAAGTTTGAAGTTTATAGTGGCAAACTTTTCTTATCGTTGTTTAAAGTGGTAGTCTCCAGAGTCTTATTTAATACATCTTACGAATAAAAAATACAAGATGTTGAAGAAATTAAATTCTACAACTAAGAACTGCAACAGTTAAAAGGTAATTTCAACAACAAATTTCGGACATGAATTTCTGTTCGTGCACACTGGACAGACTCTTCAAAGTTCAATCAACACCATACCTAAACAAATATCTCTACACAAGAAATATGCTCTTGTATACCTTTTGTTTAACCATTATAGTTTCAAAAATATAGATTAATGGCTTCATATGAGATAAAAGTGACAAACTGACATCCAGAGTGGACATGACAAAGTCAAATCATACATGAAAGCAAATGGTATACGAACCTCTAACCCGGACTCCAGTTGAAGAATCAGGCACTAAGACAATTGGCGACTAAGCATTGCCTGGAAAGCCAAATACAGATCTCTATTTTCTGTGCCCAATATCTCTTCTGTTTTCTTCAGGGTTTCCTGTTGAAAGTGATACATTTAATGAGTAAACTTCCAGTTGAGATTTCAGGATCAGATATATGGTCCATAACTCCATACTCAAAACTAGGGATTGCAACACAAATCGATGCGATAAAGATATAGGTACTATATATATCTTCAAAATTTGAAGTCGTTAATAATGACAGATTGTGTGCGGATATAAAAAAAATCCAAATCCCCATGCAAAGGACATGGAGACAAAGTTGATAGTTTGCAGAGAGAGATAATTACTTCACGTGGTTGCTTGTGAGCATTGAATTCCTTGACATTAGCTAAGAATGCTCCAAACTGTTCATACGAGAGACGATTCCTGAATTGACAAGCATATCAAGATTCAACCGAGAAACAATTTATGAAGCACTAGTAAGGTACGTTATTTGCGAGGTACGATTATGGGTCATTGACTTCTTACCTTGCTTGCCTAAAGAACTCTTTTCCATCAATACGGGTCCTTCCAGTTCCTAGAGACAATTTCACTTTCAATCACTGATTGCTGACGAGAAAGAAAATGCGCACACCGCACATAAAACGACAGCATGACATGGCATGACATGAGAACATGATATTTTTTGTTTATCCCGTGAAGAAATGAAGATAAGCAAGGGCAGGGATTCATGAAAATTGACACGATACATGAATCAAATAAAAACGTTGACAAGTTCAGCTGAACATGGGCAACTAAGCTATTATAGTATTATCACATTCACACAGGAAAACACCATCTTATAAGAGAAACAGTAGAATTACCACGACTAGCAGGAGGAGAGCTTGCAGCAGATGATTGCTGACTTGAAGGATAATAAGGTGAAAAGACAATTTTCCCATCCGTGCGTGTCTTGGTAGGTGATGTAACACTAGGTGCCATCTTGGGTGATCCTGCAGTAGAGAATCCTCGAGGGGAAGTAATAGATGATGTTGCTTTTGGTGTGCCAGTGGGAGTACGCCGCGGAGTGATGTATGGAGTAAGCGAGAACTTTTGTTCATTGCTGCTAGATACTGCAAAAAAGGCGCACAGTAAAAATCACAAGATTTTTTGCATCAAATATAAAGAGTTAACTGAAGACGTCGATATACCATTTTGAAGTGTCCTCCCACTAGAATCACCTAATGAATTGTGCCCGGTCATTTCTCCATCTTTGATACCACAATCATTAAAAAAGGTTATTACACAAATAAAACAGTAGTTCAAAGGAAAATAATAAAACGAAACAAGCAATGTACACAATGCAGCTATCTTGCAAGGAGTAATAGCCACGAAAATTTCCCTCGCAGAAAATATAGAAGGTACAAGAAACAAGACAATTAACTAACATTTAAGCGAAGCACTTCGAACAGAGTGATTATGGTTCCATGTATCCTCACTCTCTGATGGAAGCTGAAAAATTGGAATGTAATTTTTTTTTGTAATGTTGGTAAGAATATCTAAAGCAAACTAGTAAAAATCTTTATTACTTTAATAACACAAAAGCACTTGATGTCAAACCATCAAATAACCATGCTTACTAAAGCTTATCCTTTTCAGTGTGAACTGGTCAAACTTACAGGTAAGTTGTCTTCACTCAGTGACCGCATTAGTTGGGTTTTGAAATTTTCCAACTGTAGAAAGCAGAATATATTTTAGACAACAATAACCTAAGTATCTAACAATATGCTAATTAATTATAAAGAAAATATAAAATCATATATAAAAAAAACAAAGACACAAGAAAGCAACTTCAATCACGAGATATGGTATCTGCTGATTAAAACTCATATTTGTAATTATCCTCTTTTCTGACAATAACAAAATTATATTATGCAAGCTAAGTAAGAGAACTTACTTCCACTTTAATAATTATATCGGATCAAACATGATAGAGAATTAGTCGTGTTTAATTGCAAAAAATATTAGCATTTTCATAAAGAGAGCATAACGAGTACAAGGATGATCATGAGAACATTAATTCTTAGGTTGTGCCACATTTGTTTTCTTCATCAATCATAATTACATATCGGTTAAAAATATTGTACTAACATTTATCGTCCCACCACCGATTATACTAATGAGAAAATGTGGATGGATGGTAAATTTGTAATTACTGATCCATGACTTAAAATAGGGTGTGTTTGCCTACAACTTCACTCAAGATTTTCTAGAACTAAAGATTGCACTTCAACTTGGTATTGGAGAAAATGTAATCCACAAATGACTTATATGGATGATGGCTTGTGAGACATTTTTACCAAAATACCTTGTGAAGTTTTGAAAACCCTTTTTAAGATGCCAAAAAATCCCAATCAAGGGTTGGCATTTGGAGACTCTACAGGAGTCCTCACTTTAAAAATATGGATGTTATGGTGGACGAGTGAACATACAAGGATGAGTTGAATTAGAAACAAGGGAATTTGAGATTGGAATGTCCCTGGTCGAAGAGAGTCTTGTGCTATATCACTTGATATGGTTTGGACATATCTTACACAAAACCATGATGCACAAACAAGAAGGAAGATTTGGGGACATCAGCAGTACATAAATTGAAACTACAGCAAGTCAATATTAACTACAGAGGAAACGGTCAAAGGATTAGTCCTGGAATCGTGACTCTTGATGAGTTCCATTGATAACCTACTCAACTAGTTTGAGATTAAAGGGTCTATTGTTGTTGATGTTGTATAATTATCCAACCATGGCTTCAAAACCACAGACTATGACACCTGAACTTGGGTTTGAATTCTGAAAGCATGTACTTCAAAAACTATTGAATTTCAATTGTCAAAATCAAGCATTTCGAACATCGAACGATGAAAAACTAAGCTCCAATTGTAACGTCCCTTGCCCAAAGTCCACACAAACCCGAGTCCAATAAGTCACTTACGGGTCTAGTGTCCCACAACACCCTCCTTGGATTTGCTACAATAGCTTAAGCCGGTTAGGTGTTGTAGTAGTAGACCCATGTCATTATATCTCACACTAGTAATTTCTTATTAGCCGATTTGGGACTATAACTTTGGGGTGTTAGACCAATAGGTGATCAGAAGAGAACAACACAAATCACCTTTGTCAAATCCCGGGTGAGCTTCATGACCGTCGTCTCCAGCGCCTCCTTCTCCTTCCGAAGCCTAACCTACAAACCACCAACAAAAAACAACAAACTCAAAATCCTCAAAACCAAACCCAAACCTTCAAACTCTCCTAACCAACTCACGTTCTCCTCCATGACAGCGCGGAGTCTAGCCTCGGGATCGTGCGTCAAACCCTCAAGTCGCGACACCTCACCTTGCAGCTCCCCGATGACGCGATCCTTTTCGGATAGCCTCTGCCTCAGCCTCCCCGCCTCGAGCTCGAGCGTGGAGACCCGGGAGCAGATGGCCATGGACGTGATCTTCCTGGCCAGATCGAGCTGTTCGTAGGGGTCGGTGGGGATCACGGCGAGGATCTCGTCGGGGAGGTCGAAGTTCGGGGTTTTTTCGCCGCCTGTGTTGGTTTCCATCGCCGGAACCCTAACCCTAACGGAGGTCGGAGATTTGGGAAAGAATGGGGGAAGAGAGGGTTTTTTAATTTTGTTTTATGGAAGTTTGGTTTGGAAAATAAAGGAGGTTTTTTTTTAGTTTGAAAGTGGGATGGAAAAGGAAGGTTTGATGTGATTGGTCTGAACATGAATGTGAATTTGCTGATTATATTATATTAGATTTCAAATTATGATTGGCCTTTGTTTTCTGGTTGTTTTTATTTGTATTACTTTTTTCTTCGTGAATCAGAATTTTTCGTCATTTACTCTTATTTTTTAACATGTGATTGCAATTATAAGTTGGAAGTGATCCACACCGTTTACACAAGGATGTTTGACAGAATTCAAACAGACATCAAATGACAGTATTTCAACTGCCTCAACCGGCTGATCTACACCTTAGGAGTTATTTTTATGATTGATAGGGTTAATTTTAATTATTATATCAATTATAAATTTGAATTTGCATCAAACCTATTATGGAAAGTTATGGAGGTGGTAATTAATATTACATCTTACTCGCAAGTGTTGCTTGAAGTAGCAGAATAAACTGCAGTATTTACTTAAGTTTTGTTCAATTTGTTAGGTACGTTTACTTGAGATAGATATGGATTTCACTCGTAAGTTGAAATTGAACCACCTTAGAATGATTGCAGGAATTTTTTATTTGTAGTTACAGATTTCTTTCATTTTCAATTGCATTTGGCATTCACTTTTGATAATCTTGGTAGAAAAGTGATATTTCGTAATTTCAAGAAAAAACAACTCAACTTTCAAATAAAATAATTTAAACAAGTGGGTTAGTAAGTAAACTGCTCCAAGTCCAAACACCAGAGAAGGATTTACTAATTTTTAAGGAAAAACGTCCATACAATAGTTTGTTATGATATTTGAATTCGAAATTGAAGTACAATCACAAGTCACAAGTCCAAGTCAATTCGGACGTTTAGAAATAACTTGTGAAATTATAACGAAGACTTCACACCACCGTCCATATGTCCCCTTCAGTCTCCAAATCCTCCGGTCAAACATTTAATTTTCTAATAATTGCATCTTCTAGTCTACAGTTGCTTCACCCGTCGGTCTTTCGTAATGTTTGACCCCGAAAAAGAAGCAAAGAACAGATCAGGCAATGAAGCACCCAGAAGAGTAGGGTAGTAATTTAAAGAGGTTGCATCGTCTTGAGACGTAAATTCAAATTACATTACATGAGCATATCCTAATAAAATTAATGCTATGACAACTACATCCAACGTTGGATGTAGTTGTCACATTAATTTTATGTTGGATGTCTATTCCCACCAACTAACTATACAACTCTGGACTCTGGAGAGTGTCATCGGGTACAACCTATAGACTGACATAAGATAAATGTTTTGGTTTAAGTTTAACTATAAGAAGCTGTATTGTGCAAACTAACAAGAATTGCCATTCAGTATCCACAGCATAAATTAACGAGAAATACAATTTCAAAACTGATTTGGAAAATACATGCCTAAGAACCTTAAGCTATAACATGTGCATACAAAATACAAATTTATACACAAATTCTACTAGTGCACAATCGGATCGATCATGATATACAAGATTCAGACCTGTTCTCCAGAAGATAAGCTGTGAGTATAACAGAGAACAAATATACACTTCAAAGGGATGAGAGACGCATATATCTCTTTTTTAGTACTGCTGATGGAAGTTTGGCTCTGTAGTTGTGTTGCATCAAGATAAACAGACAAGCGAATAAGCAATTTGAGGGATTCAGATTACTCGGCTATGCCACTACGTGATAGGATCGTTTCCATCTTGAGACGGTTCAACATACACATTGTGCTGGTCCCGCAAATCTCTGAACAATGAAAAAAAGGAAACGATGCCGTCTGTAGAGACACCTCCTAAAATCCAAAGTAGGAAAGAACCAAAAGGATTGAGGGTATTGGAAGCAGGGGCACTGTCCGGTTGCTGAGGATTTGTTTCAGGCATCTCGAAAGCACCATTTGCCGACTCCGAATTTCCCATCATTTGCCGAAGAGGAACATTGTGTTCCACAGTTTCAGCTCTGTCAGATTCCAATCTTTGATCAAGTCCCATTCCAAGTTCGTTGTTAATGATATCAGGATTTCTCACATTAACTCTTGCAATGTGTAAAGTTGAGGTAAGAATGGTAGAAGAAGTGATCTGGACACCAGTTTCTTGCTGAAAGTGGACTCGGTTCCGCATAAATCTATGCAGAGCTGGTACCTACTTTTTTTACAACAAAAAATCTCCATATCAGTATAACAGACTATAGAGGTATTTTCCACAAAAAGTTCAAGGAACAATTCAAATTATATGTGGCATGCTGTGAATACATCAAGTACGAAAACAATTTCCAAATGATTTTCTGGTGAGCTACATTATAATACAATAATATAGATAACTTGGGGTAGAAAGTTTAATCTAATTTAGGGTCGAGCCATTGCTATCGCGTATTGGCTGCAATATAATTGGGTAGGAAAGTAATTATCAGCTCTTGCGAGAAATAGAATAATTACCTCATAGTGATTCCAGAAAAACAGAATCAAATGCTGCATGAATGCCGCAGTTGTGGAGAAGGCCAGATATGAGAATCCTGAATCAAGTAAAAAAGGTGAGAAATCAACAGAACTTTTCAAAACTCAATTGAACCAAAAGTAAATATTCCTGTCTTAGTAGAGAAACGTACCATATGCATAAGAAAAGAAGTAAATATGGAAAACCAGAAAATATAGAAGGAAAAATCGAGGAAAGAACTGCATCGAGATTGGTGTCCGGACACTGCAAAAATAAAGGATCGCATTTAGATTACACTTTATACAGTCCAACATGGAAAAACCTTGTTTACCTGGTAACCAGGAAGATAGCATCACTAAACAGTCTAAACAGGAAATGGGGAAAGGTGGCATACCTGATCATTGTAAATAATTCGCACAACCAAACAAGAGTTAAAACCAAAAATGCAAGTAGTTGGTCATCATAGAACTCAAACAGGAAGAATAATATCCCGATCATGATCTGCAAATAAAATGATGTGTGAAAAGAATAAAAAGCTAAGCAGCTACAAAGGAAATGCTTAGAAAAGTTTCAAGGAAGATTGCACGAGAAAAAATCTCACTTACCGGTACAAACACCAAAGATTCAATGACATGCACAAAGATCAGCTGGAAGGTAGGGAGACGATGGCGAGCATGATGTTGAAGTTGCACTGTGCACACAAAAAAACATAATTATCACAACAAAGATAGCAACTTGAAATAAAAGGGAAAATATCTAAGGCAGACCTGTAAATTTCAGCATACGAGATTGTGTTTCTCTCAGAGTGAATGAAACTGACATGGTTGTAGTGAAAAAGACAAACAGTGACATGAGCAGTACACTGCACTTGGTAACAAAATAATCTGCATATGGGAACGAAGAAAGAAAAATATGATTCAAGAAATGAAAAGAATAGAAATATTTAAAACCATGAAGAAGAAAACCCATTTCATCATCAAAATAATTCAACAAATATTCCTCATCAATGAATTGCATCTCTTTGATCAGTGGACGCTTTGTCTCTATCTCTATTATTCATGCGCCAAATAGAACGTGCAAACATAAAAGTGGAATATTAAGGTTTCAATCATCAAACTAGGGAGCTAAGGGAGGTACCGAGGTAGATAAGAAACCACAGTTTCACAGGTGATGTTATTAGTACAATCTGGACCTGATACTTTAGTGTTTAATCTAGACTATCAGAAAAATGCTTGTTCTGGATGCTCAATTCAAGAACATATCAAGAATCCTAGTATCCTACTAGTGCATAATCTACAACCCTTCTAAAATTGGATATTTTCTTATTAGAAGAAGATAGACTAGTTCCAACAAAGCTTGAAAAATCCAAACCTCCAAATCTTGCAGGACCATTCATCTGTTCAGGACCATAGCTGAGATCATAGAACTCCTTCGTCTGGAAGTTGTAAAGGTAACCTGCTAAGTCAGTTTTTATGTATAAATTGTGAGCTCAGTAATTATAAAACATCCATGGCCACCAATTAAAAATTTCTTCACTGTATTTATAAGAAAAATAAAACATCTAAATAATGCCTTACCTGGACCTGGCGAGTGTAGCAAGCTGTTCATCAATATCGTATCATAACCAACAAATCTGTTTATAAGAAGCTGCTGCCACCTGGTAAACGGATTCTCAATACATTAACGACCACTCATAAGATATACAGGAACACCAGGTGACTGGTAATAAAATTTATGCACCTATTTCCCTGGTTTGAACAACTAGAGTAAAAGCTATTTTATCGGTAAAAAATGATTGACATGTGGAAGAGTCCAGTTCCTAAGTGTTGCTTCCGAGTATGTGACCGCACTCCAAAATATGGTTGTCATTATTGATCTATTGTACCAAATTACAAATACACGGACACTGCTTCCAGTTGAAGTCATCATATGAACTTCTAATTATAATTTTATATGTGAATAGACACAATTGATTTATTGGCATGTTATGTATAAATTTAGGCAATTTGAAGTCCCTAATGAAGAAAAGGAAAATAAGGAAAAAAGACATATGGAGGAGCTCCTCCAGTCCACACACACACACACCAAAAAAAATCAAAAAATAAATAGAGAATGACCTGTTTCCAAAGCAAGAGCTGTGAGCAGATATAGTCACATTGACCGTGCGGATGTTGTGTTGAGATTTAGCTTCTTCTGGAAGCAAGAAGTAACCCTGCAGAAAAGCTTCTTCTAGTTAAGACCTTTACTCCATACTAGTGAAATCCTTACTGGTGGAACACCACGCAACTATGATAAATAAGCAAAATAATACCTTCTCGGTAGTATACAAGTAGGTTGGATCATGTGCTCTGCTGCTTCTCTCAAGCCACTGCACTGGGAGATAAATTGCTTTTTTAATCAAAGACTTGATTCCTATAGTTAAAAGAAAAAATATCAATAGTAAACAGTTTCATTATTTCCAAGACATTCCCAACTTATGCTACTAAAGGATCGGCATGTAGAAAAAAGTGTCCAACAAGGCGAAGGTGACAATAGATTAGAAGGTTGGGGACCAGAGAGACAAAGCATTGGTGTGGCAACCAGTAAATAAAAGCTCCCAAGATATATGAAAAAAAAATCACCTTTCTAAGTAGTAAGTACAATAAAGGTAACAAGTTGTATAAGCATCAACTATTTATGGTAAAGGGATAATGATTTTACCTGCAAATGACTTGATGTGATCCATCTTCAACATAAGCAATAACTTTGGACTACTTGCTGGCATATCCCACCCTGCAGTATTCTGTCTCAAAATTTTAGTCCACAGAAATGAAAAAAATATATCTCAAGACAAAGTAAATAAGAAAATTGCATTTCCAGTTGAGTAACTACGTAAGTAGAAAATTACAATACTACAGAGGAATGGAACTTAATGGTTAAACATTCTTGGAGCAATTTAGCTTAAGTTTTATATATGTAAACAAAGATAACAGTGTGAGGCAGCAGTGAGAAGAGGTTAATTTTTAATGATTAGGGAATGTTTTAACAAAATCATGCTTCTCACCCATAACTGAGCAGCACCGGCAAGGAACTGCTTTAATTTTATCCAGAAGAAATGCAAACGCTTCTGCCATTTACTAAATAAGTAAGTAATAGCTGTTTTATTTGGTTCTTGATCTGCCTTCTGAAATTGGTGGCCTTTTGAGTCTGAAGCATCTGAACTATCTTTTGTTTCCATTCCATCTGGGACTGAAGTTGGCATGATATTACTAGCAGCAGCTTCCATCTGATGTTCAAGAATTTCTTTTTCACCCTTCCAGGATTTGAAATTCAGTTTGTTTCGTTTAGATCCTGATATAAGCCAAGTGGATAAAACTTTGGCTGCGGAAAAAGTAAAGCCTCCTCCACTATCATCGGGGATCTTCAAACCCTCATCCAGGGCATCCTGTTGAACATTGCCTGTAATACTCTGATGAACTGCATTATTGCTCCATAAACCAGCACTGCTTATCTGATACAGAAAATATCCAACTTCACATTAGCACAGAAAAGGATAACTGAACCATCGATACCAAAATTCAATTAATACAGGTGATACTCACCTTAATTCTAACAAGCTGTGCTTCTGTAATCTCAATACCAGAGAGCTGGCTCGAACATCCAGGCTACAAGCAAAATATAAAGAGTTCAGTTTCAATTTTTTATTGATGATTTGTCAAAATGGACAACACGGAGAACTTAATGATTGACAAAAATTAAACACCCCGGATGGGAATAAGGAAAATAAACTAATAAAGTAGACAATAGATGCTTACAAACAACGAACAATCATTTGATGAATCTTAAGAAACAAATATTCGCTGCCTAAAATTCATTCGGTAAGATCAATCCTTCCATTTCACCCAAAACTTGAAACAGCCAACCGTGAAAAAACGCAATTCACACATATCAGCAAGTCCAGAGACATTGATACTAACTCATCCAAGTCACATCAAGAGGTATCAATAAACCTAATAAGTAAAAAAAAACTAAAATTTCAGAGACCACTCAAACAACCCAGAGACCAATCCAAAATCCCAAAACGTAGATTCCTTTCCACTGTATCCAGATTTAAAACCAACAAAAAAAACTCGGACCAAAGTTCACACAAACCAAACCCCACAACATCTAAAGAGATTCCCATCAAACAACTCAATAAATAGCTTCATCATTTTATTTTATTATTTTCTAATGCATACATATCGCTAATAAAAAACAACTCAAAAACCATTTCTCCTTCCACTCCACCAAATCCGAACACCCCCAAACCACAATTAGGGCAAACAAACTCTCAAATAACTAAACTTTTTAATCAAGCAACCACTCAAAACACCAACTTTTCCCCACTCCGACCGAAACTAAAACCTCAAACCCCAAAATCCAACACCAAAACCATCTCACAAACAAACCGAATATAAAAAAACCTTCAAAATCCAAACTTTAACCGCAGAACAAAAAACCTGATGGACGAAATTGGTGTGCATGACGACGAGGACGGAGAAGAGAACGACGGCAAGGCAGAGGTAGACGTACTCAAGCGCGGAGCGGATCCGAGGGGTGAGGAGCTGCGAGAGCATCCCCGAGACGCGGGCGTGGACGCGGAGGAAGGTTTGCTCCGGATCCATGGCGAATTCTAGGGTTTTGGGTGGCGGATTGGAGTTTATTAGCGGGGAAAAGGAGAAGAAAGAGAATGGGGGAAGAAGCGAAGAGGAGGAGAAGAAGAAGACATGTAGTCCGAAGGCCGAGGTTGGGTTTCGCGATATTATGCTTGGATTCGGTTTCTGGGGTTCGGTTCCGGTTTGGTCGGGGGGTTTCGTTTTACGGGTTATCGGGTTCGGGTTGATCCGGATTTAATAGTTACTTGGTTGGATTTAAGTTTCCAAAGAATATAGACTGCGTTTGGATGGAATGTCAATTCTTTGTCGAAGTTTACAACGGTATATGAGTATATCCAGCTCCGAGATACTGAGATTGAGTTCTCATTTATGTCGTCACAGAGAGTGGAAAAAATCGTTTCTATTATTTGAATAAAATGTCTTATTTTATCTATTTTCTACCTTTGTTCATTTTTAATCCCCAAATGGAGATACATCTACCTTTGATTTTAACAATCTTACGACTAAAGATCTTCAAACTGAACTAACCCTTGTTGATTATATAGAACATTAACGGAGAGAGAGAGAAAATGGAGATAAAATTTTCACTATAAAGTATCGTCAACATTTTCTTCAAATTCGTAGAGAAGCTTGATTTCTCTTATAATTTGTTCATTTTCTAATACACCTTAGAGTGGGAATAATGATTTAGTCATAACTGCTTTCATAGTATAATACCGTTCATTTATTTTATTTTCTTTATTTAATTATTTACATCCAATTACCTATATATGGTCATGTACATGTTTGACTTGTCGAGCAAACACAAGTGTAAGACAATATATCTGGTAAGGAAGAAACAATAATGTGTGTAAATGGAAATGATGATACAAGTTAACTGATAATTATATGTCTGGAATAGTAATGATATAAGTTTTTGTAGGTGTAGACACATTATCAACTTATATCTGAATATCCAGATATTTGATTACGATATCCAAATATTAATATAGGTGTAGAAGGATGTCATCACTATTACCTTGCATTAAATGTGGTGAGAGAAGACGATGATTGTAATGTACGATGATAAATCAAAATATAAATACAGGCATTGTTAATGTAAATACAATCTCAGATATTTTTCTATTTAATCTCAGACATCAAGACATACATGTTCAGATATCAACAAAACATTAAACCCTGAATTATAATTTGTAACACATAGTATAGTCTGGATATTAAAGATCACAATTCCACGTCGAGAAATGATAAATGAGCTCAAAATTGGGCTCAGTCGAGACAAAAACAGTCCAGACATGTTTGACATGTTCAACAAGCACACACTCAAGCAAAAGACAATATATCTGGACAGGAATAAACAATAGTGTGTGCAAATGAAAATGGTTATACAAGTTATCTGGTAACGTATATGTCTGGAATAGTAATAATAAAAGTTTTTGTAGGTGTAAATATATTACCAACCTATATCTGAACAACTTGATATCCAGATATTTGATTACGATATATATTGTTCAAACATTTGCTGACATGTCCAGCAAATACAAACATACGAAAATCTAAACGGCGATCTGTTACCAATAATTAGTTTCATAAACTTGTTAGTCTATATCAAGACAAAAATACAACTTTCATACCACATATATAATGATATATCTAGCTAACTTATTGGTATGAATATTGTTTTGAGTTAGGCATCAAAACAAGGTAGTAGCAATACAATAACGCATTTGATATATCTAAATGCAAAGTTGTCTGGATATGTCCAGCACATATGGAACATAATAACAGATAATTTCATTCTTATCATGATAATATTGTCGAGACATGTTCACTACCACACAACTAGAAAAACTAATAGGTATGTCCACAGTTGTCAAGCTCAAAATACAATATTTGTTTGGAGAGAAAGAGAGATAGACTAAATCTTGGCTGTGGTGTACCAGAATTACAAATTGCAAAAAAATAATATTAAATAACAATATCTGCACATGGGGATTGCTTGTTTTGGGTGATATTTAAGAAGAAAATGGATGGACATGAAAAATGTCAAAATGAACTAACAAGTTCTGATTCGTGCAGCTTACTTATATCTTACGAGATGTTAGTGTTAAAGCTTTGGAGTTTGGAGCCCGAATTTAGGCCCGCCTAGCATTTTTATTTTTGTATTTAGAAACAAAATTAGGAATCCAACAATTTAAACAAGAACTTGACCCCTAATAAGAATTTCAACTACTAATCAAATGCATCCAAAATCAGAATCCTACGTAAGAAACCATCGTGTCGGTAAACAGTAAACTATAAAAAAAATGTAATTTTCCCCCTTCACACAATTCAGTCTCAGATTCAAATACTTGGCCTAAAAAATTCGACCGTTACCCCCATCATCATCATCATCTTCTTCTTCTTTCTCCACGTCTCCAACCAAACCAAGGAATGGAAGAAAAACACGAATCTGAGAAGAACACCAACACCAACACCAACACCAACACCAACACCAACCTCAAACCCCCACACCCACTGACCCAAATCGCGACAAGCCCAACCCACACCCTCCTCCTCAAGCAATGGCTCCAAGACTCCACTCTCCTCGCAATCCAATCCCAAACCCATCACCATGATCATCACTCCAACACACCCCTCCTCCTCACCTTCTTTCTCTTCCACTCCACCTTCCTCCTCCTCCTCTTCCTCCACTCCTCCCCTCCCCGCCTCCTCCCCTCCCTCCTCTCCCTTCTCTCCTCCTCCGCTCTCCTCTGGGCCGTTCGCTCCCGGGCCTACCGGGGGAGGGAGGGGTTGAGGCGGGTGGAGGAGGAGGCGAGGATGGTGGGGAGGTGTGTGGAGGAGTTGAAGAGGATGGGAGTGGGGTTTGATGTGGAGAAGGAGGTGGAGGCGTTGGGGCGGGCTAGGAGTTTGGGGGTTGGAAGGGATGGTGGTGGTGGTGGGAAGAGGGAGTTTGTTGGGTTTGTCGGGCTGGTCGTTGCGTGTTGTGTGTTTTTCGTGCTTTCGTGGAGGATGTCGGAGCTGAAGGAATGGTAATTTCTTGTTGCCGACCGGCCGGAGGAGGGATTGATTATGATCATGTTCAAGTGGTAACGATGTTTGTACTTTGTAGTGAGATGTGAGTTTGAATGTGGGAACTGGGGAGTGTTTATTGGAATAAAATGTTCGAACTTCTTCTTTTTCTTACGATTGATTGATTGACTATTCATGATGTTGTTGCCAAGTTTGAGATGATTTTCCATTTTCCATGTTGATTTTTTTTGGGTGTTATCAATGATAATTTGTGCAGATTGGTGGTGTGGATGTGGGATTTGTGCGCTTTCTATTCTTGTTGATTTTTCATGGCAAATTGTGTCAAGACTGTGTTTAGTTTGGATAAAATAAACAGAGTCTGTGTTTGGTTTTTTGATCTCTGGTAAAAAATATATGGTTCAAACAGAAAGAGATATTGGGAAAAAAGACACAACCAAGTGAGATGATATTTGTATTTTGTGGTACACTTTCATACACAAAAAAAATCAACTCAACAGGATACGTAGAACAATACGTTATACATTACAAAAGACCATTTGAGTTTCGAACAAAAACCACTCCAACAATGACATGACATGACAGAAAACAATAAGAACACTTGCTTCCTATATAAGTTTAGACGTTTTCAGCAGACCCTTCTTTCTTCATGTCACGGGAAGGGGATGAAGCAGCCGACGCGCCCAGGGGTGTAACCGGAACTCCATAAACCTGCGGGGATTTCCCGGCGATCGCGTCACGTCTTCCCCTGGCCCTCCCAAGGAAGTAACATCCAAAGCCAAGCAAGATAGAGAAGAGAATCAGAGGAAGAGAGACGACCACAACAAAGCCCATCTCACAACACCTTCCAAAGTTCCAATGCCTTCTTCTGCTCTGCGGATTCCAACTGGTGTGGGAAAATGGGTCGTTTGATTCGATTTAAATAGAGATGAAGATGTGGAATGTGTTTGTTGGTTAAGTAGAGTTCTCTTGTTTTGAGCATTGGATTCTCCTGGAAGTGCCCACTTGTTTTGGACCGTTGTAAGCAACGGTCGAATTGTGTCCACAACAACTTGGCATTTGCCAATTGGTAATGTCAAACTATATTGTGCAACTTTGGATCATCAGTACACGAGCAATATAGACTTAATTATTTCCAATATCTTATCTCTTATAGTTGGATATTCAAGAAAAAATGTGGTGCTGTTACTTTTATATATAGAATCTGCATTCAGTAGCTCAAGGACAAAATCATGTTGTTCATAGGCTAAATCTGCATTCAGTAAGCGGGAAGAGGCAACAAAAATACATAATGCACAAGGAGCATTACTAATTACTGAAAGTTGTTCGATTTTTCTCTACTAATTTTCAAATTTAGTGTCAGGTTTTCAGTCCAAGTTTATATTGTGTGTTTAAAAATCTACTGGTTTGACTGAATCTCTAAATTTGTAGTCAATAACAAATCAATCTCCATGACTTTCGCCGTGAAATATGAAACAAGCTGTTTCAAGATTGGATCTGCGACGTTGTACATAGATAATTCCACGAGTCTATAAAACAAATCCCATTATAAAGTATAAAAAGAAACTTTTACATTTTTAACACCCAAAGAAGCCACTGGAAATACATGTCATACTCATGTAGTCAACCAGTCATGTTACTATTTGAAATATCACACAGTGTTATTAAATAATTTCATATTTTCTACTATTTGTACTGCACATGTGGACATGCGGTGAGTGGTGATGGTGAAATACTGACATTCAACCCATACTTTCAAGTCAAAATGCCTTGAAATTGGTTGATTTGTTACGTTTCCACGTGGCCACAACCCACAATGTACAACTTCTGCCTTAGCAATAGCATGGATTCGATTTGTAAAAAGTTAAGATCAGAAATTATATTTCAAAAATAACAAAAGAAAAACCTTGGTTATCGATTGCACAATTTATAAGAAATCAGAAAAATAGAAAACCAACAACTCAAAACAAAAATCCAATTCATCATTTCCCATATTCCTCGAAAAGCCAATCAAACAACAAACACCATCCCAAATTTCCTGAAATCGTATAAACTATGTATTTCCATTCCAAATTATCACAATTCCAACAGGTATGATTGTCAAATAACACCGTTCCATAACACACAACTGCAATTTCCTCCTCCTCCCAGCTTATTTCCATAATATTAATTATTTTGCAAATTCACAAAAATATACAAACCAGACACATAATAACAAAACATACTTCCAATCCAAATTCCCCAACTTCTGCTTTCTTACTTGGGGTACGAAGGAGGAGATGCTCCGGGCGGCGGCACCGGGACGGCGTACGGAACCGGCGGGGCGGCCTGGCGTCTGGCTCGTTCCCGACCGAGCCAGTAGCATCCAAGGCAGAGGATGAGCAGGAGGAGGATCGCCGGGAGAGAGATTACGAGGACGAACCCCATCGATTACGTGATTTGGATCTGGTGTTTGGGTTGGGTTACTTTGAGTGTTGGTGAAGGTGATGGATTGATTAACTAACTAAATTATGGAACCCTAATTGAGTGAGGATTAAGGTTTTTTTGTTTTTGTTTTGGAAAATTGGAAGTGGGAATCCAATGGAATGGAATGATCTCACGTGTTCCGGAAGTTCTGTGGGCTTTGGGAATCGACCCACTGGACCCAGTTTGTTGGTTGGTACTTGGTACCGTTTATTACAGTTTGCCATCATAATTATATATAGCAATTTTATTTTTGCACTGTTGAACTTCAAAATGTAAAAGTTACCTATTGGGTTGTCGTTTTGTAATATTTTATTCCAGTAAACTTTAAAAAAATACTAATTTACATTTAGCAAGGGAATTGGTGTTTAAATAATCCAAACAAACGATGAACGTGTGTGTAAATAGTAATTTTTTAAATTTTAAGGGAAAAAAGTTACTGGGTGTAAGCAAGGTGGGGATGATTTTCCCCCACCACTACCCGTCATGCCTAAGTTAAGTGGGTAAGCAGGACGGGATGGGGCCAAAAAAAACTCGCTACCCACCATGCTTAATGGTGGACTAGGCTGGGTGGGACGGGTTATTATTTTATCAAAACTAAATAGAAAAAAATGAATTTATTTTTTTAACATTTTCCATTTTGATGAAAACTAAATACAAAAAATCATTTGACGTATGTTTTTATAGTTATATATACAAAAAAATCAAAACTAAATACCAAAAGATCAAAGTTAAATACAAGACAAAACATGGGCATGATTATTGGGTTATGCGGGTTGCGGGTTACGCTGAGCGGATTGCGAGTCTCGTTTATTATGCAGGTTACGGGTTATGCTGAGCGGATTGCGAGTCTCGTTTATTATGAGGGTTGCATGTTATGCTAAGCAGATTGCGAGCCCCGTTTATCATGCGGGATGTGCGGATGGCGGGTAGGCATTTTTTTCTGCAACCAACATCAGGCAGGACAGAGCGGGACCCATTTTAGAGAAAGTGTTACAATACAAATTTTCACGAGAGATATTTAAAGTCTTTTAAAGTTTAAAATTGCAAAGTGAAATCATGAGATAAAAAAGTAAATTGTAATTAACCCTAAAATTTAAAACCTTATTAACTATCCCACCATTTCACTTGTTTCTCCCACGAATTTCAGAACTTTAAAGAAAATCCTATTTTCCAGAATAAAAAGTGTTCAAACCTACAAAAAGTCTTCAACCTGTGGAATTAAAAATTTGATTTAGCCTTGAAAAGTGAAATACATACAATTTAATTGAAATATCAAGTTCACAAACCTACCATAAAACATATATTGACTCTAAATTGGTATTTGTCTTAAGTCTCAATGCGTCCACGAAAATGTCATTTCCCAAGACTTCGTTGTGAAGTGAGTCGTTCCGAAAAATATAGTCTAATCACCGTTTTATAATTATTGGATTTTGAAAGTTCGATTGGATCAAATAAAATGCGGTTTCAAGACACCAATAAGCAAGTAGTAATCCACAGTATTATTCCTGCAAATGCAGAGGTTATGCATCCACAATACAATCAACGGACACAATGGCTCATTGTTTAAAAACCCCAAACAATTTTTTTATATATATAGAAAGATTTCCCTATAATTTTAAAGATTCATATACAATCTGGATACATACAGGTAACAACGTTACAACAACAAAAGTAACTAAGTTAGCAAAAGCTAAGTAAAAAAACTTGGGCACACAAGCAAGCCCTACGAGGTGCATGTGAAATTCTAACTATAAGTATAAGTATATATATATATATGATCCCCAATCCCCGTCCGATCGATCATACACTCAAGGTCCTCATGAACATAGCATTTAGCAGAATTTCGTCAACCTTAACATCAATGGGTCAAACGTCCCATTATATATAGTTGCTCACCTGAGAATTTGTATCTCTTGCTGCTGGAACTTATAAATTTATTAATGCAAGTGCTTTGGATACGCAAAATCTACGAAATATTGTGGCAAAGCTCTTGGCGCGTTGCTGTTACACTTTTGAAAACATGTGAGAATCGGACGTCCATCTGGCAATTGGTCGTCTAAATCGCATCCAACAAAGTCATCTCAGGAGCTTACTAAAATATATGGATCGAGCCTCTACCCCAGTTTAGTCGTCAAATGCGCAAAATCATAGTCAAATTCCATAGTTTAGTGGATTCTCAGCTTCGGACGTCCATTTGGCCAACAGATGTCCATGCCCTCAGATCGGACATCTGTCAGGTCAGCTATCTTCTTGACCCCCTAATTAATAGTAGCGGATTGGAGATCTCTCAATCTTGAAGATAACTTGACCGTTCCTAGATTGGTTGATTGAATCTTGACCTCGAGCAATTTTCAATAAAGACCCTTTCCAGAGTTCTTAAGTCCTTGAAGTTTGCCCTAAATTTCTCCCATAAATAATCATTTTGCGTTTAGAACCCAAAAAAGAGTCATTCTTGAGAGTTGACAGTGACGTGGATGACTTATTTTGGGTTAGTAGGCCCATATTTTCTTAAGGGCCATAATTAACCGTAACTTTAATTATTTATAAAACGAAATTAAACAAAATATCTTGCGTATGTTTACATTAAAAAATATTTATGTTAACACAATTTCCATGTTATTGTAATTTCTGCATTCTACTTCATACCTCATGGTGATCTTCATACATATGTTGATGGATCAAATTAGGAAATTGGAAAGTAATAATTTTGAGGAGTTAAGTAGGATATTGTGTTTTTGTAGGGGTTGATTTGCAAATTTGTAACTGATATAATTACAACGTAAGTGTACGTACCAAGTAAATAAAGAAGATTTGCAAGTTTAACTAAACAAAATCATAAAACTCAAGTGTATAACTCCAACATGTCTGTTTCTCAAGTGCAGCCAAGAAAACAATCATTTTTTGTTTACTTCTAAATCCTACATCATGCAAATTAGAATAGCGAACAGTAAGGATATTTTTGCAATACTATATGGAAATCCCCTCGTTTAATGATGTGGCCGTCTTCTTAGATTTTTTTGGATAAGTATGGCCAAATAAATTTCCTCTCACTTTGATAATCGTAACGTAATTTACATAATAAATTTTAAATCACGTTCAGAAAGTTTGTGATTAATATTATCTTTTATGCGTTGGTTATATTCAGCATGCATGGTTTTAGTTACAATTGATAATTTGTTAGGATGGTTCAAATAGTTTCACCGAGGACTGAGTGAATATGACAATTTTTTTTACATACCATTGGAAAGTTATTTGGAGCCATTAACTTAATATCCATACAAAATCATCAGAAACGTCATCACGGATATATACATAAGCACAATCAAATTAATGTCGCAAGCAACATATTATCCATTGACAAGAATTACAATTATAAATCTCTCCTCCTCCCGACTAATTTTCATCAAAGAAGTAATATACGAATCCACACCGAAAAATATGAAAATAAATATGGTAATAACACTTTAGTTGAACAAGCAGATTTATTGTTCCAAATCCGAACTCAAGGTGTCCTCGTAGCATGTGCAAGTACAACTGGTACTTCTACTTCGTAACATGGGTTGCTGAAAAAATTAGGAATACATACGAAAACTCAGATCAAAACGGATAAGCATGCAAACGTAAGTTCGTAACTTCGATCATATACGTAGATATCGAGTTGACTTTTCGAGATAAAAAGATTTTGTCATGCAACAATAAAATGTCATGCTCTTGAGAATAGTACAATTTTGCTAGCTAGATTTTAATACAACAAAATATCCCAACTTCGGTTAATCCAATTTCTGTAATCTGTATCAATTCTTAGCTCTAAAATAGTAAAGACTAAAGACAGAAGAACAACGTTTCAGCTAATTAAGATAATCGCTCTGTGAGTTTCAAAATTTAAATTGATAGGAAAATACCACAAACTTAAAAAGGTCGACATAATGTATTTTCACAAACCAACGTCGAATTGATACGAATATGACACATCCATAAAACCATAGATATATGGACACGCACATATATATATATATAGAAGCAGCTAAAGAAATTACCTGGAATTGGAAGCCCAAGCCGAGAGATTTTCCTTAATTAGACCACGTGAACTACAACTTTTGGGGCGATATTTGGTTGTGCAGTTGGATATTGAGGATATTGAGGCGTAATTGGATATTGAGGATATTGAGGCGTGATTGGATATTGAGGCTTAGCTGTTGCTGTTGCTGTTGCTGTTGCTGTTTCTGTTGCTGTAGCTGTAGCCGCAATTGTAGCTAGTGACTTTCTGCGACAGAACCACACGCACATAATTATGCCACCCACGATAATTACGAGTCCAATGAGACCGTAAAGCGGGGACGCATCCATTATTTGTGACAACTGAAAATAAGCAAAGTACATCCTCCTTCCTCCCCCCCATCTTCTTTATATACCATACATACAATCTATTTCCCATTTGTTTTTGGGGTAAATTGCGAATTATGCCCATCAATTATATGCTCATGTTCCATTTTCTCCTTCTACACTATTAAACGCTTTTGCTCCCTTAACTTGATACCGTTTACGCGGCAAATTGTGATTTACCTTGACTTAATTTATAATAGCTGAAATGTTATACTATCAATCGTCACACCGGTTTAATTAAGGCATCACGAGAAGAGATGGATTTGTAATTAAACACGTTAAGAGGGGGGAAATGCTACGATTGACACAAGGATGGTATTCAAAATCCAAAAACCATGAGAAGAATCTCTAATGCTCAACGAGAGTCTAGCAATCACTACAAGTTGGGCATTCTTGAACAAATTTCTTAACCTTCGTTGCACTTAATTTCTAGGCTTTCTTTGCGAAGGTACACCTTCAACTTCAAAGTAGTGGCATTAGAACAATACATTTGAGTTTGACAAATTTATTTTGGCGCACTTCTAAAATTTGAATTTTTTTATTGATGCACTTAGAAAGTAGTTATATTATAACAATGCACTTGAGTTTCTTGATTATTTTGGTGCACTTCTAAATTTGGGAAAATTCTTTTGTGTGCATAACGTCATAAGCTAAGGCAAGTCACATTTCAAGTTTTCGTTCATTATTTAGTTGTGACAGCATGAGCATTATAAAAATAGATGATGCAATTTGATAAGAGACGATTGGATTGACAGTTGTTCAGTTGCATACATCAAAAAATAAAAATAATTATAAGACCAACAATGATACAACTCTAGAAATGTTTCAATATATGTAAACTCGTTCAGGGGAAATCACAAAAGAAATTGATCAAGGACGTAAAAAACACATTATCTTCGAGAGTAACTATTTAGCATTACACTCTTAAATAAGGTTGCAATACTTTTAATTGTTCATTTACTTGAATATTTTTATCTTATCCACGTAGTAGAGGGTCCCCATCTTTTGTTAAAAATAACACAAAATATAAGTTCATTCAAAATCACAACACAAATCAATTCAAAATTTGAATTGATGCCATCATAACTAGCTAACATGGAACGAGTTTAAAAGTGTACCAAAATAAATTTGATAAACTCAAGTGCATGTTCTAACATCACTACTTAACAAGTACACCAAAATAACTTATCAAGTTTATAAGTACAACAAAATAATTTCGATTAAATCAAGTACATTGCGCCAATATTATTAATTTGCAAGTTCACCTATCAAATAACTCTTCAAAATTTCTCCGCCAATCGCACGTTAAGGGCATCCTCGGTGGCCCAAGTTGAGGTGCATGGAGTACCTCATGATCCCCTCAATGGGGCGCACAAGCTCTGTAGTTGCGCGGTCTAAAGCGCGGTTTGTGACCAACGTTGTTAAAAATGTTTCTTTTATCTTCTTTTTTTAATTTAGTGTTTTTTGTTAATGTATTTGTTTTTTTGTTAATTACATGTTATTAGTTATTATTATTTTTATTCAGTTAAATTTTTCAATAATTTTCTCAAATCATTTAAAAATTGTTTAATGTAATTTAATCATTTAAATATTGTTTAATAATTTATTAATATTTTGTTTTGAATTTTCCAAATTATTAATTAATTACGTTATTGATTATTTTCGTAATTATTAATTAATTGCGTTGAGTTATGTAAATGAATTATGTTATATATTAGATGTTGATGTAAAATATAAAATAATAGAGAAGAAAATGAGGTGGAGGAAAAAGAAAGTAATGAGATAAGATCATTGTTAAGGAGTAAATAATATAAAAAATGTGAGAGTAAAAATAATACTGATGTGGAGGAGAGAAACTGACGTAAAGAAGAGAATGTGAGCTATAATCTTTAAAACATGATCATTGTCTACGTGTCCTCGAGCGTGTCTTTAAAACTGATGTAAAGAAGAGAATGTGAGCTGTAATCTTTAAACATTATCATTGTCCTCGAGCGTGTCATTGTGTCGACCAAAAAGCTGCAGCAAGAGAGAAAAATATTATATAATATATGTAATAACGAAAGGTGGATATATGTATTATATAAACAAAAAATGAAGTACAATGATTTATGTACCTTTCTCTGTATCATAAATCCTCAACCATGTGAACATCAACTTTCAAAAACAATTGATGTGAAACATCCTCAATTTTGTTCTTCTTGGCAAATGGTTTTTCCTTGTTGTAATTGGTTTTGCTATTTTTTTATATTAGTGGTGGTTTCTTGGTGTTTTTAAACTCCGGAAAATAACTCAAACCCGACGAAATTGAATTGATTCCAGCCTAGATCATTGGTTTTTGGTTTACGCTCAATTATTGTTTGTTGATCAAGTATAAGTTTCAATGTTAAAGACAAAGACATAACGAATAAAATAATATATAAAAAAAGAGTAAACTTTGATTCCAGCTTCCAGCCACTGAAACATAATAAAGAAGACCCTCCCATTGGTTTATATCCAAAACCGGACATCAGATCTAGAAAACAATTTCACTAATTACAAAAAAAACTCTAGATTGTAGAATTATTCATTCCTGCTATACAAAACCACTCGCACTTTCTGCAAACAAAACCCCAAACTTCCCATATGCTGTGGTTTCTTTTCATGTTGTATCAAAGTGCAACCGTAGGATCCTAGACTAATCCTATCCTAATTTTGTTTTGTGGATGCTTTAGGTGGTGGTTAGGGGAGTTAGAGATGGACGGCTGGGATTGAAGGAGATGGATGAAGGGCTTGGATGGAATGGAGATGAGATGAGTGATGGAGATGGATTGGATTGGAATGGATGGTGAGGATTTGTTTGGAGGAGATATTTGGGGGGAAGTTTCTCTCTCTCTCTCTCTCTCTCTCTTGTTGCTCTCTCTCCCTCACAACTCTCTCTCTCTCTCAATTCCCTCTCCCTCCCTCTGTTGGTGTGCGCCTGCGTGGAGGCGCGGAGCTCCGGCGAGGCAGAGGGGGTGGTTGGTGTTGGTTTAGCTCGTAGAGGTGAGTGTGTGTTTCGAACCTTCTCATTTCTTTGGTTTCCCCTACCTTGACCTCGGGGTTGTGGCGTGGTCGTAGAGGTTGCTGGAGGTGGTGTTGTGGTTGTGGATCGTCGAGGAGGTGATTGATCGTCGTTTGGACGCGAGGTTCGTCGACGGATCGTGTTTTGGGGAGACGTGCTCGTGGAGGCGTCGTCACGGTTCTTCAAAGGCTTCTTCAAGCCTTCTGGTATGTCAAGCTCGCTCACTTAGTTAGCGTGAGTATTTGGAAGTCGACGGTAGGCCTTTCGGCTCGTCGCAAGTAAACATGCAGTGGATTTCACTACCTAATCGGTCGACCGGTTGGTGCAAACGGTCGACCGTTCGTGAAGAGAATTCGGGTTCTGTCTCAAATCGGTCGAACGATGTGTTGGATTTCGTGCCCTATAATATGTATATATTTTCGAAATTTTATAAACATATAGGATCGTAGTATTCATATTTTCTTCGATTTTCATATAGACATGTATTTGTTTATCCTAATTATTTAACATGCATTAGAATAAACAAACAATTGCAAAGAGGATCATACCTAGAGGTTCTCTAAAACCTCTCGAAGATCCGGAGCCGCGTTGACGGTTGAATCGCCCGGTGGATTGCCTCCGAGTATTCACCAAACTCTAAACGAGATTGGAGAGAGAAAAACTAGCCTCTCAATCTCCAATAGGGTTTAGAATCTAATTACTAACCCCTCTTTAGTTCCATTGAGAAGATGATCTCTGAAAACTAAAACTAATCTTAGGAATTAAGGAAATTTCGTGGAGAATTATGGACAGAGTTTTTGCATGAGAAAACAAAACAATGAATTAATTAATGAGGTAATGAGATAAACTTGTATTTATAAGTTCTCTCCAAATTACCTATTCATGTGCAACCTCTTGCCCATGATTTCATGCAAACTTCCATCTAACCATCCATTATTTGTTAACAAATAATCTTAGCCACGAATTAAATCAATTATGGATCAATTCCATGCATGATCTAATTAATTCTTAAATTAATTCTGCAGAAAACCGTCTGGACCGGTCGACCATTTTGAGGTTCGGTCGACCGTTCGAACCAAGTTTCGGTCGACCGTTCGACATTCGGTCGACCGTTTGCAACAATAAAATATTTCATCGCAATGTTCGGTCGACCCACCGATAGATTCGGTCGACCGTTCCGAACAGACGAAAATTTCATGTTATCGGTCGAGACGTGTCCGGTCGACCGTGCACCGATCGATCGACCGTTTACTGCTAACCGGTCGACCGTTTTTCCACAGTACTGCAGAGTTGTCAAATTTTGGTTTAACCCCTACAAAATTTGACATTTTGGGATTAGTAGTAAATTCACAACTTATGTAACATATTATCCTATGTAACGATAAATCATTACACCCCATAATATTTGTATCACATATGAATTTAATTTAGATTCTAATTATGTTATTAATTACAACATAAGTTTTGATTTTGTTTTTTTCACCCCATGTGTCATATTTTCTACATGAAACCCGACACATCTTATGAACTCAAAATCCCCATTTCTCGTTTCCCAGTTTTGTGGTGTAACCTATGGGAGGATCTAAACTAAGTTGGTAGTGATATTAAGAGCTTAATATCACAAGCTATAAGCGGTATCTAGCTACACATTATAGCTCCCAATTAGTTAGATGTCTTAATTCCACTCGAATCAAAACCCGATCCATTTAGTGATGGAGTGCACCACTTGTGTTCGTCCATTGCCTCATGATATTAAGAATACACACAAAGTAGTATTGTGTTATCTTTGTGTTAGTATTCATTTCTTGATCTCTTTAAGCTAGTTATAAATATGTGACTTTACTCAAATCACATTGTGCACATTATAACTTTGCTTTATCAAGGGGCCCACTAATATCATCACTCAATTAAGAGGGGCAATGATAATCTTTTGACTAACTATATTCTCCAACAAAAGTCATACTTAACCAACTAATGTCTTTGCACTACACTCATTGATAGCTTAAGATACTAGTCTAATTAAGCACTCCTTAAGCGATCAGATATAAGTCTCATATCAAAGGACTAAGGACACAGTAAAATATTAATGACACAGAAACACATTTCTATAATATTTTACTTGTTAGGTCAATTCAGTATACAAAAGTACTATTTTCCTCTTTTGTGTACCCGTGTTGTCACTCACTTGTAGAGCTACAATGATCTATGACCAACACGACAATCTTAACTCGGTAATTAATGTCCCATGTTAATTACCATGATTGCGAATATCTTTTGTTTTATGTAAACCAATATCTTTTAGAGCTCTACGGTTAAGGACCAAGAGTCTCTTCCTTAACACTTCTAAAAGACGAATAACATAAACAAGGAACAAAATGATTTCTCATTCAATTCATAATAATTGTCATTTAAAAGTAAAACTTTTAGAACACATTCCCTTCAATCTCCCACTTGTTATCAAAGTTTTCTTTCACATACATTCTCAATGTATAAAACATTAATAACTAGGGTAACCTTCCCAAATCACCTATCAAGCCAATCCACATGGATCCTCGGATCCATGGACTCGAAATATATTTCGTCTCTTAGTTTGGTATAAAGGTTTGTTGAATGGATCAGTTGTGTTACTGTTGTATCCACCTATTTATTTATTTTGTCTTTCGTTGGTGGTTGAGTTAGCTGTAGTGATATTACTCCTAACTACACTAGCTGATACCTCCACCTTCGATAATGATGATGCATCATCATTTCAACCTCCTATTGGAGCCCTGTAACTGTGTGAGAGCTTGGGATTGGCTGAAAAAGGTCTGAGGCCCAGCTTAGAATGTGGTGTTGCGGCGGTTGGTTGAAAAAGACCTGGAGCCCCGTAACTGTGTGAGAGTTGTGGTTGGTTGAAAAAGACCTGGAGCCCAGCTAGTCTGTGCGGGATTGGTTGAAAAAGACCTGGAGCTCCATAGTGCGTTCGGGTTGGCAGAAAAAGGCCTGGAGCCTGAGCAGGGACCGCGTGTAGGGGTTGGTTGAAAAAGACCTAGAGTCCTTAGACGTTTGGGTTGGTTGAAAAAGACCTGGAGCTCTTGGTCGTGTCGTGGTAGCTGCGGTTGGTTGAAAAAGACCTGGAGCTCAGCTTGACGACGAGTGTGTGAGTCAGTGGTTGGGTGAAAAAGCCCTGGAGCCCCGTGACTGTGGTGTGTGTTGTGGTTGGGTGAAAAAACCCTGGAGCCCAGCCTGTTGAGATGCTTTTCTTGTTTAGTAGAATTGCATGCTAGGGTGCCTTCCATTTCATGCATTGTAGAGTTTGGCATACGGGGTTTCCTCTAAAACTCAGGCATTGTTGCATGTTGACTTTCAGGCCGTGAGCGGCGTTAGGGGGTGGTGACCGAGGAGAGGAGCACCGCTACCGGATCCAGCTTTCTCTCAGTTGAGGTCGAGTGATTACTGCTTCCATTTGTATAGTCTTTTGATGTAATCACAACTTTTGAAATACTCTGATGTTCGTATATATATATATTATATGTTGGTGCACATGTGTTCAGTATTTGCGTAATATCCTCTGTTGATTGTGTGTTATTAAAATTTTAAATTTTCCACTGTGTTGAGGATGTTACAACTTGGTATCAGAGCGGTCGGTTCCAGTGTCCTTATCCAAAGAAGTCACCCTTAGAGTTTTAGAGTCTGCATTAGTTCATGCATTCATGGTTTGTCGTGTGCTATTTTCTTTGTGTATAGATGCATCCAAGACGCGTGAGACCTCCCCCACGGGACCGTGACACCAGTGGGGATACTGGGAGTACGGACTGGGCTGAGGAGCGGCGGATGCTCTATGACACGGTGAGGCGACTGGGAGCGATGTTGGATCGCCAGTCAGGCAGAGGAGAGCCAGCAGCGGTAGGAGCGATGCTCGACCGCTTTATGAGACAACACCCGCCTACCTTTGATGGTAGAGGAGAGTCTGAGGCTGCGGAGGACTGGGTCCTGAAGATTCAGGAGATCCTTCGGGCGATTGAGTGCCCGCCTGAGAGGCAGACAGACTTGGCAGCGTATGTGTTGGGCGGAGATGCGTCCAACTGGTGGAGGACCACATCTGCAGTGGTGTTTGAGGGCAGGACTGAGGTTAGCGGGGAGGAATTTCTGCGGGAGTTCAACGAGCAGTATTTCCCAGAGGATGTCAAAGATGGGAGGAGAGATGAGTTTATGACTCTTGAGCAGGGAGATGCGACCCTGGCTGAGTATACCCGGAGGTTCAACGCGCTGGAGCGTTACTGTCCGGAGATTTGTGTGACGCCGCTGCAGAGGGCGAGGAAGTTTATACGGGGGCTGAGGAAGCACCGTCGTACCCAGGTGACTTATAGTATGCCACAGACGCTGGCCGATGCCGTGCGGTTTTCGACGATCATCGATCAGGATTACCAGCAGAATTATGATGAGGCCAGGAGAGCACCGGGGAAGGTCAGTGGACGTCCGGGTGCTCCGCTAGCAGGGAACCCGGGCAAGAGGCCCTGGATCGGAGGAGGTGTGTCACGCCAGCCTGAGGCGTGCAGAGGTTGTGACGGAGTTCACTCTGGAGAGTGTTGGGGTCGTGGGGTTTGTCACGGGTGTGGCAAGCCAGACCACTTTGTGCGAGACTGTCCGAGTGGGCCAGGCGGGTCCCGCAGGCATTCAGGGCCGCCAGCAGCAGGCAGAGGCGGAGGTCACCAACCTTTTGCGCCGCCACAGCAGGGTCAGAGGACTGGACATGTCTTTACCATCCAGGCGGATGAGGCGAGAGACGCCAGCACGGTGGTGGAAGGTACACTCTTTGCTGCTGGGTTGAGTGCGAGGGTGTTGTTTGATTGTGGGGTCACACACTCGTTCATTTCGGAGCGATTTGTGAGCGTGTTGGGCCGTACCCCTGCGATGTTGACTGCCACGTTGGAACTCAGCACACCCTTGGGTCTGGTGGGCATTGTGGGGAGCTTCCTTCCCAGCGCCACGATTGTTTCGGAAGATCAGGAGTTTCCGGTTGACCTGATCTTGTTGCCGATGGAGGACTTC
The DNA here is from genome assembly GCA_963682175.1 of Triglochin maritima. Lineage (NCBI taxonomy): Eukaryota > Viridiplantae > Streptophyta > Magnoliopsida > Alismatales > Juncaginaceae > Triglochin > Triglochin maritima. Next base: position 2,591,274 of record OY821775.1, read on the forward strand.
GACGTCATACTGGGGATGGATTGGCTATCCCAGTACGATGTGCGAGTGTTGTGTCGGGAGAAGAAAATTCTGATCCCGAGGAAGGGTATACCTGATGTGCTAATCAGGGGGACAAAGGATAGGGGAGGCAGAGTGATCGTATCAGCAGTGAGGGCAGAGAGGTTGTTGCAGCAGGGTTGCAGAGCTTTTGTGACCACTTTGGTAGTTCCAGATCCAGAGGGGAGGAGATTGGAGGACATTGAGATTGTTCGGGAGTTCCCTGAGGTATTTTTCGATGATGTCTCCGGGTTGCCGCCTCACAGAGAGATTGAGTTTGGGATCGATTTGGTAACTGGGACTACGCCGCAGTCGAAGGCGTCGTATCGAATGACACCTGCTGAGCTGGCAGAGCTGAAGAAGCAGTTGCAGGATCTGATGGATACGGGATTTATCCGCCCCAGTGTTTCACCTTGGGGAGCGCCGGTACTCTTCGTGAAGAAGAAGGATGGATCGCTGCGGATGTGTATTGACTACAGGATGCTGAACAAGGTTACCGTCAGGAATCAGTATCCCTTGCCCAGGATCGAGGACATGTTTGACCAGTTGCAATCATCGCAGGTGTTCTCGAAGATTGATTTGCGATCCGGTTATCATCAGTTGAGGATCAGAGAGGCAGATGTGCAGAAGACAACTTTCAAGACGAGGTACAGGCATTACGAGTTTTTGGTGATGTCGTTCGGGTTGACGAACGCGCCTGCAGCGTTTATGGATTTGATGAACCGGACATTCAGTCAGTACCTCGACCAGTTTGTGATTGTCTTCGTGGATGATATTTTGGTTTACTCGCCAGATGTGGAGCAGCATCGAGAGCACTTGAGAGTTGTACTTGGCATTTTGAGGGATCATCAGTTGTATGCCAAGTTTTTGAAGTGCGAGTTCTGGCTGAGCAGTGTCGCCTTTCTGGGACACATCATATCAGGAGATGGGATTTCAGTAGATCCAGCGAAGGTTGAGGCCGTTACGCAGTGGAGAGCCCCGACGAGTGTGGTAGAGGTCAGGAGCTTCGGGGGACTGGCGGGGTACTATCGCCGTTTTATTCAGGATTTCTCCAGGTTGGCTTCACCGTTGACGGCTTTGACGCGGAAGGGTGTCGAGTTCGTGTGGTCCCAGAAGTGCGAGGGCAGTTTCCAGGAACTGAAGAGTCGGCTGACGACTGCTCCAGTTCTGACACTTCCCAGTGGCAGTGGTGGATTTGTGATTTACAATGACGCATCAGGCGTTGGACTGGGATGCGTACTCATGCAGCACGGGCAGGTGGTTGCATATGCTTCGAGGCAGCTGAAGGTACACGAGAGGAACTACCCCACTCATGATTTGGAGTTGGCGGCAGTGGTGCACACTTTGAAGACATGGAGACATTACTTGTATGGCGAGCGATTCAAGGTGTTCACGGACCATCAGAGCTTGAAGTACCTGTTTTCGCAGAAGGAGCTGAATATGAGGCAGCGCAGATGACTCGAGCTGATTAAGGATTATGATTTCACCATCTCGTACCATCCGGGGAAGGCGAATTCGGTTGCTGATGCGTTGAGCAGGAATGTGGAGGTTACTGCAGCAGGTCTGTGTATCGAGGAGTGGAAGCTGCTCGAGGCGTTGACCGAGTGGAGACCGTTCACCGATGAGTCACGAGGTGTAGTGATTGCCGGGCTGAGAGTGGAGCCTCAGTTGGTCTCGAGTATTGTTGAGGCTCAGAGTGCTGATGATGATTTAGCTGGGTTGTTACAATTAGCTGCCAGAGATGGGTCCGACTTTAGTGTTGGAGTTGATGGTGGACTGAGGCTCAGGGGTCATGTCTGGGTGCCGAAAGGAGGAGATCTGAGGAAGGACATTCTGGAGGAGGCGCATAGATCTCGTTATTCGATCCACCCGGGCAGCACGAAGATGTATAGAGATCTTCAGAGGAATTTCTGGTGGAAGAGGATGAAGACGGAGATCGCAGAGTTCGTTGACAGATGTCTGATTTGTCAGCAGGTGAAGATTGAGCACCAGAGACCTACAAGGCCGATGCAGAGGATCGAGCTTCCAGAGTGGAAGTGGGAGCACGTGACGATGGATTTTGTCACCGGGCTGCCGAGAACGAGGGGATTCCATGACGCGATTTGGGTTATAGTCGATCGACTGACCAAGTCGGCGCACTTCTTAGCTATTCAGACTACTTTACCTCTGGTGGGTCTAGCTAAGTTGTATATTGAGGAGATCGTCAGACTGCACGGGGTGCCCGTGAGTATTATTTCGGGTCGAGATCCGAGATTCACTTCCAGATTCTGGGGGAGTTTGCAGCAGGCCTTGGGGACTCGGTTGAAGTTCAGTACGACATTTCATCCACAGACAGACGGTCAGTCTGAGAGGACCATCCAGACGTTAGAGGATATGTTACGAGCATGTACTCTGGATTGGGCAGGTCATTGGGACGAGCATTTGCCGTTGATTGAGTTCGCCTACAACAACAGCTACCATTCGAGCATTGGGATGGCACCGTACGAGGCCCTATACGGGAGGCCGTATAGATCACCGGTATGCTGGAGTGATGTAGGCGAGAGGCAACTAGTTGGCCCTGAGATTGTGCAGATGTATGCTGAGAAGGTTGATGTGATCAGGCAGACACTAGCGACAGCTTAGAGCAGGCAGAAGAGCTACGCGGATAGGCGTAGGCGAGAGCTGAGGTTTGAGGTAGGTGACCATGTCTTCCTGAGGATTTCGCCATCCCGAGGAGTGATGAGGTTCGGGAAGAAGGGGAAGCTCAGTCCGAGGAATGTCGAACCGTTTGAGATTCTTGAGCGGATTGGAGAGGTTGCCTACAAGGTTGCACTGCCACCGTAGTTTTCGGGGCTTCACAACGTCTTCCATGTTTCGATGTTGAAGAAGTACGTAGCAGATCCTTCTCATGTGATTCAGTTGGAGGTTCCAGAGATCCGTCAGGATTTGTCTCTTGAGGAGAGACCGGTGGAGATTGTGGATCAGATGGAGCATCAGTTGAGGATGATGACCATTCCGATGGTGAAGGTCAGGTGACAACACCACAGAGAGCGAGAGGCCACTTGGGAGATTGAGGAGGAGGTCCGGAAGGAGTTCCCGGAGTTGTTTGGTAAGCTTCGGTCTTAATTTCGAGGACGAAATTCTTGTAGGAGGGTGGATTGTAGGATCCTAGACTAATCATATCCTAATTGTGTTTTGTGGATGCTTTAGGTGGTGGTTATGGGAGTTAGAGATGGACGGCTGGGATTGAAGGAGGTGGATGAAGGGCTTGGATGGAATGGAGATGAGATGAGTGGTGGAGATGGATTGGATTGGAATGGATGGTGAGGATTTGTTTGGAGGAGATATTTGGGGGGAAGTTTCTCTCTCTCTATCTCCCGTTGCTCTCTCTCCCTCACAGCTCTCTCTCTCAGTTCCCTCTCCCTCCCTCTGTTGGTGTGCGCCGACGTGGAGGCGCGGAGCTCCGGCGAGGCAGAGGCGGTGGTTGGTGTTCGTTTAGCTCGTAGAGGTGAGTGTGTGTTTCGAACCTTCTCGTTTCTTTGGTTTCCCCTACCTTGACCTAACTCGGGGTTGTGGCGTGGTCGTAGAGGTTGCTGGAGGTGGTGTTGTGGTTGTGGATCGTCAATGAGGTGATTGATCGTCGTTTGGACGCGAGGTTCGTCGACGGATCGTGTTTTGGGGAGACGTGCTCGTGGAGGCGTCGTCACGGTTCTTCAAAGGCTTCTTCAAGCCTTCCGGTATGTCAAGCTCGCTCACTTAGTTAGCGTGAGTATTTGGAAGTCGACGGTAGGTCTTTCGGCTCGTCGCAAGTAAACATGCAGTAGATTTCACTGCCTGATCGGTCGACCGGTTGGTGCAAACGGTCGACCGTTCATGAAGAGAATTCGTGTTCTGCCTCAAATCGGTCGAACGTTCTACCTCAAAGTGTTCAATTTTAATTTAAGTTACACGATTTTGAGGAGTTAAGTAGGATATTGTGTTTTTGTAGGTGTTGATTTGCAAAATTTTAATTATTTTAATATAAAATTAACTGATATAATTACAACGGAAGTGTACGTACCAAGTAAATAAAAAATATTTGCAAGTTTAACTAAACAAAATCATAAAACTCAAGTGTATAACTCCGACATGTCTGTTTCTCAAGTGTAGCCAAGAAAACAATCATTTTTTGTTTACTTCTAAATCCTACATCATGCAAATTAGTCTCGCGAACAGTAAGGATATTTTTGCAAGACTATATGGAAATCCCCTCGTTTAATGATGTGGCCGTCTTCTTAGATTTTTTTGGATAAGTATGGCCAAATAAATTTCCCCTCACTCTGATAATCTTAACGTAATTTACATAATAAATTTTAAATCACGTTCAGAAAGTTTGTGATTAATATTATCTTTTATGCGTTGGTTATATTCAGCATGCGTGGTTTTGGTTACAATTGATAATTTGTTAGGATGGATCAAGTAATTTCATCCATTGACAACTCAGAAACGTCATCACGGATATATACATAAGCACAATCAAATTAATGTCGCAAGCAATATACATCCATTGACAAGAATTACAATTATAAATCTCTCCCCCTCCCGACTAATTTTCATCAAAGAAGTAATTTACGAATCCACACCCAAAAATATGAAAATAAATATGGTAATAACACTTTAGTTGAACAAGCAGATTTATTGTTCCAAATCCGAACTCAAGGTGTCCTCGTAGCATGTGCAAGTACAACTGGTACTTCTACTTCGTAACATGGGTTGCTGAAAAAATTAGGAATACATACGAAAACTCAGATCAAAACGGATAAGCATGCAAACGTAAGTTCGTAACTTCGATCATATACGTAGATATCGAGTTGACTTTTCGAGATAAAAAGATTTTGTCATGCAACAATAAAATGTCATGCTCTTGAGAATAGTACAATTTTGCTAGCTAGATTTTAATACAACAAAATATCCCAACTTCGGTTAATCCAATTTCTGTCAATTCTTAGCTCTAAAATAGTAAAGACAGAAGAATAACGTTTCAACTAATTAAGAAAATCGCTTTGTGAGTTTCAAATTTTAAATTGATAGGAAAACACCACAGACTCGACATAATATATTTTCACAAACCACAGTTTATCTTATCCACGTAGTAGAGGTTCCCCATCTTTAGTTAAAAATAACACAAAATATAAGTTCATTCAAAATCATAACAATTCAATTTCATAATTTGAATGGATGCCGTCATAAGTAGCTAACATGGAACGAGACACTTTTGCTTGTGTGTACGAAATTAATTTTTGTGAGTTTAAAAGTGTAACAAAATAAATTTGATAAACTCAAGTGCATGTTCTAATATTACTACTTAACAAGTACACCAAAATAACTTATCAAGTTTATAAGTACAACAAAATAATTTAGATTAAATTAAGTACATTGCTCCAATATTATTAATTTGCAAGTTCACCTACCAAATAACTCTTCAAAATTTCTCCGGCAATCGCACGTTAAGGGCATCCTCGGTGGCCCAAGTTGAGGTGCATGGAGTACCTCATGATCCCCTCATTGATGATCATGAGCTTGTGCGCCCCTGGAATGGGGCGCACAAGCTCTGTAGTTGCACGGTCTACAACGCAGTTTGTGACCAACGTGGTTAAAAATGTTTTTTTTAATTTATTGTTTTTTGTTAATGTATTTATTTTTTGTTTTGTTTTTTTGTTAATTACATGTTATTAGTTATTATTATTTTATTCAGTTAAATTTTTCAATAATTTTCTCATATCATTTAAAAATTGTTTAATGTAATTTAATCATTTAAATATTGTTTAATCATTTATTAATATTTTGTTTTGAATTTTCCAAATTATTAATTCATTACATTATTGATTAATTTCGTAATTATTAATTAATTACGTTGAGTTATGTAAATGAATTAAGTTATATATTAGATGTTGATGCAAAATATAAAATAATAGAGAAGAAAGTGAGGTAGGGGAAAGAGAAAGAGAAAGTAGTAAGATAAGATCAATTGTTGATGAGTAAATATTATAAAGAATGTGAGAGTAAAAATAATACTGATGTGGAGAAGAGAGACTGACGTAAAGGAGAGAATGTGAGTTTAATCTTTAAAACATGATTGTCTACATGTCCTCAAGTGTGTCATTGTGTCGACCAAAAAGCTACAGCAAGAGAAAAAAATATTATGTAATAACGAAAGCTGGATATATATATATATATATATATATATATATATATATATATATTATATAAACAAAAAATGAAGTACGATGATTTATGTACTTTTCTCTGTATCATAAATCCTCAACCATGTGAACATCAACTTTCAAAAACAATTGATGTGAAACATCCTCAATTTTGTTCTTCTTGGCAAATGGTTTTTCCTTATTGTAATTGGTTTTGCTATTTTTTTATATATTAGTGGTGGTTTCTTGGTGTTTTTAAACTCCGGAAAATAACTCAAACCAGACGAAATTGAATTGATTCCATGTTTTTCCTTATTGTAATTGGTTTTGCTATTTTATATGATGTGTCGGGTTTCATGTGAAAAATGAGACACATGTGGTGAATTAATTAAAATCAATGTGTCATGAGAATTGACATAATTAGAATCATAATAAATTCATATGAGGTATATATATTATAGGGTGTAATAATTTAATATTACATATGATAATATATTATATAAGATGTGAATTTGCTAAAAATCCCAAAAGATCAAATTAACTGTATCTTTAATTATTTATAAAACGAAATTAAACAAAATATCTTGCGTATGTTTACATTAAAATATATTTATGTTAACACAATTTCCATGTTATTCTAATTTCTGCATTCTACTTCATACCTCATGGTGTTCTTCGTACATATGTTGATGGATCAAATTAGTAAATTGGAAAGTAATAATTTTGAGGAGTTAAGTAGGATATTGTGTTTTTGTAGGGGTTGATTTGCAAATTTGTAACTGATATAATTACAACGTAAGTGTACGTACCAAGTAAATAAAAAAGATTTGCAAGTTTAACTAAACAAAATCATAAAACTCAAGTGTATAACTCCAACATATCTGTTTCTCAAGTGCAGCCAAGAAAACAATCATTTTTTGTTTACTTCTAAATCCTACATCATGCAAATTAGTCTCGCGAACGGTAAGGATATTTTTGCAAGACTATATGGAAATCTCCTCGTTTAATGATGTGGCCGTCTTCTTAGAAAGTAGTGAGATAAGATCATTGTTGATGAGTGAATAATATATAGAATGTGAGAGTAAAAATAATACTGATGTGGAGGAGAGAAACTGATGTAGAGGAGAAAATGTGAGTTGTAATCTTTAAAACATGATCATTGTCTACACGTCGTCAAGCATGTCATTGTGTCGTCCGAAAAACTGCAGCAAGTGAGAAAAATATTATATAATATATGTAATAACGAAAGGTGGATATATATATTATATAAACAAAAAAAGGTAGTACAATGATTTATGTAGTATCATAATTTCTCAACGATGTGAGCATCAACTTTCAAAAACAAATGATGTGAAACATCGTCAATTTTGTTCTTCTTGGCAAATGGTTTTTTCTTATTGTAATTGGTTTTGCTATTTTTTTATATTAGTGGTGGTTGCTTGGTGTTTTTAAACTCCGGAAAATAACTCAAACCAGACGAAATTGAATTGATTCCAGCCTAGATCATTGGTTTTTGGTTTACGCTCAATTATTGTTAGTTGATCAAGTATAAGTTTCAATGTTAAAGACAAAGAAATAACGAATAAAATAATATATAAAAATAGAGAAAACTTTGATTCCAGCTTCCAGCCACTGAAACATAATAAAGAAGACCCTGCCATTGGTTTATATCCAAAACCGGACATCAGATATAGAAAACAATTTCACCAATTACAAAAAAAATCTCTAGATTGTAGAATTATTCATTCCTGCTATACAAAACCACTCGCACTTTCTGCAAACAAAACCCCAAACTTCCCATATATACCGCCGTTGTTCTATTCGACATGCTGTGGTTTCTTTTCATGTTTTATCAAAGTGCAACTGCTCGTTAAATAACCAGACAATCTGTAGATTAATTCTCCACAACGATACATTCTCTTTTATATATATGTTATTGAAGCAAATGGTACGAAACAAAAAAACACCAATCGAATTAACAACAAGTTGTCTCATAAAATAGGAAAGCGGCGACCCATAACAATAACAATATAGTTACAATTTCCACAAGCCAACGTTGGAAGCAAGCTAAAGCCTGGACATTCTCACCCCAGTCCCATTCGGCTTCTCCAAATAGTCAAATAACTTTGTTTTGATGTTTTCCATATTTCAAAAGTTCAATAAGCAAGCCAACCACCGTATTGTTCTTGTAACGTCCTCGAAACATCGGAAATTTTAAGACTTTTCAAAGAATAACAAGCAGACCAAAATAGATCATTGAGGACATTACCAAAGATAAACACACGGTGCACCAACATATATATCAAATATATAGATATGAGTTTACTACAAATGGTGATTACATCAAAAGCTATAAGATAAATATACATATGTAATCACGACAACCTCAAAAGAGGGGAAAACAAGATCCAGTCCCAGTAGCTCTCATCCGCAGGCACCACCATCTAACGCTGATCATGGCCTCAAAAGCAAATATGAACTATGCTTGAGTTTGCAGAATAAACCCCGTATGTCAAACCCTAACACATAAATGAACAGGACATGAAACATGGCATGAACAATAATCACCACAACAGACATCGTTAACTAAGTTCCCGAGATCTCTCTCCCGACCATAGCTGATACAACAACCTACGTCTCAAGAGTCCTCTCACCCCAACACACGTGCACACAAGGCACCGCCGGTCCAAATCACGGCCAAACACCACCACATCAAACAACAAGGAAACACAACCACAAGATATCAGGCTGACAGTCTGTGCCGTTGCCCGGGGGGGGGGGGGGGGGGGGGGGGGGGGAAATGAGCCGCCTTCAATCAATCACACACACCACTATCGGGCGACAGTCTGTGTCGTTGCCAAAGGGGGCCGGAGAGACGAGACGCCTTCAAGCGTACACACAAAACCACGAAACACAGAAAACATGCAGAAACGGTCGACCACAAAAGGTACGACGGTCGACCGGATTTCTCCAGTGCACACCAACAGATCTTCCGTCCAAGAGACCGGTCGAACCACAAACGAACATAACGACCCAACGATCGAACAAAGGTCAATTGGCGGTCGACCGTTTGGATGATCAATGCCAGAACGCACAACCAACAAAACTGGTCGAACGACAAAAGGGTCCCGTTGACCGGAATCCACCAGTGAAAACCCCTCAACAAACCACACTACACAGTCGACCGAAACCACACTTCCGGTCGAACGGCCAATAAGTTAACTTAAGTCGTCGATCGGACGAGTCAAACAGGTCGTCGACCGTTTGGATGGTCAACGCCTAAACCGACCTACGACAATACTTTTGGTCGACCGGCAAAGGGGTGTCATCCAACCGAAAGTACCCAGAGCCTCCATCTCTCGCTCGAATTTCACAACCGGTCGACCACCCAAGGGTATCGTTCGACCGATGCGAGGGATATCGCCTGAAATACACTATAACCGGTCGACAGAACCCAAACCACCGGTCGACCGTTATAGTGCAGAAAAATAGTTGTGCAGGTCAGACGAGTCATTCGGCCTATTGTCGACCGCTCCCACCCCCACACTAATAATAGGTAAATGTAAAAGCAAGTTTGACATACCTCAAGGCTTGAAGAAGCCTTTGAAGAACCAACGACGACGCTTTCTCGCAAACCCCTTCTTCTCCGGTGAACTCCACGAACTTGATCTCCTCGACTCCGGCAATCTCGTGAGCTTCTCCGAGCGTCGACGATCTCACCTCCACGACTTCCCCGAGCTGGACAGAAAGGAATGAGAGAGACGCGAGAGAGAGAGAGAGAGAGTAGGAAAAGTGAGAAAGAGAAATTCAAACCTTTAAATACTTTTCCCACAACTGATCTCAGCCGTCCATCACAATTCTCTCAAAGCCAACACCTAAACACAATTAAACCATTAAGCAAGGGTTAGGATATAACCGTTCTTGCAACTACAAGTAATACAAAAAAACATATATAATACAATCAACCGGCATGCACTATTTATGCTGGCGCACTTCTCACGTTCAACACGAACATGGTCGATCGGGTAATTAAAGATATATAGGAGAACTTGATTGAGATTGCGAAGTCGAATTTGCTGCATACATATCGAATTCTATTACATGTGAAGTTAATTATTGATACGTACTACCAAGTACAGGTGCCAAATCCCCAAGCTATTTCGGTCCAAAAATCGTAATAGCAGATCCTACTGAGTTAATGGTCTCTTTTGGGTTTTGAACTTCTGATCCATCTTGATTTTTAATCCTGTTATATATATTTAATATTTTAACCCTTTTGATTTAACCTAAATCGCTTCAATTACAAAACCCAATTTGTTGACGTCTTCAATTTGATTTAATACTGTAATTTGTTGACGTCTCTACCAACTAAAACATGCATGCAGATCGTAATTGATCCAAACGTTTCAGTGATTCATCTCGTGTTACAGACCTTCAAGGCTTCAAGTAAGCCAAATGCTTAAATGTTTCAAAGTTTTTTGAAGGGTTATTTGCTTGAGTGCACGTGAGAAACAATGATATAGGGTTATTTACGATTTTGTCAAGGTACACACTTTTTTTTTCAAAATTATTTTGGTGCACTTATAACGACGTGAGACCCATTTTGTTTGCTAACTCCGTTAAATTTGAGATTAAAATACTCGGAAATTTGCATAGTAATTTATGAAGTTGAAGCTGGGCAAGAAAGTATGGCGAGAGAGTCGGCACCGGAGCTCCGGTCTAACTCGTGGGAGGTTTTAGAGTAGGCCGGCAACGCTCTCCGCTGCCTAAGGCACGTCCACCGTGTCGACAAAAGCGTGGTTGGGGATGTTGAGGTGACGCATGCAGTACTACAACTCCGGCGTGTGAAGAAACTTGTGTTTTTGTAAATTTTCTGTCAAAATTTGTTGTTTTCAATGTAACTTAGGAGTTTCTCTTGTTGAGTGGATTGGGATTGTGAGATTCATATTTGACATTTGAGTTGTTTGATTGTGGGTTACGTTGGTGTTGCCCTGTTGATGTTGGATTGGGAATTTTTTTGGGTGAATTTACTCTTGTGAATTTGTTAGTTTTTGGATGTACGAAGTGAAGATGACATTTCGATATATTTAATCTTCGAAGAAATCATTTGGAATAAATTTCATTATAGTTTATTGGTGAATATTTAGATGTATGAACAAGGTGTTTAGATATAATTACGTATATTATTTGGAATGTGTTTATTGGAAAGTATAATTTTGAGTAATTCAATTTTAATTTAAGTTACACGATTTTGAGGAGTTAAGTAGGATATTGTGTTTTTGTAGGTGTTGATTTGCAAAATTTTAATTATTTTAATATAAATTTAACTGATATAATTACAACGGAAGTGTACGTACCAAGTAAATTAAAAAGATTTGCAAGTTTAACTAAACAAAATCATAAAAACTCAAGTGTATAACTCCAACATGTTTGTTTCTCAAGTGCAGCCAAGAAAACAATCATTTTTTGTTTACTTCTAAATCCTACATCATGCAAATTAGTCTCGCGAACAGTAAGGATATTTTTGCAAGACTATATGGAAATCCCCTCGTTTAATGATGTGGCCGTCTTCTTAGATTTTTTTGGATAAGTATGGCCAAATAAATTTCCTCTCACTCTGATAATCGTAACGTAATTTACATAATAAATTTTAAATCACGTTCAGAAAGTTTGTGATTAATATTATCTTTTATATATGTGTTGGTTATATTCAGCATGCATGGTTTTAGTTACAATTGATAATTTGTTAGGATGGTTCAAGTAGTTTCACCGAGGACTGAGTGAATTATATGACGATTTTTTTACATATCATTGGAAAGTTATTTGGAGCCATTAACTTAATATCCATACAAAATCATCAGAAACGTCATCACGGATATATACATAAGCACAATCAAATTAATGTCGCAAGCAATATACATCCATTGACAAGAATTACAATTATAAATCTCTCCTCCTCCCGACTAATTTTCATCAAAGAAGTAATTTACGAATCCACACCCAAAAATATGAAAATAAATATGGTAATAACACTTTAGTTGAACAAGCAGATTTATTGTTCCAAATCCGAACTGAAGCTGTCGTCGTAGCATGTGCAAGTGCAACTGGTACTTCTACTTCGCAACATGGGTGGTTGGGTTGGGTTGCTGAAAAAATTAGGAATACATACGAAAACTCAGATCAAAACGGATAAGCATGCAAACGCAAGTTCGTAACTTCGATCATATACGTAGATATCGAGTTGACTTTTCGAGATAAAAAGATTTTGTCATGCAACAATAAAATGTCATGCTCTTGAGAATAGTACAATTTTGCTAGCTAGATTTTAATACAACAAAATATCCCAACTTCGGTTAATCCAATTTCTGTAATCTGTATCAATTCTTAGCTCTAAAATAGTAAAGACTAAAGACAGAAGAACAACGTTTCAGCTAATTAAGATAATCGCTCTGTGAGTTTCAAAATTTAAATTGATAGGAAAATACCACAAACTTAAAAAGGTCGACATAATGTATTTTCACAAATCAACGTCGAATTGATACGAATATGACACATCCATAAAACCATAGATATATGGACACGCACATATATATATATATAGAAGCAGCTAAAGAAATTACCTGGAATTGGAAGCCCAAGCCGAGAGATTTTCCTTAATTAGGCCACGTGAACTACAACTTTTGGTCCAGCTGCAGGTGGATATACAGGCATAGGTGCAGGTGGATATTGATATACTGGCATAGGTGCAGGTGGATATTGATATACAGGTGGAGGTGGAGGTGGAGGTGGAGGTGGAGGTGGAGGTGGGTATTGATATACAGGTGCAGGTGGATATTGATATACAGGTGGAGGTGGCTTTTGGCGACCGCAGCAGAACCACATGCAGCACGCCGCATCCATTGTTTCAAGCTACCGTATATGCTCTTCCTCACCCCCTATCTTCTTTATATACTATACATACAATCCATTTTCAATTAGTTTTTGGGGCTAAATTGCAAATTATGACCACCAATTATATGCTCATGTTTCATTTTGTCCGTCTACACTATTAAAGTAACGATTTACCTTGACTTTATAATAGCTGAAATACTATCAATCGTCACACCAGTTCAAGGCATAGAGAAAAAAATGCTACGATTAGCACAAGGATGGTATTCAAAATCCAAAAACCATTATAAGAATCACTGCAAGTTGGACATTCTTGACATAATTTCTTAACCTTAGTTGCACTTAATTTCTAGGATTTGTTTTCTTGCAAAATATAACTTTGCATATAACAGTGAGAGGTATATATATATGTATGTATGTATGTATACCTTTAAATTTTGTTGATGCACAGTTACATTTGACTATAAAATCAAATTTAAACTTCAAATTGAAAATTCAAACCGAAAGTCTTGATGTATAACATAAGTAAATTAAAGATGTTGAAAATCATAAAAATTTAGTAATCGTTTCGTATAAGATTTAAAATCAGGATTTTTAATGAATATAATACGTTCATTTTTACACTTCAATTTTTTTGCGTAAAATATGTTCCAAATTTTATGATTTTCGATGTCGTCAATCTACATACGTTGTAAATCAAGTTTTACAGTTTGAAATTTCAATTTAAAATTTAGATTTGATTTTATCGTCAAACGTAATTATGTGTCAATCAAATTTAAGAGGATTTAAGAGTAGTGAATCCCTCTTCTATATATATATATATATATATATATATATATAATAACGTAGGAAGATAGATATAAACAAAAATGAATTACAGTGAGTTAAGTACCTTTCCTTGTATAATAATTTCTCAATGATGTGAACATCAACTTTCAAAAACAATTGATGTGAACATCCTCAATTTTGTTCTTCTTGGCGTTTGGTTTTCCTTGTGGTTCTTGGTTTTGCTATTTCTTTATATTAGTGGCGGTTTCTTGGTGTTTTTAAACTCTGAAAAATAAACTCAAACCAGACGAAATTGAATTGATTCCGGCCTAGATCATTGATTTTAAGTTTACGTTGAATTATTGTTTGTTGATCAAGTATAAGTTTCAATGTTAAAACAAAGAAATAATATATAAAAGTAGATGAATTAATATCAAGTGGAGTCTGTCCAAACAATTGAAAATGACTTGGAACTTCGATTCCAGCTTCCAGCCACTGAAACATAATAAAGAAGTCTCTGCCATGGTTTATATCCAAAACCGGACATCAGATGTAGAAAACAATTTCACCAATTACAAAAAAAAATCTCTAGATTGTAGAATTATTCATTCCTGCTATACAAAATCATTCGCACTTTCTGCAAACAAAACCCCAAACTTCCTATGTACACCGCCGTTGTTCTATTCGATATGTTGTGGTTTCTTTTCATGTTGTATCAAAGTGCAACTAGTCGTTAAATAACAAGACAAACTGTAGATTAATTCTCCACAACGATACATTCTCTTATTTATTTATATATATATATATATTATTGAAGCAAATGGTACGAAGTAATGAAACAAAAACTACTGCTGCGCACCGATCGAAATAAAAATTGATGCATCAAAGTCATAAATAAAGGTAACCTAAACGAGTGTCGTAACAATTACAAATATAATCATGTAATCCAGTGGGTTAAAGATATCGAATAAATATTTCATAAGGATTCAGATAAAGTCAACGTACAAAAACATGTTTAGGAAAACAACAAAAGAAGACTGAGCCGTCAGATGACGATTCGCTTCAGAGAAAATATCGACACACATACCAGTACGTTTGATGGTCTGCTGGTTTTCTTCCAGGTTAGAACGGTATCACCGTCGATCAGACGCACAACGGAGTCGACGGACCACGAGAACAACGCGTAACCTCGCAAGAATCGATCACATGGGAACCCTGGATTTGGAGACAGAAAATCGCCGGAGAGAGACAGATTTTCGCAGAGAGATGATGAGAATAAAGAACATGTTTTTCATAGAAGAAACCAACTGTGATTTATATGTATATATAATTTTGTAACCGCCTAGGACTTAATTGCAAAAAAACAATTAACATGAGGTTCAAAAAGATACACCCATCACCATGAGGCTAAAGCCTCTAATTTCCCAAAAAAAAACACCGCAACGCCTCACCTAGCCCAAGACCTGACCGGACACTCGCGTGTGGAGAATTCTCTCATCATCTCATTCCACCTACAAAGGTCAAGTGAAGATGATGTCTATCAACATCTTCCAACTTTTTAGATTCACTAATGTGGGACTAAAAAACAGGTAAACACATGACACATTGGGCAATAATTCTCATCTTCAACTCAACATTAGATTTACTCAATTAACTTATTCATTAAGTTATTCACGAGCCTAATCCAAAATCAATGATTCAACCATGAGTTCCACAAAATTATTAATCTAAAACTTAAGAACAAGCTACCTATAACAATAACAATATAGTTACAATTTCCACAAGCCAACGTTGGAAGCAAGCTAAAGCCTGGACATTCTCACCCCCGTCCCATTCGGCTTCTCCCTCGTAAAAGGGTAGTCTGTGTACCCGACAACCGGATCCTGCGTGTAAAAGAGAGCCCTGACGTAACGGTTCAGAGGACTACCAGTCTTGAACCGCTCCACCAAATCAGGATTAGATATGAACAATCTACCAAACGAAACAAGATCAGCATCACCCGACGCCACCGCTTCCATTCCCAGCTCCTTGGTGTACCCACCACTTCCCATAAATGTGCCCCCATACGTGTCCCTCCAAGCTCTCAACATACGTCTCTCCGCCACTTCGTCTCCTTGGCGCCCAGCCTCTGTTTGCCCATACGCCGTGTAGCGTGGTTGTGTGATGTGAATGTAGGCAAGTCTCGCCTTAAGCGAGCGTTGGAGCTCATTTAGTTGTTGGATGACTGCAAAACCAAGTGCCATGGGGTTGGAATCGTAGGCATCGTTGTGGTCAATTGCAGGAGATATTCGAACAGCAACTCGGTCAGCTCCAATGGTGCTGCATACAGATTCTGTTATCTCCTTTAGGAAACGACAGCGGTTGGAGAGACTTCCTCCGTATCGATCTTTACGGTCATTGATGCCATCTTTGAGAAATTGGTCGATCAAGTAGCCATGAGCACCGTGGATTTCAACACCATCAAAACCTGGGTGGAATGGTATATGAGTTATTAGTGGGTGATTTTGATTATGGCTGGCAGATTTGCCAATCTTTTATTCAAATAAAAGATTTCCGATTCTATTTGCAATCAAACAAAACTAATCAAATATAAGTGTTTGAAATAAAACTTCTAACAAGTACGTAAGTGTTCGATAAAACTGACTTGGACCTGACTGACTTCGGCTTTGAGTCAAATTACAAGTATTTGATCAAACAAATCTAGTTGTTATTTTATATTGTGTAAACGCATTTGTCACTATTAGTATAATTTTAAGCCATTAAACCAAGGACAAACTATTAGCATAAATTGACCTCTTAAGTGTTGATTTAGCATGGTTTGAGTCAAGTGGGTGAAGACCATGTAGAGTTTTGACCCTACGAGGCAGTAGAAATATTTCAGTACAGTAATAAAAGATACTAGAGGCTACATAGATAGATAAACAAAATCCTAATGTGTACTCAATAAATCAAGCTATGAAGCCTAACAATGCAACACGTCTAATTGAGTCAACAAAGTATGATATGTAGATCCAGCATTCAACCAAGCAGATCAGTACCTGCTTTAATGGCATTAATTGCAGCTTGGCGGTAATTTAGAACCATCTCAAGGATTTCTGAAGTACGGAGTCGTCATGGTCGAGCATGGTTACCATGTGTGCCATCAGGCAATAGTATCTTCCATCTGGTAGATATGGGTGTGTCTGTTGACGAGATGGGAGCTGAAGTCCCTCCTGGTTGATAGACTAGCATAAAACAAAATGGAAACTAAATTAAATGTTACGTAGATGACAGAAGAAAAGAATATTGAAAAAAGTGAAATAAATATAGCCAAGACATTGATAGATCTGGAGGAAGTTCTAACTCCTATAGCACATCCTAACTAGTCCAGAAGTTGATGTATAGGAAAAAACCAATCCCTCTGCAGTCAGCAGTACTATATTTATCTTTTGAAAGAGCTTAAGTAGATACCAAGGATTACACGGAGGCGATTTTGCAGCAAAAACATTAGATAATCCTAGTAATGTTGGAGGACGTTTCACATAATTCGAAACTCTGATGGTTACTTTGCTAGGATACTCAATATAGGTGTACATGTACTACCTTGGTTTGATGCACGCCCAACATGCCAGAGCTGGCAAAATATGAAGCTACCCTTTGCATGAACAGCATCCACTACCTTCTTCCATGCTTCAATTTGTTCCTCTGTATAAATTCCAGGGCAATGTGGGAACCTTTCATTTAACCAGATCTTTCCTTAGAGTAATGAAAACTTCAAAGAAGCTGTATTCAAGGAGTTTGTTGACTACAAATCCTCACTAGGTAAACAGATCCTCGAAATAACTTCAAAATCAAGTGAGAGAATTTTCTAGAAAATTAGAATTTCTATTAGGTTCTTGCAATAGGTTTCCAAAATGCATTAACTACTACAGTTTATCGACTGAAAAAAACAAATAAGACTGAATTGCCCAGGCACTTAACAATAGAATTCCACCAAGCTACAAAATAGTTGTTGAAATGAGAGAACTAAGAGATAGATTTGTTTTAAGTCCTTAATTATCATTAACTGGTTACTGGCTTTGCCTGAAGTTAATAGTAACTTAGTAAGAAAGACAAGATATCCCATCTCAAATCGACATCAGTTTATCTGTTTTTCTTCTTATCAGGAACTTGTACACAAAATTTTGGCAGCAGGAAATGGACAAAGAAATTCTAACAATTGACTAACAATGGAAACTAAATTTAGAAGAAAAATATTATTTTCCTAGAAAAGATTTTGTGCTATCTGGAAGCGAGTGGCATACCCAGCAGCAGTTGGGGAAATTAGGGTGCCTTCAGTGATGAGGAAACCACCAGGTGTTGATCTCTGGGCATAGTACTCAGCATTGGATGGTTGTGGAATATTGTTCAGAGCCCTGCACCGTGTCATTGGGGCTAGCACCACCCTACAAGAAGTAAACTATTAGTGAATGATGAAATACAGAAGTTCAAAGAAAATGAAGTTCGATTGCATACAGCAAAATTTGTTTTACATGGGCGATCTTTAACAATTATACTGTCTACGAAGGAAATACGACAATTCTTTTAAATGGAACTGCTTTCTTTGTTGTCAAGAGTATGAAACAAAGCTCATCATTTGGAAAAGTAAACCAGACAATAAACCAACCCTCTCGCCCAAAAACAACATATGCATCAAAATTTGGCCAAAAAAAAAAGAGAAGAGCAAGACCTAACATTTGTTCAAAAGGCTATTATTTCAAATGTTGTGTGAAATTTAATTGGTTCGCCACATCTTTAAAACCCATTTACTTAGGTCAGGATAATAAACACAACTCTTTATGAAGTATCATACACTTTTATCTATGATATACACATGGACAATGAGGGTGGCCATAGCAAATCAGTCAACTTATTCTAAAACCAAGTGAATTCTGATAGATCCACTGCCCACAACCGATGCAAATAAATATTGAATATGAGATTGTAGCACAATATTTAACAGAATCTGAAACCGTAACATCCCCGAACAGCAGAAAATTTAAACCAAGTGAAAACACGTGGATAAAACCATCAAGAGTGGGGACATTACTGAAAGAAATACCCAAATACATAAGGTGCACCATATTACATAAGAGTTTGTCAAAAGAGTGATTACATCGGAATACAAAATACATAAAACGTGTAATCACGACAACCTAAATAGGTAGATGACATGATCCAGTCCCAAAGTGCAATCTCCCTCGGTCACCACCCGCCAGAACCACGAGGTTTCCTTATGGAAACTCAGGCATTGTTGTTGCATCTTTTTCAGGACCACGTTAGGTTCCGGCGGGTGGTGACCGAGGGAGATTGCACTTTGAGACTGGATCATGTCGTCTACCTATTTAGGTTGTCGTGATTACATGTTTTATGTATTTTGTATTCCGATGTAATCACTCTTTTGACAAACTCTTATGTAATATGGTGCACCTTATGTATTTGGGTATTTCTTTCAGCAATGTCCCCACTCTTGATGGTTTTATCCACGTGTTTCAACTTGATTTAAAAGTTTAAATTTTCCGTTGTTCGGGGATGTTACAATTGGTATCAGAGCCTGAACCAGCCGGAATTGTGGGAACTAAGTGCTACACCTAAAAGGTGGGAGCCACCTTTAGAATCTCACAACGTCTGGTGACTGAGTGACTTGACTCTGACGAGGACGTCAGGTGTTCAAGTGGGGTATGTTGTAAAACCCCCAAGTTTAGTCCAACATTGCTTAACATGAGAATGTTGGGGTGAGATATAAAGACATGAGCTCACTACCATAACACTTACCAACTTAAGTTTTGTGGCAATAGGTGGGTGTTGTGGGTCAGTGGGCACATGTGTGACGGACCGGAACCCGGGCTCGATGCAGGTTCGGGGACGGGACGTTACAGAAACACTTTTACTCTTAATTAATTGTGAAATTATATATCAAAAGCTGATGAACAGTTATTAACATCACAATGTTCCATGAAATTCATCCAAAAAACCGTATGAGCAAGAACAAACACAATCAAGATATTTCTCCGTTCCTAAAATTTACTTTCAAACTATTTTTATAGCTCCATCCAACATCAGATCCAAAACACCAACCTTTTCTTATATACTTGCATGAGACAAACAAATATTATTATATTCAACACCAACCAACAATCAAGAAGCCACTGTTCTATTTTAATCGGAAATACAGAGCCCATATATAAGGATAAACAAGAGACTTCAAGAATCAGAATGAAAAAATAAACAAGTTTATTCTTATATTAAACAGTGAATTCCAAACAAGCATATAATACAACAGTTGGTCCAAGTGGGTACAACCAAAAACTTCAAATCGAAATAAAAAGTTATCAACCACTATTTCTAGACCACTCGTCAACTCGACGACGATCCAAATTCAACTCGAACACACCAAACTTGACCCAAAAAAGCTTCCAATTAAACTTAATACCACTCGTCAACTGTACGACGATCCAAATTCAACTCGAACACACTAACCTTAGGGGGGGAAAAGTCCGAATTCGACTTAACACCAACTCTATGACGATCAAACCGACCACTCCGAAGCAAAACTCTCAGAACTTCAAAACTAAACCAACTACAAGACTACTTCTTCTTTTTACCAACCAATCCACCATCTACAACAAATTCCCGTCAATAAACAGTTAAGTTGCGAATCAAGTAATAGAGAACCATCAAATTCGGCCTAAACTCTACCAAATCTCCCAAAACATAAAAAATCCACAGATCTCGGAAACCGATGACTGACCTGTGGGAGAGGCGGAAGCGGCCCATCTGGTAGGGCGAGAAGAGCGTCGGGGTTCGATCCTCGTCCATGTCGTTCAAATCGAACGGAAACCCTAACGAAAAGGAGGTGGATTTGGGGAGGAAATGGAGACGAAAGGGTAATAATATAAAGGAGTGGAGTGAGAAGGTGGAGTGGACTCTCGTTTTACTCGTGCAGAGTTTGGACTTCGGACAAGTGCGGAGAGGACAGGTGACCATGTGTAGAGTCTGCTCCCGGGTCGTGGAGGTATGTCATGGGATGTATTTTTCCCACGTGATTTTACATCTTCGTTCGTGTGGTCAGGGGTAAGCAAAATTCGGTCCGACCTGAATTTTTGGACCAAACCGACTCGAATTTATTCGGTCCGGTCTTCGGTCCGCCAAATTCCCGAAATTCGGGTTCAGTTCGGTCCGGTCTAAAATCCGAAAAACCTGAACTCGGACCGAAACCCGAAAACTCACGGAAAATAAAAAAACTAATGAAAATTCAGATGAGATCGGTGAGGGCTTTCCTCGCCCTCCGCAACTGACCCTCCCCCCAATATCCGATTTTATTTCCATGGGCAAGGAGGACGATGTCAAGGTGGTTCCCCTAATCGGCGATGTGGTCGATCCCATCCCGGATGGTGTTGCAGACATCGAGGGCTTTGATGGAGCGGTCGAAGTAGTCGGAGAGCATTCGGTTGATGGGGATGGTTCGGATAAGGATGCGGAAGTGGTCATGGAGAATGATGAAGGAGTCCAGGAGTTTACGGATCCAGGAGAGGAGGTCGTGATTAGAGGAGGATAAGGTGTGGAGGAGGTCGAAGACGGGGGTCTGGAAGGCGTCGAGCTCGAGTGTGAGGTTGGTGCCCGGTGGAGTCCCGACATGAGAGGTTGGTGGAGAGGTCGCCAGCATCGTTAGAGTTTTTTGGGTGGTTTGCTTTGGAACAATAATAATTCTTTTATGGGTTTGGTTTGGTTATTACCTGTCAAAGAAGAAGAAAGAAATCAAGTCTTAACTTAAGTCAACAACAGCAAACATAAAGAAAAAGTAATGAAATTCGGTCCAAGAATGTTCGGTCCAGTTTTGGACCGAACCAAAACGGTTCGGTCCAAGTCGGACAGGACCGAACTCGGTCTGATCTTCGGTCCAAGATTTTTGAAGGTTCGAGTTTCGGTCCGATCTTGGACCAAAGCTCACCCCTACGTGTGTCAGTCAGTACGGCATCTTCCACCGACAAATAATTGTTTCTGATAGTGACTTATAGTTGTTGTTATTATTATATGCATCACCCCTGGGACTTTTAACAGGAACTAGCTACATTACACCCATCCTAGATTCCAAGTATCAAATATTCCAAGGTACTTTTTCATTTTTTTAGGGATAATTCAAATTCAAATACTACCGAAATATTTTAAAAAATATATAGAAATCCATACCCACTGGTCCAACTGGTCTGACCGCCTGAATGATCCCCATTCAATTCACTACGTACATTAACATCAACATTACTTTCAATGACTCAAAAAAGATTCACACCTAGGTGAGACAAGGGGTCGGGTGTACCCAAACCTACCACTATAAAAACAGTGATGTTATTTTTCAATTAGCTCAATAATACGAAGTACAACTAACCATCTTCGATTTCACAATAGATAAGAAATACATGTCGTTTAAATAATTATTTGATATAGTCTATGATACTTCAAATGTCAAAAATCAACATTAACACTGACACAATCGAAATGGACAAAGACCTCATTCAGTTCGCTCTGGTTCAAAAACTCCTTTAATTTCACGTTTTTATTTTGCACAATTGTTGATGTAGTTGGATCGTTCGGTGTAAATGTCGTAACCTTGATCATTGAACATCTGGAGTTTAATCTTGTGTTTTCTTTTTTTACCGCCTATAAATGTGAGGGTGAATGTATGCTATTTTCTGCTTAAGTTTGTGTGAACAAATTTATTGAATTTGTTATGCTATTCTACTTTCTTGGGTCAACTAGAAGGTTGCTTAATGGAGTATATGTGTACGTATTACTCATTAATGGCTAATTTGACTAAATATGAAGGATTAGCAGAATGGATGAAACGCTAGTCTGCATGGCCACAATCTGCTATTTTCTATCGATAATTCAAAATTTTCAACACCTATTTTCATGATGCGGGAGTGGAAGTGGGTCTCCGGCTTGCGAGATAAATCCGGAATCCACCGGAGAAAGCCACGGAATTCACCAAGAAATACAAGTTGTAATTCACCAAGAGGTTGAAAAAAGTTACAATTTTAAAGTCAAAGTCGATTCATTTATTCATGGGGTGGTCTTCTTTAAACAGAAGAGTTTGTTACATGGATATGACTTAATATGGATAAGATTATTTCAACTACTCTTATCCTGACATGTGAGGGAATGAGACAAACAATAAAGGAATAGAAACTTCTATCCTAACATGCACGTGTCGACGTGAATGACGTGTGATTTTCCAGCTCTTCGTGCATTAGCTCTCGTCTCACACACGACCATCATTCCATGATAAGCAGAGTGCTGAACTTGAAGGTTCGACGAACAAGCTAAAAAAATTGGACTCACAATCCGATTCATGACCAAGAAATTTAGCCATAACTACCGTCGTCTTTGAAATCCACAGGAAATTAATAGATCAACTATCTAATTTTTTTGGCACCGAGTTATATCATATTCATATACATTTTCCAGTTCACGTGCTCCTCCTAAATATACAGATAGCAAGCAAACGGCATCTCAGAATGATGTCAAGTTCATGTAGTTATTCTGTGAAACTATGATTTTCAAATACAGTCCAGTAGGAAGAGAAAATCCAATGACAAAATTGTACCTGAGTTGTGAAGACAAGCAAAATTCTAGCTACGTTGTGAAGAGTGATGTCATTACAAGAGACACAATGCTTCTCACTTCTCTCAAATCAAACTTCATGTTAGTGTAATTATAGCTTAAAAGTGTTGGAGAAACATGTCAGCTACATGAACTAGTGTAGTAGGAGTAACAAACAAAAGCAGTAACCTGTAATGACAGAATATTGCTCCTAGGAAACACTAAAACCGGATTATGACCTTTGGAATGAGAAACTGGGAAGCAATTAAACTTGGGAGGGGTACGAAAAAACATGCCAATGAAAACATTAATGCTAGACATGTAGAATTTAGATAGATTTAGATCCTGACAGGTTGGTGGAAGTTTTAAACTAAAGTTTCAGATACCGTGATTTCCAATTTGATTTCACTTTTTAAGCCTAACTTTGAATTCCAGTGATATATTGCTGTTGAAATACAATATATCCAAGACAGACTCGGCAATCAGGACTAGAAGAGAAGTCCGCATTCTTGACAAAAAAAAATTATACCAAATACCAATGCTCTTTATAACTCCATTTTAACTGTAATCCATGGCATTTCTGCCATGTCTAAATGGCCAAAAATGCCTTAATTAATTGGTATATACCTTAACAACTGACATAGTCATAACAAATTTGATAAACTCGGTGACAACATCCGAACAAGACTAGAAGTATATCCCATGAGAAGGCTCTCGTCGTTTCTTAATCAAAACAGAAAGACAAGAAACAACAAAAAGGCTATACATGACTCATTGACACTAACAAGTCAAAAATCGGTAGCAAAAGACAAAAATCGTAGATTATGTCACTTGAAAATAAGCATTGTGCAGAAGCAATGACAATTGTGATTCCATATTCCCACACTTCACCAGATCTACACAGAATACATAGACATTGCACAGCATAATGACAACTGTATCAACCAACACCATGTAAAGTTTTGTTGTTAAACATCCAAAAAATGGTTCATTGTTGTTCACCCAAACACATCTAAACTTCGGATATAAACAAAGACACCAAAGAGGTTACATCCGATTGTTTAAACCTTCACCAACAAAAATTGTAGAAGTGTTAACAATTTGAATTCCATCCAGCCAGTCTCACCAAATCTTTATATGAATAACAACACGACATTTCACATTACAAAGCATCGATACGTAAAGAGATCTATCATACATTTCGTACCACAACAAAGCACTAATCTTTTACCATTTTGCATCGAAAAGGGATCTCACTTATTGAACTTTTCAGCACAAACAAAGCAAACAGGAACTCCTAAACCTCAAAACAACAAAAGACATAACAAGACTTACAAACTCAACGTGCATTCCCATTCCCATTCCCGTTCCGTCCCTCCACCGTGATTTCAGACGCACCTTTGCTGCGACCCCCTTCCTCGTCCTCATCCTCCGACGACACGAGCGTAAACCTTCCCTCTCCTTGTCCCAATTCCCTCAAAGGCCTATACTTCTCATACCCGACCTCCCCTTCTTTCCTCCCCAACACCGCCGCGTAAACCCCCAATCCCCCAACAACAAGCCCAGCCAAATGACAGTTAAACTGCAAAGTCGCGATCGCCATAGCGCGATGAAAATCCTCATGCCTCCTACACACCACCCTCCACCTCCCCCACCCTTCCACCTCCGCCACACACCCTCGCGCCACCACACTCGAGAACAACGAGAACCCAATCTGAACCACCCAGGACCCGTACAACACCAACCCGACTCCCCGGGCGAGGATCGGACCGGGCGACCGCGGGCGGAAGATCGCGAGAAGAGAAGCGAAAGCGCAGAGGAGAATCGGGGTCTGGAGGAGATGGAAGTAGCGGGAGTCGAGGGTTTCGGAGGCGGGAGAGAGGGCTAGGGTTAGGTAGTGGAGGGAGAAGGCGGCGAGGAGGAGGAGGTGGAGGATGGGGGAGGGGAGAAAGGAGGAGGAGACGGCGTGGAGAAGGAAGAGGAGGGAGGTGGGGAGGGCGGCGAGGTGGGGGAAGGGGTCGTGGACAGGGAATGAGAAGAGGGTGGAGAGGAGGGTGAGGAGGGAGAGGAGGAGCGTCGAGATGGTCCGGAAGGAGTGGGTGGTGGAGGGGAAGAGTGGGGAGAGAGACTCGTGGACGCCGACGAGCAGCACGGCGGCGCCGCCCAGGGTGAAGGTCGTTAGGCCTGACATTGACCGGAATGGTGTGGATCAATCCTGGCTTGGTGGGGTTGGTGTTTGAATTGGGTCGTAAGTTTTTTTCTTTCTTTCTGGTCTAAATTGGCGACTGGGTGGTTCGACCTGTTTAACCGAAAATCAATGTTGGTGTGGTTGGATTGATGAAAGAGCTGAAGGTGGTTTTGTCTGTAATAGATGTGAATTGGGTCGGATTTGGTTTGATTGGGTGGTCGGATCGATTGGTTAGACAATTAGGTTTAGATTTTTCCTATTAATAATCTTTATTTTAAGTTTCGAACTTGCATATCAACTACATATAAGTGATATAACCCTACTATGTGATAGTAAAATAATATGATTTGCATTTTTTTCTATTAATAATCTTCTTGTTGGTTTTTTTCCCTTTTGGGTTTGAAGAGTTAAAAATGTAAGACGGATGTCAATATAAATCCATCAAGCAAGTAAAAGTAAGTACTCGTCAAGCTCACATCGCTAACTAATAATAAAACTTCAAATCTGATATTAATGTAATCGTATACTTTCCGACCTCAGTCCCGATGCTACCGTGTGCCTAGTGCAATCGTCTTAATTTGTTGCTTAAAGTTACATATATTGGAGTGGGATGGTAATGTGGACTTTGCGAGTGTTCATACCTTTTGACATGTTGATTTCTCGTAAATCTTCTAGATGACGTAGGCTGTTTGGGCTCTCCTTGTAATTAGGAAGTTTACCCGATCAAAATCACAATAGGCACTGAGATTCGTGGTGTTGACTTAATTCTATGGAAAAAAATACCTGACCTTAGTGCTTATTGCTTGATGTACCTCACAATTCAAGAGCAGCTTGACTCCGACCAAGTTTGGAAAATCACTTCGAAATATGATCTATGTGGACTTGCTGGATGGTGGCGACCTGCTGGCTTGTACGAACTACGAACCCGAGTAGGAAGGGTAATTAATTACACCAAGCACAATCTTATTATTATTTTTGGTTACACACAAATATATAGGTTATATACATATGAAAATTAACATTATAACCTCGAAAATAAAAAAAACTACGTAGTACGTACCCACATAAATTCACTAACAAAGAAACACACATGACCACGTTGAAACCCTTACAACGACCAACAAGACTTATCTTTGAACATTTGTGAAATACCCTTACAGTAAGATTTGATAATGCAGTCCACGCAGGGGCGGACCTAGGCGTGGGCACGCGTAGGCAAGTGCCCACGCTAGAAATTTGAAATTACTGTTAGATATTAAGAAAAATAATTGTGTGCCCACACTATCGATCAAGTCCAGAATGACTTATGAAGTTTTGAGTGTGTGATCAACTCACAATAGAGTAGAGAGATAAGAAGTTATAAACCCCACCAAACAATTACTAATTTCCGATGTGGGACTATTGTGGATTGTGTTGTATACTTAATACTTGTATAAAATAAAAACCATACATCATATTTAACATCATTTCCAATCTCTTTAATCCCTACAAATCATACTAAAATCCACCAACACCCCAAAATCCCTATTTCTCCCCCAAATCCACTCCTCTACGCCGGCTCCACCCCTCCTTCCGCATTTCTCCACGACCACGAGATCACGACTTCGACGCCACCTGAAATCTCCACCTGAATCCACCTCCGGCTCCACACCTCCACGGCACCACCTCTCCAGCTCGACGACTCCACCTCTCCAAGACTCCAACTCCGCAAATCACAGCCACTCCACGGCTCCACCTCTCCAACTCCCATCTCCAGTCTCCAGTCCACTGTCCACCCGCCCTCTCGGTCCGTCGGTCGACCCCCTGCTCCACCTGACGGTTGACCACCTTCACGGCTTCCCCGGCCTCAATCCCCTGCTCCACCGTCACGGCTTCCCGGCTGAAGGTTAGATACTTAGATGCTTTAGTTTATTAGATCTTGGTCTGCTGTCTCCATACAGCTCAGGGTTGACCTGACTAGAAAAACAAAAAGCTTCATAAATATCAACTTTAAAAAAACAATGTGTGTAAAATAATAACGTATTTGTTTGGAACAAAACTAAAAGATATTAGTAGATTGTTAGGAAATCCCAAACAAGTTTAATTATAAAAAAATACAAGGGATATTACTTTACAAATTTCTTCGTTTTGATCACATCCTAGTTTTGGTATTCAGAATATTACTTTACAAGTAATCATTTAGATTTTGATTAGAGAAAGAAAAAAACTACTTGCACTTTTCTAATAATTGGATTAGAAACCCTGTTATGAAAATTTTCAAAATAAATAAATAAATTGTACCTCAACTTGTTTTCGTCGCTGGAGAGGATGGCTATTTGTCCATGCTGCACATTCGAACTCTAAACTCCTCAAAGTCCAAATTGCTAACAGATATGCAAAGTTTGAGGTTTGACCCAAAGCTCAAAACAATAATCCATAATATAATATCTTCTTGAAATGATCAATTTGGCACACACAACAAATTAACTGTTGATTATTTTTTAATCTTAGTTAAGCATTGAACTAAGTGTTTGATGGGAATTAAACAAGTACCTGCCAGCCAGCTTCTATGTTGTTGACAATTTAGCCCCAAATTTTGACAATCCCTTCTGCTGGTGTGTGGGATGATACTAGTCTCGCCAGCAGAGATTGAAGGTGTGTGGAACGGCGAGAGCTTGCTCTCTAGTCTCGCCTTTGATCCTTGGGGGTTCCTATGAATGTGTAAGATCCATCATTTTTCTTGAATTGCATATTCTTCTTGATTTAGTGTTTGATTACGAATTATGAGTAAAGAATAAAATAGCTCCTCTTATTTAGTGTTTGCTTTTGAAAAATTTGATCATTGTGTTGTTTTAGAGTTTGGAGTCTGATCACAACTCTATTCAATTTTTGTTTTTCAGTCAGGAATGGATAAGTTTTTGATTAAAAAACCCAAAGAAACACAACCACCGGAAAAGCGAAGTCGAGTTGAAATAAATTTAGCTGAATTAGTATCAGATCCAGGAGAAAGAAAACAAATTTCTGAATTTCATCCTACTATGCATAATGAAATTCGTAGAGAATATTACTTAAGAGGACCTTACCGCCCTTCCGATCCTAAGTATGAGTTCCCACAAACCAAGATTGGTGCCAAAATGCGACGGTTCAACACTGAATGGTTCAGTGAATTCAATGATTGGTTAGAATATAGTGTCACAAAAGATGTTGCTTTCTGTCTTTATTGTTATTTGTTCAGCTCTTCTGGGACAGAGAAAGCATTTGTTTCGATAGGATTTAGAAATTGGAAAGATAAGAAACGTCTAAATTCCCATGTTGGAGGGCCCGATAGTGCTCATAATCATGCCAGAATCAAGTGTGAAAGCTTGACTAACGAAAATAGACACATCCGACCAATGTTAGATAAGCAGACAGATCAAACACGCAAAAGCTATAGGGTTCATCTTAATTCCACCGTGATAGCCGTTCGTTATCTTCTGAGGCAGGGATTGGCTTTTCGTGGTCACGACGAAACTGAAGACTCATGCAACAAAGGAAACTTTCTAGAGTTGTTAAAGACATTTAGTGATATCAGTGAAGACATAAAAAATGTTATGAAAAATGCCCCAGAAAATGCTAAATTGGTCTCACCTAAAATTCAGAAGGACATCGTTAGTGCTGCGGGAAGTGAAACAACTAGTGCAATAATTGCTGAATTGGGTAGTTCTTTCTTTTCTATTTTAATCGATGAATCGCGGGATTCATCGATAAAGGAGCAAATGGCTATAGTGCTACGGTTTGTGGATAAAAATGGCAGACTTGTTGAACGTTTCCTTGCTATTGTTCATGTCCGTAAGACTAATGCTAAATCTCTAAAGGAAGCAATCGAGAGAACACTCTCTAAGCATGGCTTGAGTATTGCAAAAATACGAGGTCAGGGATATGATGGAGCAAGTAACATGAGGGGAGAGTTCAATGGATTGAAGACCTTAATCCTTAAAGACAATGAAACAGCGTATTACATCCACTGCTTTGCACATCAATTACAGTTGGCCTTGGTAGCTGTTGTTCGAAATCATGGTCAAGTAGACTTGTTTTTTCATGTGGTTTCAAGTCTGTCAAATGTCATTGGAGTTTCATGCAAAAGACTTGATATACTTCGTGAAAGACAATCCGGAAAAATTACAGAAGCACTTGAAATGGGAGAGATTGAAAGTGGGAGAGGATTGCATCAAGAGACTACACTCAAAAGGCCAGGTGATACACGTTGGGGTTCTCATTACGGTGCTTTGATAAATTTGAGTCTCATGTTTGGTTCTATTGTTGATGTACTTGAGATTATTGAAGAAACTTCAAATTCTGGGAAAAAAGGAGAAGCCATCATTCTACTGGACAACTTGCAAGACTTTGAATTTGTTTTTTGTTTACATTTGATGAGAAATGTCTTAGGACTAACTAATGATCTCTCAGTGGCATTACAAAGAAAAGACCAAGACATTATTAATGCCTTGGATTTAGTGGCAGTGGCAAAACAAAGTCTACAAGAAATGAGAGAAGAAGGATGGGATTCTATATTAGAGTAAACTACCCAGTTCTGCACAAAACATGATATTATGGTTCCTATAATGTCTGAATTTTATCGTCCTCGAGGGCGTTCTCGTAGAAGAGTAGAGAAATTTTCTAATGTGCATCATTATCGTGTTGAAATATTCCACACAGTAATCGATATGCAACTTCAGGAGTTGAACAACCGTTTCACAGAGGGGAGCACAGAGTTATTGATGTGTGTATCGTGTTTAAGTCCTACAAATACTTTCTCTCAGTTTGATAAGACAAGATTGCTTCAAATGGCCAAATTTTATCCCAAAGAATTTTCTGATTTTGATCTCATTATTCTTGAGAGTCAATTGGAGACTTATGTTCGTGATGTCAGATCCAATCCAGAATTTGGAGATTTGAAAAGTTTAACAGAACTCGCAGAGAAGATGGTTGAAAAGAAGAAAAATTTAACTTTTCTGTTGGTTTTCTTGTTGATTACCTTGGCATTGGTCTTGCCAGTTGCAACTGCAACAGTTGAGAGAGTGTTTTCGGCCATGAATGTCGTGAAAAACAGATTGCGGAACCGGATGGGAGACGAATGGGTTAATGATGCTCTCGTTACGTACATCGAACGAGAGATTTTCGATACGATTAGTGATGAAGTTATAATGAAAAAAATTCAAAGCATGAAACCTCGTAGGATTACCTTGTAACAAACATGTTTGAATTTAATATAAAAACTTTTTTAATTATTATTATTTGGTTGATATATTTTTAAAGGGTGCCCACCCCTAAATATCGTCCTGGGTCCGCCCCTGGATATGTCGAACCAAACTTATGGTGGGTGAACCTCCCCCAGAAATTTGCGGGTGTGTGTTATAGAGAAGAATTGTATTTGGTTAGAGGTTGTTACGTTCAATTTGTCACATGTCACTTTCTTATGTTCCTGTAGCAAATTCCTCTCCTCTATATATATACATGGTATATGATAACCCATGGTATAGGAAAATCATTCTTATTTACATTCTTGTGCCACGGTTCTATCAAATAGCAAAGCAGAAATCTATAATCACGATAATACAGAAATCAACATCAGAAAACAACAGTTATCATGATATAATAGCCCTTGGTAATCATGATTTACGGTTTTTAAAACCAACATCAGAAACAAACTAAAGCCTAGATTTTCTCAACCCAGTCCCATTCTATCGTCTTCTTTACCATAAACGGCTAATCTGTATACCCAACAACAGGATCTTGCGTATAAAATAACTAAAGCCTAGATTAAGATTTTCTAGTCTAAATAGGCGACTGGATATTTCGACCCCGACCGAAAATCAGCGTTGCAGTGGTTGGATCGATGAAAGAGATGAAGGTGGGTTTTTTTTTCCGAATTGATGTGAAATGAGTCGGATTTGGTTTGATAGATTGGGTGGTCGGATCGGTTGGTTAGACTATTCCACATAATTTATTATTGCGTCTTGGTCGGCAACGTTTGGACTAGCGGATCCGTGACATATCAATTTATACTATGCAATAGAGAAACATGCTAATCCATTGGTTTCTTTGACTGCTGTACTTCATGTTTGATTTCTTTTCTTCTTAGTTCAGGGAGATAAAAGTGTAGGGCTGATACCAATATTGGACTCGATCCTCAAGCACAGATCGCTAACTAATAATCAATCTAATTTCAGCGTAACCGTATACTTTTGAGACCTCAGTCCCAATGATACCGTGCGTCTTATGCGATTGAGTAGATCATATACTTTTCAATGCGTACCCTGGGAAGGAAAACAAAGTAACTTAAATAGAACCTGGTTTCCATAATGGCGGAACTTTATTACTTTGGTGTTAATTGTAAGAAAAGAAACTTGTAAAATAGGAGAAAGGCCCACAACCACAGCATTAATGCTCTTTATTACTGTACTTATTAAAATGTGGCATTTGAATCCATAGTAACGAGAAGATAGAGAACTTCATTTATATCATCATACCGTGTTTTCACATAAACGAAACAAAACCACACACTCATCAGAACAATTAAGCACACAATGATTAGTTAATGCCATCTTCAAACTCTCACACCGACCATATAACATCACCACCATCCATCATCATCAATTAATTATCGTCACCGAGCGAGTACTGAGCGAGCAAAGCCCCACACATGTCCAAGGGCTTCCCCCTCAAGAACCCGAGCGAGTTAGCGAACCTAACGTTGGATGCAATCCCACTATTACCCGTGACAACCACACGAGCACGGTCCCTACCATCCTTAACCTCATTGCACTCCTTGAGAGGACTACTAACCAATTTCACCTCACAAAGCTCCTCCTCATGGTCGTGCTTAATGGGGATGGAGTAGGTTCCGGTGGTGTCGGTAAGACCCTCGGCGGTGTAGGTGATGGCATTGGTGGTGGTGTTCTCACAGACCAACTTCACCTTGGCGCCTTTCATGAACTCAGTTATGGTGGTCTCAAACCCAGCACGGCAATTGTCACAATACACCTTACCCTGGACGAGGAAGGACGAGGGAGCGGTGGGGCGGGCGAGGGCGGCGGAGAAGAAGAAGAGGGCCGCAAGGGCGAGGAGAACTTGGAGCTTTGCCATTGGTAGTGATTGGGGTTGGTTAGGAATTGGTTGGCTCTCTTCTCTCTCTTATTAGGGTGTGGGCAATAGAGAGGGGGGGTTGGCATGGGGTGGGCTTTATAAGGGGGATTATATAAGAGGGGTTGTGGCATTGGTGGTTTGGCGCGAAGGACGGTTGGGGGTTTGAAAGGATTGGTTGGGGTGCAATTAAACGGCTGTGGAATGGGTCAAGTGATGTGGCGTGCATGCCAGATGGATTTTATCACTAGATTCTATCGGTTTTGGACACTAAAAATAAAGGTAATCAAATGTGATATTATGTGTTTGTTTGTTTGTTGTTGGATTCGGGATGTTTATATTAGTAAATTCTTCGCCGTTCGTTCGTTCTTGTAACGAATATAATTATATATTACTCTTTCTTATGTGATGAGATGCTAACTTTAACTTGTGCTTGAAATTATTTTTGAATTGGGGTTAACATGTTTCGACTTGGAGTTTAAGCTTTTGCAGTTAAATATATTGAATATTGATGATGTCATTGCTACCAATACCATTTGTCAAACGTTTTGTTAGAATTTTATGCTTGTGTTAATGAAATTCCAGATGTTTTTCTGTAACATTCCGAAACTACGGAAAATTTAAAAATTCATAATCAAGACAAAGAGCACAATAATCAAGGCGGGACTGTTACTTCTCATAAACAATAAAGCGGTGCATCATAATACATCAGAGTTTGCCAAAATTAATACATGATTACAACAAAACGATAAGGGAAGATAAATGCAATCATGTGGACCTCAGTGGTCTGACTAGAGGATCCGACTCCAAACGCGCGCGCCCGCCGATCACCACCCCACTGGACCTACTGCGGTCCTGAAAATATATAACAACAATGCCTGAGTTTCCAGAAGGAAACCCCGTATGCCAACTCACCTATATATGCATGCATTACACAATGAACCTATCATACTAGTAGCATGTCATGACATCGACAGAAATGGAAAACAGTTCCCCCGAAGGGTAAAACAGGACATCAGTCCGACAATCAACAACGAGTCTCCCGAGGAGACCTACTGCAGGCACATGCAGTCTTACAACACGCGACATCGCACCCCCCACACGCAGCGACACTACTCAAGGGTTCGGCAGGGAGCCTCTGTCACGCCTGCGGGCCGATAGAATACAGATCTGCAAATCTCAGTGGTCGGAGCCACAGAGACCAACGGGGCCGTCGCCCGGAAGGTATAACAACAACATCTCGGTAGGTGCCCAGCCGAGGAAAACAACATAGCCGGAACAGCCTCGGCTCAACAATCACCATCGCCGGCACGACCTCGGCGGCATCACCGGCACAACATCGGTGGTCCATCACAACAGTCCGGCACAGCATCGGACAAATCCAGACCGAAGTCTGCCAGGTCATCAGGCTCCTCGAGCCGCAAACACCAACCGCGCCGCTATAAAAGCAGGGCAGCGACCTCCGTAGCCCGTGGGCCGGTAGTCACCTCACCCAACGCCAGTTGCGTGCCCGCACAACATCAACAATGGGATCCGCGATCCCTCAGGCCTGCTATACTACAATAAGTCCAATCAATCCATCACATTTGTCACGCTCCATACCTGGAACTGACGCGTCCCGAACACCCACACTCTTCCCAACGGCGGTCCCTGGGTAGGCACGCATCACGCGCCCACCGTCACCTCCCGGCTCACGCACAAGGCGAGGACACGGGTTTCCGTGGCAAAGTTGGCGTTCAAAAAGGGAACCAGGAATTCTGTCCTGGGCCCAAACGGTCGACCGCAAGAGGTGATTCGGTCGACCGTTTCCAGAAAGGAATCGATCGACCGTCCCTAACACGGTCTACCGCTGCGCACAGGACACAATCCCCCCAACGGTCTACCGAAGGTCTAAAACCGGTCGACCGAACGAGGTCAAAATCCGGAGTTTGGTCAACATTCAAAACATCCTATCGGTCGACCGACTCAGGGGTCTCGGTCGACCGCAAACTAACAGTCCACTATTTTCAATCATTTAATCCTTCGGTCGACCGACTCAGGGGTCTCGGTCGACCGACAACAGTTAGGGTCAACCTATATTTCTACGTCATATAACGGTCGACCAAACTCAAGCCTACGTCCGAACAACATGCAATATACACAAATAAACTTAAGTTCCGGTCGACCGAACACGAGGCCTCAGTCGACCGAAACGCAACAGGCAGTACAGATATACATGCAATCGGTCGACCGCCCAAGGGCCGGTCGACCGTCCGGTCGTCTTCAACCTCGCGCCAGCCGAGGTTTCTTCGCCCAAACGCGACGTCGGAGAGGCCTCCGACCTCCTCCGACCGACCAACACGACCCTCTCATGAGTGTCAACAACAAAACCACACTAGAGAGCGGCATACCTCAAAAGAAACGACAAAAACGCCGGAGCTCCGCTCGCGCACGTCGCCTCCGGTGATCTCCTCGTGCGCTCAACTCCGCACCTCTCCTGCCTGGACCGCTTCACACCTCACGCCGACGCAGCCTCCTCCGCCTGAGCTTGAGCGACTGAGGAAGAAGGTGTGTGTTCGGTGAGAATGGAGGAAGAAGAAATGAGGAAGGAGATGAAAGAAGAAGGAGAGAGAAGGGCCTTATTTAAAACTCGGTGCTACAGTAACCCCAACCCTTTACCTTCCCATGCAACTCCTGCACACCCACTTCCCCATGCAAACCACACTTAAACCATCATTAGTCTACTAACCCTAGGTTAGGGATCTAACATTTTCTGTAACAGACAATTTATACTCTTTGGACATAGATTTTGGAAAATCCCCGGATCGAAGGCAACTGAAGTGGAAAACCTTACCAGTCCAGACTGGATTTGTGCAATCATATATACATAATATTGGCATAGTTGTGGATTGTATACGTGTGGTGTGGTTAGTAGATAATTAATCGAGGCTAGTTCAGTTGGGAGATACATTCTCTTGAGATTGTCAAAACCATGAATATAATCTCAGCAATCTCGTTCTAATATTTAAGAAATTGAGTTTTACATGAAGGTGGGACAGAAGAGTAGATTTTTAAAAAAGAGTTTAAGAGACTAATGTTTTTTGCACCACCAGTGGTGTAAAAAACATTTCGGCCATGGTGTACAATGTTTTGGATTATTTAACATTATCAATCTAAATTATCTATAAAAAATCAATCTAAAAGAAAAAAGAAGCTAATCTCGGGAACCCTTCTTAAACATTTGCAATGAATGCAATTACTGCATGATAACGCTGAAGAAATGATGCTGGCGAAGATTGTAACACGATGATGTTGTCAAGCGAAAATTTGACGTATTGGAATCCACAAAGCAAATAAATTAACCTAATCCATACATCTATTTTGTTTTTGTATCCTACGTTGTTCAAGCACCAACTAAGGAGAATAATTAAATTCCCACACCCATGACAACTTGTGATATGAATGTGGGATGCAAATCTGCGAACTATCTTAAACAATTTAAATTAATTCTTACCATATATGATATATGAAGAAAAAACAGCAATCCACAGTCGAGAAACCTCGAACTTAGGCAAATACACAAAAATAAAATAAAATAATGCCCTTGACACTAGGGCTGACAATTCGGGTCATGACACGAAACCCGAACCCTACACTAAATATCACGAACTGTAATTCGGGTCGACACGAATGACACGAACTCTAATTCGGGTCGGGTTCGGGTTGAAGTATTTCGTGTTTCATGTAATTCGGGTTGACATGAATAACACGAATTGTAATTCGGGTCAGGTTCGTGTTTCGTGTAATTAGTGTCAAACATGCTAGTTCGTGTTCGAGTTAATTCGTGTTTGTGTAAATTTGTGTCAAACATGTCATAATTAGTGTCAAACATGTTATTTCGTGTTCAATTAATTCGTGTCTGTAAACATTCGTGTCAAACAAGTCGTTCGAGTTATTCAGGTTAATTCGTGTTTGTGTCAACACGAACACGAAAAATGGATTCGTGTCAACGTGGGTCGTGTTCGGGTTACCAAATTCGTGTTCGGGTTTAAGATTAGATTTTCGTGTTCGTGTCGACTATTTCTTATTAATTCGTGTTCGTGTTCGAGTCGAGGAAAAACAATTCGTGTTCGTGTTCGTGTCAAACACGACACGAAACACGAATTTGTCAGTCCTACTTGACACTATGATCTTCTCAAGGACAATTGAACTAGATTTGTCCATATTTTCCACCATCAAAATTTCATTAGTGTTTTAGGTTTTACACCTTCAAACATCTATAATATCTCTATATTTAGATATATCTATCTTCTCCACCCACACTTTTGCGTCCATCCAAGAGAAGGCACCAAACCCATTAATTTTACCTCCATCAATCTAAAGTATTGGTCTTAACTCGTGAAGGAGTACGATAACAATTACAAAAACAATTCATTCTTATCTCTAAAAGAGATTTCAATAGAAACAAAACAATTTTATTTTTTTTGAAAGTTAGTAGACATGATATTATTAAAAGTTTTTGGTATGAACCACAACAGAACCTCTAAAAATTTGGTATGAACCACAACAGAACCTCTAAAAAAATACAAGTCGTCTTAAATTTTCCCAATCAAAACAACTTTCATAAGAAAAATATTGCCAAAGTATGTTATTTATGTTTAATTAATTTTTTCCTATAACTTAGTATTTCGATATCAAATAGTCTACTTACTACCTAAACTCCAACATTTCTACTTTTAAGGTACGATTGGTTTGCAAAACTTCAACATCGAAGTGGAAGAACTAATTTCAGAATGATTTTCTAGTAATTAATTTGCAGAAAAAATTAAAATAATTCTGAGAACTAAAATTCTTGGACCCGTAGAAGTGAGTTATAAATTCAGATATAAATAAAATAAATCTCGAGTCGAGATACGATTCTTCCTCTCCCCATCCGATTAATAACACTTCTCCTCAGCAAAACCACTTCTCTCCTCTCTCCAAATCCCAACCTCGCAAGCCTCGATCTCCTTCTGCTAGCCATGACGGTGGAGAGAACGGGACGGAGAAGAAGGCGCCCTCTCCTCCCCGCCTCCACCAGGGCGCACCTCGAGTCGATGCTCGGCCCCGGGGTTTTCCCCCCCGAGGAGCGGAATTGGAGGGGCGGAGTCCGTCTCAGGGCCGGACTCCTCCACGGAACCGAGGAGGTCGAGAAGACGGAGTTGTCTCCAACCGTCGGGGTCTCGCTCTCCGTCCTCAAGAGACTCGGCCTCCTCAATGGATCCATGGTATTGCTCTCTCGTCCCAAATTTATTCGATTCACGGTTTGAGTCGAGATGTAACGGATTTTTAACAAACATTTTCATTTGCGTTTCTTATGATGTATCGATAATCGAAATTAGGCTCAATGGTTTAATTGGTTTTTCTAATGATTTATCGAAATTATACTGAACAGTTTCATTTGTACTTCTTGTCATGTACCGAAATTATACAAATGCATTTTTTTTTCAGTTTTACTTGCTATGAGTTATGATGTGCTGAAATTATACTACACATTTTCACTTTTTTACTTCTTATGGTGTGCCCAAATTATACTAAACATTTCCATTTGTACTTCATGTGGTGTATGGAAACTAAACTAAACATTTTCATTTGTATTTCTTGCGGTGTACCAAAGTTATAATAAACAATTTCATTTGTATTTATGATGTACTGAAACCATATTAAACATCTACATTTGTACTTATGATATATCAGATCGTACTAAACATTTTCATTTGCACTTATTATGGTGCATTGAAATTGAACTAAACATTTTCATTTGCACTTATTATGGTGCATTGAAATTAAACTAAACATTATCATTTGTACTTCTAACCTACCCCAACTACTTTGGGATTAAAGACTTTGTTGCTTTTGT
The DNA here is from genome assembly GCA_963682175.1 of Triglochin maritima. NCBI lineage: Eukaryota > Viridiplantae > Streptophyta > Magnoliopsida > Alismatales > Juncaginaceae > Triglochin > Triglochin maritima. The sequence goes on from OY821775.1 coordinate 2,629,912, forward strand.
ATAATGTACCAGAATTGCCCTATAAATTCTGTTTATCGTACTAAACATTTTCATTTTTAAATGTTTGTAGGTGATTGTCAAGAACTTGGGAACGAATGTAGAAAAAATTGCTAGAGTTGTTGCTCTTGATAGACCCTCTGAAGGTGTATCGGAGAAGTGTTTTGAACAACCCTCGACATCTTCTTCTTCTTCCAACAATATCAAGTCCATACTTCCCTCATACATATACAAATCAAATGACAATTTGATGGTTGACCAGGAAGCGGCTTACCTAACTCCAACACTTGCTTTTAACATCGGATTGCATATTTCGTGCCTTGAAGCTTTTGTCTCCAAAGGAAATGATTGCGTCCAGGATATGTTTGAAGATCATTGTGCACTTGACGCCCAACAAACAACATCTTCTGTTCATATACAACTTTTGCCATGGCTGGAGCTACCAACATATGCTTCTCTAGTGTGGATTTCTTTTGTAAAAATACCAACAAATGGGGTACTTGAATCTCTAAAGGTATCTTCAAAAATTGAAGCTAAAGATCGCCAACAAACCATCATCTCGGCACTCACGGAATATTTCAGTGTCGACAGATTTATGGCCTTAGGTGATGTTTTTTCGTTGCAAATAGACTGGAATTGCAATTCAGAATTGTGTATTTCTTGCTGCACCCACCGAACCGACAATACAATCTTCTTCAAGGTTTTTTTTTTACTCTATCCATTTGCAGTTTTTACACATAGACAAGCAATTGAGGAAGCTTCACTGGACTGAATATTAACTGCACCCTTATATCAATATCTTCATTTTGAGTGTAATGACAATACATGATTCCATCTTACTTCACCAGTTTTAGCATTATTAGTTTATTACTCGTTTTCAACTACATGGCTGCAATTTAAATTGCTTCCCTTATGTAGGTATTCATTTGGTCTTCTTTGAGTTACACCAATCTCCTTAACACCTCTAAACAATGCTTATTTTCTTCTGTTTTACTTTTTTCTTCTTCAATATTACATGTATACTTTCTTTTTCCTAAGCAAGAATATCAACATCGGACATGTCATCTGAATTTGTGAAGTATGGTTGACCTTGCATTTACTCTACAAAAGTTTACCTCGTTTACGATGCACGTATATGTTAACTTTAGATGTACTTTGTCCATTCAAATATTCCAACTTGCACTAGAGAAGATGTATATTTTCCTTTACAATATATCTTTAATTCTGCATCACTAGTGATAAAAAGAGATATGCACCATGCAGATGAGATCTTTAATTTATTGATTGCAAATGGGTCCTCTTCTCGGATTTGTTATTTTGAGTCAGTTCACATTTCATTATTAGTTTCTTGATAAACTTGGGCAGTCAGATCCTTTGGCATGTTATTGACTTCGATGCTTCATGTAGACTAAAAGTATACGACATGCAAGAACACAAACCAGTTAATCATATTGTAATTTCTATATCAAGATTATCCATGCTGCGTTCCTGAAGAACTAGAGTGATGGACTTGGAATGGATTAATTCATGCAAAATGCACATGCGGCTGTCCATGCTTGGTGTATGCACGCACGACAAGAGTAATGGACTTAATGAATTAATTATGCTATCTGGATATGTTACTATACCGCATTAGTGTTGATTTTGTGCCTGATTTACTTGGTGACTTAATTTATGTGATTTTGCATATTTTAAGACATGAAAGTCAATGACTATTTTAGTATTTTATCAGGTCACGAAAATACAGCCATCAAACGAGCACATTTTTCGAGTGAATTCCAATCATACATTTCTAGCCATTGCTGAAAGTGTTGCTTCACCTATTCCTCCAAGGACATTGTATGGCGATATAAATAAATTTGCACCAGTGCAGAGGGATGTAGTTAAAAGATTGGCTTCTATCATAGGACCTGCTCTATGCCCATCCGTCCTTTCATTGAAATTTAGGATATCTACGCTTTTACTGGGCCCTGCAGGTATGACCATCTTATTATTTTTCTAGCTTAGCCATTTCGTTTTGATATTAATGAAGTTGTGACATGCTTTTATGGAATTATTTTTCAGGGTGTGGTAAACGTACAGTGGTTAGGCATGTTGCTAGCAGTTTCGGGCTGCATATAGTGGAATACAATTGTAATGAGCTAGTGGGTTCTTCCGAAACAAAGACCCCTGTTTTGCTTAAAGAAACCTTCAAAACTGCTCGAAGGTAATTCTCCATTCACTCACAAGGCAAAAAAGAGATTGACAATTTGGAAAACGTAATCAGTTTGATAATTGTTGTTGACATAGAGTTCTTTTATCCTTTTCCTGTTTTGGGTTAGCCACATTATACCCAGGAATAGAAAATTTAATTGGGAAAGGGTTGCGAGAATGAGGTCTCTCTGTAAAAAGAACTTTGTTTTTCTTCTATTTGGTTATTGGTCTCAATCACTTCACCTGAATTGAAGTGCTTTATGCACTTTGATCGTGCTTTAAACTATTTCATGCCCACCAACAATGTCATCACACGAATCATTCTTAATCAGCCAAACAAGATAAGAGCATGACTTTGATAGTTTTGACTTTGAATTATTACCTTAAACTATTTTGACTTTGAGATATTTATAACATTTTTTTTGTTTAATGGGATTAAATAGATAAAACTACCTTCTTCACAAGTTGACCTTTTGGGTTTCCATTCTGTGTAGATATGCGCCATCTATACTGGTCCTTCGCCACTTCGAGGTGTTAGCAAAGATCTCCTCCGATGGAGGTTCATTACATGATCAAGTTGTCATTGCCTCTGAGTTAGGCTCTGTAATTAGGGATCTCACTATGCCGATTTCTGGTCTCGAAGAGCAGTATCTAGCCCAAGAAGAAGATGCCAGTCCAGTAAGATGGATTTTTTAATCTGTTGTTTGCCTTACTAAATTGTTTCCTCATAAATGTAACATTCACTTTCTTTAAATTTGTTTTACAGCATGTTTTTGAAAGAGAAATGATTAGCATGCGCCAAGTGTACTTAGTTGCCACTGCAAGTGATGCTGATGATTTTCAACCAGCTATTAGACGTTGCTTTACTCATGAATTAAGTATGGGATCTTTGAGTGAAGAACAACGACTCGAGTTGCTGAAGCAGTCACTTCAAGGCATTTCAGAAATTCAAAATCAAGTACGTGGATATTAATTTTATGTGTTTAGTTGTTTAATTGGACACATGTGTACTTGTGTTACTGTTTGTAATTAAAGATGGTGAGGCTTTGAACAGATCGATGGCAATACTACGATAAAAGATGTCATTGGACAAACCTCAGGTTTCACAGCTCGAGATATCAGGGCCTTGGTTGCTGACGCAAGTGCAACTTTTGTGCATAAGCTTTCCACTGAAAAAAGTGCAAACATAAGCTGTCCTACAGAAATAGAGGAGAGCAACAATATGGTGCCCGCCCCAAATAAAGTTGGTGATTCTGAGCATGTGGCACAAACCTTGGAGGTTGAAGCACTATGCCAAGCTTTGGAGCGGTTAAAAAAAACAAATGCATCAGCACTTGGAAGACCTAAAGTGAGAACCAAACCATTCAAACTAGAAAACATGAATTATGATAATTGCTTTTGTTCTTGTATTTTTTTTTTTGATGATTGTGTTCTATTGCACATGATTTCCATGGTCGGATTGTTTTACTTAAAATTGAGTGTGTTGTTTGAATCTATGCTTCTTTATGCCCTTCGTAGTGTTTGTTTGACTAATTACATGTAACATTTATTCCTCAGATATGTTGTCGACAGTGTATTGATTCTTAGGTTTAGATTGCTTTGTATGATCTGATTTGACACTTATTAAAGGGTGTCAGACACAAAGTAGATATCATATTCATATCTTAAAGGTTATTGGTATTCACCACCTTTGGGCATTTTTATTTGATGCCATCGCTGTACTATTCAATCAGCCTTTGTAGTCTGTAGATGAAAAGGTTGCATAGAACTTATGTCAGAAATTCCGACCACCTTTTTACCTTCTTTGCAAGATATGGAATGTGTATATTGATTGATTGTTAGTCTGAATTGTACTTTCCTTTTTACGATTAGGAAGAAAGAATGATTGAAGTCTCTTAGTTGTTAACGAACGAAGCATCTTTCCCGTAAGCTGGAGCAACAGTTGTGAATTGCTGAACAAATATAAACTTAACATGAAGTTATTGAGGAACAATGTTGATTTCTTGTCTTGATAACTACCAGGTAGGATAATGACCTTATAGATGCTATATTAAACAACTATGGATATACTACTATACCTTCAGTGGATAGAGAGGGAAAATGAAGCTGGATGTAGTTTTGTACCAATCACTAGGCGCATAAGTTCTGTTAGTGATTCAGGCAACATCTCCTTGCTGGGGTGTTTGTTTGGTGAATACATCACTCACAAGCACTAAGAAAATGAGAGCCACCTCACTGGCATACAGTCTACATTTTTATTTTATTTTCAGTCTTTTTCTTGATAACTTGAATTGCTTTCACGAATTCCAATGTCGTTCTGCTAAATTACCTACCATTTAAACCTACAGTATTTTGTTGAAGCTATCTATCACATACTTAATTAAAAGATCTTCTCTGCTAAAATAAAAACCATCACCTAATGTGCACAATGGAGTGATTTCACTGTTGACTTTCTTTTACACATCGCCATTCAGCTTTGCATTTACCTTTTTTATTAACATCTGGTTGAATCTCAAATATTTCCACCAATGGATGTCAGATTGGTGGGATAGTGTTTTAACTTTTAAGACCACATTGATAATCTTATGTGTTGTCCGATCATCTATATTAGGTATTATTTTGTGATATTTCCAGTTCTTGAATGCGGAAATGGTATTGGACAGGTGCCTGATGTGAAATGGGATGATGTTGGTGGACTTGAGGAAGTGAAGAAGGCCATGCTTGACACAATCGAGGTAAATTTGTATTTTTTTTACTCGTATTTAAAATAGATTTATATGTCAGTCGGATATATACATTGGCTTTTGATTTGGTATTATTTAGTGATATAAATTTGGTGCGTATATATACATTGGCTTTTGATTATGTGAAGGTTTGTCGCTGATTAAATTGTATCGTCTGCAGCTACCTCTCCGTCACAAAAAATTATTTGTAACTGGTCTACGCAAGCGTTCTGGCATTCTTCTCTATGGACCTCCAGGAACAGGAAAGGTATGTAAACTGCTTATATCCCCAGGTCTATATAATGCAACAATTTAGTTATTAGCATGTACTGTCTGGAACAACCTATTTTTTCCTTCTTTCTTTGACCTTTTCGTCTTAATGGTGTTACTTGTAATAACATGTGCTCTATAATTCTTGTAGACATTATTAGCAAAGGCTGCAGCAAACGAGTTCTCTTTGACTTTTCTGAGTGTCAAAGGGCCTGAGCTAATTAACATGTACATAGGAGAATCAGAAAAGAATGTGAGAGACATCTTCAACAAGGTATAGTCAGTTTGACACATCTTTAAGAACACTGAAGATCTTTCTGAGCCCGACTTATAATACATTTGTTGTCTGAAGGGTAGGTCAGCATTGCCCTGTATTATTTTCTTTGATGAGCTTGACTCCCTTGCTCCAGCTCGTGGTGCGTCTGGTGATTCAGGTGGTGTCATGGATCGTGTGGTTTCTCAGGTTTGTAATTAGTTAGTAACATCTATATTGTGACTTCTATTTCTTGGGGACTGATTGCTTGTTTTCGGTGCAGATGCTTGCAGAGATTGATGGCCTATCGGATCCGTCGCAGGTTCTCTTATTGGGAGATTAGCCAAATAATTTTTCAACATGTGTTGTTTGAATAGCTGTTTTTCAAGCATTGAGTTGAGAGAGTTGTTATTCTGTACAGGATTTATTTATAATTGGTGCAACCAACCGACCTGATCTCATTGACCCAGCACTTTTACGACCTGGCAGATTTGATAAGTTATTATATGTTGGGGTAGATTCTGATCCATCCTATAGTGAACGGTAATAGCCCTACGAGAATAACATTCATGTGCTTGTATACTGTTCGTAACATTTTCATGTGTTTTGTAGGATATTGGCTGCACTTACAAGGAAATCTAAACTGCACGATAGTGTGTCACTGTCCTATATAGCTCAAAAGTGCCCCCCCAATTTCACTGGTGCAGATCTGTATGCATTATGTAGTGATGCTTGGTCTCATGCTGCTATGAGAAAGGTAATGCGCCTTGTTTTCTTGTCATTTATAAATACTCACCAATACTTGTCGCGATGGTGTTTTTTTAAAATATTTTTTTCCTATTACAAATTCTAAATGAACTACGTAATAACTTTGCGTATTCTGATGACTCACCTTTTCCTCTTGTAGTGGTCTGATGACTTTTTTGTAGCTATTTTTGCAATATGAAGTCATTAGGTTAAGGTGCAATCGATAAAAAAAGGATTTCAGATACTAGACGTTGTCCCCTCATTTTTGCGAACTACCATTTTTCTGTTCCGAATCTTTGCAGTATAAACTTATTTATATTACCTAGATTATTTATTTTCTATAACCTATGAGTTTAGTCAATAATCATTTCATATGAAAGCATTTAAATTAATCATGGTGAAACAACAAGACACGCTGCAAGTTGGATATTGGATTACAAATGCACATGACAATTCCAATTCTTGTTCTTACTTTGTTCTGCTTCTTATCTCATAGTTGAGTAAGTTGTGCTATCCTTATTACTAGCAAATACTGTCATTTTATGCTAAGGTTTTGTAAAAAACTTACCAAGATTTTGTAAAAACCTTAACCTTTCCTTACGGTTTACAAGGATTTTCATTGGTTTCGATGCCTCACAGAACCTTTCTGGGTTCTCTTGCGCAACATAATATCGTTGATCTATTATCATAGCTGTGTACATTTTTTTTCTTAAAGAAGAGTGGTTAGTCCGCACGGTTTAACTTTGAGTAATACACTAGTGTCAACACTGAGATAGATAATTCTGATAATGAACACCTAAATCTGTTCCAGCTAGCAATCTTCTAACTTGGAAGGAATTGATATGTGAGAGATAAAGTACTGTATGTTGTACTAATATCAATGTAGTATTTGGAGGCAATAAAGTAATATAATGTTGTACTAATATTGATGTAGGTATTCCGAGGCGGTTGATTTTATCTTTTATCTAGTATGATTCGTTTTGGAGTTCATGTTCAGACCTATTAAATTTGATCTTCCCAACTTTCTTCCAGGGTAATCAATCGTTGGGCAGTGCAATTTTCATTGGAAAAATTGATGCTGCATTAACCTCTAATTTGTTACTTGTGTTGGATTTCTTTATTCGTATTTAGTTCTAACCTGCCAGCAAGAGGGTAGTCAGGTTAAAACCAGACAACTACAAAGCTAAGTTGCATTCACTAGGTGTAATGAGTCTGGTGGAGTGAAGTACGTGTTCTTGGGAGTTGCATACTTGGTTGCGGTACCTATTTAAAGATTGAAGTTTTGTCTATCTTTACAAGTTAACATAGGTATTAGGTAGATTACCATCATGGTTCTCTTTGTAGCAAATGTTTATAAGGGTTTTCTAATTATTTTTGTTATTTTTATGACCTAGTCTGATACTAGCTACTAATTATACTTGGAAAACATCCATACATCCTTATACGATGCTGCCATTATTTCATTTGGCCTTTTCTTAATTGATTGATAAGTGGTCTTATGTTGCTTCTTTGAGAACTATTTAGTATGACGACAAATGCTCACATAAATCATCATCTTTAAGGTTTCTTCGTATCTACACGGATCTTCTGACTCTGTTGGCAGTGAAGATGATTCAGTAATAGTGGAAATGGAGGATTTTATGAAGGTAATAATCAAATGCTAACTCTATTATAAAAGATTTCCTGAATGGTGTTTGTAATGTGATCCTGTTCTACTCCTGGAATTTCTTTGTCGTCAGGTCCTGGAGGTTCTAACTCCATCTGTGTCGATGGCGGAATTGAAGAAATATGAAATGTTGAGAGACCAGTTTGAGGGGAAGTCAAGATGACTCTTTCAAGATGCTCATCTTGGAGTTGAATCCGCTTGACTTGAGTTCCCATGTCGCCAGTATGAGTATCCACTTCTTTCCCTTAATATAGCCAGCACTTCCACCTACTAAGCCTGTGAAAATGTAGTTGGTAGCTTCCCTTCAAAACCTAATTCCCATTTTTTTGCCTTTCGGGTGAATAATTTGATTATCGTTATAGCATTTATTCGGTGATGATTATGCATGCATAGAAGTCTACAATTGTTGATGCAGAAGATGCATCCACCGTGATTTCACCATACGTGGTGAGTACTGAATTGGTTAGATCGTCGGTAATAAAAAAATTCACAGAATCATCAACTGCCTGACTTGTTTTCCTCTAAGACCATTAAGCTATCTTAATTAAAGATCTATTAAGGCTTTTGATCTATATGAAGAAACCGTTCTCCTTGGCGTGATTTGGATATAGGTTTTTTGTTTTGTTTGCCAGCAGCGTCGCTTGCGCCATGAAGTTGGTTAAACCATTATCATATGTTTCTCTGTGGTTCGCATTTGTTTCAAAACTAACTTTCAGCGAACACATCCCATCTCCCCAAGACAAGGAAATTCAAACTCCATTGGGAAAAAAAGAATCTTAATACAATTGTTCCTGTCCAACTGTTACATGTCTACTGACTTAATGGTTTATATTTTAATTTCAACTTTCCGAAAGAATTTAATGTGACGAACCGCACACTGATTCTAGCCTTCAAGTTGATATCTGAATTTTTTATACGAAAAGATTATCCACCGACGTGGAGATGATTCCAAGTGCAAATTAAGATTCTTTCTTCACGAAAGTTCCAGTTTTACAATATTGAGTGGTGATGGGGTTTGGAAACTCGTTACCCTCTCCCTCATCCGCTCTTATCTTTTCCTCTCCTCGATCCTTTATATGGCCTCCTGTCCACCTCCTTTGCCTTATATATATATATAAGGTTAAGCTCTAGTGAGTCTAGGGCTCATCAAATTTAGTTTAAACCCCTCTCACAATTGGATCTTATTTACAGTTAATCTCATTATTCATTAGCATAACCATTTTTTTCTTAATCTACCTTACATTTTGAAATGAGTGATGAATATTGTGCGAGCTTAATTTAGAAAAAATAAGCACTAGACTCACTTAAGAATTCATATATATATATATATATATATATATATATATATATATATATATATATATATATATATATATATATATATATAGTCAATATCTAGTGAGTTCAATGTTTATTTTAGATTTAAATTGCAATTACTATCTACCATTAGATCATTTATTAGCATAATCATTCATAATTTTAATCTACCTTACAATTTCAGATGAGTAATGAATATAATGAAGACTTAAAATAAAATAATTAAGTTCTGGACACACTATAATGTGTGAGTGTCTATATATATATCATCGAAACCTTCCAACTCAAAATATCATCGATATCCTTTATTATATCCTAGTATCTTAGCTTAGGAAGCCCTCATTCAAACCAATACAAGACTGAGATGGGAGAAATTTTAGAGTTAATTGAAGGACATTTGGGATATAATAAATTATTTAGGGTATAGATAATGTTTTGAAGCATTTAGAAGTCGTATCAAATTATCTCACACAGTCCCATAACGCTCAAGCACTCATAGCTTAGTAATTTATGTACCACTAGAGTATTTAACCATGGGTATGTTCGATAGCAACTTAACTATGCATCATCATAACATAACCATCCAAACGGCTTATCTCTAAACATAAACAAAGATTTTGAGAGATTGTGAGGCTTCTGTATATTATGTTATTAAGAATGGTGTGTTTGCCCATGCTTGTATTATTGTATATTATTTATCAAAATTCAAACATCATCAACCAAACATAATAGTTCGCATTGTTTTCTAGGAAATTATTTCTTTATAATAGTTAGGTGCGCATGGCTTATGAGTCATTGAGTTGTGCATGTCCACCCCAAAACGCAAAACCCCTAGAATGAGCCAATACATGACGTGAAAACTTTAGCTGTCTGATTTTTGTTTTCTAGTTACCAAAGAAGAAATGTATTACCGTGTGCACCAAGACCTCCCAAAATCATTTTTTATTTTTTCAAGGAAATATTTAATATTTTATTATTGGGTCCTTTATATGGCATTGAGTTATTCAAAGAATATGCCACTTCCAAGTCGAGAAGCTATTTAAAATACTCAATAATATCTTGATCAGAAAGTCAAATTAAATTATGATCCACTCTTTGTGGTTAAAATTTATCCAAATGTGCAGAGGTGTCAAGTGAAGATCGCACAATTCTGAATGCTTTTCAAAACCAAGATGCGAGCAAGAAAAGAAAAAATAAACAGCTATACGCAAACATTATAGCATACATTTTTTCTATAGATTGTTTTACTTGAAAGAGAGAAAAATGCATCTAAACCATGTTCTCCTTCCATTTCCCCTTGTGCATTTAACCAGTAGGTGTTTTTATTATAATATATATATTTTTATCGCAAGTTAAGGATAACTGCAACAATAGCAAAAATTTCTTTAGGCAAATAGTCTTTTCTTTAACATTAAAAAGTTAGCATATTAAATAAATGTTGCTATCCAGCTTTCCTTGCATTTTTGTTTTTAAATTATTTTTAGTTCTGACTTTGGCCTTTCTCATAACATATATGATCCCGAAGAAAATTTATTTTGATTAAATTTAAAAAATAAAAAAAATTCAAGAGACCTGCGTTGTATAGGAAAAACTTATTTCACAGGGGAAGAAGACTTGATGAGCAATTGATTTGATGACGGATGAGGGTGAGGTTCCACGCTGAGAAATTTTGAGACCAGCAGCCTCTCACGTGCGTCGGCCTCCAAACCACGTTAGTTTTTTTCTGGGAGAGTATGGTATTGGATAAAATATGGTAGGTAATGATTGGGTACAATTCTAGTTGGTATTTTTTTATTTTTTCCAACTTTTCTACTCTCTCTTGTGACTTGTGAGTTGTGACACATTTTACTTCTCTCTCCTCACAATTTCTTGCTCTTTGTCCAACTTTGTCGATCTCTTTTATGTTACATTCTTACTCACTCTCTCACTATATATATATATCCCAAATTGCTAAAATACTCACAACATAATACAACAATACCCACATTACGAGACTTTTCCTCCTTTCCTATGACATTTTTCTTCTCTCATGCATCTAACACATTTTCTCTCACCTCTCACACTTTTCCCTCTCTCTTCCTAGCTCTTTTTTTATTGTTTCTTTTTCAATTTGAATTTCAAATTAATATGCCTTCCTAGTTCCCATTATAATTACATGTGTTATTGTCTCTAATCCTCCACAAGTTATCAATTAGTGAAGTCGCAGGGGTTATTCCGTTGTGTATCAAAATTATACCATGAAAATACCTAAATCTTATCACTTGTATACCCAAAGCGTAAAACATAAATGAAGATGACAAATATTGTGATATGTAACTACCCAAACAAAAACATGAAAATAGTTACTCTACAATCCCAAAAAAATTGTACTACAAACAAAACCGAGAATCAAATATATATTTTTGGTTCATAAAAAATTAATTAATACAGAATTATGGAAATTATATTATGAAAATACCTCAAACTATAACACGAAAATACTTATACTACAACAAAAAATACTCATAATGTAAACACTAAAGAGGACCATAAAAGCATGTCCTACTACTCCATTCACCTCCACTTCATCATCTCTCCAACCATCTCTCAATCCCGATCATCGCTCACCCCACCATCAGCACGTTCTCTCGTGTTGAGAAAAATGGAGATGTGACAAAAAATGGAAATAGAAAATCAACATTGGAAATTTAGTAAGTATTTCTATTTGGTGATCTGGGTATCCTTCATCGTGATTTGGGTAAATTGAGAAGTATTTTGGGGTAGGATCAGAATCAACGTCGACGGGTTCATCATTTCAACCTGTTGTGTTATTTCGTATCTTTAACCTGGATTATGAACAAAAAGAAGACAATGATTTCAGTTGGCAAGAAAAACTCAATAGAACAAAATAATATTATGTAGTTGAAAAATGAACAAAAAATATGAAAACAACAAATGAAGATGAGAAAGTAAAGTGAAAATGCAGAAAATCGATGAAACAATGGATTGTTGACAATAAAATGTTGCAAATGTGAGATTTCGTAGTTGTAATAAATGTTGCAACAAAAACAAACATGAATAACAACACGAAATTAACTAAAATCACAAAAATAATATATATATAACCATAAGAGGTGGAAGCCATGAGAGGGGAAGGTGACGATGAGAGGGAAATAAAATGAATGAATGGTTAGAGTATATAATGTTATTCCCCCAAAAAATTGAAATGTTTTCAAATTCAAAATATTGAAAATCATGTACTACCTTTTGGCAGGATGGGTAAATACGTAAAGGTGATTGGGTATTATACGGATATAGTATATGGTAAATATGGATGGTATAAATACGACTATGCTAGAGAAGGTGGATGTTTATCTTCTTGTTGTCTGTCAGAATCTCACATCAGCATGCGTGTAGGAGTGAGAAATAGCGTGGGAGTCTTACTTTCCTAAAATTATGATTACCCGATCCATCTCAATTGATCCCGCGATAGTATATGAGTCCTTGTACATGGTCGCGTGCGTCCTAGACGTGGCTGACGTGGTCAGTTGAGTCAGCAATCCAGTAAGTAGAGAAATTTATTTAATAACATGTTGGTGTCACATACAACCTTTAGTTTCTCAATGCAACATTACTTTCTCACTGCAACGTTTGGTTTCCTCATGCAACTTTTACTTTTTCCGACGCAACTTTTGGTTTTCCCAAACTTAAAATTGCAAAATATGTTCATATTTAACATCTACGTTTGTCCTTTTTAACATAATAGTTTATCCTTTTTAAGTACCGGTTTATACTTTTTAAGTATAATTTTGTCATTTTTAAAATAAGAGTGGTTATTTTCCTTTTTAAGTATTGTTTCATTTTTTTAGTTACGTTTGTTCATTTTTAAGTTATTATTTTCCTTTTTCATTTTCTGTTTTTTCTTTTTAATTTTCTGTTGTTCCTTTTTAAGTTGTTGTTTTTACTTTTTAATTTTCTGTTTTTCCTTTTTAATTTTCTGTTGTTCTTTTTTAAGTTATATTTGTTCCCTTTTTAGTTGTTGTTTTTCCTTTAAAAATTTTGTTTCGTCTTTTTTAAATTATGTTGTTCCTTTTTAGGTACTGCTTCAGCATTTTTAAGTTCCTGTTTTTCCTTTTTACGTATTGCTTCATCCTTTTTAATTTTCTGTTGTTCTTTTTTAAGTTATGTTTATTTCTTTTTAAGTTGTTTTTACTTTTTAATTTTCTGTTTTTCCTTTTTAATTTTATGTTGTTCCTTTTTAAGTTAATGTTTTTCCTTTTTAATTTTCTGTTTTTACTTTTTAATTTTCTGTTGTTCCTTTTTAAGTTATATTTCCTTTTTAAGTTGTTGTTTTTCCTTTTTAATTTTTTGTTTTTCCTTTTTAATTTTTGTTTCGTCCTTTTTAGGTTATGTTGTTCCTTTTTAGGTATTGCTTCATCCTTTTTAAGTTCCTATTTTTCTTTTTTAAGTATTGTTTCATCTTTTTTAATTTTCTGTTGTTCCTTTTTAAGTTATGTTTGTTCCTTTTTAAACAAACCACAAAGAAACCAACTTTAAACAAGAACACCACAAAGAAACAAGTTTTTCAAAATAACATCGAAAAACCAAGATCGATCCATCACACAACAAAACCAAAAACTTTAAATCAACCACAAAGAAATAAACTTTTTCGCAAAAACTCAACACAAAAAAACCCAAATCATCAGCAAAGAACCACACTTCCAAAAAAATCAAGATCAATCAATCATGGAACAAAACCAAAAACTTCAAATGAGCCACGAAAACCAAACTTTCCCAAAAAAACACTACACAAAAACTCAAATCAGCTACGAAGAACCACATTCTTCTTCATTCGCAAAACTCAACACAAAAAAACTCAAATCAGCTGCAAAGAACCACGTTTCCAAAAATACCAAGATCAATTCATCACATGATAAAACCAAAAACTTCAAATCAGCCATGAAAACAAAACTTTCCCCCAAAAACATCATACAAAAAACTTAAATATGCTACAAAAATCACATTCCTCCTCCTCGCCTCGAGAAAGACTTCAACGCCAACCACTTCCTCCTCTTCCTCGCCGACCAACTACATCGTGACTTCCTAACCAACGTCGTCGGCGTCCCAACATCCTCAAGACTCATTCCCGCGTCATCTCCTCGGCATCCCTCTTACTGATCTCGTCTTCCATTGGGAGAAAATGATGGAGAATGAAAGGTTTGGGGGGGGGGGATAATTGAAAGTTTTGATAATATATGTATGTTGAAAACCAAATGTCACATAGTTCCGCGTGTGTGTGATGTGACAAAATAAATAATATGTGATTTAATTAATCTTTGGTTTTTACGACTGGATTGATCACGTCAGACGTCGTCCCGGACGCACTGCGGCCAAAAAATATTTCCCATAGTATATTGCTTCCGACCAAACTCATCTCTTATTACTTCTAAGAAAATTAAAGAAATTTACTCAAAAGAACATAAACAACACAATTTGACTGACAGAAAACACCTACCTCTGGTCCATGGCTAACTAGTTTTTCCAAATCCTCCATAACTACCTCATGCCACCTCCACGTGGCACCATTCAAACTCATCCAAGTAGCACTCAAGACTCTTTATATACACCCTAGGAAGAGGTCTCAAATTCCACTTCCACAAGAAAAGTTAGGGTTTCCTACAAGGTTTCCACACCAAGCCCTAGGAATCCATCCAACCATGCCCAAGAAGGATGATTCTCCAAAAGGGTACGCTCCAATGGTGGTAGGGGTGAACGAAAGCTCCCCAAAAGGGTTTGTTCCGATGATCGTCGGAGTGGAGGAGGAAACGGAGCGGATTCTTGTTGACACCAAGCTCTTGAAGCATCCATACATAGCACTCTTGCTTGAGATGTCTGCCCAAGAGTTTGGTTATCAACACAAAGGAGTTATAAAGATCCCATGCACGCTCGAGTACTTCCGCCGCTCCGTCGAGATCGTTGCCAGAGATAACTTGTAACAGTTTGTTTCCTGCCGTGGATTTGCTTTCATGTTGGTTGGATATTTTTTTTGCAGGAGAGTGTAGAGTATTATCTGTTATGTATTTTTTTAGGGTTTTTTTTTCCTTGTATTTTAGTCTTGTTGGGAAGGTTGTTGGTTTTACTTTCATGATCTGTTATCTTCCTGTTATTGTTTCTTTTTGTGATTTTAGGTTAAGGTGTGCATGAGAGGGGTTATGTATTGTGCTCCTGCAATTATGTTGTTCATATTTGTTTCTCATGTAATATCTTTGTTTCAGAGTTTGATATTAATTTTGTAGGTTAGTTATTTCGTAGCGTTTGATTTAGCACCCTTATCAGATATTTCTTGATGACTTTTGATTTTATTGTTCGGCATTTGCATGTTTTCCTTGGGTCAAACTTATGATCACAAAATTCCCATGGTTTTCATGAGTATATTTATTCATTGAAGAACACCTTAGAATCTAGATCACCAAATCAGTGTAAGAATTTTGTTGCGTGCCATTCAATAGAATGCACGCGTCAACAAATATGGAGACCAAATCCTCCCCAATAATAATAATAAGTTTTAGTTTAGCTTAACCTTTTGCCCTAGAAATAGTAGTAGATCCATTAAGCTTTGAAACTTATTTCAGCTTGGACTTTTAACTCGTGAAGACAAGTTCACAATTACTCTAGTCAAACTGACGTGCTTGTCACTCATGTTGCCACAGTTACCTTTTGGATCTAAAATAAACGAAGACTTAATTTGCTTCTGTTTCAGATGTGAAAGAGACCTTGTTAGTATGAGAGGCGATAAAATATATTTATGCCCGAATTGGTGGCAGAATATCCTAAGAATCCAACATTTATTTGACCAAAGAATGTGCACATTTATAAACCATCATCAAAAGATAATCAGATTCTTAAAAAACAAATGAAGGTTGAATTCTCCTCCTTTGTTGTTCCAAGTTTATAATCTCCGGGGAGACGAATTCTCTTGACATTGGGTTAAAATATATCCAAGTTTATTTTGAAGATAGCAAATACGAGTTTGTCGAAAGACACCAAATATTTAGAATCTTTCGATAACATAAAGCAAAATTTAAGATTCTTAATCTCAAGGACGTGTTCCTAGTTCCTACAGACAGTTGCGCTTGGAGTGCCTTGTCATCCAACTGCCAAATGGACCATGAAATGGTTAAATCCAACTCAGGCCTCAGCTCTAGAATCAATCAATATTCTCACTACAGATAATGGGCATTAATTCTAAGAGAATACGTTCATTGACAATAAATATATAGATTTCATCACTTGGGATAAAAATCACAACATTGCAAGCAAATGAAATGGTTAAATCCAACTCAGGCCTCAGCTCTAGAATCAATCAATATTCTCACTACAGATAATGGGCACTAATTCTAAGAGAATACGTTCATTGACAATAAATATATAGATTTCATCACTTGGGATAAAAATCACAACATTGCAAGCAAATGAAATACAAATAAATATCTCAAAATTTCTTAAGAAAACAATCATGCAATAGCTAGGTTTTTTTCTCGGACTTTGTAAGCTTCTTTCTTTTCTTTTGGTTCTTGTACTCTTCATGCAAGTTAATAGACGCTAGAGTTTTATTCAACTCTCCCCTCAATCTCTCGCTCTCCGAAATCTCTCTCACCACGTTGAAATGGTTTTCCAACTTCGACCTCAGCTCATCATCATCATAATCCGCAAAGTTCTCTCTTTCTTGAACCAAGCTAGAAAACAAAGACGACGAACCAGTTTCTCCAATCTTTCTCTTCTTACGGTTTATGTTAGACTTCCCATTGAGCTTAAATGGTTCTTGCTCTACTGATAATTCCACAAATGCCTGTTGAGGAGTGGAAATCGAAAGATAGACTGGATTCTGAGTTGTGTTCATCACTGAAATGCTTGAGGCCATGGTAGAGATTGTCGGATGGTAATGTTTGCTCAGCAAACTCAACTCCCACAGGACCGAAGCAAGCGCTCCACTTAAATTTGGATCCGTGGCGTCTGGTTGATATTTCTGTGATAGGTAACAGGGGTGAGATGAAACAGTTGAGCAAATAAAAAGTGATTCATAGTCAAAAGATAATCGAAGCAAGTGGCATACCACGACCAAGCCTGAGAGAGAACCTCCCCCGGCATCACTTTCCAACAAATTACGGCATTTACTATTCTTCTGAAGCAAACTCTTTAGCGTGACAAGTGCTACAGAAATTGAAAATAGAGCATGAGAAGATGATAATATAAGCATATGTAAATCTTCATAACAACAAATTCGGCCATCTTTGGTATGCACACAAGAAGGAAATCATCTTGGTATGGAGTAGAGGATGATAATAAAAAAAAATCTGAAGCAAACTCTTTAGCATGACAGTGCCACAGAACGAAGTCCTCACTCCTTTTTTTAATGTCTCATTTGTGCACTTGGAAATTAATTTCAGAAAGGAATGATATACTATTCTCATGTCCCGATAAAAAAAACCATTCTCACATTTTTTATCGGTTTAATACATGAGAATGGGACGGATTCAAGGAGGTTGGATATATTTTTCCTACGATGACCTTCAGATTACACACGTGGAAGCAAAGATTTAACAGTGATGCATGTAATGGTACGACACAATGATCCCTCATCCCATTCCCCTCACCCTCAGTCATGCCACCATCATATTAAATCTTAACATAAATCTTTAATGGCAAGAATTCCAAAATGCTTTTCTCATGACCAAGTCCACCATGATAAATTTACGTTAATATAAAAAACAAAAAAAAACAAATACCTGTCAAAGCCTCGGCAGAACCAAAGCACAAAGAAAACGTAGCCAGGCGTTTTACAAAAGCAGCTGCCCTTTGCATATCATGTTGTTTTCCATCGCATAGCATTATGTTTAATGCTTCAGCCAATATCATACCTTGTTCTCTGTTGAACAGAATAAAAAGTTTACAAAGTAGTAAAGTTCGTGAACTAATATATCACAGCAACCAGTTACTAGCACTGCCTTCCGCATGCATGCCTTTCCGTGTGGTTAAGGTAATGGCATCAGGCAAGGCCAGCTCATTGCTTTAAAGGTCATCTTATTTTTTAGAACAAAGAAACAGTATAAAATTACCAGAATACAATATGTATATGCATGTCATCATCAATCTATAAAAGTGGCCCCAATAATTGGACCCCATTCACGATTTTGTAACACCAGTCTTCTTACAGTATGGAAATAATTCTATAGGGGATCTAAAGATTTAAATATATGATTTGGTTGAAATACGAAAACATAACACACTAAAACTCATAAAACAAGTAAAAGAAAACAAAGGAGACTTGTATCAAGATAATTTCTCAAGAGGCTGAACTTATTTGACTTTTCTTACACAAAATTATTTGATTTTCATAACCTATCATGCAAATAGCGAAACACTAAACTCCGAAGGTATGACAAGGATCACTAAGGGTTGGTAATAAGTCACTAATGCGATGAGTTGTTTTATTGAAACTGAGATCGCCAAGAATATCGATTCTAAGAGTGAAGGGACCTGCATGGCGACATCACATTTTCTTCATATAGTTTAAAGCTTCCAAATGAAATAGAATCTAAAAAATAAATATCCACATCTTTAATAGAGACACCTACTGATAAACGAGCAATGAAGTCCCACTGGAGTAGCTTACTCCCTTAGAAAGATCTTAAGCATTACTATATAAACCCCATGTTTTTGTTATTATTATACTTCTGTCAATGTATAGTAAACCCCATGTTTTTGTTATTATTATACTTCTCACTGTACTAAAATGTGTAAAAAGAGCAAAGCTTGTCGATAAAAAACAAATAAAACAAATGCTGAAGCATTTAGTATGCTCAATAAAAATAATCATATGCTAATCAGTGATGTCAATATAGATGCTTTATCCAAAGATTCCAAACCTGTGAGGCCTATACTCCAGCAGAAGATTATAAAGCTGGACAAAAAAGTCCTGCAGATCAACGTTCAAAGCATCCAGATTGTTTCTCATCACCTTAAAGGCCACTATGCAGCACTGTAGACGCTCAGAAACTGACAAACTAATTTTAGAGGAGCTACTGAACTGGGGTCCACCACAACCAGCGAGTTTCTTAAGGCAGCCCATCAGAGCACTCATAAAATCTAAGTCTATGAGATGTGAAAATTTGGCTAGTCCCGTTAAACAGGGAGCAAGTAGTGGATGAGAATCGACTCCTGCAGATCTTGCATCTGCTGACCTGCTTGCAACAACGCATGAACGTAATGAACAAGATCAGCATCGTTTTCAGATGAATTGCCCTTTAAAAAACCAATCAACTGTTGTGCTGCTACAGCTCAACTAAATAAAAGTGACCAATGATTCAAGAGGTATACTGTACAAAACTGATCAACTTTTCTTAATTGCCAAAGCTGCACCAGACCAAATGCCAGAGTAATTAACAAATGTGTATTTGTAGGAAGGTTCCTGTTGTAATAATAAAATGAAAAGCAAAAAAGTGCAATCCCATCAACGACAAAATGACATAATCACGCGGATTTAAAGTACAAAACAAGTTCCCTGTAGAACTGAACCATTTGGAGGAAGTAAATGATGACAAATATAGAAATTTCTCTGTCATGAAAGTTTTAAAAAAACCATGCAACATTCTAAAAAATTAACAAATATTAACACCACAAGCAAAAAAAACTCACAAACAAATAAAAGATCATGCA
This sequence comes from Triglochin maritima, assembly GCA_963682175.1. Taxonomy (NCBI): domain Eukaryota; kingdom Viridiplantae; phylum Streptophyta; class Magnoliopsida; order Alismatales; family Juncaginaceae; genus Triglochin; species Triglochin maritima. The sequence continues at coordinate 2,649,773 of OY821775.1, forward strand.
ATCACACTCAGAATAGACAACCCTTTAACCCTACATGCATAAGAAAGATGATTGAAACAGCATAATCCGTTTCTTAACCAAATCTTCATTATGCTTCTATAATGAGGACCAAACAGTTTGGCTGGTCTGAATTGATGGTGAACTTATAACTAAGGATTAACTAAGCACAAGTTATTATCTAGAAACAGGCAGCTGGCTTAATTCTCTTTGGGAAGTAACACCAAGCAAACCAAGTCCCCCCTACCACCTTGATTTTCCCCAAGTACAAGTGATATTATTGGCCTTTGTCAATTGTAATATTTTGGATTGCTCCACACTCGACACCTATAATCTACTCAAAATATGAGATATAAATTAAGAATCAGCTGAAAATTTAGAATCAAAATAAATATATATACGTAAAATAATAATAATAAATGAACACTAAAAAAATAACCTGCTTTCAAATAATGTTAACATAACACTATGGCTACTTTAAATGATAAAAAAAGAGTAAGATAACTCAAGACAGACCTGGAACTGTCCAACTCCATAGTATTTTTCAAAATACGAAAATAAGTCTCAAATATAGCAGAGAGAGTTTCCGTTTGCATTTTTCTTCTATCTTCGGGATCTATAACAAAAGAAGCAGCCTTAAGATCCGCTTGCACCTACGAAAGCATCATTTAATACATTACTCAAAAGATGAAAATATAAAAGCACATATACAAGATAAAAAAATCACACCTCCTCTCTAGTCTTTGCTGCAAGTTCTTGTTTGCTCAGCTTTCTGTCATCCGTTTGCATCAACTTCGGTTCTCGGCGATTTTTGTTCCACTTTTTCTTCTTAGGTTTCTCCTTCTCCTTCATAAACTGGGACTTCCCAATGTCATCGTCAAACTTCAGATGCAAGAAAACCTGCAATGAGTGGGTAAACAAAACTATGTAAAGTTTTATTAATCCGATGGAAGTGCAAATTCTCTGGAGAACAGAAAATGTAGCAGGGATCAACGCAGTTTCCAAATCCAAATGAATCCAGACTATTTCATATTTTTAATACTAGCTACAACTCTACCAAACAGAGGAAGAAAAGAAACCTCGAGTGAGTCGGGATGAAGTTGGCAATTGTTGATCTTCACATGATTTGCTATTAGCTGAACAGCTTCTACAGTTGCTTCACCACCATGTTTCCCCTCATTGGAGAAGACTGATATGACAGCTGAGCAACATAATTTCCTACCATGAATAAAAGCTTCCATTACAAAAATAGTATGTTCACATCCATAAATGGCGAGATTTCAACGTAAAGTAATTCAACCACTTCAAGTGAAAGAGTCAAAATCCTAACTGTACAAAGTGTAAGAACACAAAGTTAAATGATACAGTGATGATAAACTGCCACAGAAGTACAAATACAGTTAAAGTAGTAAACGGACTGCAAAAAACACTGACCACTGGATCCATCACTCCAGTACTGGTTCCAGAATTAGTATAAAAGTTTTTAACTACAAATGACTACACGAGCTGTATGAGGGAATCCAACAGTGCTCAAATTTCTAACTATGGATTTCAATTTCCTAGAACATACTTATCCTCAAGAAAACGAAACCAGAAAAGTACCTAGAACAAATCTGACCACAGCGAACAATTAATCAATGTTATTCAAGAGAAATCCAAACCTCCAGTACTCTTTATGTTTTATCATGTAATTAATTGATGGAGAGTACAAAAGAGATGATAAAAGAGAATGATTATTGAAGTCAAAGTAGGAAGCATACATCTCAAATGAAAATTGACTATTCTTAGAATTGAAATACTCAAAAATTTCTGAAAGCAATCAGAATTACATTTTTGAATTCCCATGTTACTTGATATTATGCAGTGTAGACAGCTCATATTCAAGCAACAAACAAAACCCAGAGATAGTAATGCAAACCTTATTGTATCATCTGGGGAGCTTATGTTCTTGACAATGCTAGTTAATAAATTGGCACGAAAATTAAAATGAGGAGCCGCCTCAAGCAATCCACACAAACACCGGACAGCAACTTGGCGGAAAAAGAGTTTCTTCTCTAAGTGTATCAGTCTCTGCAGGTAAGCCTGGAGAAACAACAAAAACAAAAAATCCATATGGCAGGCTGGTAAAAGTCTATCAAGAAAAATACTAACGGTCTAACACAAACAAAAAATGCTGGATTAATCTTTTCTAACTGCAACCAAAGCATATCTATGATATCTTTCAGAACTCAGGTGAGCTCTATATCTTCTACCTACAATAGCATTGTGTTCCTTAATATATGGCATGGTAAGCACTTTTATAATTTCACTATCATTTTATTAGAAACTGATCCAATAGCAGATATCTGATTGATATAAGTTCAATGTTAGAGATTCATGCTACTATCGATCAGAATACTAAGACATTACAAATATCACAAATTCTATCATTGTCAAGACTCAACTATAAGAACTTAATTTATTTGATCAATGGAAAATCGGCAAACAAGTCGGTCACACCGATTAAACATTAACTGTAACTTAACTGGATCAATGAATAAAAAGACGGGCAATTGGATGCAAGTCACACTGATTAAAAAGAGGGCACCTAGTCCCTTAAACATTAACTTGATCCTCATGCCAAAAGATTCAATTAATGATCCAAAAAAACGTACAATTAAAAAAATAACCCCACCCAACATTCCGATTCGCTAACCGATTCCATGAAAACAGCCTACCCACCCGAACTCAGCAGAGTTTCACTCACTCTGACCATTTCTGTGGCACCAGTGATTCCTTCAGTGGCCTCTCCAACGACCAGCAACTCCCCCAGTGACTCTTTCTAACTTTTGTGAGATGATATTGTATCTTTTGGTTTTATTTTTTTGTGATCGGTAATGTATCTTTTGATGTTTTCCATCTCAGCCTCTTAGATATTGAAATTTTTACTCTCTATCACATTTATTAGGCATTTTTTTGTAAAATCGAACAGGGCTTTGGAACAAAGATAGAAAACTCAAGAAGTCAACACTAGTTAGCCGAGTAGTCAACTAAGCCCCTAGTGCCAACTGATGTCCAACTAGCTACTTTTTAACCCTTGATCTTGACAGGATGATGGAATTGTGCAAGGTGCAGTAAGTGACTCAACATGGGCCGGCATAATTTTTATATCAAATATCTCCCCATTCTACACAACAACCTTTATCGTAAAAGAATTTAATGAAAAAGAGAACTACATAAACTATCCCTAAATACAGAGACTTGTCATCAAATCAAAAGCAACGATAACCTAAATAAGGGAAGTAGAAAGAACGCGACAAAAAATGAAGAAAGGATCATCAAGAACTTAATTGCAACTTGCAACACTATGTTTGTTTGCATAAAATACCAAAACAAAATGGTAATGACCTTGTACGAGTTTAGAAGTGTAGATTCATAAATCCGCATCTTCTGAACCGGGTTTGAGACTTTCATCTTGAGCTCCGTTTCAGTAGGGAGCCTAATTCGGTAGCTACAAACAATTAAGAACTATTAGAAGGCACCACGATGGCATCACAAGGATGGGAAAGAAGCATTTTTCAAAAACAAAGCTAGACTAAGTGTGAATCAGCAGATGAATACCCAGGGATGATATCTTTAAAGACAGCGAGCAGTGATAACAGAGCAAGCTTAACAATATTTTTGTCGTCATCGTTATAGAACTGCTTTAATTCCTTCAAGGATTTGACGTTTTCAGGGTCTTCAAGAAGCGAGATACCAATTTCTGCTAGTTTATCCTTCTTTTTCAAAAATACTTCTTTAGCTGAGAGATCCTTCTCCACAGTTGCCTAGCACAAAATATGGTCAGTCAAAGAACAAAACTACAAAGCTAAACAAAATAACAATAATGCATATATATGGCCCCTGGCTTTGCCTTATCCTAAGTTCGAATGGACCTTAGACACCACAGCTCATCATGCAAGTGTAAGATTTACTATTTAATGCTGCAAAAATATATTTTCTATGTGATGTCAATGAAAACCTTGGAAGAGTAATAGCAAGGAAATAAGTGAGCCAACTGTTAAAACCAGATAAACTAATTGAGATATATAATAAGATAAAGTCGCTATAGAACTACAGGAATACTAGACATGAAGTCACCGTTGATTAGCCAGAATAGCATTAAACAACAAGAACAAACAAAAGAGATGATGAAAATGTTTTATAACGTCAAATTTCATAGAATATAGTTGACAGAATTGATAAGTATGCATCTAAATAGAAGTCCACAGATTTATATTTTCTTGTCAGGGGAATAACACAAAAACTGGAAAAAATCCATTTTTATTCATCTGACTTACGTAAATAATAAATGATTTATAATACAGGGAAAACACAGGAAGACCAGCACCACAACGGAAAACAAAACGACAATGAACCCTTTCGTAATTCATGCTACTAATGGAATCACAATACTCACTAGTCAGTACAAAGTATAGCCATAATCATGACGATAAATAGTTTGCAAAGAACATCTACTGTTGCTGTGACTTAGGATAGCATTATAGGATAATGATAAAAAAAGGATAGCATCATAGCATTATAGGAGTAAATGTATAAAGATCTAGAGCCAACAGGAGAAACCAACAAACAAGGACAAAATAAAGTAACATCAGATCACAGAACTGGAGGAATTGGAATGATACATGAACGCGACAAATATATCATATACTAACCCACCTGTTTGTGACTATGGTAATATAGGAACATGTCAATTAAATGCCATGGTTTTCTTACTAAAAGTAAATGTCAAATGGATATCCGAAGGGTGAAGTGCAATGACTATACCAAAGGCAATACAATGTTCATAGAAAGGTCATACAATATCGGATGAATTAAAATGTCAATACAATGTTCATAGAAAAATACCAAAACTTCAGCATGTGGATTTTCTTCTGCAAGTTCCTCCGTCTCCACCTTGGCTTGCTTCTTAGCCTCCTTTCTATTTTTCTTCATTTTTTGTCGGCGCTCGGCCTTTGTAAGCCTCACAACAGTGTTACCGACATTGTCCTCATTTTCATCAGCAATATTTTCTTCATCAACTTTCGGTGTGACATTAAATTTAGAATCCTTGGCTGCATACACAGCTTTACCATTAGTGATGTTGGAAGAAAAGAACCAAGCTTGTTGGTGTGGCCTATATACATGAAACACCAGATTCTGGACCTATTTTATTTGGTTCCAGCATGGGAAATGGAGCAAACAGGACTCTGCTGCCCTCACATTTCACTTTCTGGATCTTAATTGGAAAACAAGCTAATTAATAGGTAGGTATCTTTTTTTCGTAAAAAGAATAGTACTTGTATCATGGCACGAAGTAACAATGTAGATAATCATGAGTAACAACAACAAAAGAATGTGAAAGGAGATTTTGACTGGTAAGACATGTAGTATAGTTATCGTCTAGTAATGCTGAAAAGGGAAGGTATGATGACATGGTTCAGAACACACTACAAATAAACTATATCACCTATTGAAATAGTTGTATCTCTAGAAAACAACACATTGCCTGCTAAGTTATCTTTTATATGCACATCAAAAGAAAAGAATGAGATTGCTAGTATACCATATTCCATGGAAAGTTAAATACATGATAAGTAGATAATGAAGGGAGATTACCCGTTCTGTAGTAAAGCTGTCCATCTAGTGTCTTGACGGGAAGCGCGTCAACAGGATCAACACGAATCTCATCTTCTTTTGGTGCCTCCTTAAGAGAATTTTTCCTCTTCCGCCTCTCATATAGGGCCTCCAGATCATCTTCTTTCATATCAGCAACACGGGCGACATGCCTTCAGTCCAACAAAGACATTCAGAAAAAAAATTAGACATGCCCTCAGCCTTCTGTTTCTCCTATTCAGTTGGAAGTCAACTTCTAACCTTTTTTTCAGTTCGCATGTTTACAAATTACTCTGATGACAAGACCAACACAAGGACCATAACAGGGTACAAGGCAAAGATGGAGATACAAGCACTTAGTCGTATTATTCAAAAATTTACCTACATGCATCTCAGAGGAACATATAGAATTAACTGCAATAAATGATACAACACTTAGCGAGGAGTAACATGCATAAGATCTAAAGTGCGTCATTACATAAAAGAAAATTCACCACTTACAAACAGAACTACTAGCCCATATTATGTTGATAGATAGATAGAGAGATAGACAAATATTAAAATTTTCAACCAACTGAAATGTTAATCTCATTTGTACCCGTCACCAATAAAAAATCTCATTTGTACCCCTTTTCTCTTTCTTCAGTCTTGGATTCTCACTACCCAACACACCACTCACTAGTCATTGCCCAAGGCCTATGAGCCACCACCAATTATTGTCACACCATGTCACATCTCATCACTCCCAACCACTTGCCACAAAGCAGCCTACGGCGCCTCTAGCCACCATGCATGCTATCGTCAAACGCAAAATCACCAACTACTTATCACCATTAGAATTTTGAAGTAGTTGAATACAATGAAACTGAAACCTGATCATGGATGTGATTCCGAGGTGATCATGTACGTGATTCAAGTCAAGGTAGGGAGAATCATGTGATATTGATCTATGTTTCCATTTTTTATCACTACAAAATGAGGGGTGCAACACAAGAGGACTTCCCAGAAGGTAACCCAATCTATGTTTTTGTTGATTTTGGGTCTGAAATTTTTAGTTGTTATAACATAAGGTCCCGAAACTGAATTCCAGTTCTGGTAATTGGTACAGAAATCTATCTTTGGATAAAGTGAAGAAAAATAATATAATTTGTTGACATTACTAGAAACGAACATTTATAGGTAAAACACACGGAACTTGACTTCCCCTGGGTTTTGGGCGGAAGTGGGAGAACTCAGAAGTTCAGTTTCCCTCACTTCCTCAAGTTTTCCTGCAAACCAATTACAACCTTAAAGCAAAAGGCTAAAAACCGAATCCCCCCCCCCCCCCCCCCCCCCAAACAACGCATGAAAGAAATCGAAAGCAGCAAAAAGAAGAGAAAGAGCTTCGAATCACCTGTCGATGGCTTTGGTGTCGAGACTTTGCAGGAAGCCGGCGTACTCCTGGTTGGTCCTCAAGAACTCGAAGTCCTCGTCGGAGACCTCGACCTCGTCTTCCCCGACCTCCTTGGGGAGGTCGGGGGGCAGAATCACCTTCTTCCTCCTCCCCATTCCACAGACGACGGGCGCCCCGCGAAACCCTAATTGGGGAAATCGAGGGTCGAAAATTAGGGCTTGGGTCGCGACGGCGGTGGGGAAGGGGGAAGAGCAAGCGAGTCTAAAGTCTAAACCCTGGAGGGCGATTTTGGTGGGGTTTAACGGTTTGAGGTGGGGTTGTTTAAACAGGCGGTTCGACCCGGTTACCCGTTTGTGGTTCCGACTTATCTCATTCTGAAATATCAGCTTCTCGAGCTGGCGTCCGTAAAAACTGGCGTTTGAGAAGAATAGGAAAAAAAAAACTTTCCCAGAAGTTGGGTGGGAGTTGTTTCTCAACTCATGTGTACAACTCAAATCCAAAAATCAAATTTGAAATCTCAAATACCAGACACGAAACTTATTTGGAAACTACGCACCTAAATCTATGTTTGGAGGGGGAGAAAATAATTTCTCCCCAATTGCCAAACGCTGAAGAGGGTCTTCAAATGGACGTTTGCGAGAATTAGAGAGGGAAATTTATGATATATTGCTTCTGTTTTTTGGTATTTGCTTGGAGTTTGAATGATTTTACGTGGAGTGATTTTTAACCTTTTTTACAATATAGAGTTCGTATATATTGCATTTTTTATATAAAATATTTGAATTTTCTTTAAATCAAAGCCAATGTCGTTGGATTTCCGAAGAAGCTTTTAAAAACTCTCACTTGGTTGTCAAAGCTCTGGCATACGTGAGTTGGCATTTGCGTGAAGATCTAAAATATGATTTGAATTTTTTTAGCAAATTTTCTTGTTTGTATATATGTAGAACATTGTCTATGTAGGGTTATAATTAAGTTGTATGTAGTGCGCTTGAGTTTAGTTGGAAAAATATGTTATTTGAGGATGATATTTGAAAATCTTTGTTTCTAACACTTTAAGCTTATTTGACAATGAGATGCAACTGGTTGTAAAGTAGAAATATAAGTTCTAAAATAGCCAAAACTATTATGGGTATCCAGGCCAATGCAAAAATTGCATCCTTCGGGTTAAAGTAAGAATTTTTTTATCAACTCGTGATCAACAACGCATGATCGACCCAAAACGATATAGACGTGACATGATCAATTTGCGCAATAATTAGCCGACCTAACTATTCGCATAGTTAAGAATATTTAATTTAATTTCCCCATGCATGATTAACTTGATATACATGCAGCATTATTATACGATTTACGCGTATTTACCTATTAATGAATGAATATTTATAAATTAAACACACACTCTATTGATCTGAAACAGGACATAACTGCACTACATGAGTATTTGCAATGTAAACACGAATAAACATGTTCCCCGAGTCCAACTTTGACGACCAAATCCATTTCACCTGGTCCACCTAGCACCCACATTTCAGATAATTTTCAGCAAAACCAAAGTCCAAAGCCAAACTCACAAGTAATCCCTACAACATTGACTAAAACTTGAAAAGGTTAACCAGGACAATAAAAGACAACGCGCACTCGATCAATATTTTAGTCGTGTTAAACAATGACCAAGTTGTAACTATGGAAATACAAAAATCATATATTCCTATACTTTGGTGGATCATAGCTTATTAAACACATAGTGTCCCTTTCTATTTGGGAAATAAGATGATTTTTATGGCTGCAAGTCCAAGCAATGGAAAAGTAACCACGACCATATGAAAACCTAACCAAAGCTTCTACATACTTAACTTTCTCTCTATTTGGTAATTCCATCACAATCTAAACCACCTAACCTCGCACCTCTTTGGCTATAAGTACCAACACTTCGCATATGATTTGGGCATCCAAGCTAAGAGTAGAGAGTTCAGCTACATAAACACACACATCCATATTGCTTAGTTGCCTTCAATTAATAGAAATTAAAAGAGAGACATGGGTTCGAAGATTGTGATTTTTCTTGGTGTGTTAGCACTTGTCTGTTACCATGCTATGGGGTCCGATCCGAGTCCACTCCAGGACTTTTGCGTTGCAGACCCCATGTCCAAAGGTACATACATACATAACTACTCCATTAATTTTTCTTAATTAATCAGACATCCATGATATATACATGTTATTGAGTTCTTACGTACAAAGCTCAAATTAAGTTCTTCATCTTTGAGTTAAGACATATAGTCTAGTATCTAAATTAATGTTCCATTTAACATCAAGTACTGGGTTTGTATTAATAAAAGTCATTTAGGTGCATATATGTAGCCAACGTATAAAACGTTATTGTTGTTGATCAATATAAATATATATATTTGCATGCTTGCAGTGTTTGTGAACGGGTTTGTGTGCAAGGACCCAATGGAAGTCACCGACCGTGATTTCTTCTTTTCGGGCCTCAACCACCCCGGCGACACCTCCAATAATCCGGTGGGATCTAACGTGACGGCCGTGAACGTGGCTCGGATCCCAGGCCTAAACACACTTGGCATCTCACTGGTCCGCATCGACTTCGAGTCCCGTGGATTGAACCCACCCCACACACACCCGCGCGGAACGGAGATCCTGACGGTCTTAGAGGGCACCCTTGGCGTTGGTTTCGTCACCTCCAACCCCGAAAACCGCCTCATTTCGAGGATCCTCAAGCCGGGTGACGTCTTCGTTTTCCCAGTCGGACTCATCCACTTTCAGATAAACCTCGGCCAGTCCAATGCTGTCGCATTGGCTGCCTTGAGCAGCCAGAACCCGGGTGTCATTACCATCGCCAACGCCGTGTTCGGTTCCAACCCGCCCATCAGCGTTGACGTTCTTGCCAAGGCGTTTCAGTTGGATGGGAAGGTGGTGCAATATCTCCAGTCTAGGTTCACCCCAAAGGCAAATTAATTAAGTTTAGACCGTTATTTATTTAATTAGTAATAAAGAATATTCGATAAACATTTGGATCATGTACACGTTATCGTTTGTTTTAGATCCAAATATATGTGTGTAGTAGTGATGAGTGTTGTAGTGATCATGTACACGTTATTAAGAGCATATTTAACACCGCCCGGGCTACCCCCGGGCGCCCTGCACTCTCTCTCTGTCACGTCAGCTTCTCTCTCTGCCACGTCAGCTCACCCAACCCACCCAAAAAATCCCATTACCCATGCCCAGGCTACCCCCACCCACCCTACACTCTCTTTCATCCACATCATTTCTTAATTAAACAAATTTAATTCTCACACAACATTTAACAAATTACATTTTATATAAATCTAATTTTAATTACATTATAATTATATTTTAACTCGAAATATTGTTAATAATTACTGGTAAATCACGAAATTATTATTAAATATTACGGAGCCACGTTACATTTAAGACAAACTGAAATAGGAAATATTACAATCAAAGTTAAGAAACAACAGTACATATTACATAAACTCAACTTTTAAATACTACATGACCAACTACGTTAACAGTGATTAAAAATTGCACCCGTGATTAAAAATTGCACCCGTGATTAAACAGTGTATTGGTTCTGGAAATTTCTTAATTTTAATTACTTACAAAAAATTATTACCCCACATTTATAACAAATACCCAATCCATTAATAACAAAACCCAAACTAAAAAAAATATTTAATAACCAATGGGAGGGGGACACGTGTCCCCCTCCCATGGGCGCCCGGGCGTCTGCCCGGGACGCCCACCGCCCGGGCAAGCGCCCGGGCGCCCCGCCCGTTAACGGGGGTGCGCCCGGGCGGGGCACCCCCGTTAAGGGTGCCCTAATGTCTGCTCCCTGCCACTCGATCACATCCTTAAAACCCTACTTAACCGTAAGCCTTTCCGTTGGCTTATATAAAAATAGGGTCAAGCTCTAATGAGTCTAGGCTCATCAAATTTAGTTTAAGCCATCTACAATCTCACCATTGGATCTTATTTATAGTTAATATCATTATTCATTAGCATAACTGTTTTTTTCTTAATCTACCTTACAATTTAAAATGAGTGGTGAATATTGTGGGGGCTTAATTTAGAAAAATTAAGCTCTGAACTCACTAGAGAATTCTTGTATAAAAATATATAGGGTTTTCTAATTTTTCTTATAACGTCGTTCACTAACTGAACCACAAGTCCACTCCAACTTGTCTCTCTGTCACGTGAGCATAACCACAAATTTAATCCAACGTAAAAATCTTCCACCGACAGAACTCAATTATTCAACACTCTTTCTCTGATTCACATCATTCTTGGATAAAAACAAAAAATAGAAAAAAATTAAAATAAATAATTAAAAACGATTTACAAAATTTTTAAAATGATTTTTAAAAACAAAACAAAAGAAATTTAAGGAAAAAATGGGGCTTGGCCACATGGGGGCACGTCGACCCCCGACCCACCCACTGGGTCGTGACCTGGGTTATACACCCCGTGGTGGGTGCCCTAAGTGCATTGATGGTGATAATAAAGATGTTCCTGTCAAGAACGCATATAGATCTGTTAGTATGGTTTCAACATTAATGTTTGTTGAATACATGCTAGTTACTATATATAAATGATCAAACCTATCAGGATCGGAATTCCCAATGCAAAATTCACATTCATGAGGTTAAAATTAGAAAATATATCAATCAACATAAATAAGAAAAAAACAAATGCATTACCAAATACAATATGCCTTAATGAATTGCCGTTATAATTAAATTAAATTCTTGAGATTATGATAAAAATATTTAGCTGACATTATTCGTCTTCACGTACGATTAACCCTTAATATACATGTTTAATGTTTCGTGTGCGTATATACTTTATTATTATAGTGAACGAATGTTCAAGCACACTCCTTTGATAAGAAACATAACATAACTACGTGTATACAAGTACTGCATTATTAACACCGACAAACATATTTTCCGGAGTCCAACTTTCCCGACCAAATCAATCCACCTGGTCTTTCCACTCTTCCAATGATTTCCATGAAGTCTAAACTAAACTAACCTCACAATGTTGTAGAGATTAAACAATTGACTATAATTAACTTGGAAAAGTTTAACCTGGGCAGTGAAGCAACACGCACTCTATCTATATTCTAGTCGTGTCAAGCAATGACCAAGTACGTACATTAGCCTTTGGGGTTAATGTGTATTACCTCAGCTTCAAATAATAATAATAAATTTCTACATAACAATGACCAAGTTGGTGACCATGAAAATACAAAAACCATTTATTTCCATGCTTCGGTAGAACATAGCTTATTATACATAGTCCCTTAATTTCTATGTGGGAAATGACATGATATACACTGCAAGCAATGGAAAAGTAACCATGACCATATCAAAATCCAACCAAAGCTTCTAAACATGCACTTGACTTCTTCTCTATTTGAATATTCAATAACATCTGACCACCTGACCTTGCTCTTCTCTCTGGCTATAGCCTATAAGTACCAACACTTTGCAAATGTTTCGGGCATCCAAGAGCTAATAATTAATAGTAGAGATTGAGATACACATATAAACACAGATAGCTAGTGAGAGAGAAATGAGTTCGAAGATTGTGATTTTTCTTGGTGTGTTAGCATTTGTCTTTTGCCATGCAAGGGGGTCCGATCCGAGTCCACTCCAGGACTTTTGTGTTGCAGACCGCATGTCCAAAGGTACATACATACATAACTACTTCATTAAGTTCTTAATTAAGCAGCCATGCATAATCAACTTTCCTCGTCTTTAAGTTAGATTGATAATTAATTTTAGTCATGTAGTATTGAAATATATATATAATGTTATGGAAATCTTTAAGGATGATCAATATATATATTTATTTGCATGGTTGCAGTGTTTGTGAACGGGTTCGTGTGCAAGGATCCAATGGAAGTCACCGACCGGGACTTCTTCTTCCCAGGACTCAACCGCCCCGGCGACACCTCCAACAGTCTGGTTGGTTCCGCTGTGACGGCTGTGAACGTGGCTGAGATCCCAGGCCTAAACACCCTGGGCATATCACTGGCCCGCATCGACTTCGAGCCCCGTGGATTGAACCCACCTCACACACACCCGCGCGGGACGGAGATCCTGACGGTCTTAGAGGGCACCCTTGGCGTCGGTTTCGTCACCTCCAACCCTGAAAACCGCCTCATTTCCAGGATCCTCAAGCCGGGTGACGTCTTCGTTTTCCCAGTCGGACTCATCCACTTTCAGATAAACCTCGGTCACTCCAATGCCATCACATTGGCTGCCTTGAGCAGCCAGAACCCAGGTGTCATCACCATCGCCAACGCCGTGTTCGGGTCGAACGCGCCCATCGGCGTTGACGTTCTTGCCAAGGCGTTTCAGTTGGAGGAAGAGGTTGTGCAATACCTCCAGTCTAAGTTCGCCCCAAGGATGAACTAAGTCTAGAGCTCTAATTAGTTAATTAGTATATATTCCATAACCATTTCCATCACGTAGACATTATGGCTTGTTTAGATCAATAAGTAACCATATATGTATATATATGTGTGTAGGGTAGTGATGGTCTGATGGGTGTTGTAATGCTTAATTATTAATAAGAATCGAGATCAAGTTCCTCCTCTGCATTTGATTATATCTGTCCTTTGAAATGTTTGATGTTTCATGTCAACCACTCTTATAACGACGTGTATGTTAATCCTTCGGTTTGACCAATTGCATATTTCGGATGTTAATGGGCTTCTATCTAAGGAGAGCCCAAAAGCCCTACATGGTTATAAGCCTCTGGGTTGCCTACCAAGTAACAAGTTATAGTTAAAGGGTAGGGGTGAGCAAACTTTGATCCGGATGACATCGAAAATTCAATCTTCAGTCCGATCCGATCTGGTTTCGGACCGAATCGAGATTTTTCGAGTAAAATTTGAATTTTAGATCGGACTAGACCGGACCGTCCGGAATTTATTCGGTTTGGTCTTCGGTCCGGTCTTCCAAAAAATTCGGTATTCGGTCCGATCCCGGATCTAAGCTCACCCCTAACTCAATGTTGTGAGTTGTTTGTTATAAGTGTGAAGGTTAATTATAATAAGAAGAACAACAATGTACCCGTCCAGAGCATATGTTATTATTAATTATAGGGTTAATTACAGTTTGCCCCCCTGAACTATGTTTTCGTATCACTTTGCCCCACTGAAGTTTCAAAGTTAACAGTTTTCAAAGTTAACAGTTACCTCCCTTGAACTTTAATTTTGTAACACTTTGCCCCCTGAACTTCAAAAACTCATTATTTCACACACATTCGACGTTTTTTTCCTAATTTGTTTTGTTGTATCCCTAATACACTCCTAAACCTATATTTACGTGAAAGTTTGGATCGAAACGGAGGTCGGATATGGTTGGAATTTGGGTAAGATTGACACAAAATCTACATATATAGGGATGCGTAGCAGATATACATAATAACATTTAATTTCTTCTTCTACACTTGTAAATTGTGATTGTTTTGTGATAGAGATGGTTAATAATGGATTTCAAGATGAGTCTTGTTGTTGCTATTTTTGCATTGGCTGCTAGTTCTTGTGTCATGGGTTATGATCCAAGTCCTGTCCAGGACTTCTGTGTTCCTGACCCAGAAGGTATATATTTTTGTGTGTAATGGTGCTTATAAGTTAATTAATGGGTGCCTTGTCTAAATAATAATAATAAGCAAACCTTCAATTTCACAATTGGCAGTGAAAATATAACATATCTCATTTCACCCATATAGACATGCCCAGCCCAATAGCAGGAGCAGGGTGAGCTCCTGCTCCGGGTCTCATTCCGGGCCTTATTTTGAAGGGACCTCAAAAAAAAATTGTACATGGACTTATTGGGTTGCGAATAAAATTAGTGTTAACACATAAATAACACATAAACATTGATAAATTTGTCTCAAATATTGCTAAGAAAACAAAAAAAATCAATTAATATTGCATTAAGTTAGTGAAATTTTTATTATTTAAACTAGAAGGACAATTTTTTTCTCAAATTTAGGAGCCTCGTTGTTTATTTTCGCACAGGGCCTCAAAAATTTCCGAGACGACCCTGCATATAGATATAGTTAGTCGATGGTGTAGTGGCCGACACGAGAAAGATGTTGTAAAACTTGTGGAAGCATTGCATTCAAAAACGAGTTTAATAAGTAAATAAAGTAGAGATTGACGTTGAATCTTGATATTCTTGTTATGAGATCATTTTTGCTAAGTTGTTATAGGCAATATCATTACCTTCAAAAAGAGACTGATGTGCTTGATATTCTTGCTATATGACTGTTGCTAAATTGTTCGAGGGTATACCATCATGACCTTCAAAAGGACTTTCATATATATGATGTGCCTGTCTTTGTTCTTCCATAAAAATAGGGAAGGTAAATTTTCATTAGTGCCATTATGATTGTTAAATTTGATGAAGACACTTTGATTGATATATTGGTAGGTATGATGCTATGATACTACAAATTCTAACATCCTAACCCTATATCATATGCGTGCATGACATACTCTACAAATGCAGTATATATGTGCAAGAAGAATGTAACCGCAGACGACTTGTACTTCTCCGGTCTCGATGTGATCGGGGACACTAAGAACAAGAAGGGGTCTAGCACCAACCTTGTGGATGTCACAAAATTCCCGGGACTCAACACCATGGGCATCTCCATCGGGCGGGTCGACTTCGCCCCATATGGCATCTGTCACCGGTTATGTTAGGAGTCCTTTAGAGACTCTCAAATTCCAACTTTTTCGAGCTTTGGCCCAGCCAAACGCTCTATCCTCGCAAGGAATAGTCGGAAACACCAACACAACCGCACAACTCTTCGGTTACCCTCAGAGTAGGGAACTAGCGGAATAGCCCCCAAAACAAGCACACGCGGAAACTAAGGTTGCACAACCCTCACAAAATACCAAGCCCCCAAACGTCCCAAGTTCCCCACACAAGAATACTAAAAGATGATGGCGGAACAATCTCTTTTATTAAATATAACAAAACGTCCCAAAGGGATTACAAAGATTTCACGCTCACAAGTTTCCCACACAGAAACTCTCTCACGCCCAAATCTAAACACAAACTATGATGGAAACCTATCTGATCCTGGATGATGATCCTGATTTGATGATCCTGAACCTATGAAGGCGTTCCCTTTTATAGTGCTTCAAAACCCTACTTTGTAGCACGGTTGGATGCCACCCAACCCACATTCCTTCGGTTGCAAGAGAATAGCTCTCTATTCTCCCCCATAACTTGATAATAATCGTGGCTGAATTAATCCATAGGAATCGTTCCCCAAACTCTTCCTCCATCGTAGATTAATTCCCACAAATAGTGCCACATAGTCATAACCGAACCCTTCGGTTTAGGCTGGCTAGAAACGTGGGAGACATGTTGTATTTGCTGGAATATATGTCTTCAAAACCGTCCCTCAAAATAGGAAGTTGCGTAAGTGGGTTTGACCCGTTCAAATCCTTCGCACTCCTCCCGTTCGGTTATGGACTCGTTCCTTAACCGAATCATACTTTTAAGGAAGTGCATCTTCGGTTCCTATTTTCAAGGAATGCATGCACCACGACTTTTACTCATTCCAAACCGAATACTACATGTAAGGAAGTCATGCGCGTATTGGGGCTGACCCATTCAGCCCACGCTTCCCTCTTCCTTTGGTTAGTGGACCAAGTCCATAACGGTCTCCATGAATGTAGCCTCCCTCCTTTGACTTGGTCTTGGCTCCTGGTCTTTAGCCTCCTAAGCTCATGCGCCTCCTTCCCAAGCATTGCCCGCTCAACCCCAACTCCATGGCGTGCCTAAGTGCTGCCCAGGCATACTCTCGCACTTCCCAAGTGCCAAGCACGCGCTTCGCTTGCTGATGCCTTCTGACCCTTGCTTGGATGTCCCCGGACTCCAAGCCTTGGTTCTTTTCCACGTGCCTCAAGCTCCAAGCCACCAATCGTGCTATAGGCTTTAGAACATCCGTGCCTTTGCCTCGCTTGCTCATGCTCGCGCCCCGCGCGCGGGCATTTTACCTAAGCATAGCCTCTTCGCGCCCGTGCCACGCGCACGTCCTTGGACTAGGTTTTTCGCTCCATGTTCGTAGCCTCGGCTACTTGCCTTCTTGCACGCGCTTTGCCGCTGTCTGCCACTCAATTCCTCCTTCACGCTTCGCCTTGCATGTGCGCATGCCCGCGCATCTCGAACCTCCTTGGCGCTTGCCTTGCAAAACCCAGGGGGGTACTTGGACTACCCCGTTGCTCACCTCACGCCTCGCGTTTGGTTTGCCTTGTGTGCTTCGTAGTTCCTTGTGATGCTCCAAGCTCACGAACCCAGCCCGGTATGGCGCACCCTCGGGCCCCCTCGATCTCAAGGTGGTGACAGCATCCACCCACCCCACACCCACCCTCGTGGCACTGTCATCCTCACCGTCCTCGAGGGCACCATCGGTTTTGGTCTCATCACTTCTAGCCCCGAAAACCGCCTCATCTACAAGAAAATGAACAAGGGAGACATCTTCGTGTGCCCCATGGGACTCATTCACTACCAGGCACTCGTCTAACTAACCAATTGTGTTTATTTTCGTGTGGACAATATGTATAAATTTATACTACAATGACTACGTGGAAGCAGTGGAGGCAATACAGAAGCGGTTCGCCCAGGGCGACAACTAGACAGATGTCCAATGACTACGTACGGCTTACGTCTTTGATAAGTATTCAGCAACTACTATTGTATGTACGTATAGATATAGTTGTGGTCTACATATATACATGTATTGTTGCAATAAGGTTTGATAGAAAGTACAAACCAAGTCCATGTTCCATGTATACATGATATTGAAATAAAAGCCTATGTGTTTACGAGTATGTTGATGCATTTTTTAGGATGGATTGAGATCATTGACGTGGGTTAGGTGGTTTTGATGTTTACGCTCAAGATTAAGCAGCAACTATTGGAGTCAGAGTGTGCTCTTTTATGGAAAAGAATAATTAGATACCTTAAAAATTAAAGGCCAATTTTGGGGTTTGACACTAGACTACACCGCGCGATTTGATTTGTGATAGATGCATCTCTTATGGATATTAATTTTTTCGTATTCTCTCCTAGACATTGAGTGAGAGCGTCATTTTCAAAATATTTATTGATAAATTGTTCTTTTGTTTATGTAGTAGGTACATAGACTTAATATTTCATTTAAAAAAAAAATTCACTTCCGTTTCATCAAGATCAACACAATTACAAAAACATGAACGCCACTTTTATTGAATGAAAAAAATATCATTACAACTCTAATCACAATCACTAATTTCGATACGATACATGGGTGTGATACATATAGTTGCTCATTGATAAAAACAAATTGACAATCATAAAGTATAATAAATGATGCAGCTAGACTATATGTAGAGGTTGTCCTCCCATACTAATTAATCCCGATTAGTTAGATTTGAAGTTGGACTGAAGGTGCTTCACAACCTTCCCGTCCAACTGAAACACCTTGGCAAGAACGCCAACGTTGATGGGCGTGTTCGACCCGTACATAGTGTTGGCTATGGTAATGACACCTGGGTTCTGGCTGCTCAAGGCAGCCAATGCGATGGCATTGGCCTTACGGAGGTTTATGTGGAAGTGGTTGAGGCTGATCACCGGGAAGACATCACATGCTTCGATGACATTGTGAATGCGCAGAAAGACATGCTTTCTTATCTGAAATCTTGTCCTGAAAAGAATATCAGAATAAACAGGGTTGTCAGAGAAATAATCGTCTATAAGACGTCTGTAACCTAGTTCACGATCTCTATCTGGGTTCGTCGTTCTCCAACGATGCTGCTTAGGACGTGTAGTATTTTCGTGAACAACCCAACCGACCAATTCAACAACGCGGTCCATTATATTTAATGTCTCATTCCAGTTATCATCGTCGAATTGACCGAAGTTTAAACTATTATCCGTGAAGAATATCGACGAATATCGAGCCACAAGTCCCGAACCATTGATGAGAGAAGAAGTTAACAAGTTAAGGAAATGTGAGGAGTTAGGCGATAGATAGATGTATTTATAGTTGGGAGGGTGTGGGTGTATCTGTTACACTGTTCACGTGTGATTGCATAGTTTACTCAGTGGAAGCGTGATTAAAGTGCACACGTGATTGAACAGTGCACACGTACGTGATTAAACAGTGCGTGCATGATTAAACAAAAATAACATACGTTGTTAACAAATAACCAATACATTAATCCAAAATACCTTACATTAACTAAAAACACCAAATACAAATCATTTAATCTCCACTCAAATATCAAAAATAAAAAAATAAAAGATTGACGAATTGGGAGGGGGGAATTGGCGACACGTGCCCCCCACCCGGGGGCACACCGAACGTCTGCCCGGGCAAGCGCTCGAGTGGGCATTACGGGAGGCACCCGGGTGACTCACCCCCTTTAAGGGTGCCCTAAGAGACGTTTCTCTTATTATCGTCATGATCACTCCTCCTATCTTGAACTCTGGAATGGGTAAGCAATCCTAAAAGTAGTGTTTCTCACGTTTATTGGTAACCAGTCACGCATCTAAATGGACTTGATTTTGAGAGCAGGTCCCATTAGCAGTATCCAGTCATCTCTCAATCCTTAAAAACATGGGACATTACTATTAAAACAGACCAATCTGTTAAACCGTCAATATTTAGGACCTAGGAGAGCCAACGGAACGGAATCAACTTAATTCTACTATTAAGTGAAACCAACTTAGGTCCGACCTTGACATCTATGTTTTAAACAATCATTAAGTAATCTCAACTTCTCCAAAATTTATACTGCTCCTTTAAGAAATTCTGTTATGATTATATATGATGCTTTCTGATTAGTTTTGATCTTCAAATTTGATGTTCTGCTGTTACCAAGGGGTTCCCCAACCAGTTTCCAACTTGCTAACATCATCATCCATTGTGCCTTGAGCTGGTCGACCGTATTAAACCAGAACTGACTGTCATTTCCTGTCTACTGCAAAAAAAGAACATTGATTCAAACAAGAACCACAATGAAAAGAACTTAGGCATTGTATCATCGTTCACCTCCAAAACACCAACTACCGATCTGCAAGCAGAGAAAGCTATTACACATTTGAGATGTGAGTGAGTTGTGGTGAGTTGTGGTTAAAATGTGAATAATGTAGAAAACAGAAGAAAGTGAGCTCCGAAGAGAAAAAACTGATGTGGAACAAAGAGAGAATAGAGAGAACGCTCATGACCAGGTCGTCCGGATCATGGTTAATGATGATCTAACTATAGCTATATGGATGAAATAATATATATTATATTTTCATCGTACAACAAACATTATCATTAAATCTTTCATCTATTTTGCCAAAAAAAGTGGTTGTGTTCTGACTTTTCTCCCCTCTTCGACGAGTTTAAGCTTTTGGACCACTTGGAACATAGGGTAGCCCTCAAAGTGATTTCCGAAAGCATCCTAAAGAACCAAATATTTCATGTATTTTGCTTATATTCAAACAATTTTTTTAAAGAAAGTGAGCTCCACCCCTCAACCCGAATATTCCACGTTTGCTCCACAGTTCCGTGAAAGGAGGGATTATTAGACAGCGTGTTATAAAATTGTAAGGTTCAAGGTTGTGATGCTCTGAGTCATTATCGTATATATTATTATCTTTTCAGCCTTTTCTGTACGTGCATAAGAACCAAAACTAGACTTTAATAGCTTGCGTGTTGTTAGATTTTCAACACCAAATGCACAAAATCACAAATTAGATGAATAGCAATCACCAAATAAAATACACGAATTTATCTAGATTCACCAAATATGGGTTACGTTCTGCATTTTTGTCATGTTCTTGTAAATTCTATAATCGTCCACACAAGAGTAATCATGGGTTTAAAACACACTAGTAACCAAAAAAATAATTCCGTACAAAATTACTAATAAATTCCAAGTTCAAAATAAATCACCAGCGATGTGGAACACCACTTGCTCATATATGAACAAGACCCTCGACCAACCCGTATGAGCACGTAACGTCAGACACGAACGTCACTAGTTATCTGTAGGCATGGTGTTGGATTGGGCAAAATAGCGTTGAGATGAAATTAACAATAAGGGATTTCCTTAAGTGACCGTCGTATCTTTACTGATCAGTTGTCTTAGTTTTCTTCATCAACCTTAACCTTGCTGGCTAAGTAAAGCCACATGGATTTAGATTGTACACTAGTATTCACACTTCCGCATCATGCAAATTTGAAAGTCCAGAAGTATCCAACGGTGTAGTTTTTTACGACAAGTTGAGAAAGTCCGTTTGAATTAACAAGTTTTTATTTCCAAATTACAAGTTTCAGAAAGTTCTAATTTTGTAACGTTGTGTTTTATCAAATATGTTTAAACAAAATAAAATGGAGAAAATCGAAAAAAAGAGGCTGAGAATAGTTTCACGACATGTAATTTAAGGTTAGCTAGAAGTCATATATGCTCCCCACATGTCCATGTTTCAACCAATAGGTAGGTAGTTATTACCGAGTTCTAACACGTCAAATTAGATCAAATCTCGTATGATATCATCTCGTGCTCCCTTAGAAAAGCAAATGTAAGGTTACCGATGGAGAAGGAAAACACTTGAACACAAAATGCCATTAACGTCAAGAAATTAGGGACCAATTCGAATGTGATCTACACCACGCACGAGGAAATTGAGTACCATAGTCGAACCGCGTATAGCAATCTTTGTTTGTATACGTTTCATGGAATTGACAAGTAAGTTCACTGCTTTCCACTTAAGAATTTGATATTCAAACAGCTCCCGACCAATTGAATGTGATAGATATGGAAATGAAGATGAAGTCATCCCAAGCTTTATTGCTTGCATTGATATTTTCTTTTATCAACAGCACGACTGTAAACATAAGTAAGCTTCAATGAAAAAGACAAATATCATCCGAACCTACAATCTTTACAAGTTGAAATTACTACGAAAATGATTTTTTTTTTTTTTATCACGTTTGGTTCACAAAGATAACTTGAGTTTCCGAGGTGATTGCATTGTGGCAAAATGGGTTTTTCTTCTTCTTTTGGTGTGTGTGTGTTGGGGTGTGTGCGCGCGCTTAATTCCTAATCTATACTAAAGTTAGATCAACTGCATTTATCTAATTAAGTGATTAAAAAAAAGAGACTGGTCAAACTTCACAGGGTACGAGAGCATGTTGATTCACACATGGACAACTATAGCCCATCCTTGCTTAGACACGTAAAATGATTAACTGTTAAGAATGTAATACACGTACATTGTTAAAATTAAGAAGTGTAAAACACTTTAAATTAATGTAATTGAATTCTCTTTACTACCCTCACCTATCTGTTAATTTGTTTATATAGGTAGGGAAACAATCAAATTTGATAAGCATGGATTAACTTCATTTGTGGATAAATCCAAAAATTCTAAGTTTCTACCATGTAATTGAAAACGTGGTGATGACTAGTTTGGATTCATACACAAATTTTGTGATGGTGACATTATTCAATAATGTAATCAGAATTATTGATGTGGTTGGGTTCGACGATAGCCATCACAATATTTGTGGTTGGAGTACAATTATTTGCGGCCATCATCGTCGACGTCAACCGCGTATATAATTGTGATGACAATAATTAATAATGTCACTATATTGCCATCACATTATCTGCGGACATCCCCCAACACATTATTGAATGAGATTTTTGATTGGGTAAACTTCCAAAAGTGTCTAATTTGACTTTTGAAAAACAGATTTAAAATGACTTTAAAGTAAATTGATTAAGTCATTGTAAAAAAAATTAATAGTTTGTAAATTATTGTGATGGAATAGAAAATAATGTTAAGAGAAATGACGTGGAAGAGATAGATTTGGAGTTTGGGTCAAAGAAGGTCTGAGTCTCGAAGCCAAACACATGTGGAATTCTTTGTTTGTATACGTTTCATTGAGTTTTAATCAATGCTTGGGGGAAAAAGTCGACCCTAATTTGATATGTCGTGATAAAGTTGAGTTCACTGCTTTCAACTTAAATATTTGACTTGTAAACAGCTCCTCGACCAATTGAATGTAATAGATATGGAAACGAAGATGAAACCATCCCAAGTTGTATTGCAAATTAGTATAAGTGAAAAAACTTGAACACAAAATGCAAATTAGTCATCACCAAAATCCAAATTAATCATTACCACGTTTTAAATGTAATTGAATTCTCTGCACTACCCTCACCCATCTGTTTAATTTGTTTGCATAGGTAGGGAAACAATCGAATTTAATAGGCATGGATTCGCTTCGTTTCAATCCTAATGTTTACTTTAAACCTATGAATTCAGAGAAGGGTCTGAATAAGATTGAGTCTTGATCATATGTTCGAAATAATTACAACCACTCAATTAGTTATGCTGTACATAGCATGCGAGCTAATATGTACATACAATAAATCTACGGAAAAGAAATTATGATAGTCTTAACATTGCTAAATTTTGAGGATTCAATGTTTGTATTCCTGTGCCCTCCAAGATGAACCTGTGCATCCATGCATAATCTCATTGTCTGAGTTCATTTACACTTTTATTTGGTTATCAGTATGTTTTCCAAAGAAGTTATCACAAGTCGTCTCGTCGCAATGTAACATGAAAATAGTTTGATTAGACATGAGAAATAATAGTAATAGTAGTAGTAATAATAATAATAATAATATTATCTTTTTATACGTACTGTTTGTTTTAGTATGGGTAAGAAGTAAGAAGTCAAAGTGACCTTATCTTAACGTGTAGTATTTAAATTGTATTGCCATTTGTTCGAATGGGCTAGAGTGACAATAAAGTTTTTCTTAAGGTGCCTTTCTTTTCTTCAATGCCCATCTTGGAATTTCTTCGCTTTGCGTATCAGACTGCCCATCTAATTATTGTGGATGAATCCTAAAATTCTAACTGAAAACGTGGTGACGACTAGTTTGGATTTTGGTCATGCTTAGAGTTTTACATGGATGAAAAGTTTGAAATTTTGACCTTTATTATTTTTGTGTGTTTTTACGGTACACTAACATTTGCTTTTTCAAGGGACTACCAGTTTGTATGATACGATTTGATTTGATTTCCAATTACGTGTTAATACTCGGTAATAACTAGCTATTCGTTGAAACATGGACATGTGGGGAGCAAGTATGACTTCTAGCCTCAAATTACATTCTTAAATTACAGGTCGTGAAAGTATATTCTCACGCCTTTTGTTGTGATTTTCTCGATTTAATTTGTTTAAACATATTTGATAAAACAAAACGTTACAAAATTAGAACTTTCTGAAACTTGTGATTAATTTGGAAATAAAAACTTGTTGATTCAAACGGACTTTCTCAACTTGTCGTAAAATTCTACACGGTTAGATATATACTTCTGGACTTTCAAATTTGCATGATGCGGAAGTGTGAATCCTAATGTACAATCTAAATCCATGTGGCTTTACTTAGCCGGCAAGGTTAAGGTTGATGAAGAAAACTATGACAACCGGTCAGTATAGATACGATGGTCACGTAAGGAAGCCCCTTATTGTCATCTCAACGTCAATTTGGACATACTCGTATAACATCATCACATTTATATGTATGATTGGTCTAACCCCAGATGGTAACTTCAACCACCATCATATTAAGTTTCAAGAGATCATTTCACTTTTAATCGTAGTTGTAAGTTAACTGTTGATGACGATTATTGTTAGACGTGGCGACTTGAATTAGAGGGATTACAAAAAGGACAAAATATTGCGATGACAATGATCCTATAACTCCTTCGTTAGCTATTGTTTGAACACGAAATGTGAGGAATTCAAGTAAAGAGAATCGGAATTTGTAAAGACGGTCAAAAAATAATTCTATTAATGAAGTTTGAAGAGAACTCTGATTAAGTATTTTACTAGTAAGTAGGTAGATCGATACTCTCATGCTCATAAGTAGACCGGATTGTTCGTCGTTGATGCATCTTCTAAGGATATTTTATTCCTGGAAATTCATATCTTCATTCTCATCACGTCCATTCGTACCAAAATCCAAATTAGTCGTCATCTCGTTTTCAGTTACACTGTTATCAATTTATAACGTAGTGATGACTAATTTGGATTTTGGTGATGATTAATTTGCATTTTGTGTTCGATCTTTTTCACTTATACTGATTTGCAATAAAGCTCGGGATGGCTCGAGGGGCTGTTTAATTGGTTGAGGGGCTGTTTAAGTATCAAATTCTTAAGCAGCGAACTTAAACTTTATCACGGCATATCAAATTAAATGTCGACTTTTTGCCGCAAGCATTGGTTAAAACTAGAAAATTTTAGAGTAACTTAATACGCGGTTCGACTAAGGCACTCAATTTTCTCATGCGCGCGTGGAAGAGTGTAACATTCGAATTGGTCCCTAATTTCCTTGACGTACATGGCAATTTGTGTTCAAGTGTTTAACTTATACCCCTGATCTCTACTATAAATAGGGATGCGTAGCAGATATACATAATAACATTTAATTTCTTCTTCTACACTTGTAAATTGTGATTGTTTTGTGATAGAGAGGGTTAATAATGGATTTCAAGATGAGTCTTGTTGTTGCTATTTTTGCATTGGCTGCTAGTTCTTGTGTCATGGGTTATGATCCAAGTCCTGTCCAGGACTTCTGTGTTCCTGACCCAGAAGGTATATATTTTTGTGTGTAATGGTGCTTATAAGTTAATTAATAGGTGTCTTGTCTAAATAATAATAAGCAAACCTTTCAATTTCACAATTGGCAGTGAAAATATAACATATCTCATTTCACCCATATAGATATAGTTAGTCGATGGTGTAGTGGCCGACACGAGAAAGATGTTGTAAAAGTTGTGGAAGCATTGCATTCAAAAACGAGTTTAATAAGTAAATAAAGTAGAGATTGACGTCGAATCTTGATATTCTTGTTATGAGATCATTTTTGCTAAGTTGTTATAGGCAATATCATTACCTTCAAAAAGAGACTGATGTGCTTGATATTCTTGCTATATGACTGTTGCAATATCATTACCATCGTGACCTTCAAAAGGACTTTCATACATATGATGTGTCTGTCTTTGTTCTTCCATAAAAATAGGGAAGGTAAATTTTCATTAGTGCCATTATGATTGTTAAATTTGATGAAGACACTTTGATTGATATATTGGTAGGTATGATGCTATGATACTACAAATTCTAACATCCTAACCCTATATCATATGCGTGCGTGACATACTCTACAAATGCAGTATATATGTGCAAGAAGAATGTAACCGCAGACGACTTGTACTTCTCCGGTCTCGATGTGATCGGGGACACTAAGAACAAGAAGGGGTCTAGCACCAACCTTGTGGATGTCACAAAATTCCCAGGACTCAACACCATGGGCATCTCCATCGGGCGGGTCGACTTCGCCCCATATGGCATCCACCCACCCCACACCCACCCTCGTGGCACTGTCATCCTCACCGTCCTCGAGGGCACCATCGGTTTTGGTCTCATCACTTCTAGCCCCGAAAACCGCCTCATCTACAAGAAAATGAACAAGGGAGACATCTTCGTGTGCCCCATGGGACTCATTCACTACCAGGCACTCGTCTAACTAACCAATTGTGTTTATTTTCGTGTGGACAATATGTATAAATTTATACTACAACTTCTATGTTTTATTTTTAATTATTTTGTTGCAGATCAACCTTAAGAACACCCCGGCAGTTGCTTTGATCGCGTTGAACAGCCAAAACCCTGGAGAGGTTGAAGCTTCCGACTCGACATTTGGAGCGAAGCCGGCCATAAGTGTGGACGTTCTGGCCAAGGCATTCCAGATGGACAAAGAAGCAGTGGAGGCAATACAGAAGCGGTTCGCCCAGGGCGACAACTAGACAGATGTCCAATGACTACGTACGGCTTACGTCTTTGATAAGTATTCAGCAACTACTATTGTATGTACGTATAGATATAGTTGTGGTCTACATATATACATGTATTGTTGCAATAAGGTTTGATAGAAAGTACAAACCAAGTCCATGTTCCATGTATACATGATATTGAAATAAAAGCCTATGTGTTTACGAGTATGTTGATGCATTTTTTAGGATGGATTGAGATCATTGACGTGGGTTAGGTGGTTTTGATGTTTACGCTCAAGATTAAGCAGCAACTATTGGAGTCAGAGTGTGCTCTTTTATGGAAAAGAATAATTAGATACCTTAAAAATTAAAGGCCAATTTTGGGGTTTGACACTAGACTACACCGCGCGATTTGATTTGTGATAGATGCATCTCTTATGGATATTAATTTTTTCGTATTCTCTCCTAGACATTGAGTGAGAGCGTCATTTTCAAAATATTTATTGATAAATTGTTCTTTTGTTTATGTAGTAGGTACATAGACTTAATATTTCATTTTAAAAAAAAAATCACTTCCGTTTCATCAAGATCAACACAATTACAAAAACATGAACGCCACTTTTATTGAATGAAAAAAATATCATTACAACTCTAATCACAATCACTAATTTCGATACGATACATGGGTGTGATACATATAGTTGCTCATTGATAAAAACAAATAGACAATCATAAAGTATAATAAATGATGCAGCTAGACTATATGTAGAGGTTGTCCTCCCATACTAAAGATTAAGTGCAGCTAGACTATATGTAGAGGTTGTCCTCCCACAATCACTAATTTTGATACGATACATGGGTATGATTGTAACGTACCCGAAAACAGCGGAAAATTTAAACAATAATAAAGACCGTCAACGGTCAACACTGGGCACGTCACGGGAAAATAACCAACATATATATATAAAATATATAATGTACAGACCCACGTGGAAGTCAACTATACAGACTATACCGACTGACTGTGATTACAACAAAAGCTATACAACATGTAATCACCTCAAAAGAAGAAGACACTACAGGATCCGATCTCGGGGGTACCGTCCTCGGTCACCACCTCAAACTCTAACCCTGCTCGCTACCTGAAATGCAAACAACAAACATGCCTGAGTTCCCTGCAGGAACCCCGTATACCAAACCTCCTAAAATATAAAAAGGAATTAAATACAATGCAATGCTATGCACATGATCATCCGCCTCGGGCCCACAATAATGCCCTCACCGCCTCCGCGGCACTGAACCACTCCTGTCACTAGGGTCAAGTCAGTCCACCGCTGCCTCACAAGGGTCAGTCGACACCACTGCTCCCCAAAAAGTGCAGGAAGGAACCCCCGGTACACGCCGCACCCAAGGAGCGAGTCAGCCCGCCGAATACACAACTCGGGTCAGACGACAGCCACTGCTCCCCCAAGAGTCGCCTAGCGCGCACCCTGCCGGAACATCCTCGGCCTACCGCTAAACCCTCGCAAACTGCCCAAGGTTTACGGTACACATCCCTCACACCCCGCTCGGTAAGAGAGGAAAAAGGTACAACAATAATACGCCTTCGTCGAAGGTGAAATCCGTAGCTCTCAAAGCCGGTAATCAACCGTCGCCTCGGAGCCGGTAGTCGACCTGACATCGACGGATCGCGTGTGGATAAATCCACCAACCTGCGGCAGATCGGTCGACCGCTACAAGCACACCGGTCGACCGGTCCCCCACACAGTACACAGTACTGTACAAACAAATCTACCGGTCGAACCACGCCAACCGAATTACCGACCAATCGGTCGAACAAAAGTCATCTAGCGGTCGACCGTTTGGAAGGTCTACGCTATACAATTTTATATAATATATATATCCGACCGGTCGAACCAAGGGGCCGTTCGACCGATAACAGGACTTTCAATATTTTGCCCAAGTCTCGTTCGGTCGACCGGAACTGAAATACAGTTCGACCGAAACAACACAAGCACTCTACCGCTTAATTAAATGCTCAGTCGGTCGACCGAAAGTTAAAGAGCGGTCGACCGTTTTGATGGTCAAAGCTCCCAACCGACTTAGCATCGAATGGATCGGTCGAACAAGGTAAAGGACGTTCGACCGTTTAATAAGTCAAAATCCCCAACCGACCCATTCTCATCGTTATTCGGTCGACCGGCTGAGTGGTCCCGTTCGACCGATAACAGCATATCCCCTTTTTCCCGCACAAATCTGGCATAACGGTCGACCGTCTAACGACATCGTTCGACCGTTCGCGGGTAAACAACAATATAATAATAGGATCGGTCGACTGCCCACAGGCACCGGTCGACCGATCGTCGTCTTCAACCTCTGAATTGGTTGAATTCCGACGGGGAATTCGACACCAACGTCGATCCCCAACACTCACAAGGCACAAGTGAGTTATATTGAAGATTTGGCATACCTTTTGGTCGAGTGAAGAAGCCTCCCGAGCTCCCTTCAAGACTTCTTCTCTTCTTCTTCCTTTCTTCTTCTTCTTCTTCTTCTTCTTCTTCTCTCCTTACTGCCTCCTCCGACTCACCTCACTTCTAATATCCTTATCCAGCCAAAACCTTCTCCCGCTTCACAGCAAATCTACATATATACACACACCTTATCTCACCTCCCTCTCCTCCAATCACAAGCTAGCATCACAACCTCACCACTATCCTACACGTTACTTTCCATCTCATCCTTCCAACACCTCCTACTCTCACATGCATGCATTAATTAGGTTAAGTAAGTTTAGTTTAATTTAATTATGATGTTTAGTTTAGGTTATTACAATCTACCCTCCTTAAAAGAATTTCGTCCGCGAAATTCGAAACAACTGACTTACCGAAACAACTCTGGATACTGCTTCCTGACATCCTCCTCGATCTCCCAGGTAGCCTCTCTGTCAGTGTGATGCTGCCACCTGACCTTCACCATCGGAATCGCTCTCCTCCTGAGCTGATGTACCATCTGATCCACAATCTCAACTGGTCTCTCATCTAATGATAAATCCTGCTGGATCTCCGGTACTGATATCTCTATCACATGAGCTGGATCGGCCACGTACTTCCTCAACATAGAAACATGGAAGACGTTGTGAAGTCCTGCGAACTGTGGTGGTAGTGCAATCCTATATGCCACCTCACCGACCCGATCCAATATCTCAAAAGGTCTGACATATCTCGGACTCAGCTTCCCCTTCTTCCCGAATCTCATCACCCCTCTGGAAGGCGAGATCTTCAGGAAGACATGATCTCCTACCTCAAAAGTCAGCTCACGCCTCCGCGTATCAGCATAACTCTTCTGCCTGCTCTGCGCCGTAGCTAGTCGTCTCCGAATCACGTCGACCTTCTCTGAATACAACTGGATAATGTCAGGTCCAACTAGCTGTCTCTCGCCCACATCACTCCAGCATACCGGCGATCTACACGGTCTCCCGTATAATGCCTCATAGGGTGCCATCCCAATACTCGAGTGGTAGCTGTTGTTGTAGGCGAACTCGATCAACGGCAAATGCTCATCCCAATGTCCTGCCCAGTCAAGTGTACACGCTCTCAGCATGTCCTCCAAAGTCTGTATCGTCCGCTCTGACTGGCCATCTGTCTGTGGGTGGAAAGCTGTGCTAAACTTCAGACGTGTCCCCAGTGCTCTGTGTAGACTCTCCCAAAATCTCGAAGTGAATCTGGGATCTCTGTCTGAAATAATACTGACTGGTACGCCATGAAGTCTGACAATCTCCTCAATATATAACTTAGCTAGACCCTCCAGAGCAAGAGTGGTCTTAATAGCTAAGAAATGCGCCGACTTGGTCAGTCGATCGACTATAACCCAAATCGCGTCGTGGAATCTCCGTGTCTTCGGTAGCCCCGTAACAAAATCCATCGTCACGTGCTCCCACTTCCACTCGGGCAACTCAATCCTCTGCATCTGCCCTGCTGGTCTCTGGTGCTCGATCTTCACCTGCTGACAGACCAAACACCTCGACACGAAGTCTGCAACGTCCTTCTTCATACCTCGCCACCAGAAGTTCCGCTGCAGATCTTTGTACATCTTGGTGCTCCCTGGATGAATGGAATATCTCGATCTGTGTGCCTCCTCCATGATATCATGTCTCAGGTCCTCTGTCTTCGGCACCCAGATACGGTCTCTGAATCTCAGACCTCCATCCACTCCAACTCTGAAGTCTGACTCATCTCTGGCAGCTAACTGTAACAAACTGCTCAACTCCTCATCTGTAGTCTGAGCACGAATCACTGCTGATACTGTCTGAGGCTCTACTCTCAATCCGGCAATCACTGCACCCTCAGAGCTATCTGCAAATGGCCTCCACTCTGCTAGAGACTCCAGCAGTCTCCACTCCTGAATGCATAGGCCTGCTACTGATACCTCCACCTTCCGGCTCAAAGCGTCTGCAACTGTGTTCGCCTTCCCCGGATGGTAAGAGATAGTGAAGTCATAGTCCTTAATGAACTCAAGCCATCTGCGCTGCCTCATGTTCAGCTCCTTCTGCGAGAACAGGTACTTCAGACTCTGATGATCTGTAAACACCTCGAACCGCTCGCCATAAAGATAGTGTCTCCAGGTCTTCAGTGCATGAACCACTGCTGCTAACTCCAAATCATGTGTCGGGTAATTCCTCTCATGGACCTTCAGCTGTCTGGATGCGTACGCGATCACCCTCCCGTGCTGCATAAGTACACATCCTAAGCCAATCCCTGAAGCGTCGCTATAAATCACGAATCCACCCGTGCCACTCGGCAATGATAAAACTGGTGCTGTGGTCAACAGTCTCTTCAGCTCCTGAAAGCTGTCCTCGCACTTCTGCGACCAAACAAAAGTGACTCCTTTCTGCGTCAGAGCTGTCAGTGGTGCTGCCAATCTCGAGAAGTCTTTGATGAAGCGACGGTAATAACCCGCCAGTCCAACAAAGCTCCTAATCTCCGTCACGCTCGTAGGGGTCCTCCACTGTGTCACCGCCTCTACCTTCGCCGGATCCACTGATATCCCCTCTGCCGATACAATGTGTCCGAGGAACGCCACTCTGTCCAACCAAAACTCGCACTTTGAGAACTTAGCATATAACTGCTGAGCCCTCAAGATGCTGAGTACAATCCTCAGATGCTCTCTGTGCTGCTCCACATCTGGTGAATAGATCAAGATGTCATCCACGAAGACAATCACAAATATATCAATGTACTGCCTGAATGTCCGGTGCATCAGATCCATGAACGCTGCCGGAGCATTCGTCAATCCAAATGGCATCACCAAGAATTCATAGTGTCCATATCTCGTCCTGAAGGCTGTCTTCTGGATGTCCTCATCTCGGATCCTCAACTGGTGATATCCTGAACGCAGGTCAATCTTCGAGAAAACCTTCGCTGACTGCAGCTGGTCAAAGAGGTCCTCAATCCTAGGTAAGGGATACCTATTCTTCACCGTCACCTGGTTCAGCATCCTGTAGTCTATGCACATCCTCAAGGATCCGTCCTTCTTCTTCACAAACAAAACTGGTGCACCCCAAGGCGAGACGCTCGGTCTGATAAATCCAGAGTCCATCAACTCCTGCAACTGCTTCTTCAACTCTGTCAACTCAGCAGGTGCCATCCGGTATGGAGCCTTCGACTGTGGTGTAGTGCCGGCTACCAACTCAATGCCGAACTCCAACTCCCGGTGTGGTGGTAAACCTGGAATCTCCGCTGGAAAAACATCCGCGAACTCCTGCACCACCTCAATGTCCTCTAGCCTCTGGGACTCTGCCTCCGCAACCACAAGCGTCGCCAGAAATGCTGCACATCCCTGCTGTAACAGTCTCTGAGCTCTCACAGCAGATACAATAATGCGACCCCCTCTGCTTCTGATCCCTCTAATCAGAATATCAGGCAAACCCTTCCTCGGGATCAAAATCTTCTTCTCACGGCACAAGACTCGAACATCATATTGGGACAGCCAATCCATCCCAAGTATGACATCAAAGTCCTCCATCGGTAGTAAGACCAGGTCTGCCGGAAACTCCTGATCTCCCGAAACAACCGTGGCGCCGGGGACAAATCTCCCCACAGTGCCCACCAGACCCAGGGGTGTGCTGACCTCCAAAGTGGCAGTCAACATCGCAAGGGTACAGCCCAACACTCCCGCAAATCGCTCTGAGATGAACGAGTGTGTCGCGCCACAATCAAATAACACCCTAGCTACTGAACCTGCGATAAGAAGTGTACCTTCCACGACAGCGCCTCCATCACGAGCCTCCTCTGCCTGGATGGTATAAACTCTGCCGGTGCGCTGCCCCTGCTGTGGTCTGAAAGGTGGTCTACCTCCGCCTCCTCCTCTGCCTGGTGCGGGTAAACCCGGTGGTCGGCTCGGCCCAGCTCCTCGGCTCGGACAGCTCCTGATAAAGTGACCCATCTGGCCACAACCATGACACGCTCCGGGGGTGAAGCACGGCCCGGAGTGAAACCTCCCACAAGTACCACAAGGCTCAGGTCGTGGTACTGCAACTCCTGCTCCCTCGTATCTGGGCCTCTTGCCCGGATTCCCTCCAGTCTAACCTCCCGGCCGCCCAGAGAATCTACCCGATGGCCTCCTCTCATCCTGGTAGTTCTCTCTGTAGTCACGATCAAGAACAGTAGCACTCTTCACCGCATCAGCTAATGTGCGTGGCATGTGTGTCAGCACCTTCGTCCTCAACTGCTTCCGGAGCCCTCGGACGAACTTCCCTGCTCTCTGCTCCTGCGTAACGTACATCTCGGGACAGTAACGCTCAAGGGCGTTGAACTTCCCGATGTAGCCTGCCAGGGTCATGTCTCCCTGCTGAAGACTCAGAAACTCCTCTCTCTTCTCGTCCTGAACATGCTGCGGAAAATATTGCTCGTTGAACTCGCCAACGAACTCCTCCCAGGCTATATCATCTCTGTCCGCAAACACCACTGCAGATGTGGACCTCCACCAGTTGGACGCAGCACCGCCCAAAACATAAGTAGCCAGGCCCACTCTCGCCTCTGGAGGACAACCAATAGCACTGAAGATCTTCTGCATCGTGAAGATCCACTCCTCCGCAGCCTCCGCGTCGTACTGCCCCAGAAAGGTAGGCGGATGCTGGCGCATAAACCGGTCATGCATAGCGCCAGTCCCCGTCTGCCCAGTCTGTGCTGTCTGCTGCTGTAGCATCTCCGTCAGACGTCCGACCGTATCGAACAACGTCCGACGCTCATCCTCCCAAGCCTCATCCCTCGCAGTCTCACTCTCACCGCGAGTATGGGCAACCGCCTTCTCCCGTCTAGGAGGCATCTGCCAAAGGAAACAAGACAATATCAATATAATCTGTGCATGCATGATCCTCTAGACCTAATTCCTAACTCAAAGGTGGTTTCTTTGGACAAGTACGCCGAGATCAACGCTCTGATACCAAATTGTAACGTACCCGAAAACAGCGGAAAATTTAAACAATAATAAAGACCGTCAACGGTCAACACTGGGCACGTCACGGGAAAATAACCAACATATATATATAAAATATATAATGTACAGACCCACGTGGAAGTCAACTATACAGACTATACCGACTGACTGTGATTACAACAAAAGCTATACAACATGTAATCACCTCAAAAGAAGAAGACACTACAGGATCCGATCTCGGGGGTACCGTCCTCGGTCACCACCTCAAACTCTAACCCTGCTCGCTACCTGAAATGCAAACAACAAACATGCCTGAGTTCCCTGCAGGAACCCCGTATACCAAACCTCCTAAAATATAAAAAGGAATTAAATACAATGCAATGCTATGCACATGATCATCCGCCTCGGGCCCACAATAATGCCCTCACCGCCTCCGCGGCACTGAACCACTCCTGTCACTAGGGTCAAGTCAGTCCACCGCTGCCTCACAAGGGTCAGTCGACACCACTGCTCCCCAAAAAGTGCAGGAAGGAACCCCCGGTACACGCCGCACCCAAGGAGCGAGTCAGCCCGCCGAATACACAACTCGGGTCAGACGACAGCCACTGCTCCCCCAAGAGTCGCCTAGCGCGCACCCTGCCGGAACATCCTCGGCCTACCGCTAAACCCTCGCAAACTGCCCAAGGTTTACGGTACACATCCCTCACACCCCGCTCGGTAAGAGAGGAAAAAGGTACAACAATAATACGCCTTCGTCGAAGGTGAAATCCGTAGCTCTCAAAGCCGGTAATCAACCGTCGCCTCGGAGCCGGTAGTCGACCTGACATCGACGGATCGCGTGTGGATAAATCCACCAACCTGCGGCAGATCGGTCGACCGCTACAAGCACACCGGTCGACCGGTCCCCCACACAGTACACAGTACTGTACAAACAAATCTACCGGTCGAACCACGCCAACCGAATTACCGACCAATCGGTCGAACAAAAGTCATCTAGCGGTCGACCGTTTGGAAGGTCTACGCTATACAATTTTATATAATATATATATCCGACCGGTCGAACCAAGGGGCCGTTCGACCGATAACAGGACTTTCAATATTTTGCCCAAGTCTCGTTCGGTCGACCGGAACTGAAATACAGTTCGACCGAAACAACACAAGCACTCTACCGCTTAATTAAATGCTCAGTCGGTCGACCGAAAGTTAAAGAGCGGTCGACCGTTTTGATGGTCAAAGCTCCCAACCGACTTAGCATCGAATGGATCGGTCGAACAAGGTAAAGGACGTTCGACCGTTTAATAAGTCAAAATCCCCAACCGACCCATTCTCATCGTTATTCGGTCGACCGGCTGAGTGGTCCCGTTCGACCGATAACAGCATATCCCCTTTTTCCCGCACAAATCTGGCATAACGGTCGACCGTCTAACGACATCGTTCGACCGTTCGCGGGTAAACAACAATATAATAATAGGATCGGTCGACTGCCCACAGGCACCGGTCGACCGATCGTCGTCTTCAACCTCTGAATTGGTTGAATTCCGACGGGGAATTCGACACCAACGTCGATCCCCAACACTCACAAGGCACAAGTGAGTTATATTGAAGATTTGGCATACCTTTTGGTCGAGTGAAGAAGCCTCCCGAGCTCCCTTCAAGACTTCTTCTCTTCTTCTTCCTTTCTTCTTCTTCTTCTTCTTCTTCTTCTTCTCTCCTTACTGCCTCCTCCGACTCACCTCACTTCTAATATCCTTATCCAGCCAAAACCTTCTCCCGCTTCACAGCAAATCTACATATATACACACACCTTATCTCACCTCCCTCTCCTCCAATCACAAGCTAGCATCACAACCTCACCACTATCCTACACGTTACTTTCCATCTCATCCTTCCAACACCTCCTACTCTCACATGCATGCATTAATTAGGTTAAGTAAGTTTAGTTTAATTTAATTATGATGTTTAGTTTAGGTTATTACAATGATGCAGCTAGACTATATGTAAACATCAAAACCACCTAAACTATGGTTTAGGTGGTTTTGATATTTACGCTCAAGATTAAGTAGCAACTAGTTTTGATGACCAGAGGGTATATGACACATCCCTATAGTATGGAAGATACACATTCCATTTATGTGAAGCACAGTGCCAAGATAAAGATTACTATTGGAGAGAAAAAAAAGATCATTTGATAGCAAAGAGAAACACAGAAGTCCACCTGAATACAATCTAGGAAAAATATTCTTAAATATTTACGAAATTATTCTTTGGGCGACGACAATAAATTTGATTATTTCATCGCTATCGGAAAAAAATCAACTCTTACATGCACTTTAACCTTACAATGTTTTCATGGGAGTAAACTTATGTCCTAATCGACGACAACAATCAAATGCATGACATAAAAAATTTAGTAATTGATTCAAAAAGACCGTTCGAAATGAAAACACTTGGAGTGTTGAAATCGAAGCACTTGCTCAATGTAATCAGCTATGAAACTCAAGCTATATCCATATGAACCGAAAGTAGGAAAAAATACAAATTCCATTTTCGTATGCAACATCCTTCAATTTGCTATGTTGTAATTAACACACATATAAAATATTTGTTGATATTAATCTTTGGACGAGTTAAGATATCTCGGTCGGACACGTACAAGTAACTTCAACTTATGAAGATTGAAGGTTTAGATGATATTTATCTTTTACATTGAAGCTTAGTTGTGTTTACAGTCGTTCTGTTGATCCAAGAAAATATCAATGCAAGCAATAAAGCTTGGGATGGCTTCATCTTTGTCTCCATATCTATTACATTCAATTAATCGAGGATAGAGTTCTTTACGGCTCAAGATTGAATTTCAATTTAATATTAATTGAGTTTAACCTCAATATTCAATATTAATATGAATTCACAAGTAAATTGTGAACAATCATGTTTTTTACCTTTACTGGCGTGCAACTAGGACTGAGCATGGACTGGTCCGGTCGGTCAGGGTTCGGTCTAGATCGGAACCAACCGGTCCGAATTTCAGTTTGAACATTGCTGAAAAGGTCCAGACGCGTCTGGGATTTTTTATATATTATTTTTAAGGTAAAAATCTGATCATGGACTGGACCGTACCGAATCCAACCGGATTGGTCCGGTCTCCGGTCCGGACCCCAAAAAATATGATCCGGACCGGATACACAACCCTACGTCGAAGCCTTTGAGTTTTAGATATTTTCCTAACACGCACTTTAGGAAATAAAAATAAAAATATGATGTCTGCACGATCGGTTTTGGTCCCGTTGCTAATTGCCCTCGTGGAACCGATCACGTTTGCTCTCCAACAAGAGTTTTATGTAAGCGTAGGAAAAGACATTCCGTTGTCAAATACTGATCACACGTATATCTCATAACAAATTATAATAGAGCTGGACCTATCATCTATAATACATTTCCCTGGGAAGTACTTGAGTTTTATTTTGATGGTATATATTAATTAATAAAAAAATAATACGATATAAGAGCAGGTTGATCAACTTACAGATTATGAGGGTGTACTCCAACTCATATTATTCACATGTTGTCCTTGATGGAAAAAACCAATGTCCATCGTGCACGTCGGGAGTGAGTGATGGAAAAGATAGTCCCACGATCCTAAATACTAAAAACGTACAATAGTTTATGATAAAGTTAGAACAACTACATTTTTAGTATTTGGGGTTGGTCGAGGTGATGGATTGACCAAAAGTTGACTTTATAACTATAAAGGGTTAAAGAAGAAATAACTCTGGCATGAAAAGTAATAGCTCACCAAAACTTGGCTTAAAAAGTAGCATAAATGCCACCATGGGGTTTATAAAAGTTGAGTTTCAGAGGTGATTCATTGCGGCAAATAATGTGATGGCAAGATAGCGATATTATTCAATAATGGGATCTTGGGTACACTTCTAAACGTGTCTTATTGAATATTTGCACACGTATTTTTTTTATTGGCATTGTACACTTGCAAAATCGAATAATTGCTTCAGTGCACTTTCATTTTAACACCGTTAATGGTTGTTACAATTCTGTTTGATAATTTTATGCTTAGACCCTCTTACTTCCACATAATTTTATGCTAAGAACATCTTCAAATAAATTTGGATTTTTTATAGTAGAGTATACTTACAAAAGTACTTTATTAGAGCTTTAATTTTTTTGTTGTTCTACTACACTTGTTAACTCAACTAATTAGTCTAATACATATGGTTATACGTGGGACCCACATTTTTTATTCGAGATGAGTAACATTTTATGTTAAAATAATTAGAAATTTTGCATTAACACTCAAACAGAAAATATCATATTATATCTTCATCCTTAAATTTACTTGTTAAATTACACTAAACTTACCCCCAAATTCAAACTCTTGGAAGCTAAGAATGTTTCGTTTTTATAACATATTCCAATACATTTTTTATATTTTTATACCTCAATCTTGGTATCCAAAAATCCCACAATAAATCTCAATAAATCACTTTAATTATTATCAATATGCTCTGACATCCAACCATCACAAAGCAACAATCACATTATAACCCAAAATCACACAAATACATGCATTGAAATATACATGGATTCCAAACTTAAGATTCAAACTCAAGATCACACACTACATAATTGGATTTCAAAGAAAGGGTTCAAACTCCAACATGAACAACCCTAACACCAAGAACACGTTTGGCCTCACGTCAAACCGCACAAAGACACGACATCCCTCACCGGCATTTCCTAGAACACCTTGCATACACAACAAGAATGTCTAAAGTGAGCCCGAATTGGAGGGTTTGAAGAAATTCCTATAATTTTTGGCGATGTGGGTTCGTGTGATTTTGGATGGCTTGAGGAGGAAGTGGAATCAAAGGATTTAGGGATTTTGACTCTCAAGACCCACAACCTCACCTCCATCCTCCTCCTTTTGATCCACCTCCAACTCCCACTAGTGCAGAATAGGCTTTACTCGTCGCCCCATAGACGTCGGCCGTTGTAACGGCCGACGTCTAGTAAGGACATGACCGAATAGACGTCGGCCTTGGTAAAGACTGACGTCTATTGTGTACTATAGATGTCGGGTGTAGGAATATCGAGTTTAGCTGACGTCTATAGGGTATAGACGTCGACCTATAGACGTCGTATGTTATATAAGACTGACGTCTATACTCCATGCATATAGACGTCGAGGTATAGACGTCGGCGTTATATAACATCTGACGTCTATATGTCTTAAAGAAATCGAACAGACGTGTTTTCTTTCATTCATTTCAGACGAAACCCACCAAAACCCTAGCCGTCCCGCGACCGATCTCCGACCGATCCGCACCGTCTCCGGCACCGCAGCGAGGTCCCAAGCTCTCCTCCACTTCTTCGGCCCTCTTCTCCTTCTTCCTCCGTCTTCCCCCGTCTTTCTCCACATGTAAGTTTTAAGTTCGTTTTTGGTTGTTTATTTTCGGATTTTTATTGTAGTAACGATTCTTTTCTATGTTAGTATACTTCTCGTGTCGTTTACAGCGACATCCTCCGCTGCCACAACTGTGTGACGTCCTCCGCTACCACAACCGTCACCGCACCACCTCCGACACATCTTCCGGAACCACAAAGACCTCCTCCAGCATCACAACTTTCCCCTCCTCCTCTGGTTCGTGCTTAACCACCTGTAGAAAAATCATATTGTTTGATTAGGTTCTCATATTTGATATGTTTAGATTGTGGTGTTCGGATATGTTTAGATATGTTTAGATTGTGGTGTTTAGAAATATTCTTAAACCTGTAAAAATATTTGATATGTTTAGATATGTTAAGAAAGAGTGATCAAAGTGGTGGTCTGTAGAGGTGTGAAGATCCCATGAAAACATACACTACTTATATAGAGATATTGGTGAAGAATTTTCAACAAAGTTTATTACGTTTTAGTTTATGTCATTTTCATGTTGGATGTGACTAGAATGAAGTGTGATTGTGTGAATGTTTAATTCATTTGATTTCACTCATTCATTGGATTGATTTGGTTTGAATTGAGTTGGGTTGGTTGGATGATTTAAATGAGTATATATGACTTGGATTGGTTTGGTTTGCTATCTTAAGTCTTGAGTTCGGTTGATTGGATGATTTAAGTAATGATGTTATGTTGTTTGGGATACATTATTGAGTAAATTTGAATGCAAATAAACTAACGTTCTTCATGGATCTCATACATGTCTATTTCAACATGAGTAGATTTGTAATGTGAATGTGATGTAGTAGAGAAATACATGATGTGAATGTGAGTAGATATACATTTTTCTTGTTGATTTCAGGATTTGAAGAATATTACATATCAAATTTTAAGTAGAGGTTCTGCCAAAATTTCAATAAAATTTTATTCCCAATTATTATTAATAACATGATAGTTTGTGTTTAAAATGTTTTTCTGTCAATCCAAGTAATTATTTTTAATACTTGCTTTTAATATTTTAAATGTTTATTGTCTTACTTTTTTGAATTTTTAATATTATGATAATAACTCATTGCCTCCCTTAAACAACTTGGCTTTTAATAACCCAAAGCAAAAGATTAGACAATATTTGCTAAGTCATTCATCATATAGGATTTGCATGCATTGTATTTTTCTATTATTTACGATTTTTGTCGTAGATTGTTGGCGTAAGGTACGTACTATCTTTCACTCATCATTCATTAGAAAGCACGCATTAGTTAGTAGGACTTGCATTGGAACAAGAGTGAGGTGAGTGTTTGTTTGGTGTGTTGTTTGTTAGATTAATGTATGAAAAACACTTAGGGGACAGTCACCTATAGGAGATGAGGTGGGGGATTTCATCACCCTTGTAGACATCTTTACGATGCCAGAAGGTCAATCTTTCCCGAGGATCAAGTATTTGGATTTATAAGTCCATCTACATATATATACAGGAATGACGATAAATAGGGTCAGCTTGGGACATTCTTTAAAGAAGAAGACAAAAGAT
Source organism: Triglochin maritima (assembly GCA_963682175.1). Lineage (NCBI taxonomy): Eukaryota > Viridiplantae > Streptophyta > Magnoliopsida > Alismatales > Juncaginaceae > Triglochin > Triglochin maritima. The sequence continues at coordinate 2,691,121 of OY821775.1, forward strand.
ATTATCTGCTCCCTTATCATGAGAGGTAAACTTTGTAATTCAAAGTGAAATTTTATTTTGTAATAATCTTCTAATTATATATATAACTGGGCTAATTGGATGTTTGTCGTTGTATGCCTCACGTTTTCAATTACATGGTAGAAACTTAGAATTTTTGGATTTATCCAAATGAAGTTAATCCATGCTTATCAAATTTGATTGTTTCCCTACCTATATAAACAAATTAACAGATAGGTGAGGGTAGTAAAGAGAATTCAATTACATTAATTTAAAGTGTTCTACACTTCTTAATTTTAACAATATATGTATATTACATTCTTAACAGTTAATCATTTTACGTGTCTAAGCAAGGATGGGCTATAGTTGTCCATGTGTGAATCAACATGCTCTCGTACCCTGTGAAGTTTGACCAGTCTCCTTTTTTTTAATCACTTAATTAGATAAATGCAGTTGATCTAACTTTAGTATAGATTAGGAATTAAGCGCGCGCGCACACCCCAACACACACACCAAAAGAAAAAAAAAACCATTTTGCCACAATGCAATCACCTCGGAAACTCAAGTTATCTTTGTGAACCAAACGTGATAAAAAAAAACAAATTTCATTTTCCTAGTAATTTCAACTTGTAAAGATTGTAGGTTCGGATGATATTTGTCTTTTTCATTGAAGCTTACTTATGTTTACAGTCGTGCTGTTGATAAAAGAAAATATCAATGCAAGCAATAAAGCTTGGGATGACTTCATCTTCATTTCCATATCTATCACATTCAATTGGTCGGGAGCTGTTTGAATATCAAATTCTTAAGTGGAAAGCAGTGAACTTACTTGTCAATTCCATGAAACGTATACAAACAAAGATTGCTATACGCGGTTCGACTATGGTACTCAATTTCCTCGTGCGTGGTGTAGATCACATTCGAATTGGTCCCTAATTTCTTGACGTTAATGGCATTTTGTGTTCAAGTGTTTTCCTTCTCCATCGGTAACCTAACATTTGCTTTTCTAAGGGAGCACGAGATGATATCATACGAGATTTGATCTAATTTGACGTGTTAGAACTCGGTAATAACTAGCTACCTATTGGTTGAAACATGGACATGTGGGGAGCATATATGACTTCTAGCTAACCTTAAATTACATGTCGTGAAACTATTCTCAGCCTCTTTTTTTCGATTTTCTCGATTTTATTTTGTTTAAACAATTTGATAAAACACAACGTTACAAAATTAGAACTTTCTGAAACTTGTAATTTGGAAATAAAAACTTGTTAATTCAAACGGACTTTCTCAACTTGTCGTAAAAAACTACACCGTTGGATACTTCTGGACTTTCAAATTTGCATGATGCGGAAGTGTGAATACTAGTGTACAATCTAAATCCATGTGGCTTTACTTAGCCAGCAAGGTTAAGGTTGATGAAGAAAACTAAGAGCACATTTAACAGCGCCCGGGCTACCCCCGGGCGCCCTGCACCCTCTCTCTGCCACGTCAGCTTCTCTCTCTGCCACGTCAGCTCACCCAACCCACCCAAAAAATCCCCTTATCCATGCCCAGGCTACCCCCACCCACCCTACACTCTCTTTCATCCACATCATTTCTTAATTAAACAAATTTAATTCTCACACAACATTTAACAAAATACATTATATATAAATCTAATTCTAATTACATTATAATTATAATTCGCGATATACTTATTATTACTATTAATTAATTAACAATATTAATCACTATTAAACACAAAATTTTGAATATTTGAAATTTGAATATTTGAATTTCGAAACGCGTGTGACTGCACAGTATACGCGTGATTGCACAGTATACGCGTGAATCAAAAGTAGTCCGCGTGAATCTACAGTATACGCGTGAAACAAAATAGTCCGCGTGAATGTACAGTATACGCGTGAAAGAAAAATAATCCGCGTGATTGCACAGTGTCTAATTTTTTCTCTATATATACCCTACACAAAAATCACATTACACCCCATATCTCTTCCACAAAACTCAAAACTCAACTTACATCCCATATTTCTCCCACAATGTCTTCTCCGGAGTACAATCGTTCCCCCCCTCCTCCACAATCAAATCCGCATCCACGCTATCCACAACCATATCCCTCACGTCCATTTTACCAACAACCATTCCAACAACCCGACTTCTCCCAGTACGCACCACCATTCCCACCACCTGACCAAAACTCACCATTCCCACAATTCTCCCACTACGCATCCCCAGATCAAAACTTACCATTCCCACAATACTCACAATATGCACCACCATTCCCTTATAATCAACCGCAGTTCCAGATGTTTGGCCGACTCTTGTCTCAAAATAGCCGCCATAGTATGGCGAACACTGAAGATGAGGGTAACGACGACGATGAGTCCCCACCACGACACACCCCCACACCACCATCCCCACCTCCACAGCGTCGTCACCGCAAGCAAGTCCAAACTGCCAAAGCCAATCCGAAGTTGTGGACCACAGCTGAGGACGAGAGACTTGTCTCTGCATATATGGAAGTCAGTTGCGATGCGGTGACAGGGACAAACCAGAAGTCTACTTCATTGTGGACTAGGGTGAAACGTGTGTACGACATCTCCGTGGAACTCTACTTCATTGTGGACTAGGGTGAAGTCTACTTCCCTTTAACATATGTTTGTATTTCGGGTTGTAGTAGTCCGTATTTCGTATGGTTTGTATTTCCCGTGGTTGTATTTCGTATTTTAGTATTATTAATGTATTGTTGTTATGGTATTGTTGTATTAATTTTTTTTCTATTTAACTTGAAATTGTTGGTTCTGGAAATTTCTTAATTTTAATCACTTACAAAAAATTATTACCCCACATTTATAACAAACACCCAATCCATTAATAACAAAACCAAAACAAAAAAAAATTCCAAATTTTTTTTTTAACCAATGGGAGGGGGACACGTGTCCCCCTCTCATGGGCGCCCGGGCGTCTGCCCGGGACGCCCACCGCCCGGGCAAGCGCCCGGGCGGGTGCCCCACGGGCGCCCCGCCCGTTAACGGGGGTGCGCCCGGGCGGGGCACCCCCGTTAAGGGTGCCCTAAGACAACTGATCAGTAAAGATACGATGGTCACTTAAGGAAATCCCTTATTGTTAATTTCATCTCAACGCTATTTTGCCCAATCCAACACCATGCCTACAGATAACTAGTCACGGTCATGTCTGACGTTCACGTGCTCATACGTCTTGTGTCCTTCTAGACGGGTTGGTCGAGGGTCTTGTTCATATATGAGCAAGTGGTGTTCCACATCGCTGGTGATTTATTTTGAACTTGGAATTTATTAGTAATTTTGTACGGAATTATTTTTTTGGTTACTAGTGTGTTTTAAACCCATGATTACTCTTGTGTGGACGATTATAGAATTTACAAGAACATGACAAAAATGCAGAACGTAACCCATATTTGGTGAATCTAGATAAATTCGTGTATTTTATTTGGTGATTGCTATTCATCTAATTTGTGATTTTGTGCGTTTGGTGTTGAAAATCTAACAACACGCAAGCTATTAAAGTCTAGTTTTGGTTCTTATGCACGTACAGAAAAGGTTGAAAAGATAATAATATATACGATAATGACTCAGAGCATCATAACCTTGAACCTTACAATTTTATAACACGCTGTCTAATAATCCCTCCTTTCACGGAACTGTGGAGCAAGCGTGGAATATTCGGGTTGAGGGGTGGAGCTCACTTTCTTTAAAAAAATTGTTTGAATATAAGCAAAATACATGAAATATTTGGTTCTTTAGGATGCTTTCGGAAATCACTTTGAGGGCTACCCTATGTTCCAAGTGGTCCAAAAGCTTAAACTCGTCGAAGAGGGGAGAAAAGTCAGAACACAACCACTTTTTTTGGCAAAATAGATGAAAGATTTAATGATAATGTTTGTTGTACGATGAAAATATAATATATATTATTTCATCCATATAGCTATAGTTAGATCATCATTAACCATGATCCGGACGACCTGGTCATGAGCGTTCTCTCTATTCTCTCTTTGTTCCACATCAGTTTTTTCTCTTCGGAGCTCACTTTCTTCTGTTTCCTACACTATTCACATCTTAACCACAACTCACCACAATTCACTCACATCTCAAATGTGTAATAGCTTTCTCTGCTTGCAGATCGGTAGTTGGTGTTTTGGAGGTGAACGATGTGGCTTCGAAATTATTACAAAGAATTATTTCAACAAATGTGTAATAGCTTCCTCACTCACATTTAAAACGAATTATTACAAAGAATTATTTCAACAAACATTTAAAGACCGAAAAAACCGGTAAAACGAATTGTTTAAATCCTAGATGGTAAACTAAATTTGTTTACAGCCATAAATCATAAGAAAATTGAACCCTATGCTCTGATACCATTGTAGGATTTCATGTTTAATTATACATATATATTTTCGAAATTTTTATGTATAATAAGGATCAATTACAATGTTCTTTGATTTATTTCATGCATGCATCGGTTTGTTTTAACATCTAGTTTCAAAACTCTATTAAAACAAACAAGGGCTCCGAAATTCATACCTAGAAGTTCTCTAAAACTTCTTGAAGATTCGGAGACGTTGGGGATGCTCCTCTCTGCGCCGGATGCCTCCGAGTATTCACCAAACTCTAAACAAGATCGGAGAAAGGGAAGCTAGTCTCTCAATCTCCGATAGGGTTTAGAATCCAATTACTAACCCCTCTTTAATTCCCTTGAGAAGATGATCTCTTAAGAACTAAACTAAACTTAAGAATTTGTGGAATTTTCGTGGAGAGTTAAGGAGAGAGATTTTGCATGAAAAGCAATATTAATTAAGATGTATGAAGGCAATGAGATAACCTCTATTTATAGGTTCTCTCCAAATTACCTATTCATGTGCAACCTCTTGCCTATGATTTCATGCAAAATTCCATCTAACCATCCATTATTTATTAATAAATAATATTAGCCACGAATTAAATCAATCATGGACCAATTTCATGCATGATCTAATTAATTCTTAAATTAATTCTGCATAAACCGTCTGGACCGGTCGACCGTTTTTGGAGGTTCGGTCGACCGCTCGAACCAGTTTCGGTCGACCGTTCAATAGCTCGGTCGACCGTTCGTAACAGGAACTATTCCATCGCAATGTTCGGTCGACCGACCGATCACTTTCGGTCGACCGTTCGAACAGATGAAAATTCCCTGTTATCGGTCGAGACATGTCCGGTCGACCGTGCCCTACCGGTCGACCGTTTACTGCTAACCGGTCGACCGTTTGAGCACTATTTTGCAGACTTGTCAAATTTCGGTTTAACCCCTACAAAATTTGACATTTCGGGATTAGTAGTAAATCCACAACTTATGTAACATATTATCCTATGTAATGATCAATCATTACACCCCATAATATTTACATCACATATGAATTTAATTTAGATTCTAATTATGTTATTAATCATAACATAATTTTGATTTTGCTTGTTCACCCATGTGTCATATTTTCTACATGAAACCCGATACATCTTATGAACTCAAAATCCCCTTTTCTTGTTTCCCAGTTTTGTGGTGTGACCTATGGGAGGATCTAAACTAAGTTGGCAGTGATATTAAAGGCTTAATATCACAAGCTATAAGCGGTATCTAGCTACACATTATAGCTCCCAATTAGTTAGATGTCTTAATTTCACTCGAACCAAAACCCGATCCATTTAGTGATGGCGTGTACCACTTGTGTCCGTCCGTTGCCTCATGATATTAAGAATACACACAAAGTAGTATTGTGTCATCTTTGTCTTAGTATTCATTTCTTGATCTCTTTAAGCTAGTTATAAATATGTGACTTAACTCAAATCACATTGTGCACAATATAACTTTGCTTTATCAAGGGGCCCACTAATATCATCACTCAATTAAGAGGGGCAATGATAGTCTTTTGACTAACTACCTTCTCCAACACAAGTAGTACTTAACCAACCAATGCCTTTATACTATACTGATCGATAGTTCAAGACACTGATCTAATTAAGTATTCCTTAAGTGATTAGATATAAGTCTCATATCAAAGGACCAAAGACACAGTAAAATATTAATGACACAGAAACACATTTCTATAATATTTTACTTATTAGGTCTATTCAGTATACAAAAGTAATATTTTCCTCTTTTTGCATACCCGTGTTGTCACTCACTTGTAGAGCTACAATGATCTATGACCAACACGACAATCTTAACTCGGTAATTAATGTTCCATGTTAGTTACCATGATTGCGAATATCTTTTGTTTTATGTAAACCAATATCTTTTAGAGCTCTACGGTTAAGGACCAAGAGTCTCTTCCTCAACACTTCTAAAAGACGAATAACATAAACAAGACCTCAATGCCTAAGTTCTTTTCATTGTGGTTCTTGTTTGAATCAATGTTCTTTTTTTGCAGTAGACAGGAAATGACAGTCAGTTCTGGTTTAATACGGCGACCAGCTCAAGGCACAATGGATGATGATGTTAGCAAGTTGGAAACTGGTTGGGGAACCCCTTGGTAACAGCAGAACATCAAATTTGAAGATCAAAACTAATCAGAAAGCATCATATATAATCATAACAGAATTTCTTAAAGGAGCAGTATAAATTTTGGAGAAGTTGAGATTACTTAATGATTGTTTAAAACATAGATGTCAAGGTCGGACCTAAGTTGGTTTCACTTAATAGTAGAATTAAGTTGATTCCGTTCCGTTGGCTCTCCTAGGTCCTAAATATCGACGGTTTAACAAATTGGTCCGTTTTAATAGTAATGTCCCATGTTTTTAAGGATTGAGCGATGACTGGATACTGCTAATGGGACCTGCTCTCAAAATCAAGTCCATTTAGATGCGTGACTGGTTACCAATAAACGTGAGAAACACTACTTTTAGGATTGCTTACCCATTCCAGAGTTCAAGATAGGAGGAGTGATCATGACGATAATAAGAGAAACGTCTCTTAGGGCACCCTTAAAGGGGGTGAGTCACCCGGGTGCCTCCCGTAATGCCCACTCGAGCGCTTGCCCAGGCAGACGTTCGGTGTGCCCCCGGGTGGGGTGCACGTGTCGCCAATCCCCCCCTCCCAATTCGTCAATCTTTTATTTTTTTATTTTTGATATTTGAGTGGAGATTAAATGATTTGTATTTGGTGTTTTTAGTTAATGTAAGGTATTTTGGATTAATGTATTGGTTATTTGTTAACAACGTATGTTATTTTTGTTTAATCATGCACACACTGTTTAATCACGTACGTGTGCACTGTTCAATCACGCGTGCACTTTAATCACGCTTCCACTGAGTAAACTATGCAATCACACGTGAACAGTGTAACAGATACACCCACACCCTCCCAACTATAAATACATCTATCTATCGCCTAACTCCTCACATTTCCTTAACTTGTTAACTTCTTCTCTCATCAATGGTTCGGGACTTGTGGCTCGATATTCGTTGATATTCTTCACGGATAATAGTTTAAACTTCGGTCAATTCAACGATGATAACTGGAATGAGACATTAAATATAATGGACCGCGTTGTTGAATTGGTCGGTTGGGTTGTTCACGAAAATACTACACGTCCTAAGCAGCATCGTTGGAGAACGACGAACCCAGATAGAGATCGTGAACTAGGTTACAGACGTCTTATAGACGATTATTTCTCTGACAACCCTGTTTATTCTGATATTCTTTTCAGGACATGATTTCGGATGAGAAAGCATGTCTTTCTGCGCATTCACAATGTCATCGAAGCATGTGATGTCTTCTTCCAACGAACACCGGACGCAACTGGTAGGATGAGCATCTCCGGCATACAAAAAAGTACGACAGCAATGCGAATGCTAGCATATGGCGTTGCAGCTGATGAGATCGATGAGTACCTACGAATGAGTGCGGCAACATTCAGAAATGCTCTCCTCAAATTCTATGTACGTGTTATTCACATCTTCGGCCCTGAGTATTTACGTCAGCCAGCTGCAAATGACTTGACACACCTACTTTACGTTGGTAAGCAACGTGAGTTTCCAGGTATGATGGGGAGTATCGATTATATGCACTGGGAGTGGAAAAACTTCCCAGCTGCTTGGAAGGTACAACATCAAGGGTGTGCTGGGAAAACAACTCTGATGCACCTATCACAAATCAAATCGCGCGGTGTAGTCTAGTGTCAAACCCCAAAATTGGCCTTCAATTTTTAAGGTATCTAATTATTCTTTTCCATAAAAGAGCACACTCTGACTCCAATAGTTGCTGCTTAATCTTGAGCGTAAACATCAAAACCACCTAACCCACGTCAATGATCTCAATCCATCATAAAAAATGCATCAACATACTTGTAAACACATAGGCTTTTATTTCAATATCATGTATACATGGAACATGGACTTGGTTTGTACTTTCTATCAAACCTTATTGCAACAATACATGTATATATGTAGACCACAACTATATCTATACGTACATACAATAGTAGTTGCTGAATACTTATCAAAGACGTAAGCCGTACGTAGTCATTGGACATCTGTCTAGTTGTCGCCCTGGGCGAACCGCTTCTGTATTGCCTCCACTGCTTCTTTGTCCATCTGGAATGCCTTGGCCAGAACGTCCACACTTATGGCCGGCTTCGCTCCAAATGTCGAGTCGGAAGCTTCAACCTCTCCAGGGTTTTGGCTGTTCAACGCGATCAAAGCAACTGCCGGGGTGTTCTTAAGGTTGATCTGCAACAAAATAATTAAAAATAAAACATAGAAGTTGTAGTATAAATTTATACATATTGTCCACACGAAAATAAACACAATTGGTTAGTTAGACGAGTGCCTGGTAGTGAATGAGTCCCATGGGGCACACGAAGATGTCTCCCTTGTTCATTTTCTTGTAGATGAGGCGGTTTTCGGGGCTAGAAGTGATGAGACCAAAACCGATGGTGCCCTCGAGGACGGTGAGGATGACAGTGCCACGAGGGTGGGTGTGGGGTGGGTGGATGCCATATGGGGCGAAGTCGACCCGCCCGATGGAGATGCCCATGGTGTTGAGTCCTGGGAATTTTGTGACATCCACAAGGTTGGTGCTAGACCCCTTCTTGTTCTTAGTGTCCCCGATCACATCGAGACCGGAGAAGTACAAGTCGTCTGCGGTTACATTCTTCTTGCACATATATACTGCATTTGTAGAGTATGTCACGCACGCATATGATATAGGGTTAGGATGTTAGAATTTGTAGTATCATAGCATCATACCTACCAATATATCAATCAAAGTGTCTTCATCAAATTTAACAATCATAATGGCACTAATGAAAATTTACCTTCCCTATTTTTATGGAAGAACAAAGACAGACACATCATATGTATGAAAGTCCTTTTGAAGGTCACGATGGTAATGATATTGCAACAGTCATATAGCAAGAATATCAAGCACATCAGTCTCTTTTTGAAGGTAATGATATTGCCTATAATATATATTATTTCATCCATATAGCTATAGTTAGATCATCATTAACCATGATCCGGACGACCTGGTCATGAGCGTTCTCTCTATTCTCTCTTTGTTCCACATCAGTTTTTTCTCTTCGGAGCTCACTTTCTTCTGTTTTCTACACTATTCACATTTTAACCACAACTCACCACAACTCACTCACATCTCAAATGTGTAATAGCTTTCTCTGCTTGCAGATCGGTAGTTGGTGTTTTGGAGGTGAACGATGATACAATGCCTAAGTTCTTTTCATTGTGGTTCTTGTTTGAATCAATGTTCTTTTTTTGCAGTAGACAGGAAATGACAGTCAGTTCTGGTTTAATACGGTCGACCAGCTCAAGGCACAATGGATGATGATGTTAGCAAGTTGGAAACTGGTTGGGGAACCCCTTGGTAACAGCAGAACATCAAATTTGAAGATCAAAACTAATCAGAAAGCATCATATATAATCATAACAGAATTTCTTAAAGGAGCAGTATAAATTTTGGAGAAGTTGAGATTACTTAATGATTGTTTAAAACATAGATGTCAAGGTCGGACCTAAGTTGGTTTCACTTAATAGTAGAATTAAGTTGATTCCGTTCCGTTGGCTCTCCTAGGTCCTAAATATCGACGGTTTAACAGATTGGTCCGTTTTAATAGTAATGTCCCATGTTTTTAAGGATTGAGAGATGACTGGATACTGCTAATGGGACCTGCTCTCAAAATCAAGTCCATTTAGATGCGTGACTGGTTACCAATAAACGTGAGAAACACTACTTTTAGGATTGCTTACCCATTCCAGAGTTCAAGATAGGAGGAGTGATCATGACGATAATAAGAGAAACGTCTCTTAGGGCACCCTTAAAGGGGGTGAGTCACCCGGGTGCCTCCCGTAATGCCCACTCGAGCGCTTGCCCGGGCAGACGTTCGGTGTGCCCCCGGGTGGGGGGCACGTGTCGCCAATTCCCCCCTCCCAATTCGTCAATCTTTTATTTTTTTATTTTTGATATTTGAGTGGAGATTAAATGATTTGTATTTGGTGTTTTTAGTTAATGTAAGGTATTTTGGATTAATGTATTGGTTATTTGTTAACAACGTATGTTATTTTTGTTTAATCATGCACGCACTGTTTAATCACGTACGTGTGCACTGTTCAATCACGTGTGCACTTTAATCACGCTTCCACTGAGTAAACTATGCAATCACACGTGAACAGTGTAACAGATACACCCACACCCTCCCAACTATAAATACATCTATCTATCGCCTAACTCCTCACATTTCCTTAACTTGTTAACTTCTTCTCTCATCAATGGTTCGGGACTTGTGGCTCGATATTCGTCGATATTCTTCACGGATAATAGTTTAAAGTTCGGTCAATTCGACGATGATAACTGGAATGAGACATTAAATATAATGGACCGCGTTGTTGAATTGGTCGGTTGGGTTGTTCTCGAAAATACTACACGTCCTAAGCAGCATCGTTGGAGAACGACGAACCCAGATAGAGATCGTGAACTAGGTTACAGACGTCTTATAGACGATTATTTCTCTGACAACCCTGTTTATTCTGATATTCTTTTCAGGACAAGATTTCAGATAAGAAAGCATGTCTTTCTGCGCATTCACAATGTCATCGAAGCATGTGATGTCTTCCCGGTGATCAGCCTCAACCACTTCCACATAAACCTCCGTAAGGCCAATGCCATCGCATTGGCTGCCTTGAGCAGCCAGAACCCAGGTGTCATTACCATAGCCAACACTATGTACGGGTCGAACACGCCCATCAACGTTGGCGTTCTTGCCAAGGTGTTTCAGTTGGACGGGAAGGTTGTGAAGCACCTTCAGTCCAACTTCAAATCTAACTAATCGGGATTAATTAGTATGGGAGGACAACCTCTACATATAGTCTAGCTGCATCATTTATTATACTTTATGATTGTCAATTTGTTTTTATCAATGAGCAACTATATGTATCACACCCATGTATCGTATCGAAATTAGTGATTGTGATTAGAGTTGTAATGATATTTTTTTCATTCAATAAAAGTGGCGTTCATGTTTTTGTAATTGTGTTGATCTTGATGAAACGGAAGTGAATTTTTTTTTAAAATGAAATATTAAGTCTATGTACCTACTACATAAACAAAAGAACAATTTATCAATAAATATTTTGAAAATGACGCTCTCACTCAATGTCTAGGAGAGAATACGAAAAAATTAATATCCATAAGAGATGCATCTATCACAAATCAAATCGCGCGGTGTAGTCTAGTGTCAAACCCCAAAATTGGCCTTTAATTTTTAAGGTATCTAATTATTCTTTTCCATAAAAGAGCACACTCTGACTCCAATAGTTGCTGCTTAATCTTGAGCGTAAACATCAAAACCACCTAACCCACGTCAATGATCTCAATCCATCCTAAAAAATGCATCAACATACTCGTAAACACATAGGCTTTTATTTCAATATCATGTATACATGGAACATGGACTTGGTTTGTACTTTCTATCAAACCTTATTGCAACAATACATGTATATATGTAGACCACAACTATATCTATACGTACATACAATAGTAGTTGCTGAATACTTATCAAAGACGTAAGCCGTACGTAGTCATTGGACATCTGTCTAGTTGTCGCCCTGGGCGAACCGCTTCTGTATTGCCTCCACTGCTTCTTTGTCCATCTGGAATGCCTTGGCCAGAACGTCCACACTTATGGCCGGCTTCGCTCCAAATGTCGAGTCGGAAGCTTCAACCTCTCCAGGGTTTTGGCTGTTCAACGCGATCAAAGCAACTGCCGGGGTGTTCTTAAGGTTGATCTGCAACAAAATAATTAAAAATAAAACATAGAAGTTGTAGTATAAATTTATACATATTGTCCACACGAAAATAAACACAATTGGTTAGTTAGACGAGTGCCTGGTAGTGAATGAGTCCCATGGGGCACACGAAGATGTCTCCCTTGTTCATTTTCTTGTAGATGAGGCGGTTTTCGGGGCTAGAAGTGATGAGACCAAAACCGATGGTGCCCTCGAGGACGGTGAGGATGACAGTGCCACGAGGGTGGGTGTGGGGTGGGTGGATGCCATATGGGGCGAAGTCGACCCGCCCGATGGAGATGCCCATGGTGTTGAGTCCCGGGAATTTTGTGACATCCACAAGGTTGGTGCTAGACCCCTTCTTGTTCTTAGTGTCCCCGATCACATCGAGACCGGAGAAGTACAAGTCGTCTGCGGTTACATTCTTCTTGCACATATATACTGCATTTGTAGAGTATGTCACGCACGCATATGATATAGGGTTAGGATGTTAGAATTTGTAGTATCATAGCATCATACCTACCAATATATCAATCAAATTGTCTTCATCAAATTTAACAATCATAATGGCACTAATGAAAATTTACCTACCCTATTTTTATGGAAGAACAAATACAGGCACATCATATATATGAAAGTCCTTTTGAAGGTCATGATGGTATACCCTCGAACAATTTAGCAACAGTCATATAGCAAGAATATCAAGCACATCAGTCTCTTTTTGAAGGTAATGATATTGCCTATAACAACTTAGCAAAAATGATCTCATAACAAGAATATCAAGATTCGACGTCAATCTCTACTTTATTTACTTATTAAACTCGTTTTTGAATGCAATGCTTCCACAACTTTTACAACATCTTTCTCGTGTCGGCCACTACACCATCGACTAACTATATCTATATGGGTGAAATGAGATATGTTATATTTTCACTGCCAATTGTGAAATTGAAAGGTTTGCTTATTATTATTTAGACAAGACACCTATTAATTAACTTATAAGCACCATTACACACAAAAATATATACCTTCTGGGTCAGGAACACAGAAGTCCTGGACAGGACTTGGATCGTAACCCATGACACAAGAACTAGCAGCCAATGCAAAAATAGCAACAACAAGACTCATCTTGAAATCCATTATTAACCCTCTCTGTCACAAAACAATCACAATTTACAAGTGTAGAAGAAGAAATTAAATGTTATTATGTATATCTGCTACGCATCCCTATTTATAGTAGAGATCAGGGGTATAAGTTAAACACTTGAACACAAATTGCCATGTACGTCAAGGAAATTAGGGACCAATTCGAATGTTACACTCTTCCACGCGCGCATGAGAAAATTGAGTGCCTTAGTCGAACCGCGTATTAAGTTACTCTAAAATTTTCTAGTTTTAACCAATGCTTGCGGCAAAAAGTCGACATTTAATTTGATATGCCGTGATAAAGTTTAAGTTCGCTGCTTAAGAATTTGATACTTAAACAGCCCCTCAACCAATTAAACAGCCCCTCGAGCCATCCCGAGCTTTATTGCAAATCAGTATAAGTGAAAAAGATCGAACACAAAATGCAAATTAATCATCACCAAAATCCAAATTAGTCATCACTACGTTATAAATTGATAACAGTGTAACTGAAAACGAGATGACGACTAATTTGGATTTTGGTACGAATGGACGTGATGAGAATGAAGATATGAATTTCCAGGAATAAAATATCCTTAGAAGATGCATCAACGACGAACAATCCGGTCTACTTATGAGCATGAGAGTATCGATCTACCTACTTACTAGTAAAATACTTAATCAGAGTTCTCTTCAAACTTCATTAATAGAATTATTTTTTGACCGTCTTTACAAATTCCGATTCTCTTTACTTGAATTCCTCACATTTCGTGTTCAAACAATAGCTAACGAAGGAGTTATAGGATCATTGTCATCGCAATATTTTGTCCTTTTTGTAATCCCTCTAATTCAAGTCGCCACGTCTAACAATAATCGTCATCAACAGTTAACTTACAACTACGATTAAAAGTGAAATGATTTCTTGAAACTTAATATGATGGTGGTTGAAGTTACCATCTGGGGTTAGACCAATCATACATATAAATGTGATGATGTTACACGAGTATGTCCAAATTGACGTTGAGATGACAATAAGGGGCTTCCTTACGTGACCATCGTATCTATACTGACCGGTTGTCATAGTTTTCTTCATCAACCTTAACCTTGCCGGCTAAGTAAAGCCACATGGATTTAGATTGTACATTAGGATTCACACTTCCGCATCATGCAAATTTGAAAGTCCAGAAGTATATATCTAACCGTGTAGAATTTTACGACAAGTTGAGAAAGTCCGTTTGAATCAACAAGTTTTTATTTCCAAATTAATCACAAGTTTCAGAAAGTTCTAATTTTGTAACGTTTTGTTTTATCAAATATGTTTAAACAAATTAAATCGAGAAAATCACAACAAAAGGCGTGAGAATATACTTTCACGACCTGTAATTTAAGAATGTAATTTGAGGGTAGAAGTCATACTTGCTCCCCACATGTCCATGTTTCAACGAATAGCTAGTTATTACCGAGTATTAACACGTAATTGGAAATCAAATCAAATCGTATCATACAAACTGGTAGTCCCTTGAAAAAGCAAATGTTAGTGTACCGTAAAAACACACAAAAATAATAAAGGTCAAAATTTCAAACTTTTCATCCATGTAAAACTCTAAGCATGACCAAAATCCAAACTAGTCGTCACCACGTTTTCAGTTAGAATTTTAGGATTCATCCACAATAATTAGATGGGCAGTCTGATACGCAAAGCGAAGAAATTCCAAGATGGGCATTGAAGAAAAGAAAGGCACCTTAAGAAAAACTTTATAGCCCATTCGAACAAATGGCAATACAATTTAAATACTACACGTTAAGATAAGGTCACTTTGACTTCTTACTTCTTATCCATACTAAAACAAACAGTACGTAGAAAAAGATAACATTATTATTATTATTACTAATTATTTCTCATGTCTAATCAAACTATTTTCGTGTTACATTGCGAAAACTGTAACATCCTCAATACAACGGAAAAATTTAAAATTTTAATAACACACAATAAACATAGGATATTACGCAAATACTAAACACATGTGCACCAACATATAATATATATATATATATGAACATCAGAGTATTTCAAAAGTTGTGATTACATCAAAAGACTATACAAATGGAAGCAGTAATCACTCGACCTCAACTGAGAGAAAGCTGGATCTGGTAGCAGTGCTCATCTCCTCGGTCACCACCCCCTATCGCCACTCACGGCCTGAAAGTAAACATGCAACAATGCCTGAGTTTCCTGAGGAAACCTCGTATGCCAAACTCTACAATACATGAACTGAAAGACATCCTAGCATGCAATTCTACTGAACAAGAAAGCATCTCAAATAAAAGGTTGGGCTCCAGGGCTCTTTCACCCAACCACAGCACACACCACGGTCACGGGACTCCAGGTCTAATCTCAATCAACCACCGTACCACACACTCGTCGCCAAGCTGGGCTCCAGGTCTAATCTCAACCAACCACCGTACCACACACTCGTTGCCAAGCTGGGCTCCAGGTCTAATCTCAACCAACCGCAACTACCACGACACGACCAAGGGCTCCAGGTCTATTTTCAACCAACCCCTACACGCGGTCCCTGCTCAGGCTCCAGGCCTCTTTCAGCCAACCTGAATGCACTACGGGGCTCCAGGTCTAATCTCAACCAACCCCGTACAGACTAGCTGGGCTCCAGGTCTATTTTCAACCAACCGCAGCTCTCACACAGTCACGGGGCTCCAGGTCTCTTTCAACCAACCGCCACAACACCACAATTCTAAGCGGGGCCTCATGCCTATTTCAGCCAATCACAATCTCAGGGCCAACTAGCTGTCTCTCGCCTACATCACTCCAGCATACCGGTGATCTACACGACCTCCCGTACAGGTCCTCGTACGGTGCCATCTCAATGCTCGAATGATAGCTGTTGTTGTAGGCGAACTCGATCAACGGCAAATGCTCGTCCCAATGACCTGCCCAATCCAGAGTACACGCTCGCAACATATCCTCTAGCGTCTGGATGGTCCTCTCAGACTGACCGTCTGTCTGCGGATGAAATGTCGTACTGAACTTCAACCGAGTCCCTAAGGCCTGCTGCAAACTCCCCCAGAATCTGGAAGTGAACCTCGGATCTCGATCTGAAATAATACTCACGGGCACTCCATGAAGTATGACAATCTCCTCAATGTACAACTTAGCTAGACCCTCCAGAGGTAAAGTGGTCCGAATAGCTAAGAAATATGCCGACTTGGTCAGTCTATCGACTATAACCCAAATCGCGTCACGGAATCCTCTCGTCCTCGGTAGCCCGGTGACAAAATCCATCGTCACGTGCTCCCACTTCCACTCTGGAAGCTCGATCCTCTACATCGGCCCTGCAGGTCTCTGGTGCTCAATCTTCACCTGCTGACAAATCAGACATCGGTCAACGAACTCTGCGATATCCGTCTTCATCCTCTTCCACCAGAAATTCCTCTGAAGATCTCTATACATCTTTGTGTTGCCCGGGTGGATCGAATAACGGGATCTGTGTGCCTCCTCTAGAATGTCCTTCCTCAGATCGCCTCCTTTCGGCACCCAGACACGACCTCTGAACCTCAGTCCACCATCAATTCCAATACTCAAGTCGGACCCATCTCTGGCAGCCAACTGTAACAACCCAGCTAACTCATCATCAGCACTCTGAGCCTGAACAATACTCGAGACCAACTGAGGCTCCACTCTCAGCCCGGCAATCACTGCACCTCGTGACTCATCGGTGAACGGTCTCCACTCTTTGTCAACGCCTCAAGCAGCTTCCACTCCTCAATACACAGACCTGTTGCGGTGACCTCCACCTTCCTGCTCAAAGCATCAGCAACTGAATTTGCCTTCCCCGGATGGTACGAGATGGTGAATCATAATCCTTAATCAGCTCGAGCCATCTGCGCTGCCTCATATTCAGCTCCTTCTGCGAAAACAGATACTTCAGGCTCTGATGATCAGTGAAAACCTCGAATTGCTCGCCATACAAGTAGTGCCTCCAAGTCTTCAAAGCGTGCACGACCGCCGCCAACTCCAAATCATGAGTGGGGTAATTCCTCTCGTGCACCTTCAGCTGCCTCGAAGCATATGCAACCACCTGCCCGTGCTGCATGAGTACACATCCCAGTCCAACGCCTGACGCGTCACTGTAAATCACAAATCCACCACTACCACTGGGAAGTGTCAGAACTGGAGCAGTCGTCAGCCGACTCTTCAGTTCCTCGAAATTGTCCTCGCACTTCTGGGACCACACGAACTCAACGCCCTTCCGCGTCAATGCCGTCAACGACGAAGCCAACTGATGTGAATTAAATTTATACCGCAAGTGCACGACGTCAATGAAAACGTGGCAAATACGGGTCGAACACAAGGAGGGAGAGATTTGTTATTAGTGTGATTTCTATTGGGGGAAAGAAGGAGAGAAGAAATAATTGGGTTTTGAGATTTTTGGATTTTAATTATCTAAGGCAAGAAATAAGAACAATTAAAACTAAAACACGAACAAAGATGTGAATTCCGTCGGGTGGAGGTTTAGATTTAAGGTTTAGATTAGAGAATTCAGAAACTTATAATAAATCATATTAGTTATAAAGCATTACATGATAAATGATTTAACATAAACTCAAGTAATCAAAATATACTAACACGAAATTAAAATAATAACATTCATTCATCTTCTCTTCACCCTAAATCCGTCACCTTCACCCTTTGGAAGGAGTTAGAAACTCATAGAGGGAGGAAGAAGGGGTCCTTGAGACATTACAAAAGAAAACTAAAAGTAAGAAATAAAAGACAGAATTTTATTAATGAAAAGAAGAATACAAAACTAAGATTAAGAATAAAAACTACAACCAAAGACTAAGGACCCTTCTAACATCGTTCTCGGGTCTATTTATAGTTGCTACAAGGGATCTAGGTATAATATTGGAAAGTACACGTGTCCAGACACGACTGGACGAAATTGGAGCACACGGATCGTAAGGTGGGCGGCGGAATCGCCGCATGTTGTATGTGTTGTGCGGCGGAAACGCCGCACAATATAGTCAGATTAATTCCGGATTTTTGCTGAGTGTTTATGGTATGATTTGATCCTCCTTTGCGCGTCTGGATGATTTCTTTCCATTCTTTTGAGCTCCGGATTAATTCCTTTATATGTTTGGAGATTTATATTGATTTTTCTTTAGATTTTCTCCAAGATAATAAAAGCTACTCGTGATTTGCAATTAGGTCCTTGACTTTTTGCAGTTAAGTCCCCGGTTACTTTTGTGCTTAAGTCCTTGTTCTTTTTGCAATTAGGACTTGAATGCTTTTATGCTTGGATACATTTCCATTCGTAACCCGATAATCTTGAACTTGGTCTTTATGATAGAAATGAGTCTTTTGCATGCGTTTATGCTCGGGATGTGGGTAAATTGCATTCAGGTCCATGTATTCTGTAAATAAGACTAAACACATACCTTAGTAGCATTTATTGATGTAAAAGTAGTCTAAATGAAAGACATATGATGCAATGTATGCAATGCATCACCAACCTCGAGAAATCCTGGATAAAACGGCGATAATAACCTGCCAGACCCACAAAGCTCCTGACCTCTGCCACACTCGTCGGGGCTCTCCACTGCGTAACAGACTCAACATTTGCTGGATCTACCAAAATCCCCTCTCCTGATATGATGTGCCCCAGAAAGGCGACACTGCTCAGCCAGAATTCGCACTTCGAAAACTTGGCATGCAACTCATGATCCCTCAAAATGCCCAGTACGGCTCTCAAGTGCTCTCGATGCTGCTCCACATCTGGCGAGTATACCAAAATATCATCCATGAAGACAATCACAAACCGATCGAGGTACTGACTGAATGTCCGGTTCATCAAATCCATAAACGCTGCAGGCGCGTTCGTCAACCGGAACGGCATCACCAAAAACTCGTAATGCCCGTACCTCATCCTGGAAGCTGTCTTCTGCACATCTGCCTCTCTGATCCTCAACTGATGATAACCGGATCGCAAATCAATCTTCGATAACACCTGCGCTGACTGCAACTGGTCAAACAGGTCCTCGATCCTGAGCAAGGGATACTGATTCCTAACGGTAACATTGTTCAACATCCTGTAGTCAATACACATCCGCAGCGATCCATCCTTCTTCACGAAGAGTACCGACGCTCCCCAAGGCGAGACACTGGGGCGGATAAACCCCGTATCCATCAGATCCTGCAACTACTTCTTCAGCTCTGCCAGCTCAGCAGGTGCCATCCGATACGGCGCCTTCGACTGCGGCGTAGTCCCAGCTACCAAATCGATCCCAAACTCAATCTCTCTCTGAGGCGGCAACCCGGAGACATCATCTGCAAAGACCTCTGGGAACTCCAAGACTATCTCGATGTCCTCCAATCTCCTTGCCTCTGGATCTGGAACTACCAAAGTGGTCACGAAAGCTCTGCAACCCTGCTGCAACAACTCTTGTGCTCTCACTGCTGAAACAACCACTCTGCCTCCTCTATCCTTCGTCCCCCTGATCAGCACATCAGGTAGACCCTTCCTCTGGATCAGGATCTTCTTCTCCAGGCACAACACTCGCACATCGTACTGGGATAGCCAATCCATCCCCAGTATGACGTCGAAGTCCTCCATCGGCAACAAGATCAGGTCAGCCGGAAACTCCTGATCTCCCGAAACAATCGTGGCGCTGGAAAGAAAGCTCCCCACAATGCCCACCAGACCTAAGGGTGTGCTGACTTCCAACGTGGCAGTCAACATTGCAGGGGTACGGCCCAATACGCTCGCAAATCGCTCCGAGATGAACGAGTGTGTAGCCCCACAATCAAACAACACACTCGCACTCAACCCATCAACAAAGAACGTACCTTCCACCGCCGTGCTGGCGTCTCTCGCCTCATCCGCCTGGATGGTAAAGACTTGTCCAGTCCTCTAACCCTGTTGTGGCGGCACAAAAGGTCGGCGACCTCCGCCTCTGCCTGCTGCTGGCGGCCCTGAATGCCTGCTGGACCCACCTGACCCGTTCGGACAATCTCGCACAAAGTGGCATGGCTTGCCACACCCGTTACAAACCCCACGACCCCAACACTCTCCGGAGTGAACTCTGCCACAACCTCTCCACGCCTCAGGCTGCGTGGCCCACCTCCTCCGATCCGGGGCCTCTTGCCCGGGTTCCCTGCTAGCGGAGCACCCGGACGTCCACTGACCTTCCCCGGTGCACTCCTGGCCTCAGCATAATTCCGCTGGTAATCCTGATCGATGATCGTCGCAAACCGCACGACATCGGCCAGCGTCTGTGGCATACTGTATGTCACCTGAGTACGGAGGTGCTTCCTCAGCCCCCGTATGAACTTCCTCGCCCTCTACAGCGGCGTCACGTAAATCTCCGGACAGTAACGCTCCAACGCGTTGAACCTCCGGGTATACTCAGCCAGGGTCGTCTCTCCCTGCTCGAGAGTCATAAACTCCTCTCGCCTCCCATCTCTGACATGCTCTGGGAAATACTGCTCGTTGAACTCCCGCAAGAATTCCTCCCAACTGACCTCAGTCCTACCCTCAAACACCACTGCAGATGTGGTCCTCTACCAGTTGGACGCATCTCCGCCCAACACATACGCTGCCAAGCATGTCTGCCTCTCAGGCGGGCACTCAATCGCCTGAAAGATCTCCTGAATCTTCAAGACCCGGTCCTCCGCAGCCTCAGACTCTCCTCTACCATCAAAGGTTGGCGGGTGCTGTCTCATAAAGCAGTCGAGCATCGCTCCTGCCCCTGCTGGCTCTCCTCTGCCTGACTGGCGATCCAACATCGCTCTTAGTCGCCCCACCGTGTCATAGAGCATCCGCCGCTCCTCTGCCCAGTCTGTGCCCCCAGTCTCACTTCTGGTGCTACGGTCTCGTGGGGGAGGTCTCACGCGTCTCGGAGGCATCTATACACAAAGAAAACAGCACACGTCAAAACCATGAATGCATGAACTAATGCAGACTCTAAACTCTAAGGGTGGCTTCTTTGGATAAGGACACTGGAACCGACTGCTCTGATACCAAGTTGTAACATCCTCAACACAGCGGAAAATTTAAAATTTTAATAACACACAATCAACAGAGGATATTACGCAAATACTAAACACAAGTGCACCAACATATAATATATATATATATATATATATATATATATATATATATATATATATATGAACATCAGAGTATTTCAAAAGTTGTGATTACATCAAAAGACTATACAAATGGAAGCAGTAATCACTCGACCTCAACTGAGAGAAAGCTGGATCTGGTAGCAGTGCTCCTCTCCTCGGTCACCACCCCCTATCGCCGCTCACGGCCTGAAAGTAAACATGCAATAATGCTTGAGTTTCCAGAGGAAACCCCGTATGCCAAACTCTACAATACATGAACTGAAAGACACCCTAGCATGCAATTCTACTGAACAAGAAAGCATCTCAAATAAAAGGCTGGGCTCCAGGGCTCTTTCACCCAACCACAACACACACCACGGTCACGGGGCTCCAGGTTTAATCTCAACCAACCACCGTACCACACACTCATCGCCAAGCTGGGCTCCAGGTCTAATCTCAACCAACCGCAGCTACCACGACACGACCAAGGGCGACCAAGGGCTCCAGGTCTATTTTCAACCAACCCAAACGCATAAGGGCTCCAAGTCTATTTTCAACCAACCCCTACACGCGGTCCCTGCTCAAGCTCCAGGTCTCTTTCAGCCAACCTGAACGCACTATAGGGCTCCAGGTCTAATCTCAACCAACCCTGTACAGACTAGCTGGGCTCCAGGTTTATTTTCAACCAACCGCAACTCTCACACAGTCACGGGGCTCCAGGTCTCTTTCAACCAACCGCCGCAACACCACAATTCTAAGCGGGGCCTCTGGCCTATTTCAGCCAATCCCAAGCTCTCGCACCGTCACGGGGCTCCAGGTCTATTTCAACCAACCACCGCAACTCTCGTGCACCCTAGCACACTTGCCGGAAGAACATCGGCACCGCACTCGCCCCACACGGACGACCACAACGACAGCACCTCCATAGTGCAAAACTGGACACAAACGGTCGACCGAACTAAAAGTCCCGGTCGACCGAATCAAGCAAATACAGGGCAAATCACCTCGACCGGCACTCCCTCGGTCGACCGATTTCCCAAACCACACTCGTTCGGTCAAACCAAAATCAAGGGACGGTCGACCGTTTAGATGGTCAACTCCCAGGTTCAACGAACAAAACAACCATTCGGTCGAACGGCAAAGGGCCCCCGTTCGACCGAAAGTCACAAGGGACAAATCGCACAACGAATTCGGTCGAACGCCTGAGCACTCTCGGTCGTCCGAATCCCACCAGGGAATAATCCCTC
Organism: Triglochin maritima; assembly: GCA_963682175.1. Taxonomy (NCBI): domain Eukaryota; kingdom Viridiplantae; phylum Streptophyta; class Magnoliopsida; order Alismatales; family Juncaginaceae; genus Triglochin; species Triglochin maritima. Next base: position 2,713,926 of record OY821775.1, read on the forward strand.
ACTCGCACCACGAGTCCGGTCGAACGCCGAGACCTCCTCGGTCCGACCGAATTCCTCCAGAGTGTTCCCCACGCTCAGCACACAAGTCCGGTCGACCGAAACTACCTTCGGTCGAACCGACCACTATTCTCACTTAAGTCACGTTCGGACGAAGTCAATGAGCGGTCGACCGTTTGGATGGTCAATCGCTCCCAACCAACTTAAGACAGTGCACACGGTCGAACGGTAAAGGCGACCCGTTCGACCGAATCTCACCAGGCTTGCCTCCCATGCATAATCGGTCGACCGCCCCTGGGGCATCGTTCGACCGATTTGAGGCAGAACCCAAATTCTCTTCACGAACGGTCGACCGTTTGCACCAACCGGTCGATCGATCAGGCAGTGAAATCTGCTGCATGTTTACTTGCGACGAGCCGAAAGGCCTACCGTCGACTTCCAAATACTCACGCTAACTAAGTGAGCGAGCTTGACATACCGGAAGGCTTGAAGAAGCCTTTGAAGAACCGCGACGACGCCTCCACGAGCACGTCTCCCCAAATCACGATCTGTCGACGAACCTCGCGTCCAAACGACGATCAACACCTCCTCGGCGATCCACACTCACGATTCCACCTCCGGCAACCTCCATCAACCAACCACGAGCACCCAAAACCACAGAAATGAGTAAGGTCGAGGGAGAGAGAATCCAAGCAAAAAGGGGACGGAATAGCACCCAACACAACTCACCTCCACGCACGGCTCCGAGTTCCACTCGCCGGAGACCACCTCTTCTTCCACGCCGGAGCACACCTACTCGCCGGAGCTCAACCTAGGAGAGAGAGAGTGAGACGTGAGTGAGAGCAAGGTAAGGGAGAGAGAGAAAATCACCAAATAAATATCTCCTCCCAAACCAATCCTCACCATCCATTCCAATCCATCCATCTCCACCACTCATCTCATCCCACTCCATCTCAACCCCTCATCCATCCATCTCCAATCCAAGCCATCCATCACCATCTCCCCCCTAATCACCACCTAAACAACAACAAAGCACAATTAGGATTAGGATTAGGATAGAATACTACAATAACTTCTTTGGAAAACATACTGATAACCAAATAAAAGTGTAAATGAACTCAGAAAATGAGATTATGCATGGATGCACAGGTTCATCTTGGAGGGCACAGGAATACAAACATTGAATCCTCAAAATTTAGCAATGTTAAGACTATCATAATTTCTTTTCCGTAGATTTATTGTATGTACATATTAGCTCGCATGCTATGTACAGCATAACTAATTGAGTGGTTGTAATTATTTCGAACATATGATGAAGACTCAATCTTATTCAGACCCTTCTCTGAATTCGATTGTTTCCCTACCTATGCAAACAAATTAAACAGATGGGTGAGGGTAGTGCAGAGAATTCAATTACATTAAAAACGTGGTAATGATTAATTTGGATTTTAGTGATGACTAATTTGCATTTTGTGAGTTTTTTCACTTATACTAATTTGCAATACAGCTTGGGATGGTTTCATCTTCGTTTCCATATCTATTACATTCAATTGGTCGAGGAGCTGTTTACAAGTCAAATTCTTAAGTTGAAAGCAGTGAACTCAAATTTATCACGACATATCAAATTAGGGTCGACTTTTTCCCCCAAGCATTGATTAAAACTCAATGAAACGTATACAAACAAAGAATTCCACATGTGTTTGGCTACGACACTCAGACCTTCTTTGACCCAAACTCCAAATCTATCTCTTCCACGTCATTTCTCTTAACATTATTTTCTATTCCATCACAATAATTTACAAATTATTCGACCGCGCGGGACAGAGTACCGGACGGTCTTAGAGGGTACCCTTTGCGTCTGTTTCATCACCTCCATCCCCGATAACCACCTCATTTCCAGGATCCTCAAGCCGGGTGATGTCTTCGTCTTCCCTGTGATCAGCCTCAACCACTTCCACATAAACCTCCGTAAGGCCAATGCCATCGCATTGGCTGCCTTGAGCAGCCAGAACCCAGGTGTCATTACCATAGCCAACACTATGTACGGGTCGAACACGCCCATCAACGTTGGCGTTCTTGCCAAGGTGTTTCAGTTGGACGGGAAGGTTGTGAAGCACCTTCAGTCCAACTTCAAATCTAACTAATCGGGATTAATTAGTATGGGAGGACAACCTCTACATATAGTCTAGCTGCATCATTTATTATACTTTATGATTGTCAATTTGTTTTTATCAATGAGCAACTATATGTATCACACCCATGTATCGTATCGAAATTAGTGATTGTGATTAGAGTTGTAATGATATTTTTTTCATTCAATAAAAGTGGCGTTCATGTTTTTGTAATTGTGTTGATCTTGATGAAACGGAAGTGATTTTTTTTTTAAAATGAAATATTAAGTCTATGTACCTACTACATAAACAAAAGAACAATTTATCAATAAATATTTTGAAAATGACGCTCTCACTCAATGTCTAGGAGAGAATACGAAAAAATTAATATCCATAAGAGATGCATCTATCACAAATCAAATCGCGCGGTGTAGTCTAGTGTCAAACCCCAAAATTGGCCTTTAATTTTTAAGGTATCTAATTATTCTTTTCCATAAAAGAGCACACTCTGACTCCAATAGTTGCTGCTTAATCTTGAGCGTAAACATCAAAACCACCTAACCCACGTCAATGATCTCAATCCATCCTAAAAAATGCATCAACATACTCGTAAACACATAGGCTTTTATTTCAATATCATGTATACATGGAACATGGACTTGGTTTGTACTTTCTATCAAACCTTATTGCAACAATACATGTATATATGTAGACCACAACTATATCTATACGTACATACAATAGTAGTTGCTGAATACTTATCAAAGACGTAAGCCGTACGTAGTCATTGGACATCTGTCTAGTTGTCGCCCTGGGCGAACCGCTTCTGTATTGCCTCCACTGCTTCTTTGTCCATCTGGAATGCCTTGGCCAGAACGTCCACACTTATGGCCGGCTTCGCTCCAAATGTCGAGTCGGAAGCTTCAACCTCTCCAGGGTTTTGGCTGTTCAACGCGATCAAAGCAACTGCCGGGGTGTTCTTAAGGTTGATCTGCAACAAAATAATTAAAAATAAAACATAGAAGTTGTAGTATAAATTTATACATATTGTCCACACGAAAATAAACACAATTGGTTAGTTAGACGAGTGCCTGGTAGTGAATGAGTCCCATGGGGCACACGAAGATGTCTCCCTTGTTCATTTTCTTGTAGATGAGGCGGTTTTCGGGGCTAGAAGTGATGAGACCAAAACCGATGGTGCCCTCGAGGACGGTGAGGATGACAGTGCCACGAGGGTGGGTGTGGGGTGGGTGGATGCCATATGGGGCGAAGTCGACCCGCCCGATGGAGATGCCCATGGTGTTGAGTCCCGGGAATTTTGTGACATCCACAAGGTTGGTGCTAGACCCCTTCTTGTTCTTAGTGTCCCCGATCACATCGAGACCGGAGAAGTACAAGTCGTCTGCGGTTACATTCTTCTTGCACATATATACTGCATTTGTAGAGTATGTCACGCACGCATATGATATAGGGTTAGGATGTTAGAATTTGTAGTATCATAGCATCATACCTACCAATATATCAATCAAATTGTCTTCATCAAATTTAACAATCATAATGGCACTAATGAAAATTTACCTACCCTATTTTTATGGAAGAACAAATACAGGCACATCATATATATGAAAGTCCTTTTGAAGGTCATGATGGTATACCCTCGAACAATTTAGCAACAGTCATATAGCAAGAATATCAAGCACATCAGTCTCTTTTTGAAGGTAATGATATTGCCTATAACAACTTAGCAAAAATGATCTCATAACAAGAATATCAAGATTCGACGTCAATCTCTACTTTATTTACTTATTAAACTCGTTTTTGAATGCAATGCTTCCACAACTTTTACAACATCTTTCTCGTGTCGGCCACTACACCATCGACTAACTATATCTATATGGGTGAAATGAGATATGTTATATTTTCACTGCCAATTGTGAAATTGAAAGGTTTGCTTATTATTATTTAGACAAGACACCTATTAATTAACTTATAAGCACCATTACACACAAAAATATATACCTTCTGGGTCAGGAACACAGAAGTCCTGGACAGGACTTGGATCGTAACCCATGACACAAGAACTAGCAGCCAATGCAAAAATAGCAACAACAAGACTCATCTTGAAATCCATTATTAACCCTCTCTGTCACAAAACAATCACAATTTACAAGTGTAGAAGAAGAAATTAAATGTTATTATGTATATCTGCTACGCATCCCTATTTATAGTAGAGATCAGGGGTATAAGTTAAACACTTGAACACAAATTGCCATGTACGTCAACGAAATTAGGGACCAATTCGAATGTTACACTCTTCCACGCGCGCATGAGAAAATTGAGTGCCTTAGTCGAACCGCGTATTAAGTTACTCTAAAATTTTCTAGTTTTAACCAATGCTTGCGGCAAAAAGTCGACATTTAATTTGATATGCCGTGATAAAGTTTAAGTTCGCTGCTTAAGAATTTGATACTTAAACAACCCCTCAACCAATTAAACAGCCCCTCGTCGGACCCGTGCAGCTGCGTTCTGCACTATAATCGGTCGACCGGTGGCATGGTTCGGTTGACCAGTTGTAGAGTAATTTGGGCGGAAACCCTTGCACCGGTCGAACGATACTCCTTGAGTGGTCGACCGGTGGTACGTTTTATCAAGGGGAGAAGGCTCTTGGTGTTTTCGGTCGGACGGAGCCCCTTTGTCGGTCGACCGAAAGTACTGTTGTAAGTCGGTTGGGGGCGTTGACCATCCAAACGGTCGACCGCCTTGTTGACTCGTTCGATCGGCGATTAAAAATAACTTAAGTTGGTTCGACCGTGAGATGTTCCGGTCGACCGGTGCACTATGCGGATTTTGGGGTTTGGTACTGGTCGTTTTCGGTCGACCGGTGAGTTTGGGTCGTTCGACCGTTGGTGCATATTACTGTGGCACAAGTTTTTAGTGGTCGTTTTCGGTCGACCGGTGAGTTTGGGTCGTTCGATCGTTGGTGCATATTACTGTGGCACAAGTTTTTACTGGTCGGATTCGGTCGAACGGGACCCCTTTGCCGTTCGACCGATCGACAGTTTTGTTGGTTGGGCCGGTCCCGCTGTGAGGATTCGGTCGACCGGTTGGGAGATTTTGTTCGACCGTTTGGTACGGTTTTCGTGTGTTCTTGTGTTGTGAAGCCAGCTCGAGATGGCAACGGATCTCCGGCCCTAGTGGGGTGACCGGTGTCGGCCTGAGAGTAATCCGACGGTGCCTGGGGCACATGTGTGTGTTGACCGAGGATATTTCCGGTCGTGGTGCCTGGGGCACGTGTGATGTCGTCGAGGGAGTTTCCGGTCGTGGTGCCTGGGGTACGTGTGTTGTCGCCGAGGGAGTTTCCGGCTGAGGTGCCTGGGGCACGTGTGTGAGGGTTGGGCTAGAGGACCCGTGAGACCCGTCACTGTTTGGTGTCTACTGTGGTAGGGAGAGAGTTCCCGAGGACCCAGTGAGACGTTGTTGGTCTATCGCATTTCATATCATTCATGCTTTAGATATCTAGTCATTTATTGTTATAGAGGTTTGGCATACGGGGTTTCCTCTCGGGAAACTCAGGCATATTCATGTTTTATGTCAGGTCATAGGCAGCATTAGGAGGTGGTGACTGCGGAGGAGCGCCTTCGGGACCAGATCCTGCTTTCTTGGTTTTTGAGGTCCGAGTGATTACATGTATATTTTCCTTATCTTTTGTTGTAATCACACTTTTGTAAACTCTCAGATATATATATATTGTATATATGTTGGTGCACCAGTTGGCCTTTTTCGTTGGTAATATCCTCGTGTTGTGTTTTATTAAAAATTTAATTTCTTCCGCTTTTGAGGATGTTACAAATTGGTATCAGAGCGGTCTGTTCCGACGCACTTGTCCAAAGAAGCCACCTTAGATGTCTTTTAGATAGTCGCATTTTAGAGCATACATCCATAATCATCTGATTTCCAGTTTTGTTGTCTCGTGTGTAGATGCCTCCGTGACGCAAGAGACTTCCCCCACGTGGCCCGAGTACCAGTGAGGAGACTGGCGGCATGGATTGGGGGGAGGAGCGCCGGATGCTCTTCGACACTGTGCAGAGGCTGGGTGTTCTTTTAGATCGTCAGTCTGGCAGAGAGGAGACGACATGGGTAGGGGCGGTGCACGACCGGTTTATGCGCCAGCACCCACCTACATTTGATGGCAGAGGAGATGCTGAGGCTGCCGAGGACTGGGTTTTTAAGATCCAGGAGATCTTCCAGGCGATTGGGAGCCCACCAGAGAGGATGGTGGGGTTGGCCACGTACGTGTTGGGCGGTGAGACGTCCAACTGGTGGAGAACCACGGCTGTAGTGGTGTTTCCGGGCAGGACAGATGTCAGCTGGGATGAGTTCCTCGGGGAATTAAATGAGCAGTACTTCCCAGAGCACGTCAGGGACGGGAAGAGAGAGGAGTTCATGAGCCTCGAGCAGGGTGAGATGACACTGGCGGATTACGTCCGGAAGTTCAACGCTTTGGAGCGTTATTGTCCGGAGTTCTGTGTGACCCCGATTCAGAGGGCGAGGAAGTTTATACGGGGGCTTCGGAAGCAGCTCCGTACCCGCGTGACTTACAGCATGCCTCAGACCTTAGCAGATGCTGTGAAGTTCGCGACTCTCATTGACCAGGACTATCAGGAAAACTATGCAGAGTCCAGGAGGCCTCAGGGGAAGAGTAGTGGACGTTCAGGAGCTCCACTGGCAGGAAATCCGGGCAAGAGGCCCCGAATTGAGGGGAGTGGTGCACACCAGCCTGAGCCGTGCAGGAAGTGTGGCAGAGCCCACCCAGGTCGTGAGTGTGGGAGCCGTCCTGGTGTTTGTTTCAGTTGCGGTCAGCCAGGCCATTATGCCAGAGACTGCAGGAGCGGACCAGGCGAGTCCAGTTCTCGAGTGAGACCTCCGATAGCAGGTAGAGGCGGAGGTCGTCATCCTTTTTCACCACCTCAGCAGGGACAGAGGACCGGACGGGTATTCACAATTCAGGCAGAGGAGGCGAAGGACGCCAGCACTGTGGTGGAAGGTACGCTCTTGATTTCTGGGTTGGTAGCCAGAGTGTTGTTTGATTGTGGGGCCACACATTCGTTCATTTCTGAGAGATTTGCGAGTGTGTTGGGCCGTACCCCTGCGATATTGACTGCCACGTTGGAAGTCAGCACACCCTTGGGTTTGGTGGGCACTGTGGGGAGCTTCCTCCCCGGCACCACGATTGTTTCGGAAGATCAGGAGTTTCCTGTTGACCTGATCTTGTTGCCGATGGAGGATTTCGATGTTATACTGGGGATGGATTGGCTATCCCAGTATGATGTTCGAGTGTTGTGCCGGGAGAAGAAGATTCTGATCCCGAGGAATGGGCTACCTGATTTGCTAATCAGGGGAAGGAAGGACCGTGGTCGTCGGGTCGTAGTGTCAGCAGTGAGGGCACGGAAGCTGCTTGAGCAGGGCTGCAGAGCTTTCATGGCTACCTTGGTTGTTCCAGATGCAGAGATGAGATCGTTGGAGGACATAGAGATTGTCCAGGAGTTTGCTGATGTGTTTTCAGATGTTTTGAAGGGAATGTGTTCTAAAAGCTTTACTTTTAAATGTCAATTATTATGAATTGAATGAGAAATCATTTTGTTCCTTGTTTATGTTATTCGTCTTTTGGAAGTGTTAAGGAAGAGGCTCTTGGTCCTTAACCGTAGAGCTCTAAAAGATATTGGTTTACATAAAACAAAAGATATTCGCAATCATGGTAATTAACATGGAACATTAATTACCGAGTTAAGATTGTCGTGTTGGTCATAGATCATTGTAGCTCTACAAGTGAGTGACAACACGGGTAAGCAAAAGAGGAAAATATTACTTTTGTATACTGAATAGACCTAATAAGTAAAATATTATAGAAATGTGTTTCTGTGTCATTAATATTTTACTGTGTCTTTGGTCCTTTGATATGAGACTTATATCTAATCACTTAAGGAGTTCTTAATTAGACTAGTGTCTTGAGCTATCGATGAGAGTAGTGTAAAGGCATTAGTTGGTTAAGTACAACTTTTGTTGGAGAAGATAGTTAGTCAAAAGACTATCATTGCCCCTCTTAATTGAGTGATGATATTAGTGGGCCCCTTGATAAAGCAAAGTTATAATGTGCACAATGTGATTTGAGTTAAGTCACATATTTATAACTAGCTTAAAGAGATCAAGAAATGAATACTAAGACAAAGATGACACAATACTACTTTGTGTGTATTCTTAATATCATGAGGCAAGGGACGGACACAAGTGGTGCACGCCATCACTAAATGGATCGGGTTTTGGTTCGAGTGGAATTAAGACATCTAACTAATTGGGAGCTATAATGTGTAGCTAGATACCGCTTATAGCTTGTGATATTAAGCTCTTAATATCACTGCCAACTTAGTTTAGATCCTCCCATAGGTCACACCACAAAACTGGGAAACAAGGAATGGGGATTTTGAGTTCATAAGATGTGTCGGGTTTCATGTAAAAAATATGACACATGGGGTGAACAAAGCAAAATCAAAGTTATGTTGTGATTAATAACATAATTAGAATCTAAATTAAATTCATATGTGATGTAAATATTATGAGGTGTAATGATTGATCATTACATAGGATAATATGTTACATAAGTTGTGAATTTACTACTAATCCCGAAATGTCAAATTTTGTAGGGGTTAAACCGAAATTTGACAAGTCTGCAAAACAGTGCTCAAACGGTCGACCAGATAGCAGTAAACGGTCGACCGGTAGGGCACGGTCGACCAGACGAGTCTCGACCGATAACAGGGAATTTTCATCTGTTCGAACGGTCGACCGAAAGTGATCGGTCGGTCGACCGAACATTGCGATGGAATAGTTCCTGTTACGAACGGTCGACCGAATGTTGAACGGACGACCGAAACATTGGTTCGAGCGGTCGACCGCACCTTGAAACGGTCGACCGGTCCAGACGGTTTTATGCAGAATTAATTTAAGAATTAATTAGATCATGCATGGAATTGGTCCATAATTGATTTAATTCGTGGCTAATAATATTTATTAATAAATAATGGATGGTTAGATGGAATTTTGCATGAAATCATGGGCAAGAGGTTGCACATGAATAGGTAATTTGGAGAGAACCTATAAATAGAGGTTATCTCATTGCCTTCCTACATCTTAATTAATATTGTTTTCATGCAAAATCTCTCTCCTTAATTCTCCACGAAAATTCCATAAATTCTTAAGTTTAGTTTAGTTCTTAAGAGATCATCCTCTCAAGAGAATTAAAGAGGGGTTAGTAATTGGATTCTAAACCCAATCGGAGATTGAGAGACTAGCTTCCCTCTTTCCGATCTTGTTTAGAGTTTGGTGAATACTCGGAGGCATCCGGCGCAGCGAGGAGCATCCCAACGGTCTCCGAATCTTCAAGGAGTTTTAGAGAACTTCTAGGTACGAATTTCGGAGCTCCTTATGTTTGTTTTAATAGAGTTTGTGAAACTAGTTTGTTAAAACAAACCGATGCATGCAATAGATTCTAGAAAATTGAAAATTGATCCTTATTATACATGAAAATTCGAAAATATATATGTATAATTAAACATGAAATCCTACAGTGGTATCAGAGCTTAGGGTTCAATTTTCTTATGATTCATGGCTGTAAACAAATTTAGTTTACCATCTAGGATTTAAACAATTCGTTTTACCGGTTTTTCGGTCTTTAAATGTTTGTTAAAATAATTCTTTGTAATAATTCGTTTTAAATGTTTTGAATGTTTAAAACATGTCATGAAATTACTAGAATTATGATTTGGACATAAGTCTAACTTGCAATAATTTCGTTTTAAGTATAAACGATTATTTTGTAAGAGAATCAACAAAACCGAAAAACTACGATTCATCTTTCCATTGGAAATTGGATGGACAGCGGTTCATAATTAATTTGTGAACTATGGATGCATGAAAAATGTTTTTAATGGATTTCAAAATGTTTTTCAAAGAATTGTTTGGGATTCTAGATGCTTGATAAACTAGGTTGTGTAGTTTATAGCAATTGCGTGCATGGATGCTTGAGTTGCTTTGCAGGATTGTGAGTTTATATGTTCCAAATCAGCGATTGTGAATGTATGTTATTATAATAATACAGGGGCTTGTGTATGTAAAAGCCAAAACTCTCTCTATTTCCATCTTTTAGATAGTTGCATTTGCATATGAGAGGTTTTTTACATAGGACTTGCACTAGTCGGTTTTATCGAATGTGAGAAGCATGTTTATTTTCTGTAAAATCTACATCTCCGGTGCAAGAGGGAGTCGCCGCTGTAGCGCATCGATCGAGGATCGAGGATCGGGGATCGAGGATCAAGGATCGAAGGGAACATATAAACTCACACGATGTGGATTGTGTGAATGTTTAATTTCTATTTTTAATTTCTGCTATGCATGTGATGAATGTGGTGAATGTTAGGATGTGTATGAATATTAATATGCATGATAACCTAAAATTCTAAATCACATGTTAAAATTGTCCAACAAAAATTAAGAATAAGTTTCCTTCTTATTTCATCCACTAGCAGCCATTGATCGAGGAATACTCTGCTCGCCCTTAGCGGGAGATAACTCCCTCTATCTTTGGGAATAGTGGGAGATATAAAGGTTGTCTGTTGTTGTGCCACAATTAAATATATGAGGTGTGTCTCACCCTAGTGAACCCCAAGTATGTTTAGTTGTGAATACAATAGATAAACGTATCTCGTATCAAATGAAAATAAGTTTTCTTAACATTACCAAGAGCCCTCGCTCGGTTTTGGGAAAAAGTTTTTCTTACGAGGATAGGTCGTATTCCCTCATAATTAAAACGACAAGAGTCACAAAAGTTTGAAGATGCTAAATGTTGCTAAAATTCAAAAAGGTTGTGATTAGAAAAATGTTTTCTTACCTTGACATTGTAATGTATTCGATAGCCCTTAGCTAGTCTATATTACAATTGATAGGATCTTGGATTGTTGCATTTATGGGCAAAATTTTTATTTGCAACATTTACATTTATATATTCGATATATGTATGCATGTGTATTAAAACATAAAATTGGCATTAAAACCTGTATGATTTATTTTGTAGAAAAATATCGAACATCCAACCTATCGTACGATCCATGATAGAAAAACACCCTTTAGCAAATGATGGCTCAAACTTCATTAGTTGGCAACTCAAACTCAACATCGTGTTAAAGTTTGAGAAACTATCTCACATTTTGGAAGGTCAAATCCCAAAGTGGAATGAGAGATTAACCGATGAAGAGAAAGAGGTTAAGGCCAAGTGGGAAGACCAAGAGAACCAGGTTCACGGTCTTATGCTAGCATCCATGGGTGACTCGCTCCAAGCGAAATACTTGGATTCAAAACCCAAGAAGACCATGGAGGCTTTATCTAAGATGTTCATGGATAGTGCCCGAAAGGAGCGCTATAAGACCACCATCGCACTCACCAAGTGCCATATGGCGGAGGGAACATCGGTATCTATGCATTTTCTCACGATGCAAGGATACCTTGAGAAGTTGGCAAAGCTCTCTTCACCAATGCCCGAGGACATTGCTGAAGATATGATTCTTGGCTCTCTAGCCCCGTCCTTTAAGGACTTTGTGATGCACTATCACGTGCGTGAAAAAAGGGTGAGTCTTGAGGAGCTGCACAACGCTCTCAAAACTGCTGAAGTTGACATGGGCAAGGGTAGGGACAAGCAAGTCCTTGCCGTCCATGGGAGGGGTCATAAGATTGGTAAAGTGGTTCAATCAAGAGCAAGGGAGTAGGAGGTGCTCGTGCGAGTGCCTCGAGGGGGAAATCTCAGAAATTTCCAACTCCCAATACGGAGTGCTTTCACTGCGGTGAAAAAGGACACATCCGGCCAAATTGCCCCAAGTACAAGGAAGACCTTGACAACGGAGTGATTGAACGAAGGCTCCCCAAAAAGGCCAAAGGTATATTTGTTATTGAAATAAATTTAGCCACCTCTGTCCAGGATTGGGTAATTGATACCGGATCTTGTGCTCACATAGTTTCTAATGTGCAGCTACTCATGGATAGGAAGGAACTCGTAAGGAACGAGGTAGAATTGAAGGTCGGAAATGGTGCGAACGTGTCTGCAGTTGCACAAGGTTCTGTGGTGCTTCAATTATGTAGTGGTTTAAATTTATGTCTAAAGAATGTTTATTATGTACCTTCGATTAGCAAGAATATTATTTCTGTATCATGTCTGGATATGGATAATTTTAATATAAATATTTCAAATTCTTGTTTGTCTATATCGAAGAATGGTGTGTTCTATGCAAATGCGTTCATAAGGAATGGTCTCTATTTGCTTGAATTGGATAATAAACAAATCTTTAATATCAATAACAAAAGACTTAAGACCACTCACGAGAATGATACTCTCTTGTGGCACTATCGTCTTGGTCACATAAATGAAAAGCGCATCAAGAAATTGCAATAAGCTAACCTTCTTGGTCTACTTGATTTTAAATCATTGGAGACGTGCCAACCATGTCTAATGGGGAAAATGACCAAAAAGCCTTTCAAAAAGAAAGGCCCAAGGGCGAGTGGCTTGTTGGATTTGATACATTCCGATGTATGTGGTCCAATGAGTACTAGTGCACGAGATGGTTTCAGGTACTTCATTACGTTCACGGATGATTATAGTCGTTATGGATATGTTTATCTAATGAGAAACAAAAGTGAATCCTTTGACAAGTTCAAAGAATTCAAGAATGAAGTAGAGAACCAACTCGACAAGAAAATCAAGTCTCTACGAACAGATCGTGGAGGTGAGTACTTAAGTGCCGAATTTGACTCATACCTAAAGGAGTTTGGTATTGTACCTCAACTCACCCCTCCCGGTACACCTCAGTGGAATGGGGTATCCGAAAGAAGGAATAGGACATTGCTCGATATGGTTCGGTCAATGATGAGTCATGCGGAATTACCTCTTTACTTTTGGAGTTATGCACTACAAACTGCGGCTTACACACTAAATAATGTTCCATCCAAATCCGTGGAGAAAACTCCCTATGAGCTGTGGAGTGGTAAAACACCTAAGCTCAGTTTTCTCAAGATTTGGGGTTGTGAGGCTTACGTCAAGAGATTGATGTCGACCAAACTTCAACCAAAAGCGGATAAGTGCTTCTTTATTGGTTATCCTCGTGAGACAAGAGGATACTACTTTTGGCATATCACCTCCAATCGAGTGATTGTAGAGAGGGATGCCACATTTCTGGAAAAGGAATTTCTAGAAAGAGTAAAAAGTAGTGGGAGTAGGGTTGTGCTTGAGGAAACTCAAGATACTCTACAAGATCATGAAATGAATGATGACATTCAAGAACATGAAGGCCCAACCGAGATTCCTTTGGTTAGTGGGAGCGTGAGTGAGAGACCCTCGCAAGAAATTGTGAGAGAATCTCAATCATCCCCACCAAGTGTACGTTCAAGAGTTGAACATGAACCCACTCCTCAAGAGATTGTGGAAGAAGTTCGAGAGACACGAGAAGAACCAAAAGAACTTAGAAGGTCAACAAGGGAAAGGAAGAAACCCGATTTGTATCTGGGACTTCATGAAATCATGGTACTAGATACCAATGATCCCTTAACCTTCCAAGAGGCAATGGAAAGGGAAGACTCCAAACTATGGCTTAAGGCCATGGAATCCGAAATAGAATCCATGTATGATAATCAAGTATGGGACTTGGTTGACCTTCCTCAAGGGAAAAAGGCCATTCATAATAAATGGGTTTTTAAGAGGAAGATGGACATGGATGGGAACTTGACAACCTACAAAGCGAGGCTTGTAGCAAAGGGTTTCACTCAAGTTCAAGGAATTGACTATGATGAAACTTTTTCACCGGTTGCCATGTTCAAGTCTATTTGGATCATGCTCGCTATTGCCGCATTTCACGATTATGAAATATGGCAAATAGATGTCAAAACAGCGTTCCTGAATGGGAACTTGGAGGAGGATGTGTACATGGTACAACCTCAAGGTTTTGAAGATCCAAAGAATAGCGAGAAGGTATGCAAGCTTCAAAGATCCATCTATGGATTGAAGCAAGCATCAAGGAGTTGGAACAAACGCTTTGACGAGGAAGTGAAGAAGCTTCACTTCATTCAAAGTAAGGAAGAACCTTGTGTATATAAGAAGGTTAGTGGGAGCCATGTAGTATTCCTAATCCTATATGTCGATGACATATTGCTTATGGGCAATCATATTCCTTTGCTTGAGCAAACGAGAAGTTCATTGAAATCTGCATTTTCGATGAAAGATATGGGTGAGGCTCAATACATCTTGGGAATCAAGATATATCGAGATAGACCCCGTAGACTCATTGGCCTCAGTCAACGTGCATACATTGACAAGGTCTTGGAAAGGTTCAAGATGAACAACTCCAAAAAGGGCAGTGTGCCAATGAGTATGGGTGTGCAACTCAAGAAGTCTCAACGTGCGCAATCACGTAAGAACTTAGAGTACATGAAGGATGTTCCTTATGCTTCGGCAATTGGGTCGATCATGTACGCGATGACTTGCACAAGACCAGATGTCTCGTATGCTCTAAGCGTGACAAGTCGTCACCAATCCAACGCAGGTCCTGAGCATTGGACTGCGGTCAAGAATATCCTGAAGTACCTTAACCGGACTAAGGATAAGATTCTTGTTTATGGAGGACAAAGGGAATTGATAGCTGAAGGTTACTCGGATGCGAGTTTCATGAGTGATCCAGACGATAGAAGGTCGCAATCAGGATACGTCTTTCTTCTGAATGGTGGAGCTGTGAGTTGGCGTAGCTGGAAGCAAACCACTACGGCCGATTCAACCACTGCTTCAGAAGTAATGGTTGTCGCTGAAGCGAGCAAGGAAGGAGTGTGGATCAAGAAGTTCCTTGAAGTGCTTGGAGTAGTTCCCACGAGTGAGGGACCCATCGAGCTATTTTGCGATAATAGTGCATCTATCTCGCAAATCAAGGATCCTAGATCACACCACAAAGTGAAGTACATGGATCGTAAGTACTTCGTGACACGTGACCTCATCGACGAAGGCAAAATAAATCTGTTATGGGTGGACACCAACAGCAACACAGCTGATCCATTCACAAAACCCTTATCCCAAGCCAAGGGCGAAATGCATTTCGAGTCCATGGGATTGAGGAACCATGTAGATTGGCTTGATGATTGATATGTAATGGGGTTTACCCTAGTTATTATTGTTTTATGCATTGAGTATGTATGAGAAAGAAAACTTTAATAACAAGTGGGAGATTGAAGGGAATGTGTTCTAAAAGTTTTTCTTTTAAATGCCAATTATTATGAATTGAATGAGAAATCATTTTGTTCCTTGTTCATGTTATTCGTCTTTTGGAAGTGTTAAGGAAGAGGCTCTTGGTCCTTAACCGTAGAGCTCTAAAAGATATTGGTTTACATAAAACAAAAGATATTCGCAATCATGGTAATTAACATGGAACATTAATTACCGAGTTAAGATTGTCGTGTTGGTCATAGATCATTGATGCATTGCATACATTGCATCATATGTCTTTCATTTAGATTACTTTTATATCAATAAATGCTACTAAGGTATGTGTTTAGTCGTATTTACAGAATACAGGGACTTGGATGCAAATTACCCACATTCCGAGCATAAACGCATGCAAAAGATTCATTTCTATCATAAAGACCAAGTTCAAGTTTATCGGGTTTCAAATGGAAATGCATCCAAGCATAAAAGCATTCAAGGAGCTAATTACAAAAAGGTCAAGGGCTTGATTGCAAAATGCCAAGGACCTGATTGCAAAATAAAAGGACCAAGTTATTGTGTGGAGAAAGTCAAAAGAAAAATCAAATATAAATCTCCAACAATGGAAGGAATTGATCCGGAGCTCAAGACAATGGAAAGAATCAATCCAGACGCGCAAACGAGGATCAAATCATACCATAAACGCGTGACAAAAATCCTGATTAAATCCGACCAACGTGTGAGGCGAATCCGCCGCACAATACACATGATGTGCGGCGATTCCGCCGCCCATTGGTCGATCTGTGTGTCCCAATTTCGTCCAGTTGTGTATGGACACGTGTACTATCCAATTCTATACCTAAGTCCCTTGTAGCAACTATAAATAGACCCGAAAACGATGTAAATAGGGTCCTTGGTTGTTGTTCTTATTTATGTACCTTAGTTTTATTAATAAAATTCTGTTTCTTATTTCTTACTTTTTAGTTTTCTTTGTAATGTCTCAAGGACCCCTTCTTCTTCCTCCCTCCATGAGTTTCTAACTCTTTCCGAAGGGTGGAGGTGACGGATTTAGGGTTAGAGAAGATGAATGAATGTTATTATTCTAAGTTCGTGATTAGTATTTTGATTACTTGAGTTTATGTTAAATCATTTATCTTGTAATGCTTCATAACTAAACATGATTTATTATAAGTTTCTAAGTTCTCTAATCTAAACCTTAAATCTAAACCTCCACCAAACGGAATTTTCTTCTTATTTCTTGTTTTAGTTCTAATTGCTTTTGTTTCGTACTTTAGATAATTAAATCAAAAATACCAAAAACCCAACTTATTTCTTCTCTCCTTCTTTCCCCCAATCAACATCACACTAACAACGAAATCTCTCCCTCCCAGTGGACGACCCGTATTTGTCACGTCTTCATAGACGCCGTGCACTTGCGGTATAAATAAAATTCACATCAAGTTTTTGGCGCCGTTGCCGGGGAGGCGACGAAGATTTCGTTTGTTTTTGTGTTTTCGATTTTATTCTGTTTATCGTGTGCGCGATCTAACTATTTGGATTTGCGTTTCAGGAGACAACAGAGCGCGCGGAGAAATACGAGCGCATTCTGAGCTTAAAGAGCGGCGAATCCGCCGCCCCATAAGAAGCATTTGCGGCGAAATCGCCGCACAGGTTGGTCTTCCGGTCTTCAAATTTTGAGGGCGTCGTCGGCATCTCTGGGTGGTCGCATTGAGCTACTGGAATCTCCGAGAGCGGGCGGCGAACCCGACTGAGCATTGCGGAGGTAACTTTTCTTGCCTTTCTCGTAAAATCTGAATAGTTGAAAAGTTTCCTTTCGTAGAATTGCACGTGTTAGGGTTACAATTCCATAATTGGCAATAATTCAACTCTGACCTAAAATTGGCAAAATTAGAAAGACCTTAGTGCATGCATCATATAATGTTTTGCTTGCATTATTCTTGCTAAATTCTTGCAAATTAATACTTGTTGAAGATTGCTGGAGGCAAGGTACGTATCGAGGTTTTTTGCATTAGAGCATATAATTTAGTTGCATACAACCTTGCAATTGCCCCCATTAAAAGGACCATTGTTTGACTATCTTTGCTAGATTTGAGTTAAACTATCTTAAGGGCAACTCCGTAGGAAAAGATACGGTGGGGATTTCATCACCCTCCCGTAGCCCACAAACCACAATCCTGAAGTGTCGCCTAAGCCTAAAATTTAAAATCAATTAGACATTGGCCCCTAAGGACTCGGACTCAATTAAGGAGGAGATTGGTTTGACTTGCTATGACCTGAAGCTAATTGAATTCAATTTGGTGTCTAGAAAGTGTTTTTGTGTCGACGAAAGTCTTCCAAGCGACGTGGTTGTCTAATTGGCACCGACTCTGTCGGAAGCGCCCCCACTAGCTATACACTAACTGGCCAACTTGGTTTGATTGGTGAGGGAGGTGAATCAAGCAAATCAATTCGACTCAACCAGTTAGGAGTCGTCTAGATCTAAGTGACACTAGGTCTAGGATTGTTTTGACCGTGCTTGTTCAGGAAATTTCTGACCAACCCTAATTTTTATCCTTTAAAGTTAAGTTTCCCTTCTCGTCTGAGTCTTCTTTCCCTTCTCATCCTTACCTTTCTATTGTTTGTTTCCCTTAAAAAAAATTAAATTCAAAAATTCAAAAAAAAAGAGTAATTGATTCTTGGAATTGAATTTGAAATTTAAATTTCGAATTCAAATTCAAAAATTAATTCAAACCGGTGCACTCAGATTTGGGTGCGAGATTTAAGCAATCGACTCTCACGAGTTCATCTGGATTCCAGTCTAGAGCTTAACCCCAATCCATCTGCTGCACCACCTCACCCGGATCCAATGGGTGAGAACGTCGTGGACCCACCTGTTGTGCAACCTATAACTCTGAGGGATCAATGCTACCCAACGATGGCTGCTCAACCATCGTGCATCGTTATGCCCACCATACCGGGTCGCGACTTCGAACTTAAGGCACAATACATGAGTATGCTGCCTAAGTTCACCTCTAGGGAAGATCCATATCTCTTCCTTAGAGAATTTGAGGAAATCTGCTCTCTTATGCAATACCAGCATATCCCTGAAGAGGCAGTGCGTCTGAAATTCGTGCCTCTAGCACTGAAAGACGACGCTAAGAAATGGCTATATAGTCTAGCCGAAAGATCTATTAGAAGTTGGGCCGAATTTGTTCAAGTTTTCCTAAAAAAATATTTCCCCAACCATAAGACTATGAAGATTAGGAATGAAATTGTTGCATTCGTTCAGTCTGAGAGCGAGCCGTTCTATTCCTATCTTGAGAGATTTAAGAGTGTCTTAACCCAATGCCCTCATCACGGAATTCCGAAGTGGCAATTATGCCAAATTATTTATGAGGGATTGACACCCACATCTAGAGTTATGCTAGAATCTGTGAGCCAAGGGAACTTCATGTCCAAAAATGAAAATGATGCCTGGACTTTTCTTGAGGATTTAGCTGAAAATAGTATGCAATGGGACAATGCTAGAACACCCATCAACCCGAGTATTGGATCTAGAATAGCGAGTCAACCCCGACCAGGTGTCTTAGCTGTAGACTCCAACATAGCGGCTGAGGCAAAACTAGCTACCCTAATGCGTAGAATGGAAAGTCTAGAGCTGCAAAATCAACCCCGAATGAATCAACCCTTGTCTATCCCCTGCTCTAGATGTGGTCAGACTGGTCATTTAATGGAGGACTGTGTGGACCTGGAACATGTTAATGCCACATTTAACAATTCTAGAAATGATCCTTACGCATCAACCTATAACCCAGGTTAGCGTAATCATCCCAATTTTTCGTGGACCCAACAAGGACAACCTCCTAGACAACAACCAAACCCATATAACCAAAATAATACATCATCTGGGGGTAATAACAATGGAAATCATGAAGTTAGGTTGACAAACTTGGAAAATTTAATGAAAACTTTTATACAAACAACCAACCAATCATTCCAAAGGCTAGAGACACAGGTCAGCCAATTAGCACAGATAATAGGTGAAAGAGAAAAGGGCCAATTTCCAAGTCAACCTGAGGTGAACCCAAGAACTAATAATCAATATCAATCTTATCAACCACCTTCAGGAAATAACAACCCTAGACCGGTTCAAATGGTTAATGAGGAAGGACCGTTCCAACAAATCAATGCTGTAGTATCATTACGGTCCGGAAGACAAATTGACAATAATGTGGTAAACCCTAAAATGACTAATCAATCTAGCCATCAAGCACCCACATATGACTTGACCATTGAACCCGACGTCCAAATTGAAAAGCCCAATCCACCTACCCAACCTGAACCTGTAGCTCAACCTGAACCTGAGCGAGTCTATGTGCCTAAAGCCCCATTTCCCAATAGACTCAAAAAGAACTCTAGTGCACAAATAGAGAAAATCTTGGAAGTATTTAAGCAAGTTAAGGTAAACATTCCACTCTTAGACATGATTCAACAAATACCTGCTTATGCTAAATTCTTAAAAGATTTGTGCACTAAGAAGAGAAAAACGAATGTACCAAAGAAGGCGTTCTTAACTGCAAACATATGCTCAATTCTTTCCAACACATCTCCTATAAAATATAAGGACCCGGGGTGTCCCACAATTTCATGTTCAATAGGAGATACGTTTATCAATAAAGCCCTTCTAGACCTTGGTGCAAGCGTTAACTTGCTCCCATTTTCTGTCTACGAGCAACTCAACCTTGGTCCACTGAAACCCTCTAAGACAACCCTCCAATTCGCTGATTGTTCTGTTAAGAAACCGAGAGGTATAGTAGAGGACGTTTTGATTAAGGTTGGTGACTTCATTTATCCAGTGGATTTTGTCGTACTTGATACTGAACCTGTTGTAAATCCTAATCGACAAATCCCTGTAATTCTAGGTAGACCCTTTTTAGCCACTTCGGAAGCATTAATAAACTGTCGAAATGGGCTCATGCAATTATCTTTCGGGAACTTAAAAGCAGAATTTAATATCTTCCATATTGATAATGAGCCAGAAATAATATGCAACCCAAGTGATGTTGTGATGAGAGCACGTATTTATCAGAATTCTGAATTAAATAAATCATCACATAAGCAAAAAGGAAGTAAGAAAAAAGGGAGTGATTCATTTACTCAACCACCATCACTCGAGCAAATAAGCGAACCAATTCAAGTGAGAAGAGTGGAATCTTTTCCTCAAGTCAACATGGGGAACAATTCAACTGGATACATGCACCAACATGGTGTCATTCAATCCAGTTCTGATTATGGTTGACTTTGAGCAAACTCAACCCCTCTACCGCAAGCCGACGCAGGTAATAAGTGCATTTATTTTATCTATGCATACATTGAGGACAATGCATGATGTAGGTGTGGGGGGGGGGGGGGGGTATTTATATATGTACATATCTATCTATTTGATTTTCTGTTCTGCTTTATTTTTAAAAAAAAAATCAATATTCTATGACATAGCTTAAGATTGAACTGCCAAAACCCGTGTACAAATTGCATTAAGTTTTTGTTCCTTATTATATAGTTCTGCTTGTAGAAATTATGACATAAATCTAAGTTCCAAAGAAATAACACATGGCCCTTGTAAGACATGTATGCACTTAAATTGGATGAATCAAATCTTTGAAGTGGTTGATAAAAAGCAGAGGTTGAGGAAAATATACCGGGAAGTGTGGACTTCTAATAGCAATTAAGCCTTGAGGAAAATAAAAGTAAAATAAAATAAAAATAAAGTGAGGAAAACACATTTTGCAAAATGATTACAAAAGCCCAAGCCTTCGAGTCACTGGTCCGTAGGGGTATCTTGAAACCCGGTAACTTGAGTCTGCCAGCTCGGGATTATCGATCAAACTCGATACACGAATGCAAAAAGGGTATAAGTGTTAAAAAGAAAAGCAAATGTGTTGAATCACGGAAAAAGGAAAAAAATAAATAAATACTTTAAGATACTCAAGGCCCAAAGCTAAAGGAATGATCCATGTCATGGTTGATCCAAATGATACTTCACCACCAGAGGAGGCGTGCAAAATAATTTATGTGATAACATGTGTAGTGGGGTTAGTGGTGTGAATGTGGAGGAATAAAGACCAAGTCAAACTTTTTATAAGTTAGAACTGTATAATGAGCATGCGAGAACTTTAAGTGAGATGTATAAGGTTAAGGCAGAGATATTAAGAGCTATTAATGGAGTGTTGAATTAAGACTTTGTGGGTCTGTCAACTGTAAACCCTCACGAGACAAAACTCGTCCTCTAAGGCAACTTGGAGGTTTAAAGGCTTGTTGCACATGCTAAGTGCAACCGTGATTCCTACGAAAGTGAGTTAGGATTTCCCTGTTTTCATTTCTTTTATATTCTGTTTTGCTAGGGACTAGCAAAATCTAGGTGTGGGGGTATTTGATGCATTGCATACATTGCATCATATGTCTTTCATTTAGATTACTTTTATATCAATAAATGCTACTAAGGTATGTGTTTAGTCGTATTTACAGAATATAGGGACTTGGATGCAAATTACCCACATTCCGAGCATAAACGCATGCAAAAGATTCATTTCTATCATAAAGACCAAGTTCAAGTTTATCGGGTTTCAAATGGAAATGCATCCAAGCATAAAAGCATTCAAGGAGCTAATTACAAAAAGGTCAAGGGCTTGATTGCAAAATGCCAAGGACCTGATTGCAAAATAAAAGGACCAAGTTATTGTGTGGAGAAAGTCAAAAGAAAAATCAAATATAAATCTCCAACAATGGAAGGAATTGATCCGGAGCTCAAGACAATGGAAAGAATCAATCCAGACGCGCAAACGAGGATCAAATCATACCATAAACGCGTGACAAAAATCCTGATTAAATCCGACCAACGTGTGAGGCGAATCCGCCGCACAATACACATGATGTGCGGCGATTCCGCCGCCCATTGGTCGATCTGTGTGTCCCAATTTCGTCCAGTTGTGTATGGACACGTGTACTATCCAATTCTATACCTAAGTCCCTTGTAGCAACTATAAATAGACCCGAAAACGATGTAAATAGGGTCCTTGGTTGTTGTTCTTATTTATGTACCTTAGTTTTATTAATAAAATTCTGTTTCTTATTTCTTACTTTTTAGTTTTCTTTGTAATGTCTCAAGGACCCCTTCTTCTTCCTCCCTCCATGAGTTTCTAACTCTTTCCGAAGGGTGGAGGTGACGGATTTAGGGTTAGAGAAGATGAATGAATGTTATTATTCTAAGTTCGTGATTAGTATTTTGATTACTTGAGTTTATGTTAAATCATTTATCTTGTAATGCTTCATAACTAAACATGATTTATTATAAGTTTCTAAGTTCTCTAATCTAAACCTTAAATCTAAACCTCCACCAAACGGAATTCTCTTCTTATTTCTTGTTTTAGTTCTAATTGCTTTTGTTTCGTACTTTAGATAATTAAATCAAAAATACCAAAAACCCAACTTATTTCTTCTCTCCTTCTTTCCCCCAATCAACATCACACTAACAACGAAATCTCTCCCTCCCAGTGGACGACCCGTATTTGCCACGTCTTCATAGACGCCGTGCACTTGCGGTATAAATAAAATTCACATCAATCATTGTAGCTCTACAAGTGAGTGACAACACGGGTATGCAAAAGAGGAAAATATTACGTTTGTATACTGAATAGACCTAATAAGTAAAATATTATAGAAATGTGTTTCTGTGTCATTAATATTTTACTGTGTCTTTGGTCCTTTGATATGAGACTTATATCTAATCACTTAAGAAGTTCTTAATTAGACTAGTGTCTTGAGCTATCGATGAGTGTAGTGTAAAGGCATTAGTTGGTTAAGTACAACTTTTGTTAGAGAAGATAGTTAGTCAAAAGACTATCATTGCCCCTCTTAATTGAGTGATGATATTAGTGGGCCCCTAGATAAAACAAAGTTATAATGTGCACAATGTGATTTGAGTTAAGTCACATATTTATAACTAGCTTAAAGAGATCAAGAAATGAATACTAAGACAAAGATGACACAATACTACTTTGTGTATTCTTAATATCATGAGGCAAGGGACGGACACAAGTGGTGCACGCCATCACTAAATGGATCGGGTTTTGGTTCGAGTGGAATTAAGACATCTAACTAATTGGGAGCTATAATGTGTAGCTAGATACCGCTTATAGCTTGTGATATTAAGCTCTTAATATCACTGCCAACTTAGTTTAGATCCTCCCATAGGTCACACCACAAAACTGGGAAACAATGAATGGGGATTTTGAGTTCATAAGATGTGTCGGGTTTCATGTAGAAAATATGACACATGGGGTGAACAAAGCAAAATCAAAGTTATGTTGTGATTAATAACATAATTAGAATCTAAATTAAATTCATATGTGATGTAAATATTATGGGGTGTAATGATTGATCATTACATAGGATAATAGTTACATAAGTTGTGAATTTACTACTAATCCCGAAATGTCAAATTTTGTAGGGGTTAAACCGAAATTTGACAGGTCTGCAAAACAGTGCTCAAACGGTCGACCAGATAGCAGTAAACGGTCGACCGGTAGGGCACGGTCGACCAGACGAGTCTCGACCGATAACAGGGAATTTTCATCTGTTCGAACGGTCGACCGAAAGTGATCGGTCGGTCGACCGAACATTGCGATGGAATAGTTCCTGTTACGAACGGTCGACCGAATGTTGAACGGTCGACCGAAACATTGGTTCGAGCGGTCGACCGCACCTTGATACGGTCGACCGGTCTAGACGGTTTTATGCAGAATTAATTTAAGAATTAATTAGATCATGCATGGAATTGGTCCATAATTGATTTAATTCGTGGCTAATAATATTTATTAATAAATAATGGATGGTTAGATGGAATTTTGCATGAAATCATGGGCAAGAGGTTGCACATGAATAGGTAATTTGGAGAGAACCTATAAATAGAGGTCATCTCATTGCCTTCCTACATCTTAATTAATATTGTTTTCATGCAAAATCTCTCTCCTTAATTCTCCACGAAAATTCCATAAATTCTTAAGTTTAGTTTAGTTCTTAAGAGATCATCCTCTCAAGAGAATTAAAGATGGGTTAGTAATTGGATTCTAAACCCAATCGGAGATTGAGAGACTAGCTTCCCTCTCTCCGATCTTGTTTAGAGTTTGGTGAATACTCGGAGGCATCCGGCGCAGCGAGGAGCATCCCAACGGTCTCCGAATCTTCAAGGAGTTTTAGAGAACTTCTAGGTACGAATTTTGGAGCTCCTTATGTTTGTTTTAATAGAGTTTTTGAAACTAGTTTGTTAAAACAAACCGATGCATGCAATAGATTCTAGAAAATTGAAAATTGATCCTTATTATACATGAAAATTCGAAAATATATATGTATAATTAAACATGAAATCCTACATGTTTCTGGGTTGCCGCCTCACAGAGAGTTGGAGTTCGGTATTGATTTGGTGGCTGGGACCACTCCACAGTCGAAGGCTCCTTATAGGATGGCACCGGCTGCGTTAGCTGAGCTGAAGAAGCAGCTGCAGGATTTGTTAGATACTGGGTTTATCCGCCCCAGTGTCTCCCCTTGGGGAGCTCCGGTACTCTTTGTGAAGAAGAAATATGGCTCATTGAGGATGTGCATCGGCTACAGGATGCTGAACAAGGTTACTGTGAGGAATCAGTATCCTTTACCCAGGATTGAGGATCTGTTTGACCAGCTGAAGTCAGCGAAGATATTTTCGAAGATTGATCTGCGATCCGGGTATCATCAGTTGAGGATCAGAGAGGCAGATGTTCAGAAGACAACTTTTCGGACGAGGTACGGGCACTTTGAGTTTCTGGTGATGCCGTTCGGGTTGACGAACGCGCCTGCAGCTTTCATGGATCTGATGAACAGGACGTTCAGTCAGTACCTCGACCGATTCGTGGTGGTCTTTGTAGACGACATCTTGGTATATTCACTGGACATAGAGCAGCACAGGGAGCACTTGCGGATCGTACTTGGCATCCTGAGAGATCATCAGTTGTTCGCCAAGTTTTCGAAGTGCGAGTTCTGGTTGGACAGTGTCGCTTTTCTTGGTCACATTGTATCTGGGGCTGGGATATCAGTGGATCCAGCGAAGGTGGAGGCAGTGACTCAGTGGAGAGCACCGACGAGTGTGACGGAGATCAGGAGCTTTGTTGGATTGACGGGTTATTATCGTCGATTCATCAAGGACTTCTCGAGGCTTGCTTCACCTTTGACGGCACTAACGCAGAAGGGAGTGAAGTTTGTTTGGTCCCAGAAGTGCGAGGACAGTTTTCAGGAACTGAAGAGTCGGTTGACGACTGCTCCAGTTCTGACTCTTCCCAGTGGCAGTGGAGGTTTTGTGATTTATAGTGACGCATCTGGTGTGGGTTGGGTTGTGTACTGATGCAGCACGGTCAGGTGGTTGCTTATACTTCGAGGCAGTTGAAAGTACACGAGAGGAACTACCCCACTCACGATTTGGAGTTGGCGGCAGTGGTTCACGCACTGAAGACCTGGCGTCATTATCTGTACGGGGAGAAGTTCGAGGTTTTCACGGACCATCAGAGTCTGAAGTATCTATTTTCACAGAAGGAGCTGAATATCAGGCAACGCAGGTGGCTCGAGCTGATTAAGGACTATGATTTCACTATCTCCTACCATCCGGGGAAGGCGAATACAGTCGCAGATGCTTTGAGTAGGAAGGTGGAAATTTCAGCTGCTGGTTTGTGTATTCAGGAGTGGAAGCTGCTCGAGACTTTGTCAGAGTGGAAGCCATTCTCCACGGACTCTGAGGGTGCGGTGATAGCTGGGTTGAGAGTGGAGCCTCAGATGGTCACGAGTATCGTCCAGGCTCAGAGGGCTGACGAAGATTTAGCTGGGTTGTTGCAGTTGGTTGCCAGAGACGGATCAGATTTCAGTATAGGGGTTGACGGAGGTCTGAGATTCAGAGGCCGAGTCTGGGTACCCAATGGGGGAGAGCTGAAGAAGGAAATCTTGGAGGAGGCACACAGGTCCCGATATTCCATCCACCCGGGTAGCACGAAGATGTACAAGGATCTTCAGAGGAATTTCTGGTGGAAGGGGATGAAGACTGAGATAACGGAGTTTGTCGGCAGATGTCTGGTTTGTCAGCAGGTGAAGATTGAGCACCAGAGACCCGCGGGACCGATGCAGAGGATAGATTTGCCAGAGTGGAAATGGGAGCACGTGACGATGGATTTCGTCACCGGGTTGCCGAGGACGAGGAGATCTCATGACGCGATTTGGGTGATAGTTGATCGACTGACCAAGTCGTCGCATTTTCTGACAATCCGGACCACATTACCCTTGGATGACCTGGCTAGGCTGTACATTGAGGAGATAGTTCGCTTGCATGGGGGTGCCGGTTAGTATTATATCTGATCGAGACACCAGGTTTACTTCCAGATATTGGGGAAGTCTGCAGCAGGCTCTGGGGACACGGTTGAAGTTTAGTACAGCATTCCACCCGCAGACAGACGGACAGTCAGAGAGGACGATCCAGACTCTGGAGGATATGCTGAGAGCTTGTGCGCTGGATTGGGCAGGGCACTGGGATGAGCATCTACCGCTGATAGAGTTCGCCTACAACAACAGTTACCATTCGAGTATCGGAATGGCACCGTACGAGGCTTTGTACGGGAGACCTTGTAGATCGCCCGTGTGCTGGAGCGATGTAGGCGAGAGACAGCTGATCGGGCCTGAGATTGTGCAGATGTATGCCGAGAAAGTTGATGTGATCAGGCAGAGATTAGCGACAGCGCAGAGCAGGCAGAAGAGCTACGCGGATCGGCGTAGGCGAGTGTTGATGTTTGAGGTAGGCGATCACGTCTTCCTGAAGATTTCACCATCTCGAGGAGTGATGAGGTTCGGGAAGAAAGGGAAGCTCAGTCCGAGGTACGTCGGGCCGTTTGAGATTCTTGATCGGATCGGAGAGGTTGCCTACAGGATTGCGTTGCCGCCGCAGTTTTCAGGTCTTCACGACGTCTTCCATGTGTCTATGTTGAGGAAGTACGTGGCGGATCCTTCTCACGTGATTCAGTTAGAGGTTCCGGAGATCCGTCAGGATTTGTCTCTCGAGGAAAGACCTGTGGAGATCGTGGATCGGATGGACCACCAGCTCAGGAGGAGGACCATTCCGATGGTGAAGGTCAGGTGGCAGCACCATAGTGAGCGTGAGGCTACTTGGGAAGTGGAGGAAGAGGTCCGGAAGGAGTTCCCGGAATTGTTTGGTGAGTTTCGGTCCCAATTTCGTGGACGAAATTCTTTTAAGGATGGTGGATTGTAATATCCTTAATCTTTCTTAGGGCTAATCATGTTTTGGCTTTGATTAGGGGCTTAATTGGGTGGATTATGATGGAGGGCTGAGATTGGTTTGGTTTGGATTAGATGAGATGAAGGGTGGAGATTTGGGGAGAAGGGTTTAAGTGTATGTGTTGATTCTCTCTCTCTCTCCCGCATTCTCTCTCTCACCCGCTCAAACTCTCTCCCTCTCTCTGATCGTGTCTCCGGCGTGTGAAGGTGCTCGTAGGGCGGATCTCGGAAGGCGAGGTGAAGCTCGGACGTTCGCCGGAGAGGAGTAGATCGTTGATCGGTTGGTTTTCGCCGGAGGAGGTGCTTTGCGAGGAAAAGCTCGCCGTTGGGTCTTCGAAGGCTTCTTCAAGTCTTCAAGGTATGTCAAGCTTTACTTTGATGCTCACTTGTGCTTTGGTGGGTGTTGGGGTGGTCGACGGTGGGCCAGATGGCTCGTCAGACCCGTGCAGCTGCGTTCTGCACTATAATCGGTCGACCGGTGGCATGGTTCGGTCGACCGGTTGTAGAGTAATTTGGGCGGAAACCCTTGCACCGGTCGAACGATACTCCTTGAGTGGTCGACCGGTGGTACGTTTAATCAAGGGGAGAAGGCTCTGGGTGTTTTCGGTCGGACGGGGCCCCTTTGTTGGTCGACCGAAAGCACTGTTGTAAGTCGGTTGGGGGCGTTGACCATCCAAACGGTCGACCGCCTTGTTGACTCGTTCGACCGGCGATTAAAAATAACTTAAGTTGGTTCGACCGTGAGATGTTCCGGTCGACCGGTGCACTATGCGGATTTTGGGGTTTGGTACTGGTCGTTTTCGGTCGACCGGTGAGTTTGGGTCGTTCGACCGTTGGTGCATATTACTGTGGCACAAGTTTTTACTAGTCGGATTCGGTCGAACGGGACCCCTTTGCCGTTCGACCGATCGGCAGTTTTGTTGGTTGGGCCGGTCCCGCTGTGAGGATTCGGTCGACCGGTTGGGAGATTTTGTTCGACCGTTTGGTACGGTTTTCGTGTGTTCTTGTGTTGGGAGATTTTGTTCGACCGTTTGGTACGGTTTTCGTGTGTTCTTGTGTTGTGAAGCCAGCTCGAGATGGCAACGGATCTTACGTGGATGCTTTAAAATTCTTTTTTTTTGTTTCTTATTTAATGGGAAAGTTTCGTTTTCACCTTTGG
The DNA here is from genome assembly GCA_963682175.1 of Triglochin maritima. Classification (NCBI taxonomy): domain Eukaryota; kingdom Viridiplantae; phylum Streptophyta; class Magnoliopsida; order Alismatales; family Juncaginaceae; genus Triglochin; species Triglochin maritima. The sequence continues at coordinate 2,742,826 of OY821775.1, forward strand.
ATCTCGTGATATTCCACATTTCTTCATGTTTTGACTATTTTCATGTCCAATCTAATAAATATAGATCAAAAGATTGATCACTAAAATGCTACATCAAATTGCACTTCAATAATTTCCTAATTTTTCGTTTTGATGTTATCGCTCAATCTACATCTCAGTATAGTTCCAAATTGCACACATTCCTACTAATATGGGATGACAATTGGTTGACAATCATTAGTTTTTTTTCTTTTTTTGGTTGGAGATGTATTTTTTTTTGTGTCAACAGTTTGCCGCCTCAAGAAGATATGATGAATATTGTGAATCATAACTTCTTGAGAAAGTTATTTCCAATATATTAGGGGTGCATGTTTTCATGTTATAGGTATGGTCCTTGATGGTTAAAGATGAGTTAGTTATTTTAATTACTCTCCATCAACTATTTTCGTCAAATCTTTTTTTTACCCTATGGCTACGTGACTTTTTCCCCTCTAATGCCAAATACGTAATTTTATTGACCACGTGGAAATTTTCATTCGGTTACGTGAAAGTTTCTTGGTGGATACATTTTATTATTATTATAATATATATAGGTGGGATGATTGGTGAGGAGAAATCAACACTTCTGTGCTCTTAAGTAGAATCTTGCCCGGCTTATTTTCTTGCTCATTTGATTCTGGTAAGCTAGCTGGCAGTAACCGCCTACATTCACGGGATGTCGTTCTCAAGAGCATTCGAGTGACTATAACCTCTTGTTCGAGACAGGTAACTTTTACGTCCCCCTTTTTTTTTTGTAAAAGCTCGCAACATGACCTATGTTTTCATCTTTGATTCCTGCGACATGGGAAGTTATGTGACGTGTAATTTTTTAGTTCCCATGGAGAATCCTGGATCACCGTTTGCTTTTGTAGGAATTGACTTGCAATACTTGAATGATTATTATTATTTTTTATTTTTTTGAATCTCGTACAACTCGCTCCACATGCTACTTTGTTGCTTTGAAAATGTAACTAGGATGTCCTTCTATCATTCAAGTGGTTGTTCCATGCGTCTCTCGAGTTCCAAGCGAGTAGCCCGAGCTTTCTCACCTTTTAGAGGAGAGAACATCACTTCTGACATAAGTCGGTGTCTTCACTATAAGTCGGATGGCAGGTGGAGCTTCGATCGCCACGACGACATTCCGGTTTGGTTCCCTTCTGACATCGATCTGAAGTATCACTTGGGCCATCGCGATAGATCTGAAGTTATTGCAGTAGAGTACGCAATATTGCGTGGACGCCAATCTTTACGCGGGACAATTATCCATCATCCTCCATCCTATAGTATCTATAAAGATCATGATATATGCAAGGTTCCAGATCTCATGAAAACTGGGCTATTAACTCAGAAACGAGCTATTATCGTTGATTTGCATCCGGGTAGCTGGGGGATGCATGGTTCTACTAACTCAGGTGATGGAAGTAACCGACCATACATGATTTTGTCGCCTAGTGATCCCAGGAAACCTCTCAGCGTATGCTTGGCCATTGAATGCTTACAGGAATCCTTTCGGCAAGGGAAGAAACCTGGGTGGTATGGGCAACTAAGCCTTCGGGGTTTACCTATCTTCCGTAGTGGCCAAGTCGAGTGGACTCGTTATTGTCTAGAGCATTACGGAATTAAATTGAGGAGTATAGGCTTATATGACGCTGTATATGCTTCTATGTTCACGTATCATCGCTATGATGGTCTTATTCAAGCATTTGCGGAATTATGGACGCCGAGATATAACACTGCTTTTACTCGTGAAGGAGAGTTTTCGCCGAACTTGTGGGATTTTTCTCAACTCACTGGACTTCCAATTTCTGGAGATTTATACGAAGAGTGTGTGCCTCCAGATTTCATAAAGGACCGGACTGACGGTGACGGTAATTATCGTTATCCATATTGTATGAGGCTCTTGTTTAAGATTTTCAGGAACCTGGTACTGTGGAAACAATCTAGTCTGAAAAATAATAAAGAACACCATATGGTAGTTGATCCAAAGCTCAATCTACATGATCTTGAAGGTGATGCTGCATTTGACTTCGACGATGTACCGGTGACAACTCAAGTTCAATGCAGAATTACTCCCAACATGTGGCTGAGATTCTTTTACGGTGGTCCTTTTCTGCTAAAGGCTTTCCCTGAGGTTGGTGATGAGATGTCTCCTTTCGAAAATGAACCAATAACTTTGCCAACTGGTGATGATGAGACATTTTTTCCGATTCCAAAAGTTGGAGCTAACCCGTGGGCTCTAGAGGAGGAAACTCATTTAGCTGCATTTCTGGTTTATTGGATTTGCACGTTTGCCCTTCCATACGGAGATGACCGTTTTATTCGACCGGAGGTGATTTACCCTGCGGCTTTGTTGGCGAGTGGAGTTAAATTAGCTATGTGCCCCGCGATACTTGCTAGCGTATATTTTGGTTTGGGGACGCTCCATCATCACCAGGTCCCAAAACAATGTTCGACTGTGATGCCTGTTCACTATATTTCCTGTTGGCTTGCTTTTTATACAAAGATTTCCGTCACTCCCAACTACAAAGGACTTGGTTTGAAACCTCGAATGTTAGCTTATGCTGGTGTGAGAAGGGAAGTGAAACTCGAGAAAGTTAGACAATTCTTTTTTACACCACCTAGGGACGGTAAGCCCATTATAGAGTGGCGTGCTCTGTCGGAAGAATTACCTTATCATCCACAGCGTCAGAGCTTATATGACGACGGGGAAGAGACCGTACATTTAATCTCCGGAAAAGTACGTTATCAAAGCACTTTACTAACTGAAGAACGTGAATGGCTTCTGAGTATTCGTCCGAGTGTCCTTATTCTTCGTAAAGGAAAGACGTTACTTTTGGAACCGTATTATCCATTTCGTTTTGGGCGTATGTTTGGCTATGATCAGGGAATTCCGTCAGAAGATGCTCAATTCCAACTTTACAGACGTTGCTTTGAAAGTGATCTTCACGAGAAATTGGTTGGTGAGTATTGGCATTTGTATGACAGGTATACTCGAGAATTATTCCATATTCCTGATCCGTTGCGTAAGGGCGTATTTTCGGAACAATATGGAACTTGGTGGAGTCGTTATACTTCTAGTTTCTTTAGCAACAATCCCATTGAACTTCGACATCAAGAGAAAGAGTGGTTATTGGAACACGGAAATGATATTAGAATACCGCCGGGCTACTTCCAAAAGAAGGGTTCTTGTCGAGGAGACCGTAAAGAGGGGACATGTGCTCGGATCCGTCGCAGAAACACCAAGACAGCTAACAAGTCTAATGTTGAAGATGACGAAGACATTGCTGTGCGAACATCATTGAGATATCAAGGATTCGGGTGGTATCCTCCTCAACATTGGGGTAGGGAAAAGCTTAAACGAATGAATTGCATCCTGCCTGAGGAAGTATCGACGTCGCGATTACATTCCAAGAGGACTGAAGAGGTTTCAGAAGGGAATATCTCGCCTGGTGAAAAGTTACATACTCAGCAATATGTTGCTGACCCCTTAGAACGGCCGCCAATTGGACCGTTATTTGATGAAGATCTAGCAGATGTTCCTGAACCTTTAGAATCTAGTCGACTTCCATCCCCGACGCCGCAAGAGATTGTAGAATATCCACCCGACTATTGCTGGCTCGATTTATTATGCAGCATGCTCGGTGCAGACCCTTTGAATTGGGAAGATGCACCACTTTCGTTGTCTTTCCGGGAAGGTGGGGCGTCATTTTTTAATGTTGCCGACGTGTGTCATCAACTTCGGCACCATACGGACTTGATTCCCACGACTTTGAGAGCTCTGACGATCAAGGAAGTATTTGATGTTGTCGATATAGCTGCACTACGTGATGGTGTAGATTGGAGAAGATATATCTCCTTACCACAACTTCCTTTACACATCAATTTTAGTCTCATCCATGGTATATATATATATATATATATATTGACCTCTTGTGCTTTTATTTAATGTTCTTAATTTCGTCGCTTTCAACTCCAATGTGCCAAAAAAATGTTGTTACATTATTGTATCTATATATTTGTAGCTTTCATCCCGTCTGCTTTTGGTTCGAAAAACGACGAGCCCACTTGGGAACACAGTGTTGTGGAGATACAAGATTCTTACCAGATGAATAAAGGGGAAACATCTATTCCACCTTTGACTGGGAAACGTGGTGCAAAAGAAGGTTTGCAACCTTCCACGGCTATATTTGGCTTCACGTCCAATTCTTATTTTGTATAGTTTTATTTTATGTGTTGTAACTCTATTTTATTTTGGGTTTTTTGATACAGTACATATCAAAAGGTTCAAAATTTACCTAATACCCATGATTTCTCAAAAATTATTTTGATACCTATCAAAAAGATGTAAATTGTTTTAATGCAGTCCCGTTAATGTGGGACCCACTTCTATCTGTTGCCGTTAACGGATTCTGTTATGACACTGTTAAATGAAATAATTAACAAATGTATTAACCCACTAATTAAGTAATTAAGAAAAATTGTTGTGGTACCCATCCTAACAATTTAAATTGGTATGTTACCCATCTAAAATATTATAATTGGTATAGTACCTATGAATTTTGAAAAAAAAACTTTTATTTGTTAAAAATGTGGTAAATCCAACTTGTTACATGTTCCAAAAAAATAACATGATATATTTCGTTTAATCTTTATAATTTGATATTTTTCAAATTATAAATTAGATATTTTCAATTTATAAAGATTAAATGAAATTTATCATGTTATTCATTGGAACATGTAACAAGTTAGATTTATCACATTTTTAACAAAACATTTTTTTTTCAAATTTATAATTTGAAAATATCAAATTATAAATATTAAACAAAATTTATTATGTTATTTGTTGGAACATGTAACAAGTTAGATTTATCACATTTTTAACAAATAAAAGGTATTTGTTTTGAAAAATCATGGGTATTATACCAATTATAATATTTTAGATGGGTAGCATACCAATTTTAATTGTTGGGATGAGTACAACAACAATTTTTCTTAATTACTTAATTAGTGGGTTAATACATTTGTTAATTATTTAATTTAACGGTGCTGTAACGGAATCCGTTAACGACAACAGACAGAAGTGTGTCCCACCTTAACGGAACTGTGTTAAAACAATTTACATATTTTTGATAGGTATCAAAATAATTTTTGAGAAGCCATGGGTATTATGCCAATTTTGAACCTTTTCGTACGGAGTGGAGCAAAAAACCCATTTTATTTTGTGTTGACACAGCTACTGGCGAGTTTCCTAGCTCAAATGTACAAATTCAAAGACATGTTCGCCGCTAGAAGCCACCGCTTTGGAAGTTAAAACACAACGACATGATGTTGTGATGCATGAGTCACCCCAGGTTGTTGTTTTTTTTGTTTGTATATTGGTTCTCATTATTGTGGTTATTATCTGGTACTTGTTGTTAATAAAAAGGAACGTCCGAGTCACGACATGACGAATGCATGAGTCACGTACTTTTTATATGCTTTCAATTAGATCACCCATTAATATTGTGTTGTCTCATGTATGCTTTAGGGAATTTTCACAGAAGGTAGTTCACCACTCTCATATAAGGAGAAAGTAACACTCATAGTACCCCAAGGTATGTACGTAGTATATTTTTTTTAGTAGAATATGTTTCCACGATTTAATTTTCCTTCGAGGCATTTGACCATGATAAAATATATTATAGAGGATATGGTTACTATACGAAGAGTGGAAGGGAAGATTGTATCGCCCAAACCTTCACTTTCAGATACCAACAAGGATGATCCTTCATGTTCACTTCCGTTGTTGGTTAGTTTTGTGGTCTCCCTTTTTGTTATAAAATTGTGCATCATCTCCTCTAAATTGTGGTTATTTCCTTGTTTCTATGTTTCTTTTGTATGTTGAATGATGTGCAGGAACATAATGTTGGTGCGGCATCTTTGCGAACCTCACATGCGGCGGTCAGGTTGACGGATGAGGTGCTTACAGATGAGCCTCCAATCTCGCAGCAAAATGCTTCCACAGAATCAGAATTCGATGTCGGGATTCCACCGGGCTATATTGCCGATCCTAACACTGACCAATGTGATCTGGATAATGCTGCAGATCTGATCAGAGGCTTCGGCGGCCGGTTAAGACGTGACCTGCCACTAGATGAAGTGCTCAAAAGGGTTAATAAGGTTACTAAAATGTTGGTGTACTCTGGAGTTCCTTTGACTGAGTGGGCCGATGGTTCACGATCCTTGCTACGTGCCTGGAAGCTTCGAGATCAAGTGCGAGGGAGGTTTATCGAGCATGATGACTTAATCGGAGTCACAGAAGCATCAATTGTCTCACAATCCCGCTGTGTAGACGACCTTCGAGCACAACACACGACTATTGACGGGGAACTTTCAACTAAGATTTTATCTTTGTCTAGCTTTGAGGAAGAGAGTACATTAATCCAATCAAAAATCAATCAAGCGAAGGCTGAACTTGACGGAGTTCAGGAGAAGTTTGCTCACGTAACGCACGAGCTCGACGCAGAGGCGAAACTCTGCATTCATTTGGAACGCCGTAGGAGAGATCTGGAAGACCAACTATCTACTGCAGAGTCGGAGGTCTCCAACAAGAAGAAGAAGCTTGAAGACTTGAAGTCGGATCGGAAACGTATAGTTGCTAGCCGCGATGTAGAGGAAGCTACAGCAAATGCCGCAGTGGAACAAGCCATAGAGATTATTAGTTCTTTATGGTGATCCTTTTGTATTATGATTTCTTTTCACGATGCAACATGGTTTTAGTAATTTATCCTTTCTTTTATTTATTTATCAAGACTTTGTTTGTCTTTGACAAGGCTATTTATATCATATTCCTTCAAATGCACTAGTTTGTCCCGTATCGATGAATTATCTATTTATTTATTTAATACAAATTTCCCTAACAACGAGAGAGAGGGAACCCAAGATCTAACTTGGCGTGCATCCTCTCTTATTATTAGAGTTGTTTGCATTTCTTTTATTATTATTACATATATTTTATCGACACATTTTTTTATACAAATTTTTATATGGTTTGTAAATTTGTAGAACAAATGTGGCCAACCCTCTTACTTGATATTTAGGGTGATGACGATATATGTGAGTAGACTTATTATTGCTACTCATGAGATTATGATATATATGTATGTATGAATAAGTTTAGCCTCGTTATTAGGAGGATGGTGATATATATGTGAGTAGACTTATTATTGCTACTCAGGAGATGAAGATATATATGTATATGCGAATAAGTTTAGCCTCGTTATTCGGGAGGATAATATATGAGGTGAGTAGACTTATGTTACTACTCAGAACATTAGAACACGCATGGATACGTTTAGCCTCGTTACCCAGGAGGACATGATTTTTTTTTACATCATGACAACCATCAGCTGTGGAGCCACAGTAAGGATCTCATCTTTGAAATCGTACCGGATGCTCGCTCTTCATATGGATGTCACCCAACAAAGTTGGAAAGTTCTTACAAATCTCAGATATGCTTCATAGATCTGTAGAACTTTGATAACCCCTTTCGCCTCAAGAACTCTCATATGTGGGAGAGTGACCCGAGGGACGTTCCATCGTCAGCGAAAGTTTTATATTATTATTGTTCTTACAAATCTCAGATGTACTTCATAGATTTGTAGAACATTTCTATCGAAAAGTTTTACCTCTTATTCAGGAGGTATATCGAAAAGTTTCACCTCTTATTCAGGAGGACAGGATTTTTTACATCATGACAACCATCAGCTGTGGAGCCACAGTAAGGATCTCATCTTTGAAATCGTACCGGATGCTCGCTCTTCATATGGATGTCACCCAACAAGGTTGGAAAGTTCTTACAAATCTCAGATATGCTTCATAGATTTGTAGAACTTTGATAACCCCTTTCGCCTCAAGAACTCTCATATGTGGGAGAGTGACCCGAGGGACGTTCCATCGTCAGCGAAAGTTTTATATTATTATTATTGTCCTTACAAATCTCAGATGTACTTCATAGATTTGTAGAACATTTCTATCGAAAAGTTTTACCTCTTATTCAGGAGGTATATCGAAAAGTTTCACCTCTTATTCAGGAGGTTTTTTTTTTTATCAATTGCACCGCCCTTTGGGTTTTCGCCACAATTGACTCCCACTTGTTTTTTTTTCTACAAGCCCTTTCGGGTTTTCTTGTAGAGGGGTACCCAATTTTGCATGTCGTCGACAGCCGAGTTATGTCTTTTTTACCCTTAGCGCCCTTTAGGGTTTTCACCAAGTCCGTAGGGTCTCATTTTTTTAACCCTTTTTTTATATTTTTATGAATAATATGGCTTGAGGAATTTTCCGTTTAGTGGGGGGTATGGCCCTTTCCCTTCATGATTGGTTAAGAGATATGCCCCATTGTCATATGCTAGCTCAACAATATATGGACCTTTCCATTTTGGGTCTAATTTCTTTCCATAACCCTGAACCATGCAATCTTTGGACATCACCCAAACAAGTTGACCCTTCTTGAATGCTCGGGGGCGAACTTTCTTATCAAAAGCTCTTTGCATTCGGGCTCAATATAGCTCAAGGCTTTGTTGTGCTTTAAGTCTCTTTTCATCGGCGTCCAACAATTCTTCGAGCCTTACTTTGATGTTGAGGTCGTTAGTCAAGTCGGTCATCAACGCTACACGGAGGGACGGTATTTCAATTTCTAATGGTAGTACAGCTTCTGCCCCATATACCAAGGAATACGGTGTACAACCAGTTGGAGTTTTGTAGGTGGTTCGGTAGGCCCAGAGTGCTTCATACATACGGTCGTGTCAATCTCGCTTATTTGACTCTACAGTTTTAGCTATTATAGAACAAAGAGTTTTATTGAAGGCTTCTGCCAATCCATTTGCAGATGGGTTATATATAGTGGAATAATTCCAATTAATACTATATTTATTAGCAAAGCGATATACTTTTTGACTTTTGAAATTGGTTCCATTATCGGATTGGACTCTATTTGGGACTCCAAATCGATGAACAATATTGTTGGTGAAGAACTTGACGACCGCCTCAGCTGTGACTTCACGAAGAGGAACCAATTCTGCCCATCTAGAGAAGTAATCTGTTGCACCTAGTATGAATTTGTAACCCCGAGATGTAGGAGTGAAGGGTCCAACGACATCTGTTCCCCACTCCGCAAATGGCCAAGATGCAATTGTTGATGAAGTTTTGAGGGCGGCATGTGAGATAGATTACCATGTTCTTGGCATTTGACACATTTCTTTGCGTACTCTAAGCAGTCTTGAGTCATAGTGGGCCAATAATAGCCCATAAGTTTAATTCGATGTCGCATTTTTGGTCCTGCTTGATGGCCACCACATTCCCCTGAATGAATTTCCTGAAGGATTTTTCGTGCTTCGTCCTTTGAAAGACATCGAAGATACACAGAGCTGTGGTTACCGGGTGCTAATCTATAAAGTGTGTCATTTTCAAACACGAATGATGGAATTCGCCTTTTGAGTTCCATTCGATTGGCTCTATCAATAGGTTGTTGACCATGCTTAAAGAAGTCCACAAACACTTGTCTCCAATCATCCTCTCGTTCATCATCTACAACGAGGACTTCTTCTATTGCTTCGTCTTCACGTAGCGCCGCTATACTCGGAAGAAGACGACGATCTTTTATAACAACTTCCATTTCTCCTAGGGGTGGAAAGGTCAGACTAGTTGCTAACTTTCCATTTCTCCTCACGAGATTGATTATTTGAATAACTTTATCCTCATTATTCAAGAGATTGAATATATGAGTAAGTTTATCCTCGTTACTCACGAGATTGAATATGTTTGAATAAGTTTATCCTCATTATTCAGGAGGTTGAAAGATGTGAGTAAGATTATCCTCGTTACTCACGAGATTGAATATATTTGAATATGTTTATCCTCATTATTCAGGAGGTTAAAATATGTGAATAAGTTTATCCTCATTATTCAGGAGGTTGAAATATGCAAGTAAATTTATCCTTGTTACTCGCAAGATTGAATATATTTGAATAAGTTTATCCTCATTATTCAGGAGGTTGAAATATATGAGTTAGGACGAGATATATCGTTCCAGAATTCTTTTCAGGGTATAGCATCAGAAAATACAACCACCAGCCGCATGTAGCTAGAATAATTGGTTCTTGATACCAAAATTTTGCTATTGTGTCATGCTTTGATGGTATATAACATCAAAAGCAAAATATGAACCCACATTGTTGCAAAATTTCAAGCATAGTATTTTCAAGTATTGCCCTAGTTGCCAAATTGATAACCTTTTTCATCTTTGGTTATCATAAGCATCCCCATCTTTGAGTCCTTTGGATTTATGCTTGGTTATCAAAAGCATTCCCATATTTGAGTCTTTCGGATATATGCGTCATCGAGGAATTTATCCTTCCAATTATGGAATCAATTGACACGACAATATACAAAGTATTATTATGCCCCCGAAGAATTATATACAAAATTCCATTTATGGCAACGCATCATTTATTGAGCAATGTTTGCCCCAGACATATATGGGGATATACGGTGTCCGTCCACATGATATCATAGGGTATTGGAGCATGTGTTGTGCACATCATTGTAAGATTGATAATCAATACGATGATGTGACTAAGCTTATCTCCCCACCAAAGAAGCATATTAGAACTCTTGAAAGAGAATGCAGTCTTCCAAATATATCATTTGCATTAGCATCCAGTAGCGCTACATTGGCGCGACATATATGGGTGACCAAGAGGATGAGGTCCCACCGAAGAAGCATATTAGAACTCTTGAAAGATAATGCAGTCTTCTGAAGATATCATTTGCATCATCATCCAATAGCGCTCCAGTAGTGTTACATCGACGCGACATATAGGTGACAAGAAGTCCCACCGAAGAAGCGTATTAGAACTCTTGAAAACATATGCATTTTTCCGAAGATATCATTTGCATCAGCTTCCAGTGGTGCTACATTGGCGTGGCATATGTGACAAGAGGATGAGAGGTCCCACCGGGCATGCCATTCTGTTTAACGTGGGTTTTTGTTCTTTTGTATATATATTTATTTGGTGTTGCGAAGACCTCTCAAGAATTCATGATGGAATTCCGCACCTTACAACTTCGTATAGAAGAATGTCTCATCATGTCATGCTCATATCATTCATTTGTACAGGAAATTAAATAAATGTGAATAACTAGCCAGAAAGTAAATAAGTGCAACATTTTCTTTCATTTCATTAAATAGAAAGAATAAATATGAAATACAATAGTTGGCATATTTATGCATTGCACAAATGGAAGATATATAAGCATCCTTTTGCGAACTATAAACCAAAATTGTTGTTATATTAACAATTTCAGATATATTTTATTAATAGGATTTTTTATATTTTGATATATTAGGGACGTGGATTTATCAACTCGTGCTTTGATTGATTCGATAATGATCTCCTTTTTTATTGTGATATATTGTCACAATATGGTCAGTTTAGCCTCGTAACCTAGGAAGGTTTTGTATATGTTTAGGTTCTTCAACTTTATGATGAATACACCGCGTTAATTTATCAACGATAATTCTGATATTAGAATGTCGTAAAAATGGTTAGTTTAGCCTCATAACCTAGAGGTGTTGTATATGATTTGATTTAGAGAATTATTCATATATCATAATGTTTTGGTCAGTTAGCCTCATAACCCGGAGGAGATTTATGTTTGATTTGTCAACGATAATTCTTATATTAGAATATCATACAAACGGTTAGTTTAACCTTATTAGAACACAATTCATACTGAAAATGGGATACACAAAGATATATGGCCTTTTAAGGAATCGATATAGGCTATGATATTTGATGATTTAACGGTGTATGAGGCTTATATCGATATAGGTTTTAAATTTATGACCCTCATAACCGATGATTTAACGGTGTGAACACAATCTTTAATGTCTTTGGAATTCTTATATCGACAACATCAAATACTTCCTTGATCGTCAGAGCTCTCAAAGTCGTGGGAATCAAGTCCGTATGGTGCCGAAGTTGATGACACACGTCGGCAACATTAAAAAATGACGCCCCACCTTCCCGGAAAGACAACGAAAGTGGTGCATCTTCCCAATTCAAAGGGTCTGCACCGAGCATGCTGCATAATAAATCGAGCCAGCAATAGTCGGGTGGATATTCTACAATCTCTTGCGGCGTCGGGGATGGAAGTCGACTAGATTCTAAAGGTTCAGGAACATCTACTAGATCTTCATCAAATAACGGTCCAATTGGCGGTCGTTCTAAGGGGTCAGCAACATATTGCTGAGTATGTAACTTTTCACCAGGCGAGATATTCCCTTCTGAAACCTCTTCAGTCCTCTTAGAATGTAATCGCGACGTCGATACTTCCTCAGGCAGGATGCAATTCATTCGTTTAAGCTTTTCCCTACCCCAATGTTGAGGAGGATACCACCCGAATCCTTGATATCTCAATGATGTTCGCACAGCAATGTCTTCGTCATCTTCAGCATTAGACTTGTTAGCTGTCTTGGTGTTTCTGCGACGGATCCGAGCACATGTCCCCTCTTTACGGTCTCCTCGACAAGAACCCTTCTTTTGGAAGTAGCCCGGCGGTATTCTAATATCATTTCCGTGTTCCAATAACCACTCTTTCTCTTGATGTTGAAGTTCAATGGGATTGTTGCTAAAGAAACTAGAAGTATAACGACTCCACCAAGTTCCATATTGTTCCGAAAATACGCCCTTACGCAACGGATCAGGAATATGGAATAATTCTTGAGTATACCTGTCATACAAATGCCAATACTCACCAACCAATTTCTCGTGAAGATCACTTTCAAAGCAACGTCTGTAAAGTTGGAATTGAGCATCTTCTGACGGAATTCCCTGATCATAGCCAAACATACGCCCAAAACGAAATGGATAATACGGTTCCAAAAGTAACGTCTTTCCTTTACGAAGAATAAGGACACTCGGACGAATACTCAGAAGCCATTCACGTTCTTCAGTTAGTAAAGTGCTTTGATAACGTACTTTTCCGGAGATTAAATGTACGATCTCTTCCCCGTCGTCATATAAGCTCTGACGCTGTGGATGATAAGGTAATTCTTCCGACAGAGCACGCCACTCTATAATGGGCTTACCGTCCCTAGGTGGTGTAAAAAAGAATTGTCTAACTTTCTCGAGTTTCACCTCCCTTCTCACACCAGCATAAGCTAACATTCGAGGTTTCAAACCAAGTCCTTTGTAGTTGGGAGTGACGAAAATCTTTGTATAAAAAGCAAGCCAACAGGAAATATAGTGAACAGGCATCACAGTCGAACATTGTTTTGGGACCTGGTGATGATGGAGCGTCCCCAAACCAAAATATACGCTAGCAAGTATCGCGGGGCACATAGCTAATTTAACTCCACTCGCCAACAAAGCCGCAGGGTAAATCACCTCCGGTCGAATAAAACGGTCATCTCCGTATGGAAGGGCAAACGTGCAAATCCAATAAACCAGAAATGCAGCTAAATGAGTTTCCTCCTCTAGAGCCCACGGGTTAGCTCCAACTTTTGGAATCGGAAAAAATGTCTCATCATCACCAGTTGGCAAAGTTATTGGTTCATTTTCGAAAGGAGACATCTCATCACCAACCTCAGGGAAAGCCTTTAGCAGAAAAGGACCACCGTAAAAGAATCTCAGCCACATGTTGGGAGTAATTCTGCATTGAACTTGAGTTGTCACCGGTACATCGTCGAAGTCAAATGCAGCATCACCTTCAAGATCATGTAGATTGAGCTTTGGATCAACTACCATATGGTGTTCTTTATTATTTTTCAGACTAGATTGTTTCCACAGTACCAGGTTCCTGAAAATCTTAAACAAGAGCCTCATACAATATGGATAACGATAATTACCGTCACCGTCAGTCCGGTCCTTTATGAAATCTGGAGGCACACACTCTTCGTATAAATCTCCAGAAATTGGAAGTCCAGTGAGTTGAGAAAAATCCCACAAGTTCGGCGAAAACTCTCCTTCACGAGTAAAAGTAGTGTTATATCTCGGCGTCCATAATTCCGCAAATGCTTGAATAAGACCATCATAGCGATGATACGTGAACATAGAAGCATATACAGCGTCATATAAGCCTATACTCCTCAATTTAATTCCGTAATGCTCTAGACAATAACGAGTCCACTCGACTTGGCCACTACGGAAGATAGGTAAACCCCGAAGGCTTAGTTGCCCATACCACCCAGGTTTCTTCCCTTGCCGAAAGGATTCCTGTAAGCATTCAATGGCCAAGCATACGCTGAGAGGTTTCCTGGGATCACTAGGCGACAAAATCATGTATGGTCGGTTACTTCCATCACCTGAGTTAGTAGAACCATGCATCCCCCGGCTACCCGGATGCAAATCAACGATAATAGCTCGTTTCTGAGTTAATAGCCCAGTTTTCATGAGATCTGGAACCTTGCATATATCATGATCTTTATAGATACTATAGGATGGAGGATGATGGATAATTGTCCCGCGTAAAGATTGGCGTCCACGCAATATTGCGTACTCTACTGCAATAACTTCAGATCTATCGCGATGGCCCAAGTGATACTTCAGATCGATGTCAGAAGGGAACCAAACCGGAATGTCGTCGTGGCGATCGAAGCTCCACCTGCCATCCGACTTATAGTGAAGACACCGACTTATGTCAGAAGTGATGTTCTCTCCTCTAAAAGGTGAGAAAGCTCGAGCTACTCGCTTGGAACTCGAGAGACGCATGGAACAACCACTTGAATGATAGAAGGACATCCTAGTTACATTTTCAAAGCAACAAAGTAGCATGTGGAGCGAGTTGTACGAGATTCAAAAAAATAAAAAATAATAATAATCATTCAAGTATTGCAAGTCAATTCCTACAAAAGCAAACGGTGATCCAGGATTCTCCATGGGAACTAAAAAATTACACGTCACATAACTTCCCATGTCGCAGGAATCAAAGATGAAAACATAGGTCATGTTGCGAGCTTTTACAAAAAAAAAGGGGGACGTAAAAGTTACCTGTCTCGAACAAGAGGTTATAGTCACTCGAATGCTCTTGAGAACGACGTCCCGTGAATGTAGGGGGTTACTGCCAGCTAGCTTACCAGAATCAAATGAGCAAGAAAATAAGCCGGGCAAGATTCTACTTAAGAGCACAGAAGTGTTGATTTCTCCTCACCAATCATCCCACCTATATATATTATAATAATAATAAAATGTATCCACCAAGAAACTTTCACGTAACCGAATGAAAATTTCCACGTGGTCAATAAAATTACGTATTTGGCATTAGAGGGGAAAAAGTCACGTAGCCATAGGGTAAAAAAAAGATTTGACGAAAATAGTTGATGGAGAGTAATTAAAATAACTAACTCATCTTTAACCATCAAGGACCATACCTATAACATGAAAACATGCACCCCTAATATATTGGAAATAACTTTCTCAAGAAGTTATGATTCACAATATTCATCATATCTTCTTGAGGGGGCAAACTGTTGACACAAAAAAAAAATACATCTCCAACCAAAAAAAGAAAAAAAACTAATGATTGTCAACCAATTGTCATCCCATATTAGTAGGAATGTGTGCAATTTGGAACTATACTGAGATGTAGATTGAGCGATAACATCAAAACGAAAAATTAGGAAATTATTGAATTGCAATTTGATGTAGCATTTTAGTGATCAATCTTTTGATCTATATTTATTAGATTGGACATGAAAATAGTCAAAACATGAAGAAATGTGGAATATCACGAGATCCAAAGGTGAAAACGAAACTTTCCCATTAAATAAGAAACAAAAAAAAGAATTTTAAAGCATCCACGTAAGACCAAGCATGGGTTACTATTTTAAAAAAAAAGGGGGAAAATAGTGCATGTCCATAATCCCACGTTCATGCATGCAAAACTACCTCTACCAAGACCAATTCCATACACCACGTAAACCCATCATCTCAATCCTACCTCTAATCCAACTTCCATGACATGCACAAACACACACGTCAAACCCAAGCCAACTCCCACGATCACCCATAATTCCCATTCACTTCCTCATCTCAATTCACTATAAAAGCCCCTCCTTCACTTCGAAGAAAAAAAAAAGGAAAAAGAAAAAAAAGAGAAAAGAGAGAAAAAAGGAACCAAATACAAAACACATACACACCAGTGAGAGGAAGAGACAACCGCGTCTACTCCGGCAACGACGACTCCGACTCCGCAGCCACTCCAACTTGCAGCAACAAAGACTCCGGCAACAACGTTGTCTTCATAACAACCCCGCAGCAACTTCGGCTTCGTCGACTTCACGTCTTCGTAGCAACTTCGCGTCGACTCTAACTTCGTTAAGTATCCGCAACGACTCCGGCAGGTGTAATATTAGCACCGGCGATTGTTTCACTTTAAATAAAAGAAGTAATAATAAAATACAGTCAGCTCGGCCACTTTCTTTTTGAGGAATTGTACCCGGGTGGTTGCCAAACACGATTATTCCGGCCACTTTCCTTTTGAGGAATTGTACCCGGATAATCGTTCGATTTACCGAATACAATCATTCCGGTCACTTTCCTTTTGAGGAATTGTACCCGGGTGGTTGTCAAACATGGTTATTCCGGCAACTTTCCTTTTGAGGAATTGTACCCAGATAATCGTCTCTCATACGTCATTCCGGCCACTTTCCTTTTGAGGAATTGTACCCGGATTGATGTTCATATTTTTGGCAAAAAAAAGAGGCGCCGGAAGGCTGCCGAAATTGAGCCAGAAAATGAAAAATGCTCGAACCAAATAAATATAACGGTTCTAAGTTTGATACAAAATAATAACAATAATAACCAAAACCACATTGAATTGACTTATAAATGAAAATTTCGGATCAACATACATGATTGGTCACCGTCGCAATATCATATGAGCGTTAAATAAGAGAAATCAAATGACCCAAACCGGGGTCAAAACTTTGTGTACGCCAACAACGTGAATATTAATGGGGTAAAACAGCAAAAATTCAATGTTGAAACTTACAATTAACTGGATCCGGTTCACGGGAAAACTTGGACGACCAAAAGAAGTATACGTACTGTGATCTTAATTGGCATTAGAACAACGATTATACTGAAACAATTTAATTAATGAATTGATCTAGACTCAAATCCAAAAGCTTCAACATACACGAATTGAAGCACCACTTAGAAATCAACAGCTTGGCTTCTTAAAATCCAAACACCATTCTGGTCGTTAATGACAACAAATATAAAAAAACAATTATATTTTCATCATATGTGGATTTCAACCTTCTGTTAAAAGGTGAATTCTTTTGTGTCCTAAATAGCTTTCAGACTAGGAACGCATCCAGATCAGGATCAGAGATTAAATGAACTCTAGTAATGTTCGTAATGTGTTGAAAAGATTATCGTGTTGAAATCTGATAATAATTTGACTTCGATTTAAATCGTTATACCTCATTGAACATAAATTACTGACGAAGGTGTGAAGATAGTTACGGCTTCCAAATCCTAATCAATGAATGCAAAATGTAAAAAAGGAAAGAAAGAAAGAAAGAAAGAAAGAAAGAAACGAACGTGAATATGGTCTTCTTTATGTATATATGGATTCGGCATCAAAATAAAGAAAAGAATCCGAAATACATTTATATCGATTTCATCCAGATCGGTCCGAACGTAATGTGCAAGTGATGCACTTACTTGGGTGGAATACCAAGATGAAACTTCTATATCGGTTATGAATTATGTATAAACAAATGTAATTTTCAAATCCATTATATCTCAAGGGGATGGATATGTGAATCCGCTCAAGGAAATGGATATATGAACCCATGCACCAACACTACGTGCATGACTACGAGCACTTTAAGGGATTTTGTATGATGACCCATAAATAAGTTGAAATCAAGAAAACAACTCCCAAGTATGTGATGAAAGAAAGGAGGTCTACTGAGATGGACGAAATTGCAGAATAATCCAAGATGTGGAAAAGTTTGTCAAATCAACTCCAATCCAGACAAATATCAAAATAGTCTATCCCAAATGGACAAAATTACAAATCCACTCCTAAATGTGGATAAATTACTACAATATATAAGTTGTACCATTTGATTTGCAAAAATCAATCTTAAAATACAAATTGTCAACCTAAATGGAGAAAATCACAAATCCTTCCCTAGATATGGATAAATTGCAAAACAAATCTTCAAAGTTGTAACATATGTTAAGCAACCTTAAAATATGAAAACAAATTAAAATATAATTAGTGACTACTCTAATAGTAAGAGAGGATGCACGCCAAGCTGGATCTTGGGTTCCCTCTCTCTTATCGTTGGAGTTGAAACTAAAATACGGACTACCTTAGCCGTAAGCGAGGATGCACGTCAAGCTTGATCTTGGGTTCCCTCTCCCTTACTGGCGATGGAGTCTTCATTTAACAAATCAAATCAAATCAAATAAACAAAACAAAACAAAATATACAAACCCTCCGGGTCACGAGGCTAAACTGTCCAATATACTTAACAAATTATATACATAAAATATTCTCCTAGTTATGAGTTTAAACTAACTATCTGATGATATTCAAATATAAAAATCATCGACGATATAACAAATACATACATATAAAACCCCTCCGGGTTACAAGGCTAAACTGACCAAAACATTATAATATCTCTATCAAAATAATAATTATCCAAACCAGTCAAATACACATAAATATCCCCTCCAAGTCACGAGGCTAAACTGTCCAATATATTTAATGTATATACATAAAATATTCTCCGAGTTATGAGATTAAACTAACTATTTGATGATATTCAAATATAAGAATCATCGACAATATAACAAATACATACATACAAACCCTCCAGGTTACGAGACTAAACTGACCAAAACATTATAATATCGATCAAAAGGATAATCGTCCAAACAAGTCCAATAATACATACACAAACCCTCCGGGTCACGAGGCTAAACTGTCCAAGACACTCAACAAATTGAGTATATAAAATATTCTCCCAATTATGAGATTAAACTAACTATTTGATGATATTTATACATAAGAATCATCGGCAATATAACAAAGATACATATACACAAATCACCTCCTAGGTTATGAGGTTAAACTAACCGTTTGTATGATATTCTAATATAAGAATTATCGTTGACAAATCAAACATAAATCTCCTCCGGGTTATGAGGCTAAACTGACCAAAACATTATGATATATGAATAATTCTCTAAATCAAATCATATACAACACCTCTAGGTTATGAGGCTAAACTAACCATTTTTTACGACATTCTAATATCAGAATTATCGTTGATAAATTAACGCGGTGTATTCATCATAAAATTGAAGAACCTAAACATATACAAAACATTCCTAGGTTACGAGGCTAAACTGACCATATTGTGACAATATATCACAATAAAAAGGGAGATCATTATCGAATCAATCAAAGCACGAGTCGATAAATCCCCATCCCTAATATATCGAAATATAAAAAATCCTATTAATAAAATATATCTGAAATTGTTAATATAACAACAATTTTGGTTTATAGTTCGCAAAAGGATGCTTATATATCTTCTATTTGTGCAATGCATAAATATGCCAACTATTGTATTTCATATTTATTCTTTCTATTTAATGAAATGAAAGAAAATGTTGTACTTATTTACTTTCTGGCTAGTTATTCACATTTATTTAATTTCCTGTACAAATGAATGATATGAGCATGACATGATGAGGCATTCTTCTATACGAAGTTGTAAGGTGCGGAATTCCATCATAAATTCTTGAGAGGTCTTCGCAACACCAAATAAATATATATACAAAAAAACAAAAACCCACGTTAAACAATTGTATATATGTTGGTGTACCAGTTGGCCTTTTTTGTTGGTAATATCCTCGTGTTGTGTTTTATTAAAAATTTAATTTCTTCCGCTTTTGAGGATGTTACAATTGCAAATCAGTATAAGTGAAAAAGATCGAACACAAAATGCAAATTAATCATCACCAAAATCCAAATTAGTCATCACTACGTTATAAATTGATAACAGTGTAACTGAAAACGAGATGACGACTAATTTGGATTTTGGTACGAATGGACGTGATGAGAATGAAGATATGAATTTCCAGGAATAAAATATCCTTAGAAGATGCATCAACGACGAACAATCCGGTCTACTTATGAGCATGAGAGTATCGATCTACCTACTTACTAGTAAAATACTTAATCAGAGTTCTCTTCAAACTTCATTAATATAATTATTTTTTGACCGTCTTTACAAATTCCGATTCTCTTTACTTGAATTCCTCACATTTCGTGTTCAAACAATAGCTAACGAAGGAGTTATAGGATCATTGTCATCGCAATATTTTGTCCTTTTTGTAATCCCTCTAATTCAAGTCGCCACGTCTAACAATAATCGTCATCAACAGTTAACTTACAACTACGATTAAAAGTGAAATGATCTCTTGAAACTTAATATGATGGTGGTTGAAGTTACCATCTGGGGTTAGACCAATCATACATATAAATGTGATGATGTTATACGAGTATGTCCAAATTGACGTTGAGATGACAATAAGGGGCTTCCTTACGTGACCATCGTATCTATACTGACCGGTTGTCATAGTTTTCTTCATCAACCTTAACCTTGCCGGCTAAGTAAAGCCACATGGATTTAGATTGTACATTAGGATTCACACTTCCGCATCATGCAAATTTGAAAGTCCAGAAGTATATATCTAACCGTGTAGAATTTTACGACAAGTTGAGAAAGTCCGTTTGAATCAACAAGTTTTTATTTCCAAATTAATCACAAGTTTCAGAAAGTTCTAATTTTGTAACGTTTTGTTTTATCAAATATGTTTAAACAAATTAAATCGAGAAAATCACAACAAAAGGCGTGAGAATATACTTTCACGACCTGTAATTTAAGAATGTAATTTGAGGCTAGAAGTCATACTTGCTCCCCACATGTCCATGTTTCAACGAATAGCTAGTTATTACCGAGTATTAACACGTAATTGGAAATCAAATCAAATCAAATCGTATCATACAAACTGGTAGTCCCTTGAAAAAGCAAATGTTAGTGTACCGTAAAAACACACAAAAATAATAAAGGTCAAAATTTCAAACTTTTCATCCATGTAAAACTCTAAGCATGACCAAAATCCAAACTAGTCGTCACCACGTTTTCAGTTAGAATTTTAGGATTCATCCACAATAATTAGATGGGCAGTCTGATACGCAAAGCGAAGAAATTCCAAGATGGGCATTGAAGAAAGGCACCTTAAGAAAAACTTTATTGTCACTCTAGCCCATTCGAACAAATGGCAATACAATTTAAATACTACACGTTAAGATAAGGTCACTTTGACTTCTTAGAGCATCATTAACCCCAATCCCATTTTTTCCTCCAACCCAGTTTCTCTCTCCGCCACATCAGCAAAAAACACTATGCAACCCACCACCCAACCCAACCCATTTTTCACTTCTTAACCCCAACCCCACTTTCAACACTCTCTCTCATCCACATAATTTTTTTCTACCTCATTTTCTATTTCATCACAAAAACACATAAACTACTAAATAAATTATTTCTACAGTAACTTAATCTAATTAAATTACGTTCATTGTCAAATAATTTCAAAAAAGTAGATTTAATTAAAATTCGACAAATACATAATACGATAACTTTAAATTAAATTATTACAATACGTATTACAAACAAAATTAACTTGCATTCCTTCCAAAGCGTTGCCATATATTTTCGATCAAATCGGCTCGCAATGCTATATGCTTCCGGGCGTCCCGAACCCGATCTCTGTTACGCAAATATTTGTTAATATCTACGATACTATCAGTGGAATACGGAAAACCTGACTCGTTTGAACTTCCGGCGGTGTTTTGAGGTCGGTCGTTGAGAAATTCGTTTACATCCACCAACTGCTCGTAAGAGTCGCGTTCGTCCTCCACAATCATGTTGTGCAATATTATGCATGCAGTCATAATTTTACCGAGAATCTCTGGACTCCATGCTAGCGAAGGCCTTTTCACGATGGCGGATCTTGCTTGAAGTACCCCAAATGCGCGTTCCACATCTTTCCTTGCTGCTTCCTGAAATTGGACAAACAATTTATCTTTTGGTGTCTGAGGAAGAATGATTGATTGCATAAATGCTGCCCATTTTGGATAAATGCCATCTGTGAAACAACACCAGATGAAACTCCACAACAACCTTTTCAGCGCCCAGAAGGGGTAAAAAAGGCAAAGAAGAAGGGAAAAGCCCCAGCACCAATTCAACTGGACGACCGGGTTGTGGAGCTGTGTTCAAAACTTGAACATTGTTCACAAATTATAGGTGAAAAATCAGAGCGAAAACATATGTTGAAGCTAGCGACGGGGAAGATAGCATTGATGAACACACTGTTTAGTAAGTCGAGACGCACAGAAGTGGAAGATCAGACACTCGCAAAGTTACTGGATTGGGCAGAGAAAAATGGACATCTTTAATCGGTTTAGTTACGTACTTTGTTGTTAATCAGTTGAACTTTTATTTTTAGAATGATGTATTTGGTTTAAGTACATTTCCTTCGTATTTCCAGTTATGGAAGTAGTCCTATCTATGTGTGTTTGCTTGTGTAAGCAGTTAATGTTAATTTATTTTCCTTTATTTTTGGGTTATTTTTACATTTATTTAATTTCCTTTTTCTTACTGATTAGTTGTAATTATAATGCACACCCCCAACGTCTCGGTCGGGGGTCTCGCTCCCCGGTGAGCGAGCGGCGTTCCACCTCGCCGGTGAGGTGGCAAGGGGGCAGCGCCCCCTGAAGATTTTTTTTATTGAGATTTTTATTAGTAATTCTCTGCCGATTTTTTGGGTTACTAATGTATTTTGGGATGAACCTAGATAAATTCGTGTGTTCTATTTTTATGGTATTTTTATCTTACTAATTTCCTTTAATTACTTACATTTATAATAATTATTATTTTTACATTTATCTTACTAATTTTCATTAATTATTTTCATTTATTTTAATTTTCACAAATATATTCTAATTATATAAATTATTATACATATCAAATATATATTAAATAACAAATATAAAAACAAAAAAATAGCAAAAAAAAAATTCAGCCGCCCCCGGGTCGAGTCGCAGACCCAAGTCTGGACCCGACCTGGGTCCGCCCCCCATTAAGGGGGGCTGGGGTCGGGTCCCCTCAGACCCGACCCCAAAAGAGCACCCGTTAAGGGTGCTCTTACTTCTTACCCATACTAAAACAAACAGTACGTAGAAAAAGATAACATTATTATTATTATTATTACTACTACTACTGTTACTATTATTTCTCATGTCTAATCAAACTATTTTCGTGTTACATTGCGACGAGACGACTTGTGAAAACTGTAACATCCTCAATTCAGCGGAAAATTTAAAATTTTAATAACACACAATCAACATAGGATATTACGTAAATACTAAACACATGTGCACCAACATATAATATATATATATATGAACATCATAGTATTTAAAAGTTGTGATTACATCAAAAGATTATACTTAGCCATGTGGTTATACTTAGCCATGTGGCTATATTTAAAATTTAAAAGTGTGAATCCTAATGTACAATCTAAATCCATGTGGCTTTACTTAGCCAGCAAGGTTAAGGTTGATGAAGAAAACTAAGACAACTGATCAGTAAAGATACGATGGTCACGTAAGGAAATCCCTTATTGTTTATTTCATCTCAACGCTATTTATTCTTGTGCCCATCTTGACAGGTCAGTGGATGGTCTTGTTCCTATGTGAGCGAGTGGTATTCCATCTTGCTGGTGATTTATTTTAAGCTTCAGATTTATTAGTAATTTTGTAGTGAATTTTTTTTGTTACTAAGGTATTTTAAAAGTGTAAATGAACTCAGACAATGAGATTATGCATGGATGCACAAGTTCATATCGGAGGGCACAAGAATACAAACAATGAATCCTCAAAATTTAACAATGTTAGGACTATCATAATTTCTTTTCCAAGGCGTTTCAGTTGGATGGGAAGGTTGTGAAGCACCTCCGGTCCAACTTCAAATCTAACTAATCGGGATTAATTAGTACGGGAGGACAACCTCTATATATAGTCTGGCTGCATCATTTACTATACTTTGTCGCATCATTTACTATACGTTGTGATTAATTAGTGCGGGTAGATGTGGTCGCATTTCAGAACACACAATTTTTGTTTTTTTGTTGTTATTTTTTGGTTTGTTTTGGTTGCCAGAACACCCACTTTTTGGTTTGTTATTTTTTGGTTTGTTTGCCTACATGTACATGATGTTGAAATAAAGCCTATATGTGTGTTTATGGGCATGTTCCATGTATACACGATGTTGAAATAAATCCTATATATGTGTTTACGGGCATGTTGAAATAAAGCCTATATATGGATTGAGATCATTGATGTGATAACTAACTGATAAGTGGTTTTGATGTTTACGGTCAAGATTAAGCAGCAACTGTTAGGAGTTAGAGCGTGCTTTTTTTATGGAAAGGTATGATCAGATACCTTAACGTTAGGGAATTGTTAAATGTTGTCTGGATTTTACTAAAATCGTTCATCTTAATTATCATTTTGTTCTTTACAATCCATTTAATAAACATTTTATCTCGTAAAAAATAATAAAAAACTCAGAGCATCTAAGGCAGACCCCCTCCATAACGGAGCGGCTGCCTTAGACGCCTTGGGTTTTTTTTTAATCTTGATTTTATAAGGTGTGTTATTTCTAATTATTTCATGTTCCGTTGCAAGATTTCGGTAACGACGGGGTGGAAAAAAACATAAATAAACGGGTAAACTGATCAATATCCGGAGTACAATAATAGGGTGTCGAAAAGAGTGTCTATTCTGATTTTATTTTACATGGTCATTTTTTGTTGTAGTATAAAAAGAGGAGAGCCTATTGGGAGCAGAAATAAGTAAAAATGAGAGAATGACAAAACGATAATTGACACGAGCGATTTAAATAATTTACGGACGACGTTTAACAGTCTAGTAAAAGTAAGGCCAATTTTTGTATTGACGCTAACTAAACATATTTGGTTTGTGATAGATCCGCAGATAATATGATGGAATTATAGTGACATTATTCATTATTGTCATCACACTTACATACGCTGCTGAGGTCGACGATGATGACCGCAAATAATTGTACTCCAACCACAAATATTGTGATGGCCATTGTCGAACCCAACCACATCCATAATTGTGATTACATTATTGAATAATGTCACTGTCCAGGCTGGCCATCCATTCGTTAGAGTAACTTAATACGCGGTTCGACTACGGCACTCAATTTTCTCTTGCCCGCGTGGAAGAGTGTAACAATCGAATTGGTCCCTAATTTCTACTATAAATAGGGATGCGTAGCCGATATACATAATAACATTTAATTTCTTCTTCTACACTTGTAAATTGTGATTGTTTTGTGACAGAGAGGGTTAATAATGGATTTCAAGATGAGTCTTGTTGTTGCTATTTTTGCATTGGCTGCTAGTTCTTGTGTCATGGGTTACGATCCAAGTCCTGTCCAGGACTTCTGTGTTCCTGACCCAGAAGGTATATATTTTTGTGTTTTATGGTGCTTATAAGTTAATTAATAGGTGCCTTGTCTAAATAAAAATAATAATAAGCAAACCTTTCAATTTCACAATTGGCAGTGAAAATATAACATATCTCACTTCACCCATATAGATATAGTTAGTCGATGGTGTAGTGGCGGACACGAAAGATGTTGTAAAAGTTGTGGAAGCATTGCACTCAGAAACGGGTTTAATAAGTAAATAAAGTAGAGATTGACATCGAATCTTGATATTCTTGTTATGAGATCACTTTTGCTAAGTTGTTATAGGCTATATCATTACCTTCAAAAAGAGACTGATGTGCTTGATATTCTTGCTATATGACTGTTGCTAAATTGTTCGAGGGTATACCACCAAGACCTTCAAAAGGATTTTCATATGATGTGCGTCTTTTATCTTGAATAAAAATAGCGTAGGTAAATTTTCATTAGTGTCATTATGATTGTTAAATTTGAAGAAGACACTTTGATTGATATATTGGTAAGTATGATGCTACGATACTACAAATTCTAACTCTATATCATATGTGTGTGTGCCTGACATCATAGTCTACAAATGCAGTATATATGTGCAAGAAGAACGTAACCGCAAACGACTTGTACTTCTCTGGTCTCGATGTGATCGGGGACACTAAGAACAAGAAGGGGTCTAGCACCAACCTTGTGGATGTCACAAAATTCCCGGGACTCAACACCATGGGCATCTCCATCGGGCGGGTCGACTTCGCCCCATATGGCATCCACCCACCCCACACCCACCCTCGTGGCACTGTCATCCTCACCGTCCTCGAGGGAACCATCGGTTTTGGTCTCATCACTTCTAGCCCCGAAAACCGCCTCATCTACAAGAAAATGAACAAGGGAGACATCTTCGTGTGCCCCATGGGACTCATTCACTACCAGGCACTCGTCTAACTAACCAATTGTGTTTATTTTCGTGTGGACAATATGTATAAATTTATACTACAACTTCTATGTTTTATTTTTAATTATTTTGTTGCAGATCAACCTTAAGAACACCCCGGCAGTTGCTTTGATCGCGTTGAACAGCCAAAACCCTGGAGAGGTTGAAGCTTCCGACTCGACATTTGGAGCGAAGCCGGCCATAAGTGTGGACGTTCTGGCCAAGGCATTCCAGATGGACAAAGAAGCAGTGGAGGCAATACAGAAGCGGTTCGCCCAGGGCGACAACTAGACAGATGCCCAATGACTACGTACGGCTTACGTCTTTGATAAGTATTCAGCAACTACTATTGTATGTACGTATAGATATAGTTGTGGTCTACATATATACATGTATTGTTGCAATAAGGTTTGATAGGAAGTATAATCCTAGTCCATGTTCCATGTATACATGATGTTGAAATAAAGCCTATATGTGTGTTTATGGTCATGTTCCATGTATACACGATGTTGAAAGAAAGCCTATACATGTTCCATATTTGGTTTGTGATAGATCACACATCTCCTAAGGATATTCTTTTCATATTCTCGCCTAGAAAGAAAATGAGCGAACGTCGTTTTCGAAATATTTATTGATATTTTTTATATTTTGGTTATGTAGTAGGTATATATATTCAATACTTCATCTACTGGATTGTTATTTGTGCGAATTACCGTTTGGTTATTCTCTCATTTCTACTTATATATCTCTTCATTTCACTCTCTACTACAACTATATCTTCATCTTCCTCTCATAATCATCAAAAATAATATTTCGGATGTCAAGAAAAAGGAGTGAGTGGACACCCCGGTGCACTCAAATCTGATAAAATATTCAACTTCTTTTTAATATAAAAAATTAGGGGGTCCCACATTGGGGTGCATTTTTTGCAGACGCTTCTACCATTGGGGAGGTGTCTGTCTCAGACGTCACTATTTTTTTTAATAAAAAATCTTAAAATTATGTGGTGTGTTATCTCAAATTATTTCAAGTTCCGTTCCAAGATTTTCGGTATTAATGAGGTGGATTATAGTGTGTTTTCTTGTAGGTCATGAAGTTTTACCAAAAAAATAGGATCTTGAAATTTTTGGATATTCATCCCTTACAAAAAAAACTCATTGTAATTCAACACGTTACTACCAAAATCTTGCAATGGAACATCAAGTAATTTGAGACAATACACTGTATAAATTTATGATTTTTTTGGACAGACGTCTTAACCAGACCCCCCCCCCCCCCCCCCCCCCCGCGCATGAGGGAGACTTCTTAGTCCCCCCCCCCCCCCATGGGGGTGTTTTACCCAGACGTCCAGCCCAAATTTATTTATTTTGAAATTCGCATGATCTAAGCGCTTCGTCAGACATTTTCGTGGTGTTGGTACTGTAGGATTTCGTGTCCCTATGTATGTATATATTTTTAAAAAATTAATATAACATACAAGATCAATTTCATCTTTTCAGCAATTTTATGTACATAGTTTTGTGATTATTCTAATAATATGCAATCCTACATTTATTAAAAAAAAATCACAAAGGTAGAATCATATCTAAAGGTTCTCTAAAACCTTCTTGAAGATTCGGAGTCGCGTTGCCCGTTGAATCGTTCTCAGATTTGTCTCCGAGTGTTCACCAAACTCTAAAGAAAGTTAGAGTGAAAGGAGCTAGCCAATCAATCTCTAACAAGGTTTAGAATCAAGTTAATTACCCTTCTTCAAGCTCGTGAGAATCTTATCTTCAAAACTTAAATTTGCTAAGAGATTTTCGTGGTGATTAGGAAGAGATTAATGAGAGAATTTTTTTTGCATTAGTTGTTAAACAAGTAGGAGTAAGGGTCCTTTTATTGTCTCTCAAAACATCCTTATCAAGAGCTATTATTTAGCCATGATCTCTTGCTTATTCTCTTCTAAAATTAATCTCTAATTTCCACATAATCACACACAAAAAACATTTTAATTAAATATGGAATTAATCCACCCATGATTTAATTAATCTCTTAATAATTCAGGCAGAATCGTTCTTGTTCGGTAGACGGAGTATTATTCGGTCAACCAAATCTTTCGGTTATAACACGTGTTTGGTGCACCGTGAGCTAGACGGTCGACCGAATCCATATGAGAAAAATTCCCTGGAAGAATTCGGGCGAACCACGTCTTTTACTCGGTCTACCGTTGACCCACCAGAATCACTTCTAGGACATAGTCATCGGATGACCGTGTCACCTTCACTCGACCGAAAATACTACTTCTCGATTGGTCGTGCACACTCGGTTAACCGAACCCGATTGTCCAGGCACTCCAGACAATTTCGGTCAACCAATTGCGCTTACCCGTTCCCTATTCGGTTAACCAATCCGAAGATCCCCCGGTCGACCGAACCATGAACGATTCACCGTGTTTGACCCTGATTTTACCCTTGTCAAATTTTGGATTTATTTCCAACAAGATTTGATCTTTTGGGGTTCTTAGCAATTCACAACCTATATATATCATCATATGTAATATTAAATTATTACACCCCATAATATATACCTCATATGAATTTATTATGATTCTAATTATGTCAATTCTCATGACATATTGATTTTAATTAATTCACCACATGTGTCCTATTTTCACATGAAATCTGACACATCATATGAACTTAAAATCAACCTCTTGTTTCCCAGTTTTGTGTTGTGACCTATAAGAGGATCTAAGCCAAATTGACAGTAATATTAAACACTTAATATCTCAAACTATAAGCGGTATCTAGCTACACATTATAGTCACCTAATTAGCATAGATGTCTTTGTTCAACCCGAACCAAAACATGATCCATTTAGTAATGTAAGTGCACCACTTGTGTTCGTCCATTGCCTCACGATATTAAGAATATATACAAAGTAGAAATGTGTCACCTTTGTATTATATTCATTTCTTGATCTATTTAAGCTAATTATAACTATGTGACTTAACTCAAGTCACATTGTGCACATTATAATTTTGCTTTATCAATTGGCCCACTAATATCATCACTCAATTAAGAGAGCAATGATAATGGTTTAACTAGCTATTTTTTCCAGCACAAGTCATGTTAAACCAACTATTGCCGTTATCACTACACTCATTTGTAGCTTTTGACAATAATCAAATTAAACACTTCTTGAGTGAAAAGATATAAGTCTCATATCTTAGGATCCAAGACACAGTAAAAATATTAATGACACGAAACACAATTCCATAATGTTTTACTTGTTAGATCTATTCAATATATAAAAGTAATATTTTTCCTCTTTTATATACTCGTGTCGTCAATTATTTGTAGAGCTACAACAATCGATGACCAACACGACAATCTTATCTCAGTAATTAATGTTTCATGTTAATTACCATGATTGTGAATACTTTTTTTATTTATGTAAGTCATTATCTTTTAGAGCTCTACGGTTAAGGACCAAGCGCTTCTTCTTAACACTTCAAAAGACGAATATTATAATCAAAGAACAAAATGTTTGTACATTCAATTCATAATAATTGACATATAAAAGTAAAATTTTTAGAACGCATTCCTTTCACAATATTATATCGTGTGATCTAATCAAAGTAAAGTTTGCGGTTCCGTGACTAACTGATTCTGAAAAAACGCAATGACCCCGGGAAATCAACATAGTCAGTTCATTATGTTAGCTAAATTAAAAGTTGCCGCTCAAATTTTAGGAGCTAAACAATTAAGATTTCTCATTCTTTTTTCAAAAAACTTAATGGCTTACGTCGCTATGTCGGTTGACATTGGTTCCATTAAATAGTAAGATATTTAAAAGATCTTAAACAGAAAAGACATAGTCCACCTTCCTTAATCCTTACTTTCTAATAATTAGATAAAATTAACAAATATAGATCGAAAAAGTTTTTATCTCAATTCAGAAGCCCAATAGGATATTATTTTCTCATCAGAGCCGTGCGATCATCAGAATAGGCCCAATATAATCCGATCACTTTCAACCCGATTACTCCAGCTAACGGATCCATATAAATTCCCCCGGAAACTAGGGTATTCTTTCCCTCTTTCGCTCTCTCTTCACCATCTCCAAAAGCTAGGGCTTCTTCCTCTCCCACCTTCTCCAACCCAACCATGGCGTACGCTGCGATGAAGCCGACGAAGCCCGGCTTGGAGGAGCCTTTGGAGCAAGTCCACCGGATCCGGATCACCCTCTCCTCCAAGAACGTGAAGAATCTCGAGAAAGGTAGCGCCTTTGTGAGTATTTCCCATTGGTTTCGAGTTTTTGGGGTTGATTGTGGTGTTTTGTGTAGTTTGCGCTGATCTGGTGAGAGGCGCGAAGGAGAAGAAGTTGAGGGTGAAGGGACCTGTCAGGATGCCCACCAAAGTGCTCAAGATCACCACCAGAAAGTCTCCTTGTGGGGAAGGTTATTTGTTTTTTAACTCTTTGATTGCCGAAATGTTTGAATGGCGTTATAATACAAACCTCAGATGTTGTGTTGAATTTGGATTAGATGTGGGGTTTAGGAATGCAATGAGTTGGATTCAAGTTTAGGTTCGCGAATTTTCATCCAATGCAATTGATGACTATGACTGGGGGCTACTAGGAAGGGTTCCAAGAGTTTAGTGCGTAGCAATAAAGCTAAAGCATCCAGATTTGGGGGAAAATAGAATAACGATAGACTATGGTTGTCAAGTTTTGCTCATGCTTGATACTTTGTTATATAGTATATTAGTAAATTTAGTATACGTCTATACGAGGGTTACCACTTGTTTGAACTTATTTAGTTGTATTCTAATATTCTTTAATTTGCATCTTACCGAAATGGTGCAAGCTTGATGAACTTTTTTGATGTATATTATGCACCAAAAGATATGATTTCAAAAGGTGGCATTTTTACCAAAGATGTCTGTTACTTTGATCATTGAGCATGCTGAGAAAATCTACAATCATTTTTTCGCACAATTGATGTGCAATTTCTCATAATCTCGCACTGTGTTTTTTGCATGAGTTGTCAATACTCAGTAGTTTAGATCTCTCACTTGTCAAACTTTGGTTGATGAAAATAAGCCCTTGAGTTGCAAAATTTCCAAACTATTCTTAAAATTCACCTAAATTTAATATGCAATTATCTTGTACTTTATTTTCTATCTATTAGTATCTGATGTTTTAGTAAAAATTCCTTGCTTTTTCTTCCTATCTGATATTTTGCATCCCGTTCTCAGGAACCAACACTTGGGATCGGTTTGAGCTACGAGTGCATAAAAGGGTCATTGATCTGGTCAGCTCTTCTGAGGTGGTTAAGCAGATCACCTCCATCACCATTGAGCCAGGTGTTGAGGTTGAGGTCACAATCGCTGATGCATGAGAGATCTGTATTTACTTTTGGTCCTGATTTTGTAGTTTGATTTAGCAAACACAGTAGCGTAGATTATCTTTTGTTCTAAACGACACTTGAATATTTGAAGTAGATGTTGATTTCTATCATTATCCGAGCTTTCTACTTCTATAGTATGTTCGCTGTTACTGTTGTGTTGAGGCTGCATGTTGCAAATAATCACCGTTTTGATCTCAAATGTGTAATAGTTTCTCTGCTTGCAGATCCGTAGTTGGTGTTTTGGAGGTGAGCAATGATACAATGCCTAAGTTTTTTTCATTGTGGTGCTTGTTTGAATCAATGTTCTTTTTTTGCAGTAGACAGGAATTGACAGTCAGGTCCGTTTAGATGTGTGACTGGTTACCAACAAGAATGTGAGAAACGCTGCCTGTAGGACTGTTTACCCATTCCAGAGTTCGAGATAGGATGTGAGGAGTGATCATGACGATAATAAGAGAAAACGTTTCTTACTTCACGGATGTTCCCCATCTAGTTTTTTCCCTGCCGGCACGAGTCCACCACTGTAAACAAAGCACACACCAAATTTGATCCCAAGAGAAGTAAAAAGTTCGCGACCGTGGGTCATGATTACTGTAAAGCAAAATTGCTAAACTTATAACGATCAAAAAAAAAAAAATGCTTAACACAGGCAGCAATAATAGTTTGCAAATGTGATTGGGAACTGTAAGTCATGTTTACTGATCTTTACAGGATCAAAATAATCTCAATAGTCAATATGAATAAAAATAATAAAACAAAAGGGGAAATGAATACACTTAGAATTGAACTACACAAAAATCATAAAACATACTTACTACAGAGTTCAAATAAATATGGAGTAGCCCTCAGACAACAAAAGTAACATCAAAGATTCAAAGCTATAGCATCTAACAGAACAAAAACTACATCTTCACCAACAAAAATACCCTCGGCATACACTCTTCTGAAAACCTTGTCTCTCCATAAAAGAACAGAGAAAAGGCAAGCTACGGTGATGGAAACTGTACATTATGGCATACTGGAGAGTGGAGACCTGAAGTAGAGGCACACTAAAACCAAGCTCCCTTGAAGCAAATTCGTGATCCAGAATCTTTAATCTTAGAACACAAGGTACGGGATGTTCATGACGGGCCAATGTGAAGCACGGTGATATCAACAGGAAACTATGGGAAATCAAGCAGCTTCAACTGACTTACGTTGCCTGTAGACCGCACTTTTCACCTTCACTAGGCTACCCTTTGAGGATATAGAGCAAATAAAGAAACCACCAAAAGCAACATACAGAAGGATACTATAAGAATGTTCAGGACTTCAAGTACCACCACCTTGGGCATCATTACGTCCACCTACAGACACGGATCTCTGGGCAAAACTATGAAGCATCTTCCGTTGATCCTCATTGGTGTGAGGAAGGCTCGCCCGTAGAAGTTCCACAGGCAACTCTCTGCTAATAGCTTTTGCCACCTCTGACGTAATGTCTGTTGTGTTAGCCATCTGCATCTGTGATGACTTAATTATACTCTCGTATTTATTGAAGCAGTGCTTCACAAGAAGATTGAAAAATGCATCAAACGATTCCTGCCAAAGTCTCCGGTTTCGCATGCTGCAATTAACTGAAGCATAAGGATCAGTCAGAAGCTCCGTTGCTCGATCAAGAACAGATTTTAAAATAACTGAAGCTCCATCACCAGCAGTACTGCCAAGTGGGCGAAGGGGTGGCTGCTCTGAAGAACAAGCTATGGCCACAAGACAAGCACCAAGGGTGTTTAGATCTGTCCCACGGACACAAGAAGAAACAGTGGTTGCAAGGTAAGTGGTACACTCAGCATGGGAACTGCCAAATAGAAATCTCAAATGCCGGAAAATAGTCATACAAACTACACGAAGGAACTGACTTTCTGGGGGAATATGTTCAAGGAACAACGATAGAAGTTTCTGCCCTTTAGGAAGAGACACCACACGTAGGAAAATTATGTCATCTTTTGGTGCTAATGCTGTAGCATCATCTGGTTCTTCGGCGAAGGGATCAACCAGCTGAAGTGACCTAACAAGCATTTCAAGGAGCACTTCCCGCTGCCTCTTCAACTGAGTACCTCCATCTGGCGAGCGGCTTAATGAAAGACACCGATCAATATCATCCACGTCAAGTAGAAGACACAGACCATCTTCAATCACAATTCTGGCAGCAAGAAGAGGTTCTTGCTCAAGTGGCTTTGCTGGAGTTAATTGGTCAGGACCACAGTCAGCAGTAGCAGATGGAGGGTCAACTTCAAGGAGCGGACGAGGCCTACGAATTGAGGAGAAAGGAAGCCTTCCGAGAGCATCAACATGAAGATAAGCATGTGGTTCGTTATTGCCACGTGTACGAGAAGAGAGATCATGTATAGCTATTGGGCACAACCAACGATCACGCTTCGATCCGCTCAACCTTTTTGCCTTGCAAGCTTGATGGTAGTAATCATCTACATATGGATCGTTGCTATGAGTAGCCACATGCTGCATTCTCATAATATTTTCTATCTCTTCGGAGGACATGTACTTAGATTTAAACTGCGGCCAACCAAAACTATTCCTCTGGTTTCTGCCCATAAAACCATGCTGAGAAAATTGATGATTTGGACGTCCTCTTTGTTCTTGAAAAAATCTCTGATCTCTCATGTCAACCATACCAGACATAGGATCATACTTATTCATCATTGGTGGTGAAGTATTTGGTCCAGGTAGCTGTGACTGCATGTAGGGAAAATGAGGACGAACTGTCTGAAGCGAGTGCATTGGTTGTTGGTGCTGGGATATCATTGATCTGTTCATTATACCATTAGAATGACGTAGTTGTTGCGGAAGCAGATTAGGCAACATCTTTGGTTGATCTCCTGAAAATATATTAGGTGGGCTCAGCCCATGATTTTGTTGAGGATGGTGAGTATGGAGTCCTGGCCCAGTTGTAGTAAATTGACCAACATTTCCACCATAGGGCAACCCATGGGGACGGCCTGCTATATGAAGCTGGGGAGCTGACATCTTAGGTGAAGAAAACGGCATCTGTCCTGAAGTTTGTGAGGGAAAGTCTGGAATGTGTGAGTGATTAGGAGATGCCTGAGATCTATCACCAGGGAATGATGAGAAGGATGATTTGGGTACAGGAATTGGTTCACTAAAGCTTTTCTGCTGCTGAAATGGTGGTTGCTGATGAGGATGTGATGAGTTCCTGTATAGTGGTTTGAACTCCGAAGGAACCGGAGGGTATTGTGTCTGAGAGCCCCATCTTTTTACTTCTTGGCTATTTTCGCCGTCTAATATTTGCTGATCCACCCAATGCAAATCAGGATCTTGTCGAAAATCTGCACCAGAAGGCCCTAAGATTAAGAACCTTGCCACCTTTTCTGAAATTACTTAAGAAAGTAAACGTACGTACTCAGAATCTTGCAATAAAAAAAATGGATACCAACATGACATGATGACCCAACTTTATTTTTGCACTACAAGTTATATAGATCGCCAGGTTAACAGGATAACAGAAGGAAAAAAATACCAAGTGAAACTATACGGAGCACATTATCAATCTTACACCATAAAAAAATATGGATTTGCTAAAGAATAAAAAGGAACTTCTTGAGATTACTCACTTTCTTGTGAATATGATCCTCTGTTGCCCAGAAACCCTGCATTCCTTGGTTCAGTGACAACCTTGTTTAGCTGAATAAAAACAAACATAGCATAAGCATATACCCTAGAAGTATTTAAGAAACAGTGACGTGTTTGATGTGCATGGTTGTGATTGGATTTTGTGGATGAGCTTAAGCATATAACCACCAATACTGGGAAATCAAAATAAAAGTAGAATGTTGTGGATTTAGTCATTCCTGGAACACAATGAAATACAGGTTATTTCTTTGTAAAGACCTATAAAAATAGGTAAAATATATATTTTAAAAAAAGAAAGGTTATTTCCTTGTAAAGACCTATGAAAAATAGGTAAAATATGCATTAAAAAAGAGAGGTTATTTCTTTGTAAAGACCTATAAAAAATATCTAAATATGCATTAAAGAAAAAGAAAAATTGCACAAGCATTTATCAGTATAGGGAGATAGCAACAAGTTCGCATGAGCATAATGAACATTATCTTTTGTAAATGGGTTTTAACCAAAAGAAAATGAGA
The DNA here is from genome assembly GCA_963682175.1 of Triglochin maritima. Taxonomy (NCBI): domain Eukaryota; kingdom Viridiplantae; phylum Streptophyta; class Magnoliopsida; order Alismatales; family Juncaginaceae; genus Triglochin; species Triglochin maritima. The sequence goes on from OY821775.1 coordinate 2,778,960, forward strand.
GATTATTAGGATTAGAACCACTCTTAGAAAACAGTAAGAAAAGAAATCACTGTTACGAGTTTTAAAAAAATAAAACTTTCTAAAACATGCAGGACTGTCGCAAGGGGAACTTGGTATTTTTTTGTCATTAAACAGTCTTTTCACAGCCAAAGCATATCATTTTTTATCATGCCCAACACAAGATCATGTTAACCAAAGAACAGTTGGAATAAAGACACCATGGCAATATAGTAAGGGTATCAAATGGTTCAAATCTGCAGATGAAGCTTAAGTTGAAACAAATTGTCAGAAGTCGGAACCAAAAGCTCTAAGAGAAACGAACCTTAGAAAAGGTACTAGAGAAATCATCCATATCAGATATAGATTCTGCATCTTCAGCCTGCAATGCGAAATTGCTATTAGTTGTGTCTACAAGTCTCTAATTGTTAAATGGTATGATTATATAGCAGTGATAATTTTATATTACAGTTAACATTAACAGAAACTTATGCACAGTACAAACTTGTAAGCACCAAATAGGTTATAATGATTATGATTTTATCCATCAAAGGATGCCCTTGGGCCTTGACATGATAACCGGAACCATCTCAATATTTTGATATTTAAACACCATGAATATCATTTTTCTCGTTGGTTAACATAACCAAACTCAAAATGTTCTCCTCTGGAGAAAACTTAAATGTTGCAAAGAGAATTTTAAATAATATTATAATAATCTTTCGCACTTTGTGAGCAGGACACACGATGTTCATTTGAAATTGTGGAAAATGATAAAGGATCTCTCTGTCTTTCGGGGGTATCCTTTATTAACGGCCATAGGTCATGGTTGTTTAGCCTTTTCTTTTACTCTCATTGGTGTAATAATAATTCCTCTTCCATCTCATAATAATAATAATAATAATAACTATCTGAATTATAGAAAAAATGACTAACAAAATTTTAATTGGACATCAGAGTTACTACAGACCACATTTCAAACAGGAAAAAAAAGATAACATTCTAGAAGAAGAAAAAAAAAGAATACCTTTTCTCTATTCCTGTAAGACGATAACCGAAGATCCTCTCCCAGAGTCTCTGTCGGATAGACAATGTCCTCGTCTTCATCGTCTAAGCCTCCCAGCTCAACTTCTGCTGTAATATCCTTCCCAAAAAATGAATACTGTGAAGCATCAAAACGAGCATCACCTGCAACAACATCAGAAATCAATAAATAAATCTTTGTACACACACGCATCACTTTTCTTTTTCTTTTTATCACTTCTAGTAAAGAGCGCAAATATACAAGGAGATATATGATACTTTACTTAAGGCAACAAACAGAAAAAGGTTGGTGATTAGAACAGATTTTTATCTTAGTGCATGTTTAAATTTCTCAAAGTAGTTAATTGGCCAATCGAATAACCTTTGGAAACTCCCAAAATTGTAACAGGACAAAGTGACAAACAACCAAACCAATCTGAACCCTTGAGTTATAACTTCACCAAACCAGACTGAATAAGACAAACACAATAGGACCAACGTCATAAATTAGAAGCCCATTTGAGCTGATAAACAAAATCAACGGCATTAGAAAAAAAACATGAAGATGTGGTTTTAACATCACCACAAGCCATAACACGACGAAATTTGATAAACATTTCCGTAAGTGAATTAGAGAGCATTTAGAGCAAGGAACAGATATACTTAAACAAAATATCCAAAAGATGATGAATCTAGCATCAAGAAAACATATGCAGAATCAAATAAAATGCAGATCATATGAAGTGTCTTCATTTTATCACAACTTGCTAACAAACTCCTTCAACCTATCTCTGTGTCAGTTTGCAGCAGCTGCAAGGATGTATAAGGGTACTAACCCTAGGGTAGTAAATCAACCTCACAACAATCATTCATCAGGTAAGCCTGGGACTTGAACCCGTGAATGGAGGCATAACACCCTTCCAAACCAATGTGTCATGCCTAAACGACTAGCATTGTTGTACAATTTTTGTTTTTTCCTTATCCATTTTAGGCTGAAACGCAGCAGATAAAGACATTTTTATAATTCTATCCATGTTTACATAATGAATATGAACACAATTATTTTCCGAATTTCGCAATATACCTCCTCATTTGAGATAAATTAATGCAAATAGAAACTGCATGCACTTTCAAATCTAGTACTATAGAAAAATGTTAGTTTAAATATTTGTGGAACATCTCAAAATTGTAGATACCAACTGGATACGAGCACAAATTGATGATTAACATTATGTCATCAATTGATAATTAAACGCAAAACAGCGCAGGTAACGAATAACCCAACTCCGAACCATTCGCCGTCGAGTCTCGCCTAACCAACTTGAAACCACCATTTCAAACAAGAAATTCAAACGCAGATTCTTCCCCAAACAACAACACGCTCCAACAAACTCTATCAAGCAACGAACCACAACCACATCGACGGATCCACGAAAACGAGAATCCAACCTGCAGACGCGTCCTCCAACCCGTCGCTAGGGTTCCGCCCGGCGGCGCCGAACCCGTCCATCGGACGCGGCGAGGAAGGCAGGAATCGGTGGAGGATTCGGAAGTTGGAGTGGAGATTGGGGGAATTGGGGGAGTGGCGTTAGGGTTTCTGAGGCGCCTCCTCGAGACGAAAGAAAAAAAAAGGATGATAAGAAAAAGAAAGGAGAAGAAGTGTGAGATGTGGAGTCTGTCTGCTAATAATTTGAGATTGTTATTCGGATCTTACGTGATTTAAATTTTTTAACTATATAATAATCTTATCAGAGGAGAGATCACTAATTTAATATTTAAATGGAAAATCTACATCGATTTCTTGATTTCATATAAAAAATGTTTGTATCTAATTTAATTCAATTTATTTTATTTTTTGTATCTATTCAAAAATCAAAAATAAATAAAAGACATTTGATATAACTTCAAAAGATGAAAAAATAAACGTATTACATTTGTCAAAAAAAAAACTTGATTTCATATGAAATGTCTCCTAGATGTTTTGATTTCTCCAAATAATATGTCATATGTTAAGATTTAAAGTTTGGAATTTGAATTTTTATATTGAAGTTATAAGCATGTTAACAAAAATTAAAAATAGTAGAATTCATTCTTGTGTTATAATACAAATACAAAATTGCTAGAATGAAAATGGAAAGCTAATTATGTGTTTTGTAATATTGAACGTCATGTTGATGGGAGGAGTCGATGGGAAAGCAACATGTTGTTTTTTTCCTTATAGCAATGTTACTCTCTTCCCAGTTGACTCATCCAAATTTAGGCCACACACGATAATGATAATTTACAATGGATGCCTTGGATTGGATATGTCACAAAAATACATTTGTGTGTCGATAAACTACTAAAAAATGTTGTATTAATTCTTTTTTGTGATATTGTCATAAATACTAAAAAAACAACGAAATGCTAACACATAATAGGAAAAACACATGGAAACTAATTAGCATGATTCCACGTCAAAACTCATCCGTCACAAGTGCTTAAGAATCAACGAGACTTAAACCAAAGTTGCTAAAGACCCTCAATTTAATTTTGTATTTTTTGCTTAGGTATCTATTTAAAGATCAAATTAACGTGATACTCACACTTCTAGGTATGACGTAGTACTTATCCCCGACATTGAAAAATGTTCTCACGTACCAATATCAGGAATAGGTACCAAACTAATATACCGAAGAACATGAGATAGCACCAATCTCGATTTCTCAAATGGGTATCCCAACAAAAAAAAACACAAACGAACGCGTACCACATAAGAAAATATTTTTTAGTTGACGGGTAGCGAATCTTTGACTCTCCAACTTCCCAACAATTTTTTCCACACGCTAGTAGTTTGTCTTCACCTCACCTTCTTCTACTAATAAAACATGTCATCTCTTCCCAGAATTGCTTTCCATCAAAACAAGTTGTTATAATCGCATTGGCGGGTTGATTGCTCCAATTGTGTGCATAGTTGTGATACTTGTTCTGGTTTTGCTCTTAAAGGTATGTCAGGTTTTGTCTGGTTTCATAAATGAGAAGAAAATTATTAGTTTGTGTGGGTTGTGGGGGTTTATCCCTTAAATGCATGGTTTGGGTCAACATAGAATTGGTTTTGTTTCTGATATATGTTATTGATTTTGTGATTTGTTGGTTCTTCAGTTTGGTTGCTCTAAAACGTTGAGAGAATATGCATAGTGGTCGTGGTTTTGGTAGAACATGTCATGGTTTTCACAGTTTGGTGGGGAATTGCACTCGAAGCTACAATTTCCCTTTTCTCTTTTGTGAGTTTGTTATGCGAATTGTCGGTGTACGAGTCGGTAGTTGTTCGAATCCAATATGTTGGGACATATAGAGAATTGAATGTCATTTGAGACGGAGAGTGAAGACCCTTGTTTTTGAGTCCTAACAACGATTTCTAGACAAACCAGATTCCTGACTTAAGCGTAATTCCTCGTTTTCCGAGGGAAGGGAAGTTGTACCCAAGAGTGTGTTTCCTTCTATAATTAGTGTTTCCTTCTATAATTAAGCATGACCTTATGATTTTGGGAAAAAAGGAAGGATCTGTCTTGGATAAGCATTTGCATATTTCAATGATTTTAAGGATACCAAAAGGTATTTTTGGTGGACATTATGATTTTGGAAAAAAAGGAAGGATCAGTCTTGGATAAGCATTGCATATTTCAGTGATTTTAAGGATACCAAAAGGTATTTTTGGTGCCCATTGCATGCTCAATGATTTTAAAAGGTATTTTTCTAAGTTCGGCTCGCACTGAAGCCCTTTCTGTAGTTCTGTTAGACAATTCTTTTTTCCTCAAGGTATTAGTGCATCAATAATTAGATTTGTCATTCTTATTAAACAATTTCTACCGAGCTTGAATATCGGTGTATATTACTATAGCTGTGTCAATATTTGCTATCGCAATTTCAACAATATCTATCTACTTCGGGTAATTATGAGTTATTTAGTATATTTATGATTTTGCTAATGCAGCAGATAGTATAATGGAGGTGTCACACATCACAAACTTGCTCAATATCATTTCTCGATTTGATTCGATCTTCCCTGGCATTACTTTGAAATCCAAGCTGGTCAGGGGTTACTGCCAAGAGATAAATGAGATATTGAAGCTGCTGGAACCATTAGCGAATGATATCATTGCCTCAGGGACTGATTTAAATGCAAATTTGAACGAATCGTTTGAAGAACTAGTCACACTCATCACTACGGCCGTGGAGCATATGGAAAGCTGGCACCAGATGACAAGCAAAGTTTATTTTGTAAGTTATGAGATCTAAGTACTTACATTAGCTATGCGATAATCTGTTTATTGAAGTTTAGGTGATCCATGGATAAAGAAGATTCTTGGTAGTTTTAAGTTATTGTGCTCAGCTTTCTTTGTATGTGTACCTCTACTTTATAACACATACAAATGAGAAACATTGAGATGTTCACCATCTTAAAAGTGATTTTCCCCTTGTTGGTTATATTGATCAGTATCTCAAATATGGATCAACATTTATCAGAAAGTAACTTAGGCTTTGCATATATTTGTTGTATTTGGGCACTTGTGTCATCATTCTTTTCGGAAAATTACACTTGAAATGCCTTTCGTAAGGAATTCGATTCTATTACAAGTTCATGGTCCATAGTATAGTTTTGATAAATCATGCGCTTACTCTCTGATTCTGAGCTAATAGCATATGTTATTTATGCAGGTTTTACAAATCGAACCCCTGATTGCGAACATCCAAAAATACGTGCTTCATATATGTAGCTTACTTCTTTCCCATCCACCAACTTCAAGTTCAAAACCCGCCAAGGTTTTGTTTCCATTACATTCCACTTTCAAATTCAAATTCAAATTTAACCACTGTGGAAACTATACAAACTCAAAATCATACATCCTCTGCCGAGGTTTACAAATTGAACCACCTGATTTAATCTTTGTACCAACATTCTGAATCATTATGTATCTCTAACTTCACTGTTCCCTCTGAATGCTTTCAGCAATGCATGGAAGAAGATCAGTCTAGATGTCACAAAGAAGCCTTTGCTGTTATAAACAAACTAATCACAGAAACAGATCAGCAGACGAACAATCTTCCTAGCCAGGAATGTCTAGCAAAACTCGAAAAATCTCTTAGCTTAGCAACAAATGAGGAAATACTAATGGAGCTGGTTTCCCTTCACAATTTAAAGACAGAGGCCGACCGAGGTGAAAACAAGGTCGAGTATGTTGAACGCATGATCGAAGTGATTTCTCATATGCATGATCTCTATGTCAAAGGACATCAAGTGCGAACCATCAATAATATCACTGTCCCTTTGGAGTACTGCTGCCCAATTTCTCTCCAGCTCATGTCTGATCCAGTAATTGTTTCATCCGGTCAAACTTACGATAGAATTTTCATTCAGAAGTTGTTTGACCAGGGGTTTTCGGTTTGCCCAAAGACACGCCAAAGCCTTGACAAAACCAGCTTAATCACCAATCACCTTGCTAAAGCGTTAATCGCCAAGTGGTGTGAGAAAACCAATATCAAGCCCCCAAACACCACAGGTTCAACTAACTCAAAGCATTTCTCGAGGAATGGGAAAAATCTTGAGTTACCATATTCAAAAGGGTACAGGGCAAGTACAAGTAAGAGTGCTTCTTCTTTTGATTCCTCACAATCAATTGAGATACCCGAGTCTTCTTCTCGTGTCCCTTTACAATTCAAAACTAGCATTGTTTCAAGCGTCGTGATATCTCCATTAAGTGGCTCATCGAGCAGATATAAGCATGATCAGGTTCGCCTTGATAACCAAATTCACAAGCTAATAGAGGAAATGCGAAGTGATTCAGTTGATATGCAGAGGCGTGCGACGGGCGAGCTTTGGTTTCTATCGAAAGACATGAAAAACGTGGTCATCATCTCGAATTTCGGAGCCATACCACTCTTAGTCGAACTCCTCCTTTCATCGGACATGCAAACTCAAGAAAACTCTGTGACTTCTTTGCTAAACCTCTCCCTCAGTGATATCAACAAAACTGAAATAGCACGAGCCGGCGCCATACCTCCACTTGTCCACGTACTTAAGACTGGAAATCCGATAGCCAGAGCGAACTCAGCCGCAACGCTCCGCAGTCTGTCAGTAATTACGGACAATAACATCAAAATCGGGCAATCTGGTGCAGTTGATCCACTTGTTGAATTATTATGCAATGGAAATGTGCAAGGAAAGAACGATGCCACCAGAGCGTTGTACAACTTGTCACTTACAAACGAGAACCGAGTTAAGATTGTGGAGGCAGGTGCAGTGAAGCATCTCTTGGGATTGATGGACGCTGCGTTCGGCATGTCTAATAAGGTTCTGCTTGTTTTAGCCAATATCGCCAAGACACGTGAGGGGAGGAGCGCAATTGGTGAAGAGGGTGGTATATCGGTTCTTGTGGAGACGGTTGAACTGGGATCTGATAAAGAGAAGGAGATTGCTGCTTCAGTTCTGTTAGATCTTTGCTTAAGCAGGAACAAGTTTCGTCGTATGGTTTTCAAAGAAGGTGTTAAACCACCACTGATGGCCTTGATCTGGTCGGGCACACCTCGAGCCAAAGAGAAGGTATGGTTACATTGTCGCGCGCTAGCTCCATTCATGACTTGAAAATTTGTCAATTTAATGTGATACCAGCTTTTTGTGACTTCTATGACAATCAGCTTCTGGTCTTTCTCTAAGAATCTTGTCAAGTACATCATTTCATCGAAACACCTCTCGAGCAAAATAAATGGCACAATTTTAAAATTTAAACGTCATCAAACCTTTTACTACACATCGTTATATTTGAAATTATATAATTCAAACATGATGTACTTTTTTATGGATCAGTTATGGACCTTAAAGGTTTGATGAAGTTTCGTGATTGTTTAGCAAGAAATTAAAACATAAGTTACATGCATTGAGGTTCATTTTAACATTAGAAATTTATGGTGGTCTCGTGGAGTTAGAAGGAAGTTTTATGCACCCAGTCAAACAACTTACAAGGGATTTTATCTTCATGGCATCCTTGACATGAAATTAAGATGGTGGTTTTATCTTCATGGAGTTATCTATAAATAGACATGCGAGATGTTCCATCGTGACGTATGTAGTACGAGGAGCCATTTCCTTGGAGAGTTCGGTGTAGAGAGAAATTGAGAAGTAATGGTGATATGTGGTGTACTAATTCTGTGTTGGTTTTCTCTGCTTTGTACTTCCTCATGGCCAACCTTAACATCCTACATTCAACTCATTCCACTGTTAAAGAAAAAATTAAAAAAGGCAGCAAATTATGGCAGATCATAATTCATAAGTGGTCTAGTCTAGAGTGAAGGTGCCAAAACATCCCCAAAATAAATGTTGCATTTCTTTGTTGGAAACAGTTACAGTGGACATTGAAGCTTTGGATGAACTTTACATGGTTTTTTGCTTTGCAATTGTTATGTATTTCCAAAAATCGTTCAGGAAAAATGTTGTAAGAATACCTACACGTATTATTTTGCAGGCAAGAAAACTGCTAGATCGGACTCAAAGGCCTTGAAATTTCAAAGCCAAATGTATCTGCTTTCATGGTTTGTGTTCTATCTGTTGTTACTGTAAGCATTTTACAAATTTATCTATTGTTTGAATTATTTATTCTCATCATCATCATAACCACAAAATTCAGATATTTCACTGTTTCTGTAATAACCTAAATCTAAAACACATCATCGTCATAACCACAAAATTCAGATATTTCACTGTTTCTGTAATAACCTAAATCTAAAACACATCATCATCATAACCACAAAATTCAGATATTTCACTGTTTCTGTAATAACCTAAATCTAAAACACCTTAATTAACTAAACTAAACCTAATTAAGCTAATTAAGCCATGAATAGTAAAGTATGAGGTGGAAGAATCGGATAAGATTTGGAATTGATATAAATAGAGGTGTTAGGTTTAATTAAAACGTTTTCTTCATAACTTGGTTTCCTTAGAGAGTGAGAGAGGTGATTTTGGAAGAGAAGAATGAGAGAAGGAGAAGGAGAGGAAGTGAAGGAGAAGAGTTGGGTTGGGATTGTTAAAGCTCGGGAGGCGTCCACAAACGTCAATAAGGTATGCCAAGTCTTCAATATAACTCACTTAAGCCTTGTGAGTGTTGGGGATCGACGTTGGTGTCGAATTCCCCGCCGGATTGCAACCTTTTCAGAGGTTGAAGACGACGATCGGTCGACCGGTGCCTGTGGGCAGTCGACTGATCCTATTATTATATTGATTTGCACCCGCAAACGGTCGAACGATATCTATGGACGGTCGACCGTTATGCCAGATTTGTGCGGGAAAAAGGGTTGATACTGTTATCGGTCGAACGGGTCCACTTAGCCGGTCAACCGAAACAATGAGAATAGGTCGGTTTGGGGTTTTTGACTTATTAAACGGTTGAACGTCATTAACCTTGTTCGACCGATCTATTCGATGCTAAGTCGGTTGGGAGCATTGACCATCAAAACGGTCGACCGTTCTTTAACTTTCGGTCGACCGACTGAGCATTTAATTAATCAGTAGAGTGTCTGTGACGTTTCGGTCGAACTGTATTTCAGTTCCGGTCGACCGAATATGAATTGGGCAAAATGCTGAAATCCCTGTTATCGGTTGAACGACCCCTTGGTTCGACCGGTCGGGTATATAAATATTATAAATATTGTATAGCGTAGATCATCCAAACGGTCGACCGCTAGATGACTTTTGTTCGACCGATGGGTCGGTAATTCGGTTGGTGTGGTTCGACCGATACACTTGTTTGTACAGTACCGAGTACTGTGTGGAAGACCGGTCGACCGGTGTGCTTGTAGCGGTCGACCGATCTGCCGCAGGTTGGTGGATTTATCCACACGCGATCCGTTGAGTATAGGTCGACTACCGGTTCCGAGGCGACGGTCGATTACCGGCCTTGAGAGCGACGGATTTCACCTTCGACGAAGGCGTATTATTGTTGGCCTCTCATATCGAGCGTGGTGTGAGGGATGAGTGTCGTAAACCTTGGGTTGTTAGCAGGGGTTTATCGGTAGGCCGAGGATGTTCCGGCACGGTGCGCGTCTGACGGCTCTTGGGGGAGCAGCGGCTGTCGTCTGACCCGAGTTGTGTATTCGGCGGGCTGACTCGCTCCTGGGGTGGCGGCGTAGTACCAGGGTTCTTTTCTGCACTTTTGGGGAGCAGTGGTGCCGACTGACCAATGTGAGGCAGCGGTGGACTGACTTGACCCTTGTGGTGGCAGGAGTGGTTCAGTACCGCGGAGGCGGAGATGGGCATTATTGTGGGCCCGAGGTGGATGATCATGTGCATTGCATTGTCTTTAATTCCATTTTGTATTTTAGGAGGTTTGACATACGGGATTCCTGCAGGGAACTCAGTCATGTTTCAATTGTTTGCATTTCAGGTAGCGAGCAGCATTAGAGTCGAGGTGGTGACCGAGGAGGGTGCCCCCGAGATCTGATCCTGTCTTCTTTTTGTATCTTTTTGTTGAGGTAGTGATTACATGTATATTATTTTCTATTGTAATCACAGTTGACTTATATGTATATTTGACTTCCACGTGGATCTATATCTTTATATATAATTACATTTCGTCTTATTGTCTCGTGACGTGCCCTGTGTTGACCGTTGACGGTCTTTATTATTGTTTAAATTTTCTGTTGTTTTCGGGGACGTTACAGTTTCCTTCAGATGTTGATTCACGTAAAGTTTTAAGTTTCGTTAACGAAAATAAAAACTTGTCTTAATTCTCTTTCTTTTGCGGAATACTTTAGTTTTTTAAGTTGTAGCTCACAAATCTGGGTAGTGTAAACTGCCATTTTTCTCAATGAAACTGAAGCATTGTAATTAGTTGTTATGATGAAAATTTACCAACAATAAAACCATCTCTGCATGAGAATATTTTCTTATAGGAAAACCGAAAATTGCAGCAGTGGTTTCAGATATTAATTGACTAACAGTTTCGGTTTCATTTCCATTATTTAGTCCAATTCTAAAATTCAGATTCTTTTTCTAGAGAAGAGGAGAGTTAGAGAAAAAGACAAGTTGATGGAGCCCGTGAATAAGTGCTGCAACCAGCCATTCACCGACACCTCCGGGGAGCTGAATTGGGTGATAAGAATGCGTCATTTTCTCGATGGAGATCTCGAAGGTGACGATGAAATTGTTGTTTCTATACCCACGGTTCCAAACGGGTTAGCCTCCGTCAAGCCTGAAGCATACATGCCTCAAATTGTGTCCATTGGACCCTACCATCATCGACTGCCGGAACTCCAGGATATGGAGATGTACAAGCTCTCAGTTGCAAAACAAACTCAGAGTCGATTCTTTGGAATCAAATTCAAAGACATTGTTGATGACTTCACTGAACTTGAATTCGAAATCCGCGCCCATTACCACCGGTAAACTCTTCGTATGCTTGGTTTTAAAAAGTTTCTTTGATTTCCTCTTCAGCTGCTATATTTGTTGAGTTTTTGGAAATCTCAATCGAATTTTAGTTTGTTTCTAAAATAAGCCGTATTAATTTTCCTCTTTTCTCCTATTTCCCATGAAAGTATTTTTATCATGAAAAAAGGAATTCGTTTATTAGTGCCACATCTATAGAAAGAAAAAAAATCACATGGTAATCTAATATTGTTGTATGTGAGACATCACTTGAATGGTTCTTCAAATTCCACTGTTGATTTGAAGTGCAGACTTTCTCTATATGCACGAACTCTCTTATCTTTATATTGATTAATTCTTTTATACTCATGTCAGATACCTCAACTACAATGCTGAGACTTTGGCATGGATGGTGGCAATCGATTCAGCCTTTTTGCTCGCATTTCTCAAGATACATGGAGACGTTAACGATGCTACGCCATCGAGGGGGTTGCCAATGAGGATGTCACATTTGATGGACTTGGGAGGGAGGAAGTGTTCACACAACATGATAGTAAGGGATGTACTAATGGTTGAGAATCAGATCCCTCTATTCCTGTTGCGGAAGCTCATTGAAGCCCAACTCCAATCTGTACAAGAAGCCAACGAAGCATTTTCAACAATTCTTCGAAAATTCGTTGAAAAAATAAACCCCTTTGCATTGGATTTTGAGCATTACCGACGGATTAGCGATAGTTCACACCACCACCACCTATTGGCTCTTCTGTACAACGTAATTACACCAGAGCCAACCGAAATTTGTCTTGAACTAGAAGAACAAGATTTCTCCGATGTGGAGTCCACCAACGACAGCAAATGTGCTCCAGTTTGTGCAACAGAGTTTTTCCTCCGTTGTGCAAAGTGGATTTTAGTGACGGTTTGTTTCAAGACTGTCACCAATTTTCCAGCACTACTGCTGTTTAAACACTCATTTGAGCGCTTCTTTTCATCCGCCTCACCGGATAATTTTGGCCCCTCTTCTCAGACGATGAACAACCCTCCATTACCAGAGGAAATCACAATTCCTTCAGTATCGGAGCTCATTGATGCTGGTGTCAAATTCACACCGGCGCCCAAAGGCCTCTCGACAATCAACTTCAACACCAACACGGGCGAATTTTGCCTTCCAACTGTCACTTTGGATGTGAATTCCGAAGTAATTATACGGAACCTAGTGGCCTACGAAGTCTCAGTCGTCGACGGACCCTGGATTGTAACAAGATTCACTGATCTGATGAACGGAATCATCGACACGGCCAACGACGTGAAACTGCTAAGGCTGGCTGGCCTGGTGACGAATCACATGAGAAGTGATGAGGAAGTTGCAAACATGTGGAATGGGATGAGCAAATCTGTTAAGATGACTAGAGTTGCTTTGTTGGACAAGGTTGTGGAAGATGTGAACAAGTTTTACAAGAGCAGGTGGAGGATCAAGGTGTTAAAGTTGATGAGGAGGAATGGTTTGGGGTCATGGCAATGTCCAAAGTTGTTGTTTGGTGTTCTGGTTTTGTTCTTGGTTTGTTTGCATGACTTTTGTTTGTTCCATGGTTGTGCTCAGTAGAAACGATGATTATCAAATTTAAGAATTAAGACAATGTAGATGCTGCAATAATAACCATCTTATACTTATTTGAAGGTGTTAACTTACAATGAAAGCCATTGTACATTTGCTTTTGAATTCCACAGATTTTCTATTTGAAGCTGATCCGTAGAAGAGCTTTGGAAAATGACATTTTAGCTGTAAGATCATCCAAAAAGGTCGGGAAAAAAGAGAACAGATGATCCTAGATATATGCTGCCAAAGTAATACCTGATTACTAAGGTATAATTACTTGTCTAGCTCTATATGAATTGTGATTGAAACAGATTGCAGTTGCCAGATTAAAAGTTAAACGGAGGGAACTAGGAACTTAGGATCCGTTTGGCTACACAATATTGAATTTAAGATTTGATGGTGTCAAGTGAAATCACAAAAATAGAGAGAGAGAGGGATAGAGAGAGGAAAACTCATAGCAAAGGCGCCTAAGGTTTCCTATCGGATTTCTACTGATTTTCCACTAAAATACACACAAAAGTAGCATAATCTGTTGTAATATTAACAAATATTTTCATGTTAAATACTGGGTTACACATGTCGAATAAAATATACATCAAGATTCAGACAACGTCAACAAACAATATCATGTTTAAAAAACAAAACAACAAAAGAATAGTGATCAGAAAGATCGTTCAACCGAGTCATCGATTGCCAACTTGCTTTGGAGAAAATATCACCAATATGTACCAGTGCAATGAGTGACAATTTTCCTCCAGGATATATCAATTTCCTCGTCAGGCAAGCACAACACCGGAGTCGACGAGTCGGGAAAGCAAAGTGAAATATAGCTTGGCTTGGATTGATCACCAAAGGAACAAATTTGTCAATTATCAAGCAGTTTGGTTTTGTTTAAGAGAAATAAAAACACGAGCATCATAGAAGGCAAATTTGTAACCGTCAGAGACTTAATTGCAATATGCATTTAAATTGAGAATCAAAAAGATATTTCTATCATTCAGGAGCTAGAACCTATAATTTCTCCCAAATCCTCCATCGTTCGCTCGGCCCAAGCGAGACGGGACAAGCGCGCGTGTGAAACATTCTCACATCCTCTCTTTCTATCATCAAAGAGTTATGATAAGTGGGTGTTTAAGAACATCTGCTTCTCATGTTCCACAATATGGAACTAAATGAAAGTAAGAATCTCACATGCCTCAATAACTCATATCTCAACATTGAATTTTCAATTAAATCTTTCATAGGTTAAAATCCAAATTTAATAGTCCAACAAATTCTTCTCTCCATCTCCTTCTTATCATAGATATCTATCAATCCACAAGAGGAAGCAAATCAACAAAGGTTGAAGATGGGTGTGTTCCATCAACACTACGACGTCAAGTGTCATACCAACTTACTTACGTAGCTCCAGTCATTGTCAACGACGTGAAGGTCGGAAGTACGAAGATAATCATTACACTTTCGAATTTTTGTGCAATTGAAAGTCCAAACACTACATTTTGATCTATGATGTGACTTTCATGCACGTCATAATCTTAAAATTTGATGATCATTTCATACAATGTCAAAGAATCGACAAATGTAGTACTTTGATTTTTTTGTCTTGATAATATTGAAGACATATATATAATTTTGTGATTTTCAACGTTCATAGAGAACTTGTTTCATAAATAAAAATGCATGGTTTGGATTCTCAGCTATATTAAAAAATAGAATTATATTGAGAAACTTGACGGAAATGGAGAGAACTCGTGAGGTTTTTTTATAGTTAATTAACAAAAAATAAATTTTGAGGGTTAAAGTCAAAACTTGTCAATTTCTTCGGTTGGTGTGTTTGGATAACAACAGAAAAATAGAGAAGAAGAAAAAATGAATAGAAAAGAAAAGAAAAATAAGATAAAAGAAATCACATTGATTTTTATTGTTCAGATATAAAATAGTTAAAAGAGAAAAAAGAAAAGAAAAGTGCAGTAATATATTATCAAAATACTCGTACTTTTTTTAAGTTTTTTTTAAATAAACAAAATTCTTCATTTTACGAGAGAAATTTGATAGACCGTTTTATATTGGATGATTTTTCTTATTTTCTCTATGTTTCTCTTCTAACTTTTTTATCACTATTTCTCTGAGCGCACACACCCAAACCGAACATAATAAAAAGAGTAGTTATACACGAGCTCTAAATTAGGCTCTTAATTCTTCCAATAGTAGAGGTTGTTGGTTATGCAAGACATCCAGTTTGATTGGAATAATTATAATATTAAGGTCTAAACTACAAATATTCCACTAAAATAAACTATTTTCTTCCTCATTCCAATTCAAATTTCAAACTCACTTCATTTTCACTCCTCCCTCCCTCCTATGGCCTCCTCTTGCGGCGTTCTTCGGCATCCTCCTCTTCTAGCGTCCTCCGATATCCTCTGACCTCCTCCTCCTTCAGTCTCCTCGGATCTCCTCTTCATTCAGTCTCCTTCTCATCGTCCTCATCTGTTTAGTTTGTGTAAGTAATTACTTGTCTAGATATTTTTGTCTGGATATCGAATAGTTTTGTCCAGAGTATGTTTAGTTTGTGTAAGTAATTATTTCTTTGTATATTTTTGTCTAGATTCCATTTAGCTACAGGTGAGTTTCAAACGGAGACAATCTCTGGACATGAATGTTGTATTTTTGGAAATTTCTTGACATTTAGGGTTCTATTGACATTTAGGGTCGTTTGGCGATTTAAATCTCACAATATCTACAACTTAGCATTGTTACTATTTATGTTTGCATAGTTATATCTAGATTTGATAATACATGGATGGATTAGATATTTAATAGTTCTATATTTTGTTTACTTATGTATGCAGGCCCGGCCCAATAGCAGGAGCAGGGTGAGCTCCTGCTCCGGGCCTCGTTCCGGGCCTCACTTTGAGGGGTCTCAAAAAAAATAAAAAATGTACATGACCTTTTTGGGTTGCAAAAAAAATTAGTGTTAACACATAAATAACACTTAAACATTGATAAAATTGTCTCAAATATTGCTAAGAGGACAAAAAAATTCAATTAATATTGCATTAAGTTAGTAAATTTTTTATTATTTAAACTAGGAGGATATTTTTTTTCAAATTTAGGAGTTTCGTTGTTGATTTTCGCACAGGGCCTCAAAAAATTTCCAATACGGCCCTGTATGTATGTATGGATATTTCATACTTCTATTCAGAGCATGTTTAGTTTGTATAAGTAATTAATTGTTTGGATATTGAATAGTTTTGTCCGGAGCATGTTTAGTTTGTGTAAATAATTATTTGTCTGGATATTTTTATCTGGATATTTAATAGTTAAGTTGTTTATGCAAATAAGGATGTACCGTTGTTGCGAAGGAATCCTCAACTCTCCAAAAGGACAACACATGTTGTAGAGACACGAGCCATGAAGGAGAATAAGCAGAAGTCTGGTTTGGAACCGATACACGAGGAGAAAGAAGGAGTTTCTATCGACACAAGGAAGGACACGAAGAAGGTGTACGAACGAAAGGAAATTCAATGCTCCGGGAAGCAAATAGAAAGACTAAGATGGTGGACGAAGAAGACACAATCGTCAATCAAGTGATATAGCACATACAAAGGCAGACCCAAGTGGTTGGAAACAAAGAAAATGTACAATTTAGTTGTTCTGGTTGGGCATATATATGAAGGTCAGTACTTGATGGTAGTGGATTTGTCTGGACAAACAAGAGGAAGAGAAGGAGCCATGCTTGGAGAAGGAATGAAATGCTTCTACATCCGTTGTGAGACCCAGACAAATGTGTAGCTTTGGGGAATCATATATGTAGACGAGATGTATTCATTTTGTTAGTTTATAACATTAACTTGTTTGATTTTATAAACTACTGTAACTTTATTATGATGTTATTTTTGCTTGTTTTGGAATTGTTTATGTCGGAATATCAACATCCAAGTGGGAAAACAAATGTATGGACTCGTGAATATTTTATATATCTATGGACATAAGGTGTTGTGTCTAATGTCGGGACATAACCTGTTATGGATATATGTTGACTGGATATGTAGGACATATGTCTGGATATTTCTGAACACAAAGCATGGTGTCTAGATATATAGTACTTGTGTCTGCTTGTATAATATCTAGATTCGTGTAGACATATCACCAACCTATATATGAACTGTATA
Source organism: Triglochin maritima (assembly GCA_963682175.1). NCBI lineage: Eukaryota > Viridiplantae > Streptophyta > Magnoliopsida > Alismatales > Juncaginaceae > Triglochin > Triglochin maritima. The sequence continues at coordinate 2,796,142 of OY821775.1, forward strand.
TCCAGATATTTGATTACGATATATCATGTTCAAATATTTGCTGACATGTCCAGCAAACACAAACATATGAAAATCTAAATGACAGACATCGATCTGTCGCCGATAATCAGTTTCATAAACTTGTTAATATATATCCAGACGAATAAATAAAGACACCCTATATATTTGCAAACGTCATGTAATTTGGAAAATGTGAGGTGATATATGTCTGGATAAGTGATGATACAAGTTGTGTATTATTCAACTGTTTGATGTCTTCTATGTATGTCTAGATAAAGACAATTACTCATGATATCTTTGTGGGAGAAACAAACCAAAAAGATGGAACTTATCTAGATAATCTATAAGATTGTAAATATCATCTCAACCTTTGTCTCTATATCCGGATATGTCCAAGTTGATTAATTATTGCCTAACAGATATGTCTCTATATCCAGATAAACGAAATCATGAAGTGAAAATGAAGTGTTGAAGAAGATGTAGAAGTTTCTCATCACCATCATCTTTGCATTAAATGTGGTGAGAGAATATGATGATCACAATTATTTATTCTTTAAACAATAGGAAGAAAATGTGATTTGCATGTGGAAGATGTTATTTAAATAATAGTGCAATGATTACAATCATTTGAATAATATAGTGCATACGAGTAATTTGTGGTTTGAAGCTAATTTTGCATACGTCAAATGACTTACAGTAAATTGTCAAAATGCTACGTGGAGAGTTACGAGTGGATGAAAAACTCTTCGTACTCGTGTGATATTGTGATAAGAAGTTTGGAGTTTAGAGTCCAATTTGAAGTCTAAAATTGAACACCTCTAGCATTTTTCTAATAAAAAAACAAAAAAGGGCGAAAACCAAATCCCTATTCTAAATACCCCAAACCCTGCATTGCCGCCGAGAATCCCCTTCCATTCCCTGAATCACAACCCACCAACCAACTCCTACAATCCATCCCCGATTCGATTTCAACGTGTGTGCCCTAAAAAGCCCACACCTGCAACCCTTTCGTCGATTCGATCCCAAAGCTCTCCATTTTCTCGAATCCGTGCACGAAAGGATCGGAAATGGCGGAGAAGGAGGAGAAGAAACCGATGACGAAGAAAAGGAAGGAAGTTTTCGTCTACGGGAACTACCGATACTACTACGGATACCGCGTGAGGCTTTTCTTTCTCGCTCTATGGTTTCCGTTGCAAGAGTTGGGATAAGGGCGTGAATGTCAAACCCTAGGAATCTTATGAATCGGGTCATACTTCGTTAGTCGTGTTTTTGGTGTTTGGTCGATTCAGTAGTGCGATATTTGATGGTTTTAAGGTTCCAAATACGAAGCTTTAACAGATAATTGGTTCATATGCCTGACATAGTTGATGTCGTGGGTTTTTGATGTTGTGGTTCTTTTGGCAGCTTGTAGATTGCATAGGTAGGAAAAGTTTGGGATATCTGTAGCAATGACATTTTGTTGTCAAATTAGCGGCCTTTGGTAGTACTTAACTTGCTGATTGTTGTTTATAGGTATGGCTAGCCATATTTTAAGCCTGAGGTTTAAACTTTGTATGCATGTGCATGTACATCGGTGCATACAACAAGTCAACAACAACAACAACAAATACTTTAATCCCCAACACATCGATTCATCTAGCTTATTAATAACTAAGCATTAAAGAATTTTGCTTATGCTTTAATCCCACAGTGGCTTGACATTTTATCGATTCATTATAGTTATGTACTTATGTGCATTCTCTTTTTAGAACTTTGCAACCACTTGTGTTTTTTTATCATAAGTTCTATTATTTTTACTTAACTTCTGTATCCATGTCACCTTGTCTAAATCAGTATGTATTAAGGTTTAGCTTTTGATTGCTTACTAAAGAATGATGCTTCTGCTTTACTAAAATATATATTAAGTAGTTTTTTATTGCTTACTAAGCTCATCTTGTTCATAATTTTTTTTGAGCTTATTAGTTTTGTAACTTTTGTTGGATATCCATTTGATACTTGCTTGTATATGTTGTTTTTGATCTAGCTTGACAAAAACTCAAAAGAAGATCCTCGGCTTAGGGTGTTCAAGAAAGAATGGTTTCAAGGAAAAGATTGCCTAGATATTGGTTGCAATCAGGGGGTCATAACCATGAGTATTGGTAAGCATCTTAATTTAAACTTTGATTTTAGCACTTCTCTTAGCGGTTAAATAGCCATAAAGCTAAATTTACTTGTCATGATTTTGTTTTTACTTTATTACTTTATTGGTCACCCTTTTCGTTTAAAAAGTGGATACTTTGTTGTATCTTGCTTCCCTCGCCCTCTAACAACAAAGAATTTATGGTTTTAATATCTACTTATATAATGCATCTTTTTTCATATTGTGCAGCAAAGAATTTTGCATGTCGAAGGATTGTAGGCATTGACATTGATGGAGGTCAGTTATCCAGAAGTTAGGATTTTCAGTCATTTTCTTATGGTTGTCCCACTTAATTCTGTAATGATACGAAACTAGCACGACCTTTATATACGTGAAATTTATTTTATTTTCACTCAACCGAATGCATCAAACCACCAAGTGATTTAATGTTGTTTTGCCTCTATTTCTGCTGAGTGCTAAAAAATGTATATCATTATTGCCTTTTCTGTGAAACTTAGCCAATTTTGTGGTCCAGCAACCTTTCAGTTCCAAGTTATTTGCCATTCCAACTACAGATCTACCATTGGTGCACAAAAGATCTGTGCCAACTGTCACATCACACGATTGCTTTAGTTTTATTAAGAAAGTGTGGTGTTTGCGAATAATTTTCAATGGATTCATGTACAATGGTGTCCGAGCAACTTGTGCCTAAGCACAAGGATCTTCAGTTAACATGTGGAATTTTCTTGTTTCTAGATTTAATCAAAGCCGCGAAGTGGAACCTGCAGAAGTTGGCAAAAAGTGAAGCTTCTGCTAGCAGATTGCCAAAGTCAAATTGTAAAGCAAATGTTGTGGATGAACAATGTGATACTGAAGGAAAGCTCTCTCAATCTAAATCAAAAAATGTCCAACTCTCTGAATCCACCACTTTAAAAGGATGTGATATTCTCAAAAGAGTATCTTTTCAAACTGAAAAGTTCGTTGAAGATTTGGAAGGTTTCTCAGAACAATATGACACAGTGCTTTGGTAAGTGTATAGGGCAGTTTAGTTTCACTAAACTTATTCACCGAAAAAAATCAGTGAACTTATTTATATTTATGAGTTAATATTAAGCAACCGGATAGTTCATTGATCAGTTGGAAGGAGCTTGTTTGTGGAAGCACAAATCAGAGCATAGTAATTTGTTTCACTGGACAATTGAATGATAAGGCTTATAGGGCTTATTTTGCAGTTTAAGTGTGTCAAAGTGGATTCATCTAAATTGGGGTGATGATGGACTGATTACTTTGTTTGCAAAAGTTTGGAGGGTTCTTCGACCGGTATCTTTTAAACGACCATGCTAGTTCTTTTACCGCTTTTCCTTCTATTCTGTTTGAATGCTTATGCAAATAATGGATGTTTTTTAAACAATAAATGGAGATGTGTTTTGATTCTATTGTTGCATATTCTGTTATTAGGGTGGCGTTTTTTTGTTTGAGCCTCAGCCTTGGCAATCATATGCGAAGAATCGACGTGTTTCTGAGGTAATGATGTTATTTTTTTATCCTGTTATGCCTTCTATTTCCCAATGATGTATGCTGTAGGCATGTTAATCAGTTTCAATGACTTATTTGTCCACAAGGATCTCTTTTTCCGATTCATTGTTGATTTGTACCTTACATACCTTTTATGTTGGGTGTGATTTGGTTATTTAGTTTGTCAGGAAGAGTTTCTGAAGTTGCAAATTGTAGCCCCAGACTTAAAAATCTAAGAAATACTTCCAAATATTTTGGATTTTGAGTTTCAACTTAAATTACATGCTTAGAATGACTTCCTCATTTTCACGTTGTATTCAAGGAGATTAAGTAAAATTGAAAAGAATTATAATCTATCTATAATAAACTTAAAAATAATTTCAAAATCGAGCAGCAAATTGTCACTCGTTTTTAAATCAAATTTTGAAGCACCAATATGCCTAGAACCAAATGACTTTCTTCGAAATAATCACACGCTTAGCAGAAATCGAGGTTTACTAGTGATACCATGGTTGCTGCAATGGTGGTCCAACGTCCATAGGTTTAAGACTTAGTAGAGAGAATGAGAAATTACGTTAGGCTTCACCTACCTAGACCCTAGTGCAACAGAAAATGTAAAATACACTTAACAAGGTGTAGAAGCAAAATATTGACTCGACTTTCACATATGTTGTTCCAATCAAGTGGAACTTATTGCAACTCCGAGTCAGAATCTATTTAGCATGGCTCACATGCTACTGAATAGGGAATGAACACCAAACTGGAATAGGTTGATAGATTTCCTTAAGCCATCTTAATCTGGGATAATAAGTTACTTTGGGGTACTAAGCCTTATCAACCGCAACCTATATGTAAATTACTTGTTATACACAGGACAATTCTGTATCTTTACATTGATATATTGTTGCATTATCTACTGCTGTCAATGTTTGGCATCAAAAGGTTGTAGAACATTGTTCACTCATTCTAATTATCACGATTAATTTGGTTGTGCCTTGGGTCCAATCTTCGTAATCCATTTTGTCACTTTCTTTATTGGGTTGGACCCAAACACAGTACTGTATTAAGTAACCCAAACACGTTGACATGTTGACCCGTACATTGGTCATTAGTGCATCTATGGATATGATTGACATGCAACTTCATTCATTGATGCACTTGTGAAATTGTATGGTTTTACTTTTAGCATCTATAAATGTGATTGTCATGTATACTCCATTCATTGATGTGCTCATTAATTTGTATGGATATGTGATCTTGTTGAAATCTTGATTTATGGTCTTAACTCTCTACGCACCTCCCGAGTAAAATCGCCTCTGTTTAAGTGATAGTTGTTGGGGTGAAATTATTGCAGACAGCTAGACAGAACTTCCAGAATATTCTACTCAAACCAGACCTTTTTGAAGAAATACTTCTGGACAAGGTACGCTGATTTTTTTCCTTATGCTCTATCATTGAAGATTTTATTATTGGATTTTCTAAATCCCATTTTATTTTATGTTCTGCTAATGCAGATTGGGTTTAGGTTCACGGAGGATGTAACCAAAAAATTGTCTGGAGCTGTTGCTGGTTTTGAAAGGCCAATATTTGCTTTCACAAAATAACTTGTAGATAAGAAAAAGGCTACTGTCCGGAGGTATCTATGTCACATTATGTTCTGTATTTTACTATTTTCATATCAAAATTTTGCATATATATATATGCCCCGACAGCTTCTTGGTGTTGCGGGGGCTTCTTTTATCGAATCATAACATGCATTTTGTTTTCCACCTCGTCCACAGGTTTTTGAGGCTCACACACATGGAAAAGGTTTGTATGTGCTGATTTTGCTTCATCATCCTACATAATTTTTCAGGTAGCATGGATTGAGGTAGGGACCGGACCCTTTTGTCATGTGGGGAAATTTTGAAATCAACTGAAGCTGAATGGAAATACTTAAAAACACACCAAGTGTTCAGAAATGTAACATCACAGTTGGAATTAATGGCAAGTATCCAGGGTTTCTTGTCTTCCCTGGTGTTCATTTTGTTCCCATTTACTGCACTCTGATTTCCGAAATAATAATACTACTGGGCTACTGGCCATCCAGGCATACCATTTTCTATAAAAAAAATCCCTCGCTAGTCTTGTTACGCCTGCTACGTCTGTTTAAAGTTCGAGTTGCTACACTTGATAGTTACTTCGAAAATTGTTGTTTTGAAGTTTTTCCTAATTTTCTCCTTATCAACCAAACAATGTAGAGCAACGTACCGTCCTCCATCCTCTGCATTGTTTGGATGTTTTTCGTTTGTTGCCCGATATGGTTTAATTTGTTTTGTTGTAGTCTATTGAGTGTTTTTCGTTTTCATGTTTTTTATGATCTTGTACGTGGAGGCAAGTTTTGCAGCGTCATTTAAACTCTTCTGTTCAGGCAGTTTTGGTACTCTTAAACGGCCCACAGTTGTCCTGTGTTTTCTGCTTGCAGTTTTCACGTAACTTATTTTAATAGTTACAATCTCCTCATTAGAGAAGTATAAGATGCAAATCCTGCTGACTCATTTGAGAAATGAATCCTAAGTTTTCAATAATATTCGAATGGTGTAGCTGCACCGTGCACTTTTGGAGTTACCGCATGCGGACAGATTCGACTCACATACAGGCCCGGCCCAATAGCAGGAGCAGGGTGAGCTCCTGCTCCGGGCTTCTTTGAGGGGTCTCAAAAAAAATAAAAAATGTACATGATCTTTTTGGGTTGCAAAAAAAATTAGTGTTAACACATAAATAATACTTAAACATTGATAAATTTGTCTCAAATATTGCTAAGAGGACAAAAAATTTCAATTAATATTGCATTAAGTTAGTAAATTTTTTATTATTTAAACTAGGAGGATAATTTTTTTCAAATTTAGGAGTTTCGTTGTTGATTTTCGCACAGGGTCTCAAAAAATTTCCAAGACGGCCCTGCTCACATAATGTGAAAATTTTCTTCTTTGTCTCATCTTATGCCATTTCTCCTAGGACAAGACCCTTCAACCAACATTATGCACCTACTTCCTCTAGGCAGATCCCGAAGTAAGAAGATTGGCACAAATAAATCATCAATCCATCAATTATTATGAGTCTATATTTAAAAGGACCAAAATATTTTTTGATCTTAAGGTAAGGAATTAAGTGAAAAAAACTTTTAGGTTGTGACTTTGAGTGAATACACAAGAAAGAAACATTGGAAGTTACATATTTCGCTAAAACTGCATCTTTTCGAAAAGAAACGTAACAAAAGGATATTTCTTATGGTACCTCAAATTCTACTATGAACTTTTATACGTTAAAGTACATCATCCATAGACCATCGTGGTTTAAACGAGCATAAAAAATACACAAATAAGAAAATTATAATCTTTCCGTGTTTATTTATGATATTTTTTCTTGAGATATTTTCTCACTTTGGTACCGACTACAGACAGGTCGCGGTAACACGACTCGCATAAAATCGAACTATATTTTCTCAGATAATCCTACCACTCAAACTGTAACTATAAGATTCCTAATCGTTGTCTTTAATTTTCTACCGGCGGTCGAGCTACGCCTCGGAGGACAAGAGATGAAGCATCCTTGTCAACAAAGTGAGTCCATAAGAAAAAAAGGTCCGAACCCTAAGGACTAAGGAGTCCTCCTCATTAAAGCTGGGAAGTAATCCTCACCAAACCCATCCCACCGTCCCTTCGGCAAAAGCTAAGACACGGCCACGTAATCATCATCAAACCGTGTGGGACCCACCTCCGTCGTGTTCCACACGACTCCACCGCCGTCACTCTTCTAGCCAATCATCGAACGCCACGTGGTTGACGGACCGGATTCAAACGGCGCTGCCTCCGCGATCTCTGGCTCACTCAGCGTTTGATTGGGGGGGATTCGGGTGGGGAATGACCGAAATGCCCTCCGTCAGAACCCGAAAAGTTGGGTGAATATATGTCTGGGGACTATGCAAAACAACACGTTAAATTCTCTTTTTTGTGAACTTCTTTGAGAGTTCTCTCTTTTTGTTTGGTGTAATTTTTTAAGCTCCTTGCGATTGTAACCTTGTGTTTTTCAAAAACAAATGCAAGTTTGTAAAATTTTGCCAGTTTTTATAAATGTACCTTGTTTTCTTGCGAAATGCCACTTTTAACCAGGTCATTTGCACTTAATTGGGCTAAGGTTAACCGATTTAAGTTTTTCGTAACAAAATCGTGCAAAATTATCTGTAAGTTGGGGGCTGCAAATTAATATTGAAAATAATTAGGATATTAGAAAGAGGATATTTTGCAAACAATTTCCAATAGTTTACGTTGTTTTTCAATGTACTTACCTACTTTACGGCCTTTATCTTTTTATGATCGGCGTTGTATGGTTGTGTCCGTATATTAGGCTACTATTCGTTGGAAACAACTTAAATCGTCATAACAATTATCATTTTGTCATTCACAATTTATTTAATATTTATTTCGTCACGTCTCTTGAAATAAGATTTTTGCTTACGTTTTTCTCATTTTCCCAGTATCAACACCACGGAAATGTCTGTATTCGGTGAAGTAAACCCAACAATTTTTTTTTGCGCCGGGTATCTCGATAAAACGCCCCCATGGGAGAGGCGTCTGCAACATGCACCTCTGACCTGTGGGGGGCGTCTTAGCCAGACGTCCGTCCCCATGTGGGAGGTGTCTAAGGCAGACGTCCGTAAAAAAAATTACTATTTTTTTTTAAAATTATACGGTGTGTTATCTCAAATTATTTGAGGTTTCGTTGCAAAAAAACTGATTATTTTGTTTAGACGCCCCCATGAGGCAGGGTGGATACAGTGAGTTTTTTTTTGTAAGTTGGGAAGTTTTACCAAATACAACCTCGACAGGGCAATCAGGGGGTCTCGCTCTCCGGTGAGCGAGCGACATTCCACCTCGCTGGTGAGGTGGCGGGGTGGCAAGGGGGCAACGCTTTCATCACTTGCAATTGTTGGATCTCATTTTTTTGAATCTTCATCACTTGCAAAAAACTCATTGTAATACCACCGAAAATCTTGCAACGGAACCTCAAATAATTTGAGATAACACACCGTATAATTTTTAATTTTGTTTTTGGACGGGCGTCTTAGACAGACGCCTCTCACTTGTGAGGGGGGGGGGGTCTGGCTTAGTCGCCTCCCACATGGGGGTGTCTGACTAAGACGCCCCCTACAGGTGAGAGACGTTTGTTGCAGACGCCTACCCCATGGGGGGAGGGGGCTCCGACGGATCCCCCTAATTTTTTATTTATTAAAAAGAAGTTTAACATTTACCAGATTCGAGTACACCGAGCAGTTCATTTCCTGACATTCGAAACATTTTTTTATGATTACGAGATGAAGATGAAGAGAGAGGGGTGGTAGAAGAGTGAAATGTCGAGATATATGAGTAAAAATGAGAGAAAAACAAAATATTAATTTGCACGAACAATTTAAGTAGTTTTCAGCTGCGAATAACAATTCAGTATATTAAATGCATCTTAAAAAAAAATCATTCTCCCGTGAATCTGTGATAGTTCACTGCTTTGCTTGTTTGGAATTTTTGTAGCAACGACCTTTTGATGGCCATGACTCATGACAAACTATTTTTACTCAGTTCAGTGGGTCATCTACAATGATTTTTTAAACTGTAATCTCAATATCACGTGTTCCAATGTATAGAATTATATCAATAAATCGCAGCCAAGCAAATATTTTTTCGTGTACATCTACGAGAGGAGAGTATAATTTTCTTTCCAGCTATTATAAACCAAGTTCAACCTTGATCATAGTCATTGATGTTTTGTGGGGGCGAGTAAATCACTCATACTTTTCACATGGAATTTTTTTACAGAATAAATAATAGTGAAGTGGTTCTAGTGAAAAAACATGACTTCTGTTTCAAACGAAACTCATTAAAGTTGGGGGTTCACACTACGCCCTACAAAACTAATTCATTGCCAAACTTCAATTAATATACCAATTTTCTTCCGAGCCCAACTCAATGTAGTAGAACGAAATAACACTCGTAAGATATTAGTGACATTAAATGTAAAAAATGTGCATACGACATTTCATTTCTTAATATTAAAAAGATGTCAACACACAAGAGGCTAATGAGGTCTTTCAGAATAACATGCAAGTAAAACCTACACCATCACGTGATCAGTGTTCATCCAAACTTGAATAATTTATAACACGTGGGTCGTATCTCACCATCTTGTTAGGCCATCACTAACCATGACCTGGACGATCCGGTCATCAGCTCTCTTTCTCTTCAAAATCAGCTTTCTCTCTCTTCCACATCAGCTTTCTCTTTCCTCAACCCACATTCTTCTCTTTCCTACACTATTCATCTCTTAACCACAACCCAACACAACCCACAACAACCTACCTCTCTCCTCCACAACAACCTACATTCTTCTCTTTCCTACACTAGCAAATGTACGTAAGGAGTTGATGTCATTTTCCGTTTAAGCGTTGTAAATCTGTTTTAATTTCAATTAAGCGGTGTATTGTAGCTTTGTTCCGATCTAAGTGTGCTAATATAGTTTTAATATAAAATTATTTACGAAATAATATCCCCACGTATTTAAACCAAATACAAATTAAATACAACATCTTCAACAAATAAATAATACCCCAACATATTTAAACCAAACAAAAATTAAACCCAACATCTCCACAAAATAAATCAACCTAACATCTAAAACAAATATTTAACCAATAAATATTTAACAAAAAAATAAAACTAAAAACTAAAAAAAAATAAAAAAAACCCGGACGCGCCTTGTGGCGCGTCCGGGTTGGGTGACCTGGGACGACCGGGTCGTCGACCCGGGCGAAGATGACCTGGGTCATCTTCGACCCAGGTCCCACGACCGGGTAAAAATCCCCGTTAAGGGATGGCCTTACAACCGTTTTCATGTCTAGCGTCACATGCGACACTAGAAACAACCATAATAAAAAAAACAAAAAAAACACTCAATTTTGAAGACTCCCAAATTCAGGGACCAACCCATAAATGACGAGAAGCAATAATTCACAAGTTCTAAGTTTATCTTTTACAATAATTATTTTTTTTATGACAATGCAAGAGTCATGTTTCATATCAAATGATTACAACTTTTCAAGTTTACTTAGAGACAATGTCCGCTAAGTCAAGGAGATGGTCAGATGGATGATCACTCTTTGTCTTGGGTTTAGGAATTTCTTATGGATATTTCAACTTTTGTGGATTTTCAATTACAATCTTTAAAAATATCATTTTAAAATCCAACCTCTTTCATTTGAATTCTTCACACTTATCCCCCGTCATGTACAACAAGAACAAACTCTCGCAGGTCCCATTTGGTACACCTCACATCACGACCACGTCGAATAATTTTGCATTGTCACCCTAGATGCTTATGTATGCACCAAACAATAAGTTGTGTGAGTTTGCATATTAAGAGAAGTCTGAGGGAGTAGAAAATTTATTATGAGAATGATAAACTAACTCCAAAAATATTACATACCTCTAATTTTTTTACTCCAACCATAAATCCACATCACATCAGGGATTTTGAAAAGTCAAGAATCCAATATCGGACGAAACCGCTAGTCGCAATTCACCTTCACTCGCAAAAGCAAAGAAAAACAAGAAACCAAAAGAGGTAAATCCCGTAAATCCACTTCACCACAATTCCAAAATCTCCAAAAACCCAGGGACCAACCCGCAAACTCCCCGTTTCTCTCGCGTCTTGGATGTGATGAGTTGCCGGTGGAGCAAAGGCCCCACGACGCTTCCAGGAACTTGCCGCGAGTCAAACCCGATCCTCCCGTCTCCGCCTCCAAACTCTCACCGATTCGCCTCGATTCCCCCTTCTCTCTCGCCGTCCAGGTGCGCAACCCTCCCCTCTCTTCTCTCCCACTCGCGTGGCCCGATTTGGCCTCGGAACGGGCTTTACGGTCCAATTTAGGTTTTCGAGGTTCAATTCGGGGGTGTTGGGTCCGATCGCATGGATTTGGAGGAGTTCTTCGGTTTGATGGTGGTTTTGGTTGGTTTTTGTGGTTGGAAATGGTTTGGATTGGGGAATTGGGACGTGTCTTAATTTTAGATGTCGAATTTATGTGGAATCGAGGTAAATTTTAGGTGTTTTGGATAAAGTTTAGTTTTGAGTTGAAGGATTTGTTGGGAGGATTTGGATAAAAGGCGTTTTAAAAAAAGGGTTTGTAGATGCAATCATGGATTTGTATGCGTTAGAATATGTGGCAATGTCAGGTGTTTGTTTTTTAGGGTTTTGACGTGGAGAGATGCTGTTATAGATGTATATGAGATTATGATTTATTGTCTGTTGCAAATGAGGAGTTTTTGTTTAAGAATTTTGACGTCGAGAGATGCTATTACGGATGTATATATGTTAATACCTGTGCAAATGATGAATTTTGCTTACGAATTTTGACATGAAATTTCCCCTCAGCAAGTGGAATCCAGGATGTTGTGGTGAGTGAACATGGCGAGGAGATTTTTCCGTGAAAGTATATTTTGGCTCAGGTGTTTTGAGTAGGAACTTGATATCAATAAATTCGTTTATCGTATGACATAAGATTGCCTTTTTTCCTTCTTAATTTATATGGAATATTATGTGACTCACAGGCGTGCCTTCAACTTCATTAGTGTGATTTTCTTATGCTCTGGATATATGTTAATCTAATTTCTGTCCATTTCAGGTAATTTGTCATTCGGAGGTGGAGGGTGGCGTTTTACTATGTATGAGTCTGTGCTGGGAATGGTGGTCTTTTAAGTAGCATGGATTCTGCAAGAAGCTGGTTTCACAAGCTCCAACCGAGGGGAGATAAACTAAAGTCTGGGCAGAAAAATGAATTGGATAGCATGAGGGGAGATATACCGAAGCCTCTGGGTGACGAGGCACCTTCAAACTCCACAAAGCAGAAAGTTGCTGCTGCCAAACAGTATATTGAAAACCATTACAAGTCCCAGATGAAATGCTTGCAAGACAGGAAAGAGAGGTACAATTTATATTCTGTGGGTCCTTAGGATTGCAATGTCTGCGCCTCTGAAGGATAGATTTCTTCACGACCAACAATGTGCACTTTCACTTGATCACGTGGTCTCGTACATTAGGAACTTGATCCTTTTCATTCCTTGATGCATTGCATTACTGCTTCCACCTTGAGAGGGAGGTGCTAGAATATGTGTGAAGATACCATGATTTGTCTTTAGTGTTAATCTTAGTTGCCATTTTAATGTCCGTATTTTGTTTCTTATTTTCAGTAAGTACTAAGTATCTTTCTCCTCTATAATTAACAAACAAAATCCTATTACTATTTCAACTTGGGTACAAATACTTCCTGTCATGTGTGTCAAGAACCTCTTCTAATTGTTTGTCATTCAATGTTAGATAAAGGCTTTTAGAGTACTTGTTGTAGTCAACATCTTCTACTTCTGTTTGACAATGAGCTAAATAAACATAACCTAGCGCATGTTCACCTATTATTGTTCTAAATTTTATTTTATATTGCACCTTGAAACATTTTATAAGGTTCTTGCTTGGTTTTCGGGAACATTTGGGTTAGTGAGGCCATTATGGTGACGATGGTGCTGATTTGGCGAAGTTATGAAGCTTTTGTTTTAATATTGTGCACTACAATTCAGTGGAAGATAAACTATAATGTATGTATATGGGTCAATGAGTTACATGACTTTAGATCCTAAAACGTGAGGTTTTGCGCTTGAAATATTTTATTGTTTTTCAAAAGGATGAAATTTGTGAACTTTCCTGGAAATGGTTTGTAGTAGGGTTATTTGCATTGGGAGTTTATCTATGACATGTTAGCAGTTTGTTGATACCTTATAAAGATGGAAGTATGGAACTCAATTATGGTGTAATACTAACTCATCTTCAACCATTTTATTTATCCCCCCAAAAAATAACTCAAATCATTTTTCAATACTAGGCGTTGGATCTTGGAGAGGAAACTTGCTGATGCTGAAGTTTCCGAGGAAGAACAGAGTAATCTTCTGAAATACTTGGAACAAAAAGAGACTGAATACATGCGTCTTCAAAGGCATAAAATGGGTGTTGATGATTTTGAGTTGCTAACAATCATCGGGAGGGGGGCTTTTGGGGAGGTTTGTTTCTCTTTATTTGTCTTGTTTTAATTTGTAATTGTAGCCCCCTCGGTAAAACCCATGCATTTAATGTTAATAGTACAAGTGGTCCTTATTATCCATATTATTGGTATTTTCTTCAGATTGCCTCCAACGTCTTTCTTAAATTTCTTATAAATTCCTCTTTTGTGGCCGTGTTTTGGAAGCACTCTTGGGTCTGATAGATTATGGAAAAACCAGTTTCCTGGCGTGGGCTCGAAAAATCAGTTTTGGGATCTGGTAGAAACTCTAATAAAATCCCAAAAGTCCATTTTCCTTAGTTTCTCAAACCCAATACAAATTGAGGTCTCAGAAAGTGCATCAGTGATCAGTCCAAGAATCCATAAACCCTAACGACTTGTTTGCTTGTCAGACCTACGAGTGAAAATGGAGCATACATAGCTATTTCCACAATTCCACATGTCATCTCCACATTAAAAATGCCAATAAAAGTATGGATATGAATGGTCTACGGACATGATAAATGGGTATCTGTACAGATGATCAACAAATTCGGAGCAGATATTGATGAATCCCCATCTGCAATAAAATATTACCCCATTAAAAAATTTATTTCCACTTGGAGAAATCGACAATTTTACAGTCTCTGAAAAAGTCACAATATTTTATGCAAAAAGAACATGATTTGAACATACCATGACCGGATCGAATCATCAGATGAACTACTTTTTTCTTTTCAAATAGTGATTTGGCCATACCATTTACTCCTTTTGGGTCTGGCCGCCGTAAGGGGTGAGTGTACCATTTCGGGGTGAACATATTTAAGATATACAAACATGACTTGAAGATACCCTTTTTTCTTCCTTTTCCCCTCATTTCCGTCTGAATGTCCATTATCGGAGTGAATTACTTAAATTATGAAGGCATCTACTATTCTATTGAAAAATCGATATTGTATTACGTTTGCATCGTATTCACGATAAAGCATTTTCTCAAGAGTTTCAGTGTGCACTTTTCTGACTCAAATTTGACATCTACAGGTGAGGCTCTGTAGAGAAAAAACCACTAGGAATGTGTATGCTATGAAAAAATTGAAGAAATCTGAAATGTTGCGAAGGGGTCAGGTAAGCAGACTCCGTATGAGCCTATTATCTTCTCTTGAGCATTCAAATTTGTTTATTGTGCTATTTGGCAACAGGTGGAGCATGTTAAAGCTGAAAGAAATCTCCTAGCAGAGGTTGACAGTGATTGTATTGTGAAACTCTATTGCTCATTCCAAGATGATGAGTATTTGTATCTCATAATGGAGTACCTTCCTGGTGGAGATATGATGACTTTGCTTATGCGGAAAGATACTCTGACAGAAGATGAGGCCCGATTTTATGTTGGGCAAACAGTATTGGCAATTGAATCCATACACAAACACAACTACATTCATAGGTACATACTATACGTGCATATTATTTTTCCTGCACTCAGTTGAGGTTGCAAGCGTTACTTCACTTATGGTTTGTTTGGATAACAATGAAGGAGAGAAGAAAAGAAATGGAGAAAAGAGAAAAGAAAAGAAGAGAAAATGTGTTTCTTTTCCCTTGTTTGGATACAAATAAGTTAGGAGAGAAAAGAAAAGAAAAAGATTACATCATATTACCAAAATAACCATGCTCTTTTAACTATGTTATTTCATTTTGGGGTATTTTGGGAAGAATGGACAAAAATCAACTTTCTCTCCATTTCTTTAGGAGAGAAAATTGAGACTCCATTTTATATATGATACTTAAGTTGCTAACCAAACAAGAGAAAACCCATCTTTTTTTCTTCTCTCCATTTCCTTTATTAAGTTATTTCCCAAACAAACTCTTAAGTCATTTTGCAATTTGTACAATCGCAATCCTTCCTATTTTTCTTACGTGCTCAACCAACATGCACCACCACTTGGACATCTATATCATAATGAATTAAAAAATCACCATACAATTTTATCCTAATGGTTGAATACCAACAATGCCTCTACTTTTTTTTATTTAAAAATTGACAATTTTTTCATCGCCTAATTTTTGTTGTGGTGGGCATTTCCCTTGGATTTTTGAATTCCACCTAGTTTGTAAAGATTTTTCTAGATTTCATCCCCTTATATTCCAACCGTTTTGGATTTTGACCCCCTTGGATTTATTTTCAAATGCCGATAACAAGATAGGTAAATGGGATCTTATCCATTTACTGTACTGCAAGAATATTTTTTCACCCACTTATAGGTGAAACGTGTGATTAGACTCCAAATCAAACCCCAATTGATACAAACTATTTCTCTTTCCTTTGATCCCCCCTCGAATTCCTAGTGCCAACTGAATAGTGTTGAGGGATTTTAGTGATTGCTTATCAAGCAAGGATGGGATTGAAGAATGCCGATCGGCAGTGTGAAGAAGCACCATAGTTACCAATCAAATAAAAAAGAAGAACCTTGGCATTAGTCTATAACAAAAAAATATGAATAGTGTTGAGAGGTTATAGTGACTTATGAAGTAAGGATAGGGTTGAAGAATTCCAATTGGTAGCATGAAGAAGCACCATAGTTATTTCCATTAAAAAAGAACTGTAGGCATTTGTCTTTAACAAAAAGATAACTGAAAGCTTACACATAAGAATGATGTCAGATTGTTGGTTGCGCCAATTGGAAATTGTGTACAATGCCCCAGCCTTGTGGGGCCCATTCCATCAATGTAATTAGGTGCTTGCCATGCATGTTGTATATTAACTCCAACCTTTCACAAAGGAGACCTTGTCGGTGTTACATCCTAATGACTTTGCTGGGGATTACGTTTTTCGAAAGAGTTGTTAATTTTCTTCTTTTAGCAATTATGGTATTGAATTTTCGGTGTAACATGAATTTTTTAATAGTAGTATTCTGACTATTCTCTCACTCAACATTTTGTTGCTGCTCTGCAGGGACATCAAGCCAGATAACCTATTGTTAGACCGTAATGGTCACATGAAGCTTTCAGATTTTGGCCTGTGCAAACCATTAGATTGTGGAAACTTTCCAAATTTTACCGAAAATGATCTTGCTGCTGGAAGAAATTACAATCCTTTAGCAGAGGGAGGCAAGCGTCAAACTGGCTCCCCTGCACCAAGACGTACACAGCAGGAGCAATTACTTCACTGGCAGAAGAACAGGAGAATGCTGGTAGGTTCTTGGTATTTTACATTTTTATAACTACAGTGACTCCCTCAAATGTAAATAATGTAAGTTAGCAGTCATCTCAGCATCTTATGTTCCTTGGGTAAATTTTCTTTCTTCAATATCGTGCTATTTTAAAATCATTTAGTTTTGAATGTTCATGCTCAATTTTCTGGCAGAAACACCTGGTCATGGTGGAAGTAGTATGAGCTCTGGAGTTCAGGGAACTGACATGATAATTAATTTTGTAGCTGGCATGAAAATACTAATTGGAACACAATATTGAGCCATCTTTAAGTAATTATTTTTTCTTGGTTTTTGAAAAAAAAGCTTGATGTCATTTTTCTTAAAATAAAAAAATTAGGGTGATATTTTAATCCTTCAGATATATTTTTGAGTTCTGAGTTAGCACAGAGGTTTGTTCTTTACCAGAAATATCTCTTCTGTGGACCTGCAATTCTCTAACCCTGATCTCTGCTGATGCAGGCATATTCAACTGTTGGAACTCCCGACTATATTGCCCCAGAAGTTTTGTTAAAAAAGGGATACGGAATGGAGTGTGATTGGTTAGTATTTTTGTACATTTTGAAATTTTTGGTAATCTTCGACAATAGTTTAAAATGTCTTTATAGCATGTTATATTTGTAGGTGGTCACTTGGAGCAATCATGTATGAGATGCTTGTGGGATACCCTCCCTTCTATTCTGAAGAACCAATGGCAACCTGCAGAAAGGTAGAAACTACCATCTGAGATTTTTGATGATTTTTTTTCACTTCAATGTTTTTAATTTTCGCAATTATTTCTGTACTTCTCTCTCATTTTATACCTGTGAAATGCATGTTTTTTAATTAATACCTGTGGCCTTCTCACAATTTTTCAATTCGTCTGTAAGGTTTCTTTTTTAATCTATTATTTGCAAGCCTAACTCACTATATAGGCTATTTACTTATGGGTCTTGTATGTTATACTTAAATTATTCTCACGTGAAAGTAATGTTTTTGGTGATTTGGTTCATGCAGATTGTTAACTGGAGAACTCATTTGAAATTCCCTGAAGAAGCAAAGCTCTCACCTGAAGCTAAAGATCTCATTTGCAGACTTCTTTGTAACGTGGAACAGCGACTTGGAACTAAAGGAGCCCACGAAATCAAGGTTTGCTCATCTTTTGGTTGGATTTCTCATGTCCGGCCTGATTCACTTTAAAGCATGCTCTTTCCCGTTCTCCAGGTCCATCCATGGTTTGCAGGTGTTCATTGGGATCGGCTCTATCAAATAGAAGCTGCTTTTACACCAGAGGTTAAAGATGAATTAGATACTCAAAATTTTGAGAAATTTGAGGAGGTAATACACCATTAGTTTGACATTTTATATGACAGAAAACATCTGCTTTTATATTACAAGACTGAATGCAGAAAAAAAATCGCTAATATTATACACAATCATTCTACTTGTTTGGTCTTGGGAGACTAGAATATACGTCCTACTCCATCTTCATAATCTAAAGCTACCATAGTTTGCTCAGTTTGATGATGTATCCTCAGCAATAATATATTCATTATTTAACTTTGTTGAGTTTACATCTTTTTCAGAATGGGGTACCAATGCAAACATCATCAAAGTCTGGTCCTTGGAGAAAGGTATTAGTTAAACACATTCACCTCCAATCTTTGGTTTACATTATTGTGCAGAAGGCTGCAGCCACAAGTTAATACTTTCTTTTGATATTGTGCCAATTCATTTAGATTTGTCTAAGAAACTCAGACTATCAAATAATCTGCTTTACTTTGTGTAAATATCTGAAACATGTTTTTCTAATGGTTTTCAATACTTCTAGGCTCTAGCGACCATGCTACGTATTCATCTGACCTAATCTTCTTACATGTTTCTATGCGTCTATGTATCCAATCAAAAACATGTTTCTACATATCTAATTCATTTTAAGAGATAGTGATATGGCTTTAATTTTTCGATGTCTGTTTACAATGAGGATCCTAATTTTGATAAATGTCAGGATATTAGATATTTGTACCGATACCTATCTATTTTCACCATACTTGGGTAATTCTACCTGACACGTGATCTTGTGCAGTCACATCAAGCTACAATTTTTTTAAGAATGAAGATGTGCTGCTTTCCTTTGAAGTGGTTCTTGTGCTCCTAATATAGGTCATCCTTAGGGGGTGTTAGTGGCGCGGAAAGTTCCGGAAAGTGATTTTCGGAGTCAACGGGAAAGCAGAGGAAAACGGAATCCAGTGGAAAACAGTTTCCCTTTGACTGAATTCTGTTGTTTGTGCCTGCGTCGGAAAACAATTTGGATTAGAAAAACGGACGACCGAACTAGTTTCGGTCGACCGAAATGCGACTTCCTCAGAGTGAACGTAAACGGAAGACCGAACTAAGTTCGGTCGTCCGAACGGGTCATTCTAGTTACGAATTCGGTAGACCGAAATATGTTCGGTCGTCCGTTATATTCATTTTCGGTGAACCGAATGTTTGACGGTCGACCGAAAAAATTCGGTTTCCGTGGCTTTCCAACCTCAAAGTGACGGAAAACTCAAAGAAAATTTTATACATACCACAGAATCCGACGGAATCCGTGTTTTCGTGCACAAACGCCCCATTTCCGGAGTCAACCGGAATCCAAATTCCGTTTCCGTCAGATTCCCTCGGAATCCATGTGCACAAACCCCCCCTTAATGTAAAAGAGAACCTTCAGATGTCATATTGCATGTGTAAGCTATATAGATAATAATAAAAACAACTATAGTGTCACTAAATACCTTGCAACGCTAGTTTAGGGTTTTTATATAGGACTTAGTGGGATGAGGCGATAATAACCTACAAAAACAAGCTCTAGTTCGATTTTTCTTTGTCTTCACGCATTTAAAGTATCTTTTGATACAAGATGTCAGTTTCAACTTTTATCTATTATTAACCTATTCATTTCAACTTTTATTCTCTAATTGTTACTGCTGATTTTATATTTTTCTTCTTCAGATATAATGTATATTATAGATTTTATTGCTCTTGACATTTTTTCCCCTTACAGATGCTATCGTCGAAGGATGTGAATTTTGTTGGTTACACATACAAGAACTTCGAGATCATCAATGATCATGATATTGCTGGAATTGGTAAACTCTCTTTGCCTACTTCACAATATTTGATATAGTTATGTTTAAGTTCTTCAGTGATCGCCATTCCTATGCAATAGTTTCTTGTACTTGGTAAAAAGAAGCCTGAATGCGATCATAGGGGTAATTTGATTCTTAAGCGAGTGGTCAATGTTATGGCATTTAGCCATGAGCACGGATCAAAAGTTATTTGACCACTCTGCTACAAATAGTATATTGTTTATTAACATTCATGCATTTGCACAACGTTCTAGTAAGACCTGTCAAATAGTCACATTGATTGGGATGGTTTCTGTGGGGATAAGCCTAAAACAGTTGTGTCAAACCCATGTTTATTGTTAGGTTGGGAGCTTCAATCCATTTTGAGAATTTTATGGACTTGCTATCTTCTGGTCGCCTTGACTCTAGTTTTTGCTGTTCAATCTTTTGAGGTACCTAATGTTTTTGCTATATATGCAGCCGAGTTGAAGAGAAAGAACAACAAGCCTAAGAGACCATCAATTAAGACTCTATTTGGTATGATCTCCAGCACCATATTTGTGGCACTTCCAATTTCATATGAATGTCTGTCTAACACTACATATGAATCTATGTATACAAGACTCCGCAGATTCTTCTGCCACTTCAGATCAGCCCACCCAAGGAAGCTTTCTCAATATGTTGCCGCCACAGCTGGAAGTTTCCGAAAGCATGGAGCAGCCTGAGCAAAGCAGTCGTCCGTCTCCCTTCCCATCGCGACCTCGTCAAAGATAACGAGCAAGTTCACAAAGTAATTGTTTATAGTCAAAGCTGAAGATTTTTTTTTGAGTTTGTTATTTAGATTCATTAAGTGTATTCTATGTTTTTGGTTAGACCATCCATCAACTCTACCTTCACGTAGCAGTAGTGAGGTGGCCTTGAAAGAAGGCTTCGATCCTGTTGTAAAGTTGTGGCTATGCCTGGTGCTCTTAAAGGCTTGGTTTTTAGATTACATCGTAGAGACTTAGTCGTTTGGATAACGTTGTACTGGCTCTCTTTTGTTCTCCTGATTAAACAAAAAAATATCGTGAAAGCTTTGGTTACAATTCTCGTTGTTTGGGACCCTTCTGTTTCTAGAATTCCTAAGCGACTCTGAGATCTGCCTTTCTAATTTGGGGCGAGGTTGTGCCATTCAAATCCTTAGTAGTTTAGACGAAAAAAATATGCCAATCTATTTAATTATGGTTTCGATCGTGCATTTTAATGAACTACTTAATGCTGATGATTCAAATGCTAACAAATAACCACAAGTCGTTATAACTAAAATAATGACTACAATAGCACCAAATGCGTAAAATGAATAATATCACCAGTTAATGTCGAAATCATGAGCTTGAATCACTCATTTTTTCACGGTTAAGTCAAGTGGACCGCATTCAACTCCTACCTCAGTACCTCACCACTACTATTTTAATATAAGTTTTTTTTTGAAATATTAAGAATAAAAAAACATAGATTAGCAAACACCAAATCCAGCTCTGCAATTCTGCAACGCGTCGACATCTACGATAAGTTTTATATACCTTGGCAAATAATTTCCCAGTCTTCATATTTTTACAAAAACTTTGAAAAGTACCAATACTTCAAAAATATTCAGCATGATGTAAGGTTTTTTATTTTGATGATTGGGTTTGCTCCTTTTTTCCAATAAAATAGAAAAATAAAAATGAGCGCATCCCTTGTTCCGGTATCAGCCCCTAAAACCCTCTTCGCTCTCACTCCCCACTCCTTCCTCAAACCTACCACCAACCTCCGCTCCTCCCAAAATCCCATGGAAGCCGCGGGCCTCGACACGGACGGCAAGCCCTTCCGCAACGCGCAGGAGATGTGGCGTGAGGTGATCGGCTCCGACGCCGCCCCCACCTCCGGCAAGCGCCAGGAGTGGTACGGGAAAGCTATAACCTACTGGCAGGTGAGCACGTTCGCTCCTTTCCTTCGGAATTGGGGGTTTGGGGGGATTCTAACACGTGGGTCTGCGTTGGATTTTGGTTTGCGCTGGTTTAGGGCGTCGATGCTTCGGTCGATGGCGTGCTCGGTGGGTATGGGCATGTCAATGATGTTGATGTTAAGGGGAGCGATGCGTTTCTGAAGAACTTGTTGGTGGAGAGGTTTGGTGGTGGAAGTAGGAATCTTGTTGCTCTAGGTGATCTTCTGTTGTTTTATGTGGTTTTTGTTTTGGAAATTTGGGATATCGAAGCCCGGAGAAGAAAAAAGAGAGTCTCACATTGGTTGATATAAAAATGATTTATAACACCTTATGTGATAATTCACTCTAGTCTCTAGTTTACATACATGGAATGTACTTCACTTGGTTCTTGAGCATTGTTAATAACCCCTGGTTGTTAAAATAATTGGAGCTTGTGTGTTCTCCACAAAAAAAAGGTAGAGTTTTTTTTCTATTAACTTCCACCTAAGTACTTGGGTTTCAAAAACATGGTGGACCAACCGTATTGGATGCGAACCGAACTAATGCTTTCTAGTTTTTGTTTACTTTGGTGACTAGGATTGGTAATTGAAGTACTGAGCTTGATTGAATTTGCTAAGAATCGAGTTGGACTAATAAGCTCATATAACTAAGCTCACTTTGAATTTTATTTAGACAAGTATTATTTTCTAGCTCAATAAAACAGAAGTTAATTTGTTTGCACTAGTTTGGATGAGCTTGTAGGCTCGTGGCTAATGTTTTGGTTCAATATTTGTATATGTATGTCAAATTGATTGATGTATAAAATCTACTTTAGTGCTATGTCCATTGTTGAATTTTTAGTAGTGAAAATCTTGTAAGCTGTAAATCATGGTTGTCTTGTACTTTTTAGGAGAGATTTAAATGAACTGGTTTATGTTCAAGTGGACTGAGTTTGTGAAGTACGGAGTTGACTTGATCAAGTGTTGTTAACCTGTCACACCCAAAATTTTGCTCAATGAATTGTCAACTTGAAAGTGCAAACTTATGTTTTGAATCTTGAGTTTTCGTTCTACATCTCAACTCTCAGCTGTGATTTCTGTTGCATGCTTATTACAAAAATAACAGTTCGCGAAGTTACTCTGTTCTTACTAGTTTACCATTTATGGACAAACACTACTTCCTTAAGCAAAAGAGCATCATCTAACATTTCTCCTCTATTTGATATTCCTCTGAACTGGTAGATTGTGGTTCTGGCATTGGAAGAGTCACCAAGAACCTTCTTTTGAGGCATTTTAATGAGGTAAAGTATGCTAACCAAAAGTATACAAGTTACAATTAATCGGAGCAATCAGTTTGCTTTAATTATTAAGTATTAACCCTCCTTATTGTAGCAATGTCTCTTGTTATTTTAAGTTCTCGTACATTCTGCATAACTTGCTGACTGTGATTCCTAAAATCGAAGGAACATGCTTATTATTGTGAATTGGAAATTTTAATTTTAGGCTTATTTAGGTACATTGCAATTCATGTACTTGTCGTGACAGTAAAGTCCACCACTTTGTTGCTTTTAGTATCTTTATTTGATGGGCTATTAGACTTTGTAAACTTAAGTGTGTTATGCATCTAATATTGGTAAGCTTTGAATAAAATTTCTGTAAAGATGGACTTTCTGTGTGTGGATGTTACTTAACTTGGAGGCTAAGACATGTATAAGTGGCGAGGTTAACTAAAAATTGTTCTATTTCTCATCATCAACCACTATTGACAATATATCACCAATACATTATTAGAATGAAAAGGTCCATTTTGCTATGCTTAACTAGTAACTACAGTACTTGAAAATTGGAAGCATGCCATTTAATTTATCATAATATAGTAGTAAAATAAGTTAAGTAAAATATTATATACTCAAATGCATCTTTGCTGATACTTCTTACTTTTATATCCCCAAACAGTGTGTACTTCACTTTAGGTCTTTTCGTCTTTTCCTTTTTTTTGCATAAGCAAAATTATTACACTATTTGCCTTATTTCTAATTTATTAATGCTTTAGGTTGATCTTGTCGAACCAGTGTCACACTTTCTGGACACCGCCCGAGAAAATTTATCTTCTGGAACTCATGTGGTTGATGGTACTCATAAAGCTGTCAACTTCTATTGCACACCTCTTCAGGTCATTAAAATCCTATCTTATTGCTCATTTGCCACCTGAGTGACTTAATTCTATCTTCACTTCTTGCTATCTTGGTTTTTCCTTATGCATACAGGAATTCACACTGGAGACTGGAAGATATGATGTCATTTGGGTTCAGTGGTGTATAGGACAACTTACGGATGATGATTTTGTAACATTTTTTAAGCAAGCAAAGGTTAGCCGGTTTGAACAATTTTCAGTTTCTTTTTAATGGTTGAGTACTTGAGTGTACTTATATTGTTAAAAGCTCTTGCTTTTTTCTAAGTGTACCAATTGTATAGAATGATCCTGTTAGCTAAAGAGTGTCATGAACAGTGACTTTGTTCATTCTCAACTATTTATATAGTGCCTTTACGTGGAAAACCTTCAAAGTGAAACAGCAGTTAAATTTTTAGTAGTGTATCCTACACCCGACTCCCGAGAACATTGATCACATCATTTGAAATTGTAATGCCTGTACGTCCCTGAATTGTGAAATGGGGTCAGTAGAGGACCCAGCCTCCTAGTTATGTGCTATTCCGTTATGATATGTAATTTTCTGTTTCCTAATCTAACACAAATATATAGTGCCCCGTAATGGAATATGTTTTGGTCCCTCCAGCCAATAATTTTTTGACAAGTGTCTCCTTAGGATCACCCTTGGACAAAGGTCTGAAACCGTACAAACCCTCTCAAACACATCCCAAAATAGTTACAAAACTGACACATCCCGATCGTGCTTATCAAACAAAACACGTTCCAAATAAACTCATCAATCAATCCAACGAAACCCGTCACTCCAGCATTTGCTAATCTGAGAAGAAGCTTTCTTCCCGACAATTTTTTATATGCTGCGATGAGAGGAGATGGAAAAAGGTTGGAAAGAAGAGGACGGACAATGAGAGTCGGGTTGTTAAAGTAACATCAACCGATACAAGTGCAACAATACTTATTTAATCATGTAATTATTATTATAATAAGGGTGTTATTATTGGTAGCCTTGAAATTTTAGTAGGGCGGTGCCAGGATTTTTAGTTAGAGGATATAATTTTTTTATGACTTCTTGGAAAAAAGTATAAGAGGTTCAAAAATCCCATATACGTATACTTGACTAGGTAAAATTCAAACTTCAAGGGAAACCTGAACCCCTATAGACCTATGTCACATCCTTTTTGGGTATTAGTATATCTATAAACGCAACTCGAGTTCCAATATGAGTTCAATATAGTTCCAATATGAGTTTATTCAAGGTTTGAGAATTTGTGTCCGAAAGAGTTTCTCAAAAATTATTATGAAATCAAGGGAAATATAAAAGTGGAATCCTAAACCATCCCCACTAATTACTTGCATGTAGCATACCATTTGACAATTAATTAAAATTTAGGGTAACCTAATGCAAATATTACTGAGTGGCCTTGTGGAGAGGAAAAGTTTGATAAGATAGTTTGTTCACTTGTTAACTTTAATATTTCTGTAGTGGAAATGAAATCTGCAAATTGAACCGGTTACTTCATGATAATTTAAACTCTCCTCACTGTTGGTGTAGCATTCATGGTTGGATGCTGTTATTTTTCTCTCTTATTTCCATCTCATAAAGGCCACCACCACGATTATTTGTATTTACTTTGCGTACTTTACCATTTTTTACTTGTATTTGCCTTTCTCCTAACCATTTACAGTTGTAACTACAGTCTGGCCTTAAGTCTAATGGTTTCTTCGTCCT
Organism: Triglochin maritima; assembly: GCA_963682175.1. Classification (NCBI taxonomy): domain Eukaryota; kingdom Viridiplantae; phylum Streptophyta; class Magnoliopsida; order Alismatales; family Juncaginaceae; genus Triglochin; species Triglochin maritima. The sequence goes on from OY821775.1 coordinate 2,822,016, forward strand.
CAAGGAGAACATAGCCAAGGAAGGTATATCATTTATTTTTATAATGACTACGTAGTTTTTGGTCTTATTTACATGTGCAAAGGGATAGGGTACAAATATACAAATTAGAATGGGTAATATCCATTCCCATTTATGTATTCCTGTGTTCTGACACAAATGCAGTAATGCGCACTACATTTAAACATGGGAAAGTGATATTTGTATAAAGTGGGCATTGGTAAACAACAGATATAAAAAGCAACGATCAAGAATGATGTTCAGATGTTATACTGTGAATTATTCATGTGACAAGCAATGACATATAATTATATAAAACTGTCATATGAAAATTGCATACCTATGATTATTACATTTTGACTTTTGAGTATCCATGTCTTCTTAAGAGGGTGTATGTTCAAGGTAAATATAAGAGTTGTCACTGATGTCAAAAACTTGTAGTTAAAAGTAATATCTGCGTCTTTCCAATTCTGTACATGGATATTGAAATATGTCCTAAAAAGTTTGACTTGTAGATAAATATGTGATAACCCATATCATTTTGCACCCATGGTTTTAAAGCTCTTTGTTAGAAAGCCACCAGAATCGTAAAGGAAAGCAACATTCTAATTTTAGTTCTATGGAAGCAATTGACAAGTCAACAGGAATAAGTATCAACATGCTAGCTTGAATTGCAACTGTGATTAAAAAGTAGCTGTTGGGGTCCTAGCAGCATGTTCAAAAGATACTTTTTTCTTGTTGAATTTGTTGAAATCATGTTTTTGGTCATGAAAAGATTGGTGTTTTCCTATTATTTTGTACTGGATTTTGTGATTAGAATACAAAATACTAGTAACCTTTTTCACTCAACAAAGGACCGGTCTAATAACGACAAGGCACAGACAATTGGATTCCATTATTTTTTGATCTGTAAGTCTTTTTTTCCTGTAGGGTTTGTGCTGGATAAGGACGACCAAAGCATCACAAGATCCGATGCTTACTTCAAAGAGCTTTTTAAACGTTGCGGACTGCATATCTACAAGATCAAGGTTCTACTCTACCATAAGTTTTGACACTTTTTCGTCTTAATTTATTGCTTGTTCTGTTTTTTTTAATTTTAAAATCTGGTGATTTAGGATCAGAAGGGCTTCCCTCCAGAACTATTTCCTGTAAAAATGTATGCCCTTGTCACCGAGAAAGTTAATTCCAACTCTGGAAAGACTAGGTCACAACCACGAATGCCAGGCATCATCAAATCATGAAGTTTTTCACATTTTTGCAAGTATGTAGCAAATATTGACCTTTTGTTTTGGTTGTTTGCTCTCACCATGTGTTCTGTGGCATCGAAGCATATGTTATGCGTATACCTTTCTTATCTCGAAGTGAATTATTGGGTTTTTTGTGGCATTTTGCTGTTTTTTACCGTCTGAGTTGCCGTTCATAGGATTGAACATGAGATATGACATACTTCGCATATTTTGTAGGAGAGGTTTCATGTATTGGAAATTGTAAAGTTGAGAACATCATAGCTTGTCCTCATTTTTGGCCTCAAGCAGTACACATTGAGATAACAGGGGTTATTAGCCCTCATTATTGTCATAATATGTAAGTGCATACCATGTTTTGGGTTGAAGGATTTCAAGGACAGATGGTGACCTTGTAGTTAGTTCCCCCTGGGCAAGTGAAGGTGCTTGTAGCATCATCCTTGGGATAGCTGTAGGCATCCGGGCACAACCTCTTGAAGAACCTTGAGTACTCAGTTGGCCCACAGCTACCCGAGTTGCAACAATATTTATCGGTTTTGAACACAGTGCATGGTTTGTTGCAACCTCCTGGTGCCTTGAGTTTAGGTGGGCATTGCCCTTTCACATCGGCAGAACATCGGATCCCACGGGTGCAACCGCCAGTTGGGCTAAGGTCCATGGGCACGTTGAACCCGTCAACGTTAGAAACATCAAAGAAGTCGAGGTTCATGAATTGGTTCAACGCGAACTCTACAAGGGTGTTAGGTGGTTTCCCATATCGCTGGCACTGGAGCACACCACCACAATCACCCATTATGGCAACTTCCATGGCCAGAGCCGTCAAAGTTGCAATCGGTGCGGGCCCAAATGCACCACCCGCCCTACCGGCGGGCACATTTTCGACCCATGATTGCCCATGATCTAGTCGTTTACCTCCTCCAGGGATGGCTGCAGCCCAAACAGTGTATGGGCATTTACGACTTTAAAGGTGGCCGTGGAGGTGAAGAGAGGTAAGAGGAGGAAGAGGTAACTTTGGCTGTCCATTTCTAATCTTTATAGTACACGGCTTTTAAGCTACTAATGGGTGTATTTGGTAGTGGAGGATGAAGGTGTTTATATATAGTTGAGTGGCTTGACTTTCTTTCTTGTGGAAAATATTGTCTATGGCAATTAGTTTTGATAGGAGGGGATCTCTCCACTATTAACTTGTTTAGTGTACTCAGATTTTTCAAGATCGGGTATTTACTTTAATTATTTAAAAATAAAAAAATTTAACGCATACAAACAATTCAATGTATGAAATATTAAAGTATACGAACTTGGTAGATGGTCACAATACTAGTACGCAACAGAATTTATATGCCAAAACTACCTCGAAGGCTCGAAGCCCCGAAAAAGGTTTGCACTTAGAAGGGTAAATTGGAGTTGGCGGACCTAGAGTTTCTTTTCAATTGATCAACGTAAGACTACATGTCAAAAATCTAATTACTTGTATTATACCGATCACTTAATTGGGGTTGAATGATTTTTAAGAAATTTAGTAATAAATAAGAAGTGGATGTAGTGTGACAATCATTTTAATATAGGCAATTACTAATAATTCGAAATTAGAATAAAGCTCGGATGAAAGATCCTTATAGTCTTGAGATATTCAAGACTAGAGAATAAAGCTCGGATGAAAGATCCTTACGTCAATCAATTTTTTAAATGTTTAATTTTAATATTAAGGTGATAACGTAATTGTATTTTACCAATCATGACTTGTTATGGGACAAGCTAATTGAATATGCATTCTATAATGAATTTGCGCTTCCAACAGTTGCGATCAATATTGGGGGCATTAACAAAACAATTGATTTTTTTTGTCAATATTTAGGAGTGTATCTAGATCATTTTTGTATCGTTCCAATTTATCAGATATCTCCGAAAAGACAATCTTATTAAACGTTGCATATCTACAAGATGAACATCGTACTCCCTACAGTTAGTTTTGACATATTTTTCTTTTGATTTTTTTTGTTACTTTTTTTATTTTTAAATCCGGTGATTTTAGGATAAGAAGGGCTTCTCTCCAGAAGTGTATGTGATTGTTTCTGAGTAAGTTAACGCCAATTTCGGCAATTGTAGGACACATGTATCATCAAATCTTGAAGTTTTAAGTATTATTGCGAGTATATATAAGAAGTCCGTAGAGCATATCTCTTACAAAGGTTGTACCAAAATTTTGCAAACATTATTGGTCTTTTGTTTTGATTGTTTGCTCTGATCACCATGTGTTCTAATGGCATCAAAGCATATGTTATGCATATTCCATTCATAGCTTGAAGTAAATTATTAGGGTTTTTTTGGCATTTTGTTGCATGATCGTGCGAGAGAATTCAAGCCACGCATTTAATTTACACCACAAGAACATAAAGTTGAGCACATCATAGCACGTCCTCATTATTGTATTAATTCTTCAAACATTATTACACATGCATCAAGATAATAATAAAGTGGAGAGAGCATTATCAATAAATTACCCTCGTTGTTGTCATGATATATATATAAGTGCATATGTAGCGTGTTTAGGGTTGAAGGATTGTATTTCATGGACAGAAGGTGACCTTGTAGTTGGTCCCTCCTGGGCAAGTGAAGGTGCTTGTAGGATCATCCTTGGGATAGCTGTAAGCATCCGGGCACAACCCCTTGAAGTACCTCGAGAAGTCGGTGGGCCCGCAGCTACCGGAGTTGCAGCAGTAATTATCGGTTTTGAAGACGGTGCATGGGTTGTTGCAACCTCCTGGTGCCTTGAGTTCTGCCGGGCATTGCGCGTTCAAATCGGGACCGCATTTAATCCCACGGGCGCAACCGCCGGTCGGGCTAAAGTCCATGGGCACGTTGAAACCATCGACTAGGGATATGTCAATGAAGTCGAGGTTATTGAATTGGTTTAATGCGAACTCGGCGAGGGTGTTGGGAGGTTTTCCATATCCCTGGCAATCTAGGACGCCACCACAATCGCCCGTCTCGCAACTTCCACGGCCAGAACCGTCAAAGTTGCAACCAGTGCGGGCCCAAATGCGCCCCCCCGCCCTTCCGGCGGGCACATCTACGTCCCATGATTGCCCACTATCTAGTTGTTTACCTCCACCCGGAACGGCGGCAGCCCATACAGTGTATGGGCAATTGTTTAGGACGTTAAAGGTGGCTGCGGAGGCGAAGGTAAAGAGGAGAGGAGAGAGGAGGAGGAAGTGACTATAATTGGCCATTCCTAACTATATAGAGTTGGTGGCTTAAAGCTTAATGGTGTGTTGAGTAGTGGAGGAAGGTATATTTATATGGAGTCGGGGGATGACTATTGACTTGTCTTTCTTGTGGAAAATTTTGCTTGTGGAAAGTAGGTACGATGGGAGGCCGTCTCCACCATTGACGTGTCACGTGTGAAGTGATAAATTTGGGCAAAGAAGAGATTTTCCAGGATAACGGTCTTTACGTTAACTATTGAAAGATTGTTACATATATATTTCTCCTAAAGGTATGTACAAACCATTCAACAAATGAAATGCTACGTATTATAAATAATGGTACGCTACAGTACGAGTCTGTAAGCGGTGTGTAACATATATATATGTATATATGTTGATAATTTTAAGCCGTGAATCGTGATTGCAAAAAATGGTCCTTTTTCAAATCGTAATTAAGTTTTTACATTATTTTTTCTCTTGATTTTTTATCTAAATTGTTATTCATTTTCGGAAAACTACTTAAATTGTCCGTGCGAATTACCGTTTTGTCATTATCTCATTTCTACTTATATAACTCTTTATTTCACTATCCCACCACCACCATCTCTTCATCTTCCTCTCATAATCATCAAGAAGAATGTCTCGGAGGTCAGAAAAATAGTCAGTGGACGCCCCGAAGTATAAGAATCTGGTAAAATGTCTCATTTATTTAATTTTTTTGGGTGGGGCGTCCGCCGGAGTCGTCCAACCCTTAGGTGGGGCGTCTCAGGCAGACGCCCTTTTTTATAAGACATAATTAGTATTAATTGATAATTAGTTAGAAATAATTAATAAATTTGTTAATTTTGATGCTTAAATCCATTTAACAACATTTTATTCCTAAAAATTAATTAATAGTCATCGGGTTACCGTTGAGGAAGAGGAAAATCCATACCTCTATGTGTTGTACATGTTTACGAAGAGGATTCAACACCTCATCATCCACGTAGACGGGGGATATCAGCTTCGGTTAGGAAGGAGAGGGATAATTTATGTCGTCGTCAGACACGTGAGGATTCTTTCGACGACGAGTAGGGTTCAGATGAGGTGGAGAGTGACGAAGAGAGTGACGATAAGGGTCGGTATGGATTGGAGCCGCAGGAGGAGGCGAGGCAGCCGTATGGTAGATGACGGGGGCGACATGGTAGTTCTTCTTCTGCTAAGTGGGTCATTTGGAAGGGTAGAGGTGGTAGGTTTGTGACCGATGATTCGAGTTCGTGTACTGCAGATGCCCGAGCTCGGAAGAAGAAGATGGTTGAAGACGATTCTTGGATCGTGACTGGTGTGATGCCTAGTGGTCATTTAGATAACACACTACTACAGAAAAAGGAATATATGTCGGATGTACGTGGGTATATACGTCGGATATAAGCTGTGGGATCTTGAGCCTAATCCTAATCCTAATTGAGTTTAATGATGTTTAGGTGGTGATTAGGAAGAAATGCATTTGGACGGATGGGATTGAAGATGGTTGGATGAGGGGTTGAGATGGAGTGGAGGTGAGATGAATGGTGGAGATGGAATGGATTGGAATGGATGGTTGAGATTGGAGGAGGAGGATATATTTATGGTGAGCTCTCTCTCTCCCTCTCTCACTCTCTCTCGCGACTCTCTCCCTCACGTTTCTCTCCCTCTCTCAGTGGTGCTCCGGCGAGGAAGAAGAGGTGATCTCCGGCGAGTGGAGCTCGGAGTCGTGCGTGTTGGAGGTGAGTGGTTGGTTGGTATCTCATCTCGTTGGTTTCTCATTTTGGTTCCCTCTCTCTCTACCTCGCTCGTGTTTCTGTGGTCGTGGTTGGTTGGTGGAGGTTGCCAGAGGTGGAGTGTTGGCTGTGGATCGTCGAGGAGGTGTTCATCGTCGTTCGAGCGAGGGTTTCGTCGACGGATTGTGATTTTGGGGAGACGTGCTCGTGGAGGCGTCGTCATGGTTCTTCAAAGGTTTCTTCAAACCTTCCGATATGTCAACTCGCTCACTTAAGTAGTGTGAGTATTTGGAAGTCGACGATAGGCCTTCCGGCTCGTCGCAAGTAAACGTGCAACATATTTCACTGCCTGATCGGTCGACCGGTTGGTGCAAACGGTCGACCGTTCGTGAAGAGAATTCGGGTTCTGCCTCAAATCGGTCGAACGATGCCCAGGGGCGGTCGACCGATTGTGCGTGGGAGGCAGGCCTGGGGAGATTCGGTCGAACGGGTCCCCTTTGTCGTTCGACCGTGTGCACCGTCATGGGTCGGGTAGGGCGTTGACCATCAAAACGGTCGACCGCCTGTATGACTTCGTCCGACCGTGACTTAAGTGAGAATAGTGGTCGGTTCGACCGAAGGTGGTTTCGGTCGACCGAACTTTTGCTGAGCGTGGGGGAACGCTCTGGGAGAATTCGGTCGACCGAGTGTGCTCAGGCGTTCGACCGGATTCGTGGTGTGTGTGAGGGTTTATTCCCTGGTGGAATTCGGTCGACCGAGAGTGCTCGGGGGTTCGACCGAATTCGTTGTGGACTTTGTGGGTTTTGTCCCTGATGACTTTTGGTCGAATGGGCCCCCTTTGCCGTTCGACCGAATGGTCGTTTTCTTCGTTGAACCTGGGAGTTGATCATCTAAACGGTCGACCGTCCCTTGACTTTGGTTCGACTGAACAAGTGCGGTTTGGTGGGAATCGGTCGACCGATGGAGTGTCGGTCGATGTGATTGCCCTGTATTTGCTTGATTCGGTCGACCGTGACTTTTGGTTCGGTCGACCGTTTGTGTCCAGTTTTGCACTATGGAGGTGTTGTGGTTGTGGTCGTTCGTGTGGGGCGAGTTGTGATGCCGATGTTCTTTCGGCATGTGTGCTAGGGTGCACGAGTGTTGCGGTAGTTGGTTGAAAACGACATGGAGCCACGTGACTGTGTGAGAGCTTGGGTTGACTGAAAAAGGCATGGAGCCCAGCTTAGAATGTGGTGTTGCGGTGGTTGGTTGAAAAAGACCTGGAGCCCCGTAACTGTGTGAGAGCTGCGGTTGGTTGAAAAAGACCTGGAGCCCAGCTAGTCTGTGTGGGGTTGGTTGAAAAAGACCTAGAGCTCCGTAGTGCGTTCAGGTTGGCTGAAAAAGGCATGGAGCCTGAGCAGAGACCGCGTATAGGGGCTGGTTGAAAAAGACCTGGAGCCCTTAGACGTTTGGGTTGGTTGAAAAAGACCTGGAGACCTTGGTCGTGTCGTGGTAGCTGTAGGATTTCTAGTTTAATTGCACATATTTATTTTCGAAATTTTTATGCACAATAAGGATTAATTACAATTTTTCTATGATTTGTTTCATGCATGCATCAGTTTGTTTCAATAAATAGTTTCAAAACTTTATTAAAACAAACATGTGATCCGAATTTCATACCTAGAAGTTCTCTAAAACTTCTTGATGATCCGGAGACGTTGAGGATGCTTGTCGCTGCGCCGGATGCCTCCGAGTATTCACCTCACTTTAAACAAGACCGGAGAGAGAAGAGCTAGCCTCTCAATCTCCAATATGGTTTAGAATCTAACTACTAACCCCTCTTTAGTTCCCTTGAGAAGAAGATCTCTGAAAACTAAAACTAAACTCAAGAATTAAGGTGAAATTCGTGGAGAATTATGGAGAGAGATGTTTGCACAAAAAGATAATGAATTAATTTATAAGGTAATGAGATAAACTTGTATTTATAAGTTCTCTCCAAATTACCTATTCATGTGCAACTTCTTGCCCATGATTTCATGCAAACTTCCATCTAACCATCCATTATTTGCTAACAAATAATCTTAGCCACGAATTAAATCAGTTATGGACCAATTTCATGCATGATCTAATTAATTCTTAAATTTATTCTGCAGTAACCGTCTGGATCGGTCGATCGTTTTTGAGGTTCGGTCGACCGTTTATACTAAGTTTCGGTCGACCGTTCATAACTCGGTTGACCTTTCGCAACAAAAATTATTTCATCGCAATGTTCGGTCGACCGACCGAACTACTTCGGTCGACCGAAAACGAACAAACGAAATTCCTGTAGCGATCGAGACACATCCGGTCGACCGTGCAATATCTGGTCGACCGTTTTTGCACAGTACTGCAGACTCGTCAAATTTCGGTTTAACCCCTACAAAATTTGACATTTCGGGATTAGTAGTAAGTTCACAACTTATGTAATATATTATCCTATGTAATGATTAATCATTACATCCCATAATATTTACATCACATATGAATTTAATTTAGATTCTAATTATGTTATTAAACACAACATAATTTTGATTTTGCTTGTTCACTACATGTGTCATATTTTCTACATGAAACTCGACACACCTTATGAACTCAAAATCCTCATTTCTTGTTTCCTAGTTTTGTGGTGTGACCTATGGGAGGATCTAAATTAAGTTGGCAGTGATATTAAGAGCTTAATATCACAAGCTATAAGCGGTATCTAGCTACACATTATAGCTCCCAATTAGTTAGATGTCTTAATTCCAGTCGTACCAAAACCCGATCCATTTAGTGATGGAGTGCACCACTTGTGTCCATCCCTTGCCTCATGATTTTAAGAATACACACAAAGTAGTATTGTGTCATCTTTGTATTAATATTCATTTTTTGATCTCTTTAAGCTAGTTATAAATATGTGACTTAACTCAAATCACATTGTGCACATTATAATTTTGCTTTATCAAGGGGCACACTAATATCATCACTCAATTAAGAGGGACAATGATAATCTTTTGACTAACTATCTTCTCCAACGAAAGTCATACTTAACCAACTAATGTCTTTACACTACACTCATCGATAGCTCAAGACACTAGTCTAATCAAGCAATTCTTAAGTGATCGGATAAAAGTCTCATATCAAATGACCAAGGACACAGTAAAATATTAATGACACAGAAACACATTTCTATAATATTCTACTTATTAGGTCTATTCAGTATACAAAAGTAATATTTTCCTCTTTTGTGTACCCATGTTGTCACTCACTTGTAGAGCTACAATGATCTATGACCAACACGACAATCTTAACTCGGTAATTAATGTCCCGTGCTAATTACCATGATTACGAATATCTTTTGTTTTATGTAAACCAATATCTTTTAGAGCTCTACGGTTAAGGACCAAGAGCCTCTTCCTTAACACAACTTGGTATCAGAGCGGTCGGTTCCAGTGTCCTTATCCAAAGAAACCACCCTTAGAGTTTTAGAGTCTGTATTAGTTCATACATTCATGGTTTTGACGTGTGTTGTTTTCTTTGTGTATAGATGCCTCCGAGATGCGTGAGACCTCCCCGACGGGACCGTAGCACCAACGGTGAGACTGGGGCACAGACTGGGCAGAGGAGCGGCGAATGCTCTATGACACGGTGGGGCGACTGGGTGCGATGTTGGATCTCCAGTCAGGCAGAGGAGAGCTAGCAGCGGCAGGAGCGATGCTCGACCGCTTTATGAGACAACACCCGCCTACCTTCGATGGTAGAGGAGAGTCTGAGGCTGCGGAGGACTGGGTCCTGAAGATTCAGGAGATCCTTCAGGCGATTGAGTGCCCGCCTGAGAGGCAGGCAGACTTGGAAGCGTATGTGTTGGGCGGAGACGCGTCCAATTGATGGAGGACCACATCTGCAGTGGTGTTTGAGGGCAGGACGAAGATTAGCTGGGAGGAATTCTTACGGTAGTTCAATGAGCAGCATTTCCCAGAGCACTTTAGAGATGGGAGGAGAGAGGAGTTTATGACCCTCGAGCAGGGGGATGCGATCCTGGCTGAGTATACCCGGAGGTTCAACGCGCTGGAGCGTTACTGTCCGGAGATTTGTGTGACGCTGCTGCAGAGGGCGAGGAAGTTTATACGGGGTCTGAGGAAGCACCTCCGTACTCAGGTGACATACAGTATGCCACAGACGCTGGCCGATGCCGTGAGATTCGCCACAATCATTGATCAGGATTACCAGCAGAATTATGCTGAGGCCAGGAGAGCACCGGGGAAGGTCAGTGGACGTCCGGGTGCTCCGCTAGCAGGGAACCCAGGCAAGAGGCCCCAGATCGGAGGAGGTGGATCACGCCAACCTGAGGCGTGCAGAGGTTGTGGCAGAGTTCACTCCGGAGAGTGTTGGGGTCGTGGGGTTTGTCACGGGTGTGGCAAGCCAAGCCACTTTGTGCGAGATTGTCCGAGCGGGCCAGGCGGGTCCAGCAGGCATTCAGGGCCGCCAGCAGCAGGCAGAGGCGGAGGTCGCCGACCTTTTGCGCCGCCGCAGCAGGGTCAGAGGACTGGACGAGTCTTTACCATCCATGCGGATGAGGTGAGAGACGCCAGCACGGTGGTGGAATGTACGCTCTTTGTTGCTGGGTTGAGTGCGAGATTGTTGTTTGATTGTGGGGCCACACACTCGTTCATTTCGGAGCGTTTTACGAGAGTGTTGGGTCGTACCCCTGCGATGTTGACTGCCACGTTGGTACATACACGGGGACACAAAATCCTACAGACGTATATTCCTAAAGAATAGACGTCGAATTATATATACAACCGACGTCTATTCCTTTCTTCAGAGGAATAAACGTCGGCTAATACAAACATCCGACGTCTTTTCCTAAACTTGGACAAAAAATAGCATCATGCAAACTTGTATTTAGTAATCGTATTCGTGTACATACAACCTGCACCAAATTCGTTCACAGATACTCACACTTTCATCCACATGTACATACAAGCACAAACACACAAGCATACATGCACAAACACAAACATACACAACCATACATGGACAAACACAAACATACAAGCATACACAATTAACATTCAACACATTTGCAATTAATTCATAAACAATTGACATTCATTCGAAAATTCAGGCGATTATATTAAAGGATAAATTGTAGGTTTGTAATACAAGTGCATTTGTTAACTAAATTACAAAAAATTCTAGTGACAGGAGAACCTCTTAGTTCATCAACATGTTTCTGATAAAATAGTGAGCCCATCGGTCGCGAGTTTCATCGAGCTCCTGTTGCGAAATGGGTCACTACTTTTTGGGAAGACCTATCAAAAAAATACAATTGTGTTGAATGTTAATAACTAAATATTGAAACTACAGCTATACAATTGGATAACGATCTACATTACCTCGGATAGGCATACGTCTTGAGTTGTCAATTCGAGGATTTCCTCCATGTATCTTATCACGTAGTAACCACATTTCGTATTTCCAACCTACTTCCGGTACTACAAACATAGAAATTCGCTAAATATATGTTCATAACTTAATTAACAAAAATGAGAGAGAACGTACTCTCATTCTATGCCATGTTATTCATGCTTTTGTGGTTGTTCTCCTGCTACCTAATACTCTGTAAACCTTGATTGCCCTGAGTAGCACAAGTTAAAATTTCATTCAATAATACTTATAAAAATCCACGACTTACTTTTACCATGACTAAAACAAACTTACAAATTTAGAAGTTTCTTTATTGAGTCCCTTGGTTTATTCGACCCCAACGGATCAAACCAATATACCGAATTAGTCGTGGGGCATACAACGACAAGCATCCAATGAACCATGTTATATATATAATTAGAAGCTTATTACAAAATAAAATTCCACTTTGAATTACAAAGTTTACCTCTCATGATAAGGGAGCAAATAATATCTTTTGTCTTCTTCTTTAAAGAATGTCCCAAGCTGACTCAATTTATCGTTATTCCCGTATATATATGTAGATGGACTAAAAATCCAAATACTTGATCGTCGGGAAAGACTGACCTTCTGGCGTCATAAAGATGTCTACAAGTATAAAATTTATACTTTATTACAGTTTCGATAAAATTATTCAATACATTTCATTGTATACCAAAGAAACACTTACTTCACTTGCACGTCGATAATCATGATACACAATGAATCTATCACCAAGAACTGCATGTTATCCTCTTTGGTACGTACAAAGTCGGAGGCAACCCTTTATCCCCCTCCAACTCCCAGCTACTTAAGGATTGTACTTCCCTACCTACCATACATTGATACAACATTTTGCACCTACTTGAAAGCGAATTAATGTTGATCGGAGATTGGTTGTTTGACCCTTTGCTCCGGAGTCTTGACACCTTACAGATATATATACCACCGCTAAAATACATTTGTTAACAAATTTGAAGTTTAAAGTCTTTCAAATTTAAACTATACCTCATGTTTGTCGTTTAACTCTACTAAATAACTTGGCCACCACACGAACCCACCGATATCATCGCCGAGAGTAACAATCTCTTCTTCCGGAAATGACACAAAAGCACCAGCATCTAAGCAACTCTCAACTGCAACCTTCACTTCTCCCTCTCCTACCTCTGTGAAGTGGTGTCGGGAAATGTTATAAACTTTCCCGTGTCCCACCAATCTTCGATCAGGGTCTTCAACACATAAAACACATCTAGATCCATCCGCGAACTTTCCAAACGAGGGACCGCCGACGAGGGCAAATTCTCGAGAATGAGACACGAAATCATATTATCGATCGGGGTGGAACACTGGCGGCACTGGATGAGTAGTCTCCTGGGAAGAACTGGTCCTATGACGGGTAGGAGAAGTAGGCAAATCACGATCCAATCTCTCCAAAACAAGTTGCAACGTATTCTTCAAATCTGTGATCTCTTGCTGGTAGTTGGTATGACCGGTCGACGAAGTAGACCGTTGAGTCTTTCCATAATTTTCCCAATTGAAGATTGGGGGCACACGACCGGGGTGTTCGTCGTTTCCCAATGCCTCGCGTAGAATATCATTCCGACCATCGGAAGCAAATTCTCCTTGAGATTCTGTCAACTTCAGAGAGTCCTAAGTTTTAAAAAATATTTACCAACAATTGAAAAATATAAAATTAATGACTTAGAATTAATAACATATATATAAGCGATACAACTTACTATCTTCGAGTTGATCGCTTGCGACTCGTTTGTGACGTACTCCCCTCTGGAGTTTACTCTTGCTCTCTTCCAAGAATCACAACGAGCTACGGGAGAAGGAGGAGATAGGTTGCTTGCTCCTCACTCATACCGGAGTCAATTGCCTCTTGTTTCTTCAGAGCAATTTTTTCAGCCATCATTTGTGCTTCTAACTTTTGATACCCCGCTCGAAACATACGATGTGTATACTTGTTAGAAGATCTAATCTTTTGGTTTTTGGCTCGGATGACCTAAAATCAAGTTTATTAGATTGTCACTAAAAACAATTACTAAAAAGTTTATTTTGAAGCTCAGTTATTATATTCTAAATTAAACTCAGTTACCTCAAACTCCGGGCTATCTCTGGATTTTCTGAATAGCTCCCATTGATTCGGAGTGATAAAGTTATAGACATCGCATGGATTTCTATCCTGGTAGTCTCCGAATATGTACTTGTTCGTTAAATTTGTTTTGAAATCCCTCCAACGAACTGGCATGTATGTCATCCACTTTTTCTTGAACTTGTCAGTTGATTGGAACTCAAAAGATTCCTACAACACGTTAACTTCATATATATCAAAAGTTCGACTAAAACTATAGAAATCTATAATGAAATCATTACCTGCACGTTATCCCATATTGTGTCCTTCAACTTCTCATCTACATCGGCCCAACTCGAGAAACAAATGTCAACTTTGGCCCTCGCTAAGCTACCTAGATAACTTTTCTAATTATCAGACAGCATGCCTATCGGCTCAAGACGGTCATCAAACTGGATTAGAACTCTACCGTCTCTATTTTTTCTCCCCACGAATTCTTTCATGAGACAAGGACATCGTGAACTGTATGTCTTCGAGCCTTCAGACTATAAGGGAGTGTGTTTCTTTTTCGGAGCCATGATACTATAAAAGATGTCTTCAAACTCAAGGCATTAAAAAATAAAAGGTCAAGACATTAAATGGCTATTACAATGTGTTACAACAGAAAATTTGCACATTTACTATTTTTTCTTCCTTAATGGATTTTCAATCCATATACCTTCACTGTGGTCATCTCTAAACATACAAGTCTCAAGATTTATTTCTTCGTCTATTGAGTTCAACTCAGGTACTTGCTTAGAGAAATGTGGTGTCTCTTCATACTCAATCAGACTATCATCTGATACAGTTTTTTTCTTCCCTTCCAGAATTACTGCCCATTTCTTATCACATGGATCAGCCACATAGAAGACTTGTTTCGCTTGGGAAGCGAGAATAAAAGGTTCTCCTTTATACCATTTTTTGAAAAATCAATTAAAGTGAACCCATAGTCATCCACTCGAACTCCACTTTTATTATCAGCCCACTTGCATCTAAATACAGGTAGTTTGAATTTAACAAAGTCTAACTCCCATATGTCTTCAATTACACTGTAATAGGACATGTCAGCGTATACTGGATTCTTGTCTTTAGAACTAGACACATGATTGAGTATGAAGAGACACCACCTTTCTCTAAGCAAGCACCTGAGTTGAACTCAATAGATGAAGAAATAAATGTTGACACTTGTACGTTTAGAGATGACCACGGTGAAGGTGTATGGATTGAAAATCCATTAAGGAAGAAAAAACAGTAAATGTGCAATTTTTCTGTTGTAACACATTGTAATAGCCATTTAATGTCTTGACCTTTTATTTTTTAATGCATTGATTTTATCTTTTATAGTATCATGGCTCCAAAAAAGAAACTCACTCCCTCAGAATCTGAAGGCTCGAAGACATACCGTAATAGGACATGATATATTTGTGTTTCATGTATAACCACGGGGACAGATTGTAAATTACAAGCAGAACAGACCAAGAACTGTGAATGCTACTCAAACTACCGAAAGAATTCATTCCGTCAGTACATAGTCTAAGTCGTACATTCCTGGATTCTTCATCAAACACAGGAAAGTCGAAATCTATTTTTTTCCACTGAGGTGAATCTGCAGGGTGACGTAGCAACTGATCATTTGGTTTCTCATGATCAGCATGTCATGTCATGTTCTTGGAATCCTCCTTACCCGCAAACAAACGTTTAAACATTAGTGTTATCGGAAGATACCACAAAATCTAAGCAGGAGATCCTTTGATTTTCCATCTCAGCAGTCTCTTCATTGTGGTTTGGTCCACTACGTTTCATTTTGTATCTTGAAACATTACACATGGGACATGATTGTAAGTTTTCAAACTCACTCTTATACAATATACAATCGTTCGGGCATGCGTGTATCTTCCTATATTCCATTCCCATAGGACACAACACTTTCTTAGCATCATAAGTTCTATCTGGCAACTCATTATCATCTGGAAGCATCTCTTTCAATAACTTCAACATTGATGTGAAACTCACATCAGACCAACCATTTCCAGTTTTTAAATTGTACAACTTCAACACCGCTGACAATCTAGTGAATTTGGTACAATTCTTATACAACGGCTTTTCATTGCAACTCAACAAATTACCAAGTAAATCATGGTTGGACGAAAACTTTTCAGCTATATCCTGAACCATTTTCTCTAAGTGATCTTCCACACTAACGTGTTCTCTGTCATTCTTGGAACGATTAAATGATTCATTTTTGCCGTGTCATATCCACCGTCTGTAATTTGGATCGAAACATTTCTCAAACAAATGATCTTTCATTTTCCGAAAAGTCAGCACTGACATATTATGACACTTATTGTACGGACAATACGACATGTCGTTGTCCTTCATTTTCTTGGAATGTTTTTTGGCAACCTCTAAGAACATATTCACTCCGTTCTTATACTCATCACTCAATCTGTTTGAAATCATCCACTCTCGATCCATTTCAATCTAAACATTAGAAAAAATGATAGTTATTATTGAAGAAAATAAATAAAATTTCAATTTAAAAGAATGTGTTCGTAGATAAGAAGATTCAGAGACATTAAGATGAGAAAAGAATGACTCAGAGGAGAGGAGATGAAGTCCTTAATCTAGCGTGGGAATAAGGAAGGTTAGAAACTTAACTAAGCAATCAAGTCCACTATAGGTCCTTAGTAATAGACGACGCCTGACTTCGAGGTCCCACCGAGGACCACTAGTTTGTAGGAAATCAAGAACCTGGAGGTCCCTAATATCTCAGGGAGACTAGATGGGCAACGACGTTCAGGCCGAAACGCTCTTAAACATCGAGGACCACTAATCTGTAGGAAATCAAGAACCCGGAGGTTCCTAAAATCTAAGGGAGACTAGATGGGCAACGACATTCCGGCCATAACGGTCTTAAACGATTTCCTCTCCTTAATGCGTCCGAAAATCCTAGGGCCAACGTCTAATTGATTTTATTAAAACACTTTTATTAAGTGGTTTTTGGGTCAATGAAAGGGTGATGAAATCCCCCACCTCATCCCCTATAGGTGAATGCCCCCTAAGTGTTTTTCATACATTAATCTAACAAATAACACACCAAACAAACACTCACATCACTCTTGTTCCAATGCAAGTTCTATTAACTAATGCATGTTTTCTAATGAATGATGAGTGAAAGATAGTACGTATCTTACGTCAGCAATTTATGACAGAAATCGTAAATAAATAATAAATACGATGAATGTAAATCCTATATGATGAATGAACTTTTCAACTTGTTGAACTTTTCAAATGAATATCCAGGGCAACATGCGTATCACCTAGTGAATTATCGTGCAAATGATTACTACTTGAAAATCTGGAACCTATTGTAAAACCTCTACCAGAGTGAGGGTGATAACCGGGGAGCTACATTCACATGAGTAAGGATTACATCATCTCTTATGTTAAACTTCAACTTAAATCTTGCACTGACTCAGTGGCTTCGCATGTAAGTCGTGATGTCAACAAGGTTATGAGTATGACTTTTCAAAGTTCCACACAAATCATAATTTTCTCAACACTATCAATTCCTAACTCATGTACACATCATGCAGGTAGAATAATCTTTCTTAGGAGTCATACTACAATTCGTTTACGTTTTGACAAAATCATAAATCTCTCATTTTCCAAATGACTGTTTTATCCTTCGAGCCAAATAAAAAGTAGAAAGACAGTTTTCAAAAACATGAAAATAAATAAATTAAAGAATCCGACCAGCGACCTAAGGAACACATTACAGTCCTCGGCTACCAGAGGTGAGGTACAATGTACAAATAACTAAGGAATAACATGATGTTCTAATTTAAATGTTGAGTGTGTTTGAGGGGAGGTCCTGATTACAGAGAAAAAGAGGTTAAATAAAGAGGTTTCAGATGGAATTTCTTTTGTGAAATGGGCATGATCATACATTCATAAGCATATATTAGCATATTTGCCTATGCAACCACTTCTCTGTCTTATTCGATTGTAAGCAATCCCACAAGCCAAAGCGAGTTCGTCGGGCCACCTGTTAAAGGTTTTGAACCTTTGCTTGAAAGGCATTAATAATTAATACTAAAACTAATAGTGTTAAGTTTGTGCGTCCCATTCCAAGAGGTGTTATAAGATAAAAAAAAATTATACAAAAAACCAAGTGCATCCAAGCAAATAACCATTTCAATTTCAGTACAGTTAAGGCAGTTGACAAGTCAACAAGAATAAGTATCAACGTCTTACTTTGACTTCCAATTGTGATTAAAAAGTAACTGCTGGGGTGCTAGTTGCATATCGAAAATATCATTTTTCTCTTCTTGTTGAAGTTGTTGAAATCGTGTTTTTTTTCGTCTTGAAAGAAATAGTTGTTTATCTATTATTTCTTGATTGATCTTTGTGATTTGAAAGAAAAATGCCAAATAGAACACTAGAAACCTTTTCAGACAACAAAAACCGGTCTAATAACGATAAAGCATAGACCGTCGGATTCCATTATGTTATCACCAAATGGCCTTTATTCATGTAGTATTTATACTCTGCACTTTCTAGGCATCAATTACTGCTTGTTCCGTTTAAAAATATTTCGGTGATTTTCGGATCAGTAGGGCTTCCCACCAGAACTGTTTGCTGTAAAAATGTATGCTCTTGTGATCCAAAATGTTAACGCCAAGTCCGGCAAATCTAGACACATGCATCATCAAATATTGAAGTTTTTTTCTGTTTTTCGTATTTTTGCAAGTATATAGGAAGTCCATAGAACATAATTTGTAAAAATATATATTTGATGATCCAAAATTCTACGATATTTGCCCACACTTGGGTGAGATGTGTTACTGTTCTAAACTGAAAGTGAACCACACTGTTTGCATCATGGACGTTTGACATGTGAAATGAGATTTCGAATATGTGTATTCACGTATTCACCTCTAACCACTCTGGGGATAACTTGTACAAATGTTGTACCAATAATTTTGCAAACAATTGGTCCTTTTGTTTTGATTATTTGCTCTCAGATGTGTTCTGTAATAACCTAAACTAAACATCTTAATTAACTAAATCTAAATCTAATTAACCCTAATTAATCCTGCATGGAGAGCAGGAGGTGTTGGAAGGAGAGGGAGAGGGAGTTGGTTGGCTTTGGTTGGTTAAGGTTTAGGTGAATGATGATTGGATTTAAGAGAGGTGAGTTTGCCTATTTAAAGGGCACTTGAGATCAAGTTGACGTTTTGCTTCATTGTTGGATTATCCAGAGAGTGAGAGAGAGGCTTTCGGAGAAGAAGAAGAAGGAGAGAAGAAGTAAAGAAGAAGAAGAAAGGAAGAAAAGGAGAAGAAGGTGAAGTGTTGAGTTGAAGTAGCCAAAGCTTGGGAGGCTTCTCCAACCGTCAAAAAGGTATGCCAAATCTTCATTATAACTCACTTGTGCCTTGTGAGTGTTGGGGATCGACGTTGGTGTCGAATTCCCCGTCGGAATTCAACCAATTCAGAGGTTGAAGACGACGATCGGTCGACCGGTGCCTGTGGGCAGTCGACCGATCCTATTATTATATTGTTGTTTACCCGCGAACGGTCGAACGATGTCGTTAGACGGTCGACCGTTATGCCAGATTGTGCGGGAAAAAGGGGATTATGCTGTTATCGGTCGAACGGGACCACTTAGCCGGTCGACCGAATAACGATGAGAATGGATCGGTTGGGGATTTTGACTTATTAAACGGTCGAACGTCCTTTACCTTGTTCGACCGATCCATTCGATGCTAAGTCGGTTGGGAGCTTTGACCATCAAAACGGTCGACCGCTCTTTAACTCTCGGTCGACCGACTGAGCATTTAATTAAGCGGTAGAGTGCTTGTGTTGATTCGGTCGAACTGTATTTCAGTTCCGGTCGACCGAACGAGACTTGGGCAAAATATTGAAAGTCCTGTTATCGGTCGAACGGCCCCTTGGTTCGACCGATCGGATATATATATTATATAAAAATGGTATAGCGTAGACCTTCCAAACGGTCGACCGCTAGATGACTTTAGTTCGACCGATTGGTCGGTAATTCGGTTGGCGTGGTTCGACCGGTAGATTTGTTTGTACAGTACTGTGTACTGTGTGGGGGACCGGTCGACCGGTGTGCTTGTAGCGGTCGACCGATCTACCGCAGGTTGGTGGATTTATCCACACGCGATCCGTCGATGTCAGGTCGACTACCGGCTCCGAGGCGACGGTTGATTACCGGCTTTGAGAGCTACGGATTTCACCTTCGACGAAGGCGTATTATTGTTGTACCTTTTTCCTCTCTTACCGAGCGGGGTGTGAGGGATGTGTACCGTAAACCTTGGGCAGTTTGCGAGGGTTTAGCGGTAGGCCGAGGATGTTCCGGCAGGGTGCGCGCTAGGCGACTCTTGGGGGAGCAGTGGCTGTCGTCTGACCCGAGTTGTGTATTCGGCGGGCTGACTCGCTCCTTGGGTGCGGCGTGTACCGGGGGTTCCTTCCTGCACTTTTTGGGGAGCAGTGGTGTCGACTGACCCTTGTGAGGCAGCGGTGGACTGACTTGACCCTAGTGGCAGGAGTGGTTCAGTGCCGCGGAGGCGGTGAGGGCATTATTGTGGGCCCGAGGCGGATGATCATGTGCATAGCATTGCATTGTATTTAATTCCTTTTTATATTTTAGGAGGTTTGGTATACGGGGTTCCTTCAGGGAACTCAGGCATGTTTGTTGTTTGCATTTCAGGTAGCGAGCAGGGTTAGAGTTTGAGGTGGTGACCGAGGACGGTGCCCCCGAGATCAGATCCTGTAGTTGTCAGTCTCTTTCTTTTGAGGTGATTACATATTGTATAGCTTTTGTCGTAATCACAGTCAGTCTGTATATTTGACTTCCACGTGGATCATATTTATATTATATATGTTGGTTTGTTTCCCGTGACGTGCCCAGTGTTGACCGTTGACGGTCTTTATTATTGTTTAAATTTTCCGCTGTTTTCGGGTACGTTACAATTTGGTATCAGAGCGTTGATCTCGGCGTACTTGTCCAAAGAAACCACCTTTGAGTTAGGAGTTAGGTCTAGAGGATCATGCATGCACAGATTATATTGATATTGTCTTGTTTCCTTTGGCAGATGCCTCCTAGACGGGGGAAGGCGGTTGCCCATACTCGCGGTGAGAGTGAGACTGCGAGGGATGAGGCTTGGGAGGATGAGCGTCGGACGTTGTTCGATACGGTCGGACGTCTGACAGAGATGCTACAGCAGCAGACAGCACAGACTGGGCAGACGGGGACTGGTGCTATGCATGACCGGTTTATGCGCCAGCATCCGCCTACCTTTCTGGGGCAGTACGACGCAGAGGCTGCGGAGGAGTGGATCTTCATGATGCAGAAGATCTTCAGTGCTATTGGTTGTCCTCCAGAGGCGAGAGTGGGCTTGGCTACTTATGTTTTGGGCGGTGCTGCGTCCAACTGGTGGAGGTCCACATCTGCAGTGGTGTTTGCGGACAGAGATGATATAGCCTGGGAGGAGTTCGTTGGCGAGTTCAACGAGCAGTATTTTCCGCAGCATGTCCAGGATCAGAAGAGGGAGGAGTTTCTGAGTCTTCAGCAGGGAGACATGACCCTAGCAGGCTACATCGGGAAGTTCAACGCCCTTGAGCGTTACTGTCCCGAGATGTATGTTACACAGGAGCAGAGGGCAGGGAAGTTCGTCCGAGGGCTCCGAAAGCAGTTGAGGACGAAGGTGCTGACACACATGCCGAGCACGTTGGCCGATGCAGTGAAGAGTGCCTCTGTTCTTGATCGTGACTACAGGGAGAACTACCAGGATGAGAGGAGGCCATCAGGTAGGTTCTCTGGGAGGCCAGGAGGTCAGACTGGAGGGAATCCGGGCAAGAGGCCCCGATACGAGGGAGCAGGAGTTGCAGTACCACGACCAGAGCCTTGTGGTACTTGTGGGAGGTTTCACTCCGGGCCGTGCTTCACCCCCGGAGCATGTCATGGGTGTGGCCAGCTGGGTCACTTTATCAGGAGCTGTCCGAGCCGAGGAGCTGGGCCGAGCAGACCACCGGGTTTACCCGCACCAGGCAGAGGAGGAGGCGGAGGTAGACCACCTTTCAGACCCCAGCAGGGGCAGCGCACTGGCAGAGTTTTCACCATCCAGGCAGAGGAGGCTCGGGATGGAGGCGCTGTCGTGGAAGGTACACTTCTTGTCGCAGGTTCAGTAGCTAGGGTGTTATTTGATTGTGGCGCGACACACTCGTTCATCTCAGAGCGATTTGCGGGAGTGTTGGGCTGTACCCTTGCGATGTTGACTGCCACTTTGGAGGTCAGCACACCCCTGGGTCTGGTGGGCACTGTGGGGAGATTTGTCCCCGGCGCCACGGTTGTTTCGGGAGATCAGGAGTTTCCGGCAGACCTGGTCTTGCTACCGATGGAGGACTTTGATGTCATACTTGGGATGGATTGGCTGTCCCAATATGATGTTCGAGTCTTGTGCCGTGAGAAGAAGATTTTGATCCCGAGGAATGGTTTGCCTGATATTTTGATTAGAGGGATCAGAAGCAGAGGGGGTCGCATTATTGTATCTGCTGTGAGAGCTCAGAGACTGTTACAGCAGGGATGTGCAGCTTTTCTGGCGACACTTGTAGTTGCGGAGGCAGAGTCCCAGAGGCTAGAGGACATTGAGGTGGTGCAGGAGTTCGCGGATGTTTTTCCAGCGGAGATTCCAGGTTTACCACCACACCGAGAGTTGGAGTTCGGCATTGAGTTGGTAGCTGGCACTACACCACAGTCGAAGGCTCCATACCGGATGGCACCTGCTGAGTTGACAGAGTTGAAGAAGCAGTTGCAGGAGTTGATGGACTCTGGATTTATCAGACCGAGCGTCTCGCCTTGGGGTGCACCAGTTTTGTTTGTGAAGAAGAAGGACGGATCCTTGAGGATGTGCATAGACTACAGGATGCTGAACCAGGTGACGGTGAAGAATAGGTATCCCTTACCTAGGATTGAGGACCTCTTTGACCAGCTGCAGTCAGCGAAGGTTTTCTCGAAGATTGACCTGCGTTCAGGATATCACCAGTTGAGGATCCGAGATGAGGACATCCAGAAGACAGCCTTCAGGACGAGATATGGACACTATGAGTTCTTGGTGATGCCATTTGGATTGACGAATGCTCCGGCAGCGTTCATGGATCTGATGCACCGGACATTCAGGCAGTACATTGATATATTTGTGATTGTCTTCGTGGATGACATCTTGATCTATTCACCAGATGTGGAGCAGCACAGAGAGCATCTGAGGATTGTACTCAGCATCTTGAGGACTCAGCAGTTATATGCTAAGTTCTCAAAGTGCGAGTTTTGGTTGGACAGAGTGGCATTCCTCGGACACATTGTATCGGCAGAGGGGATATCAGTGGATCCGGCGAAGGTAGAGGCAGTGACACAGTGGAGGACCCCTACGAGCGTGACGGAGATTAGGAGCTTTGTTGGACTGGCGGGTTATTACCGTCGCTTCATCAAAGACTTCTCGAGATTGGCAGCACCACTGACGGCTCTGACGCAGAAGGGAGTCACTTTTGTTTGGTCGCAGAAGTGCGAGGACAGCTTTCAGGAGCTGAAGAGACTGTTGACCACAGCACCAGTTTTATCATTGCCGAGTGGCACGGGTGGATTCGTGATTTATAGCGACGCTTCAGGTGTTGGCTTAGGATGTGTACTTATGCAGCACGGGAGGGTGATCGCGTACGCATCCAGACAGCTGAAGGTCCATGAGAGGAATTACCCGACACATGATTTGGAGTTAGCAGCAGTGGTTCATGCACTGAAGACCTGGAGACACTATCTTTATGGCGAGCGGTTCGAGGTGTTTACGGATCATCAGAGTCTGAAGTACCTGTTCTCGCAGAAGGAGCTGAATATGAGGCAGCGCAGATGGCTTGAGTTCATTAAGGACTACGACTTCACTATCTCTTACCATCCGGGGAAGGCGAACACAGTTGCAGACGCTTTGAGCCGGAAGGTGGAGGTATCAGTAGCAGGCCTATGCATTCAGGAGTGGAGACTGCTAGAGTCCTTGGCAGAGTGGAGGCCATTTGTTGATAGCTCTGAGGGCGCAGTGATTGCCGGATTGAGAGTAGAGCCTCAGACAGTATCAGCAGTGATTCATGCTCAGACTACAGATGAGGAGTTGAGCAGTTTGTTACAGTTAGCTGCCAGAGATGGGTCAGATTTCAGAGTTGGAGTGGACGGAGGTCTGAGATTCAGAGATCGTATCTGGGTGCCGAAGACAGAGGACCTGAGACATGATATCATGGAGGAGGCACACAGATCGAGATATTCCATTCATCCAGGGAGCACCAAGATGTACAAAGACCTGCAGCGGAACTTCTGGTGGCGAGGTATGAAGAAGGACGTTGCAGACTTCGTGTCTAGGTGTTTGGTCTGTCAGCAGGTGAAGATCGAGCACCAGAGACCAGCAGGGCAGATGCAGAGGATTGAGTTGCCCGAGTGGAAGTGGGAGCACGTGACGATGGATTTTGTTACGGGGCTACCGAAGACACGGAGATTCCACGACGCGATTTGGGTTATAGTCGATCGACTGACCAAGTCGGCGCATTTCTTAGCTATTAAGACCACTCTTGCTCTGGAGGGTCTAGCTAAGTTATATATTGAGGAGATTGTCAGACTTCATGGCGTACCGGTCAGTATTATTTCAGACAGAGATCCCAGATTCACTTCGAGATTTTGGGAGAGTCTACACAGAGCACTGGGGACACGTCTGAAGTTTAGCACAGCTTTCCACCCACAGACAGATGGCCAGTCAGAGCGGACGATACAGACATTGGAGGACATGCTGAGAGCGTGTACACTTGACTGGGCCGGGCATTGGGATGATCATTTGCCGTTGATCGAGTTCGCCTACAACAACAGCTACCACTCGAGTATTGGAATGGCACCCTATGAGGCATTATACGGGAGACCGTGTAGATCGCCGGTATGCTGGAGTGATGTGGGCGAGAGACAGCTAGTTGGACCTGACATTATCCAGTTGTATTCAGAGAAGGTCGACGTGATTCGGAGACGACTAGCTACGGCGCAAAGTAGGCAGAAGAGTTATGCTGATACGCGGAGGCGTGAGCTGACTTTTGAGGTAGGAGATCATGTCTTCCTGAAGATCTCGCCTTCCAGAGGGGTGATGAGATTCGGGAAGAAGGGGAAGCTGAGTCCAAGATATGTCGGACCGTTTGAGATATTGGATCGGGTTGGTGAGGTGGCGTATAGGATTGCTTTACCGCCACAGTTTGCAGGACTTCACAACGTCTTCCATGTTTCTATGCTGAGGAAGTACGTGGCCGATCCAGCTCATGTGATAGAGATATCAGTACCGGAGATCCAGCAGGATTTGTCGTTAGATGAGAGACCAGTAGAGATTGTGGATCAGATGGTACATCAGCTCAGGAGGAGAGCGATTCCGATGGTGAAAGTCAGGTGGCAGCATCACAGTGTCAGAGAGGCTACCTGGGAGATCGAGGAGGATGTCAGGAAGCAGTATCCAGAGTTGTTTCGGTGAGTCTGTTGTTTCGAATTTCGCGGACGAAATTCTTTTAAGGAGGGTAGATTGTAATAACCTAAACTAAACATCTTAATTAACTAAATCTAAATCTAATTAACCCTAATTAATCCTGCATGGAGAGCAGGAGGTGTTGGAAGGAGAGGGAGAGGGAGTTGGTTGGCTTTGGTTGGTTAAGGTTTAGGTGAATGATGATTGGATTTAAGAGAGGTGAGTTTGCCTATTTAAAGGGCACTTGAGATCAAGTTGACGTTTTGCTTCATTGTTGGATTATCCAGAGAGTGAGAGAGAGGCTTTCGGAGAAGAAGAAGAAGGAGAGAAGAAGTAAAGAAGAAGAAGAAAGGAAGAAAAGGAGAAGAAGGTGAAGTGTTGAGTTGAAGTAGCCAAAGCTTGGGAGGCTTCTCCAACCGTCAAAAAGGTATGCCAAATCTTCATTATAACTCACTTGTGCCTTGTGAGTGTTGGGGATCGACGTTGGTGTCGAATTCCCCGTCGGAATTCAACCAATTCAGAGGTTGAAGACGACGATCGGTCGACCGGTGCCTGTGGGCAGTCGACCGATCCTATTATTATATTGTTGTTTACCCGCGAACGGTCGAACGATGTCGTTAGACGGTCGACCGTTATGCCAGATTGTGCGGGAAAAAGGGGATTATGCTGTTATCGGTCGAACGGGACCACTTAGCCGGTCGACCGAATAACGATGAGAATGGATCGGTTGGGGATTTTGACTTATTAAACGGTCGAACGTCCTTTACCTTGTTCGACCGATCCATTCGATGCTAAGTCGGTTGGGAGCTTTGACCATCAAAACGGTCGACCGCTCTTTAACTCTCGGTCGACCGACTGAGCATTTAATTAAGCGGTAGAGTGCTTGTGTTGATTCGGTCGAACTGTATTTCAGTTCCGGTCGACCGAACGAGACTTGGGCAAAATATTGAAAGTCCTGTTATCGGTCGAACGGCCCCTTGGTTCGACCGATCGGATATATATATTATATAAAAATGGTATAGCGTAGACCTTCCAAACGGTCGACCGCTAGATGACTTTAGTTCGACCGATTGGTCGGTAATTCGGTTGGCGTGGTTCGACCGGTAGATTTGTTTGTACAGTACTGTGTACTGTGTGGGGGACCGGTCGACCGGTGTGCTTGTAGCGGTCGACCGATCTACCGCAGGTTGGTGGATTTATCCACACGCGATCCGTCGATGTCAGGTCGACTACCGGCTCCGAGGCGACGGTTGATTACCGGCTTTGAGAGCTACGGATTTCACCTTCGACGAAGGCGTATTATTGTTGTACCTTTTTCCTCTCTTACCGAGCGGGGTGTGAGGGATGTGTACCGTAAACCTTGGGCAGTTTGCGAGGGTTTAGCGGTAGGCCGAGGATGTTCCGGCAGGGTGCGCGCTAGGCGACTCTTGGGGGAGCAGTGGCTGTCGTCTGACCCGAGTTGTGTATTCGGCGGGCTGACTCGCTCCTTGGGTGCGGCGTGTACCGGGGGTTCCTTCCTGCACTTTTTGGGGAGCAGTGGTGTCGACTGACCCTTGTGAGGCAGCGGTGGACTGACTTGACCCTAGTGGCAGGAGTGGTTCAGTGCCGCGGAGGCGGTGAGGGCATTATTGTGGGCCCGAGGCGGATGATCATGTGCATAGCATTGCATTGTATTTAATTCCTTTTTATATTTTAGGAGGTTTGGTATACGGGGTTCCTTCAGGGAACTCAGGCATGTTTGTTGTTTGCATTTCAGGTAGCGAGCAGGGTTAGAGTTTGAGGTGGTGACCGAGGACGGTGCCCCCGAGATCAGATCCTGTAGTTGTCAGTCTCTTTCTTTTGAGGTGATTACATATTGTATAGCTTTTGTCGTAATCACAGTCAGTCTGTATATTTGACTTCCACGTGGATCATATTTATATTATATATGTTGGTTTGTTTCCCGTGACGTGCCCAGTGTTGACCGTTGACGGTCTTTATTATTGTTTAAATTTTCCGCTGTTTTCGGGTACGTTACATGTTCTTATGAGCATATGTTATGCACATTTTATCGTCTCGATCAGTTGCCATTCATATATAGACTGACCTATGAGATATGGAATATACTTGCATTCGTTATGGGAGAGATTTCAAGCATAAACAGCTGAAGTTCATAAATTAAGTTGAGCACAACATATATAGCGTGGCCTCATTATTGTATTAATTAATTCTTCAAACATTATCACCAGAAGATCGATTACACATTAATTAAGTTGAGCACATCATATCATGTCCTTATTACCACACATCACGATAATAACAGAGTGAGGTGCATTAATAGGTAGCCCTCATTATTAATTACCATAATACGTACATAGGCGCATGCATGCAGTTACCATATTTTTAATGGTTGAATGATTCCATTAAATGGACAGAAGATGACGTTGTAGTTGGTCCCCCCTGGGCAAGTGAAGGTGCTTGTTGGATCATCCTTGGGATAGCTGTAGGCATCTGGGCACAACCCCTTGAAGAACCTCGAGTAGTCGGTCGGCCCACACCTACCGGAGTTGCAGCAGTAGTTATCGGTTTTGAAGACGGTGCATGGATTGTTGCAACCACCTGGCGCCCTGAGTTGAGCCGGGCATTGTCCGTTCACATCGGCGGAGCATTTGATCCCACGGGCGCAACCGCCAGTCGGGCTGAAGTCCATGGGCACGTTGAAACCATCGACTAGAGATATGTCTATAAAGTCGAGGTTCATGAATTGGTTTAATGCGAACTCGGCGAGGGTGTTGGGTGGTTTCCCATATCCACCGCACTGCAGAACGCCACCACAGTCACCAGTCTGGCAACTTCCACGGCCAGAGCCGTCAAAGTTGCAACCGGTGCGGGCCCAAATGCGACCGCCGGCCCTGCCGGCAGGCACATTTACGATCCAAGATTGTCCAGGATCGAGTCGTTTTCCTCCGCCGGGGACCGCGGCAGCCCATACAGTGTAAGGGCATTGGTTTATGACGTTGAAGGTGGCGGCGGAGGCAAAGGTGAAGAGGAGAGGAAAGAGGAGGAAGAGGAGGTGACTTTGGTTGGCCATTCTAATCTCTATTGAGTTGGTGGCTTGTACACTACTAATGGTGCATTGTTTAGTGGAGGATCGATGAAGGTGTTTATATATAGAGTTTTGGCAGACTCTTGACTTTTCCTTTTTTTTAAAAAATATTATCAGGTTTTTAGAAATTAGCTAGTTTCGAGAGGATGGCGTCTCCGTTATCGACTTATTTAGTTATTTAGTGGTGGGGGCAGAGAGTAGATTTAATTTAGAAGATCGGGTCTTTGCTTTAATTATTGAGAATGATGTTCAAGTATATTTATATACTAGAAGTAAAAATGATATTTGTATGAATTTCTGATGCAATGTACGTAAAGGTTAATATTGGAACTCTAGTAATGATATAATTGTAGTTGTATTCTTGTAAAAGATCAGCTCCATTTTATGTTGACAAGTATGATTAGAACGTTTCAGGTAATAAACAATATATAAATCTGTAATTTGATATCGCGTACACGGTACATCTATGAGTTTAGTGGAGGCAATTGACGAGTCAACAAGAATAAGTTCCAACATGATAAATTGAATTGCAATTTTTGTGATTAAAAAGAGGCTGCTGGGGTGGTAGGCCAGTGCCTTTATCAAATTCAGAAGATCCTTTTTTTTCTTGAAGAGTTTGTTGAAATCGTGTTTTCGGTCTCGAAAAACGTTGTTGTTTTTCGATTTTTTCTTAACTAGTGTTTGTGATATGAAAGAAAAATGTCAAATAGAACAATAGTAGGACCGGCCTAGCAACGACAAGGCACAGATAGTGATCTGGAAGCCTTTTTCCATGTAGGGTTCGTGCTTGATGAGGACCACGAAAGCATCTCAAGATTTGATGCTTACGTCAATCAATTTTTTAAATGTTTAATTTTAATATTAAGGTGATAACGTAATTGTATTTTACCAATCATGACTTGTTATGGGACAAGCTAATTGAATCTGCATTCTATTATGAATTTGCGCTTCCAACAGTTGCGATCAATATTGGGGGCATTAACAAAACAATTGATCATTTTTCGATTTAGGAGTGTATTTCGATCATTTTTGTATCGCTCCAATTTATCAGATATCTCCGAAAAGACAATCTTATTAAACGTTGCATATCTACAAGATGAACATCGTACTCCCTACAATGAGTTTTGACATATTTTTCTTTTGATTTTTTTTTGTTACTTTTTTTATATTTTTAAATCTGGTGATTTAAGGATGAGAAGGGCTTCTCTCCAGAAGTGTATGCGCTTGTTTCTGAGTAAGTTAACGCCAATTTCGGCAATTGTAGGACACATGTATCATCAAATCTTGAAGTTTTAAGTATTATTGCGAGTATATATAAGAAGTCCGTAGAGCATATCTCTTACAAAGGTTGTACCAAAATTTTGCAAACATTATTGGTCTTTTGTTTTGATTGTTTGCTCTGATCACCATGTGTTCTAATGGCATCAAAGCATATGTTATGCATATTCCATTCATAGCTTGAAGTAAATTATTAGGGTTTTTTTGGCATTTTGTTGCATGATCGTGCGAGAGAATTCAAGCCACGCATTTAATTTACACCACAAGAACATAAAGTTGAGCACATCATAGCACGTCCTCATTATTGTATTAATTCTTCAAACATTATTACACATGCATCAAGATAATAATAATAGAGTGGAGAGAGCATTATCAATAAATTACCCTCGTTATTGTCATGATATATATATATATAAGTGCATATGTAGCGTGTTTAAGGTTGAAGGATTGTATTTCATGGACAGAAGGTGACCTTGTAGTTGGTCCCTCCTGGGCAAGTGAAGGTGCTTGTAGGATCATCCTTGGGATAGCTGTAAGCATCCGGGCAACCCCTCTTGAAGTACCTCGAGAAGTCGGTCGGCTGGCAGGCAAAGTTATTAGTGCAGCAGTAATTATCGGTTTTGAAGACGGTGCATGGGTTGTTGCAACCTCCTGGCGCCCTGAGTTGTGCCGGACATTGCGCGTTCAAATCGGGACCGCATTTAATCCCACGGGCGCAACCGCCGGTCGGACTAAAGTCCATGGGCACGTTGAAACCATCGACTAGGGATATGTCAATAAAGTCAAGGTTGTTGAATTGGTTTAATGCGAACTCGGCGAGGGTGTTGGGAGGTTTCCCATATCCCTGGCACTGGAGTACGCCACCACAGTCACCAGTCTGGCAACTTCCACGGCCAGAGCCGTCAAAGTTGCAACCGGTGCGGGGCCAAATGCGCCCACCCGCCCTTCCGGCGGGCACATTTACGACCCATGATTGCCCACGGTCCAGACGTTTACCTCCACCGGGGACGGCGGCGGCCCAAACAGTGTATGGGCAATTGTTTAAGACGTTAAAGGTGGCTGCGGAAGCGAAGGTGAAGAGGAGAGGAGAGAGGAGGAAGAGGAGGTGACTATAGTTGGCCATAATTCCTAACTATATAGAGTTGGTGGCTTAATGGTGTATTGAGTAGTGGAGGGTGAGGTTATATTTATATAGATTTGAGGGAAGACTCTTGACTTGTCTAAGTTATCTTTCTTGTGGAAACTTGGTTTGATTGGAGGCCGTCTCAACCGTCGACGTATTTAATTTGGGCGGAGAAGATATTTACTTTCCAGGATAACGGTCTTCACGTATTGTAACATATTTGACAAATATTGTAACATATTTGTCCTAAAGGTATACAAACCGTTCAACAAATGAAATGCTACGTATTATAAATAGTGGTACACTATAGTACGAGACAGTAAGCGGTGTGTAACATATACATGTGTCCATAAGTTTTTTCTCTCTTGAATCGTGATAGCCCAAAATGGTCCTTGTTCAAATCGTAATTGACTTTCGACATATTTTCTCTCTTGATTTTTTTTGCTTGTTTTTTTTATAAAAAAACCCAGTGGATTTGGGATCATTACTACAAAAATGAGTTTTAATATCATCTAAAAAATATCATCAAAGACTTACAATGATACTATCAAAAAATGATTTATATGTTCGTGTCATTATTAAAATGTCAGACTTAATAGTTAAGATGTCATTTCTTCGAATGTGTGAGGTTTTTAAAGTCACTTATTTAGAAGTGACACTAAAACTTTTCCAAGGTATGCGCATGTGACCGAGAAAGCTAACACCTACTTTGGCGAGTCTAGGACACTTGCATCATGAAATCTCGAAGTTTTACTTTTATATATATATATATATATATATATATATATATATATATATATATATATATGTATACCAGTGTGTGTATACAAGAACACTTAAATGCCGATAAGGTGGCGTCGGATGTAATTAAGAACGGATGTACTTTAGATTGATCTATTATCCAAAACACATCGATCGATCGATCTTATATGCAATTTTAGAGTCATGAGCAAAAAGTGCAGTTAGATTAGTTACGTATAATTCGAAAGTATAATATATTGAATCTTCAAGTTGATTGGAGATTGATGGATATAAAAAATAACACCCATCCCATATATATATAAATCAGAAAAATATGGGATTCTTTTTAAAACAAATATCTTCTGGTCTTTTGGATGAGTATGTAGGGCCTGAAATTACTATGCAAATTAAGTAAGCTAAGTACGTGGAACCTCTAGAGTAATAGAGGGTGAGAACTGGGGATGCTACATTCGAATGAGTATAATCTAACGTTAATTTTCCATTGATTCGATGTCTTCGCACTAAGTCCTGATGCCGATTGCCGTGCCAAAAGGGTCAGTTGTGAGTATGACCTTTTCTATGGTCCTCGCAACATCATGAACTCTAAATTGTCATATACACATCATGCAGCTGATATTATCCTTTTTGGGAATCATATATTATACTTTTCGGATGTAATTAAGAACGGAGGTGCTTTAGATTGATCTATGATCCAAAACACATCGATCAATCTTTATATGCAAATTTAGTAATGAGCAAGAAGTGTAGTTAAATTAGTTACGTATTATTCGAAAGTATAATATATTGAATCTTCGAGTTGATTGGAGATTGATGGATATAAAAAATAATACCCATCCCATATATAGATTATAAAAAATTATGTGATTTTTTTTAAAACAAATCACTTCTGGACTTTTGAAAAGTAGGGTGTTCTGTTGCCAATTGCCGTGCCAAAAGGGTCAGTAATGAGTACGACATTTTCTATGTTCCACAGAAATTATTATTTTTCGCAACATCATGAACTCTACATTGTCATATACATCATCACGCAGTTGTTATTATACTTTCTGGGAATCTTACTCTCTCTTTTTTTCAAAAAAAGTATATTTTTCATAATGATAGTTTATTTCCCAACCAAATAAAAAAGAGAAAGACAATGTCAAAAAAAAGATAAAAAGATTATCCGACCTGCCGGATTCGAACCAGCGACCTAAGGATTATCTGCTAACACTACAGTCCTCCGCTCTACCAACTGAGCTAAGGTCGGTTGCTGATTTGTCAGTTGATATAATAAATATATTATTATATAATCACAAGAAAATTCTCACTGAGGTCTGCCATGTTGCCGGATAGTTCGTTCTACGTGGAAATTTATTTTGAGAATATACATCCATTCATTAACAAGCAAATATGTAACTGTTCCGGAATTTTTTAATTAATAAAAAAATAATCAAAATTAATTTTTTAGGAAAAAAATGGCACAATTTCCTAAAATTTTATTTTTGGTTAATTTTTTATTAATTAAAAATATTCCGGTACGTGTCACCTACCAAGGGTGGATGTAGATGGAGATGGGATCCAATGCGACGCCACCCCGGTTGATGGGATAACTAAAAGTATCTACTTTTTGATTTGTTATACAATTTTTTTTTTGCAATAAGTAATATTATATATTTTTTAGTAATCAATGACAAATCTTAGCTTTATGTGACTGGTATACCAAAAATATTATCGTCACATGGTATTGTCTATGTTGATACCATGTAATTTTATTGTTTTCTATTATTATTAGTTTTTTTATACTTTTGTGATACACTATTCTACTCATGTAACATTTCCAAATACACCAAAATACTGTGTACTCTACCAAGGCACCCAAGAGTCGAACAAGTAATCTAGTAATGGTAGTCCACGCGAAGTACCGACTACAACTACAAGATCATCTCAGTTAAATCAGTTTTTGTTCGTTGTTGATTAAGTGGTAAATTTGCATTATTGCAAGTTGAACTTATCCATTCTACGACTACAAGAAGAGAACAATGATAAAAAGGGTTCATATTTAGTATTATTTTAGGTGCTTAATTGTTAATTTACTTCTTAAAATGTTTATTTATAGGGTTATTTGATTGCATGTCCTTCCAAAGTGATGTAATTGAAAGTTTACATTCTCATTTTTTATTATTTTCTTGATTACACTTACATTCTCATCTTATTTGTTTGTACGTAAATGAGACTTATTTTGTCATTGTAATACTGTTAGAAATTTTGCAAATTAAATATCATGAAATTAAAAATATTAAAAAAATGACATTAATATTAAAAACAAACAAAAAGAAAAAAAAACATTTAAAAAATGAAAACAATACTCCTCCAATCCTCCCATCATGCCCAAGCAGGCCAAGCTGATCATGTCTGCCCTCACCTGAAAACACCCTCTCTCTCAGAGATTAAGTCAGCCTTCTGCCTCCTCGACTACTTCAACTCCGCCAAGCTCCATGTCATCACACACGACACCTTGCTTATCACCACCCTCCTCCAAACAACCTCCATTGGTGTCACCCACGTCAACCTCAACTTCATCAACATCACCAACCTCTAGGTGGCAAGGTTGGCTTCGGCTCCACTTCTCCTTCCTCCAAGCTCGGAGGAAGCGGACAATGTGGAGATTATAAGTGGGGTTGGGGGAGGGGGTGGGAGGGAGAGGGTTGGAGCAGGGAGGGTTGATATAGAGATGAGCGTGAAAAGGGATTGGTGGTGGTGGAGTTGGGCTTGGGAGGGGCGAAACGGATATGGGAGTAGGTGGCAGCGAGGTAAGATGGTGGTTCACATTGAGTGAAGATGAAATTTTTTATATTTTTTTTAACTTTTTTATTTTGTTTTTAATATGAATGACATTTGTAATTTTGCGAAGTTTTATTTACAAAATTTCTAACGATGTTAGACGTAAACTGAGTCGCCCATACTAATGGTGGATGTGCATAAAAGCAAATGAAATGAGAATGTAGGTGTAGTCAAGGAAATAGTCAAAATGTTGTAAAAATCAAATTACACTACTTTAGAAATGCACGTAAGCAAATAACTCTTCTTTGTAATCATTTTACAAAGAAATTAACAAAAAGAACATAATTTATTACTAATTTAGTTTTTGAATATTTGTATTACCAATTTACCTTTTGAAATGTGTCTATGCAACTATCTTTCTTCTACTTGAAACGATCATAATTTATTTGGTATTATCAATGAGTTACATATAGTATTCATGAAATATAATAGTTTTAAAAGAAAATGTACTTAGTTTATTTGGTTAATATATTGAGACTACCGTCATAAAAATAATCATAATAAAAACATACACACGGCACACATAAAACAAGACTAAAGAGAAAATAGTGTGATACTACCTTTTGTAAGGGTAATACATGCAAAAACAACCCCAAAAAAGATACCACAAATATTATCCAAAAGAGCCCACACATGTAGGGATAAGGAATTGTGCTATGAGGGGAGGAGATTTGCCTCTCCCACCTTACCTACACTAGTATGGAACACACACACACACACTATATATATATATATATAGGTCTAGCAATCTAATCCCCACCCCCTTCGAAATCTTACCACTTCTACTCTTAGATACTTCAAACAAACAAAACCCAAATAGTAGTTTCCATGCTCTTCTTCAACATTTTGATGTCTTTCAACCATCATGTTACAAGATAAATGCATGATACCGTCTTCCTAATGCATTTTCAAGTACCCATCTTAGCATAATTTTGGTTTCACCACAACTTGAAAGAGCCACAAAAGTAGAAATTTTGCTACTTATCATCCTCTTGTGATTTGTTGGTGCTTTTGTCTTGCATTTTCTTGTTATCTTCCCCCATTGATCATCACTTAGCAAGACACCACAATCCTTATCTTGTTGAGTGGCTTGTCTTTAGTTGGACTTGTTCCTATTGTGTTGCTTGTTTTGCTACCGCAATCAAGCAATCCAAGTAGAAATCCCAAGTGCCCATTCCTTGTTTGGTCGAATTTCTTGTTGTTGTTGTTGTTGTTAAGAGACCATGACATCTTTACCACAACATGTGTCATCATCCATCTCAAATCCCAAAACCACAAAGCCAATGAGACCCATGTCATGCCTAACCTCCCACCTCCCAACCCTCCACACCAAAACCAACTCCCTCAACAAGGGCTTCTCCAAGGCCCTTGCATCAACCCATGTCACAATTCCCCCTAAACTTTCCTTATTCTCCTTGCCCAATTGGAGGGGTGTCAAGAATGACTCGAAGACGAGGGATTTGCGGCTCAACGACGCATTCCAGTACTTGGATTTCATGGTGGACAAGGGCCACATACCCAACTTGGAGCAATCAACCCAACTACTATATGATCTCTGTAAGTCCAATAAGATTAGGAAGGCAATTAAGGTTATGGAGTTGATGGTTAAGTCCGGTAAGCCGCCCGGCGCGGCTTGCTTGACTTATTTGGTTAACCAATTGTGCAAACGGGGGAATGTCGGTTGCGCAATGCAGCTAGTCGAGAGAATGACTCAGTGCGGTTGCCCCCCGACCACGGCCACCTATAACTCACTTGTGAGGGGACTATGCATTCATGGGAGTTTGCAACAAAGCTTGAGTCTTTTGGAGAAGTTGATGCACAAGGGGCTTGTGCCCAATGTGTTCACTTACTCTTTTTTGCTTGAGGCTGCTTATAAAGAGAGGGGAGTCGACGAGGCCGAGAGGTTGTTGGACGAGATAATTGAGAAGGGTGGGAAGCCCAATTTGGTTAGTTATAACGTTTTGCTGACCGGGTTTTGCAAGGAGGGTCGGTTGGAAGTCGCAAAGAGGCTCTTCCGGAATTTGCCGAAGAAAGGCTTCCAACCTAATGTTGTTAGTCACAACATTCTTCTAAGGAGTTTGTGTTATGATTCGAGGTGGAAAGAGGCGGAGGAGCTTTTGTCTGAGATGAGCGAGCGAGGTTGCTCCCCGAGTGTTATTACTTATAACATTTTGATTGGATCGCTTGCCTACCATGGGCGGACCGAGCAATCTCTTGCTGTTTTGGAAGAAATGTTGAGCAATGGATTCAAGCCCAACACCTCTAGCTACAACCCTATCGTCGCACAATACTGCAAGGAGGGCAAGGTTGATATGGTAATGAAGTGTGTCGATGTGATGTTGTGCGATCGAGTTTCCTTTAACGAGGGAACGTACAATGCCATTGCTTTGTTGTGTGAGAAAGGAATGGTGGAAGAAGCTTATTCCATATATGAGAACATAGGTAAGAATCGGGATTTCCCGATGCACGACTTCTTCCGAAATGTGATTTCCTGCTTATGCAAAAAGGGCAACACATATGCAGCATTTAAACTCCTGAATGAGATGACAGAGGACGGATTCACTCCGGATACATACACCAATTCATCCTTAATCAGAGGCCTTTGCTTGGAAGGCATGCTGGACGAGGCGCTGCAGCTCTTTGAGGTGATGGAGGAGAATAATGTGAAGCCTGAGATCGACAACTATAATGCACTAGTACTTGGGTTCTGTAAAGCACAGAAGACAGACGTTGCGTTCGATGTTTTTGAGATGATGGTTGAGAAAGGATACAAACCAAATGAAACAACTTACACTATCTTAGTTGAAGGGGTTGCTCATGAGGATGAAACTGATATGGCCGCTAAGCTCTTGATGGAGTTGTGCTCCAGAAATGTCGTAAAAAGGAACACAGTGCAGAGAATCGCTATGCAGTATGATATGGAGCAGCTCCTGGATTGATAACTTGGGAAGTTGAAGTTTCTATAAGCTTGAATACTGAACTAAAACTTGGTCTGGAAATTGGTGAGCTAGGCTGATGGAAGTTTGGATTCATAACAGAAACTTCCTAAAACTGCCTAGCAGGTCCGA
Source organism: Triglochin maritima (assembly GCA_963682175.1). Taxonomy (NCBI): domain Eukaryota; kingdom Viridiplantae; phylum Streptophyta; class Magnoliopsida; order Alismatales; family Juncaginaceae; genus Triglochin; species Triglochin maritima. The sequence continues at coordinate 2,859,451 of OY821775.1, forward strand.
ATCGAAAATAGGGCAGAGAAATGCAACTTGATTGATTAATGGTTGGTTGCAATTTCCTTGAGAGAAAAAACAGAAGAAAAAAGAATGTAAGAATGAGAAGAGAAATCTGCTGCGGATGTCATATTTCTGTTTGACTTATAATTGAGGTGAGACTTTGAAAGAAATTGAGGTGAGACTTCGAAAGAAATTGAATTAATTCTTACGTAGTTGTTACTACTTGTTACATGCGTAAATTACACTCTTTGTTTCAATTGTACTTCATATATGTACTATGATATTCATCTCCTGCGTTTCTTTAATTTCATCTTTGTGTGATCCTTGAGTATGTTATCTTCCTATAAAAATTAAACTAATTTTTTTTCATGAGCAACATCTTTGTTCGGCTGTACCTTGAGTTCTTCGTGTGTATGTCCTTCATTGATAGTTTAAGGAACGCTAGAAACCCTCAACGAATTATAATTTAAACTACAGTTCTATTACCACATCCACGAGAGCTCACAGCCGCTATTTTGCTAGCAACATCTCACACTCAAGCGAAGCCATTCACAGGTACAAAACCAAAGGAAGAAACGAACCTTGCGGCTTTGGTGAAGATTGACACCAGATTTTTAATGACCTATACCTGAACGTGAAATACCAAGGGACGTGTACATTTTCCTAGGAAAATTCAACACGAAACCAAACGGTTACACGTAAAATAACACAATGAGAATACATCATGAATCAGCACATTCACCAGACATCAGCTTGCAACTGGAACACCAATGCAATTTTTATCCTTATAAGAGCCAAGTTTCCCCCTTCCAGCTCCCTTGATTCTGAAGGATTCTCACTCACATCAAAAGATCAAAACCAAGACAGAATAGAATACCAAAAGACATAGGCCAAATGAAGTTCTCATAAGTAAAAGCAAAGTCATCACAAACGTAAAACTCATAATAGGGTCTCCCACATAACAGAAAGTAACTAAAACAAAAGAGTTCAACCACTAACATAGGATGAGCTAAAACCCAAACTTGTCGAAACAGACCAAAAAAGTAACCCTCACTTCACACCCTCCCAACACGTTCATTCACTGGTGAGCAAACTACGGAGTTGAGCTTATGAAGAAGGGTAGACATCCAATGCCCGTCTAACTACTTGGATCTCTGCCTCATCTTTCGGCGCTTCCTCTTCAATCTCCTCATCCGCTTCTTCTTCCACTGCAACAACAAATGATGGTACTGTTAGGTGACTTAGGTCCAACTAGAGCGCTACTTTTTATAATAACAATGTTCAATATTTAGAGATATATGCAGACTCGCTTTGATCGACACAATATGCCAATCCAAACCAAGATTATACAAAGCACACAGTAAATGCATTGGCTCATGCAACAACTACAACGGCCGAAGTGGGACATCGTACATGATATACATATGAACGTTAAAGATTACGTGTTGGAACAATGAACACTTCTGCTCATTCTAATATTACAAATTAGACAGAAGGAATAAAGTACAATGTCTAAAACTTTAAGAGTCATAAAAGCACAGGCATGTTTTCCTTTAAAATTCAAAAATTAATATCCAGGTAACTGAAATCACTATCTAAGTGATAAAAGACCAGACTACATGGCTACAACATAACAGAAGAATGAAAGAGATAACTGTTCTAAATAGTTTGTGAAGATCGATCAAATTTAGCATGCTTAAAAACTATATGAAAATCCTAAATTCGCGATTCAAAACCAATTGCATGTGTGTATGTTCCTACAAAAAGAATTGATTCTGAAAACAACTCCAAACCACACCCCAAAATTGACCGCCAAAGGGTTACTACTAATCAATAACTTGTTAGAAGAATTAATACGACATAATTATTCTATCAGATCCACCAAATCTATTGTTAGGGTCTAACGGGAATTTATAACCCCACGAAACGAATTTCATTAAACAAGCAAACAAATTATCCGACCCAAACTAACATTTTCTAGCCCAAACAATTGTCCGACGTGAACCAAACATCAAAACCAAAAAAACTGAACAAAATATTCAAACTCGACAACAAGATCCTCAATATTATTATCACAGAATCAACCCTTCAAGCATCTGAAAGCATGTTGTAAACAACTACTTCCTCCTACGATCCAGTCACCGCACCAGTACCCGAAGGCAGAAAGAAAATATCCAAACCTTACAAGACAAATCTCACAAACGAACGCGAACCCACAAAACCCCATCACTTAACGCAACGTGTTCTATTCAGGTTCTAACGAACCCTAACGGGAAATCAAACGACTATAAAACCCTAGACCAGTCGACGACATGGGAAAACTACTAAAGGAAGCAGACGGGAAGGAAATACAGAAGTAAGGATCGGACCTTCGCCCTCATGGTTCAGGTGACGAGACTCCGATGGCGATCTCCAACTGTGCTTCCGAAGAAACAAACCCTAGAGGCGGCAGAGACGTGCGAGATTGGAAGAATGGTAGGTTTGCGTTGGCTACTTATAAAGGTAGGGTTTCACTTCCAGGGGTAATTACGTATTTTAATAACTTTGGGCCTATTGGGCCGGACTCGCTTCACAAAAAATAGAAAACCAATATATTACGTGTGGTAAACATAATTGTGTGCGTCGGGAAAAATAAGCAAACGTGTTGATTCCAGACGTTGCAGTTTCTTTCAGAAACCACGAAGTAGAGGTAGAGTGATGAATCTCCAAATTGCCTTAAAACATGTTTCTTAGGAGATTTGAGGTGGAACCGAAACAAGAGATGATGGTTGATCATGGCCAATTCAGAGATGGTGGTAACTTCACAAGTTGATTGAGTGAGAAAAAGGTAAATACCTGCCCATTTGGTCTATAATTTTCTTGCGGTCCGATTGCCGGATTGGGTTGGGTTAGGTGAACTTTGCAATGCGATTCGTTTGCCTGTTTTTTTGTGTACCTAAACTTGTTGGTTATTAAACTAATCAAAATTGAATTGAGTTTCATACTTACAAAAAAAATCGAGTTTAAGTGGAATTCAAACAAACCAGGGATGGATCAATCAAAACAACAGCATCAACGAAAGCATATTCATTCATGATTTAAACCAAACATGACATACCACAACTTTAAACCACAATACTATATGTTAATCCCACAACATGTCTAGTAATAATTATATATTCCCTCGTAGGAATCCACCTCATATTCAGCGTCAGAATCAACACAAGTGATAATGGGAGTAGAAGGTTTTGGTGAAGTAACTTCTTTCCATACTTTTTCCAACTCCATTTTCATTTGTATGAACTGGTACGTCTCGGCTAACTTCTTGTTCTTCCTAAACCACTTTCTAGTGCTCTCCATGGTGTTCTCCACCTTCTTCCTTTTCTCCGAGGCAGCAACTATCCGGCCTTCGATCCGGCAGCCAAGATTATGAAGCAGACTTTCCAGGTCACTCTTCGCCTTCGCCTTCTGCTTCCGCGCCTCGTCTTCCATGCGATATCTCTCGGCTTCTTCCACCATCCAATCTACCTCCTCGGCGCTCAACCGACCCTTCTCGTTCTCTATGGTAACGGCTTTTCTACGACCCGTGGCTTGCACCTGGGCGGATACCGTTAAGATCCCATTAGCGTCGATCTCAAAGATTACCGTGATTTTTTGACTTCTTGCCGGAGCCGGAGGTATTCCAACGAGGCGGAACTCTCCAAGGAGGTTGTTATCTTCAGTTATGCTTCTCTCACCCTCGTATACCTCTATATTAACTGCCGTCTGATCGTCCACGCAAGTACTGTACTCGGATTCTTTCACGACGGGGATCACGGTGTTTCTAGGAATCACGACTGACATTATATCTCCTGCGGTCCCTACTCCCAACGAGAGAGGTGTGACGTCTACAAGAACGAGGTCCATCACACTCTCATCTCCATCGCCGACTAATTTAGCCGCTTGAACGGCAGCGCCCAGTGCGATAGCCTCGTCCGGATTTATGGACTTGTACAGTTTTTTCCCGTCGAAAAACTCCTGCAGAAGTTCCTGAACCTTCGGAATCCTGGTCGATCCGCCAACTAAAACCACTTCATCGATGAGATAATTCTCTATCTTGGCGTCCTCCAAGCAGCGACTCACGGTGTCCATGCACTTGGTGAAGAGATCCATGTTCAGAACTTCGAACTTGGCTCGGGTGATTGTCGACCGAAAGTCGATGCCCCCGTGCAAGCACTCGAGGTCGACTGTCGTCTCGGACTCGAACGAGAGGTTCCTTTTGGCTCTTTCACACGCGCTTCTTAGCCTTCTGATTGCCTTTGGACTGGAAGAGTTGAGATCTATTTTATGTTTTCTTTTGAAGATTTGAACGAAATGGTCAACCATCCGACTGTCGAAGTCCTCCCCACCGAGGTCCGACTCGCCTGCAGTTGCTTTAACTTCCAAAACACCACCATCAGTCTCTAGTATCGAAACGTCGAACGTACCACCACCAAGATCAAACACTAGGACGACCTTCTTCTTTCCCATGGAGGATTTATTACGGTCCAGTCCATACGCTATGGCAGCTGCAGTAGGCTCGTTGATTACCCGCATGACGTTGAGACCCGCGATGCGACCCGCATCTATGGTGGCTCGACGTTGCGAGTCATTGAAGTAAGCAGGAACCGTCACAACGCAGTTTTTAACCGTGTCGCCCAAATAAGTCTCGGCAATTTCTCTCATGTGGGCTAGCACCATAGACGAGATCTCCTCTGCGACGAAGCGCTTCTCTTGGCCTTTGAAAGTCACCACCATAGTCGGTTTCCCGTTGACTCCGGCAACGACCTTGAAAGGAAACAGCCTTACATGGTTCTGCACGCTCGGGTCCTCGAACTTCCTCCCAAGCAAACGTTTCGCACCTACACAACAATTCGTTGAGGATCGATTTTCTTTGGAAACTATATTAGTAAGAAAGAGAGTAAGTAATAAGAATATATATGGTGTCAGAGTTAGACCGAATATGGTGTTGGTTGGATTGGAATTGGATTGGTTTTTTGCAGCATCGCCGACGAGTCGGTCATTGGCGGATGTGAAGGCGACACAAGAGGGAGTGACCCGATTGCCTTGCGCGTTTACGATGATCTCGACACGATCATTCTTCCAGGCGCCCACACACGAGTAAGTGGTTCCCAGATCAATGCCTATTGCCGGTCCACTCAATTTGCTTGTGCTGCCCATCACTAATGTCTATCTATGTGTTGTATGCACTTCACTAACTCAGTGCCAAGTTTAAGATAGAACTAATTAAAGTGAGACTGTTTGGGATTATATATATTGAGAAGAAGGGAGCTGAAGGGACTTGAGCGTGGTTTCTTTTCAACTATGGGTGGGAATTCGAAGAATCAGAGTAGTTAAAACAATTATGTCTTGCCTGGAATCGAACAGCCACCTTGTCAGTTCACGGTGGACAAAACCATCATTTCATTTCATTGAACTCTGTATCTTGGCCTCTGCTTAATTTCAAAACAAACAAACCAAAAGCTTGGCCTCCCACTCACTGTCCATATTAAACCCAGACGTGCTAAATCATGAAGTTGAATTAACAGAAGGCAACATTTTTATCGAATTAGTGTGAATCATTATTAAAAAATCCACCAAAAAAGAATAAGCCAGAAAGTAACAAACCAACTTCCCTACACCCTACTGATGCTTGGGTCCAACCGCCCAACCACTTTGAGTTTATTTGGTAGGATTTAATTCTCAAACAGTCGATTATAAAATCCATGAAAACATATTAACACATGTGAATTGATAAATTTAAATTTTTGAATGATAACATTCAATTCCTACTCACGTAGTCAGATCAAATGTTACAACCATTCTTTGTATTTTTGTTAAAAAAAATACAATTTTTTTGATAATATCTGATTTGTATGCATTTCATGGCACACTTTCAATTACATTACAGATGTCTTAATTAAATGTCTTAAAAATGTCCACAGCTGAGTTCACAATCTAATATTTCTTTGATAACATCATAATTACAAAGCGTAGGTAATAGCTTTTAACAAACAACTTTTGCCTCCATCATTCATTCACATATCACACACACACATGCAGATGGATCATGGAATCACGTACGTTATTTTTACAAACACACACGGGGAAAAAGTGGTCCCAACCCTACTGCAACGGCTCCTTGCCGGCGAACAACGACTTAAACGACGGCAAGAAGTCCACATCCGGCAAGTGCACGTTCTTGATATCGAACCCGAAGAACGGAAATTCGGGCATCGGTGGTAGCTTAGGCGACCGGATGGGTGGCATTGCGATATTCGGAATATCGATCGAGAGGTTCGACATGTCGGGGAGCTTCGACAGGCTCTCCAACGCTGCCGTTTCCGACATCTCGCCAGCTGCCATGGGAGGGTCGGACGGCAGTGGTCGGGCTGATATGCACCGGTTGGTGCCGACCGCTGCGGCCGCGACGATGGTGAAGAAGATGAGGTGGTGGAGTTGCGCCATGTTGGTTGGAGGATTGGAGGGTGTGGGATTATTAGAATTTGGAGAGGTTGGTTGGTTGGTTGTTTGCTATGTTTGGGGGTTGGATTAGCTTTGGTGTTCGTTGTTGACGAGTTTTTTTCTATTTTGTGGTGGTGGTTCCGTGAAGTCGTCGTGATACACGGATGCAGGAATATGAGACGTTACTGACTTGGTAAATTCATTTAATAACATAACCTCTAATTTTTAATTTCTAATGTAACGTTAATTTCTTATTTGATTTTCCTATGCAATTTTTACTTTTCCCAACGTAACTTTTGGTTTCTCCATGCAATATTCGGATACCAATGTAAAATGAAAAATTCATTTTTATCATTTTTTTTTATATAAGCAGGTGATAAAAATGATAAACTTAAAAAAGAAAAACAACAACTTAAAATGAAAAACATGTTCATTTTTAACATAAGAGTTTATATTTTTTAAGTACTGGTTTGTATTTTTTAAGTATGATTTTGTCATTTTTAACATAAGAGTTGTTGTTTTTTTTCTTTTTTAAGTTATGTTTGTTTCTCTTTAAGTTGTCATTTCTTCCTTTTTAAGTTATCGTTTCTTCCTTTTTAAGTTCGTGTTTTCCCTTTTTAATTTTTGTTTCGTCCTTTTTAAATTATGGTTGTTCCTTTTTGGATATTGCTTCATCATTTTTAAGTTGTAGTTTTTCCTTTTTAAGTTATGTTTGTTTCCTTTTTAATAATTAAGTTGTTGTTTTTTCTTTTTAAAGTTCTTGTTTTTCTTTTTTAAGTTGTTGTTTTTTTCTTTTTAAGTTTGTCTTTTTTATCACATGAGTTTGTCTTTTTCAAGAAAACGAAATCAAACCTAATACCGTGAAAATAAATCAAAAATCCCCAAAAATTAATATTAAAGACAAACCAACTTTAAACAAAAATACCACAAAGAAACAAACGTTTCAAAATAACATCGAAAAACTAAGATCGATTCATTACATAACAAAACCATAAACTTCAAATAAACAAAAAAGAAACAAACTTTTCAGTAAAAACTCAACACAAAAAACTCAAATCAGCTACAAATAACCACACTTTCATAAAAAATCAAGATCAATCAATCATAGAACAAAACCAAAAACTTTAAATCAACAACGAAAACCAAACTTTCCCAAAAAAACACAACACAAAAAACTCAAATCAACTACAAAGAACCACAATCCTCCTCATCTGTAAAAACTCAACATAAAAAAACTCAAATCAGCTACAAAGAACCACGTTTCCAAAAAAACCAAGACTAATTCATCACATAACAAAACCAAAAACTTCAAATCCGCCACGAAAATCAAATTTCCCCCCAAAAACACCATACAAAAACCACATTACTCCTCCTCGCCTCGAGAAATACTCCAACGCCAACCACTTCCTCCTCCTCCTCGCCGACCAACTACACCGTGACGTCCTAACCAACGTTGTTGGCGTCCCAACCTCCTCAAGACTCACTCCCGCGTCATCTACTCGGCATCCCTCTTACCGATCTTGTCTTCCACCGGGAGAAAATGATGGAGAATGAAAGGTTTGGGGGGATAATGCAAGGTTTTGAGGATATATGTATGATGGAAACCAAAGGTCACACAGTTCCGTGTGTGTGTGATGTGACACGAAATAAATAAATAAATAAAATGTGATTTAATTAATCTTTGATTTTTGCTGACTGGATTGATCACGTCAGACGACGTTCCAGACGCACCGCGGCCAAAAAAACATTTTACTTCTGTAAATGTGTGTTATTGCTAATGTTTGGATTTTAATTAATAGGGAGTTTGGTTTGTAAAATATGTTGAAAATTCTTGAAATTTAAGAGTTTAGTTTGCTTCCCATGGATTGCTATGGATGTTATTTTTTGTGAAAGTAGTCACTCAAAATTTGTTGTCATAGCTAGATGTATCGTTGCATGTATAGATAATATGGTATCTTAAATTTCTCTTGGTCATGGAACCGAAGTATATACACAATTTCGTTGGAACTTCGAAATTTCCATCTTTCATGTCAACTCACACGTGTGTGGGACTAGCTAAATTGGTAAAATCTTAGTCATAGATTTGCTTGATTCAAAGACGAGTCCCAACGTAAGAGTTTCATGTTGATTAGTTCGTTTCAAACTATAAGATGCTTTCAGGGGAAAGGCTAAATTACGCACCACAAATAATCGAACCAAACAAAATTATGAAAGTCAATTATAGAAGTTTTTGGGATCTCTTTACCTGTAGGTAAATCTAGTATTTCTCTTTTGTAACATCGTGTTTTAAGATATATAGTTGAACTTTAATTTCATTTCCCAAACACTCAATTATATTTTTTCGATATTTTTTTTATCATTCCAAGTATACTAAGAGCATCCTTAACGGGGTCATCCCCCGTGGATGACCCCATACGATTCATGTTCATTGACCGACACACCTGGTTGGCCGATTTTTGTTTTGTTTTGGTATTTGTTTGAATAATTAAGGGTTTATATTTTGATAAATAATTAGGATTTAAGTAGTTGCAGTTTATATTTTGATAATAATTAGGATTATAGTTTACTATATTTTGATAACGTTAGATTTTTCAAGATTTAATTTTTTTTTACCGTAGATGGTCAACTCGATTGATCATGTTCGTACTGTAGATTGCCAATTCGACAAGATAAGATATCACGCGCGTACTGTAAATAAGTGTGTTATATAAATAAAGTATATGTAATTTGGAAATAAATAAATTATTAATGTTTTTGGTAAATATAAATAATTTGGGAATAGAATAAAAATTGAGAAGAAAATTAATGTTGTAGAGGAAAGATAGTAAGATGATCTAGGTTAGGGGTGCACATGGGTCGGGTTGGGAAAAAACCCAACCCAACCCGAACCCGAACCGGTTTAGGTTCAACCCGACCCGAAATTTTTGGGTTGGGTCGGGTTGGATCGGGTTGAACCCGAATTCGGAAATTTTCTTCCAAACTTGGTCGGGTTCGGTCGACCGATGCTTAGACGGTCGACCGGTGGCTTGAACACCCGAAATTTTCGGCTTGTAAATGGTCGACCGAGTGATGTTCGGTCGACCGGTTTATTTAGGAAAAAAAAATAAAATAAAAATAAAAAAAATAAAAATAAAAATCGGGTTCGGGTTGGGTTGGGTATGTGTTTGTATGTCTTGGTATGTGTTTTCTTATAATTTGATTTCAGTTACGATGTTGTCGAGTACCATTTGAGTCCTTCCGAAAAAATACCATTTAACTAGGGAACTACTATTCATCGTCGGAAAACTACTTAAATCGCCCCCAAAAAGACATTTTTGCCCTTAACAAATCAATTAATACCGATTTCGTCCCGTGTCTTTAAACAAGGTGTTTGACTCAGTTTTACTCACATTCCTAGTACCAACACCACGAAAATGTCTGGCGAAACATCTGAATCCGGCGAGGTAACGGGGATGGAATTTTTTTCCTGACTCGAGCGTCTAACTAAACCGCCTCCACCAAGGTGGAGGTGTCTGCCTAACACGCCTCCACATAGAGGCGTGTTAGGCAGACGCCTCCACCTTTGTGCATGTGTCTCCTATGGACGCCACTACAAAGGTGGAGGCGGTTTAGCCAGACGCCCGTTTTTTTTTAATTTTCTGTTAAATTCAAAATTTTCAGGTTCCGTTGCAAGATTTCGGTGGTGATGGAGTAGATTACAGTGAGCTTTTTGACAGTAAAGAAATATTTACAACAATCGAGAAAGGTTGTAAATGGGCGAAACAAGTTGCAATAGGAGCCGGATTTTTTTTGGTTATATCATCATACAAACCAAAAGCAGATAACCGGATGGATTGTTACCTCAGATGTGATCGCAGTCGTGAGATGAATTCTCGTGATACGAGTATTGCACTGCGAAAGAATACAAAAAGAAAATGTTGCGGTTGTCGGTTTTTGGTAAAAGTGGTGGAGCGACGAGATCGTGATGGATGTGTTATTGTTTCTAGTATCATTTATGGGTACCACACAACCACCCATTGGCAGTTTATTCAGAGGGTCACCGACAGGTCAGCGGACTTAGTGCTGGGGCAAAACAAATTGTTCGGGATATGACAGAGGCACAAGCAAGACCCTGTTACATTTTGTTGGCGGTAAAGAAGAAATTTCCGGACGATAATCCGAATCAAAGACACATTTACAACTTCAGAGAGTACATGAGGAGGACGAAATCTGAAGACAGGAATCCCGCGCAGCAGTTTCTCAGAGAGGCAGTGCAGCATAAGTATTTGCATTGGATTGTGGCAGATAAAGAAACTAATGTCTTGACTCACGCATTTTTGGCACATCCGACTTCAGTTCAGTTGTTGCGTACATACCCATTCGTAATCTGTATGGATTCGACGTATAAGACGAACAAGTACAAGATGCCTTTGTTTGAGATGGTTGGGGTTACTCCAACAAATATGAATTTCCTCGTCGGATATGCGATTTTGCAGGATGAGACCGAGTCTAGTTACCGGTGGGTGTTGGAGAGGTTGCGAGATCTGTTATTGGATATTGTTAGCTCGACAGCAACAATTACGGACCGGGAGATGAGTCTGATGCGACCAGTGACAGAGGTTTTTCCTGAGTCAGCTCGTTTACTATGCACCTGACATATCAACAAAGACGTGTACAACTACGCATACCACGTATTCGGCAAGGAGAAGCAGCTTGCAGAGAGTTTTAGACGTGGAAGATGGAGGAGAGTCATGCTTTCTTATTCACAAACGGATTATGATATAGCAGTCCGTAATCTGAAGGATTCTTACAGTTCCTGGCCAGTGTTGACGAAGTATGTGGAAGACACGTGGTTGGTGCATAAGGAAAAATTCGTGTTGAATTGGACGAATCAAGTTTTTCATTTCGGCAACACTACGAACTGCATGGTGGAAAGTGCACATTCGACTCTGAAAGAGTGGATCACTACATCGACTGCCGCTCTCGACACTCTTTTCGACCGCGTGAACTCGTCTATTGAAATGCAGCTGACGAATATTCGGAACTTTCTTGAAGATTCGAGACGTCGAAATTTGGCACAGTACATAGGTCCTCTGTTTCAGCATATAAATGACCGAGTTTCGCATCACTGCTTGTCGTTAATGACTCAGGAGTTGATGAGAATGGAGGACTTAAGTGATGAAATTGAATATCGTTGTAGGTGTGCTCTCCTGACAACACATGAGATTCCTTGTGCCTGTACCATGTACGAGTGTTTGGCGTCAGGTGATGGAATTTATTTAGAGCAGATTCATCCATTCTGGAAAACACTTGTTATCGGAGAAGGAGTCCAGATGTCAGAGTTTGTTGATCAGTCAACACAAGACGTCGATCATTTTTGGAAGCTAGTGGATGAGATCTCGCAGAGCGACCCTGCAGTAATTCGTAGTGCCTCTCGTATTTTATACGAACAGTTACACCCCGATCAGTCGAACTATGGAGAACCCGAAGAAAATACTAAGGTACGAGGTCGACCTAGGGAAAAGTCGACACGTCGGGACCCGAGTGCCTTCGAGTATGATGAGCGAGGTCGTGGTCGGACTGGCAGTAGTGGGAGCAGGGGTCGTGGTCGGTCTGGCAGTAGTGGGAGCAGGGGTCATCAGTCTAATTCGTCTCGATCGTTCGTGAATACGGGTCAGGATCTTCTGGTATGTCGATATCTTTGTTGTTATGTTATTTAATATATATCAGTAATCTAAATGTGGTTGAATATATTATCTCCTAATTTTGTTGTTTTAATTAATTGTTATTTACCTATCTTACAGTGTCCGGACGGGTTGACGTGGACAACTTCCCATATAATGATAGACTGCCAGGAATCATTTTACCATTTTCTGGAAAGGTGGAATGACGTACGTGCTGATGGCAACTGTGGATTTCGATGTGTTGCCGATGTCTTTCATGGTGGTCAGGAGAACTGGTCGTATGCCCGTCGTGCGATTTCTAATGAGATAGGTGCACATCATATATATGAGAGTGTCTATTTCAGCAATGTGAGAGAGGCTCGTCAACGAATTGATTGGGGGCGGGAGAGTTTGTGGCGAGGATCATTATATGGAGGTTTGGTCCGACTTGTTTCCTATTGCTAATTTTTACAAGTGTGCGGTCATGTATTTTAGAGTGGGAACGGATGGGTCGTTGTTCCCGTGTCTTACTGTTCTACCTTGGGAGTGTCCGTTTGTCATGACGAGGCCTGTCAGAGAGTTGGTCATAGCTCATTTAGGGAGTTAGAGACATTTTATTCGTTTGGAATTACTTGATAATTTCTCAGTACCTCCTATAGCGACCTTATGATATCAAATGCGAGATGAGAGTGTTGTTGGATGGGAGGATCAGTACCAAAGTAGGATGGAGTATTGGAACCGGTTACGTGGTACATTTTGATTGTAATTTGTAACGTATAATATATCGTGTATTTCTACTTATATCGTGTTGTTCTACTTAATTATCACAATTAATAATCAATAAACGATTTACTAAACTAATTTAACTCATTATTAACATAATATTCTATTTATTTAAATTTTATCACAATTTATAATCGATTTTAACAAAAATTTAAAAAAAAACCGGGCGTCTGCGGGAGACGCCTACCATACGTGGGAGACGTCTCCCGCGGACGTCTGTTCCTTGGGTCGGGCGTCCGCTGGGGGTTCCTTGGGGGAGGCGGTTCCCGCGGACACCCGACTCAAAAATATTTTTTTTAAAAAATTAATAGAAATAAACAAGGTAATTTACCAGATGTGAGTAGTCAGGGGTCTCCGCTGGTTATTTTCCTGGCCTCCGAGACATTTTATGTGGTGAATAGAAGAGTGATATGAAGAGAAAATTTTGTTAAAAGAGTGAAATGATGAGTTATATTGGTAGAAAGAGTAGAGGGGCAAAATGATAATCTTACAAACGATTTAAGTAGTTTTACGGCGACGAATAGCAGTTCAGTAAAATTATCATCCTATAAAAAAAAATGTTGTTGTGTCACTAAAAACATCAAATTTCCAAAAATACCGTCAAAGTCACAACTATTATCTTGGATGTTATGTTTGTGAAAGTAGTCGCTCAAAATTTGTTGTCGTAACTAGATGCTTCGTTGTTAAGATAATATGGGATCTTAAATTTATCTTGGCTATAGAGCGAAAGTGTATACAATTTTGTTGGAACTTTGGAGTTTCCATATTTCAAGTCAACTCACACGTGTATGGGCTAGCTAAATTCGTAAATTCTTAATCACAACAGATTCACCTGGTTCAATGACCGAATCCCAACTTAAGAGTTACACGTTGGTATTTGTTTCAAAATATAAGGGAAATACTAAACGTCGCCCCAAAACTACTTAAATCGTCCCTTGAAATTACCAAATTGCCCTTAACAATATATTTAATACCCAGATCGTCCCGTGTCTTTAAACAAGGTTTTTGACTCAGTTTTACTAACATTCCTAGTACCAACACCACAAAAATGTCTGGCGAAACACCTAGATCATGCGAAGTAACGGAGACAGATTTTTTTTTCCGACTCGGGCGTCTGGCTAAGACGCCTGCACCATCGTGGAGGCGTCTGGCTAAGACGCCTCCACCATGGTTGAGGCGTCTTATCCAGACGCCTCCACGATGGTCCAGGCGTCTTAGCCAGACGCCTATACCATGGTCTAAGCGTCTCGCTAAGACGCATCAACCATGGTGGAGGCGTCTTAGCCAGACGCCTCCACGATGGTACAGACGTCTTAGCCAGACGTCCCGTTTTTTTTAATTTTTTTGTAAAATTAAAATTATACGGTGTGTTATCTCAAATTATTTGACGTTTCTTTGCAAGTTTTCGGTGGTAACCGGTCGGATTACAATGAGTTTTTTTGCAAGTGATGAAGATTCAAAAAATTTCCAGATCCAACATTTTTTAAGTTCCAAAATCCCCCGGTGGTAAAACATCATGACTTACAAATACCACCTCGACAGGTCGTTCGGGGTCTCGCTCCCCGGTGAGCGAGCGGCATTCCACCTCGCCGGTGAGGTGGTGGGGGTGGCAAAGGGGCAGCGTCCCCTGGAATTTTTTTGAATTTTGAAATTGTTGGATCTGAAAATTTTTGAAGTTTCGGTGTACCGAAGGGGTATCGGTCATCCGAATATAGTAATTATTAACTTATTAATTAATTAATTTAACAATTATCTAAATTTATAATCAATTATTTTTTAAAAAAATAATAAAAAATAATAAAAAATTACGGGCGTCCGACGGAGCCGCCCCACATAGGAGGGGCGTCTGGCTAAGACGCCTCCCCAATGGGGGAGGCGTCTTACACAGACGCCTGTCCCAAGGGCAGAGCGTCTGGGTAAAACGCCTACCCGATGGGTAAGGCGTCTGGGTAAAACGCCTCCCCCATGGGGGAGGCGTCTTAGCCAGACGCCCCCTCCTACGTGGGGGCGGCTCCGTCGGACGCCCGTAATTTTTTTATTATTTTTTATTATTTTTTTATTAAAAAGATGTTAGATATTTTACCAGATTCGAGTACACTGGGGCGTTCGTTGGTTCAATACTGACCTCCAAAACATTATTTTTTATGATTATAAAAGGAATATGAAGAGAGATGTGTGATAGGAGGGTAAAATGTCACGTTATAGCAGTAGAAATGAGAGAATGACAAAATGGTAATTTCAAGGGACGATTTAAGTAATTTTGGGGCGATGTTTAGCAATTCAGAAATATAAGATGTTTCAGAGATATTTTGAATATTGTTTATTTTCGAGTATTTGGTCCTTCAAATATACCAATGGGTGTTAGCAGCTCCAAGTCGCAACGCACTAAAGAAGGACCATTCCAAATCAAAATTTCAATTCCTAATTGTAAATACAATAAAAAAAACTCAGAGGACTTTGTGCAAACTAAAAACACCTATTTTATTTTATTTTTTCACTCAACCTCACAGGAGAAAAAACAAAACCATTTTTTGATATCTATGGGTGATCTTTAAAGAATTGTCTGAAGAAAAACCCAAACAAGAAGAGGAAAAATAACGATCGAAACCCTAACCCTAAAATCCCTGTCCAATCCTCGATGGGATCGTCCCCCTTCTCCAATCCGAACCCGGATCGAACTCATAGTCATCTGGACAATATCTGGGGGGAAACTCGGTAATTTCGAGTCCATTTCCACTTCTTTGACTGCTAGGGTTTGATCTGCTGGAAAAAGATCCAGAAAGGTGTGGACGATCTTAAAGATTCGATCTTTTTACGTTTTGGTAGAAAATGGAGCTGAACTTTGCTAGACTGCAGCAGCTTTAACCCTAGATTTGTGTTTGCAATCGTTTTGGTGATCTTGAGCTACTAGGGTTTGCTCGCTTGAAGCTTTGGGATTTTTGGAAGTTTGGATTTTGTGGAAAGTTGTGATATCTAGGGGTTAAATATGCAAGGAAGGCACTGGAGCCCTGTCGACCGGATGCGGCCGGATAGACCCATGCAGGGTCACGGTACGTATGGGTCGGGTTACCGGAACTTCAATCGCGGTGGGAAGTTCCGGCGCGGGCCACCGAAGTCCCACTCTCAGTCACACTTCCCACCACCGCAACTTCCGCCGCCTCCAGCTCCAATTAGTAAGATCGATATCTTTAAGGAAGCTGGACGGTTAGCAGCGGAGTACTTGATGTCGAAGGGTATGCTCCCTCCGAGCTCATTGCCGCCTAGGTTGACTTCAAGTGGGAGTTTCAAAGAATTCAGGGGTCGTGATCGCGAGAATTATGGTTTTGAGGGGCGGGGTTCCACTCTTGACCGGCTGGGGAGCTCTAATATGGATGTGGATTTTGATGTGAGAAGGTATAATGATGATTATGGTCATGCTGGACCGGGGCAGAGGGGGAGGAGGAGGAGGATGGGTAATAATGGTAGGGCTTATGGATCGGATTGGGGAAGAGAGAATGAAAGGAATGCTCCGTGGATGGACAAGTCGAGGAGTTTTAATGAAAATATGCGAGAGGATGATGATGTTGGTACAGGATATTGGCATAATGGTCATGACGAGATTGGAGGCGGAAGAGCGTCAAAAGCTGTGGTTGATGCAGATCTGGTATCCGACAACTATGATCAAACTGATGACACAATATCAAGAGGGAGTTCTTCGGGCACGAGGAGGGAATCTCCTCCTATAATAGATATGAAGTTGAATAGAGGGACAGATTCATCTGTGAATGCGTCAAACAATGAAATCAGGGAAGAAGTGAAGGATGGGAAGAATAGTAGTGAATCTGAGGAGAAGGTGAAGGACGAGATGGAAGGGGATTCAGCTGAGCAGGCCCAAGCAACAGAGGACGACACGGCAGAGAAGCAAACTAGCAACTTGCTAAAGTTGTGTAGCTTTGTGAAGGTGCCTACGAAACCTCGCTCTTCAATGGAATGTAGAAGTAGCAAGGTTGTTCAATCCCCTGTGGCTGTGGAGGTAAAAAAAAGTGATGAAGTGTCTAGTGTTGAGAAAGAAAATGCAGATGAAGTTGTTGTGGTCGATTCTGAAGCTTTCGAAGAAAAGAATGACATACAAGGGTCCACCTTCAATTCGTTTCCTAAGGATTCAGTGCCTATTACACCTGAAAATCCTGCTGTATTGCCGATCAAGTCCACGGAAGGTGAGGCTAATCAGAATGCACCAACTAGCACAGAGAGCAAATCAAACACCATGCCAATTTCTTTCCCCTATAACTCATTTCAGCAACATGTAGAACAGCCTATGCCTGCCACAGTATTTGCGCCTGAAGATAAGATATGCGCTGGCACATACACTTACTCTGAGAGCTCTTCTGCAATTAACAATCAGAACTTGCCTGTTTCTGAAATATCTGGAGTTGGAACTAGTGCAAGGGTACAGACACATGATGATGGTGTTACTGGAGACAAGATCGAAGGCAAGAAGAGGTCGAGAGATTGGTATTCTTCCATGATTCCGCAGGATGATGACTATCTGCACTTGCCCAAAAAAATATCTCCAAATGCTGAAGTGAAACTAGTCAAGGAGGAAATGGTTGAGGCTGTTGACCAGAAGAAAATTAGTGATACTACTTTGTTTCCAAAAATGGAAGCCGAGTCTTATGTAGAGTTGGAAGAAGAGAAACAACTCATCCCGAGCTCCTTCAAAATCTGTGACCTAAATCTTATGGGAACGCCTGAAATAACTGAAATTCCCGATAACGATGATGTTTCAGAGCATGTTCCAGATCCAGCTGCCCGACCTATAGAAACAGGAAAAGCACCGTCAGTTGATTTTGGTTTATCAATAGGTCGTAAGGGAAGCAAAAATGGTGCTTATGCTCAACACATGAGTGGTGGTAAAGCTGTTGAAGTGATAGATTTGGAAGATGATTCCCAGATAGAAAGTGGAGGTGACTCTTCTAAACCCAAGTAAGCAAACTTTATACTAGTAGCTAGTGAAATCCCATATAATTACTGCTACTAGTTTTTAGTCATGTTTTCTTTTTCTCGAGTAACAATAGCCAAGTAATGCAAGTCGAGAATGTAGATTGTTGTCAAATTCTTATTCATTACCGTAGTTGTTTTCTCCTACCCCTCATACAGGACTGAAGCGATGTATTCAAATTTGGAAAGTTTTCTGAATCATCCTGAGGGTACAGTTGACCTTCCTATTCAGGATGGATACAATCTGTCACTTTCTGACATGCTTGGTGCTGATATGTCAAGCTGTCCACCAGTTTCTGCGGACATGAGCAACCTGCAGCCAGAAATGGGGATCCCTGGTGCTGATGTTGTACCACCTTACCAACAAAATGTAAGCTGATGCAATGTTTCACTTTCCAGTTCTCTATTTGTTCTATCATAAACTCATGAGTCATTCCCCACATACATTACATTTGGTGTTAACAGTTTATTGCCTGATTTACATTTTAGTTGTGTTATTAATTATGGATTTTTTTTTCTGTCTGACTGTACAATGACAGTGACTGATTTATTCCTTTTCCTTTTCTGTCCCAGGGTATTGGTGGAGATGATGATTCAATATATGTATCCCTTGGGGAAATACCAATAGGTATGTCCTATTTAGTATTTACTTTTTTGGTTCCATTGCAAGAATCATGCTAGTATCATTTGATGTTTATTTCCCAGAGAAAATTTGTTTCTTTGTTAACCAACCACGGCAATATGTGCAATATAGAAAAATAATATGACAACTCTCACAATTAGTTGATGATCTCATTCAAGAGCTAAGGTACCCTGAATGTTTGGCAAGACAAGCTATATTAGAGATCAAATAATTTTCATTTTCTTTCTTAACTTCTTAGTTCTTACCGCTGAACATGTGTGCAGGTTTTATGGACGTGTGGGATCAGTCACCCCAAGAGTATGGTAAATTCTTTTGAGAGTTTGTTGTTGTCTCTTATTTGATTTGAAGCTGACAGCCTTAGAGCAATTATCCATGCTCAGTTAGATATGTTAATTTTATTTTGCAGTAATATATTCTTTATCACCGATTGTGGTCAACAAGAGGTTATTATATCTTCTAGTCACCACACCAAATACTAGATGGCCATACCTTGGTTCATACATGTAATATGCTTCTTTATTCGAATATTGCTTCTTATGGATGTATATAATTTGCTAGCATGATTCCCTTTTGTCATTTTCCTTTAGATTTCATTCAATTTGCTTTTGATGCATTAATACATTTCACGTACTTATATTGATGCATTAATAGATTTCACCATTAAATAGTTGTATGGTATTTGGGGAATACATGCAATAATACAAAGTACAATAAGGGCCTTACATAAAGAATCTCTTTATCTAGAATGATATTGCTCTACTATTACAAATGAAGATCGCAGAATTGGGTTGCAAATGGATGACGAGCAACCTCTTTTCCTTAGCATGAAGGTCCATAAGTTTCTCACAGACAGTGACATTTTTCAAGTGTCAAAATATGAAATTTATAATTTGGGGTTTACTAGAAGAACCTGAGGTCGACAAACAAAAATAAAACAGCTGAGGTTCAGAGTGGTGGAAGTTGAAATATGAGACTGGATATGGCAAGGAAAATAGATTCATGCGGCGAATCCAAAACTAATGAACCCTAGTAGGATCTTTCCATTGGATTGACCTGGAAAATATCATTTGGATCTGCTGATGGAAAATCTTGGGTGTGAAGTGTGAACTATTGAGTACTGCAATTGGATGGTTGAGCAATTCTTTTTAACTTTTGTTTGGATTTGGTTGAACAGTTACTATAAATTGTGTGGCCTTGTTAATTCTTATGCATGAAGTCTGTCAGAAGTGTGTTCATAACTTCATATCTTAGTCAAGTGAAATTGTTTCCAGAAGAAAAAGATGGTATCATTTTTCAGGTTATCTCATATGAATGCATGAGTTATGGTATTCTGTTCTCCTTATAATCTTATATGGCTATATGTTGCTTGATAGCTCCATATTCTCAATTATCATTCCTTAATTGATTCGTTAATATTTTGCGTTGCATACTTACTGCAGCTGATAACTAGGAAAATAATTATGATGATATTGCATCTGATAACTAGGAAAATAATTATGATAAGCACATGCTCCAAGTCTCTAACACTTGCCCCCTTTTTTTTCCTTCTTTGATTCTAATTTTATTTACAATTAGATTGCAGTTGGCTTCTTATAGTTAGTAAGTTGGTTTTGATTGTCAGTTTCATAGGTAAAACTTCATATTTACAGATTACAGTTTTAACCTTTTGCTTCTGTGTAGCTCAATTATCCTGTCGTTGACTCTTTTCTTGACCTTCGTTGTAACATTGCCTTTTTGTTTCACCATTTTTATTGCTGTCAGTTTGTCACATGAAACTCAATAGGTGAGTTTTTATTTCTACAACGATAATAACATTTTGCTTCTACTAGTTGTATTAAATCCACTTAGTCGATATAATAGAAGTGTATGAGGCTCAGGAACAAGATGGAAGTGAAAGGATGTGATTATATAATTCTACTGCAATCTTTTGTAGATTTTTACTCGACCTTTTGGATGTACGAACCTCCCTTATTATACAGGATCTGTGTATCATACTGTAGTTAATTATTGTTGTGTTAATTTTTATAGATTTTTTCCTCGACCTTTTGAATACAGAAACTTCCCTTATTATACAGGTTCTTATATATACAATATCGTAGTTAAATATGTTTGTGTTAATTTTATTGCTTACTAATAATTTATGGAAAGTGAGGGAAATGAGATCTACGTTTTATGCTTCAAACTTTATATAGTCCTAACTTTGCAATCATACCTCCTACAGGGGAGGATCAGGTTTGGATCTTGTCTCCATCTTTACTTAGTCCCCATCTTGGTATATTGCATAGGGTTTTGCAAGTCTTTGTGGGGGTAGATTCATTTCTATTTATGTCGTTGGAAATGTAACTTATCTATGCGATAAAAATGGTGTTAGGGTGTGAATCTGACTCCTCCGGATCTAACCCCGAGATCGATGTCCCCACGCAGAAAATATTGAAGAAAAGAAGTATATCAAATAATAAAATAACAAAAACACGATTTAAATGTGGATCCACCCAATCCACGAGGCACCACCCAATTGGAGGAAAAACTTCCACTATAGAAGAAAAATTATACTGAATTGCTAAACATCGCCCCAAAATTACTTAAATCGCCCCTTGAAATTACCATTTTGACATTCTCTCATTTCTACTGCTATAACGTGACATTTTACCCTCCTATCACACATTTCTCTTCATATTCCTTTTATAATCATAAAAAATAATGTTTTGGAGGTCAGTATTGAACCAACGAACGCCCCAGTGTACTCGAATCTGGTAAAATATCTAACATCTTTTTAATAAAAAAATAATAAAAAATAATAAAAAAATTACGGGCGTCCGACGGAGCCGCCCCCACGTAGGAGGGGGCGTCTGGCTAAGACGCCTCCCCCATGGGGGAGGCGTTTTACCCAGACGCTCTGCCCTTGGGACAGGCGTCTGTGTAAGACGCCTCCCCCAGCCAGACGCCCCTCCTACGTGGGGCGGCTCCGTCGGACGTCCGTAATTTTTTATTATTTTTTATTATTTTTTTTAAAAAATAATTGATTATAAATTTAGATAATTGTTAAATTAATTAATTAATAAGTTAATAATTACTATATTCGGATGACCGATACCCCTTCGGTACACCGAAACTTCAAAAATTTCCAGATCCAACAATTTCAAAATTCAAAAAAATTCCAGGGGGCGCTGCCCCCTTGCCACCCCCGCCACCTCACCGGCGAGGTGGAATGCCGCTCGCTCACCGGGGAGCGAGACCCCGAACGACCTGTCGAGGTGGTATTTGTAAGTCATGATGTTTTACCACCGGGGGATTTTGGAACTTAAAAAATGTTGGATCTGGAATTTTTTTGAATCTTCATCACTTGCAAAAAAACTCATTGTAATCCGACCGGTTACCACCGAAAACTTGCAAAGAAACGTCAAATAATTTGAGATAACACACCGTATAATTTTAATTTTACAAAAAAATTAAAAAAAACGGGACGTCTGGCTAAGACGTCTGTACCATCGTGGAGGCGTCTGGCTAAGACGCCTCCACCATGGTTGATGCGTCTTAGCGAGACGCTTAGACCATGGTATAGGCGTCTGGCTAAGACGCCTGGACCATCGTGGAGGCGTCTGGATAAGACGCCTCAACCATGGTGGAGGCGTCTTAGCCAGACGCCTCCACGATGGTGCAGGCGTCTTAGCCAGACGCCCGAGTCGGAAAAAAAAAATCTGTCTCCGTTACTTCGCATGATCTAGGTGTTTCGCCAGACATTTTTGTGGTGTTGGTACTAGGAATGTTAGTAAAACTGAGTCAAAAACCTTGTTTAAAGACACGGGACGATCTGGGTATTAAATATATTGTTAAGGGCAATTTGGTAATTTTAAGGGGCGATTTAAGTAGTTTTGGGGCGACGTTTAGTAGTTCCCAAATTATAAGGAAGAAATCTCACACAAATTCGCATCCTTAGTTGGATTTTTCTCTCTCTTTGTTTTTTACAGAATCCTAAATCTTGCTCTCAATTTTGGCATGTCTAAACCCACAAAAATACCCCCTTTGACTGCACAAAAAAACTATAACCGTTTTAAAAGTAGAAATGGATCCCAATTACAAATTCCTAACAAAAGAAAAAAGAAAAGAAAAGCCCAAATTGGGGAAGACCTGGTCAACTTCGTTTTCTCTTGGTTTTTTCCTTGCTTCTTTGAATCTTTGTGAATGTGCATCTCTCATGAGTATTTTATCTTTGTCTACGTCCTGTTTCTTTGTTGCCCGCTCAAAGAGATTGACCGAAAAAGAGAGACAAAATTCCAACAAATAGTACATATTATATAGCTTGTCATCCCTTAGCTCCACTTGTTACCAGTTTGCTGTGGAATTGGTAGACCTCCTGGTTCTTATTTCAGCAACTGTAGTATATTTTTCTATATTCCTTTCAATTTTTTTGTGGCTCAAATCCTTTGTGACGAAAACATAGTCGCACTTGTATACTTTTCGGAATGAATTTTCAATTTCATTCTTAAAATCAGAAGAATCATCCCCTGCTAGAATTCAATTCTCGGTCTCCCCCATTTCGTACTAAAAATCTATGAGGTGCACAAATCTATTACGATCAAAACGTCATCATGCATAATTTTGAAATGATAGATACAATCAGGGTGCAATAATTACACTGTAATAAACAAATGTTGTGAGCTTTTCTTTGGTGACAACTCTGTTGACTGCTACCTAGATGGTTGTCCTGCACCTGTAGAAAAAATTCTTAATGCCTGAAAGAAAATTACCTTGAGAATATTATTTAAAAAAATCCTTAAAAATCAAACCTCGAAACCTAAAGAAATGCAGATCAGAACCAACCTTAAAAGTGTAGATACTCTTCATAATTCCAAGTATTGGCTAATACCACTGCAATCTGATCAAGTTCTTCCTATTCTGGTCTAGTTTCAACAGAAGAACTCAAAGAATGAAGGAGAATCTCTATTTGAATTATACGTAGAAAATTCGAATACATCGCAACACCATTCCTAGATACTAGGAACTTACTGCATTTTATTATTATATATTTACAAGGTCAAGCTAGATATATGATTGTCGAAATAAAGAGCAGAAGTCTATTCCGATGGAGTATTGTTCTTTGGCAGTTGCAGACTCATGATATCTTCCCTTGGGAGGTCGGATATCTCAATGCCATCAGGCCTCTGTCCGCATTCACTGTCTTGGGACAACAATGGTTGAATGGTTTTTGTGTTTTTACGAAATACCAAATAAGCTACTCCGGCGATGTAGACTACAATAGCAGAGAAGCCAAATATTCCAGCGAACACGACAACTACAGTTTGTAGTCCACCATGCAGGATTACACCAACAAAGCTTGAGATTAGAAAGTAGATATTGATGCTCATGATTAGTAACCCTATGATCCATGTTACCACTGAAATCTGCAGTAGAAACATATTGGAAGTAAGAATAGACGGATGTAATAAAGTACAAAGCTGTCATCACGTCAGTAGCACCTTTCCTAAGGGTTGCCAGTCAAAAATCATAACGAAATATTTTCTTTGCATATAAATTTAATTACATAGCTTGTGCAATTTCAGTAACATGATTACATGAGGACCAAATATCTTCAGCTACGAAGATTTACTTTTGGGAAAAAGCATTGCCACACAAGCTCTTGCAAAGGCACAAAGGAAGAGATTTTTTTTGTGGTTTAGCTTTCCAGTGTTCTAGCTCCAAGAGGTACCCTTTGATTTTGATGGTGATTTTCATGGAAGAGTTTGCATTGCTGGTAAATTATTTACTTGGTGAACATCTGATGGTCTTCACCAAGACAGTAGATCAAAATGCCGAAGGACATGCTAGTAACAATATTTAGTTTAAGTGGCCTTACCGCTTTTGAGTTGACATGTGATCCCATCTTGGTCCTGCTACTGGTGAATTTGAGTAAAGGAACAAGAGCAAAAGGGAGTTCAAAAGACAATATCATCTGCACATATATCACCAAAATCAGAAAAAATAAATGTGTAATTGTGTACTATTAGATAATAGTCACAGGGATCAAGAAATATTTTTATAACTTAACTATATATTATCTCAAATACATTGACATACTAATAATTTCTATCATATTCCAAGGCCCAAGATAAATTTTGGAAACAAACATGCATAACTCAATTGAAATTGACAAGCTAAGAAAATAATGGTAATTCATGTACACTAGCTGTGTTTGTAGAGCAGGACAAGTAAGTTTAACAGAACAAAAACCAAACTCACTCTTGTAACTAATTCTACTATCTTGATTTCGCTCCATAAAGAACAGTCACACCATTCACGTCACATGCTAAATTAATTTCAATTTTTAACTATAAAAAAGGGTGAGAAAAATCATACATCTACACCCCCATCTTGCACTAAGTGAAAGAAACTGTATAACAAGAGTCTGTAACTGAGACGCAGACCAGATGTTCGTAAAGAATAACTCTTTTATATAGTTCGTAAAGAAAAAAAAATGAAATCTTAATTGATCACTAAGCGTCTAAGCATATTTACGATCCATATAATAAGCTGAATTTTGGTTCGTGTCTGCAGTCGTTACCTCTATTTCGAAACTTATCATTACCGTAAATAATTTTTTTATCACTTCCATATTCTACTTGTACTATCTTAAATATGTAGTTCAAGAGAAAAGAACAAGCTACTTTTACTAAATGGTTAGCAGATCTCTAAATAACTGGAGATAGAGAGAGAGATACCGAAGCAATTATGATTAGCCTTCCAGCTCCTGCAGAACCACCAATTATTGCTACAATAAGACTGGGAACAATTGCCAATAGTCGCGTAAGAAGATTTCGCAACCAAGGTCTAATCCTCAAGTTAAGAAACCCCTGTGAAAAAAAATTGAATGTATCCTAGAGACTTAAGTTGATTATTGAGAATGAAAAATACAATGCATATCCAAAGATATGCAAGTCAAAGATATATTAGAAATGGAAAGAGAAGCAAGAGGTAGCTTAAGAGAGCATAATTTCTCATCGGAGCAGTCAGCTTCTCTCAGCATCTTGTGTTATGTATAATCGTGAGGCCTCTCTATTTTCTGGTTTCACTTCATCAATCTTATTTGGCATATTCAATGAATCAATGGAACAAAGCAGTAGCATATCTATTTTCCGAAGAAAATCCAAGTATATTTTCAATGTATATGAAAAGTTTCAATAGACAATAGCCAATAGCTTCTCCATTTTTAGTTTCCACCGACGTGGTCATACCTGCATGACATATTGCCCAGCATAGGTGCCAGTAATGGTAGAACTCTGACCAGATGCAAGTAATGCAATTGCAAAAAGCTTTGAGCTCCAATTGCCTAAAACATTCTGAAAGAAAGCATGTAACAAAATATCAAAGGCCATGAAGAACAAAACCTCTAAATTTTGAGTTTGCTGCTTGGAAGTGATGCAATGTCAACTTTTTAAGGAGTAATCCAATGTCAAGTTTTGGAATAAAGGGCGATCATCTCAACAAAACCAATTACATTTTTTAAGCAAATACAACCACTTGCGTTTTATAGTTTGTCAACAGGTTCATGTTAAATTCTTAAACATTTCAGATGATGATCGATCATATAGGTTACTAGAATAATCTGATGATGAACAACGTAATCCAAATGCACTGGAAAACATATCACTGTTTGGCAAATATAAAATGCAATTATGCAAATAAGCAAACGTGAAAGTACTGAGTATAAGACCACACACTCTTAACAAGAATGAAGCCTTGTTAAGATCCAAATCTTCACAGCTCAATTTATCTTCTTCACTCAGATTTTCCGAGTTACAGACAGCACCGCTAACGGAAATGACACACACATTTATAAGGAATGCCACTAATAGAGCAAATCCACTCTCTATGGTATAGAACCTGCAAGCCTCCTGCCAGAAGAACGGTTGATTAGAAGATGATTGTACATCCAAACCACAGATAAATTTCAGATTCTGCAACCTTTTTCTTTTACGGTATAAGAATAACTACACAAAACAAAAACGTTTTCTTTTGTGAACCACATGGCCGTACACCATATTGTGATAGCAGAATAGGAAAATGAAAAAAGATACGATGATGAAGGAGGAACAATACTCAGCTACAAAGGTTTGCAATAGTAACTGCTGAAGCTTGAAGTACTGAATCTAAATATGTGCAAGAACTAGTTAAACTAATATCCTGTAGAGAACTAAAATTTACTTTGATTCCCTGAACCGAGCGCGGAACTTTCCTCGAAAGCACCAAAGCTGAGTGGAGGAAAAGATTGTGCCTGGAGGGTAGCTGAGCTAATTAGCTACAATATCAAAGGCTCAAATATTTCACAGGAAAAAATAAACTTACGGCATAACCATTGCACCAAGGAGAGAGATAGCAAGTCCTGTAGCTCCATTTCCATTAAGTTGAGGGACAAAAAGTCCTTTAAGAACCTCTGTTGCCTTGGGCTTCGCATAGACAAGTTCCACCATAAAGCAAACAGCCATAGTAAACACAAGACAAGCTATGAGTAATTCAAGTTTTCTAACCTGCATGTGCAAAATATTGCATCAGCTACAAGAGAAATGAGGATAAACACTTGTCATTTAGAAGATCAATTTTTCATGAACTATAAAATACCAAAACCCACGCACAAGAGTCACTTATTTTAGCAAATTGTTACAGTTTTATGGTGCTACGATGAAAAAAAATGCAACAAATAATGTATCTTCATACCCCATAGTGTTGTAACAATAGAAGTATTAAAGTACTGAGTCCTGATATAAGAACACCACACCATATAGGTATACCAAAAAGCATGTCCAGTGCAAAGGCTGTTCCAATAACTGTCAAAAGAGGATCATTTATTAGCACCTAATGACACACTAATTCAAATAATCAATCTGAGTATTACAGCAGGAGAGAAAATATTCAGCCGTAAAGAGCTAATCAAGCTTAGAGATGCATATATTAAGAGCCAAACCAAATGGAAAGAACAGCCCGACTAGCATTAGCGAATATAATTGAATATCCTGTATATAATCTGCAAAATAAAATATCTACACTCTAATTTAGCTTGTATTGCCAAAATGACAAATTTAATCGTATATAGATCTCCAAGTTCCCATTAGTAGTTTTAGGGATTCACCAATGACCTTTCATATCCAAGCTCAACAGAAGAAGAAAAAACATCCTAATATTTTCTGATATTGAAAGGCAAAAGAACATTTTCCAATTTGTTGTACACTTTCTTCTCTTTAAGGTCATGTGTTCTGTAGTAGCTTAATATCGATTTCTTTTCTTACATTTAGAGATCATTAAAGAATATAAGTAATTGAAACAAGAAATCTACATGATAACACAGCACAAACCTTCTGGTATGTCACAGGCAATTACAGCTACTTCTGCAAGGATCCACAATACGAAGTTTGTATTTCTTGGATATTCAGCTCTACAATGTTCCGCTAGATGTTTTCCTGCCAGTTATGTGTTTAGACTTTTATACAAATAATTAGTAAGTGTTGATTAGTACGTGTTGTTAACGAGTGCCAGTAGAGAAACAAACCTGTAACTACACCTAAGGTGGAGGCCAATGACTGGATGACCAGTGCAGCGCATGAAGCTACAAGAATGATCCACAGCAACTGACCCCAAAGAAGACCAATTTCTATGTCAGGGAAGTTCTAAATGGAATACCAGAGTAATTGCATTGCATGTTTAACAAACTAGTAGACTAGGATGAAATAGCACAGTTGCTTCTTAAATGTTCACCACAAGCCTATTTCTGAATTAATACACTACTATCTTACCTCTAGCATCAGATCAGCCTTTTCGATAGGTAGCATTTATTCAATTCATTAGTACATGAATCAGTATTAACTTTAATAATTTGAAGAGTACCTCATATTGGTATCGAGCTCCTGCTTGTAAATCTGTCTCAACTATACTCAAATAGAACACAACTTGGTCATAACATGAACATTTTTGAACAAATAAAGAGGAGAAGATAAAAGCTTGTTTTCAATCATACAATTTCCTGGATCAATGTAAGCAATGGCAACTAAAAATCCTGGTCCAATGTAGGAAAACAGGTTCTTCCATCCTTTTCCCTGCAATTTTTAGAAGAAAAAAACACTTATGTCAAAGAAATTGAAGGAGAAAATGGAGATTTAAGATACAAAGAAGAAGCAGATTCGATAAGAAACCTATACACAAGAGAGTTGAGTTACAAAAAACAAACCAATGTTCTTGCCACTAACAAATGTCATAATCCTGATGCAGGCTATCTTTCCTGCTTGAATGCACAATGCCCTAGCTTGGATTACATAGACCATTAGATACTCAGTATTGTTAAGATGTTCACACAAGCTGATGAGATGATAAACAGGTCCCAAGAACTCAGAAGTGCTGTGCTCAGCCTGTGTGAAGGACTATTTTTGCACACTTTTAAGTGATTAAGGTTAACCATAACAGTTGCAACACCTGCGGTCCTCCACGGTGTGAACTCAACACTCAACAGGAAACGAACTTGCAGAAATTTCTAATTTATAACAATGGTGCTATCTACTTTTGGACGAAAGGCTTTGTTCTTATTCTAGACAAATGGTTATAAGCAGTTTGTTTTCCTCAATCATCAACTTCATAATCTCCAAACCAGTTAATAAGAGAAATTTTGTAACAAGTTCTTACGAAAGAACAAAAAAATGCCAAGAAAGATATATCTAACCTCAGTCACTATGATTTGCTCGACATCGTAACTGTCCATCAAGGGTGTATTCGATGCATAGGAGTGACTGCCACTCCCATGGCTCGATATAAACTGAGACTGACGTTCCCCTTGCCCAGAAATCGCCATTCAGCTACTCTGCTCCTCCTTATTACAACAACAACAATAACAAATCCTTTAATGCCAGACAAGTTGGAGTAGCTAGATATGAAATTCATTAAGATATCACACTTCCAGACGCAACTCCTTGTTCCAAAAAAAAAGAAAAAGTAATTGCATTCGAAGACCACCTCCTCTAAACCAAAACTCAAAAACATCAATACCCTTCTCAAATCAAGAGGTCACGACAAATCTCCCCTCCACCACCTCCAAGGGAGCAATTTTAAATCCGAAAAACAATAGGAATAGCATCTCCATCAATTTTCTACACAAAAGGGACCAAAAAGCAACCAATAAACCAAATCTCCAAACATAAACAACACTTTCGCATCAAAAAAAACACCACCAAAACAAAAGCATGACTTGACTAAAAATCCCAAAAAAAAAACCCACCAAAGCCACTTTTCCTCCCAAAATGAAGCAAAAGAGGCCCTCCAAATCCAACTAATGGGTCGGGAAAAGCAACCGAAACCAACGATGAACAAACAACTGCATGCCGGAGGAAAGTATGGAGCCAAGATTCGTTTTTGGATCGAAATTGGGAAATTTAGGGTTAGGGTTAGGGTTCACTTACAGACTGGAGCTTGGAAGGTTCCTCTTCTTAGCTCCGTGTGCTCTTGCATGGAAGACCACAAGAGGTATTTATACGGATACGGAGGAAAATTTTTGGAGGAAGAGTTGGTTTTTTTGCATTTAGGCTCTTCTACTTTTGGGTGTTACAATGTTACGATCTAAATATGGAATTATCGTCGGGAACTACTATTCGTCGCCGGAAAACTACTTAAATCGCCCTAAAAATGACATTTTTGCCCTTAACAAATCAATTAATACCGATTTCGTCCTGTGTCTTTAAATAAGATGTTTGACTCAGTTTTACTCACATTCCTAGTATCAACACCACGAAAATGTCTGGCGAAACACCTGAATCCGGCGAGGTAACGGGGGCGGAATTTTTTTCACGACTCGGACGTCTGGCTAAACCGCTTCCACCTTGTTTTTTTTGTTTTTTTTAATTTTCTATTAAATTCAAATTTTTCAGGTTCTATTGCAAGATTTCGGTGGTGATGAAGTAGATTACAGTGAGTTTTTTGACAGTAAAGAAATATTTACAACAATCGAGGAAGGTTGTAAATGGGCAAAACAAGTTGCAATAGGAGCCAGATTTTTTTTGGTTATATCATCATACAAACCGAAAGCAGATAACCGGATGGATTGTTACCTCAGATGTGATCGCAGACGTGAGATGAGTTCTCGTGATACGAGTATTGCACTGCGAAAGAATACGAAAAGAAAAGGTTGTGGTTGTCGGTTTTTGGTAAAAGTGGTGGAGCGACGAGATCGTGATGGATGGGTTATTGTTTCTAGTAGCATGTTTGGGCAGCACAACCACCCATTGGCAGTTTATTCAGAGGGTCACCGACAGGTCAGCGGACTTAGTGTTGGGGCAAAGCAAATTGTTCGGGATATGACAGAGGCACAAGCAAGGCCCCGTAACATTTTGTTGGCGGTAAAGAAGAAATTTCCGGACGATAATCCTAATCAAAGGCACATTTACAACTTCAGAGAGTACATGAGAAGGACAAAATTTGAAGACAGGAATCCCGCGCAGCAGTTTCTCAGAGAGGCAGTACAGCATAAGTATTGCATTGGATTGTGGCAGATGAAGAAACTAATGTCTTGACTCACGCATTTTTGGCACATCCGACTTCAGTTCAGTTGTTGCGTACATACCCATTCGTGATCTGTATGGATTCGACGTATAAGACAAACAAGTACAAGATGTTTTTGTTTGAGATGGTTGGGGTTACTCCAACAAATATGAATTTCCTCGTCGGATATGCGATTTTGCAGGATGAGACCGAGTCTAGTTACCGGTGGGTGTTGGAGAGGTTGCGAGATCTGTTATTGGATATTCTTAGCCCGACAGCAATAATTACGGACCGAGAGATGGGTCTGATGCGACCAGTGGCAGATGTTTTTCCTGAGTCAGCTCATTTACTATGCACCTGGCATATCAACAAAGACGTGTACAACTACGCATATCACGTATTCGGCAAGGAGGATGGAGGAGAGTCATGCTTTCTGATTCACAGACGGATTACGATAGATCAGTCCGTAATCTGAAGGATTCTTACAGTTCCTGGCCAGTGCTGACGAAGTATGTGGAAGACACGTGGTTGGTGCATAAGGAAAAATTCGTGTTGAATTGGACGAATCAAGTTCTTCATTTCGGCAACACTACGAACTGCAGGGTGGAAAGTGCACATTCGGCTCTGAAAGAGTGGATCACTACATCGACTGCCGCTCTCGACACTCTTTTCGACCGCGTGAACTCGTCTATTGAAATGCAGCTGACGAATATTCGGAACTTTCTTGAAGATTCGAGACGTCGAAATTTGGCACATTACATAGGTCCTCTGTTTCAGCATATAAATGGCCGAGTTTCGCATCACTGCTTGTCGTTAATGACTCAGGAGTTGAAGAGAATGCAGGACTTAAGTGATGAAATTGAATATCGTTGTGGATGTGCTTTCCTGACAACACATGGGATTCCTTGTGCATGTACCATGTACGAGTGTTTCGTGTCAGGTGATGAAATTTATTTAGAGCAGATTCATCCATTCTGGAAAACACTTGTTATCGGAGAAGGAGTCCAGATGTCAGAGTTTGTTGATCAGTCAACACAAGACACCGAGCATTTTCGGAAGCTAGTGGATGAGATCTCGCAGAGCGATCCTGCAGTAATTCGTAGTGCCTCTCGTATTTTATACGAACAATTACACCCCGATCAGTCGAACTATGGAGAACCCGAAGAAAATACTAAGGTACGAGGTCGACCTAGGGGAAAGTCGACACGTCGGGACCCGAGTGCCTTCGAGTATGCTGAGCGAGGTCGTGGTCGGTCTTGTAGTAGTGGGAGCAGGGGTCGTGGTCGGTCTGGCAGTAGTGGGAGCAGGGGTCGTCGGTCTAATTCGTCTCGATCGTCCTTGAATACGGGCACAAGATCTTCTGGTATGTCGATATCTTTGTTGTTATGTTATTTAATATATATTAGTAATCTAAATGGGGTTGAATATATTATCTCCTAATTTTGTTGTTTTAATGAATTGTTATTTACCTATTTTACAGTGTCTGAACGGGTTGACGTGGACAACTTCCCATATAATGATAGACTGCCAGGAATCATTTTGTCATTTCTGCAAAGGTGGAATGACGTACGTGCTGATGGCAACATGTGTTGCCGATGTGTTGCCGATGTCTTTCATGGTGGTCAGGAGAACTGGTCGTACGCCCGTCGTGCGATTTCTAATGAGATAGGTGCACATCCTATTTATGAGATAGTCTATTTCGGCCATGTGAGAGAGACTCGTCAACGAATTGATTGGGGGCAGGGGAGATTGTGGTGATGATCATTATATGGAGGTTTGGTCCGACTTGTTTCCTATTGCGAATTTTTACAAGTGTGCGGTCATGTATTTCGCAGTGGGAACGGATGGTTCGTTGTTCCCGTGTCTTACTGTTCTACCCTGGGAGTGTCCCTCAACCATGACGAGGCCTGTCAGAGAGTTGATCATTGCTCATTTAGGGAGTTACGCTCATTTTATTCGTTTGGAATTACTTGATGATTTCCCAGTACCTCCTATAGCGACCTTATGGTATCAAATGCGAGATGAGAGTGTAGTTGGATGGGAGGATCAGTACCAAAGTAGGATGGAGTATTGGAACCAGTTACGTTGATTGTAATTTGTAATGTTTTGTAATGTATAATATATCGTGTATTTCTACTTATATTGTCTTGTCTTTTTACCGTATTTTAAATTTAAATATTATTTCATATCTAAAGAAATAAGTTGGAAATCTTTTCGTGAAAAATAAATATTAAAAAATACGATAGTCAAATAAATATGTAGAAGATATGTTCGTCAGAAATAAATAATAAGAGTACACAAATAAACATAAGCAAATACCAACAAATGTACTAACAGTGCAACAAAACGAAAGTAAAAGCAAGACAACTACAGCTCAGCATCTGAATCATGGTCCGAAACGCCCAACTGGCTGTTCCAATCCTCGATCAGGCGATCCCAATCTGTACATGCAAGTCTCGTCGCCTCAGTCGGCATGATGTCTCTCTCTCTCTCTCGCAAGAACGACTGCGTACACCGTATTGCCCTACTCATCCACTGTATGTAAAATAAAATTAGCGTACAATAACAAAATATACTTTAAAATTAAAAAATAAATTAGATAAACTTACCGCATCGGCACATGTCCTATCTAGTGGTCTCTCCGGTCTCGGAATGATACCGCGTACGAGTAGTGGATGTGAGCACCTACCGAACCACTGCAAATAATCTGGAGCACAAGTGGAGGGGTCGCGGCTACGACTCAGATCGGCGATGTGTAGTCGTCCTACTCTCGGAAATGTCCTCCAAACCGATTCCGCAGACGAAACGTTGTGCCTGACGTCGTACGTCGTCGCAGTCGTAGACTGATGAGAATTAAATTTATACCGCAAGTGCACGGCGTCTATGAAGACGTGGCAAGTACGGGTCGAACACAAGGAGGGAGAGATTTCGTTATTTTTGTTATTTCGATTGAGGGGAAGAAGTAGAGAAAAATCAATTAGGGTTTTTGGAGTTTTTGGTTTAATTAACTAAAGTACGAAACAAAAGCAATTAAAATTAAAACAAGAACAAAGAGAGAAATCCGTGGGGTGGAGGTTTAGATTTAGGTTTAGAGTAGAGAATTACTGAAACTTATTATAAATCATGTTAGTTATGAAGCATTACAAGATAAATGACTTAACATAAACTCAAGTAATCAAAATACACTAATCATGAACTTAAAATAATAACATGCATTCATCATTCTCTAACCCTAATTCCATCACCTCCACCCTTTGGAAAGAGTTAGAAACTCATAGAGGGAGGAAGAAGAAGGGATCCTAGAGACATTAAAAGAAAGGAGAGACAAAACAAAATAAAACAGAAATTTATTACTAATGATCCAAGACCAAAGGTTCAAAGATGTGTTACATTCGTCCTACAGGGCTATTTATAGCCGATACAGGGGATACCAATACATAAAAGGATAGTACACGCGTCGACCCGGCACTGGACAAAAATCGGGCACACAGATCAATGACTGGGCGGCGGAAACGCCGCATATTGAAGGTGTTGTGCGGCGAAAATGCCGCACAATCAGGTCTGCTCGGGTCCGGATTTTGGTCATGTGTTTATGGTATGATTTGATCTTTATTTACGTGTCTGGATGATTCTTTCCATTGTCTTGAACTCCGGATTAATTCCTTCCATTGTTGGAGATTTATATTTGACTTTTCTTTTGACTTTTCCAACAAAATAACTTGATCCTTTTCTTTTGCAATCAGGTCCTTAGTATTTTGCAATTAAGCCCTTGACCTTTTTGTAATTAGCTCCTTGAATGCTTTTATGCTTGGATGCATTTCCATTTGAAACCCGATAAGCTTGAATTCGGTCTTTATGATAGAAATGAATCTTTTGCAAACGTTTATGCCCGGAATGTGGGTAATCTGCATCCAAGTCCCTGTATTCTGTAAATACGACTAAACACATACCTTAGTAGCATTTATTGATATAAAAGTAATCTAAATGAAAGACATATGATGCAATGTATGCAATGCATCAAATACCCCCACACCTAGATTTTGCTAGTCCCTAGCAAAACAGAATATAAGAAAATGAAAACAGGGAAATCCTAACTCACTTTCGTAGGAATCACGGTTGCACTTAGCATGTGCAACAAGCCTTTAAACCTCCAGGTTGCCTTAGAGGACGAGTTTTGTCTCGTGAGGGTTTTCAGTTGACACACCCACAAAGTCTTAATTCCATTAATAGCTCTTAATATTTCTGCCTTAACCTTATACATCTCACTTAAAGTTCTCGCATGCTCATTATACAGTTCTAACTTATAAAAAGTTTGACTTGGTCTTTATTCCTCCACATTCACACCACTAACCCCTCTACACATGTTATCACATAAATTATTTTGCACGCCTCCTCTGGTGGTGAAGTATCATTTGGATCAACCATGGCATGGATCATTCCTTTAGCTTTGGGCCTTGAGTATCTTAAAGTATTTATTTATTTTTTTCCTTTTTCCGTGATTCAACACATTTGCTTTTCTTTTTAACACTTATACCCTTTTTGCATTCGTGTAGCGAGTTTGGTCGATAATCCCGAGCTGGCAGACTCAAGTTACCGGGTTTCAAGATACCCCTACGGACCAGTGACTCGAAGACTTGGGCTTTTGTAATTATTTTGCAAAATGTGTTTTCCTCACTTTATTTTTATTTTATTTTACTTTTATTTTCCTCAAGGCTTAATTGCTATTAGAAGTCCACACTTCCCGGTATATTTTCCTCAACCTCTGCTTTTTATCAACCACTTCAAAGATTTGATTCATCCAATTTAAGTGCATACATGTCTTACAAGGGCCATGGGTTATTTCTTTGGAACTTAGATTTATGTCATAATTTCTACAAGCAGAACTATATAATAAGGAACAAAAACTTAATGCAATTTGTACACGGGTTTTGGCAGTTCAATCTTAAGCTATGTCATAGAATATATTTTTTTTATTTTTTTTTATTTTTTTATTTAAAATAAAGCAGAGCAGAAAATCAAATAGATAGATATGTACATATATAAACACCCCCCACACCTAAATCATGCATTGTCCTCAATGTATGCATAGATAAAATAAATGCACTGATTACCTGCGTCGGCTTGCGGTAGAGGGGTTGAGTTTGCTCAAAGTCAACCATAATCAGAACTGGATTGAATGACACCATGTTGGTGCATGTATCCAGTTGAATTGTTCCCCATGTTGACTTGAGGAAAAGATTCCACTCTTCTCACTTGAATTGGTTCGCTTATTTGCTTGAGTGATGGTGGTTGAGTAAATGAATTACTCCATTTTTTCTTACTTCCTTTTTGCTTATGTGATGATTTATTTGATTCAGAATTCTGATAAATACGTGCTCTCATCACAACATCACTTGGGTTGCATATTATTTCTGGCTCATTATCAATATGGAAGATATTAAATTCTGCTTTTAAGTTCCCGAAAGATAATTGCATGAGCTCATTTCGACAGTTTATTAATGCTTCCGAAGTGGCTAAAAAGGGTCTACCTAGAATTACAGGGATTTGTCGATTAGGATTTACAACAGGTTCAGTATCAAGTACGACAAAATCCACTGGATAAATGAAGTCACCAACCTTAATCAAAACGTCCTCTACTACACCTCTCGGTTTCTTAACAGAACAATCAGCGAATTGGAGGGTTGTCCTTGAGGGTTTCAGCGGACCAAGGTTGAGTTGCTCGTAGACAGAAAATGGGAGCAAGTTAACGCTTGCACCAAGGTCTAGAAGGGCTTTATTGATAAACGTATCTCCTATTGAACATGAAATTGTGGGACACCCCGGGTCCTTATATTTTATAGGAGATGTGTTGGAAAGAATTGAGCATATGTTTGCAGTTAAGAACGCCTTCTTTGGTACATTCGTTTTTCTTTTCTTAGTGCACAAATCTTTTAAGAATTTAGCATAAGCAGGTATTTGTTGAATCATGTGTAAGAGTGGAATGTTTACCTTAACTTGCTTAAATACTTCCAAGATTTTCTCTATTTGTGCACTAGAGTTCTTTTTGAGTCTATTGGGAAATGGGGCTTTAGGCACATAGACTCGCTCAGGTTCAGGTTGAGCTACAGGTTCAGGTTGGGTAGGTGGATTGGGCTTTTCAATTTGGACGTCGGGTTCAATGGTCAAGTCATATGTGGGTGCTTGATGGCTAGATTGATTAGTCATTCTAGGGTTTACCACATTATTGTCAATTTGTCTTCCGGACCGTAATGATACTACAGCATTGATTTGTTGGAACGGTCCTTCCTCATTAACCATTTGAACCGGTCTAGGGTTGTTATTTCCTGAAGGTGGTTGATAAGATTGATATTGATTATTAGTTCTTGGGTTCACCTCAGGTTGACTTGGAAATTGGCCCTTTTCTCTTTCACCTATTATCTGTGCTAATTGGCTGACCTGTGTCTCTAGCCTTTGGAATGATTGGTTGGTTGTTTGTATAAAAGTTGTCATTAAAGTTTCTAATTTTGTCAACCTAACCTCATGATTTCCATTGTTATTACCCCCAGATGATGTATTATTTTGGTTATATGGGGTTTGTTGTTGTCTAGGAGGTTGTCCTTGTTGGGTCCACGAAAAATTGGGATGATTACGCCAACCTGGGTTATAGGTTGATGCGTAAGGGTCATTTCTAGAATTGTTAAATGTGGCATTAACATGTTCCAGGTCCACACAGTCCTCCATTAAATGACCAGTCTGACCACATCTAGAGCAGGGGATAGACGAGGGTTGATTCATTCGGGATTGATTTTGTAGCTCTAGACTTTCCATTCTACGCATTAGGGTAGCTAGTTTTGCCTCAGCCGCTATGTTGGAGTCTACAGCTAAGACACCTGGTCGGGGTTGACTCGCTATCTTAGATCCAATACTTGGGTTGATGGGTGTTCTAGCATTGTCCCATTGCATACTATTTTCAGCTAAATCCTCAAGAAAAGTCCAGGCATCATTTTCATTTTTGGACATGAAATTCCCTTGGCTCACAGATTCTAGCATAACTCTAGATGTGGGTGTCAATCCCTCATAAATAATTTGGCATAGTTGCCACTTCGGTATTCCGTGATGAGGGCATTGGGTCAAGACACTCTTAAATCTCTCAAGATAGGAATAGAACGGCTCGCTCTCAGACTGAACGAATGCAACAATTTCATTCCTAATCTTCATAGTCTTATGGTTGGGGAAATATTTTTTTAGGAAAACTTGAACAAATTCGGCCCAACTTCTAATAGATCTTTCGGCTAGACTATATAGCCATTTCTTAGCGTCGTCTTTCAGTGCTAGAGGCACGAATTTCAGACGCACTGCCTCTTCAGGGATATGCTGGTATTGCATAAGAGAGCAGATTTCCTCAAATTCTCTAAGGAAGAGATATGGATCTTCCCTAGAGGTGAACTTAGGCAGCATACTCATGTATTGTGCCTTAAGTTCGAAGTCGCGACCCGGTATGGTGGGCATGACGATGCACGATGGCTGAGCAGCCATCGTTGGGTAGCACCGATCCCTCAAAGTTATAGGTTGCGCAACAGGCGGGTCCACTACGTTCTCACCCATTAGATCCGGGTGAGGTGGTGCAACAGATGGGTTGGGGTTAAGCTCTAGACTGGAATCCAGATGAACTCGTGAGAGTCGATTGCTTAAATCCCGCACCCAAATCTGAGTGCACCGGTTTGAATTAATTTTTGAATTTGAATTCGAAATTTAAATTTCAAATTCAATTCCAAGAATCAATTACTCTTTTATTTTTTGAATTTTTGAATTTTAGATTTTTTTATTTATTTTACTTTAAAGGAAACAAACAATAGAAAGGTAAGGATGAGAAGGGAAAGAAGACTCAGACGAGAAGGGAAACTTAACTCTAAAGGATAAAAATTAGGGTTGGTCAGAAATTTCCTGAACAAGCACGGTCAAAACAATCCTAGACCTAGTGTCACTTAGATCTAGACGACTCCTAACTGGTTGAGTCGAATTGATTTGCTTGATTCACCTCCCTCACCAATCAAACCAAGTTGGCCAGTTAGTGTATAGCTAGTGGGGGCGCTTCCGACAGAGTCGGTGCCAATTAGACAACCACGTCGCTTGGAAGACTTTCGTCGACACAAAAACACTTTCTAGACACCAAATTGAATTCAATTAGCTTCAGGTCATAGCAAGTCAAACCAATCTCCTCCTTAATTGAGTCCGCGTCCTTAGGGGCCAATGTCTAATTGATTTTAAATTTTAGGCTTAGGCGACACTTCAGGATTGTGGTTTGTGGGCTACGGGAGGGTGATGAAATCCCCACCGTATCTTTTCCTACGGAGTTGCCCTTAAGATAGTTTAACTTAAATCTAGCAAAGATAGTCAAACAATGGTCTTTTTAATGGGGGCAATTGCAAGGTTGTATGCAACTAAATTATATGCTCTAATGCAATCGATAAAAACCTCGATACGTACCTTGCCTCCAGCAATCTTCAACAAGTATTAATTTGCAAGAATTTAGCAAGAATAATGCAAGCAAAACATTATATGATGCATGCACTAAGGTCTTTCTAATTTTGCCAATTTTAGGTCAGAGTTGAATTATTGCCAATTATGGAATTGTAACCCTAACACGTGCAATTCTACGAAAGGAAACTTTTCAACTATTCAGATTTTACGAGAAAGGCAAGAAAAGTTACCTCCGCAATGCTCAGTCGGGTTCGCCGCCCGCTCTCGGAGATTCCAGTAGCTTAATGCGACCACCCAGAGATGCCGACGATGCCCCAGAAATTTGAAGACCAGAACCCACACTGGTGCGGCGATTCCGCCGCAAGTCACCTTGTAGATGCGGCGATTCCGCCGCCCAAGTGTCTCAGAACGCTCCCGGATTACGCCGCGCGCTCTGTTGTCTCCTGCTACACAAATTCAAATACTTAGATCGCGCACAAGGTAGACAGGAAAAATCGAAAACACAAAAACTAAAAAATCTGCGTCGCCTCCCCGGCAACGGCGCCAAAAACTTGATGAGAATTAAATTTATACCGCAAGTGCACGGCGTCTATGAAGACGTGGCAAGTACGGGTCGAACACAAGGAGGGAGAGATTTCGTTATTTTTGTTATTTCGATTGAGGGGAAGAAGTAGAGAAAAATCAATTAGGGTTTTTGGAGTTTTTGGTTTAATTAACTAAAGTACGAAACAAAAGCAATTAAAATTAAAAC
Source organism: Triglochin maritima (assembly GCA_963682175.1). Lineage (NCBI taxonomy): Eukaryota > Viridiplantae > Streptophyta > Magnoliopsida > Alismatales > Juncaginaceae > Triglochin > Triglochin maritima. The sequence goes on from OY821775.1 coordinate 2,899,673, forward strand.
AAGAACAAAGAGAAAAATCCGTGGGGTGGAGGTTTAGATTTAGGTTTAGAGTAGAGAATTACTGAAACTTATTATAAATCATGTTAGTTATGAAGCATTACAAGATAAATGACTTAACATAAACTCAAGTAATCAAAATACACTAATCATGAACTTAAAATAATAACATGCATTCATCATTCTCTAACCCTAATTCCATCACCTCCACCCTTTGGAAAGAGTTAGAAACTCATGGAGGGAGGAAGAAGAAGGGATCCTAGAGACATTAAAAGAAATGAGAGACAAAATAAAATAAAACAAAAATTTATTACTAATGATCCAAGACCAAAGGTTCAAAGATGTGTTACATTCGTCCTACAGGGCTATTTATAGCCGATACAGGGGATACCAATACATAAAAGGATAGTACACGCGTCGACCCGGCACTAGACAAAAATCGGGCACACAGATCAATGACTGGGCGGCGGAAACGCCGCATATTGAAGGTGTTGTGCGGCGAAAACGCCGCACAATCAGGTCTGCTCGGGTCCGGATTTTGGTCATGTGTTTATGGTATGATTTGATCTTTATTTACGTGTCTGGATGATTCTTTCCATTGTCTTGAACTCCGGATTAATTCCTTCCATTGTTGGAGATTTATATTTGACTTTTCTTTTGACTTTTCCAACAAAATAACTTGATCCTTTTCTTTTGCAATCAGGTCCTTGGTATTTTGCAATTAAGCCCTTGACTTTTTTGTAATTAGCTCCTTGAATGCTTTTATGCTTGGATGCATTTCCATTTGAAACCCGATAAGCTTGAATTCGGTCTTTATGATAGAAATGAATCTTTTGCAAACGTTTATGCCCGGAATGTGGGTAATCTGCATCCAAGTCCCTGTATTCTGTAAATACGACTAAACACATACCTTAGTAGCATTTATTGATATAAAAGTAATCTAAATGAAAGACATATGATGCAATGTATGCAATGCATCAAATACCCCCACACCTAGATTTTGCTAGTCCCTAGCAAAACAGAATATAAGAAAATGAAAACAGGGAAATCCTAACTCACTTTCGTAGGAATCACGGTTGCACTTAGCATGTGCAACAAGCCTTTAAACCTCCAGGTTGCCTTAGAGGACGAGTTTTGTCTCGTGAGGGTTTTCAGTTGACACACCCACAAAGTCTTAATTCCATTAATAGCTCTTAATATTTCTGCCTTAACCTTATACATCTCACTTAAAGTTCTCGCATGCTCATTATACAGTTCTAACTTATAAAAAGTTTGACTTGGTCTTTATTCCTCCACATTCACACCACTAACCCCTCTACACATGTTATCACATAAATTATTTTGCACGCCTCCTCTGGTGGTGAAGTATCATTTGGATCAACCATGGCATGGATCATTCCTTTAGCTTTGGGCCTTGAGTATCTTAAAGTATTTATTTATTTTTTTCCTTTTTCCGTGATTCAACACATTTGCTTTTCTTTTTAACACTTATACCCTTTTTGCATTCGTGTAGCGAGTTTGGTCGATAATCCCGAGCTGGCAGACTCAAGTTACCGGGTTTCAAGATACCCCTACGGACCAGTGACTCGAAGACTTGGGCTTTTGTAATTATTTTGCAAAATGTGTTTTCCTCACTTTATTTTTATTTTATTTTACTTTTATTTTCCTCAAGGCTTAATTGCTATTAGAAGTCCACACTTCCCGGTATATTTTCCTCAACCTCTGCTTTTTATCAACCACTTCAAAGATTTGATTCATCCAATTTAAGTGCATACATGTCTTACAAGGGCCATGGGTTATTTCTTTGGAACTTAGATTTATGTCATAATTTCTACAAGCAGAACTATATAATAAGGAACAAAAACTTAATGCAATTTGTACACGGGTTTTGGCAGTTCAATCTTAAGCTATGTCATAGAATATATTTTTTTTTATTTTTTTTTATTTTTTTATTTAAAATAAAGCAGAGCAGAAAATCAAATAGATAGATATGTACATATATAAACACCCCCCACACCTAAATCATGCATTGTCCTCAATGTATGCATAGATAAAATAAATGCACTGATTACCTGCGTCGGCTTGCGGTAGAGGGGTTGAGTTTGCTCAAAGTCAACCATAATCAGAACTGGATTGAATGACACCATGTTGGTGCATGTATCCAGTTGAATTGTTCCCCATGTTGACTTGAGGAAAAGATTCCACTCTTCTCACTTGAATTGGTTCGCTTATTTGCTTGAGTGATGGTGGTTGAGTAAATGAATTACTCCATTTTTTCTTACTTCCTTTTTGCTTATGTGATGATTTATTTGATTCAGAATTCTGATAAATACGTGCTCTCATCACAACATCACTTGGGTTGCATATTATTTCTGGCTCATTATCAATATGGAAGATATTAAATTCTGCTTTTAAGTTCCCGAAAGATAATTGCATGAGCTCATTTCGACAGTTTATTAATGCTTCCGAAGTGGCTAAAAAGGGTCTACCTAGAATTACAGGGATTTGTCGATTAGGATTTACAACAGGTTCAGTATCAAGTACGACAAAATCCACTGGATAAATGAAGTCACCAACCTTAATCAAAACGTCCTCTACTACACCTCTCGGTTTCTTAACAGAACAATCAGCGAATTGGAGGGTTGTCCTTGAGGGTTTCAGCGGACCAAGGTTGAGTTGCTCGTAGACAGAAAATGGGAGCAAGTTAACGCTTGCACCAAGGTCTAGAAGGGCTTTATTGATAAACGTATCTCCTATTGAACATGAAATTGTGGGACACCCCGGGTCCTTATATTTTATAGGAGATGTGTTGGAAAGAATTGAGCATATGTTTGCAGTTAAGAACGCCTTCTTTGGTACATTCGTTTTTCTTTTCTTAGTGCACAAATCTTTTAAGAATTTAGCATAAGCAGGTATTTGTTGAATCATGTGTAAGAGTGGAATGTTTACCTTAACTTGCTTAAATACTTCCAAGATTTTCTCTATTTGTGCACTAGAGTTCTTTTTGAGTCTATTGGGAAATGGGGCTTTAGGCACATAGACTCGCTCAGGTTCAGGTTGAGCTACAGGTTCAGGTTGGGTAGGTGGATTGGGCTTTTCAATTTGGACGTCGGGTTCAATGGTCAAGTCATATGTGGGTGCTTGATGGCTAGATTGATTAGTCATTCTAGGGTTTACCACATTATTGTCAATTTGTCTTCCGGACCGTAATGATACTACAGCATTGATTTGTTGGAACGGTCCTTCCTCATTAACCATTTGAACCGGTCTAGGGTTGTTATTTCCTGAAGGTGGTTGATAAGATTGATATTGATTATTAGTTCTTGGGTTCACCTCAGGTTGACTTGGAAATTGGCCCTTTTCTCTTTCACCTATTATCTGTGCTAATTGGCTGACCTGTGTCTCTAGCCTTTGGAATGATTGGTTGGTTGTTTGTATAAAAGTTGTCATTAAAGTTTCTAATTTTGTCAACCTAACCTCATGATTTCCATTGTTATTACCCCCAGATGATGTATTATTTTGGTTATATGGGGTTTGTTGTTGTCTAGGAGGTTGTCCTTGTTGGGTCCACGAAAAATTGGGATGATTACGCCAACCTGGGTTATAGGTTGATGCGTAAGGGTCATTTCTAGAATTGTTAAATGTGGCATTAACATGTTCCAGGTCCACACAGTCCTCCATTAAATGACCAGTCTGACCACATCTAGAGCAGGGGATAGACGAGGGTTGATTCATTCGGGATTGATTTTGTAGCTCTAGACTTTCCATTCTACGCATTAGGGTAGCTAGTTTTGCCTCAGCCGCTATGTTGGAGTCTACAGCTAAGACACCTGGTCGGGGTTGACTCGCTATCTTAGATCCAATACTTGGGTTGATGGGTGTTCTAGCATTGTCCCATTGCATACTATTTTCAGCTAAATCCTCAAGAAAAGTCCAGGCATCATTTTCATTTTTGGACATGAAATTCCCTTGGCTCACAGATTCTAGCATAACTCTAGATGTGGGTGTCAATCCCTCATAAATAATTTGGCATAGTTGCCACTTCGGTATTCCGTGATGAGGGCATTGGGTCAAGACACTCTTAAATCTCTCAAGATAGGAATAGAACGGCTCGCTCTCAGACTGAACGAATGCAACAATTTCATTCCTAATCTTCATAGTCTTATGGTTGGGGAAATATTTTTTTAGGAAAACTTGAACAAATTCGGCCCAACTTCTAATAGATCTTTCGGCTAGACTATATAGCCATTTCTTAGCGTCGTCTTTCAGTGCTAGAGGCACGAATTTCAGACGCACTGCCTCTTCAGGGATATGCTGGTATTGCATAAGAGAGCAGATTTCCTCAAATTCTCTAAGGAAGAGATATGGATCTTCCCTAGAGGTGAACTTAGGCAGCATACTCATGTATTGTGCCTTAAGTTCGAAGTCGCGACCCGGTATGGTGGGCATGACGATGCACGATGGCTGAGCAGCCATCGTTGGGTAGCACCGATCCCTCAAAGTTATAGGTTGCGCAACAGGCGGGTCCACTACGTTCTCACCCATTAGATCCGGGTGAGGTGGTGCAACAGATGGGTTGGGGTTAAGCTCTAGACTGGAATCCAGATGAACTCGTGAGAGTCGATTGCTTAAATCCCGCACCCAAATCTGAGTGCACCGGTTTGAATTAATTTTTGAATTTGAATTCGAAATTTAAATTTCAAATTCAATTCCAAGAATCAATTACTCTTTTATTTTTTGAATTTTTGAATTTTAGATTTTTTTATTTATTTTACTTTAAAGGAAACAAACAATAGAAAGGTAAGGATGAGAAGGGAAAGAAGACTCAGACGAGAAGGGAAACTTAACTCTAAAGGATAAAAATTAGGGTTGGTCAGAAATTTCCTGAACAAGCACGGTCAAAACAATCCTAGACCTAGTGTCACTTAGATCTAGACGACTCCTAACTGGTTGAGTCGAATTGATTTGCTTGATTCACCTCCCTCACCAATCAAACCAAGTTGGCCAGTTAGTGTATAGCTAGTGGGGGCGCTTCCGACAGAGTCGGTGCCAATTAGACAACCACGTCGCTTGGAAGACTTTCGTCGACACAAAAACACTTTCTAGACACCAAATTGAATTCAATTAGCTTCAGGTCATAGCAAGTCAAACCAATCTCCTCCTTAATTGAGTCCGCGTCCTTAGGGGCCAATGTCTAATTGATTTTAAATTTTAGGCTTAGGCGACACTTCAGGATTGTGGTTTGTGGGCTACGGGAGGGTGATGAAATCCCCACCGTATCTTTTCCTACGGAGTTGCCCTTAAGATAGTTTAACTTAAATCTAGCAAAGATAGTCAAACAATGGTCTTTTTAATGGGGGCAATTGCAAGGTTGTATGCAACTAAATTATATGCTCTAATGCAATCGATAAAAACCTCGATACGTACCTTGCCTCCAGCAATCTTCAACAAGTATTAATTTGCAAGAATTTAGCAAGAATAATGCAAGCAAAACATTATATGATGCATGCACTAAGGTCTTTCTAATTTTGCCAATTTTAGGTCAGAGTTGAATTATTGCCAATTATGGAATTGTAACCCTAACACGTGCAATTCTACGAAAGGAAACTTTTCAACTATTCAGATTTTACGAGAAAGGCAAGAAAAGTTACCTCCGCAATGCTCAGTCGGGTTCGCCGCCCGCTCTCGGAGATTCCAGTAGCTTAATGCGACCACCCAGAGATGCCGACGATGCCCCAGAAATTTGAAGACCAGAACCCACACTGGTGCGGCGATTCCGCCGCAAGTCACCTTGTAGATGCGGCGATTCCGCCGCCCAAGTGTCTCAGAACGCTCCCGGATTACGCCGCGCGCTCTGTTGTCTCCTGCTACACAAATTCAAATACTTAGATCGCGCACAAGGTAGACAGGAAAAATCGAAAACACAAAAACTAAAAAATCTGCGTCGCCTCCCCGGCAACGGCGCCAAAAACTTGATGAGAATTAAATTTATACCGCAAGTGCACGGCGTCTATGAAGACGTGGCAAGTACGGGTCGAACACAAGGAGGGAGAGATTTCGTTATTTTTGTTATTTCGATTGAGGGGAAGAAGTAGAGAAAAATCAATTAGGGTTTTTGGAGTTTTTGGTTTAATTAACTAAAGTACGAAACAAAAGCAATTAAAATTAAAACAAGAACAAAGAGAAAAATCCGTGGGGTGGAGGTTTAGATTTAGGTTTAGAGTAGAGAATTACTGAAACTTATTATAAATCATGTTAGTTATGAAGCATTACAAGATAAATGACTTAACATAAACTCAAGTAATCAAAATACACTAATCATGAACTTAAAATAATAACATGCATTCATCATTCTCTAACCCTAATTCCATCACCTCCACCCTTTGGAAAGAGTTAGAAACTCATGGAGGGAGGAAGAAGAAGGGATCCTAGAGACATTAAAAGAAATGAGAGACAAAATAAAATAAAACAAAAATTTATTACTAATGATCCAAGACCAAAGGTTCAAAGATGTGTTACATTCGTCCTACAGGGCTATTTATAGCCGATACAGGGGATACCAATACATAAAAGGATAGTACACGCGTCGACCCGGCACTAGACAAAAATCGGGCACACAGATCAATGACTGGGCGGCGGAAACGCCGCATATTGAAGGTGTTGTGCGGCGAAAACGCCGCACAATCAGGTCTGCTCGGGTCCGGATTTTGGTCATGTGTTTATGGTATGATTTGATCTTTATTTACGTGTCTGGATGATTCTTTCCATTGTCTTGAACTCCGGATTAATTCCTTCCATTGTTGGAGATTTATATTTGACTTTTCTTTTGACTTTTCCAACAAAATAACTTGATCCTTTTCTTTTGCAATCAGGTCCTTGGTATTTTGCAATTAAGCCCTTGACTTTTTTGTAATTAGCTCCTTGAATGCTTTTATGCTTGGATGCATTTCCATTTGAAACCCGATAAGCTTGAATTCGGTCTTTATGATAGAAATGAATCTTTTGCAAACGTTTATGCCCGGAATGTGGGTAATCTGCATCCAAGTCCCTGTATTCTGTAAATACGACTAAACACATACCTTAGTAGCATTTATTGATATAAAAGTAATCTAAATGAAAGACATATGATGCAATGTATGCAATGCATCATAGACCGTAGTGCATGGTCGGGCGTCGGGATGTCGACCAGGATCACCTGAACGTAACCTAACTGACGTAACACGCGATCAGGTAAATAAGGCTCTGTGATATCCCTATAACGAATAACGCCCATAAATGTAGTACTCGGCACAGCTACAGCAGGCTCGGGACCATACGGTAACCACTCCACCTAAACGTTTATATGTTAATAATAATAAAGTTAAATTTAAATAAACGTGAATGATATATACATTATATACCTGCAATGCAGTCATCTGATCTAGCCGTCTACGAATAGAAAGAAGTCGACTCTCGCTCTTATCCTCCGCCCGGACAGCCCACATACGCGAACGAGGATGGTCACGCTCAACAATCTTCCGCTCACGATGTGGGCGGAAAGCAGGAAAATACTCATATATCCAAACCTGCAGCAGTGTAAGACAACCCGTAATCTGACCACAATCAGCACGACTAACTAGATATGCCCAGCTGGCAATACAGATATGCCAACGTCGTCGACCCCCATGAGTAATCAGCAATGGTATCTGGGTCCCTCGCCTCCAATAAGTCGCGTGGTCTCAGTCTGGAACCGCTCTTGTCGACAAACAATACGCAGCCTAGCAGTAAGAAGAAATAAGCAGTCATCTGCGTATCCTCAGTCCGTGGTGGTCGCCCCCGTCTGCAATACTCGTCCACAGTGTCGATACTAACACCACCACCACTCCAAAATGAGTTATCCCGCCCAAGACCCTCCAGGCTGACACCCAGCAACTCAGATACATATAACTTCAGCTCAGATGTCGGCACCTGCGCACTGACCATGGGACCTTCAACAGGAATGTGAAGAATCTGAAAGACGTCATGCAACATGATCGTCATCTCTCCGAACGGCAAGTGGAAAGTGTTGGTGTCAGGCTGCCACCACTCCACGAATGCCGAAATCAATGACATGTCGATGCAGGAAAACATGTTGTACGACAAGAAAGGAAAATTGCAAATTCACAATTAGAATTATTATTTATTTTGATAGTACGTAGTAATTAGTAAGTTGAAGGCTAGGAATTAACCAGAACATGAAGGATGGGCACTCCAAGTTCAGCTCTACATTTATATCAAAATTTAACCAAATTCACAAATCATGTTTTTCTTCTTTTAACAATGCATTTCAATGGGATATCCACATATTTAAGAAAATAACAAACTGCATAGTCAAGTAAAATCAGAAATGTCTGAACAAAATACATTAGTGCAGAATGCTTGATAGACGTCACCAAATAGACGTCGGATGTCCAAACAACCGACGTCTATAGGTATAGACGTCGGATATTTGGACATCCGACGTCTATAGGTTTGTAGAAACGTCGGTTGTTTAGTTTAACCGACGTCTATACCTCCTGAAAGAAGAAAATATTTTTTGTTTATTTTTTTGGATTTATTTCGTATAAGAATTTATGTGGATTTCTTTTGTATCAGAAATAACGTAATTTTTTGGGATTTATTTCGTGTAAAAATTAACACATTTTTTTGGAATTTATTTTGTATAAGAAATAACGTAATTTTTAGGATTTATATATTTCGTGTAAGAATTTATGTGGATTATTTTGTATAAGAATAATGTGGATTTAAAAATAATTACAATCACATGTGTGTTGTGTTGTACACATGTGTGTGTTATGGTGACATGTTTAGTCCCACATTGGAAAAAAAAATTATTGGTGGAGTTGAAGTACTCCACCACTCCTTTACTTCTACATGGTTGTTTGATACCACACTATAAAATGCAAGTGAGATATATATATATATATATATATATATATATATATATATATATATATAATGGTCAAAAGATTGACAACTTGGGCTTAAAATGGTTGCAACGTTTTTTTTACTATTTACCCATGTATAGACGTCGGTTGTATATGGTAGCCGACGTCTATCGGACGTATCTTTTTATTAATTATTGTTATTTCAAAGTATAGACGTCGGATCTATAACATGACCGACGTCTATAGGTCATGTTGTATGAATAGACGTCGGCCAATGTATATATACGACGTCTATTTGGTGTAATAGTTTAGTCCCACATCGGAGAATTTATTTTTGTTGGTGTGGTTGATGTACTTCACCACTCCTTTACTGCTGAACGCGAACGACTTGGGGCACCTGCGCATGTTGGGCTTGATATTCGTGGTTATTTGTCAAACGTTTGGCACTTGGGGCACTTGGGCAACTTGGGCTTGATTAATGTGAGTGCAGAATGCCCGATATACGTTCCAATGTATTTTTTGTTAATTAACATATAATAGACGTCGGTCGTCTATAGCCGACGTGTATACACTGTATAGACGTCGGTCGTATATAGCCGACGTCTATACAACAAGGAATATACGATGGGGAAATAGACGTCGGGTACTTGGACCATCGAAATCCGACGTCTATACCACTATATATCCGACGTATATGGACTTTTCTGCACTAGTGATAGGCGGTACAAAATAAAAACCAGAAATGCTCACCTCTTAATCAAGAAAAAGATTGCTGACGAATTGGAGAGAAAATTGAAGTCTTGTTGTTGTTTTGAAGACTTATATATAAGGAGTAATGAAACAAGTCATTGAGATGATTTCCTTTCCTAAATATCAGGATTCATATCAATTTTATTTAACTAACTTATCGTTAGTTTTGGTTTTTCATTAAAAAAGAAAGTTGGTGGCCATTATCATGCATGAAAGATACAGCGATTGTAATTTTTGCATCTGATTTTTCCATAGAAACTATAAGAAATTAAAAGAAGTTAAGCCTCCCTTAGTTATGGTTTTGATAGTGTTATTGTTAATTAGGAGTATGAGCTGCCGATAGGTCTAAAATTAAAAATGTTAGGAGGAAAGTCAAACTCATTGGTTGTTAGAAAAGACAATAGAAGAGAAAAATATATAGGTTGTAACGTGGAAAACAACTACATTCCAATACACCAAAATTCGTACTTAATTAAGTAGTTATTATCATTAAAGGAGTAGTTATCTTTAAAGGGTATACACACAAGGTGAAAGGACCATAACTCGAGTTCACAATATAATGACATCCAATATATGTATTTTTTTTGTTAGCAAATTAAACAAACGTGGGTTGCACTCGTCTAGACCCCATAAGACATTAGGTATATAATGTATGGCCGAGGTACATAATATAGTAGATATTATTTTTTAATCCACAACATAGTCTTCGATGATATATTAATCGCATGTTATTATACTAATCTTGTTTTGAGTTCTATCATATAATTGCATACGTAACCCTACAGACCTAAGTATTCCATCTATATATCTTGATGACGAGCTCAAAATCTATCTTTAGGTACTGGTCTCAGAATGTCTAAAGAATTATGAGATACTTAAAATTGGCTCTCCATGAGACTGCGAGAAGCTAAGCAGAGCGTGACATTGTGGATAATAATAAAAAAGCAAAATATAATTATTGAAGTTGATTAACATTTCAAGAAGTAGTCAACCCAGCATTGCTCAAGGATGAACTCACCTTTGTACTTAAAAATATAATTTGACATAAAGTGCAAAAATTGATTTCTTGTACCCAAAAATAAATACAAAGAGTCAAAAATTTGTCTCACGTCCAATTTGTTGACTTTTCTTGGGAAAAATCAATTTGAACTTCCTCAAATCTTTTTTCAAGTAGAAAAATATCGTAAATATGCATATCCAACGTAGTAAAAATACATCATTTCAAAAAAAATTGGAAAAACTATCCCCTTTGCAGGGGGCGGAGTTTTTGAATGCAGAAGAGAGAAAAATCAATTTTTATGAGAAAATTGACGGGTCTTTTGGCATCTAAACTCACCTTGGACGATTGCGACTGCACCACGAGACGTGGTCACAAGAAATTGGAGCAAATAGCGGGTTTTTTTTTTGAAATTCAAGTGTCTTAGTTTTATAAAGTATTTTCTTTTTTCTCGTGTTACGTTTCCAATTAAAATAATCCAGGTAATAAACAACTATAACATAAAATATCAAGTTAACTAATTGGTATATACATGTGTGAAGAATGAATATCCAAAATGGAGCAAATTACGAAAATTCATCCTAAAATCTGATTGCAGGTTGCAACTCGCCTTGTATTGCATCTTAGATGCAAATGAAATTACAACAAAAATAGAGTATCGTAACTATCATTTGTTCAAAGTTTTTCCGCTCGGTAGCTGATTTAGATTTGAATATTTGTCTAAGTAACTCCAACATCCTTTATTCCTTTACGTCATCCCTCGAATGAGAACGTTGCGTTGATTGTTATCCAATGAGATGAAAAATATATGTTTCTTTAGGGAAGAAATGGATACACATGTCATTCCATCCCTCAATTATTGAGGATGGGACATGATATATTTCATAAATCATCTCGGAAAACCTAATTGATATTGCATGGATTTTGAAATAATCGGAATATAGTTCGACCTTCAGGTAAACCACTTGTTATGGATGGTAATGATACACGCTAAACAACAAACATAAAATTCATTTCATATGTTTCCGGTTGATTTGAGCATTTGTGTTTTGTGTTTTTGTCAGAGGAAATTCCTGGTCGTTGTCGCAAATTGAATCAAATTCTAATCTGGTAAAAGTCGAAGGATATGCTCGTCGATATATGGTATGTTATGTGGCTTTTCTTGTAGAGCTTTTTCCAAGAAGCTACATTGTAGACGTCAGAGTTTGTTGTTAAATTGATACTGAGACAAGATTAAGGTTTTGTTGTATATTGCTTGTATATTTTTAGGGTTACAAGATGAGGTTTTATATTGTACATGAACTTTAGATGTAGCCGTTGTTGTTGCCAAAAAGGTGTAGTCCGAGATTTGTGTGATTGGGTTGCGTTTATGGAAGGAGGCGATGATGAGAAAGATCTTCTGAGCTGGAGGCTTGGTTTGGAAGGTTTCTTGCGAGGTTTCCATGATCTCCATTAGGTATGTTCTTTAACACGCCCCCTCAAGTTGGGTCCGGAAGGGATTGAGGGAACCCAACTTGGAAAGGATGGATTGGAATTGTCTTTGATCCAAGGCCTTTGTGAAGATGTCTGCGAGTTGTTCTTTGCTTGAGATGTACGGTACTTCTATTTCTTTGTTTTGGATCTTTTCCCGGATGAAGTGACAGTCAACTTCAATATGTTTGGTCCTTTCGTGAAAAACTGGATTTGAAGCTATGTGGCGGGCGGCATTATTGTCACAGAACATGTTCATGACTTTATTGAAAGGTTGCTTCATGTCCCGGAGGAGTTGTTTGAGCCAAACTAGCTCACTTGTGGTAGAGGCCATAGCCCGATATTCTGCTTCAGCGCTTGATCTAGCAACAACATTTTGTTTTTTACTTCTCCAAGTTACGAGATTCCCACCAACGAATGTACAAAAACCTGTAGTGGATTTGCGGTCATAACTTCCTGCCCAATCTGCATCGGAGAAGCCAATTATAGAGTTAGAATTATTATTCTTCATCCACAATCCTTGTCCAGGAGTCATTTTTAGATACCTGAGTATTCGATCAATAATGTCTAAGTGACGTGTGTGCGGTGCATGCATAAATTGACTAATAATGCTAACTGCATATGTTATATCGGGTCTAGTTACAGTAAGGTATATGAGTTTCCCAACAAGTCTTTGAAACTGCCCAATATCCTTAACCGGTTCTCCTTCAGTGAGTCCAACTCTGTGGTTGGTTTCGATTGGAGTGTTGGCCGGTTTGGACCCAAGTTTCCCAGTTTCTTTTAGTAAGTCAATAGTGTATTTTCTTTGCGATAGAAATAAACCTTTTGTGGAGTAGGCAATTTCTATTCCTAAGAAATATTTTAGAACCCCAAGGTCTTTGATGTCAAATTTAGATTTTAGATAGTTTTTGACTAGGTTAATTGCATGATCACTATCACCGGTGATTATAATATCATCTACATAAACAAGCACAATGGTGGTTATGTTGTGATGGTTTTTAATGAACATGGATGCGTCAGCGGAAGACTTAATAAATCCAAATAACAGAAGAGCGTAACTAAGTTTAGCATACCATGCACGTGGGGATTGTTTCAATCCGTAGATTGATTTGTGTAGCTTGCATACCTGATTTGTAGTAACGTTGTATCCGGGAGGTGGAGTCATATAGACTTCTTCTTCGAGGTTCCCCTGAAGAAAAGCATTTTTGACATCCATTTGATAAAGTTTCCAGTTTTTGTTAACGGCTATAGAGAGAAGAACACGAACAGTGTTCATTTTAGCTACTGGTGCAAAGGTTTCTAGGTAGTCTAGGCCGTAAGTTTGAGTGAACCCTTTTGCCACAAGTCTAGCTTTATATCTTTCAATTGTCCCGTTGCTATTGTACTTGATCTTGTAAATCCATTTACACCCAACAGGTTTGATCCCGGTTTGTAATGGAACACAAGTCCAAGTTTTATTTGATTCTAGTGCTTTTATTTCATCGTCCATGGCTTTGCACCATTTTGGATCCCTAATAGCTTCATGGTATGAATTAGGTTCTTTGTAATTATCTATTTGGCTTATGAAGGCTTTGTGAGTGGGTTTTATTTGATTATAGGACAAGTAGTCCTCAATGGGATAGGTTACGTGAGAAGTGATAAAATCTTTTAACCTAGTTGGAGGGCGATTTGGACGAGTAGATCTTCTTCTTTGGATGATTTCTTCTTGGTTGTTTGTTTGGTTATCTTCAGCTTCTTCTCCACCTCTATTGTTTTCTTCTTCTTCTTCTTCTTTGTCTTCTTCTTCTCTCGGGGCCAATTTATCTGTATGTGATTCTGATATTCCCGTGTCGAAGGTTGGCAGTGGAGCGTCAAGCGTTGTGGGTGGGTCTGTGCCTTTTTGAAAGTAAGCATCTCTTTCAACAAAAGATACATCTCTTGAAACATAAAGGTTACAATTTATTGGGTCATAACATTTGTACCCTTTTTTGCTAAAGGAATAACCAAGGAAAATACATTTTACAGAATTAGAGTCGAGTTTATCTACTCGTTTCCTGTGAACAAAACAAACACATCCAAATATCCGAAGATGATCCAAGGTTAGTTTTTTTCCAAGTAAAATTTCCAAAGGTTGCTTATTTTGAAGATTGGAGCTTGGTAGTCGATTTATGAGATAAGTTGCGGTTAGGACAGCATCTGACCAAAAATGTTTTGGGACATTATTTTGAAATAGTAAAGACCGGGTAACATTCAAAAGGTGACGATTTTTCCTTTCAGAAACACCATTTTGTTGGGGAGTATTGATACAAGTAGTTTGATGAAAAATGCCTTTGGTTTTCAAAAAATTTTGGAAAATGTGGCTCGTATATTCCGAACCATTGTCAGATCTAAAAAACTTTATTTTGAAGTCATACATATTTTCAACAAGGGTCACAAAATCACAAAAAACTTTGAACGCATCAGATTTTGTTTTTAGAAGGTAAATCCATGTAGTGCGGGAAAAATCATCAATAAATGAAATAAAGTATTTAAAACCATTATAAGACTCAACAGGGGCCGGACCCCAAATATCAGAATGAATAAGTTCAAGGGGACAACTAGCTTTATTTGTAGCAGAATGAAAAGGCAGTCTAGTTTGTTTCGAAAAATGACATACATCACAAGAATATTCAGCAGAAATAAAAGGAAATAGTGTTTTTAAAACATGATGGGACGGATGTCCCATTCTCTTGTGCCAAAGTTCATGATTTGGTTTATTAATAACATGCATCGCCTTATTTTGGGTGTCTAAGATGTAGAGCCCATTGATGAGAACTCCTCTACCAATCATCATTCCTGTAATTCGATCCTGAAAAAGTACATCAACAGGAGTGAATATAACATTACAATTTAAATTCTTAGTAATTTTAGCAACTGATAGAAGATTGGAATCGAACGAGGGGACATACAATATGTTTTTTGCACATTTATTTAACAGTTGCATATCCCCTATACCTTTGATTTCAACTTGATTACCATTAGCTACAGTTACGAATTTATTTAGCAAGTCCAAATTATTTTTTGTATTATTTAGTAATGATGGGTTTCCGGTCATATGGTCTGTGGCACCCGAGTCAATAATCCATTTAGTATTAAGAGACGTATTAACAGAAAAATTGGCAGAGTAATTATCTAAGACCTTTTTCATACCTGAGTAATTACCTGAACTTTGAGGGTTGCTTTGCAAATAACTGTTCAAGTGGGCTAGTAGCTGGCCCAATGAATTCGTGTCCATGGGTCCACCTCCAGATGTGTTAGCAGGCCTGGAGTTGCTTACAAGAGGGTTGGTTGTGGATGGGGAGAACAAAGCTGGACTCGGGTAATCGGTTGTGCTATTCGGGTGTTCCATTTGTGCTGCTATATAACCCCTCGGATCCGCGTGAGACCCGACTTCACCCCATTTTCTTCGTTCCCCATCTGAGCTAGGGTTTGCGAACCCTCCAAAGCTGCCGCCGCTACCTCCCCTTCCTTTGTTCCGATGATCGCCCCCTCCGTCCCTTGTCGGTCGGAGGTGAGGATGTAGGAACCAGCATGAGTTCCTGTTATGGCCAGATTTCTTGCAGTTATCACAAGTTTCGTTAGTTTTATTTCCATATTTACCTCTGGTTTTTCCGTTTTGTGTGGTGGTTTGTTGTTTTCCGGCGAGAAGTGCCTGAGACTCCGATGTGTGATCGGTTTGTTGGGTCTGAGTAGTGGTGCGGCGGGTTTCTTCCCGTTGGACCATTGCGATGATGGACGCCAAGTTTGGAAGTTCGGGTGTCATTAATATTTGGCTTCGAATGGCTTCATAGCTACTGTCGAGTCCGATAAGGAATTGGTATATGTGGTCTTGTTCCATGCGCGTAAGGATGACTTTTGGGTCCGAGGTTGGGGGTTCATAGATGGCTAGTTCGTCCCATCCTCTTTGGAGTACTCCGAGATACTCGGTGATGGTTTGAGTGCTTTGTTTTGTCTGCGAAATATCTTGCTTTAGTTTGAAAATATGAGCAAAGTTGTGAGCCTTACCATAGATGCTTTGAACCGAGTCCCATAACTCTTTTGCAGAGTTTTTGTATAAGAAGATTCCACCAATTTTTGGCTGCATTGAGTTGATCACCCATGACATGATTAGATGATCTGTTGCTTGCCATTCTTCTTGTTTTGTTTCAGTTCCCACGCCGGTTGGTTTTGTTGTTGTTCCGGTGATGTGGCCTAGTTTTCCTTTGCCACTGAGGGCAAGCGAGACCGCCCTCGCCCATGAGAGGTAGTTTTGCCCATTTAGCGGTTGGGAGACCAGGCGAGGTGCATTCACTTCTGGATCCGTCATGCTTTCTGGGAGGAGGATGGTTGGCTTGATTGGCCTTCAACCCCCTAAGAGAGGTAGAGACCGATGTTGTGGCTGGGAGGACGGTTGGCTTGTTTGGCCTTCAACCCCCTAAGAGAGGCAGAGACCAATGATGAGTTTTGGAAAGCCTGAGGTCGACTGCGGTTGTTTTTGTTTCTCAGAATCGTTGCTCTGGTACCATGTTAAATTGATACTGAGACAAGATTAAGGTTTTGTTGTATATTGCTTGTATATTTTTAGGGTTACAAGATGAGGTTTTATATTGTACATGAACTTTAGATGTAGCCGTTGTTGTTGCCAAAAAGGTGTAGTCCGAGATTTGTGTGATTGGGTTGCGTTTATGGAAGGAGGCGATGATGAGAAAGATCTTCTGAGCTGGAGGCTTGGTTTGGAAGGTTTCTTGCGAGGTTTCCATGATCTCCATTAGGTATGTTCTTTAACATTTGTCTTCCAGTTTTTCTACCATCTGGATAAGTGCACATGAGAAATTACAGAAAATCAAAAAAACATGTTGACTTTGCACATGTGACGAGGACAATACATGTATTTCATGTCACATTGTACGAGAAGATTCTCCAACCCAATACAATTTGACATGAAAAGACGTGAAAATGTTAGAAGTTTGCCTCCCTCTAAAAGTTATTTGGATGTACATGTACAACTTCTAGAAGACAAAAATCACTATGCAACTTTGAGTAGGTACATCCAAACATTGTCATAATCTCTGTCAACTTCCCACGTAATGAGCTCCAACAATCTAATTTGCTATAATTTTGTTATGATAACCTTGATTCCACATAGCACAAATGAACTTTTAAGATATTTATTAAGCTTGAAGTTGTTATCAGATGCTCATATTTTGTAGCTTCTTACAATTTTCCTTGTCCAGGCAATGTGGAAGTCTAAGGAAGTTACAATGTTCCCTGTTTCACCCAATCAACTTTCTCATTAGGGTCGTGTTACATTTTAATTAGCTAGATGTTGTACGATACAAAGGTGATTCACACTTGGTTCAGTATAGCACTTTGCATAATTGAAATTTCGCTAACATTAGAAATAATCCATCCTGAAGCTAGGACTGAAATGGAGAATATACAAAATTGAGATTAGCATTTCTATATTTTCATCATATTTAGTTTTTTTTTTTTTTTGAGAACTTGAGAAAAATGAAAGCATAGATAACAATCTACCTGTTCCTCTATGATTGGGTTACATCTTCCTCTCAACTTGGATAGTTTCACGTACAAGATTAAGAAAATTAATGGGCTTAGATGCATCCACTGAAAGCAACATGAAATAAAATAAGAAAAGAAACTCCAATGGGAGGAATTAATTAAGAAAGAGATAGGGAACCCCCTACTATTCCTATCCCAAACAGTTGTAGTCAACCTTATTCTCTCTCTCTCTCTCTCTAAACGTGGGGATGAGAACTCTAAGAACAAAATCGGAGCAAAAGGAACGGCCCAAGTTTGGTGTTTGGATGAGTAAGATATTGGAAGGAATTTGTCTATCTTATTTTGTCCAACTTCTGCGGTGCAAGTTGTCATAGTAAATATCACCTCAAAGTGGGAGGAATAATGTTTACTATCTCCTTCTCTACCTGAATAGTAAGTAGCATCTTCTTGTGCATATATTTCAATAGTATATAGGTTGGGTATTTTTAAGCTTGATAGAAACATTTCAAATTTACTATTGTACATTTTCTACTTTAGACTATGATTTCTCTTTTTTTTCTTCTCGAACTTCATGACTTGATTTTAAAGTGGAAGTGAATGAGCTTACTCAAAGTATAAAAATTCAAGCTGTTCAACTCTGATTAAAACTCAAGTTCCATTTTTTTAAAGTTTTTTTGTTCATCAATCACGTGATAGTCATTTTTTAAGCTCAATTTTCCACTTGAAGTTTTTTTCTGAATAATATTCACATCTAACTTTAAACATTTCATGTGAAAGTTGAATGATTTCATGGTGTACACAAGACATAAAAACTTATCATCTGTTTTAGACTCCTTCTAGTGTACAAATCATTTTCAAAATTCATATTGTAGCAAATATCAGTTTCTAAGTTTTCATATGCAGTTCGCAATTAGAACTTTCGGCTCTGGCAATGCAAAACTTCTTTGCTTGCTTGCTTCATGTCTGTTATTCGTTAAAAAAGACCAGTGTAGCATAAAGTTTTTTGAAAGATATATTTCCCTACCTCTGAGAGAAACACAACTTGAGGATGTGAGAAAAAATTATTGCAAAGATGGGAGTGCTCAAATATATGAGACATAAGAATCATAATGTATATTACAGACGACAAATTCACTGAATCCTACCGAAAATATAACTGAAATTAGAACATCATTATCTACAAAAACTCATGTCTAAAAACATATTTTGAGAAGTAACCCCATCACAAAGTAAGATCAGTCTTTGATTTGTTGAATATTGGTCTATATTTGTTAAGGAAACAAAATCAGGATGAAACAATAGACCGGATGGGATCTGGTCCACCATTCCAAAACTCAATGCACTTTTGACGATGCACGGTTCAAACGACCGAATTGGATTCAGACAACCGAACCAAGAATTTCAGGCACTTCGGGTGCAGCTGGGATCAGACAACCGAATGAGATTCGGTCTACCGTCAGAAGACAACAGACACTTCGGAACAACGTGTTCGGTAAACCGTTGGTGGATTTTTTGGTGTTTCGAGAACCACGAGAGAGTCTATCGAAAATGGAACGGTCCACCGAGGGGTGCTCGGTCGACCGTGGGGTTGTTGGAGAGTTAGTTAGTTCGTGGGAGAAGTGTTTTCGCGGTTAACCGAACCGCAACGAGAAGCGTTCCAATGGTCAACCGGGAAGAATTCGGTTAACCGAATCGCAATAGGAAGCGTTCTTATTTACTCAAGGACGATCGACCGAATGAGCATCGGTCGACCGTTGCCCACGATTTTTCAGTACGTTTTTGCTTAATTTTATCTCAGTTTTTGAGTCTATAAAGTACTTGTTTGCTCTTGGTTTCAATACAACATACAAATGTAATATTTCATTCATTGTGAGTTGAGAGATTAGGTTAGAGAAAGATCTAGAGTGCTTTGGATGACATATTGATTTCATATACTTGTAATCTCGGTTGTTTCTCTTGTTGGAGAAGCGGAAGAATGAAAGAAAACCCGCAGGAGACCCCCAAGGACGTAGGCACGTTGACGAACCTTGTAAATCGCGTGTGTCGTGATTGTTTCAAGTGTGTGCTTGTGTTTGTTGTTGCATTAAGTTTGGGAGATGGTCCGAAGTTAATTCCGCAAGTCAATATTCGGTATTACGTGATACGTTTAATCCGTATCGTGTTAATACATTGTTAGATCCCCTCCCAACATGATTACCACATGCAACTTATGTAAGAAGACTAATCAAAATTAGAACAATTGAATCTTTGAAGTGTGAACCATCTTTGGAACTGTTAATTATGTCCAATAACGCAGCATATGAAATAAAACTTCCTTTAAAACACTTTCATCACCAAAAACATTTATATTGCATGAGATGTACAGAAGTACAGCAGCACAAACAAAAGTCATTGCTCTGAATTGTCGATGTCTTCATCGTCACGCTGGCTTATGGCAGTAAAGGTGATGGACGGAATAATGCTGTCAACATTGGAGTTGTCTGGACAGGAAGATGTGTTGTTACTGGAGCTCTTTTCTTTAGATTTCGATTTCGAGGGCCTTACCTTGAGATTCATGAAGTCCGAGATGAGCCCGGGCTTTGTGATTGTTTCTGTATTAACTTCTTTCTTGCCTGACAGCATTTTGACGACTTTCGACATGGACGGACGGAGTTTTGCATAATCTTGTGTGCAAAGAAGCCCGATTTTTAAGAACTTGCAGGCCTCCTCGGGGTCGTAGTTTCCAGCTAAGGAGGTGTCCACAATAGACTCGAGCTCATTGGATTCGTATAATGTCCATGTCTGCAATTGAGAAAATCCCAGGTCAATATTTCCAAATTGCAGAGCAGGTCTGATATCTTGGTCACCCGGATAAGCTATATATATGCATGTTGTAATAACGAACATGTCACGTGGTCGGATTCTAGTTGTTCCAGAACCAACAGATACATGAATTTTGAAGACTGATTAAGCAATGCAGGACAATTTAGTGTTTTGATTTGTTCATTTTAACTCCATTGTTTGCCACTTGTAATGAAAAAAGAAAACCATTTAAAACGACTGTTTTGTGATTTGGGCGTGCTTAAATGGATTAAACTAAGAATCATTAACTATTTAACATTGGGCCACATTATCAAGAGCAAAGGAGCATCAGACATAATTTTACATGATTTTAAACATGAATTGTGACATTTTCTACTCATGCTAGAAATAAATGAACGAATATCCCACAAATACAAACAAAGCAAGACCTTCAGCCTTCACTTGCTGCGTATTTGTATCCATTTCAGGGTTAGAAATTTAGAATGCTTTGTGATTTGGGCCTTAACTTGTAAGGAAAAAAGAAAACCATTTGAAACGACTGTTTTGTGATTTGGGCCAGCTTAAATGGATTAAACTAAGAATCATTAACTATTTAACATTGGGCCACATAACTATGAGATGTAATGAAACAATGTACCATAATCATACACTGAATTTAACACACGTAGTGGTTGGAACTTACCATCAGATAATAAGTTATGGAACAAAAGAAGAACATGATTAGTAACGCACTTGGTCAGATAAAAACAGTTGAGGAAGTTAACAACAGAAACACATTCAAAATATGAAATAGTTTGTACTATAAAAGATTCAACTGAAGAAGTTGAAATCATCTCAGGTTTTTAACCGACTTCCTAATTTATGCCGGGCTCCCATTTCAAAATGTAGATGGCAATTCAGACAAGAAATTTGGAAGATTCATAGAATCATCACACATTTTATTTCTTTGATAAATAAAAGGTTGAGAATTTTTTTGTAAGAGACCAACAGAAATTACTCCTTACCTTTTCGAGCAGGTAATGGCAATCGGTGTTCAACTTTGAGTTTGTATTGCTTTGGCCACTTACTATCTCCAAAAGTAGCACTCCGTAACTATAGATGTCGGCCTTCCTTGTCAAGTGCCCACCCACAGCATACTCAGGTGCCAAGTAACCACTGCATCAGACACAAAAATTAGAATCAGACATACGACAATGTCGACAATATTTCACCAGAGCTGCTGCCTGCAAAAATGCAATACATATCCTTAATGGCCGTAACATAGTTTAGATTTGCTCAATAAAGAATGTATCAGAATTTGGTTCCTAGGTAATACCACTGATCAAAGAATTTTTTACAACAGCGAAGGCATAGACCCAAGCATTCAGTCATCAAGAAGAAAAGATACATACATTGACACCAACTTAAACACTTGCTAACGAACTTTTTACAAAAACTGTCATACTTTTTTATTCAAGTAATTTTTCCTGGCCTACTAAATTTTATAGAGATTCCATATTAGTAGATGGCAACACTAAAAATGTTCATAAGAAACAGATCCATAGAAAATAATAGTCAGTCGAGTATAGTTTAGTGGTATAAGTGTGACCCCTTTATCAACTCAGATTTTCATTTAAAACAATTCTCAGACGTTTATGCTGCGTTTTTGATAATTTCAATCATAATCGATAAGATAAATCAGTCATCATACAAAGTCAGGCAGGTATCAGCAAGGGTACGCACACTGTTCCGGCAACCCTGGTGCTGACATGGGTTGCATCCTCGGGCATGAGTTTTGCGAGACCAAAATCAGAGATTTTGGGATTTAAATCTCTATCTAGAAGAATGTTACTAGCCTTGATGTCCCGGTGTACAATATGGGGCTTGACCTCCTCATGAAGAAATGCAAGCCCGCGGGCGACACCAATGCAAATATTAGCCCGCGCTCGCCAACTGAACTCAATATTTCTAGAGTTATGCCCTCTACCTAAAAGATCGTAGTGAATTATAAATTTGTCCAACTTTAGTGAGACTCAAATGAGCAGAAGAAAGTAACAAAAACGTACCAATAAGAGTCTGAGCAAGACTGTTGTTCTCAAGATATCTGTATACTAGAATTCTATTATGTCCCTCGAAACAAGAACCATACAGCTCAACAAGGTTTTCGTGGGTGATGTCGGATATTGCAGTTATCTCGCTCAAAAATTCACGTAGCCCCTGTCTTGATTCAGCTGAGAGTACCTTAATAGCAGCCATCCTCCCATCTTTTAGCCGTCCCTGTCATCTACAAACATTAGATAAGGATAAAAATTGTTTCATAAAGCTAAACATTTGGGATTTGTTGGAAAATGATTCGAGGATAAACCAAATTCGAGTTGTTGAATTACCTTGTATACCAAACCAAAACCACCTTCACCGATTTTGTGGTCAAACCTAAAATCATTGGTTGCATCTCTTAATTCTTTGTAAGTGTAAATCTTCAATTTTTCGATACCTGGGACTTCAAGAGCAGAATGGTATTTCAATTCTTCAATACATGGAAAAGAAGTGTGTACGCTTGCAAAGCTAACATCAACTTAGAAATCAAATGAATGGAGGAAATGAGGTCTACCTCCAGCGATTTCAGTTGCTTCTTTATCGGAAGATTGAGTTCTTGAAAATATAAAAGAGAAACAACTCATTTCTGTTTGTACAAACTTCCTTTTATGTTTCGGTAAGTGCTACTTAATGGATTGTCAGAAAGCCTGCCAAAACAAATTGCGAGAGGAAAAGAACATCAGACCACTACATTGCATCTTGACTCTTGAATTTGGTAATAATATGAGAGAATGGCATTCATGCTTATGCTTGAATAAATTGTGTTTGGGAATGAGAAAGTCATAATTTATATATCATGAATTGTGAAGAAGATTTAAAAAATAATAATCACAGAACAAGAACAATGTATAGCAAAAAAAGAAAGATAAAATGGTGTGTTCTTCCTTCCATTTACTGTAAAAGTAGCATGTATCATCCGCTTTTAAAACCACATAAACTTAATGTTTACTGATCTGAAAACCAGCATTTTTACTCAAAGAAAGTGCCAAAAATCTAGCATGGAGCTGCTTGCTTGGGTCATATCCAATTAAACTTCCAAAACCTAAAATATTTTTGAGAAACCATTATAAACTGGAAACCATATTGAGAACCTGACAGCAATAGGACATAATTCAAAGCTGACCCTGTAATTGGAATTTGGAAGTTCTATAAAAAATTACCTACTTTTAACAAATTCCAACAAATTCAATTACAATATCATCCAAATCAAAACATAAGGTAAGGAATTGGAAAGAAACCAACTGGGAAGGATGACCCATTTGGAGAGATTAAAAACACCATAAATGATATGTAACTATTTACAGGAAAAAAAACATGAAATCGTGATTTTTCACTATCTAAAAGCAACCCAGAAGCCAAACAACACAAAAACAAAACCCACTTACCAAAATCACAAGAAAACAACAAAAAACCAAAAATGCAAAAACATAAGAACACAATCAACTGAAACCATTGCCCGAAGTTGTCACTTTTGTCCCTCAGAAGCATAGAAGGGCAACCACCAGAAACCTGATTGGCACCAGTGAAGTTGGAGATATGGGATTTGGGATGAGACCCAACTCGCAAAAGGTGGATTAAGGTCCACTTGGACGTGAAAAAGGGGAAATCAACCATGGTTTGACGAGTTCTGCCTCTGGTGGGGAGAATTGGTAGGAAGAAACATGTCTTGCTTGGACATCGAAAGGTCAACTAGTCAACACGATTGCCTTTTCTTAATCTCTTCTTAATCATTTTTGTGGGAGAAATACGGTTTTGTTCGATGGAACTACTATTCGACGCTGGAAAACTACTTAAATCGTCCTAAAAATGACCTTTTTGCCCTTAACAAATCAATTAATACTGATTTCGTCTCGTGTCTTTAAACAAGGTGTTTGACTCAGTTTTACTCACATTCCTAGTGTCAACACCACGAAAATGTCTGGCGAAACACCTGAATCTGGCGAGGTAACGGGGGCGTAATTTTTTTCCCGACTCGGACGTCTGGCTAAACCGCCTCCACCTTTGTGGAGGCGTCGGACGCCTCCACAAAGGTGGAGGCGGTTTAGCCACACGCCCGTTTTTTTTATTTTCTGTTAAATTCAAATTTTCCAGGTTCCGTTGCAAGATTTCGGTGGCGATGGAGTAGATTACAGTGAACTTTTTGACAATAAAGAAATACTGAATTGCTAAACATCGCCCCAAAATTACTTAAATCGCCCCTTGAAATTACCATTTTGCCCTTCTCTCATTTCTATTGTTATAACGCGACATTTTACCCTTCTATCACACATCTCTCTTCATATTCCTCTTATAATCATAAAAAATAATGTTTTGGAGGTCAGTAATGAACCAACGAACGCCCCAGTGTACTTGAATCTGGTAAAATATCTAACATCTTTTTAATAAAAAAATAATAAAAAATTACGGGCGTCCGACGGAGCCGCCCCCACGTAGGAGGGGCGTCTGGCTAAGACGCCTCCCCCATCGGGGAGGCGTTTTACCCAGACGTTCCGCCCATGGGGGAGGCGTCTTAGCAAGACGCCCCCTCCTACGTGGGGGCGGCTCCGTTGGACGCCCGTAATTTATTATTATTTTTAAAAAAGATAATTGATTATAAATTTAGATAATTGTTAAATTAATTAATTAATAAGTTAATAATTACTATATTCGGATGACCGATACCCTTTCGGTACACCGAAAATTCAAAAATTTCCAGATCCAACAATTTCAAAATCCAAAAAAATTCAGAACGACCTGTCGAGGTGGTATTTGTAAGTCAGGATGTTTTACCACCGGGGAATTTTGGAACTTAAAAAATGTTGGATCTGGAATTTTTTTGAATCTTCATCACTTGCAAAAAAACTCATTGTAATCCGATCGGTTACCACCGAAAACTTGCAAAGAAACGTCAAATAATTTGAGATAACACACCGTATAATTTTAATTTGACAAAAAAATTAAAAAATCGGAACGTCTGGCTAAGACGTCTGTACCATCGTGGAGGCGTCTGGCTAAGACGCCTCCACCATGGTTGAGGCGTCTTAGCTAGACGCTTAGACCATGGTATAGGCGTCTGGCTAAGACGTCTGGACCATCGTGGAGGCGTCTGGATAAGACGCCTCAACCATGGTGGAGGCGTCTTAGCCAGACGCCTCCACGATGGTGCAGGCGTCTTAGCCAGACGCCTGAGTCGGAAAAAAAAATCCGTCTCCGTTACTTCGCCTGATCTAGGTGTTTCGCGAGACATTTTCGTGGTGTTGGTACTAGGAATGTTAGTAAAACTGAGTCAAAAACCTTGTTTGAAGACACGGGACGATATGGGTATTAAATATATTGTTAAGGGCAATTTGGTAATTTCAAGGGGCGATTTAAGTAGTTTTGGGGCGACGTTTAATAGTTCCCAAGAAATATTGACAACAATCGAGGAATGTTGTAAATGGGCGAAACAAGTTGCAATAGGAGCCAGATTTTTTTTGGTTATATCATCTTACAAACAAAAAGCAGATAACCGGATGGATTGTTACCACAGATGTGATCGCAGACGTGAGATGAGTTCTCGTGATACAAGTATTGCACTGCGAAAGAATACGAAAAAAAAGTTGCGGTTGTCAGTTTTTGGTAAAAGTTGTGGAGCGACGAGATCGTAATGAATGAGTTATTGTTTCTAGTAGCATCTATGGGCAGCACAACCACCCATTGACAGTTTATTTAGAGGGTCACCGACAGGTCAGCGGACTTAGTGCTGGGGCAAAACAAATTGTTCGGGATATGACAGAGGCACAAGCAAGACCCCGTAACATTTTGTTGGCGGTAAAGAAGAAATTTCTGGACGATAATCCGAATCAAAGACACATTTACAACTTCAGAGAGTACATGAGGAAGACGAAATCTGAAGACAGGAATCCCGCACAGCAGTTTCTCAGGGAGGCAGTGCAGCATAAGTATTTGCATTGGATTGTGGCAGATGAAGAAACTAATGTCTTGACTCACGCATTTTTGGCACATCCGACTTCAGTTGAGTTGTTGCGTACATACTCATTCGTAATCTGTATGGATTCGACGTATAAGACGAACAAGTACAAGATGTCTTTGTTTGAGATGGTTGAGGTTTCTCCAACAAATATGAATTTCCTCGTCGGATATGCGATTTTGCAGGATGAGACCGAGTCTAGTTACCGGTGGGTGTTGGAGAGGTTGCGAGATCTGTTATTGGATATTGTTAGCCCGACAGCAATAATTACGGACCGTGAGATGGGTCTGATGCGACCAGTGGCAGAGGTTTTTCCTGAGTCAGCTCATTTACTATGCACCTGACATATCAACAAAGACGTGTACAACTACGCATACCACGTATTCGGCAAGGAGAAGCAGCTTGCAGAGAGTTTTAGACGTGGAAGATGGAGGAGAGTCATGCTTTCTGATTCACAGACGGATTATGATAGAGCAGTCCGTAATCTGAAGGATTCTTACAGTTCCTGGCCAGTGCTGACGAAGTATGTGGAAGACACGTGGTTGGTGCATAAGGAAAAATTCGTGTTGAATTGGACGAATCAAGTTCTTCATTTCGGCAACACTACGAACTGCAGGGTGGAAAGTGCACATTCGGCTCTGAAAGAGTGGATCACTACATCGATTGCCGCTCTCGACACTCTTTTCGACCGCGTGAACTCGTCTATTGAAATGCAGCTGACGAATATTCGGAACTTTCTTGAAGATTCGAGACGTCGAAATTTGGCACATTACATAGGTCCTCTGTTTCAGCATATAAATGTCCGAGTTTCGCATCACTGCTTGTCGTTAGTGACTCAGGAGTTGAAGAGAATGCAGGACTTAAGTGATGAAATTGAATATCGTTATGGGTGTGCTTTCCTGACAACACATGAGATTCCTTGTGCCTGTACCATGTACGAGTGTTTGGCGTCAGGTGATGGAATTTATTTAGAGCAGATTCATCCATTCTGGAAAACACTTGTTATCGGAGAAGGAGTCCAGATGTCAGAGTTTGTTGATCAGTCAGCACAAGACGCCGAGCATTTTCGGAAGCTAGTGAATGAGATCTCGGAGAGCGACCCTACAGTAATTCGTAGTGCCTCTCGTATTTTATACGAACAGTTACACCCTGATCAGTCGAACTATGGAGAACCCGAAGAAAATACTAAGGTACGAGGTCGACCTAGGGGAAAGTCGACACGTCGGGACCCGAGTGCCTTCGAGTATGCTGAGCGAGGTCGTGGTCGGACTGGCAATAGTGGGAGCAGGGGTCGTCGTCGGTCTGGCAGTAGTGGGAGCAGAGGTCGTCGGTCTAATTCGTCTTGATCGTCCGTGAATACGGGCACAAGATCTTCTGGTATGTCGATATCTTTGTTGTTATGTTATTTAATATATATCAGTAATCTAAATGGGGTTGAATATATTATCTCCTAATTTTGTTGTTTTAATGAATTGTTATTTACCAACTCTCAAAGTGAAGTTGGGTCGGGCGGTCCCCCCCAAGTGAAGGGGGAGGCAGTTCCCTCGATCGCCCTCTCGTTGGGTCGGGCGTCTCCCGTGGACGCCCGACTCAATTTTTTTTTTAAATTAATTGAAATAAACAAGGTAATTTACCAGATGTGAGTAGTCAGGGGTCTCCGCTGGTTCTTTTTTCTGGCCTCCGAGACATTTTATGTGGTGAATAGAAGAGTGATATGAAGAGAAAGTTGTGTTAAAAGAGTGAAATGCTGAGTTATATTAGTAGAAATGGTAGATATGCAAAATGGTAATCTTACGGGCGATTTAAGTAGTTTTACGACGATGAATAGCAGTTCAAAAAAACTATTGAAGGGTGAAAATAACACTAACATGTTAAGAAATTACCATCAATAGTGTGAGATTACGTTTAAGAAAATACTTTTGAATAACACGTCCCAAATTCTAGTTGATTACGTTTAAATTATCCATAGTTTGGAACCCACCAATAATTGAATGTGTCCATTACCACGTCATGAATCATACCGTCATACGTATCCACCATTTTAAACAGAAAAGGTCAACAAACTCAACATCACTCTCTCCAAAATTCTTTGTTTGTAAAAACATTATCCCCAACTCCAAGATTTTGATGCATGCATTTAGCTACGAGCGATTTGTATATTCCCTCCCTTCCAATTTTACTGATTTTTACATAGTCACGTTAATATCATTCAAATGCATTGAATTATCACAAAATTCTTTGCTTGTACCACACGATTACTACCCGAATACTACCCGATTAGTAATGGCCTGCGCCATTACTACCCGATTCGATTCGATCCGATCCGATCCGATTTTTCCCCAAATCGAATTTGAAACCCTAGTTTGTTTTCTGGAGAAATCGAGACGAGGATAACACTGTATATTTATTTACGCACTAAAGTTGACATTAGCATGTCTTGATAGAAAGGATAGCATCAGAAGTGAAGTTAAATCGTATAGAAATAAAAGGCCATCGACATTCAGCAACCATAGAGTAGAACAATCAATTCGGCAAAGGGAAAAAACATTAATATTAGTATATTTCAGTTAAATACTCCAACAAATTCGAATTGCTAAAATAGATTTCATAGGAAAAATGTTAGGGAAAATCTCTTTTAAACTGAACACACTAGACAATGGAGATGTAGGTGGGCTCGATAATTTAATATTAGTCTTTTTCAGAAGAAAACATTAGTCAACGATAAAGAGTGGTCATCAACCACAGTCCCACAATCTTTATTATCTTTTAATTTGATTTCTACACGTATCGACATCTGACAACGTCAAAGAGACAAAAGAGTGATTAAGTATTAACTAAAACGTACGTTGTCTTTGTTTAAAATTGATGAATCACGATCAGACGCATCACCTTTTGGAGCATCACACTTTTTCATTCGCACTTTAATAGTTAAAATTGCATAATACCCTCTGACTTATTCAAATATCATTGGTAGAACCTCCTAAATTATTTTATACATCTTACATACCCGTGCGACAACCATATAAGCATTTTAAACTGTGAAAATAGATGATGAGTAAAATGTCAAGGTTTAACTATAATTAGATAACTCACTTTTGCCTAAACTTCCTTGTAATCATTATAGACACCAGTAAAACAAATAATTTTTTAATATTTAGTAAAATAAAACAAAAAGAATATAGGGATAAATCCGAAAGAAATATGTCGTGGAGGAATACACTACCACCTCAAGTTTGGACTCCGATAGTGAGTAGAAATAAGATAAGGATAAAATGGTAATTCTTTACCAATTTTCTGTTTTAGATTCGCCAAAATCCGTAGCAGTCGGCAGAGTTTCCTCTCCTCCTCAAGACAGCAACAGTAACATCGGATTGGACACAAATCCCACCCAAACACAGCTTACTCCCATCCTTCTCTCAATATGGTGAGTTTCGATCACACCCAACTTCTTCTTTTTTGGATTTTTTAGCGTAAAAATGCAATCTTTCGTTGCTTTTCTCGTGTTTTTTGGGTGCTTGTCGAGTTAGAACGTTCGAGTTTGGATTTTTCTTTGGTTTTTGTGGTTTTTATGGTGCAAAGTTGGGATTTTGATGATGGGTAGAGATGGTTGAGTTCTCTTTTTCATGTTTTTTTTTTTTACTTTTAATTTCCTCCCACAAAGGTTTTTTTATTTTTTATTTGTGTGGTCTTTTATTTTTCATGTTGAAATTGATTCTGTTTAATTGTGTTGGTCATCTTTTATTTGGGTCTATGCGCCACTTTCAACTAGCATTATCGAAACCTTGAGAAGATTGAATACTCTCGCCTTGTTTTCTACTTTTAATTTTATTTCTTTGTTCACGATATCTGTTGGTGTCTCAAAAAATATAACTGAAATATAACATTGTAGACTTGTAGGCTTGAATCTACTCAGAGAACTCCTTTAGGAATTCTATCACTAGAGATCTGGAGGAATCAAAGATTCTGTAGTGAATTACATATAAGACATGGTATTGTGCTATTCCAGTTTGGAGCTTCAAGTTGACATTAGTTTTGGGGTACTACGAACCATGACATTGCATTGTCCTTGGGCTCAATTTTGGGTCATTTTATTTGGCATTAATATTTAAAGGCAAACCAGTTTCAGTAAAACTATTGTCTTTTGTTTGGTGTGTACACCTCAGTTTGCTTATGAAATGTCTCAAGCTCAATACATATGCTGAAATAAAATGGCTCAATTAGAGTACATTATTTCCTAGCACAAAACCATTATTCGTAACATACTCTGAGAAAGCAATTCTCTTGGAAACAAGGAAATTCCTTCTTACAATGGTTAGAGAGATCACCCATGTATATAGGTGTAGTCGTGTAGATATCTAAAAACTACTATTGTCGTGATCAATGCACCCCAAATAAGATACGGTGAGATGGCTGGGCTGTGAGAGTGACTACTGATTTTGTAACCACAAGAGATTTGGGGGGTTAGTCTTTTTGTTTTGGCAACCAGGTGTATTTTTGTCGGTTGGGTTTTCTGATGACATGTTTCCTCGGATTCTAGATGTAGGAACATCTTTTATGGAACAAGTTCTAACCTCAAAATATAAATAAAACAACAGAAATTTTGTTTCTGGGCCCATTTTCATATTCTCGTGGATATTTGTTCTTTTTACAGATTTTGATTTCTAGGATTTGGAGGACCTTTATAATCCAATACATAAATAATTTTTTGGGGGGTTCTAACAGGTTCTGAAGACCAACCTATTCGATACCGATGTTCCAGTGGTCTCCTTTCAGTCATTTCAGCTTGTTGTATTGTAATCTGGCTATATGGCAAGAAGATCACCGACTCCCTTGCCTACACTAAGAAAAACTTCAAATTCTCCACTAAAGCTTCAAAGTTTAATCCTCGCGCTCCTGTTCTTGGCTTGTTGCTTTGGGTTCTTCTTATACCAGCAAAAGATCTCATACTTATTTCGGCCGTTGTGGAACACACCCCCTCAGCCCTTCACACGTATCCCTCACTACCATGGTGACAATGTCTCCATGGATCAACTATGCCGACTACATGGTTGGAACACCCTAGACTCCCCTCGTCGGGTGTTCGATGCAATTCTCTTCAGCAATGAGCTTGACATCTTGGAGATCCGATACCGCGAGTTGTTACCTCATGTTCATAAATTTTTGATCGTTGAGTCAAACGCAACGTTCACTGGGAAGCCCAAACCACTCTTTTTGACTGAGAACAAACAGCGGTTCGATTTTCTTGGGACCAAACTCCTGCATGGGATCTTATCAGATGGACCAAAAAGTGTTCGTGGTTCAAACCCATTCATCCTTGAATCTAGACACCGTAGAGCTGTCAATTCTCTCCTGAAGCAGTCCGGGATTATGGATGGTGACATTCTCATCATGTCTGACTCTGATGAGATACCGAGCCCACAAACCTTACAACTCTTGCAATGGTGTGACGGCATACCACCAGTTATGCATCTCGAGATGAGGCACTACATGTACTCCTTCGAGTTCCCCGTGGACTACAGCAGTTGGCGCTCGACGGCTCATGTTTTCAGAACTGGAACGCAATACCGTCATTCACGGTAGACTGACCTTATTCTAGCGGATGCGGGTTGGCATTGCAGCTTCTGCTTCCGTCGAATAGAAGAGTTTGTCTTTAAGATGACCGCTTACAGCCATGCTGATCGTGTGAAGGACGTAATGTTTCTCGACCACAAGAGGATTCAAGAAATAATTTGCAAAGGTGACAACCTTTTTGACATGTTGCCTGAGGAATTTAGCTTCCAAGAGATCATCAAGAAGATGGGTCCAATCCCTAGATCAGCATCGGCGGTTCACCTCCCATCGTCGGTAATAAAAAACGCCGAAAACTTCAAGTTTTTTCTGCCTGGTGGCTGCATGAGGTCTGCTAGTTGAGGTTTCTACTTTGCTGGTTAGTTCTCTGCTCACTATTAACTTCAGATGTAAGAAAATAATGAGTTAAGCGGAATCCCAACATGATCTGGGTCTCCAATTAGGCGTGTTTTTTGGTGGGGATCGTCGCTTGTGAAATGCTTCCATTTAACTTTTGATGAAGCAAATCTTGGTGACGTGACATTGGTTGACATCAAAATCTCATTTGGTTTGGATTCCTAAGACCCCAATCACAACTAGAGTTCGATGTTAGACCACTTGATAATGGAACTCTCAGAAAGTAGCTATTGAAACCGCAGCCAAGCAAGCTATACGTCTTTTTAGTGGGGGTTGAGGTTGATATTCTTGATGCTTTGGAATTGTATTTAGAGGTATATTTTGGTAGGGATCAATCTGAAATTGTTTTACAAACGTTTGAATAAGATTTGGTTTTTTCGAAAAATCTACTTTGTCATAAGTAACCCAGTTGCCCTTCTCTTTATTTATTTTCTTCTTATAACGTGAATTTAGATACATCATATCCTATCTACGTGCATCCAGGGCCGTCTCGGAAATTTTTGAGGTCTTGTACGAAAATAAACAACGAGACTCCTAAATTTGAAAAAAATTGTCCTCCTAGTTTAAATAATAATAAAAATTACTAACTTAATGCTATTAATTGAATTTTTTTTGTTAATTCTAGACAAATGTATCAATGTTTATGTGTTATTTATGTGTTAACACTAATTTTATTCGCAACTCAATAAGTCCATGTATAATTATTTTTTTCGAAGCTCCTTCAAAATGAGGCCCGAAGTAGGAACTCACCGTGCTCTTGCGAGCTCCTGCTATTGGGCCGGGCCTGCATGCATCCTCCGATTTTAGTATTATGATCAATCATGAAGCAGTTATGGTAAACACCAAAAAACTGGTGCTAACAGAATTACAGAAAGACAACTTGTTTCATTCTACACTGGTACATAAACATTCTAGATAATCATCAACGAAGCCATTCCAAACCCCCAGGATCATATCATAATTAGACAATCAACAAGCTGCGAACTAAAATCAGCTACAATAACAAACAGGTAACACATCAGTTGGTTAGGCTCGCAAAATGTGTGGGTAGCTAAGTAGCTTACAATAAGTTGGTTGATGGCAATACATATTGAGACCCCCCTGCAATAATAAGTTAAACCAAAAAACCGTCAAAAGCTGATCAAGCCTGCAGTAGCGACGCATTCTTCCATTCAAATATAACATCGTATGGTTGAGATGGTTCCCCATTTCTTTTCAACCTCTCTTCCTCAAAGATTGTGTTTTGTCTAAAGATGGCGATTTGTGAAGCGAAACCTGGTTCTGCATCTCCCGACCCACCAACACCACTGAACTCAACACTGTAATTATGTCTTGAGGCAAGATCAGAAGCCCAGCATTCAAACTGTTTTCTTGTCCATTCAAACTTGTGATCATGGTTGCGGAACTTGCATGGAGATGTATCTCCTGGGTCATCCTCTTTGCTGGAGAGAGAGCTTCTCTGAAGAATGGGGTTGTACTCGTAATTAGGTGTAGAGACTATGAGTAGTCTTGGGCAGAATAAACTTAAAACCACATCCCCAAATAATGTTGCTTGATCCTCTTCCATATGCTCAATCACCTGCAAATTCAATTTGACAACAGAACATATCAAGTTTTTTTTGGTTGCAAATTCAATTTGACAATAATTCCACAAGGTTGCTTTATCTTAATGAGTCCAAAATAATTTTGACATCACCAAAAGCCATAAGTACCTCTAAGCATGTGCCGATGTCTAATCCATGAATCCGAGAGTCAAAGACTGTAATTGAACCATCATAGAGCAGAGCAGATGAGATGCATGTTCCGTCCAACGAATCTGCATGTGTGCTAAGCTTTGAGTGTAGAATCTGCAGAATTTTGAAGAAAGACAATAATGAGAAGAACCAAAACAAACACATTAAGAAGGTAAACAAGTTAAACTGTTGATCATTATTAGTGAAATTGTAAAGATGAAATAGATGGATGCATTCAGTTTTGAGAGAGAGAGAGAGAGTCGATTTGAAATCATGCCAACAGAAATTAGATAACTTAAGATTCAACATATAGATATAATACCTTGGCAGCATGAATAAGGGCCTTCCGTGAAATATCTACACCAACTATCTTCTCCAAAGTAGTTTTGTGATCTAATAATGAATCAAGTAGACTACCCGACCCACATCCAAAATCTACCTGCAAATCAGACCAGTTTTAACACTTCAGGGGGATATTTTTCATAAGAAAATATAAGCACTACTGAGTAGTAATAGTAGTAAATACCAATGTCTTGGCATAACATCCATTAATAAATCTCACTGCAAACTCAACACGTTGCTTTGATAGTGGTGGTTTAAACAAAGCCTGCTCCATTCTATCTTCTAATGGTTCTGTTACCCGCAATAGCTTCACTAGGCACTCTAACACACACCCACCTGAAAGGAAATTAGAGGTGAGAAGCAACATTTTGAGCTCCTTATGTGACAACTGCGAGGCACAAAATAGGGAGAAAAATAAAAACGTACATAAAGATATATCTGAGAGATGCTTAGCAGATTCACCAGCTGCAGCTAAAACCAAATCCCTGGAAGGCAAGTCCGCTACAAATTTTACTGTTCCGTTGTTGACATTTGAGTTACACATGCTTCGAGCTGGTTGATTACAGCACCTGTTCCTATTTCAAACTCAAATTCATCTTTACTTTCTATAATCTCATTTAGACCACTATCTTCATCCACTAATGCTATGGTATAACTTATGCATACTAATGAACCCTGGGATGGAGTTACGCCAGAATCTGGACAGCCAGTGTGAAGTGATATCATCTCTGTTTTTTTCTGTTTTTTGTTCATCTGATCTGCTGAGTTTGAACTTGCGGGACTATAATTTCTGCAACAAATGCTCTTTGGTGAACAATGGCTAGAAGAAAGATATCCAAATTCTTTTGAAAATACTTCAGTGTTTACATAAATTCCATCCATTTTTCCCGAAGCAAAGAAGCTGTCAGTGGGAATATCTGAGTGCTCAAAGTATCCATTCAACCAAGACAAAACACTCAATGCAGCATGTTGGATAACATCAGTTTGTTTTCTATACGTAACTTCAGAACGATATTGGACTATTATATCTTGTTGCCTTGATAGAATTTTCACTTCACAACCGAAAAGAACTAATCTATCTGCACACTTCTCAATATTGCCTCCAACATCTGCATTTTCACATTCAACATTCTCACCCGAGTGTGTTGGCTTCTGCATGAACACTTTAGTGATTTCGTTCACATCAAAAACTGGTTCAGACAGCTGATAGTGGCGGCAGAACATAGAGAGTAGGTCCTTTGGGTAGGAACCCCTCCAATTCGAGCGTGTAGTATACGTTTTGGGTAACTCAGCCACAAGTAGAGCCTCTCTGGACAATTTATACATTCCAACTGGAACTTTGTTTACAAGCAACCTGGAGAAATAGGCACGCTCAAGTCTTAAAGAAAACATAATAAAAAAAGCATTCTGGTGAAACTGAGATGCTTATGATGCAGAAGTCATAAAGAAGCCATACAAAATAGATGCAAAATGGACAAAGGACTCATGCTGCTAAATTTAGGAGTCTTGTTACTTGCATGTTTTGGCATATCAAAGATAAAATGCAAACTTTTTATATAAAAAATTATTTGGTATGATGCACAATCTCTCTATCAGCAATTTGTATAAACTTACAGCCAAAAAGGAAAAACATCGACAAGAATAACTAAGATAAGCAATTCACAATCAAGTTGGCGTTGGACATGTCATTATCTACACACTTAATTGACCTACAAAATGAACTGCTGCTTAGGAAGGAACACAGGTTAAACCACACAGTGTGCTACTACCTGCACTCCAAATTAAAATGTACCAGGCCTACAAATTTGAAGTGCCATGTCTGTGAAAATGACATCTAAAGCTATCCTAATGCAAGCCTTAAAAATCAATTTGCAAACCAACAAAATATAAACAAAGAAGTATGTGCAAGCCGGACAATTAAAACCACTCCCACTATTGGCTTGCAAACAATCAGAAGAAGTCAGAATGAAAATAAAAAATTCATAATTAGACATCATGGACTCTGTATAAACAAATTTCACCTCGGCAAAACCTAGGAAAAAAACCAGAAGGTTGAAATTTACTCGTCCAGTCTAATAGAAAAGAGACATTAGATAGGAGGGAATGGAGAAACACAAAGGACCAAATACATGTAAAACAAAGGGATCGAATTGGTATTTTAATCAGATCCAAATATGACCTATTCCAGACTGGAAGCATGCAAGATAGAATATCCGCATTATATAGGTATATAGGTACTTAAAACTACACCAAGTAGTACATAAAATCTAGTAAGGTACTAAGAGATGGTAAAAAGAGCTAGGCAAGAATATGTGATACCGGTAGTATGTCGACAAGGAAACATGCTCATGAAACAGATCAGGAGACTTCCATGTGTAACCAATAGCTGCTAAAATTGCATCACCATATATATTCTGACCAGAAAGATAAGAAGCCCTTTGGTTCAGATTTCGTTTGACGGGCCCATTATCCCTTTCATTCAGGTACATTTCTGGTGACGAATCTAAAGGAAACGGAGACAGTACTGAAGCTGAGAAGTGCAATCTTATCTCAGAGGACGATTTGCCTATGGGTCTGATAACAAAATAACTCTACTTCAGATTAAAAATAAAGTAGTTAGCAAAGGAAAGACACGAACAAGTTTGGTATCAAATATATTTGTTGTACCCACCTCGAAATTAAAACTCTAGATGAATCACTAAGACCAAGTTTAGATGCAATTTCATCTAAATAATAGTGGATGGGTGATAAATTAAGAGCCAATGTGCCAATTGGCTTCTCGGTTGAGGATGGAATATAAACAGTTTCAAGCTGGGGAAACTCTGTAGGCCCTTGATGCCGGTCAATTAAGGAGTCAATGGTTTCCTTTGAGTACATATTTTTCTTCCTCAACCAAAGTTCACCATCCAGAATGATAATAGGATGCAACTTTGCAGCTTTCATTACAAGCAACATCATCAAAAAAGGATCAGACGCTGCCTCGGGGTTGGTAAATTTGCACAAGTTGCTGGTCTTCAAATCACAGGCAGTAATAACAGATAAAGGAATGAAACCATGACGTTCACCCTTTCTCTCGAATGCATTTCTGAAGTGAGCAATCAACGGATGAGATGACAGCAGGAACTATGTCAATTCACCAGAAAAAATTAATATGTGATTTCTATACAAATAAAGGAGACAGGAAAATCTAAAGAAATATTTTAAAATCATAAAGCAAATATCTGGGCAGAAAGTGCATCCTACATTATATTCAACAAACTCATATCATCAACAACCAAGGTAATGAATACAAAGTTACATGTAATATCAATATATCTTGCAATAGCAGCACAGAGTGATTTAGAAATACAAAAAAACAGCAGCAATGGGTTTATGTTTGACAATGTAAAACTAGTCAAGTGTCAAATTGTACTTGAGGAGAAAAACAAAGCTTGGTTATGGAACACCATTTAATAAAAAACATTAAAAATGTTAAGTCCGGTTACATCAAGAATATGACTTATAAAATAAGCTTGTGAAGATAAATAAGTACAAACCTCATCCGTAAAAATAAAATGAACTCGCCCAACAAGCTCTGTCCATACATCTTCTGGGGTGAGATCACCCACTGTAGATTGGATACCTAGCTGGAAGATTTACACAGAATTAGAGTGATAAAGCGAGAAATTATTATGAGCATTGCCACCCAAAACTACAACAATAACTTTTATAGAAAGATAGGATTTCTTTATGTGTTTCCCCATGTGAATTTATACATCTTATGGAGATCGGAGCATTCTCCAAGAAAATTTTGTTCAGCCACCACTTACAAGCTTATACTCATCCAATGACACAAATACCATAAAAATGTGATTGAAAGGGCCAAAATAATGGTTTAGGAGAACATGTACTATCTAGTGATGCTGGGAACAAAAAAGAACTCAATGGGCTCACTGACATGGATCATGCATCAGATGGAACTAATTAGAGGCCGAACCTTTTCCATAGCCATCTTTGCTGCAGCTTGCTCTGCATCCTTTTTCCTCGAAAAAGCATCTGAAGTAACAGATAAGTCAGGAAGCTCAAGATGACATTTGTAAAGGCATCTACCGTTCTGTTGAATTGACAGTCCAGGACAGATATTTTCAGCAGACTCCTGCACCTCCTCAATCTTATAGCATGCCTTTTTACCAAATTTTTGATGTACAAGGGCCTTGGGGGTAAGAGTTGGTCTCTTGTTAACAATAGTGCTTGCCATTTCAGATATTTTTGAGTTTATGAGATATTCTCTATTCGGATTCAAGAGACTGGATTTCTTATAAGGGTGGATTGCTCAAATTATAACATCCACATCGGCTTCTTCCTGAACAAGAAAAACATCCTGAATAAGAGGCAAAGAATAACAGATACGACACGATATGGACACCGGAATACGGAATTTTTGTAAAAATTAGGATATGGATACGGCAATTAAAACATTTAAAATAAATAATATTTTTTACAACATAGTGCAAGATTTCAAATATGCAAATATTAGCAATTGTTAATCCTAACAAAACATTTATAATACATTGATAAAAGTAATGACGTCTTCACTATTAGGAGTTGCCCTAGAAGAAGAAATGTCTACATTGCAAATAAACCATGAACCATAACAAAAACAAGAATTCAGCAACAACAAAACTCAATTGAAAACATCAATTAAAGTAAAAATAAAATCCAAAACAAACCAACGAGTAAGAACAAAATGTAACAAGAAATCGGCAGCAAACCGTGAACTAGCAAACCAACACGCCAAAAAACAACAAATCGAGAAACAGACCTTCGGTTTCAGACTTCCAGAGGATGCCGAAGAAGATTGGAGACTGAAGCTTCCCAGAGAGGGACGAAAAGAAGAAAGTTTTGTGGGTTCGTGGGTTTTGCAAACCCTAGAGAAATTAAGCCATTATCAGATGCTTCTGATTAGTGATCAAATTATCGATTAAAGAAAAAGTAACAGAATAAAACAAAACAAAAATAAAATCAACAGGTGTAGTGTGAGATATCATTTTGATTGTGATTGTGGGGGTTATAGATTTTCTTAAAATTAACTGCCACAAAAACCTTCATTTTCAACCTGGGATTTGGAAGTAATGTATTGACCAAGGTTCGAAAACCCGAACCGGAGGGCGATGGAGGCTGTGGGCCACGGGTCATTGGTTCCATTGGCAGGTCGAACCATTTCAAGGGAGGTGAGTGGACTCAACAGGCGGGGATAAGGAGGGGGTGTCTAAGGGGAGGCCAACAAAGGAAGAGACAATAGAGAAAGTCGTGAAAGCTCTGGTGGTCAGATGCGCCCCTAGTTGGAGGACGGCGGCGGTCGGAGCCGGCCGACAGAGGTTGGTAGGAAGGAATCGGGTGTTTTAGGGATAAGGGTGTTTAAGTGAAGTTTCAGTTACAAAACCGCCACGAACTATTAAATTTAGTTGGTTCATCACCTCAACAAAACCTAAGCACTTAGGTTTTATTGAGGTGGTGGACCAACCAAATTTAACATGGTATCAGAGCATATCAATTGACATGTGGGGGCCCACTCCAACATATATTGTTCTCACGTAGACACCGAAAAAATTATCTCAGTCACGCGTGCAGGAAAGTGTTGAGAAAATAGTCTCACGTTGCTAAACACAAAAAGTGAACAACACTCTGTAACAAAGTTGAATCAACTATCCATCACTTAAGTGCTTAGGTTTTGTTGACGTGGTGTACTAACCAAATTTAACACGAAATCCCAAAAATCCAAACTTTACTCCGTTTAAGGTCAAAAGCTCCCCACGAGAACAACCAAAATCCAAATAATCGATCGGAAAACACACGAAAACATGGCATTCTGAGGTTTTTCGAGAGAGAGAGAAAAAGCACAAAAGTGAAAACTGCATGTTTCGGTAACGAAAAGGATCGAGAGCGTTACCAGCGAGCGACGATCGCGCGAGGACGAGAAGCGAGGCGTTGGGTTCGAGTGACAAGTGGAGAAGAAGAGGGAGTTTGGAGTGATGAGAGGGTTTTGAGAAAGTTTTATATGCGGCGATAAAAATACTTTAGGGAACGAATAAGATGGAGGTTTACTTTATGGAACGAATTTGAATTCTTTTTTCTATTATACATTTATTGTAGATCTGGATTTATTTGTCAACAAATTCTAAAACAAAAACCACCAAAATCAGAACCATTGGTAGAGGAATAAACTATTAAAAGATATCTTTTGTGGCACAATTGTTTTGATAAGTTTGTTTACTATAAGTAAATTTATTTTTTTCCTGTAAAGTTTAGATTCTTCTCATGCAGCTTGAAGTATTGGAGAGAATTTATCTTTGTACTTATTCGGCATTAAGAACAAAAAAACAAACATAATATAATTATATGAGATACACACGAGAAAACTCAGAAGAGTTATTATGGAAATGATGATTTGTTGTAGTCAAGAGACTGAAGACACTTTCTGTATGCATACAGAAGAAAATGAAATTTCTACATACTAAGCCATGGACCATCTATTGTTGACCTACTTGAATACGAATCAAATATTTTTCACGCACATAATGTACGTCTAAATATTTATCATTGTATCGACAAAAGCTCATTAAGAAACACGACAAAACAACAAACAGTGTCAACTTTTGCACATTCAGACATGTTAAGCACAGAATAATCATCTTCATGGTAACGTGTCGTTTTTTTATATATAAGTGGTAGGATTAATTCTAGCTTATTAGATAGAAGTAAATCTTCAACCACCATCATATTAATACTAATACTAATACTAATATTAATACTAATATAGTCTAATACTAGTACTTGAATCCATCAAAATGCGTGTCGACAATTAAATTTCAAAAGATCATGTCGTAGTTGACACCTTTGAGGCTTTTGACCAACCTCGGTCGGTCTAAACAATTTTTACCATTATTAAAAACCCTATTTATCTCCATTCCCTTCTCCCCTTCTCCCAAATCAAATTCGCCTTCGCGCGATTCCCAATCCGGTAAGAATCGAACGAAACCTTCTCCACAATCCCCTTCGCATACCTGTTTGATGCCGATTTCTTCTCTTCTTCGCGCAATTTTTTTTTTTTTTTGCGTGCCCTAGTTTGCTCCCATGTCCCAATCGTGCGTTTCTCTTCGGTAATTTGGATCCGCTGTTAGCTAATTTTTGGCTTGTTCAACGAAAATGTGTTTCGATTTGAGAGTTGCAGGTTGTGTTTGTGTCATGAGCTGTTGATGCATCTCAATTTTGATTTGTCTTTTTGTAGATTAGATCCGGCACTCGTAAGAACCTTAAATTGGTCGTCTGTGGGAAGAAGAAGAAAAATCTTGTTTTTTAGTATGAAATAATGTGTTCCTGTTGTTGATTTTGTCAACTTCGTTGGGTTGCAATGTTATGTACTAATTAGACTCCAGAACTGGACTTCTAATTCAAGTTTAGACTGCTATATATCTTTCGCCGTTTCTCATTCTTTCCCTTCTCTAACTCTAGCCATCTCCCGTCTGCCGTTTCCCAAGACCTGTTGGTTATAGTTTGCCTTTTCTATG
This sequence comes from Triglochin maritima, assembly GCA_963682175.1. NCBI lineage: Eukaryota > Viridiplantae > Streptophyta > Magnoliopsida > Alismatales > Juncaginaceae > Triglochin > Triglochin maritima. The sequence goes on from OY821775.1 coordinate 2,941,723, forward strand.
AGATACTACCCATTTTTTATTATTTTGTTTATAAGTATTTGATCTTCATATTCTAGAGGACAAAATAGTGTTCCAGTAGCATTGAATCTTAGACCACTATTAAACATAGAATAAAAAAAATTGGTTTTGAAGTCCACATTTCCAGTGACTTTTGAAAAGTTAAGGGTCGCAGCCCCTCTAGATCCGCCTGTATCTGATGATTGTTTTGTTGTTGTAGGGTGAAAGAGAAAATGAGGTTCCAAGCTTTGAAAAGTATCAATGTATTTCCCCGTGCGGAAGATCACTTGTTGCAAAAGACAAAGACTGGAGCTGTTGGTATGCATTTTTGGGTCTCGTTGAAAGTAAATAGTAATGACATGTATCAGAGACATTTTTTGCATAAAATTTTTGATAGGAACCTAATAAGAACAAGGCACTGCATTCACATGTCTAAGATATGTTTGTCTTATACTTGTCATGTGTGCCTTAAAATAGCTGAAAGTCTAAATTGATCGTGGTGAAAATTGCCTTTGAAAGCTTGTCCCATAAACACAAGTATTCTGACTTCTGAGGCACACGATGGATTTCTATCAAAGAAAAATGTTCAGATCATGCATGTTGGGCACATCATTAAAGTATTTTACTATCTTAGATGATTGTAGGTTTTAGTTTTTATACTCTAAAATACTTATTTTCACAAAGGTAGGATGAATTTTCTAAAAACATCTAGTGTTCAAGCTTAACTAGTTCCGAACAACCACTTTGAGTAACTTAACAACATCTGTTTTACTATTCTGATAACTTGAAACCCGAATTTACTTTGTATTACCGAATCCATTGCATTATTGTTTGTTCTCGTCTCTTTCTGCATTGCAGTAATATATCATTTTTCTGTATCATATCATACTGGCACGGTATCTACGTACCGATATTAGGGCTTTCGTAAATGCTAAATGATCATCTGAAACTTTAACATGCAGCAGAAGTATTTATTGAAGCATTTTGTTTCACTTTGAACTGCATATGTGTACATTTTTTTGTGTTATTTGTGATCTGCTGTATACAATTCTTGTTCTTTACTAAATGCTTTATTATATTCACAGTTTCGATCATTGGCCTATTGATAATGACTACATTGTTCGTGCACGAACTGAAGTATTATCTTACAACTTATACTGTACATCAGGTTTGTGATCTATCTTATGCAAGAATATACATATTAGCATGACAAGGCATAAAAATATGAATTTCATCTTCTTATTGTGTTCTTTGCTAGTGTCTTGTACATGGAAGTTGTCATTCCGAAACTTATTGATACAGCAAGCACTTTTACTTAAGAATAGTTAAACCCCAATTTAAGAGTTTGAGTATGGTAATGGTCCCAGTTCACGAGGTGATCTTCATACATCTGTGATTTTTTTCTTTCCAGTTATTTTTTTTTTGTGTGGATCATGATGTATACTGCAAACCATTCTTACTTGCATTCAATTTAGGAGAGATCTTATGTTTTGTAGAGTTTCTTTATACCAGACAGAAAATATGCACCAAGGTTTATGCATTTGCTTTCATCTACAGATGGCAGTCGATCTTAAACGGGGGCAAACTCTTCCGATTCACGTAAATGTGACGTTTCCTTCACTGCCTTGTAAAGGTTAACCATGATTTTCCATTGTGATCAACTGGTCTAACTAGTTTCTTATTCTGCACGAAAATGAAGTTGTAACAAAGAAATTCAATATTTAGCATCTTCCTGTTTTGCAGTTTTAAGTGTAGATGCAATTGATCTGTCGGGCAAACATGAGGTCGATTTGGACACAAATATGTGGAAGGTAGGTCTTGTTCTCCTTTGTTTTATTGTCTTTTTACTTCAGTTGGCTAACACATTTTGGTTCTCTGTATAGCTTCGTTTGACCAGAGAAGGGCATATTGTTGGCAATGAATACCTATCTGATCTTGTTGAAAAAGAACATGCAGCTCATGCACACGGAAATGGTAATGTTAATTCTACATATACTCAAGATGATCATGCAGATGCTGATGCTCATTTCTGTATCATTTCATCACCATTCATGTTTAAGCTGTTGCGTGATTCTACGGGCCTCTTCTATATCAGTTTCCCTACTCAATTGCATTTTTAGCTGTAACATTGTTATAATTTATCAGGATGAGTAATATATAGTAACGTTGATTGATTTATTTTTTTGTAAAAGAAAATAAAACCATCCACAATATAAAAATGCCCCAAGGACAGAATGGGACCATTTCCAAAAGGGACAAAACAGAAGAATAACTGTTTCCTTATTAGTTTTAGGCAAATATGCATACCTTTGTAGTTTGTATTATAAGCCCATATCCAAGCACTACAATGCCTTGCGACACATAACCGTCTTGCCTTTGTCAGAAGTTAGAATAACGTACATGTAATATCCACGAGAAAAGTGTATTATCCAGCAACAACCGCTTCATCGGATTTTTAGGTATCCCTTAGCTCCACCTGATACTGATATTATGAGAAGGCATTCTATGTTTAGCAACTTCGTCAAAAAACCTTCTACAATGGATCTCAAAATTGAAAGGTTGATAATGTATCGAGACATAGTACCCACTTCTCTCCATCCATCTTGGAAGTTCAGCTTGGTTATTTTGTAATCAGAATCTAGTCCACGCTTGAGGCAAACTTCTGTGTTAGTTACGTCTTGAGCCCACAAATCATGAATTATATCTAGGATAACACATTCTCAAAACTTATATTTTTGTATTTTGTGATTATGGTAGCATCTTCTGAACATGTTTGCTTGATCAACAACGTCAAGTTAGAAAACTTACATGGCAAAGAAAAAACACAGAAATATCGTGCTTTGCAATTTGTGGGAAGGATGAAACAGTATTACGCAAATAATTGCAAGTTGACTCTTTTTTTGCTATCAAGGAGTGAAGATATGAGAGTTAAGAATACACGATCTCATTTTAACTGAAATAATCATCCTTATTTCATAGAGAAAGTAGGTGCACAAATTGTTAAAAAATAACTAAACCATGAGTTTTTTTTAATGTAAGAAAATGAAACATCGAGTTGAGGCATGGAATTAGTTCCACCAAATCAATAATGGCTTATGTTCAACAACAAAGCCTTTAATCCCAAATGTGTTGGGGTAGGCTACAATGATGGCTTGTGTTCCTAATTTACAAAACTTTTGCAGTTTTGTGGTTCATGGTTTGTTGCTGCTCATCTGTGTCTGTTGTAGTCAATGGCATTCCTCACTGTGACTGTTCATTAGGAAGAAGAAAAACATCAGTGCTAAATATTTTTCTTTGTTTGTTGATTCAGGCAATGATACAGATCATCCTGAAAGCTCGCTTGGAAATATCCATCGCCATGAGTTTGATGCAGAAGCTGAAAAGATGATAAAAGAAGTGAAACTTGCTTTAGCAAATGGTGAAGGGTGCCGGGTAGATAATATGCTATCTTTTAGATGATATAGCCGTATTAGTGGATTTTTAAAATACACAACCTTTTAATTTTGAAACTAACATTCAGCTCTTGTGCCAGGTCTTTGGGTTCCTAGATGTGCAAAGGGTTGCTGGAAACTTTCACATTTCAGTGCATGGATTAAATATTTTTGTCGCACAAGAGGTCCAGTACAGTACCTTGTGTTCTTACTGTTGGATATTAATTTTTGTAGCTTCTTGTGCAACCCACCCTTGTGCATTTTACTGGATGCACTGCTGCAATTGACACAAAATATGTGGTTTTTTGTTTTTCAGAGCTTACGTTGTCAATAGCAGGTGTAGTTGTATGTTTTAATTCAGCACTATCTATTCAAAGTGTCATTGACATATTGATGTGTTTGCCAACAGATCTTTGGGAAGGCAGCTAATGTTAATGTAAGTCACATCATTCATGACTTATCATTTGGTCCAAAGTATCCAGGAATTCACAATCCACTGGATGGAACTTCACGGATAGTGAGGGATTCAAGTGGCACGTTCAAATACTATATCAAGGTAAACAAAGTCCTCAATTGTAAAGATCACTGTCACCTGTCTCAGATGTAACTTGATTGGCACTGAGTGACTGCGTTTATCACATGCACTACCTTGTCTTTTCATTCTATGAGGGAGTCAAGTGGTTACCTCTACCTCTGTTTTACTCTTCAGTTTGCACCCCCTCCTCCTCCTCTCCTTTAAGAAACTCAATGTCCTTTTCCATCTTTCAATTTAGTGCAGGGTTCCCCTTTTAATAACTTTTTATCCGAAAGGGACATCTTACTATCCTAGAATAGTGCAATTTACCTTGTTTTTGTTTTTCTTTAATTGCATGTCTTGGGTTTTCATCTAATAACCTTGTTGACCTTATGCCTTTTGGTTCCTTTTTTCTTCTGAAGTGCTGGTTCTGATGCAGATTGTTCCGACCGAATATCGTTACCTCTCGAAAGATGTTTTACCAACAAACCAGTTTTCAGTTACGGAATACTTCGTTGCTATTAAAGAGACTGATAGAACCTGGCCAGGTGGGCAGTCTAAACCTTTGGTGATTATTTTTACTCCTCTCTGGTATTCATAGTTTACTTTCAAATAATGCAGGTGTTTATTTCTTGTACGATCTTTCACCGATTACTGTGACAATTAAAGAGGAACGCCGCAGCTTTCTTCACTTCATAACAAGGCTATGTGCAGTTCTTGGTGGAACATTTGCTCTAACAGGTCTCACTCTCACTTCATTGTGTCCTGTCTCTTCAAAATTCCTTTCACAATCTATACTTATTTCTGCATTATGATAATCATTTTTCGTTTTATTTCTTTGGATCCAAACCGCACAGGAATGCTTGATAGGTGGATGTATAGACTTATTGAGTCGGTTACCAAGACAAAAGGTGGACGCATTGTGAGATGATCTAGATCTTCGCCATTTTGAAGTTGATCTTCAGGTGTAGCTTCACATGTACGTTCAGTTGCATGTACAAAACTTTTGGTTCATGAGACTTCATACATGCTAAAGTTTGATGCAAGTGCTTGCGATCGCATACCAAGCATGACAGCAAGTTCTTCAGACTTGAGCTGTTTATTCTTATATGAACCAAAGGAGGCAAAGCGGGTGGTTTGTGCTATTTCTCATGGTACAGTGTAGGAGCAATTTTGTAGGAATATGTATGCAGTGTCATTTCATTTGCTCAGAGATTTTACCAAAGGGAAGATGTTTATTTATGGAGGTTTGTTTATCTGTTGCTCTGGCAATTGAGATTGTCTTTAACATTTGGAATTGATTTCTATTCCCATACACTGTAGAACAACTCAGGTATCCTATTGACTTAAGTAACATCATGATTTACTACTGGAGGACTAATACTTGGGGTCTTGTAAGTTTCACCAGGTAAAACCATGGTCCTACGAACTGAATTAGATTTAATCAAGGATTATTGTGGTGGATCTCCAAGGCATATCACGGTAATAAGTTAGCAGATTTTTTTGCAGCAGATGACCAATTAAAAAAGAAAAATCGAACATTTGTAATTGGTTGCAGTTGATTTGGTGCCTCGTAAAATCATAATGCCAGCAAGAAAACATGCCTTGCCATTTTCCGAGGAAAGACATTTATGATATCTTCAGTTTTGTTCTAGAATATGATGTCACTAGCATAAGCGATGGTTATGTTCTGGTTAGGTTTCCTTTCATGATTAAATATGTTGATTGTTGACAAATACTGGAGGACTAATACTACTGGAGGACTAATACTGGGCAATTTTGATTTGCCACTCACTGTAAATGTAAAATAAAATAAAGAGGGAAAGGGTAGTAGATGACCACAATGTCACTTGCGATTTGCATCATTGTTGGATCAGCAACTTCTTACCTCAGGTCCATTTTTTGCATATCAAAGAGGCTCTTATCGTTGCTTTATGTCAAAAGCTCTGCAAGGTGGGGTTGAACATCAAAGCACAATTTTTATTGAAGCTTGTAACGTAAAAGTTGGAAGTAAAATAGTGAAAACCGGAGAGAATCCAAAATCCATCAGCTCAAGAATCCGAACCGACTACCGTCGTAGGTTTGTGTATTGCTCTTCATGTAAAATATATGTGAGCGCAATGGAGGCCAAAATCCAACTGACCGTTTTTATCTCCACTCTAAATGCATATTGCCCTCCTGCATATTGATCAACTGAACAAATCCAAGGTCGTGATCTCATCATCGCTAAAAGAGAAGCCTTATCAAATGTTGCAGGCCGAATCGTCATCTGATAATATCTATGCAAGCGTCTTCATTTCAAGAGATGATTTGCCAGTATAAACCATAATTGAAGCAAACAAATTACCATGTGAACCAATACCAAGCGCAGCACGCATTGTTGCGGTCCTCAAAAGTGGCAATGAGGCGAGGGTAAAATTAATAAGCATCATTTAATCCATACAAATACATCCGAAGTGCTTAAATTCCACTATATGTTAACCAATACAACATGGAACTACAAAAGATAGGATGCTGATTTCAACTTACACCTTTCTCGTTCACAAATAAATCTTGAAATCCTAATCGATCAAAAATAATGATCTCAGGACAAACAGGCAGCACAAATAGGAACCACAGGCTATAAAACACTTGAAAGGGTGTTAAAAACCCTTTCACCAGGAAGGATGACTAGTGAGCAAATTGAATTGTTGCCAATGAAGGATCACTTTTTCCCGCCTCCAGAGACATTAAATTTGAAGAATATCACATCTGCATCCTGAACAACATATGTTTTTCCCTCTTGTCTGTACTTACCAGCAGCCTGTGCCGAATAGGCATATTTAATAAATTGAACCGAAGTTAGCATATAGCTGAAGGACAAGTAACAAAAACAAAATGAATTATATACCACCAACATCATACCTTAACAGCAGATTCATTACCTAATTCCTTTAAATCATCAAATTTCATAACCTGAAATCCAGTTAGTAAAAGCTTTCAGTAGACAAACTCTTTGGCAGAAGTAAAATGTGGGTGGACGGTGCTGTCAAGTGTATTTCAGTGTTTCTTAAGTGTTACCGATTAAAAACAATAGTAGCAAAGCGGATTATTGTGATAAAAAAGCTGAATGAGATGATCACATATTATGTGCTTCTCAGAAAAATGCGAACTAAATTGAAGTGTGTTATCCTATAACAGGATGTTGAACATCACCTCAGCACAGATGAAGCCTCGCTCAAAATCAGTGTGAATAGCACCAGCAGCTTGAGGGGCTTTCGTTTGACGTCTAATTTGCCAGCATTTTACCTGGAAATCATCATCAGAATTAGAGGCTAGCTGGATATCATCAGAACCAATTTTTTTAGAGACGAGGAATAGAGGGAGAATATCAAAGTAACTGGTAGATAAGCACGTTCAGCAATATGAAGTACGTTGTGCATCAAGCAATTAAATGTATGAATTGTCCCACTGCAACGCATGTATCAAGAACTCAAGATCACATACACAATTATTTAGATAATCAAATCACTTGTCTTTTGATTTACAAACTACACATCTAACTCGCATGCTAGAGATATCCAAATCCAAAGAAAAACCTGTTATACAATGCCACAAAGTGAGAAGCAGGCTCATTTTGATTTTTCTCAAAAGGAAACCCAAGGTCTTATGCATCTTGTGGTTATGCAAAATCTGGTTCAGTATCCACAAATGCTTTACTTCCATTCTGTTGTGTGTGCACTACGCCAGTTTGGATGAAACAATTTATATGTTTGATTAACCTATGAAGCTATCGTGAAAATACTGAGACATGATTTTTATATGGGGATTTTCTTTCTATCAAGATAATTGTCATGGAGAGTGGGTTCATATTAGGATCTTCAAAGCTTGTTTTTACATGAAAACCAAACATGAATTAAGTCAACCGGTTCAAATAATACTCTATTCTAGATACATTTAAGTCACGTGACTTCATGTTTAATCAAAAAACACCATAACCATGGAAAGGTGAACGATCAACGACAAAAAAGCCTTCGATCCCAAACTATTCAAGGAAAAGCCCATCAAAGCATGGGAATTAAATAATACAAAGCATGGAAAAACAATATTACCTCATCAGGGCCTGCAGTAAAGAAGTATATGAGGTTGATGGCAGAAAATCCAGTTTTTATTATCTTTGGAAGGGCGCTGGATAAATTAAAAATTTGTAGCTGTTAGACAAACATGATGTAGGGCAGGTACAACGAAAATCTAGAAGAAAATTATAATGTTGTGAGCATGTAAATTTCTATTTCAGTTCTACACTATTTATTGAATTCAAACATTCAAAGAAGATATTTTAGTTGCATGACAGGTAAGAAACTGCTATTGAAATAACATTTCCAGAAACCATAGAGTCCAGAAGTGCCTTGAAGAAGTGGAAATGAGAAAGCAACACCAAATATTTCTACATTTATATTGAAAAACATTTTTAGCATGGTTTGTTGGAATTGCTACACTACAAACCAGTATCAAAAATATATGATGACTAGTCGTGCAAGAAGATTCACTGAAACCAAAACATAGCAGTTCAGCTGTTTGTTTCCAATTTAAGTCGAGCAAACTGAATGGAACAAATACACCTCCTTAGAACACTTGAAACGTGAAATTTTATGTGCAAAACAACAAAAGTACAAGCCACCAAAGAGAGAAAAGTGGGACAAGGTAAGTTAAGCCCAAAAGAAATAAGAGATGGACCAAATATGATCTCTACATAGAAAATTTGCATGCGAAAAAAAAGAAAATGCAATAACGCAATAAAACAGATCTGTTGATGCCAGATGATTTCTCTGCTTAAAGATCACAAGTACTACTTGCCTTTGTAATTTATTCTCCTCACAATATTTTGCAGCTTCGTCTTCTGGCATATCTACGAGTTTTTTCTCGAACACACAGCTAAAAGGAATAATAGGTTCAGCACCATGCTCCTGTACCCTGAGATTGCAGCAACAACAAATTTCAAACAATTGCAAGATCCAATTGATCTTTTAAGTTGTTTAATAACTAGGGATGAACTTAGCAACAGAGAACCATAGGCATATGCAGTGAATGTATAGTGAATACAAAGGAACCCATTAACAACTCAAAGGAATCAGGGAATACCAGGCGTGTATCTTCGGCAGAAATTTATTCTTCTTCCTTTGGTAGTCCTTCTCATTCATGTTCACCTGCAGAAAGATGTTTGGGTGAAGATGGATCCTGAATAACATCGTTCAGATTGAATATGAACAACGGCTGAAAATATGATAACGAAAAACAACTATCAGACTATATTGCCACATAAAACATGCTATGTACTTTTAACTTTACAAAGTACTATACTTTCTCTCATAAGAAAATTTAAGAAAAAATACACTACATTAAGCACATGCCACATGTGACTTGGCTGTGTGGGTTTACCCTGAAATTGTAAGGAGATTCAGATGCAAAAGCTTAGTCTTGATATAATATATTGCATTGATAAATTTTATTATTGCTACATAAGGGAAGCGATGCGTAGCTACGAGAGAAAATTAACTTTGGTTTAGTAGAGTAAAATAGACAACATGTGACATAGTATGAAGTGTAGATAACATGAATCAATTTGTCTAAATTTTGTACTACATACCCGCATCATTCACTGCAAATTCTGGACTGGAAAAAGAAATATCATATTCAAAGGATGTTGAGACTTCTAGGACCAAATGTATTCATCTTCCAAGACAAATAAGATGGGCTCGGCAGAACCGTTCTGAAGAGAGGAACATGTGTTGGAACATTTTTTTTTACTAACCTACGATTTATGACATCCCGAGTGAAATGAGACCATGTGTTGTTATAGATAAAGGAAAGAAAAGGGAAACGATACTTTCAAAAATAACATAAGTAAGAATTAATATATCATAACTGATAAAAAAAATTAATATATCATAAAAATTGTAGCATAAAAATATTATGAGAAAAACAGAAACCAAATAGCATCAAGGAGATAGAGAAAAATGTTTACCAGGAATCAATAGTAAATAAATAGCTCTTGGAAAAGAACTCATACCAAGTAAACAACAGGTTTTGCTGTAAGCAACTGAAATGTGTTCAAGATTTCAACATCCGCTGCTTTCCACTCTCCCATCCGTACATCTTTGCCTTCCTTAAGCCAAGCTTTCACCTATAACATAAGGGTTTTTTTTGTAATTCTAATTAAAATTATGAAAAGCCTTAAATCCAAAACAATAGACACCTAAACAGTAAGAAACAATGAAATGAAAATATAAGCCCCTGCAATAACAACTTCAACCTTGACACCTAACATGAGCAGGCAACTGCATTGTTATGGACTTAACAGGTGCACGACCCACTAAACTAGCAAGGTAACATGTCTTTCTTTAGATGAAATGATCACCGTAATAGAAAAATAAAATGAGAAAGAATCAAAATTGAAAGGATGCCTCTCTAAACATTAAGAATGAGCCTTAGATTGTAACACAAGTTCCTATAAAAATTTGGAAGCCCCTCCAGTTCCATCTTACCAAAATCTTTTCATATTAAAAAAGATAATGTCTCAACCCAAAGACATTGTTATTCTACACTTATGTCGGAATTTTGAATCTTTTGGATTATCGATACTTGAAATTAGGAGAATAACTTGGTGATAAAACCCTCGATTTTGTTTTTAAATGGATCTGCAGGCAAAGACGTGTGTGAGAAAAGGTTTGCCTGTGAGACTGATGCAAATGGTCTTAAAAGCAAAGGACATAACAACCAAATTGTCACACATGAATTCCCATGCATTTCAAATAACGATGTCATGTTCGATATATGCTTTCTCTTCAAACATGCCCATATCTACCATATTGGACCAATATAGAGGTGGATCGATGGAGGTTAATCTATAAATCATGATGCTTGGATCATTTGATAATAGGTAGAAGGATTTATTCATAGGAAGTTAGGAACTTGGTAATATATAAACCTGAAATAGGTCAATATAGGATCGTGGGAGGGCTATATACAAGTCAAATCAATGTGGAACAGCATAGAAGCAAGATAAAGATTAAAGACCTTCTCACAACACTCGTGTTCTATCTTTAGTTGCTTGTCATTGCTCCTTTTCATGCTTTTCTCTAGATCCTCCAGCTTTCTTTCCATAAACTCTATATCCTGAGACAGAAAATATGCCAACAGAATTATATTAAAAAATCCAGATTTTCAGCATGGGAGGACAACCCTGATATATAAGAAAATAAGCCATAACTATTATTTTTATTGGATGTTCAAGAATGGCAAACAGATGCAAAGTACAAATGTATACAGATATCAAGTATCGATGCAAGTTGCACAGTAAGCACATAGGTTTACCAAAGTTGCCACCATGTGACAATAAAGTATAAAAATGCCAATCCAAGCTGTACAATAACTGTGTACATATTCAAGACTTGCACAACATGACCAAGATGTCATGCAGTTGGTACTTGGTAACAAGTTGGATGTGCTTTCTTTCCATCCTAGTTATCCTGATTTGACATTAGTACATTGATTGTGAAAATGTTAGGACGGGCTATAAAAACATAGGTCTACTACTATAACACCAACCAACTTAAGTTCTGTGGCAACCTAGGTGGGTGTTGCACAGTGGACCCATGGGTGACGGACTGAGACCGGGCATGATGCGGGCCCAGGAAGGGACGTTATAGATTGTCCCTGATTAAAAAAATCTGATAAAGTTGGAAGCTCTTTATTGTTTTGTTAGAAGTTCGAATGTGTTTCCTTTTCGTCCTAGTTATCCTGATTCGACATTATAAGTACAATGATTGTCCCTGATTAACCAAATACTTTGTTCATAGATCCTGATAAAGTGAGGTCTTCTTATTACCAGCCATTAGCCCCAACGTTTCTTTTTCAGCCCCTCTATCCAGTAGTCTGTAACTACCGTGCTACTAGCACATAATAAACTATATATCTTTCCTTCTTGGGAAGTATACATATAACATATATCTAGCATGGCAGTGGTAGGAATCATTAGCTACATCCAAGGTTCGGGGATCGCATAACCTTCTTTTTTTTATTTAATAAAAAAAATATTCTTAATTAAAAAAATTGAAAAATACAAATAAATTATAGAAGAAAACCTTACATGTTGGAGCTTCAAAAAGACACCTAAATCACCGACCAAAGTCTCACTACGTACCCCCTCTACCCACCCAAACACTTAGGCATTTTGTTTTTATTTTATTAATTGTAGAGTTAATGAAATGACCGAGGGGAGGATTATAGGAATTTAAAAAAACTAGTTCTTGCAGGCTCTGTCGCATAGGCAACCACCCGATCAGGCGGTCCTCTACCAAAACGTTGGCTACATCATTATTTCCCATATGTAACCTAATGAGGAAGAGAGAGTTAATATCAACAAGAAAAGACGGGAGGGTCTGCACAAGTGCATAATTGTGTACGGTCACTTTCTTCAGCTGAAGTATTAGCTTACATAGTAACATCACTGAAAGTTCCCACTACCATTCATTGTTCAATGATGTAAGTTCAAATTTACATTACCTTAATGTTGATATTAAATGTTATAATACCTTGAGACGTAGTTCTTCGGTAATGATCTCCAAATCTCTGACTGGATCTACAGTGTCATCAACATGCACAATATCTGGATCTTCAAATGCTCCTACAAGATGCAAAGGAGACAATAATTTATATGAATTGTCTATTACATTCTAGGTCAAAAGTAAAGTAAAAAAAGGAATCTGTCAAGAGTCGATTGTGCTAGAGTATGAAAGAAAGAAAAAACTTACTTAGAACATGAAAAATTCCATCAACCGCACGAATATGAGACAAGAAGTTGTTTCCTAATCCTTCTCCTTGATGAGCTCCACGCACAAGCCCGGCAATGTCGTGGATTTCTAAGAATGCTGAGACCTGAAACGTCACCATAAAAACATTGGTAGATATGGTACCAAAAATAATCTGATATAAGCAATGGCACTCGATGCAATTTAGCAATGGTAAAAAAACATTAATATGTCAATGAAAACATCATGCCAATCAATGTAAGACATACTTTGTGTTGACCGGCCTCGTCAGACTCAAACTAATTTTTTTTAGAATTCACTACCGCATCAGAAAAAAGCATGTATATAAAATCAGCGAACTTGTAGTGCAAATGGAAAAATGGGTCTAAAAAACTTTGATCTTCATTCCTTGACTGATGGCTTGAAAAGGGTTGGGGGGGAAAACATGAGTAGAAGCCCAAGTGATATGCAATAATAGCGGAACTTCGAGACTTTGAGTACAAATTGGCACACGCAAGAGTATTTACAAACTGAGATGTTGATGGATAGGCAAACATGGCTGGTAAACCAAGAAGGTGCACAATAATAGAATGGCTTATGGCATGATATCCACATTGCTAACCTCACTCTTGGGCTTGAATAGTTGACAGAGCCAGTCAAAACGCTCATCTGGGATGTTGATCCTGGCCTCATTTGGCTCTATGGTGCAAAAAGGGAAGTTCTCAGCAGGTATGGACAACTTGGTGAGTGTGTTGAAAAGAGTTGATTTTCCGACATTTGGTAGACCGACCTGCAAATCAAAACAAGCAACAAATCAGGCAATAACGTGGCTGTCCATCGTCTTTATCAAATATGTATGCAATGAGCTGCCTAGTTGTCCGTCTGATTAATCATGGACTTGCAATGGGCTTCCATTAAGGACATAAATTCTAAAATATAGACATTTATACACATATGAAATTAGCAGATTGCATAGCCTAGGACAAACTTTTCAAGACAGTGTAAGTAATTAAAACTAAAATTTTACACTAACCTCCTCTTAATGATTACTTCTACTAGTATAATTAAAATGCCACAACTTGACAGTCAAAGCTGGAGCCCAAATTCAGGATTTTTTTAATTTTATCTACGCTACTCCTCCCATCCCATTTTAAATCCCAACCTCCCAAACATTAGAATGAGACTGTTGGGATCTTGACTATCTCAACACAGGAATCTCCCAACTGAGCTAACCCCAATTAGTAAATTCCGGAATCATAGCCAAACATTTCAAAGGAAAAAAGTTATTATTATTGGCCAGCTCCAACTTCTAAGGAAATCAATGTCCTATTTACCAAAAAATTCCCTTCCAAATTGTAAGTTATAACCTAAACAACGATCCAAATCAAATTCTCCATCTCTCCAACAAATAAACACCAATTCCACAAACGATCGGACTACTCAGATACAAACCGACACTCAAACAACACATCAGAAAGCGAAAGAAAAACGTTAAAAGCACGTCGCTTACGATCCCGATCTTCAAGTGGGAGGAGAATCGGCCGAGGATGGGCCTCTCGGCGGGCGCGTCCTTCGATTTGGCGGATTTGGGGGGCATCGTTAGGGGATTCTAGGGTTTGCGAGGGTTTTGGTCTCGATGAGACGGAGGGAGGAGAGGCAGTAGGGGTTAGGGTGGTATCGGGTTTGGGGTATTTATAGGTGGTGCAGAACCTAACATCGTGCGCACAACGTGGAAGTTGATACAGGCTTGCGGAAGGGCGAAAATGAATGTTCTCTCTCTTGTTTAATTAGGAAGAGGAAAAATGGAGAAAAATTATCGTATATAATGAAGAGGAAATTGATTTTTATGCATTCTTTTCAAAATATCCCACGATAAAATAATATGGTTAAAAAAACATGAGTATTTTGATAATACGATGTTTTCTTTTCTTTTTATTTTCTCTTCTAACTTATTTGGTATGCAAAAATAACAAAGAAAAAATACTTCTTATTTTTTTATTTTCCTCGTTCGGTGTTATCCAAACTCACCATTTTACAAACAACAAAAAATGTGGGCTCGGCTAAAAACACAAGAACGTATTCGGATGCCGCGTTATGGGTGTTGCATTCATGGGGAGAACTCGAATTTCTAAAATCACGTAATCAAATACCGTGAATTTGAGTAGAATATATGGTAGATTCACTTGAGGAGTTTTTTTAAGTTTTTCAAAAGTTGATTCCATTTTGTTACTCATTGACTTTCGGTCTTCGATTTTTCACAAGAATTGCCATCCCCTAAAGTCGATAATGCCCTCAATATTTAAGCTTTTTCCTAGTCAGTCTCTAATTAGACCCAAACATTCACTATCCTAATCCAACGTATTTAACTCCAACCCAAAATCTTCATCTCCAACTCAATTTCTCTCTCCGCTACGTCAGCAAAAAACATTATGCAACTCACCCCCAACCCAACTCATTTTCACTCATTAACCTCAACCTCACTTTCAACTCTCTTTCTCATCCACATCATTTTTAATACATCATTTTCTATTCTATGGGTTCCACTTCGCCGCTGAGGTGACGGGGGTGGCAAGGAAGCAGCGCCTCCTGAAGATTTTTTCGGTTTAAGATTTATTAGTAACTCTCTACTAAATTTTTTGAGTTACTAATGTATTTTGGGGTGAACCTGAGTAAATTCGTGTGTTTTATTTTACTATGTAATTTTCTTTATCTTACTAATTTCCTTTAATTACTTACATTTATAATTATTAATTTTTTACATTTATCTTATTAATTTTCATTAATTATTTTCATTTGTTTTAATTTTCACGGATATATTCTAATTATATAAATTACTATACATATCAATTATATATTAAATAACAAATATAATAACAAAAACCAAAACAAATTAACAAAAATAAAATAAAATCAACCAACCTGGGTCCACCCCCATTAAGGGGGGCTGGGATCGGGTCCCCCTCAGACCTGACCCCTAAGAGCACCTGTTAAGGGTGCTCTAAACACTCACTCTCCAAAAAATCGAACACCCATTCAACACATGTGATGCGAATTTAGTTGGGAAAATAGGGGTTGGTGGCGGGAAAACGACGACGGAAAAGTACTTCGTCGTTTGTTGGTGGGAATGAGTTATTTAGAGACTAATAAAATGAGGTAACGATGTTGGTGAAGACATGTAATGGAATGACAATGCAAAAAAATAATAACACCAACGAAATAGTATTGGTTTAGTGATGACACTTCTAGAAATACAGATACAACGATGACATAAAAAGATATAGTCTTTCGTAGTGACATCAAGTAAAAAACCTAAAACCAAACTAACTCCAAAATCCAACCCAATCCACAACTAATCATCTCATCAAACATCACATAATTAATTATTAAAGAAACCCGTCCATCATAATTTCCTCACACCATAATCATATTCACAAAAACAAAAACCTGAAATTAATTTCTCCGAACTAAGAATTAAGAAAGGGATAAGATCATAATAATCCCAAATTATCCACACTAGTGAGTCAACCACTCAACCCCATTTCGTCGGATCCCCAAACAAAACCCCAAATCCGCATGCGGTTGTGATTTCGAACCCGAGATGGTGAAGCACCGGAACGGCGAGATCTGGGGCTTCGAGTCCGCCGCCGGCGCCGAGTCCGGCGCCGTCGTGCTCGGCATCGACGGCGGCACCACCACCACCGTCTGCGTCTGCATGCCCGCCTCAATGCCGCCCTCCGTTGATTCCGAATCGCTCCCCGTCCTCGCCCGCGCCTCCGCCGGCTGCTCCAACCACAACTCCGTCGGAGGTAGTAACGATCCTGTCGTTCTGCTAGGGTTTCGTTTGGTCGGAGTTTGATTGGACCTGTAGAAGTAGTTCAATAGTTTGTGAAATTTGAGCCGTGACGAATTAGAAACTTTGAATCGGGAGGAAGGTGGAGTGAATGATTTTGGTTTATTTCGTGATTTGATGGTTAGTTTGTGATTATGACATTGACATTTCCATTGGGTGGTTTGGCAGTTTGTGTCTTTGTGGCAAGAGTAAGTCGTAATGTGTCTGCCTAATTTCCAAATCAGAGCTTTAATGATAAAAAGTGGAAATTCTAATTACTTAATGTCATTCTCTCGCAGCTTTTCTAGTAATTATTACGTTTTGCGTGTAGGGTAAGAAAGAAGTAAGGGAAGAGTTCTTGTTTTTT
The DNA here is from genome assembly GCA_963682175.1 of Triglochin maritima. NCBI lineage: Eukaryota > Viridiplantae > Streptophyta > Magnoliopsida > Alismatales > Juncaginaceae > Triglochin > Triglochin maritima. The sequence continues at coordinate 2,958,650 of OY821775.1, forward strand.
CTTTCTTTTCTTTGTCGGAGGTAGTTGCTATCCTATCGTTATAGGGTTTTGTTTGGTTGGAGTTCAAGTAGAAGTGGATTAATAGTTTGTGAAATTCGAGGTTTGGTGCAGCGGATGATTTTGGGTTATTTCGTGATTTGGTGGTTGATTTGAGGCTATGGCATTTTCAGTGGGTGGTTTGGTAGTTTGTGGAAAGAGCATGTAGTACTGTTTTGCCAGCTGCTTAAACCACAACTCCGTTTCACTGTCATGGTCCCTTGTTCTGTTAAGGTTTTGCTTGATTGGAGTTTGAATGGAAGTGGTTTGATAGTCTGGGAGATTTGAATTGTGATGAGTTTGAATTAGTGGATGCTTTGGTTCAGTTGATGGTTAGTTAGATGTTTCGACATTCTTGATGGGTTGTTTGGCAGTTCATGGTAAGAGCAAGTAGAGTGTTTATTGTCTAATTTCTAAAGCAGTGTTTTAATGTTAAAAAAAGTGGAAATATTAATTACTTTATGTCATTATCTGATACTTGTGGTATGTTTGGATAAAAATGAGGGTGAGTATAAGTAGTTCGACAGTTGTGAGATTTGATTTATGATGAGTTAAAATTGGGGTGGCAGTGCCTAGTTCTGGAAAGGAAAATGCAGTGAATGGTTTTGGTTTATTTCATGCTAGGAAGCACAGATACTTCTGAATGGTCTTCGTGTCTGAGTCGTGGCCGTGTCGGACACCGACACTCCTCGGACACGCCTTGGACACGTGTCGGACACGCTAGGTGGCGTGTCCGGGGCAGTTTTGACATTTCACAGTGGTGGACACTCCTCGGACACGGTTAGGACACTCCTTGGTCTCGATTTTGACTTTTGTTTCTTCCTCCTTTTCGGTACCAGAATGTTTATATTAGAGGAGAAGAAGAAGAAGATAAACCATTGGGTCAAGGAAGTTTCAATACAACCCTTGAAGTATATTATTTTATTGGGTAGTAATCAGTTTGTTGCCCTTTAAGAATATGCCTAATGACTACTTTTGGCATGGACAAAGATGAGGCAACCTGAAGCAACGTATATTATTTTATTATGAACATTTATGAGTAATTATTTTTTTACAAGTATATTATTTTTTATTTATATATATTTTAATTTTAATTTATAATTTTAATGCCGTGTCCGTGTCCTACTTTTTAGAAAAATGCCGTATCCCCGTGTCTGTGTCGTGTCCGTGTCCTGTGTCCATCTCCGTGCTTCTTAGATTTCATGATTTGGTGGTTAGTTTGAGGTTATGACATTTTCAGCGGGTGGTTTAGTAGTTTGTGGTTAGAGCAAGTAGTGGTGTTTCTGCCTAATTTATAAAACAATGAGCCAGTGATTTAATGATAAATAATTTAAGGTTTTTATAACTTTATGTCATTGTCTGGCACTTGGTGCTTCGATAGTGATTATTACTTCTTGGGTGTGAGCATGTAGGGTAAGAAGTAATGTTATTTCTAGTTAAGTTTGCTAATTGTATGTTGAACGGCAAACAAAATGAAATGCAAGTGTGTTACCACTCAATGATTTTGGAAGAGAATGGGTTCAGTAGAAGTGTTGGTTTGAGGAATGAACTTTTGCCACAATGAATACACGAATCACGACTCATGACCATTATTCTTGGAAGTGGAGTAGCTGCTGGTAGTCAAAGAAGTGAATTGACTTGAAATACAGTTTTAGGATGGTCCAGGTGGCGGAGCATAAAAAAATGGGTCAGGTTAATAGGAGTTCTCCAATGTTTCAATATGAATGGAGTCCAATGGTTCCTTGTGTTATATACTTCGCCAATTCCTAGTCAGGTTTTTGAGGTTCGGCTGATCAAAGTTGGGTTGATGCATCTCAAAGAGTTTAAGATTATAGTTTCGAACTTATACTGGGTGGGATTGCGAGTCAAGTTTAAAATTGGTGTTGTTTTCATTAGTATTAAACACATTTTACCCTTATGTTTGTGTCGAACACTGAAATACTATTTTTTGGGCCAAGTACCATCTCTGTACTATTGTGTATCTATCTTCTGCAGAGGCTGCTGCAAGGGAAGCTCTAGAGCATGTTATGGCCGAAGCCCTTATGAAAGCTGGGTTTGGACGTTCTTCTGTCCATGCCATATGTTTGGCTATATCGGGTGTAAACCATCACACAGATCAACAACGGTTAAAGGACTGGTTCAGGTTATATAATTGCAATCATTCAAATTCTTGTAAAACATGCTTCTTTTGTACACATCCACTATTCCATTATTTTCACGTGTATCAGTAATAATGATGTGTAACATCAATATTTTTTGTTAATTTATCATATATTATTGTAGTACCTAGGTCTCTTGGACTGTAACTTTACCAACACATGGGTTTTCTACCTCAGTGTTATGATCCCTGTCACAATGCTTCGTAGTCTAATTTTTATTATTATCATGTTTACACATTGAGTAGCGCAAAGTTGCTTATTAATAATGATAATATCCGATACTGTTACTAAATTATGAACACTTTTTTTATATTGCAGAAGTATATTTCCTAGTCATGTCAAGATTCTTGTAGAGAATGACTCGGTTGCTGCTTTAGCAAGTGGAACAAGGGGAAAGCTCCACGGCTGTGTTCTGATTGCAGGTACTGGTTGCATTGCCTATGGTTTTTCTGAAGATGGAAGACAAGCAAGAGCAGCAGGTGCAGGTCCAATCTTGGGGGACTGGGGCAGGTTAATTAGCCTTTGGTCATTTATTATTTTACGTGAATATATACTTTTGTGAAGTTTAGTAAATGCAATTATCAGGGTGTTTGGAGTTAACATTGTTTCTCGATGGTGTTGGTTAATTTTTCTAAATGGCAGAAATGTATTTCTTAGTTCTTGTGTTATTTCCTGCAATAATTGTGTTCCTTTATAGTGCATGTTAGCCACTAAGTCTTCAAGCATTGAGCATTTTTTAGATGGTCGTGTTTGCATTACCATGGTACACAATTGCATTACAAATATTTGGATAAGTAAATCCCATGTGAATATATTACAATATAATAAAGTGTACTGTGCTACCTATGAATCAAGTATAGTTGGATTTGGTGATATAAAAACTAATCACGATGAATTTGATGTGCAATGGTTGTTGGTTAGAACTTAGTATTCCTTAATCATCCTAGCTGCTGGTTGCAAAATAAACTCTTGTTTCAAGATTGTTATACCTGGCAATGCTTTCATTAACATATTTATGAGAACTGCATTTTTTAAAGTGTGTATCCCATTTATTATACTTAAACTTTATAGCACCTTCCTATACATTCGATTTTGCTATGACATCCTCAGTCTCGGACTCACAATTTAATCACTCTAACAATGCACACAGTGGAATTTTACAAGTCTCCTTCCCCCCCCCCCCCCCCCCCCCCCCCCCCCCCCAGTCAACCTTTTTGTAAATGCTAAAACAACAAATACAAAAAGTGTTTGCTCAAGATCGAGCTAACACATGTGCGACTAAAATATAAACCTTAAAGGGTAGCTAAACCAAAGGAGATGATGAAAAAACCTAGTGGGGTTCCCAGGTTAAATCATCTCCAAAACGAAATGGTTTAGCATAATAGAAAGATCAGCCCACTCTTCCCTTCTTTCTATCCTTTTTCTGATAATTATCATCTTATTCTTGCTGATTGTTATTCGCGGTGGAGGGCTGCTGGATTTGCCATGTACTAATATTCATGACTGGCTTACTTTTGAATATGATGTGCTATGCAAGAGGATCATGCTTGGGCTGGATTTGGCACAAGCTTTTACAAGTCTCTTGTCTTTTATTGTACAACTATACTAATAAGGGATCACTTAATTCAAGACTATATTTTTTTGCAGTGGCTTTGGTATTGCTGCTCAGGCATTGACAGCAGTAATAAGGGCTTATGATGGCCGTGGTCCTCAGACTAAGCTTAAAGACAACATTCTTCAAACACTAGGGCTATCTTCAGCAGATGAAATTATTGGGTAGGATTTATTTTTTTTTGTAATGTTTTCCGACTCAATCTTATCAAAGTTAATGTTTAAGTGTTGGCATCTACTTAAGAAGATATCGTGTGGGAGAAGAAAGCCTATTGTAAACCTGTAGTTGTGAATTGTCGTGGACTCCTAGGGCTTGATGGGCTCTTAGCCTTCACCCAAAGAAAAAGTAATCACATTTGATGATTACATGTTCCTCAACCTTAGTCACCATAATTATGTCACCAATTTGTGAATTGTGATCTTGCCACTTCAGTACTACCATACCAAAACTTATATATGATCTTGTCCTCAATAGGCTTTGAGCTTGAAAATTCAGTATATTCAATCCAAGATGATATGAAGATATTCCAAATGCAACAATTTTAAGTCATAAATCTTCCTCAGTCTTGAATGAATTGCACACAAGCATGCAATATTATATTTGTCTCTGAAATGATGTCATAGGATCTCTACAGGTGTAGAACCTGATTTCTGTTGTTTATTTGTTTGAATAGGTGGACATATGCTGATTCCTCTTGGGCTCGAATTGCTGCTCTTGTTCCAGTAGTTGTATCTTGCGCTGAAGCTGGTGATGAAGTTGCAAATAAGATTTTGCATGATTCTGTTTTGGAACTGGTTGCTAGTGTGGTAGCTGTTGTTCGGAGACTGAAATTATGTGGGGAAGGTAAACTGCTTGACCTTTGTTATGTGCAGAAGTGTCACATATATCTTCTGCCAACCATATTAATGTGCAGAACGTAGCCATACAATAATGATTCGATCCCTCCACATGGGTTGCAAATCTTCCCTAGTCTGTATCTATTCTTCATGAACTCCGACTTCATCAAACTCATTTTATGTCGATGGTCAATTTCAATGTTTATTATTTTGAAAAAAGTGACTGTACCGAAACTTACAAAATAAAATGGTATTTGCAGATGGAACGGGCACATTTCCATTTGTTATGGTTGGTGGGGTCCTTGAAGCTAATGGGAGTTGGGATATTGGGAAGGAAATCATAAATCATGTATTGAAAGATTATCCAGGATCCATTCCAATCAGACCAAAGGTTAGTACCTTAGTTTTATAATCAAGGTACTAGGTACCAAAATTTAAGGTTGGAGTACGGACTTTTTCTTTCTTTCTTGTGTGGGCGTAATGAATTTTCACTTAGCTTCTCATATTAACTATAATAGAGTTCAAGGTAAATTACTTTGTCGAAACAAATGATGTGGGGTTGGAATGGGGATCTTGCTGGTTGACTAGCCTGATAAATTTCAATACCTCTGGAATTATTGAGTCCCAGAATCCGGGGATGTAATGAATTCGGCCAACCATATTAATGTGCAAAGGTTGTCGTTAGGGGACTTGTTAGGTTCGGTGGTCTCATTTTCTAGGATTGTGAAGAGTTCCAAATTCTAGATTGTCGGCATAATATGAAGCTTGTTGAGTGTTTTCGAGGAGATCCTTAATCTTCTAGTTGTCTCAGGAAAAATACAGCATTGCAATGGTTGTGCTTTAATACATCTGATCCGTGACTAAGCATTTTTTGTTTGCCGAAAATATGATATAAATAATGGGACCATTGGTCCCATATATTCAGTGAAAATAACGTTCCAAACAAGTTTTTTTATTTATAATTTAAGCACAAATGCTGCCACTTGTGTAGTTGATAACATCTTATCGTCTTCAGATACGTTTCACTACAAACTCTAAATGCACATCTGGTTGTGACTTGGATGAGTTATGCAACATGACTACATGAGTTATGAGTAGTGTCCATGAGTCTCTTTTCGTCCATAGTTTCATGTCGTAGCGTGTATTTAGCTACAATCAGAACACAGTAATCTAATTTGTTTACTATTTTCTGTTGTACACCAGGTCGAACCAGCAGTAGGTGCAGCGCTGCTTGCGTGCAACTCAATAGAAAATGTGCTCAATGGTGATTGCAACAGTTAACATCCGACTAATTCATTTGTACATTGAATTGTTCTAAATAGATATCAGATAATCCAAATGTAGAGAAAGGGGATGGTGCTTACAACTTGGCTGTGGCGCCAAGCATGCTTTCGTGTTCATCAGATTTGGAAATCAGAGGACTTTCATGCTTTTTGCCATGTATATATGAGCCCTCCATTGTAATTTTTTCCACCATTGTGGCGCTTAGCTGGGAGAGGTGTGGATATCCGATTGGTGAAGCTTTTCTTTGAACATTCATTGTTATACGTAATGTTCTTTTAGTGTGTTGTGAGAATTTAAAACCGGTACGTGTAACTACAGCAAAGTCATGTGTTCAATCAAGACTCGGGTGAATGTTTTGTTGTTTGAGCAATGAAGTATTTCGAGTTGCTGGAATTCTCAAGATTCTTAAGATTTTTGTATGGTACAAATTAGTGTCTTAACCTACATGGCTACATTGTGAACTTGTGATCCTGTGGTCTTGTTTAGGAAGCACGAAATACCCCTGTTGGGCTGTCGCTAATGATGGATATAAGTTCGTTTCCAAACTGGATGCAGCACACGTTTCTATTCTGAACTTTTGGCATATTTAATTGCATGTTTTCTTTCACGCTCTACTTCCAGCAACAACCAAAACTTCAATTTTTTTTTAGTGGCGCTAGTTAAGTAATTTGTTAATTGCTAAAGTGATGATCACAATCGTGATATCGAGATCCCACAGGTATTGTGGATATTAGAGTCCATATTCATATAAGTATTAGTAGCCGATTTTAATATCCGTATTTGTATCGGTAAGAGCTTAATAAATAACTAATATCAATACCAATTTCCGTCTGAAGATGAAATATAAATATCCGTGATTTTTTGCGGGTAAACGAAAGATTTCTAACATTTTCTCTCCCTCGTTGCCACTCTAGTCTATCCACTAACTGATCCACATGATCCTCCGCCTCCCCACCGCCGCCCTCCGCCGTGGCGTCCCCACCACCCTCTCCCCACCCTCCCAAACCCCACTCTTCCTCCGGCCCCTCCTCCACTCCGTGACCCCCTCTTCCCTCCAGACCTTCCACGGCTGGGCCAAAACCCTCGCTGTTTCCTTCACCCCACTCTCCCCGCACGACCCCTCCCCCTCCGACCTCCTCCTCAACCTCTCCTGGCTCCTCCAGGACGCCTCCTCCGACCCCCACCTCTCCTTCCTCCACCGCCCCTCTCCTTCCCCCGTCCCCATGCGAGTCGGGTTGGACGAGCTGTACCAAATCTGGAGGGAGCGGGTGGAGGAGAGGCGGCCGTTGCAGTATATAGTCGGGTGCGAGCACTGGAGGGATCTGGTGGTGGTTGTGAGGGAGGGGGTGTTGATTCCGAGGCCGGAGACGGAGGTGCTGGTGGATTTGGTTGGGGAGGTGGGGGACGGGAAGGAGGGGATTTGGGCGGAGTTGGGGACTGGGAGTGGGGCGGTCGCGGTCGGGATTGGGAGGGTGCTTGGGGATGGAGGGAGGGTTGTGGGGACGGATTTGAGTCCGGTCGCCGTCGAGATAGCCAGGGTTAACGTCCAGAGGTACGGGTTGAAGGTTAGTTAGTTATGTGGTTGTGTTTTGTGATCAACTTGGAGAAAGATTGATTTTCTAATTTGATGCCAACATTTTTATAATTAATGCAATTATGCTTGCTTTTTTGAAATTTGGCTGGTCTACTACTTCAACAAAACCCCAATACTTAGGTAGTGGATGGTGGATCCAACTCTCTTATAGAGTGTTACACACCTTTTGTGTTCGTAGGACTGTTTTCCCAACATCTTTCATACAATAACAACGGTAGGATTCCTAAATGATTAGTTTTATTTGTTGCTGTAGTGCTATGTGCTTTGTTTTGAGGTTTTGGGTTTAAGGATAACGTTGCCATCAGAATGGGGTTGTGTTCTTTTAGAAGAGCTTTGCTTGGTGTGGGAGGAATGTGGAGATAAGGTTGTGGGGTTTGAGCGTCGGTGAAGGATGGATTAATAAGAAGATATGGATTGATGGTTTATGTTGTGATTTGTTACTATTTCTATCTTAACTAATTAATGTAACATGATTGTTACACGTTTACGTGATTTACTCTTTACTGAAGATCCGCCTTTTTCAAAGTAAAATAGAAATAGGTGAATAGATTCCTTTTGTTTAAGAAGCTTGTTGAGGTTGGTCTTTTGTTATAGTCACAACTCACAAGTCTAGTGCATATAATTTTTTAAATTTCAATTCAAGGTACTTGGATAAACTTTCCCTGGTACTCTTTATGTATCTTGTATGTTTTGTTTTATTTATAATATAAGTGATAGCCCTTTAGATAATGTTTAGGATAAAGTCGAGATAAGGCAAGGTTCTTGGTTTGAGCCGTTAGAAGATGTCAAAGGCAAGCTTGCAGGTGTAGTCAGCAACCCACCTTACATACCGAGCAGTGATATCCCAGGATTGCAAGCTGAAGTTGGTAGGCATGAGCCAAGGCTTGCATTGGATGGAGGTGAGGATGGCATGAAGCACCTTGTTCATCTCTGTGAGGGATGTTGTTCAGCTTTAAGACGTGGAGGATTCTTCGCTTTTGAGGTAATACTCGCTTTCTTGTTCCTATTCTAAATCAGCTAACCCTTGGGTATGGTTGGTGTTAGACTTTGTGGGTGCTTCCGTTTTACTTATATGCATGACCCAAAGTGTGGAATTTTTTCGAAATGCTTTGCAATTGTAGTGATTTAAAAGTTGTCCGACTAGTCTGATTAGTAGGTTTCGGCAGTTGCTTCAACTCAACTAGTCGACTAATCGCCCCAATGGATTGCCAAATAGTTGCTGATTAGACCGACTAGTGGACTTTTAACCTTGATCTGTCGGTTTCTGCACTTTTTGTTTGATATAGTTTGAGCATGGATTTAGCAGTTGCTCCTGGATGCCTGCCTGACTGTCTTGGCTGTTTCTGTACTTTGCATTTGACTCTGGTCAAAACCATATAAGCAGACCAATTGTGTATATCTTACGTAGGGCTTGGTCTATTTTTTTTTTTAAATTTATCTTCTTTCGTGAGGGTTAACTTGTATAGTCTCATGGTAGTTGCTGAGCAGACCAATCAATCAAGTGGTTCACCATTCTTGAAACACACCTCTGATGATTTCATATAAGTTGCTAGGTGATCACCATTTCATAGCATGCTCTAAATCAGCTTCTTCATCGTTTCCCTCTTGCAGACAAACGGTGATGAGCACACAAAGCGTATTGCAGAACTCTTAGATTCAAAATGGAGAGACTATTTTCGTGATGTTAAGATAGTTGCTGATTTTGCCGGAATCAACCGTTTTATCACAGGGTACAGACGTTGATTTGTGCTTTTCAATTGTAAATTGGTTGATAGTCGACAGCATGTAATTGCAGATCACACGTCATCCAAGACAGCATGAAATTGCAGATCACACGTCATCCAAATGGGCACTAATGCTGCGTTCGAATTACCAGATATTACGCTATCACAAGTGATTAGTGCTTGATTAGTCAGATGATTCTTGTTTGTGAGATTTGAATTCAAATCTTTAAATGTTAAAAGGCCCCTATTGTTTTAGAGTTGTTCAGTTGAGTTAGGTGGTGGACCAACATCACTTATGCTCTAATCATTTTCAATAAAATATCGATATACGTTGATCATTTTGTTAATACATTATATCCTTTTTTGTCAATACATTATATCCTTTTTAATCATTTTTTCAGCCGAATTTGTGTTACCAACATGTTCTATGATATTTTTCGTTATGTACAGCTCAGAAAGTCCAAAAATAACCTTTGTGCAGTGAGCAGTAGCATCGCCATCACACGATTAGTGTAAATGACAGATGGACAACTTTGATTTTTATACCAAAAACCAGTTAGTCATCAAGTGGTTGAGATTCCTATCATATGACCGGTGGTTCCCCCAACCGTAGAAGAATTACTACAGATTCTTCTTTTTGCTTAAATAGGATTATTACAACTTGGCTAAAAATCTCAAATCTCAAAATTCCTTTGTACCCTGTCTGGATATTAAAAGTTTTTTTTTTGTATTGCAATTCTTAGAGTTGAGGAAACAACTTCTAGATATATGACTAATTTAATGATGATGGAATTAGTTGTTATTTTCAGATTGGACCCAAAAACAGAGGATGAATTCGGTGTTTCCACTGATTGAACTCGAGAATGTGTTGGATTAATATCTCATCGATTGAAATCCAATCTGGAATCCAACTCACTGCGTGTCTGCGTCTCTAAAAGAAAACAAAATCCAACTCTATCCTGTTTGGCATCCAAACATACACGACGTGATTAAATCTTAACCTTTACCACTTCTTTAATTTTTATTTAATCAATCGGCAACATTTTACCTTTTAAAATTATACATCAAGAGCTAATATCACTACATGTTAATAATAACCATTAAATCACGCAATATGCATGTACAACACAAATCACATATAATGAAGCTTATATTGTTAAACTACCTTTTATGAATCATAAATGCAATACTTAGAAGTGATTAGATTATAATCCAATTCCATTTGAGTGAAAATGAAGTCAATCAAGAACTAGCAAAGGTCTATTTAGGCGTCTAAACGTGTGCGGAAATAAAATATATATTTTTACATGAAAATAATATAAATAAAAAACCCCGCGAATCGAATCTGGCGAACAACTAACATCGCTATAAACGCCAACGCCTCTTTTTTATCCCATTTTTTTATGGAAAAATTTTCAAAATAATAAGTTAAAAAGAAAAAATAGGAAAAATATGCACGTAGGAATCTTAATTGACAAAGTATGCACATTGCAAACGGCACATGTGCTGCCGTTTTCATTAAGTAAAAACGGCAATGTACCCTTAATGAAAATGGTATCACTGATGCCGTTTCCACTTGGGTAAAATTTTTTCTTGGTTTCGAGATGTCGTTTTCATCTAATACATGTTGGTTCGCAAAAATCACTTGCATAAAACTCGTTCTAATCCAACTTGTTACCACAATAATACAAATTTATAACCCGACGTTACTTATAAAAAATTGGTTCGAAAATTTTGACGAGGGTTACGTTACTTATCAAAAATTTATAACCCCACGTTGCTAACAAAAATTGGATTATATTTTTGATAAGTAATTTTTGATTAAAATTTTTCAGATCAAACAGTTCGAAGATCCAAAAAAATTCCAGGGGCGCTGCCCCCTTACAACCCCTGCCACCTCACCGGCGAGGTGGAACGCCGCTTGCTCACCGGTGAGCAAGACCCCCGACCGACCCGTTGCGAACTAACATGTATTAGATGAAAACGACATCTCGAAATCAAGAAAAATTTTGTTCAAATGAAAACGGCATCAGTGATACCGTTTTCATTAAGGGTAAAAACGGTATCTACAGTGCCGTTTTTACTTAACGAAAACGACAGCACAGGTACCGTTTTTAACGTGCATATCTTGCTAATTAAGTTTATCACGTCCATATTTTTTCTTTTTAACTTATTGTTTTGAAATTTTTCCCTTTTTTATTTCGTTTTCGGGAGGAAAAAAAGGGGGAAAACTCAGAATCGATGCCATTTGCGGCTCCCAAAACCCTCGAATCCGACGAAACTCCGCGATCGCGATAGCCGAGTTGCGATCCGATCGCTGCTCTTAAGGGTAATCTCCTCTTCCGCTCCGATTTGCGCTTTCTCCCGTCTTTTCGGCTTGATTTTGGGGGTTTTTTGTGGGCTTTGATGAGATCTCGTGCTTCCTCGCAGGATTTGAATGGTTCCGTTGCGTGTTTGCTTTTAAATTTGGTGTTTTTACGGGATTATGAGAAGTTATGTTGTTTTAGCTGTGTTTTGCGGGATTTGATTGTGTTTGTATGTTCAATGCTGAAATTTTTGATGTGATGATATGTTTGTTTGTTTTTTATGTTGTTTTTATTGTTGAATTGTCATTTTTGATGATTTGAGATGACATACGTGTAGGGTTTTGCGCGTTTATTGGAGGGTGGAGGGATGAATAGTCGATATTCTTTCAAACCCACAGGTATGGATTGAATTTGTTGTTTATGATCTGGTTATATTTCTCTCTGAACCAGCTGAATTGAATGTTTTTAATTGTATGACTGCTTAAATCTGAATAAAGTTGGCCAACTGAATTCAAGGTGTGTTGCTTCTATTTTCGAAGTACAAATGATATTGTGTTTGTGAATACGCTGCTTTTATTTTTGATCTGCCTTTCCTGCGTGTGAAACCTGCACATGATTCAGTCATGTTAATTATTTTTCCTTATAGCAAAATGTAATGAATTCATGACATCTTACTACAATATTGCACTCGGTGGTATTAGCGGCTAAATAAATGCATGTAAATTGTGTTTGCCTTGATAAAACTCATCAAGGTTTTTTACTTTGATATAGAGTAGCTCATCATGAGTGAATGGTCTACCTACCGAATTATGGGAATTGTTTTACTTATATTCTTACGACTTGGTAATGACAATCTTAGTCAAGGGATGTGGTAACTAAATCTACACAAATAGCAGGGAGTGCGAGGTCTGGTGATAAAAATATAGCTTTTTTCCCGTGAGAAAGAAACCTTTATACCTAAAAATAATGGAAAAATGTACAACTCCTCTTGATATCTTAGTGTGAGTGAAAAACAAAGAGAAAAGGCATTCCACTTGAGCTCTTTGATTTCTGCTTGCCCAAGTGAATTCACCAAAATCATGAAAGACTGGGCCTCTTATCCAAATGAATTCAATTTTCAATCGCTTTAAAATCACTCTCAAGCACCAAGTTCTAGTATTATAATAGTTTCTTGTAACATTTTACTATACAGAGAATTATGTATTTTGATGCATATAAATTTCAAATCCTTGAAATAAATATCTCAATGCATGAAACAGATGTTCTGTCTTTATTGTCAGGTAAAGGACGGAAATTAAAAGAACTGTTGCTTAAAAGCGACAATCGTATTTGTGCAGATTGTGGTGCCCCAGATCCTAGATGGGCGTAAGTTCTTATAAGTTAAAGTGATTCGTGGATGCTAATTACTAAATTCTAGTTGCTTTAACCATGCACGTAGAGACACATTTGTTGAATCCTATTGTGCTGCTTGTTCTGTGTAGTTCTTTAAACTGCATCTATTCTTTGTTCTTTATATTATGTGTTTCTTTGATCTTGATATGCCATTCATGTATGCATGATTTTGAAAAACATGCTATGCTACGGATTTTATATAAGATCCTTCAACTTTTTTCACTCCTTTGTGGATAACTGATAATAATGCCATATCTTGTAGTTATACCTATTCAGCAGCTTCTTGTATCAGGAGTCCTGTAACCTCAGTGAATATTCTATAGCCTTAAGATATCCATTTATCGCATCGATGAAAAAAAGATATCCATTCATTGCCAAACAAATTAATTTTCACAAGTTGAGTGAATCTTGATATGCAGCAAGTCAAACATGTTAGGAGTGCTTCCCAAATATCATGGGCAAAGCAAAAAAATCTCTCTGTTAATACTTGTCAGTTTTTCTACACAAACTTACCTCTGAGAAGCAAAGTTAATAAACACAAAACCACGTCCTAGTTTATTCAATCTATCTTTTTAATTGGTTATTGTTGGTGCACATGTGAAATTAAAATCTTACACTTGCAACAAGAAATAATACAGATCGAAGTGGAAGATGTATCTAAGATCCGCATAACTTGAATTCATGACTGACTTTTTGCTACTAGTTGTAGATCTATATGACGTTTGATGTTGTAATATTTAATCTCATACTGTAACTGCTGTATACTGAATGGTCATTGATTTACATTTTCTTCAGGTCTGTAAATATTGGGGTATTTATATGTTTAAAATGTTGTGAGGAACATAGAAACCTTGGTTCACACATTTCAAAGGTACATTTTTGTCCATCTTCTTTCTAATTTTAAATTGAATCTTAAAGTTCTTCTAACGTCTTCGTCTTGAGAACCGTTGTTTCAATGAATCTCAAATTTATTTGAAAAAAGTTGGAAACTTGGCTACATATATACAGAATAGGAAGGGTGATAATGTAATATAATTCTGAATTTCTGAATTTGATTGTCTTTGGGAATGATTCCTCTTCTTTAGTACCTTGGTCAAATCAGTTCTCACTAAGAATCTGAATGTTTGATGTCCAAGCTGAGAACATCAGCGCACCTAGATTTAGAAAATTCTGGTGGTCATAAACCTTCAGGCAGACCTGCTTGACCTATATTGGAATATTAACTGTAGAACAGGCAGACTATCCAATTTTATCGATAGAAAATAATCAAAATCACAAAAGCATACTAGATGGCTTCAATAATCTTGAAGACATCAATCATCTTGTCTTTCCTTCTGTAGAATATGCTTATAGTCCACGATTTTCGTGGTCAACCCATGCTTATAACTTAATTGGGAATCCTTAACTGATTCAGTTTAACACCTTTGTTCTTTTGGTGCCTTAATGAGATCTAATGTTTAAAATTTATCTTTTTTTTATTACCCCTATTCAGGTTTTATCCGTGACATTAGATGAATGGTCTGATGAAGAAATCGACTCCGTGCTCGAGGTTGGCGGAAATTCATATGCCAATGCCACCTATGAAGCATTTCTGCCACGAGGTTATTCCAAGCCTAGACCAAATTCTAGCAGTGAAAAGCGTCTGGCATTTATAAGGTGCTGTGTCATGAGAGGTTGTGGTCTTTTGTGTTTATACATGATTGTCTAATAATTATTTTATTATTTTCTTTTTTGTTTCCTGTCTATGCAGATCTAAATATGAGCTGCAAGAGTTCCTTAAACCAAGTTTGCGTATGCTTTCTTTGTCTTCTTCAAGGAGCATGCGGCCTAGTGAATCTAAAAAGGAGTTGGACCATAACTATGGTTCAAAGTCTTCCTCAAAAACCGTAAGCAATACAACTGTTGGTTGTTACTAGAATTGTTTTTGCCTTTATGTTTCATTAAGCATGTGGGATTTGGTCACGAAATTCAATATTTTCTTTGTAAATGCAATACTAGTATACATATATGAGTTAATATGATCCGTACTGTCTCCTTACATACAGAAGTTAGTCTGCTCACAAAATGATAACTGTATTTCAAGCTCATTGGTCTATCATCCATAACAGAAAATTATGTTAAAACCACATTATCATATTGAAAGGGATTAAGGGACAAACGTTCGACCCACTACATGCTATATCTCTCCTCTTGCACACTTGTTAAATTTTGAGATGTCTGAATAGTCTAATGAAGTATATTTGATTCTTATGGCAGGCAGACTTAGCAGAATTTATTGGAACGCTCAAAGTGAGAGTAGTAAAGGGCACAAACTTAGCAGTTAGAGATATGCTAACAAGTGATCCTTACGTTATTTTAGTTCTAGGACAGCAGGTACGTGCTTTTAGTTAGAAAAGCAGTCTTATTCAAGCAAATTGAACAAACGTTGAATGATTCATCCGACATCTCCTGTTGCAGAAGGTCCAAACTACTGTGAGAAAGAGCAACCTGAATCCAGTCTGGAACGAAGAGTTCAACCTTACAGTTCCCCAGAATTACCGATCATTGAAACTGGTGCGTGCAGTTACTCTACTTAGCACTGGTGTCGTTTAGTGTTTTCTTCATTTTTATTAACCTCAAATTATTTTTAAGCCTTCCACAATACTGAAGTCTGTTTGTGTTCTCACTTTATCATATAATATAAAAGTAAAATGAATATGTCCATCCAGATGTAGTTTGCCAAAAGATCCCATGACAAAGATCCTAGCGGAAGCTATATCCATTCATTTGAGTTAGATTTCTTGTTAACGTAGCAATCAATGTTCACCATTTCAAGTCTAGCTATGATTATCAATAACGAAGTTATGAAATCATTTTTTTAAAATATATTTTTGGTATATTTACATAACGAAAATTTGTTCTCAAACCCACCATTGTGGGCTGCGTTGGCCTTCTATAGTTGTATGGGAAACCTAAAAAAACATTTATTACAAGTCATTATTGTCGTCCCGTCCTCTCTACTGATCTGCTCTATTCTTGTTTAAATAGCAAATGTATGATTACGATATGTTTTCCGCTGATGACATCATGGGCGAAGCCGAGATCGACATACAACCTCTTATCACATCTGCAATGGCTTTCGGAGATCCCACTTTGCTTGGAAACATGCAGATAGGGAAGTGGCTAAAAACAGGCGATAACGCTCTCATTGAAGACAGCACAGTCAACATTGTGGACGGCAAAGTCAAGCAAGAGGTGCACCTACAGCTCCAGAACGTGGAATGTGGGGAGTTAGAATTAGAACTACAATGGATCCCAATGGACGAAGATTGAATAGAAGTTTGTCAAGTAATCATCAACTGCGAGGTTCCAGCGCAAGAGATCAACGGCTTAAGATTGGCCACTCTGCCGCATAAGATTAATCTTTTAAATATCTATTGCAGATCATCTTCAAGTATCTTAAAGATGTGTATTGGCCAGGCAGATTCGATTTTTTCTGCAGAGTAAAAACCCTGTTAATATGCTTGTCGGAGGCCAATCCTTGTGTCAACATTACATGGATACTATAGTCTAGTTATTGGTCAGGTAGATTCGTTCAATTATTAGTCCTCAAACCAAACATTACGTGTATACTATACCCACCATACAATTGGTTCTCAAACCCCCCATTGGAAATTGTTTCGATCAATTATCAGTCCTTGGTCCTGCATTACCCACAAGTACTGGAACTTGGTAACATCAGCCAATCCAACACTCCTAATCTAACTTTAACACATAACAGTGCTTATTAATCATGTAACTTGTTAGTGGTGTAATGTCTTTGTAATTTGGGGTTCATGTGAAAATCTTATGAACTTATCATATAATTATTTTTGACCAACTTTCACAATCCGTTCCATGAAAAAACAATGTACGGCGTCCACCTGCTAATAGTCTCCGTAGATCTAACAACATCTAAATTTTGAAACAGAACGAAAATTTAAAACTTGAGGCTTGACCTAACACACAAGGGTGTACACATGAACAATGCAAGTTGCTCATCGACTCTCATATTTCATGATTCTTTTAGTCCTCCAATTAAATACGCTCGGGAAAAACCCCATAAACGCAATTATAAAAACAATATAGAATTAGAAGCAAAAATCAGAAGATTACGAAAAAAATCGCAATGAAACAGATCTATTGAGCTCAGTGGAAAGAGAAGTCGTTTTTTGGAAAGGGCTCACGGTGAGAAAACCCACCACTGCCGACACCAATATTAACCTCATCATGGCTCCAAACTCCAAATCCTTCAAAACAACAAACACCAAAAACACGAATAAAATTGAAAAAGGAAAAAATAACTTTCCATCCGAAAAGGCTTCAGTGTGTGTAACAAATACAGATCATAGACAGATGTCTCACTGAAATCCGCTAAGATTGTAAGATTAATCGTCATCAGCCACACAAAATAAAGGAAATAATTATATAAAAAAACCGTGATCTAGGGTTTGTATCGTATGTGTAGAGGATTGTGGGGAAAGTATTATATAGATAGAAAGGGAGGGACAGCGGCGATTAGGGTTAGGGTTTGGTTGACCAGGCCTGGCCTTTGGGCTTTGGTGGATGATCCATTATTCGGGTCTAATCGGATCATCTTTTAGTGGCGTTATTAGAGGGGTTGGACCCAATGGCCCATTGGGGACGTCAATTTCTTTGGAAGTTGTAAGTTGGTACTACAATTTATCTTGAACGAGTTTTTTCTTGGAAATTAATATGATTTTCCAAAAAAGACCAAGTTTTAGCTACATCCAAATCGACCGTTTCAGTTTCTTCTTTACTAAATATCAAAATAATTATTTTTGAAATCCTTTAAAACTCGTCCTCGCGCCGTTACTTTCATAAGATCTGAGACGGATAAGTTTGGAGTCTAGTAAAATGCCAACAATAAACACATGGTTATCTTCACTTTCTTATCTGCTTGGTCGTTTCGGGTCAGATAAC
The DNA here is from genome assembly GCA_963682175.1 of Triglochin maritima. Taxonomy (NCBI): domain Eukaryota; kingdom Viridiplantae; phylum Streptophyta; class Magnoliopsida; order Alismatales; family Juncaginaceae; genus Triglochin; species Triglochin maritima. The sequence continues at coordinate 2,976,555 of OY821775.1, forward strand.
TATATTACTTACGTCGTCGTTGCAATATTGCAAATTAATATTGAGACGAGTAAAAATCCGTCGTTAAACCATTTTTTGTTGATTCAAACCTCAACTGCTGCTGTAAAGTAGTTGGAATTTTGTATATTGGTCACGTTAAATAATAATAATAAGCGTAAAAGGTTTCAAAAAAGAAAAAAAGTATGTCATTTAATTATTTTGTTTGGTGTACCGTGTATTAATTTATTTATTTATTTATTTATTTGCAGGAGTGGTGGTTTGAGGTCGGAAAGCATAATCGAATCGAAAATGGCGGTTTCGTTCCCACAACTCCATATCCACCACCGTCTTCTCCTCATCTCCCAAACCCTAATCACAGTCCCACGTCGCGCAATCCCAAACCCCTTCCTTCTACCTCCAATCCCCCGCCGTTCGTTCCCCCCCATTCGCACCTTTCAGGTCGGCGTCGCTACTCCCTCGGAGGAGGAGTCAAAGCTTCCCACCGCAGGTACCTAAAGAGCGATAAGTGGGATTTTGATTTTAAATATGATCCATCCAACTCTTTTGGCCTGTTCAGATCTGGAGGAAGATCTGATGGGGTTCATCATGGGGAAGAGGAAGGTTACCGATGTTGCTCACTCGTAGGTGAAATTTGTCATCAAGCTTTTGCTTCTTTCAATTTGTTTGTTATGAACGTAAATTAAGATTCATCATCAACAATCATGGGCTATTAGTTGTCCAATTTTAAGACTTCAAAATTCTAAATGAGGTGTTGAATCACCAACTTCTACTTCAACTTGCAACAATGCGATGTTATTGCATATTACCTTAATTACGACTACCTGTCTTCTCATCTAAGGCATTCACTTTATATTTCCCTCTTTGTAGTTCGACCGTGACCTTAAGTTGTAGAATAATGAAAAGCATTTAGATGTGCTGCGTTTACTGAAAGTTTCACGTAATTACTTATAACTCCCACGCAAGTGACAAGAACTAAGTGCGTGAGACCCTTATGTTACTCCTATGGACGACAATTTATGAAATGATCTTAATTAAATTTTGCGTGGGTGATAATTCTACTAAAAAAAACTGACATGGGACTTGTAGACAAATTAACTAATAGTGTGTCCAATGTTGGCTCGTTCATAGATTTTTTTGCATTTCCATTCAAGTTAGAGTGATTTTATTGTTGTTCTGGTGTTAGAGTGTGGAAGAATGTTGTTCGAAGAGGGGATGTTGTGGTCGACGCAACTTGCGGGAATGGGTATGATACATTAGCATTGCTTAAAATGGTGGCTGATGAGTCAAAAGAGGCTATTGTTTATGCAATAGACATCCAAAAGTCTGCCCTAGAAAGGACTTCCAGCTTGTTGGGGCAATCTGCAGGGAAAGAGGAGGTATGTCCAAAGATCTTTTCAAACATTACAACTACTAAAATTTGGGCTTCAACGGTATTTGTTTGATGCATCACTTGTTGGCAGACATTTTTTTAATTCCCATCTGTAACATCGGCACAGCGGTAGTGTCACTATATTATTTTTGATGAAAAATCTCAGCCCAAACGTTTCTTGATAGAAGATCGTGCAGTTTTGGGAATAAATGTCTTCTATTTAAATGGTCGTGGTGAGAATTTGGTGGATCTGTCAGCATCTTCTCTTCTAATTTTGAAATTGACCAGATTGTGGAAGAATTTGGGGCGTGGTTTTCTTTGGTGTTTTCTTTTCTTCCATTTATTGGTTTTTTCTTTTGTTGTATCGTGGTCCTATTTCTGGTGGGTTATTATATTGTCATGTCTTTGTATTTTTGGTGATCCTGTTGTTATGCTTCAATCGCATAAGCTTGTTTCTACTGTTAGAGTTAAAGGGTTGGTGATACCTGAAAATAACTGGTTGTTGCCCATTCCTTCGACGAAAAACATGGTAATTGCTCTGAATTGTTTTTTAGAGGAAAACAATCTAAGCTGATTGGGGGTGTTCTAAATGAAACCAGCCTTCACCTTTTGTGTCCAACTATCGACTCACTGCAGTAGAATCTTCTGGTTCTGAGTTCGTAAAGAATTGCTTTCTTACAACTCTTCAAATTTATGTTCTGATTGTTCCTGTAACACTCTTGCATGTTCCATTGATTTGTGTATTCTATCTTGTATAGAGAGAACGTGTTAAGCTCTTTCATCTTTGTCATAGCGACATGGAGAATGTAGTCCCAAAAGGTACCTCTGTTAGGTACCCTCTCATTTGCCTGCACTCTTAGCATTTTTCATATTCTCTACATCATCATGCTGAAATTTAGACTGATTTCCCCTCTTTATCACATGATTAAGAGTTGTGATGTTAGACACTGTATGTTCAAATTGAGTGCTTATCTTTCAGGGTTGTAGCGTTCAACTTGGGTTACCTTCCGGGAGGCGATAAATCGATCATCACCGTCCCAAATACAACCTTGCTGGCATTACAAGCAGCTAGTAGAATAGTGGGGTCAGGGGGACTTATAAGTGTTTTGGTTTACGTAGGTCATCCCGGGGGCAGGTATATTATTTATTTTCATCGTTGCCTCAATTATGTTTTTCGTGATTTTACATAAATGTAGCGAAGGTCGTTTCTCATGTTTGTTAGCGATGAGCTGGAGATCGTTCAGTCATTTGCGGCCAGCTTGCCTACTGATTCTTGGGTGAGCTCCAAGTTTGAAGTACTTAACCGACCAGTTGCTCCGATGCTTGTTCTTATGTTCCGAAAGTGAGAGTGAAGAATCTAACAACTCAGAGGGCAGATTTTTCTATGCTGATTTAAAAGTGCATATGTGGATTTGCTGGTCTTGAAGGGATGAGTCCCAAGCTCCAACAGGACCAAAATGAAGGTGCAGTTTCTGAAGCACATGCTGGAAAAAACTCCACAAATGTTACCCAGCGTGCAACAATCTTCTCATAATTTTTGAACCCACATATGTTGTAAAGTTAAGACATTTGGAGAATTTGAAGGATGAAAAATGGCGTTGATGTGGTTAGATTTCTGTTCGATCAAAACCAAAAGGAAACGAAATCCACTGGATTCCGAAGAAATGTTGACTTCGGAGAACAAAAAAGGGGACGATCCACGAGAAACTACCAATGCATGTGGTCTTATCGAACCCGACAACATATTAGTTGATGTCATAGGTTTGCAGGGAGTGGAGAGAAGACTACAACTCTAAGTTTTAGAATTTTAAATTCCCAAAAGGAAAATGATTTGTTCATGTTGCGTTTCGGACGTTGTCTGACGTGATCAATCTATTCAGCAGTTTAGTCGGTAAAGATTAATAAAATCACATATTATTTATTTATTTTGGGTCAAATCACACGCATGTGTAACTATGTGATGTTTGGTTTCCACGATCCATATCTCAACGAAATCTTTTATTATCCCCAAAACATTTCATTCTCCGTCATTTTCTCCTGGTAGAAGACGAGATCGATAAGAGAGATGTCGAGGGAGACGAACGCAAGAGTGGGTCTTGAGGGAGGTGGGGACGTTGACGCCGTCGTGGTGAAGTTGGTTGGCGAGGAGGGGAAGTAGTTGGCGTTGGAGTTTGTCCCGAGGTGAGGAGGATGAATGTGGTTCTTTATAATTTTTTGTGTGGTGTTTTTTGGGAAAAATTTGGTTTTTTGTCGTTGATTTGAAGTTTCTGTTTTGTTCTATGATGGTTCGGTCTTGATTTTTTGGAAAGTGTGGCTCCTTATGGCTGATTTGGTTTTTTGTCTGGAATTTTTGAGGAAAATTTTGGTTATTTTTGGCTGATTTGAAGTTTTTGATTTTTTCTGTAATGGATCAATCTTGATTTTTTATGTTACTTTTGGAAAGTTTGTTTTTCTTTGTTGTTGTTTTTGTCTTGAAAGTTTGGTTCTTTTTGTTTGATTTCGGTTTGTGATATTCTTGTCTTAAGTTTGTTTGTCTTTGATATTAGTTTTTTTTTTTTAGGGGGGGGGGGGGGGGGGGGGGGGTTGAGTTTTTTTCACGGAGTTGGGTTTGATTTCGTATTCTTGTTTGCTAATTTCAACTTGAGTTGTTTAAAAAGACAACCAATATGATAAAAATACAGCCGCATGTGATAAAAATGACAAACTCATACATAAAAAAGACAAACAACTACTTAAAAATGACAAAATCTCGACATAGAAAACCCACTAATAAAAAGAATCAACCTAATTGTTAAAAAGAAAAAAATCATACTTAAACAGTATAAACCGGTACTTAAAAAGGATAAACATATATACTTAAAAAGGACAAACTACTATTTAAAAGGACAAACCATACATTAAAAATGACAAACTCGTATATTCAAAATGACAAACGAAGATGTTAAAAACGACAAATTTATATGTTTAAAATGACAAAACATGAAATCTTCATTTTATCTTTGTATCTGAAGGTTGCTTGGGGAAACCAAGAGTTGCATTAGGGGAAAAAAAGTTACATGAGGAAATTAAACGTTACAGTGAGAAACTAATATTACATTGGGAAAATAAAGGTTTCATGTGACACAAACGTATTATTAAATTAATTTCTTTGCTGAGTAGACTGCTGACTGGACTACTACGTCAGACGCGTCCCAGACGACCGTCGGACTATCACAGTCGTTCCCAAAAGTCCAGTTCTCAAAACTCCAATTCTTTGATCGGTAGATTTAAATATATACACCTTTTAAGTTAAAGCGAAAGAAAATCATAAGTTTATGTGCCAAAACAAGAATTATACTTTAAAAAAATGCAGAGAATTGAAGTGTGATTTTGGAAAGTCGTGGAACTTTCCCGATGTTAAGTTTTTTTAGCAAATTCATCAACTATAAATCATATAGAAAGTTTAATTCTCTCACTTTTTTAAGGGTTTCATGCAATTAAAAATGAAAAACATTAGTAGCAAAATTTATTAATAATTCATAAATAAAGAGATTAATAATTCCTATATTGATAAGTAGTTTACAATCAAGATAGGAAATATTAATTTTTAACATGTTTTTTGTGTGTGTTTGTTGAAAACAAGGATCACTGTTTATATATCTTTGTAACTTGTAATTTTTTTATTTTTTTTGCAGAATCCGAAGGAAATAGTTCTTCTTTGCATGTCAGTGAAGTTGATAACATAGTAAATCTGAGCACCATATAAGACATGCTATAATGTTCATTTGGTTGATGTGGTATCTTATGTTAAACCAGACTTTTGTAGAGAGTATTGACTTCATGCTACGATCATAGCAGTGCATGAAGCCATGAAGGTGCAGCAGTCTCTGAAGCACATACTCGAAAAGGCTCCACAACTGTTATTCAGCATGCACCAGTCTTCCCATATATTATGAACTCGCATATGTTGTAACATAAAGACGTTTGAAGAATTTTAGGGAAAAGAAATGCCGTTGATGTAGTTGGAAAAGTGTTTCATTGATATCTTCTTCCTTCTGAAGTTGCCATAAATCTTCTAGTTAAAGTGACATTGAAACGATTTGCTTTTAGAATTTAATCAAATTGCACGTATTCACATCTTCCATAAACCGAATCTCGAGTCAAATCAAATTTGTCTAATGCTCAAATTTCTGTAAGTTGAAGTCTACAATTGTTTACATAGAAAAATTACTATAACCTGCTTGCTTCATTGCATCCTAAAAAAAGAATGATTCACTAGGAATTTGCCTAACCTAATAGGAAGTGTTGAATGGGAAACATACATTGCTAATTGGGTAAGACATCGTTGAGTTGGCGACCCATTGTCTCCAAAGGGAAAAGTAAACTGGCAATCCCAGAGAGAACCGATACCAACTCAAACAGAAGAATGGCTATGCCTTGGTGACAACTATGGAGAAGACCAACAGCAACAAGTGGACAGAATATTCCACCAATCCTACCAAAAGAGCTCCCTATCCCAACGCCGGTCGTCCTCACCAATGTCGGATACACCTAGAGCAAGAAACAGAAAAAATCATTCGCCATCGTATGGAAATCTTGATGATGTTTGCCTTTTTTCTTATAAATTTTCAACCCTCTTCATGTATTAGTAATGCAACAAATTTTAAAAGACTAAGCTAGAAAATTAGACTTACTTCAGGGGCATATATGTACAAGATGTTGAAACTTCCGGTAATGCATATACGAGCTCCAAAAAGGAGAACTATCATCAATGCCGGCGCTTGATGGAAAATTAGTGGTAAAAGGAAAATGCAGCTCCCAAAAAACAATGCAGCCATTGAGATTTTGCGTCCAATTTTGTCGACCATAAAAGCCGGTATGATGATCCCTGGGATTTCTGAAAATTTTGAGATAAAAAGCACACAACTTATCATGTCAGATCCATAATCAGAGGATCAAAGTAATCCTACTAAATTACTGATAAAAAAACCTACTAAATTGGCAGCCATACTTCAACCAATGAGAGTAAGCTTATACCTGCCAAGCTGGTGATGAGGACATTTTTATAGAGGTTAACATTTTCGGAATCGCTGGAGTGCAATGAGTGCGGTGAACAATCGGTATTTTTGTTATTCATCTCAGAAGTCAACAGAACAAGGCCATAGTACATAAATGCATTTCCAAAGAAAGAAACCCAGAGCAGCATTGTCGTGAAAGCTAATTGCGGTGATAGGAGCATACGCAGGGCATCGATAGCACCCATTTTAGATTCTGCATTTACAACAACTGCATCTTCATTCTTTGCATCTGACATTAAGTGAGTATCTTCAGATGTACCGGTATTTTCATTAAGTTCAAATTTCTGATCCAAAACAAGCCTTCCAGGAGGTAGCATGGTCTTATTCATTTTGGCCAACTTCTCCAATATATGGAACGCTTCAGTTGTTCTCCCTTTTGTGCATAGGTACCTTGGTGATTCAGGTACAATTCCATAAAAGACAAGCAAGAAAAAGGAAGGCAAGGCGGAAAGAGCAAGCAACCAACGCCAACCCAAAGTTGGCATCACAGCCTGCGAAATCACAAGGAAGAAAAGAAAATTGATTCAACCAAAGGTAGAAATAGTGATATCTTTTAAAAATTTCTTCATGAATGAGAACAAAATAAATAGTCATTATCATGTGCAAAGCCACCGCTAGGCAGATATACCATCTTAAACTACGTTTCCAGATTCACTAAGAAGAAAAGACACAAAACTCACGTCTATGGTGGTCTGTAAGTATACTGTATACCTAGTGACTATGGCTTTTAGTAATTACAATAGGTTATTCTAAAGCAAGGTGATAAAAGTGTGTTATGAATATTAATACAATATCTGAACCGACGGAAGTGAGCAATAACGAGACGGACACATTTGGAGAAGAGATACATCTTAATATACTATTTCTTTACCACCAATATATATACGCAAAAAAATATTTTTTAGAAATGAAAGCTGTGATAATGTGAGATATGAAGTTGGTGTACATACCCATCCAAGTAGAGCCTCAAAGATGGTGCCGATAGTCCAAAAAACAGAGAAAATAACCATCCAGGTACCTCTGACTGGAGCAGGGACAAACTCCAAAAACCACGAGGAGAGTACCGGTCCACCGCCAAGGCCAATCCCAACAAAGAATCGGAGAACAAGCAGTGAGGAATAATTCGGAGCAAAAGAACTAAGAAAACCAGCTACACTAGTGACCAAGGCCGTATAAAGAAATCCTTTTCTGAAAAAGCATTGGTACTATAAGATTGATCAATGATCATCAACAAACAACAAAGGTTGAGGTATAAGTATGAGAAAGAGCTACCTCCTTCCATGATTATCAGCCACAATGCCCCAGGCATAAGCTCCTATCAGCTCACCGATGAACACAATGCTAGTGATAAAACTCTCCTGTTGAGAGGAGAGAGACCATTGAGCCTGAACAGAAGGTCCCACAAACGAAAGGAGCATCATCTCCATGGCCTCCGACACCCAACCCATGCCTGCATATGCAAGCGCCAGATACTGAAACTTCCCAAACCCTGCAACACACAATGCGTCGTCGACAGTAAATGTTCCATCACCATCGACACCACCATCGACACCACCATCGACCGTTGAATCATCTTCCCTCATCCTCAACTACGGTATAGCTTCCACTTCTTCTGAAACAAAACAAAAAATCACCACCAAAGAAAAGCAACTAAGCTAACAAATTACAAAAATAAACTAGTTTATATGTCAACTAACAACTAACAAATTACACTTAGCATTCATCTAATCAACATATAACTACATTCAGGCACATTGTGCATCCCAATTGATCAAAATACCAGTTGGGACGCAAGTCTGATCCCGACCCCTATAACATCACGTGGTTGGTGGAACACGATTTGAAGTTCACCTAACAACTAAAATTGACCGTAACATTTATAATAATAAAAAACATAAAACAACATTCATTAATGCATCAAATATAGAGAAATCAAATAAAATAAAAAAGATTGTATGCATATTAGGAAACAACAACATTACAGAGATTGATTCTTCACATTAAAACACGGTATAAAAAATTATTTCTAAAAAAAATAAAAAATCGGAGCCTTGTTCTTTGAAATGGGGACGAAAATGCACAAAAAAAGGCCTTATAAGAAGACCTCCCAAAAAAAAAGACGAAATCCACCGTGGAAAATTAAAGTTGGAGAACAGAAATAGGTGCGTGTGGTCTTACTTACCGAATGGAGCGAAGTTTAGACGTGAGATGTCGACTAACGAAGTGGAAATTGAGCAAACACTACTAGTTTCGGAGGAAGAGAATGGGTTGGTTAGATCGTGACCAAATCGGAGGAGTCTCCGATCTCGAAATGTTTGTTAGTTGGAAGTTTGACCTGATTTCTCCAAATTATAGGGTGGATTGATTTCGTAATTTTTAGTCTACAATAAGGGCACCAATGCTACTCGTGGGGCCCACCCGATCTGACGAAAGATTTGCTCGTCAACGATGTGGTGTCCTATCTTAGTTGGTTACCATTTCGTGATGCATTAACGTGTCTAACAAATGATATTTCTCGAAAGAAAGTTGAGTGGGGAGAAAGATAGTTATTCCGAATTTCGTAGCTCGATGGCACTTGTTTCCTTTGGATGTAAGGTTTGGACTTTGGGGTTGACAAACTCTCGATAAATTTAACTCTTTCTTGCTCTAACATCCAAACACCTCAAAGTTTTAAGAGAATCCGAAATCCTAATGCACCACAGGATCTCAATTTTACACACAATTGAAAAAATTGTCTAGAAGAGTTTTTTCAAGATTTCGCAACAATAAGACAGTTTGATTCTTCTTTAACCTTGAGTCTTTCATTTATTACACTGAATGTCATCACCAAAAGTCTTTTTTATCCCCAAGAATATTAACAATTACATTGCACGTCCAAAAAACTAGCAATCCTCGTCCAAACACCCACTCCCCCCGAAAAGCCAACCCCCTTGATGCAACAGGGGTTTTCAAGGAAAACTTGGATTCAATGATCCAATGCCTTTAAATGCAACACCCAAAGTGAATAACAAAAGTGAACAATAGAACTTTAATTATCCAATCTTTTTTACTTCCATATAATACTTAAATTAAGTTGACATGAAACACTCAGACCCTAATTTTACTGAACTGCTAAACATCGTCCCAAAATTACTTAAATCGCCCCTTGAAATTACCAAATTGCCCTTCCTCCTATTTTTGCTTATATATCTCACAATTTCACTCTTTTTTCAAAACTTTCTCTTCCTATACCTACTACACAAGATTACGAATGTCTCGGAGGCCAGGGAAGCAGCCAGCAGTTCCCCCGGTGTACCCGTATGAGGTAACATTACGTTATTTATTTGTTTTTTTTAAAAAAAAAAAAAAAATCGTCGGCGTCCGAGGGAGACGCCCCCCGCATGGGGCGGGCGTCCGAGGAAGCCGCTCCCCCTATGGGAGCGTCATTCCTAGTTTCTGGGGTCACATTGCTAGACGGATCTGGGACGGAGAGGATCGGAAGGTTCTGAAGTGCCAGAATCGGCACAGAGCCTGTACAGCACTACAGGGTTGGCGGTCTACACTGAGTGCTGATATCAGAGAGGAGATTAGTGCCACGCATTTGGGGCACTTACCGTACAGCATGTTCCCTTATCTCGACATGCCTTTGATTTCGGCGTTTGTGGAGCGGTGGCAGCCTGACACCAACACTTTCCACATGCCTTTCGGAGAGATGACGATCATGCTTCACGATGTTTTCCAGATCCTGCGCATTCCTGTGGATGGTCGTCTGGTTAGTGCTCAGGGGTCGACGTCTGAGCTGAGGTGTTATGTGGCAGAGTTGCTTGGTGTCACACCTGATGGTCTGGCCAGAGATACAGCTTTATGGAGTGGTGGTGGTGTCGGCATCGACTCCCTTGAGGACCTATGCAGACGGGCACGACCTCCGCGGGCCGATGATACACGGTTGACGGCGTACCTATTCTTGATGCTCGGAGCCGTCTTGTTTGTCGACAAGAGTGGTTGTCGGATCAGACCACGCGATCTACTGGAGGCTAGGGACCCGGAGACCGTTCGTGAGTACTCGTGGGGGTCAGCGACGTTGGCATACCTGTACCGGCAGCTTGGGATAGCTAGCCGTGCGGATTGTTCTGGGATTGCAGGTTGTCTTACGCTGCTGCAGGCGTGGATATACGAGTACTTTCCTGCATTCCGCCCGCATCGTGAGCGGAAGATTATCGACGAGGGTCATCCACGTTCGGGTATGTGGGCTGTCCGGAGCGAGGACAAGAGCGATGGACGATTGCGTTCCATCCGCGCACGGCTAGATCAGATGACTGCATCAGAGGTATCAAACTTTACACCATTTATTTAATTTTAAGATGTATTATTATTAATGTGTTAAACTTTAGGTGGAGTGGTTACCCTATGGTCCTGACCCAGCAGCGAATGTCCCGAGGACTTTATTGATGGGTCTTATTCGTTATCGGGATATCATAAAACCCAGCTCCGATAGCTACTTGTTTGGCCCATTTACATGCTTCATCGATTGTTGCAAAGATTTGTGTAGTTTGAAATAACTCACTGTAATCCACTCCATCACCACCGAAATCTGGAACCTACAAAAATAAAATCAAAATAAAAAAAATAAAAAAATAAATTCGAAATTAAAAAATTTAAAAAATAAACTCGAAATTAAAAAAACAAAATCAAAATCAAAAAAAAAAGGCGTCTGTGTTAGACGCCTGCCCCATGGATGGGGCGTCTGTGTTAAACGTCTTCCCCAACGGTAAGGCGTCTGCGTAGGACGCCTGACCGAAGGGAAGGGCGTCTGCGTAGGACGCCCTCCCCATGGGGGAGACGTCTAATGCAGACGCTCGGCCCAAAATTTGCCCCGCGCCAGGCTTACCTCACCCGATGCATCACCCTCGCCAGACATTTTCGTGGTGTTTTTACTGATAAATTATGAATATACAAGACCATATGCCTTATTTATAGACACGGGACGATATGGGTATTAAATATATTGTTAAGGGCAATTTGGTAATTTCAATAGGCGATTTAAGTAGTTTTGGGGCAACGTTTAGTAGTTCCCTAATTTTAATCCAGGGTGACGTGCGCAAATAAGATTCCTTTAGGAGACTTGTCTTTTATATGAATCGTCCGTGGATAAGTTTTCATGTGAACACACCATCATGACTGATACCAAGCATATTATTGCTAGACATTGACTACAGGTCACACAAAGAACTATAACATTTTAACACGCTAGTAAAGTTTGCTAATCAATAAACCTGTCAAACCAGAACTAAGATGTATTGCAATATCTATGAAAACATTATTCCAAGACAATCATAAAATATTTATTTAATCAGATTCAAAATTATTTATCAGGGTTGGATATTCACAAAGACAACTAGATTATACATTCCCATGTACTCATCTTTACACAAGGATGCGAAGAAAAGCAAGAAAATTGGAACCAACACAGAAACCGCAATTTCATTGTCAATAAAATGTAACATTTGGTCTTGTAAGTAGGAAACTGGTGACCACAGCAGCAGCAAGAAGAAGAGATCAGCACTAAAAGTAGCGCTGCTCGAGCAAGAGCATACTAGATAAATGAGTATCCGGTTGTTCGGCAAATTTCCATCCTTGGCGTAAGGATTCAGTCATCATCGACACTAATAGGCTTTTCAAGGTCAGGTCTTTGATCCAACATCTTTATTGTTGAACTGTCGGGAAATGCATCAGGATAGGTTTCTGAAAGTTTGGCCTTCATGCTCCTGTCAATCATGGTAATGGAAGTATATTATATCAATTGCATGTGTGTGACGATCAAAAGATGCAACTGGAAACCAATTCCTGAGAAAGGTCTTTCAATCTTGTTCTTTATCATTGATGTAGTTGGAAATATGTGATTACAAATACTGCCCCAGAGAAAGAACTAAATATTGATTCTGAGAAACAAGTCTTGTGGAACAGTAGAACCCTCCTCACCAAAAGAATGTTGTGTCCAACTCTATGAGCAAATATTAGATTGCCTATAAAAGTTCATTAAATGTATGGTGCCATGAACACTAAAGTATACAAGCTTCATACTAAACCATAAATCACCATTAGTAGATATCATCTGTGAGAACATTTGACTAAAATCGTTCTTAAGCGTTGCAGGCATTGTCAGATAATGTGATTTTCCAAAATAAAATTGTATCTGAAACTTGGTGGTTGAGCCAAGTAATCGGTAAAAAAACATCATGCTAACTATATCTAGAGCACCAAATATACGAAAATCCCTGAATTGGAAGGAAGCAAACTGCTATTCAGCATTTGCTGACCTGAGCTTCAAAAATATGTAATCTAAATCTGACTTCATGGACTTCAAAAGTTTTGTATTTTTTGAGAAATCACCAAACACTTCTGCATAGCATTGCTCTGAGTACTCGTTGAAATGCGACAAAACAGCATTGCTATCCTGTAGCCTTCCCAATCTGAGAGAAAAAAATGTCCAGAAGGTAATCAACCATATGTATCAAGTACAAAATTTAACCCAAAAAATACAGAAATTAATGAAAGTGTTTTTTGGATCAATAATTCATGGAAGTGTTATTAATTGTCAGGTGCCAATATCTTCTAACTAGACCTAACCTAACTGGTCTACTAAATAGAAGATGCCAAGACATCTTGATACTTGGTCTTGCAGTCCATAAGATTGAAGGATACGTGTAGAAATCCAATTTCACAGAACATTTGTCATTTCCATACATTTAGGCATTGAGATCAGTAATAGAATATAAGATTTTCATCATATGCCCTAGAAAGGCTTCCTGCCCATCTGCCCCGTCAACAACCAAAAAAAATCAGTGGACCATGTAAAGGTCTTCCCAGCTCTACACTCTCATCACAAGCTTACAATCATGGGTAGACAAGGTACACATATGCAGTTTATGAATATGTCGGGCAAATATGTAGTAACCTAAAAACATAACCAACAAATACATTCTAGATCCTGCAATCCCAGTTCAATTGTCCAGAAACAAAAGAAGAATGGCATATAGTGAAGAGAACTTTCTCCTTACATGAGATGTTGCAGTTGCTGCAGGGATTGGATTTCCTTGTCATCAATTAGGGATTTAATCTGCCTAGAGACCTCGTGTGATGCGGATTTGATCTGCTCCTTATGTTCCTCCATCTGACATGTGATTCTTTCCCAAAAATCCAAATTCTGTATCTTTGAAAATAACAGAAAATAAGATAGCTTCCCAACAGGATCTTGATCGGAACAATAGAAAGTTTAACACAGCCAAGGAACAAAATTTCATCAACATGTAAGAACATTGTTTTGCAGCATAAATTGTAATGTTAATTGAAAGACAATTATTGTCATCAACACGTATCATGATGAACAAACTGAAAGATCAGCTCCCAATAATATAACAAATGAATAGACCACACCAATCACCAATGTCATAGAATCTACATTCAAGACAATATCAGCCTTCAAGACTCAAGTACAAAAAATCTCAAGAATGTCTGAGACAAACATGACAAGTTGATGATTCATGATTAATATTACAAGACCACCCGTCCATGGTTCAAACTTGATACGGAGAATATCAAGAGTACCAAGTACCTAAAGGATCATCATTTTTCTAAAAATAAAAAGGTGGTGACAAACACATCACTCAAAATAAGAGGGTGAACCACTCCTTTATGTTAGCTTTGAAGGGACAAAAGTGTCATCTGCTCTTCTATGCCACAATCAACATGGCAGGAGATGCGGCAAGAAGAAGGGATCAGGATAAGTCCAAGACAACGCTGCTCGAGAGGGAATGGGCTAGATTGACGAGTGCTACGATACTCCACGGCATCCTGGAGTATTATGTTTCCCTTGTTGTCAGTGCAGTGAAAAGTACCCATGAAGAAACGACCATCATTAACACCAACTAACATACGCCTGAACAAAAGTTTGCGAAGTTTTTCAACAAGTGGGGAGCAGTTGAGGGATGGCACTGCAGGTTGATCTTCATAATGCTGAAAGTTGACTGCATTTTGCTCAGAAGCATTTGGTTCCACTGGATTCTCCATCGTATGCTGCTAAGGAAACAGGGAAATTGCAACTACAATGAATCTACATGCATAAGGTTCTCTACTTCTCCATAAGATCAATCAAAGGGAATAACACATTACGATTAACTGTTTTAGAATCGCTCTCAGCTAATAAAAGACCAAACGAAATCTGAAGCCAAAGAGAAATAATACAGAAAATTTTCTGTTCTTATGTTTTAAATTAAGATGAGAGACTTGATGCAGCTTTTAACATGACAGTTAAATTAAGATACAAAATTTTCTCTCCGTTTCTCTCATTAAGTTGCTAACCACAACAACAACAACAAAGCCTTTTATCCCAAACTAGTTGGGGTAGGCTAACCAAACAAGACAAAACCCAATTCCTAACCCCCCCCCCCCCCCCCCCCCCCCCCCCCCCCCCGTTAAGTTGTTTCCCAAACAGACCCTAAAAGTTCTAAGTCCTAAGTTTGTGAAGTACTGGGCGGCATCGATTTAGAACGACCAACAGAGGCAAGTGATCGTAAGATGAGATGGATTTTCCAATCATCTTTCGAGCCCCAACAGTTTACCTTCCGTCCAAACAAATTATGAAATATCATGTGATAATGAGTCCTCAAAATCCTTCTGAGTGATGAACTCAAATAGTCAAATCCGGCCATCAGTAACAATGACTCTAGCAAACAAACATAGGAATCTCAACAACCGAATACCGTCTTCATGATCTAATCAGCCATCTCGATTTCAATTACCAACGCAAAATTGAATATCAAACAACCATGGTTCGAAAACCGGGACCGGCGGGTCGGACCGTGACGTGAGCTTGACGTTAGGGAGGAAAGAGGGTTGGAAGACGGAAGGAAGGGAGGAGAAGAGAAGTTGGGAGACTTTGGAGAGGAGAGGGGAGAACGTGAGGAGGTAGACAGGACGGTACCGGAGTGGGCAGCAACGGCAGCAGCGACGGGCGGTGGTGGTGGCAGGAGCTTGGGGTGGGAGGTGTTAGGGTTTGGGTGAGGTCAGGCACTCGGGTTAGGAGTGGGGGGTTGGAATTTTTTTATATTTAATAACTGGGCGGGTAATCGGGACCCGAAGGTCGGACAGCCTGTTCAAACTGACGACCGATCTGGCCGGGTAATCTGGACCGAGTTTTTAAACCATTTAGAACATCGGCTGTCAACTCTCTTTTCTCCGTGTTATTAATTTCTTTATCAACTTTTATTCTATTCTAAAATCATTTATATTTACCAAAAAATATTAATAATCTATTTGTAAAAACCACGATACCAATAAATCTTGTATTTCCAAATTACATATAATTTTTTTATTTAACACCCTAATTATTATAACAAATACCAAAACAAAAACAAAAAATAAAACCAAAATACCAATAAATCTTGTATTGTTATTTTTTTATCATTTTTATCTATTTTTTAAATCTTATTTTTTAAAATATATTTTTTAATTATTTTTAATTTTAATTTTTTTCCTAAATCGACACACACAAGTGAGTGTAGTGAGTGCACACCCCACGTATTTGACAACCTCACTCCTTTTTTGTTTTAATTAGTTTTAATTTTTGTTTAATATTTAGTTGTAAATAATTTATTAGGGTGGTGGATAAGAGAATTTATTTTTTTATTAAATAAAATAACTCAACTTTTCAATACGTTCCCTCCTACACATCATTTCGAGGTCGATTTTGAAAAAAATAAAAATTAAAAACAATTATAAAACATATTTTTTTTTAAAAATTAAAACAAAAAAATTATAAAAAAATTATAAAAAACAAAACAAGATCAAAAACAAAAACAAAAAATTTTAAAAAAAACAAAAAATCAAACGACCGACCGGTTCGTCCTCCCGCGACCAAGTCGGTCACCTATGTGGCGACCTCCACTATGGATGGTCTTAAGCAACAACTATGAAAGTAGGGTTATTTGCTTGGATGTAGTTACAGATTTGTGATATTAGATCTATGCAAATTTTCAGATTTTACTTGTGTGTACTTACATAAAAATCATATTAGTTTTGTGCACTTAAATTGACGGTGTCAAAAGTATTGACCTCGTTCTGACAACATATCACCACATCAATGGTCCTCTCGACGAAGACCTCGAAGACAGAGGAGATTTGACATTTGACGGAGGTGACGACCAACTGACAGACAAAAGAGAATGTAGAGCGAGTTGGAGGAATCGCGGGGGGGGGGGGGGGGGGGGGGTTGTAATTAATGAAGTTTGAGTGCATGAGAGTTTTATTCATCGTCGGAAAACTACTTAAATCGTTCGTACGAATTACATTTTCCTAACACCAATTTCTATTCATATTACACTCATATTCACACAAAAATATGTCCCGGAGACCCAAAAAAGAACCAGCGGACACCATTTAAAATGCCTTGTTTAGTTTTTGTATATTTTAAATAATTTTTTTTGGTCGGGTGTTCGCGGGAGACGCCCGACCCAACTGGGGGCGGCTCCGTCAGACGCCCCTCCCTTTTTCAGATTTTTTTAATTTAAATTGATTTATAATTTGTGATAATTGCTAAATAATTGATTATTAAGTTAATAATTAGTTTAGTAATCTTTGTCATATATGATCGTATTCACCAAGTTCTCATACGAGTCCGGCAGCGACGTCAATAACAACATTGCCTTGTCTACATCCTCCATCTTGTCCTCAAGCTGAGTCAGATCAGCTATCAACTTATTGAACACCGAGAGATGCTCAATGAACGGTGTGTTCTCCTTCATCCGAAGCATGTACAGCTGACGCTTCAGATTCAACTTGTTGCTAAGGTTCTTCTTCATGAACCTCTCCTCCAGAAGTTTCCAATATTCTGCTGCGGTCTTCGCCGATTCCTCGAAAAGCAAATCATCCGAGAGGCACAACTCGATGATTCCAATAGCCCGGAGATTCAGACTCTCCCACTTTTCGTCGGTCATCTTCGACGGCTTCTTCTCCACTCCATCCAACGTCAGCAATAGCCCGTCCGTCTGCGACATTAACGCACGAACCCTCCGTTGCCATGTTGAGAAGTTCCCCTTCCCGGTGAATTTCTCCACCCGAAAGTTCCGCGCTTCCTCCGCCATCGAAAGTGCAACCAAAGCTCTGATACCAGCTGTTGGGAGGGGGATCTAACAATGCACTAACTCGACACGGATTAAACGCACCACGAATATAGAATATTGATTGCGGAATTAACTTCGGACCCTCTCCCAAACACAATTGCAACTAGAACACAAGCAAGATGGAAATAAAACAAGCAAATAACACATGCACACCTGAAACAACCACGACACACGCGTTTTACAAGGTTCGGCAACGTGCCTACGTCCTTGGGGGGTCTCCTGCGGGTTTCCTTTCCTTCTTCCGCTTCTCCAACAAGAGAAGTAATCGAGATTACAAATGCTTGGAGGCAATAGGTCCTCCAAATCACTCTAGATCTATCTCTAGCCTTAATCTCTCAACTCACAATGAAGGAAACTAACTTGTATGCAATGTATGAAAGAGCAAGTACAAAACAACTCTTTTATAGACTCAAAAACCGAGCTAAAATTAAGCAATAACCGAGCAGAACTATTCATGCGCACGGTTAACCGACGCTCGCTCAGTTAACCGTGAATGCTTCAACAGGAACTATTCCTGTTCCGATTCGGTTAACCGAATCCTTCTCGGTTGGCCGAGGGAACTATTCTCGCGCGTCTCGGTAGACCGGGGCGCCAACCAGGGCGCCCGGGCGGGGCACCCCGTTAAGGGTGCCCTCAGTGATAATTAAAGTACAGGTGCGTGTGCGACTGTGCGAGCAAAATTGACTTGTTGGTGAGCTGTTTAAGACAATAAAGGGGCCACGTGAACTGGAGGAATAAATTTTCACTACTAAACATAATATTTTTAATATTATATTCTAATATTTTTTAATATCGGGAGTCGGGAGAGATAAGTTTCACCTAAACCCATCAAACATTGCACCCACTTGGAGCACATTTATTTTGAAAATATCCGAAGGTTAAATCAGCTTGTGCTTATGTGGTCTAGTAAGATCGGTTATCTCTGTTGACACCTTACCAATCAACTTGGCCAAACTAGAACGTAATATATTCATGATTCCCTTTAGTTTTTTAAACCAAAAAATACTTTTTGTACCCGAAAGTGTCATCAAACGAGATTAAACAAGTTAATCATCGAGCTAATGGTGGAGATTTGAGAAATCTCTGATGGGTCACAAAGTTAAATGAATTTTATTGGCAGTGTTCTTTAAATGATTTTTTGTTGGCATCATGCCTACTCACTTGCTAAAGTCCAGAAAGGTTCAGTTGTCACATATTATGTCATTCTCGATGGTAAATTTCGAATACTCTTCTTTATTAATAATTTGATTTAGAGCATCCCTAACCGGTCAAAATAAACTGGCGCCCAACAAACAACATTGGCCACGTTACCGTTAAACAATAATTCTTTTTTTATTGTTATTATATAAAATGTTTTAAAATATGTTAACAAATGTTTTAAAAATTATTTTAAATCATTTTTCAAAACTTTTTTTATGAAAATATTTTTTTATTTGTTTATATTATTTTTTAAAAATTTAATATTTTTTGTGTGTTATCCAGAATTAATATCCAAATGACATGGATGAAAGAAAATGTAAAACGAAATGTTTATGTTATGGGAAGAAAAAATAGTAAAGAGTGCTAACAAAGACGGTCTTACCTACCATCGTGGCATTAAATGTTTTTCTGTTGGTAGTCAGCCATGAATAAAGAAACATATATTTCCATCATTGATTCAGCGAGGTCAATAAAGTTTATGGATTACATGAATTTTTGTGGAGACGATAATCATAAGATTTTGATGAGAATTATATAATTTTGATCACTGGGGACTTGGGAGTTGGGGTTGGTGGTGGTTATTTCTTATTTGTAATGTTAACACTATACCAAGTCTTTTTTATTTATTTTTGTGTTGTTTCAGAACTAAAAAAACCCACCCAACACCACAGTAGCGTTTAGTTCAATAACCCAAGCGCAAGTTCAGTTCCTTGGTGCTTCTGGAAGTCTCTTTCCGTCGGAAGTGCTTTTGAAGTTTAAGAATTTTTTTGGCTTGCATATTGGCACTAATATGTGTAATCTCATTTTAAAATTACGATATGTAATTTCAAGAAGACTGCAGAAACAAGTCTGGACGGCCGACGAGAGTCAGGTCTGTGTCAATGGCCATGTTGGAGACCGAAGTGAGAGCAATAAGATAGATTATGTCTTCCCTGTTAGATAATTTTCTTTAGTTAATATTTATAGTTGTATGACTTGTATTCTTTGAATTCCTAAGTCTTAGTTTCGTGGTAGGGTTGTAAATGAGTGGTTCGTGGACGGTTATATGGTTTACTCATGACCCTACCAACCTAATTAAACAGTTCGCGATTTGATTTGAAATCCGTTTATTTTTAACTATACTCATGAATCTACTTGTTTAATTTAATTAAATGGTTCTAGGTAGTTAAATGTTCACATTGTTAAGACTTAATGGATACTAAAATCGATATAAGAATTTGGTAAATGGTTAAATAGATAAAAAATTGTCAAACTTGTTAAAAACATCAAAAACTCCAAAAATTCATTATTTAGACATTCACAAATCCATATAAAATAACATCAAACGTCCACACATAATGACAATAATAATACAAAATAATTATTTGTATATAGTATATATAACAAAATGTTATATATATTCATTATGTTTTGATTTTCACAAGCTCATTTATTAAACGATTATGATTTTTATAACATGTAACATTACCCGTCGGTTCGGTTAGGACAATTAAATTGTTTTGACCCTACCCATTTATCGTCTTATTTCGGTTATATGCTTATTTGAGTTTAAATTGAAATGGTCGAACAAATGTCCACGAGATAAAACCTTTCATTTCCGGATAAGGAATTCGACATCTGTCAATATTTATTCTCTGAGGTATTCCATGCAATATACTGTAGCACTAAAATCTGAAAACTCTTTACCCTTCTTGCACATTTTATTATTTATATAAGGTCATTCCAACGATCAGACAAGACAAACATTTATATTAACATCTCATGACTCATACCACAAGATTAAAGTAACATTAAGATAATAAAGCAATACAACCTATACCGATCCCATGACTTATCTTTTGATTTAATGTCGAAATATGCAAACTCAACACTATTTTCCCAAGTATAATTTCATAAGCAATGTCACGAATTAACGTAAACGAGTTGAGTCCAACTAAACTTCAAGTTTTGCGTATTATTATATATTAGGATAATTTGGTAAGGTGCACCTCAAAAGTTGCTTAATTGACGATATGCACCCGAATTTTTACTATTGTCGGATGTACACTTGTAAACCAAACATATTTGCTCATATACACCTCTGTCGTTAGTGGGGATCACCCCGTGACCGTTGGACAATTTACAAATTAAACCTCATAAAATATAAATATCTTTAATATTAAAAACAAAAAAAAAACAAAAATCAGAAAACATAAAAAACCACAACGTCCTTCTTTCTTCCCCAAACTCTCTCTCTCTCTATACTCCTTCCTCAACCACCACCTCATGCCTCGCCCCTCACCTAGCCTTCCTCTCCCTACTCGTCCCTCTCATCTTCCTCCTCCGTCACCTCAATCGCTTCCCTTACGCTCACCTCCTCCTCCTTCTCTCCCTCTCCGCTGCCATCGGGCTCCAACCATGTTGATCTGTGGATGGTTGGTGGGTGGTTGGGGTCATCAAGGTCGAGTCGGATTGGTTGTGGAGTTGCATTACTATACTATGGTTTCCCATCACGTCGTGCGAGGCTATCCGTCAAGGATCAAACGGTTTCTTCGTCGTGTTCGCAGTCGTTTGCAGGCTGAATGTCGTCGAGCAAAGACAGATTGAGTTTGTCAGAGGGAATTGGGGTTGATTGTCTTTGGTTGATTAGTTGATTCTTCAACTTTAACAAGTTGATTGTTCGTCGTCGTGTTCACAAATGGTGATAGGCTGAATGTCGTCGAGAGGAGGTGATCGGCTTGGGGTTGATTAGTTCGTGTGATTTGTTTCTTATGATCTATAGAAATATAGATTTTCATTCTTTGGTTTGTTGTTTGGATTTTGATTTGGTTGGTTGTGGAATGGATGAATGGGTTGATTGTTTAATGTGATTTCAATTTGGATGAATGAATTGGACATTTGTTTACTGTGAATTCCAATTAAAAGGCCAATAAAGACGAATGAGAGAGAGTAGAGAGAGAAAGTGATGTTGGAGGAAGAAAAAAGAGAGAATTTGGGGGAGAAGGAGATGACTTGTGGTCACGAGGGTTGTGGTTTTTATGTTTTCAACTTTATTTTTTTTGTTTTTAATATTAAGGATATTTGTATTTTATAAGGTTTAATTTGTAAATTGTCTAACGAAATTAGATGGAAACGGTGACAGAATTGACTCCACTAACGGCAGAGGTGCATATGAGTAAATATGTTTGATTTACAGGTGCATGTCCGGCAATAACAAAACCTGGGTGCATATCGTCAATTAGGCAACCTGGGAGGTGCATCTTAGCAAATTACCCTATATATTATTTCTAAATATCAAAAAATAAATACAAATTGAATAATAAAAATCTCAAGTTGAACCATTTAAGTCGGGCTCAAGTTATTTCGAGTTCAAGTCGACTCATTTGCCAATCCAAGTTGGAGGATTTCTAATTTTTACTTAGTTTCTTTATTTTTCAAGCGAGATCTAAATCCAACATTTATGGAGTTGAGTTTAGAATCAGAATTAGAGTGCAACATGAAGTGAAGTGGTGTTAGTAGCAGCAGAAAATAATAAGTAATAATAATATTACTACGAGGATGTAAATGTAATTTTACCATGAAAAGCAAGTAAGGGTAATATCGTCAATTCCTCCATTTTCATTTTTCAACCCCACCACTTTCCTCATGGACTATTTCCTTTAGTCGTTTCTCACTCCTCACTCTTCCCCACCTTTTGTCCTTTATAACACAAAAACAGCTACTCCGGAACCACTTCTCTTCCCCCAATGCCGTCCCTCCCACTCCCCCCGAAACCCTAGAAACCCCGAAATCCTCTCCCCCACCTCCGAACCCGTCCCCACTTGCACCGGCGACTAGATTGACGTCAATATCGCCCGCATTGGCCCCTGGTTGCGGTGGAGAGTGGAATCTACGGTTTCGGTGGGTTATTTGTTTATCGTCTTGCTTTGGAAGGCGTGGGGTTTTGGAGAGTGCGTGTTGATTGCTTGTCTTCTTCGGTGTTTGCTTTTTTTGGATTTTTTTGGGAAGTGTGGGTGTTTGAATGGAGGAAGTGAAGGCTATGGTCTGGTGGATTTGAATTTTTTTAATGTTTATTTTTGTAATTCTAGTTCACGTTTTGTTTGTGTTTTTGCTGGAAAAAGTGGTTCGTTTTTGGTTTAAGTGCGTAACTGAAGTTGCGTTTAGCTTGTATTTGTTAGTTTGAAATTCTGCTTTGACGGAGGAGGTGAAGACTACAGTTTGGTGAAATCGACTTATTTATTTCTTGTTGTTCAAAAATTATAGTTAAAGTTTATTTGTGTTTTTGCTGGAAAAAGTTTTTTTTTGGTTAAAGTCTGTTTTGAACGATGTAATAGACGATCTGAAGCTACATTGGTGTTGTATTCGTTGGTTGAGAACTTTGTTTTCTGTAATTCTGTTTGTTCTGTTTATTTGGAGGTTCTGTTTGTTTGATTTGGGGCTTTGCTGTGAAAGTGTTTTCTTTGGGGAATATGTCATGTGGTGGTTTGGCGTTTCCAGTGTTGTTTGCTGTTTCGGTGCTCTGTGTTTGTAGTGAAGTGGTTCAGTGAGTGGAACCTACGGTTTCCCAATTAATTAGTTGTTTTATCCTTTTGTTTTCTCTTTCTTTCTTTCTGGATTTTAATTGTTTTATGGGTGTTTATTGGAGTCTGTGTTGTTTAAACCTTGCTTGTTTTAGAGGATATGATTGAAAACAGTGAATTGTTCCCGAGTTATATTTTCCGCGGTATTTAGCTCTGTTGTCTGCGTTTGTTTTGGGTTTCTGCTTGCCACTTTGCCTTATGTGTTTCAGCATTGTTTTCTGAAATAAGTAACTTTTGGGAGTGTGGTGGTTTAAGCATGTTACCTTTGTTTGTGTTTTGTCACTTGTAGTGAAGGGGTTGAATACTTTGAAGTTGTCAAGTGACTTGTGGTTTGGGATGAAGTAAAGCTTCCTGTTTGCTGTCGTGTAAAGCTACGATTTTGTCTGATAATGGAGACAATTCCCACACACCCCAGTGGAAACCCTGATTTTTTGGCGTCTCCCGGGAAGCACTCTGTTAATCCTTCAGTTGAGATCCCCACAAAATCTTCGAAGACTTCAGATTCGAATGGGGTTGGGCGGGCAACCAGGGCTTCTTCAGAGGGCACCAAGGCGTCAAATACGAGTTCTGGCAGGTTTAAGTCTAGTGTAACCAAGCCTGCTGTTGGTTCGGATGCAATGACCAAGAGAAGGAATAGCACAGGAGGTCTGTCACAGAAGCTCACGATTTCCGCACAGAAACGACTTGAGACCACCAGTTCGTTTGGTGGAAGGAAGGTTGTTGCTCCTGTTGTTGAGCCTGGAAAGAGGAGTGGCCTTGAAAGCAGACGAACCTTGTCTACTAGCACAAAATCATCAGTAGATGAGGCAAAAGATCGATTGTCGCGCTCATCATCGAGGTTGGACAGTAAAATGGGTTCTGAACGAAAACTCCCTGTCAAATCATCCCTTACCAGTTCCGTCTCAAAAAAGTTTTCTATGTCACCTTCTAGTAGCAATGGACGTAGCACTTCTAGAATGACAACCACAAACATTTCTTCACCATCAACTCACTCACCTTCAGTTACAAGCAGCTTGAAGATGAGATCACTTTCCTCTTCGGGGGGAAAAGGTTCTGGTCCACTGGGACGGGGGAAGGTATCAACTCCAGATAGTCGTGATTCTCGATTAATCATGCTCCCACAAATTGAAGTTAAAGCTGGTGATGATCTGGTAAGTTTGGTGGGCTATTTTGTTTTTGAATGTTATACTTGTTGTGCACTTCACATCAAGTAAATAAAGAATCGATCAGGTTGTGGGCTCATTGGTTTTATGTTTTCCATCTTTTGTAAGAGGATGATTCTTGATTTACCAATTTACCGTGCAAAGTAAGTTGATTATAATTTGCATTCTACATTTTTTTTATTTACTAGTGCAAACATGTGACTGTGGTTGACTACCATTGAGAATTACATTACATAGTTATTCAAATGTTCACCCACATTTTGACCGCAATAACTTCCTGTACATACTTGTATATCATATCTTTTCATCGTAATTGATATTATACTTTTTTGGGACAGAGAATGGATCTAAGAGGCCATAGGGTTCACAGTTTAACTGCCAGGGGTCTCAATTTGTCACCAAATTTAGAGGTAACTTGGTTACATTTGGTGTCTTTGTAATTATACTGGTTCATTTGTTAAGTGTTGTAACCTGATTTCCCAGATGTTGAAGTTGCGGATTTTCCAATTCTTTATTCTATGAACGAAGATTTAAAAAGCTGTTTCCTACTGATTGCAACTTGCCAATGAATTACCATTGATATTAATAATTTTAGAAAGTGAAATTCACTTGTATAATTAGGTGAATGGAGCCAAGACATTATCGTGTTTGTGCACCTAGAAACAGAGAGAAAAGAAAATAGGTTTCCTTTGACCATAACTTTTCCTGGTGTTTGTGTCAGTCTTGGAAAAAAAATCCCTCTGTTTTCCTTTACCATCCAAAATGTACTGAAATATTTTCCTTCAATTTCTCATACCCCCACAGGAAACCAACGTAAAGTGTAGGAAAGTTGTAAAAAAATGTACATGTCTATCAAACTTATTTAATAATTATTTTTATTACATAAAAACTTAACTACAAAAACATTAAAATCATATTTTTAAAATTAATTTATCTTTAAAAAATCATGACAATATGTTACAAAATTATATCATAAACTAGATAATAAATATTAAGAATACATCTCGAACTTCATATTGTCTTGTTAAAATAAAATTCTAAAATATATAATTTTACTCTTCAACAAGATATTTATATATATATAATATAATTCACGCATCACATTTTTTAGTTAAATTAAACTAAAATGTGCAATGCCTATTTAAATCTTAATGTACAACATACTCTTCACAATAGAATTATACATTTATATATACAAATATTTATAGATAATATCAATTTCTGAAAATGATAGTTAATGAATTCAGTTTTTTTTATATTTTCCAGTGGATTCCAGTAGTTTGCACAAAAACAGAATATTGATCAAAGGGAAAACTAATATCCTCTGATTTGTATTTTACGTTGTTTTTCCTTTTACCACAGAATCTATTTTCCAATGGTTTCCTGTGCACAAACATCCCCTAAATGGTTGTTGAAGGCAATAATAAGTGTTACAGAGCCAATAATAAGAAAATGAGCCAGACATGTGTTATGCCACAAAAGACATGCAAGTTAAGGATCTGAGGTAGATCAAAAAAAAGTTAAGGATCTGAAGTTGGATCATTTGGGATCGTGGAAGACCTTGAGTTAAAAATGGAGTAAATTGTTTGTTCCAAAAAAGAAGTTGCTAACCTCGAAATAAGAAAGTTTGAAGAATGGTCATAGATGAAATTTGCAGCAAACTAGGAGTTCAAAACTTTTCTGAAGAAACACGTAGAGTTGGCTAGGGAATCATGTTTTGCAGTTCAAGGGCAGTTGATGATCTGGGAATATATTATGGTGAATCACATGTAAAATATTTGATTGATTGCATGCCCTTTCTTGTCTTCTTGAAATAGACTGGAGAAGAGATGTAGCTGGCTGAGGATGCAGTTTACTCTGTAAACCGACGTAGTCTATGTTGTACATTGCCTTGTTATCCTTAACGTAATCAGCAAGCTTGTGCCTAGAAGGCTAGGTTTTGTGGACAACATTGAAAAAACTACCAAAGAAACAAAATTTCGTGTGCTTGATTGACCTCGTTTAGAGTCCGCAGCCCTTAACATTTTTTCCACAATAATATCCAGTGAACTATGTTCCGGCATATTTTTTTGGTATTCTGAGCAGAAATGAGGTCATGCATCATTAGGAAAAGAAATTTCATGAAATTCCTTTAGGATGGAGTTCTTTACTTGGCATTTCACTAGATAACTAACCACCCTTGTTTTGCTAGCTTTTAACTCCGTCACCACCAGCTCATCACTATGTTAAAAGGCAGTATAGGCTATAGCACAATTAGCAAACTGGTTTTGTTGAACCCTAAATAATTCATCCCTGGGGCTTAACCTGGGTTGTTTGATAATGTCCCTCCCAGACATCTCACTAAAATGCAATGCTGTTATTTATGTTTCTGTTAGATATTTTTGTTTAATATGGAAATGAGTAAAATTATATTTTCGTAATTTTGAATATTAGTTGAGTTGGTCTTTGTTAATTCACTGTTTTTAAATTACTTGTATGCTGCAGTTTTTGTACCTGAGAGATAACCTTTTGTCATCCTTGGAAGGAATCGAGACACTGAAACGAGTCAAAGTATGATTTTCTTTTGTGTTCTCTAATTTTCTGCTTCGTGATTCACTTTATGGTGCCCAAGGTGCCAAATGTTCTCACAGATTTTCTGGTGCAACTTATTAATCATCCATTTGAATATCCTTTTTATCTGCAGGTGCTTGATTTGAGCTTCAATGATTTCAAAGGGCCTGGTTTTGAACCTCTTGAAAACTGCAAATCTCTCCAGGTTTACATTTTTGAAAACTTACCCTTTTACACAATAATCAACGAGGTCCTGAATTTTTCTGTTTGTATTTATTTTCCAGCAATTATACTTAGCTGGAAATCATATCACATCGTTGGCAAGCCTCCCTGAGCTACCTAATCTGGAGGTGTGTTGTAACCAACCTCAGCTTCAGATGCGATTGCTTGTTTCCTTCTAATGCAAAACACTTATCGTTGTTTCAACTTTCAATCTATGCTCTTATTGAATGGATTTTGGTTCTTCTAACACGATTTCCCCTCCCTCAGTTTCTGTCGGTAGCTCAGAATAGGTTGAAATCTCTACGCATGGCAAGTCAACCCCGACTGCAGGTTAGTTGTGGGAGTCAAATACCTGTGTGATTTTTTACTGTATCAATTTATGTTGATATTTTTTTCGCATGCAGGTGCTAGCTGCCAGCAAAAACAGAATATATACTTTAAAGGGTTTCCCACATTTTCCTGTTCTCGAGGTTGTCCATTTCTATATTTGTTTGCATATCATTTTGCTGTTATATTAACCTATATGATTTTCTTGCGGTTCATAAAGAGTTTACTTGTGAAACTTTTATCGATGATGTGACCTGTATGCTAGGAACTATGAAATTCTAATGACCTTGTCCACTTCATTGTATAAGTATAAATAGAGATGGATCATGTAATGTTTCTTTCTAGAAGTAGCTTATGAAGTAGGGTGTAGTAGTGATTGTTAATGTACATTGCATTTGCATGATTGCCATTGCAGCATTTGCGTGTAGAGGAAAATCCAATTCTAGACATGCCTCACATTGAAGCTGCTTCTATACTTCTAGTTGGTCCCACGCTGAAAAAGTTCAATGACAGAGGTAAAGTCTAATTTCTGAAATATTGTAAAGAGTTATATAATATTCAGATTGCCAGGATACCCTATTCAGTGGATTTTCGGTCAATGGAATTTGCTTTTCCTCAATTTTATTTATGCATTCTTACTTTAAAAGTTTAATCGAATTTATGTTCATTATTTGGAGATAACTTTTTATAGCAATTGTTTGTATTTGATTTTCCCCCTCCATCCAATGTTTTTATTATCGTTGTTATGGTTCATCCCATTTATTATTGTATTTAATTAATGTGTCATCAAAATCTGCTTCTAACTTCTAACTTCTAAGCAATAAGTAATTAATGTACATTACATATGCATGACATTTACTGAACGAGCAATTATTTTTGTTGTCTTAGTAAGTGTTTGTTAAACAACAGGTGGGGAACTACACTGGTAATGTGTCTGACATCTTTCTAGCACCTTATATATAACCGATCTGTTAAGTGGGTAATCAGAAACATTTGTTGGGAATTTTACTTTGTGTCTCATATAGTTTTATAGTTTTTATCTGGGCCATAACTCTGCTAATTGAAGGAAAATACTTAAGTACATACATCATGGATTCATGGTACTTTATACTTGTTAATCTTATCATATTTTGTAGATCTTTCTCCTCAAGAATTAGAATGTGCAGCACAGTATCCTGCACATACGGCCCTATGCATCAGGGATGGTTGGGAATTCTGCCAACCTGATCTTGCTTCTGGTAAACATCTCTTTCTTTAATCTATAACTTGTATTCACACATAAATTTCTTCTTATAATGTGTTCTTGTCTTAGTCTACAATGCAAAAGTATTGCATAAGAGAATACTGTACTCCATCCATCTATGCCTCAACAACTCATCGTGAAGCACTATCTCATCTGAAAATTTCCTCTCACACAAATATATATATATATATATATATAATATTCTTTTTACATGCTTTAATTTCCTAGATATTTTCCCATTGAGAATGAGATAAATTTACCCACTGATTTTGTAATCATTCTTAAATAACTCATGTTAGATAACAACATTGTAATTCCTATAGCTTATAATATCAAAATGCTATTCCAATTCTTGAAAATTTCACGTTTGCAAGAAGTTCACAATTGCTTCAATTTAGAAAACATTAAGTGAATCAATTTCACTGTTCTTTAATGTTGATAAATGGTTTTGAATTCATACTTGGTTCTTTCTTTGAAGTTTTGAATATATTTTTCCAGGCTAAGAAAGTTTGTAGTGGATCTGAACCGTTAAGCCGTCTAAAATTTATTGTTTCTGATGGAAAACCTATATATACTTTTGACGATGAGTTTAGCGTAGTCAATATGAAAAGAGAAAGTGCACGAAGAATTCTGGCCTGACTAGTAACATATACATTTAAGTGGCAAGTTTCTTCATTTTTACACATGATTGTCAATTGTCATAAATTGGAAAAAAATGTATTTCTTCTTCCTTTTTTGTTTGTTACTCACCTGCAAAACCTGTACAACAATATTTCTTTCGACAGAATCAACCTTCTCTTTTCTCCTCGAACGCTGGAAGGACCATTTACCCCCAGGCTTCATACTCAAGGAAGCTTCAGTTGATAAACCATTTGAGGGAGATGCTTGCTACTCTCACTTTGTTTTTTCCAGTGATGGTGGCCAAAATAATGAGTCAGAGTTGACGCTTAGATATCAATGGTTTATAGGGGATAAAATTTCAACACAGTTTTCCTCAATCCGTGATGCTACCTCAGAGGTAATTTGTATCATCTTGACATTCATAATGTGTTGTGGTTATTATCATAGCATTACATGTATCTTATCAAATTGCCTGTTTGATAACAAGGTTTACTGGCCCAAACATGAGGATGTTGGCAAGTTTTTAAAGGTAGAGTGCACTCCAATATTTGAAGGAATGGCGTATCCTTCCATTTTTGCTGTCTCTGCTGTAGTGTGCCGAGGTTTGTCCTCTTCGTTACATACACGTCTCAAAACTTTCAGTAATGTTCTTTTTTTTGCATATATGTGTTTTTTAACCTCAATATTAGTTAGTGGTAAAAAAAACCCATGATATTTTCTTTGAAAAATGTGGTTGATTTTTACTGGTCCTAAATGGTTGGACGGTTGTGATTGCATGGCTCTTAAGAACGGATGAAAGAGATTCTTTTAAGGACTAGGAAAAAGAATAATAGATATGGTTAACTACGTGGCACTATAGAACTTCTATTGATTTGGGAAGAGGAAAAATTTCTAGCACAATATTAAACATGAGCTACTTGTTAAATATGATATCTTGAATTCGACTTATAATTTCTAACTAAGCTAGTAACCTCTGCTGCCACTTAGTTGAGGCATCCCCTGGCTATCAACACACATTACTGTTCCAAATTCCTAAGCTATTGCACATCTTATGCAATAGGTCGTGGTGACATGGCGTGCAACTCTTTTACAATGACAAGATTTTACTTGCTCTCAAAATTTTCCATTTGTCCTTCCTTGTGCCCATTAATCCCTTTCTCTTTCTTTTAGATGTCTAATATCTTCTTTGACTATCCTCTACCTTAGTAATATTTTTTTTTGATTGGTACCTTCGTGATACTCATAATATGTAAATCACAATGTTGATACTATTTTATCTCAAGGATTTAGACCTTGATACATTCCTAATTATTTTATTTGAGAGCATGCATAATTCAATACCCGCTGTATACACTATTGTTTGCTAGAAGTGTCCCATGCCTTAACCGCTAAAAATAATGTTATGAAATATTATCAATCTCCATAGAGATTCGATCATACACTTATAGATAGCGACATGGTTTACAAAAGCATCTTGTTGTGAGCATATTTAGTAATTTGGTATATAATTTTTTATATTGTTGCTCGTTTTTTTTCTTTTTGTATTTTCAATTCAATTTGTGATGTCACACACAGGTACTGGCTGTCCAAAAATTCTTAATCTCGAGGTGGATGGCATACTTGTGGAGGGAAATGTGATCAAGGGCTGTGCTAAAGTTGCATGGTGTGGTGGGACTCCAGGAAAAGGTGTATCGAGGTAGTATTTTTTTTTTTTGTTTGACACTTAGACAGTTTTTATTTTGTTCTTCATTTTTCAAGTATAATTTTGTTGAGTCAAAATCTCTTTTCTCCCTCAGCTGGTTAAGAAGAAAATGGAACAGTAGCTCTGAGGTTATTGCAGGGGCCGATGATCAAGAATACAGGTTAACAATTGATGACATTGGTTCTAGTTTGGTTTACATGTACACTGCAGTAACTGAAGAAGGTGTTAAAGGGGAGCCTCAGTATGCTATGACTGATTTTGTAAGGCCAGGTAAGCACTGGCTAGTGATAGTGACATAACATATTTAACTGTTATCTTAGTTCATTTTTTTAATCTAAAAAAAGTTCGTCGAAGTATTTTTCTAAAAATATGTAAGACAAACTGCATCTTAGACTTACCCAAACTAAATGTATGCACAGTTGTCTCTTAATGCATCATTTACCATTTTACCATTTTGAAAGATGCATATTTGACTAAGCAAACTAACTAGGGTTGATCTACACCGTTTTATTTCAATTGCATTTAACCTTCAGATTCCAACTGTTACTACCAAACCTCCCCATTCGCTCAAATATTTTTCAAGGTCCTTCACATTCAAACCTTAAGTTACGAAACCAGAGCCGACATTCTTAGTTGGGAATGTTGAGCCAAAACTAGAAACTTTATATCATCTTTGTAACTGTATATCATCTTTGTTGCACTTTGCACAAGAGATATGTGTAAGTAACCAAGTGGATGCACCAAATTGGGCATCTGAACATGTAAGTGACTAACCACGTGTCGAAGATTTGGAGTTGGCTACTTCATGTTTTCTTGAGCAATTTTTAAATTTACTAAATTTATTTCCTGTCGAAAATTGCCTTGATTTTTTAGCTATATTCTTTGTGATTGGTGGTCAGTTGTGCAATATATATAGATGAAACCTTTCTTTAAAGTTTCAACCTAGTATATAAAAATGTTAGCATGCATTGGTTTAATATTCAGTTTACTCTTTTGCAGCTTCACCAGCAGTTCACAATGTGAAAATTATTGGGGATGCTGTTGAAGGGAATGCAATCAGAGGAATTGGGGAGTACTTTGGGGGAAAAGAAGGTCCAAGCAAGTTTGAGTGGTCCCGTCAGAACAGGGAAACAGGGTATGACTCATTTGTCTTCCAGAACTATCGTATTCAACCAAAATTAAATTGCTCTATCCCAAGTGTCAGGCTTATATTGATCCAAGCCTAGCGTACAAAGCGACACAACACAACAATTGCACCTTTTTATTTTTTTGAAAATTTTCAAATGAAAAAATTCTATAAAAATAAGGAATAATAAGGAAGAATTGAAGGATTCTTATATGTACTTAAAATATACCATCTAGGTTTCAGATTGCCATTGACACCAAAATATATGCTATTTTATTATGTTAAAAATAAAATACTCATTACAATATAAAAATAAGGAATAATGAAGAAGAAATGAAGGATACTTATATGTACTTAAAATACACCATCTAGGTTTCAGATTGCCATTGACAAAATATATGCTATGATTCTAAATCAACTACTGATTGGTAGAGGTTACCAGATGTGAAGAAAAAGGAACACAGCTAGTGAAGTCTAAATTCGGAAGCCCCAAAGCGATGTTAAAATTTTGATTTGCACCTCTTGGTCTTCCGATCTTTCCACTACCAAGGCATCATCTTAAGAGGATGAGATCTTGAAAGCTATTAAGTAGAGAGAAATGTATAACAACGAGATAGGAGGTGTTGTTAAATTTTAGGAGCGGAGTCCCGTCTATATGGAAGCGTGAGGAGAAAGAACATCTTTGGGTAGTTCACGGCACACAAGGTTCCTGCTTTGGCAAGGGTTACATGTTCAATTTGTAGGTGTGGCAATTTTTCAGAATTTTTTTGGAAACCACATTTATAGATTTTCCTTCCTATTGCAAACAATAAAAATATGGGGGAGAAAGTAACAAAAAAGCCATAAAAACGGTTTGTTCTCTAGCCATTAGATGCTTATGTGTCGCACGTGTGACACATAATTCCAATGGAAAACTAGCTGTTGGAAGGCATAGGCGTTGCACACTGTGTGACTCATTTGCGTCAAGCGCATGCTATGGACATGCATATGCTGCTTTTACTCTATGCATATGCATTGCACAAGTGTTAGATTTTCTACTTATATGAAGTATTGTTGGTGTCGTTTTGCAACCTAGCTGCCTAGACGGTGCCTAAATGATGTATTGTAATTTGTAACCTCCCAACAAGGCATCAACTTGTTGCTTTGTTATTTTCTGCCTTGTTGCTTTGTTATTTTCTTTGGTGCTGGTTTCCCTGCCAAAAGTGCTGCGCTCCATTTCCTTGATATTGCTCTTTTACCATGGTTTTAATAGTTTTATCTCATTACTGATGAAATATGTCCAAATTCATACATACTTTTGGGGTGCCATGGTAAGTCCGAAAAAATGTTTGACACGTTACTGTGTTTTCTAATATGTTGAACCTTATCTTCACAAAATTTCCTGTCTTAGGGACCTCATATTAGTTTGTGATGGTACCACTGACTACACTCTGACAAAAGAGGATATTGGGTGGCGTATGGCCTTTGCATATATACCAACTAATTTTGAAGGTAGCGATGGACAAATTCTCCTACCTCCTATTTTGTACAAATGTTTCCAGCAAACCAGCAATAACTCAACTGGTTAAATGTTCAGGACAAGAAGGGATGGCTGTATCTGCTATAACGGAGACCGTCAGAAAAGGTGCTGTTAATTTGAAATATAATTTTTTATGTGTCTTTCAAATTTCCATTGGTCATATGATCAGCGAACAGTGTTGATTGTAGTAAAAGAATGTATGAAATAACTGAAGTACAGCCCTGTTACTGAAATATAGTCGGGAACATAGCCCAATGCTTTTGCCTCTTTATTTTGTCTTGATTGGTTGAAAGCGTGAAATCCCTGTATGCAGTTTAGGAAACTTAGATGTAGTCTTGCAGCATTTGTGACGTAATAATTCTTAAGTTTGTACGAAGTATTTTGTAACATGTGCAAAATAATGACAATTTAGCTTGAGACTATTCTGTTGTGGACACTATAGGATCTAGTAATGTCCTAAGGGACATCGACTGGTTATTGTGTTTTATTTTTTTCTCAACACGAAGAGACCAAAATGAGTGTCAAATCATCTGTTTCATTTGAAACTATTCTGATCTTGTGAAACAGGGAATCATGGTTTATGCGAAGTATCGTAGAAATCGATGTCTTGACATAATTATGCCACTTATTGATATTTGACTATTCAATTTAGGCAGCACAAGTTGGCGAATTAGTTAGATCCACATGAATTAGTTCAATCCAGCTATTCTTGGATCTATGTGAATTGCTTGATGGGTGCTACTTTTGCCATATCTTTTCCAATTGTTCATCACCAATTCTTACATCACTTTTGTGTCATCTCAGCGCCCCCCCAGGCAAGCAGTTTGGTATTAGTCGGTGACCTAAAGGAAGGAAGTAAAGTAGCTGTGACAGCTTCTGTACTTAATGGTACCG
This sequence comes from Triglochin maritima, assembly GCA_963682175.1. Taxonomy (NCBI): domain Eukaryota; kingdom Viridiplantae; phylum Streptophyta; class Magnoliopsida; order Alismatales; family Juncaginaceae; genus Triglochin; species Triglochin maritima. The sequence continues at coordinate 3,011,263 of OY821775.1, forward strand.
AGGGATCCAGCAGGGTTCAGTGGTTCAAAAGTAATTCCTCACTGCTGGATGATGAAAGTAGCCTTGAAGCAGTTAGCGCATCCAAAGTTGCAAAGGTGAAGACAACTCATTTTGCCAAAGCTTTTTCAGCGTCCTTAAATTTTCTTATATTGAAAATTCTATTACCTCTCTGTAGGCTTTCCGAATTCCACTTGGTGTTGTTGGATATTATTTAGTTGCAAAGTTTACCCCTATGGCTCCAGATGGTGAATCCGGAGAACCAGCATTCGTAATTTCACAAAAACCCGTCGAAAGTAAGTGCATGAATACTAGTCGTATACGGGTAGTAATCACCTTTTGCTGTCTATTGTAAAAGATCTTGCCACAGATTCTCGAGTTAGCATCTGCCCAGAACCATTCCTTTCTTTAGATTTTCTTTACATCTTTTTAGGATTTTGTAGTATATCCTGTTGCATTTTTACTGATTTTAGTTCCTTAAGCAATTTTAAGATAACATCCTTAACGTTGTGATATATCTGTAGTTCTTTCCAATCCCGTGTTGTTTCTTTTGGTCTTCTTGAACCAAAAAGGTGATTCAAATACCCAGTTTTGTGGATTCTGTGTTGAGAAATGAAATTCAGAGAAGACGGAGATCTACTGGCTAAAAGAGTGTGAGAAACTTAATGAACTTTTATTATGGAAAATTTCCTTCATACGAGTTTCGGGTGATAACACAGGAGGCTTGATTATTATTCCACACACTTCAACGAGTCTAGCAAGTTTTAATATGAAATGACAGAAAATCTCCTGTTAAAGTGGAATAACGTATCGAGGATCTCTAAGATATAATTATCTCCATAGGTACAAGGCATTTAAAAAAAATCCAACTAAAGTAAAAAAATGTCTTAAGTTTTGGTTAGGCAACCTGTTTAACTGCAACAACTTATCGATTTCAAGCTGGAGTTTTTATAAAAGTGGAAACTATGTTGATAATAGTCATTCCTTAACTGCATTGCATGTCTTTGCAGCTCTCCCACCTAGCTTAAATTTCTTGTCCGTGACTGGTGATTATGTAGAGGGCGAAATGCTTACAGCATCTTACGGATATATAGGTGGCCACGAGGGAAAAAGTTTATATGCTTGGTACCTTCATGAAGTATGTTCCTCTTCTTTTTACAATTTATATGTATAATTGTATATTAACTATCCATCTACGATAATATGAAACAAGAGATGGTCTTTTCATGGCATGGAACATAATGTTATGAAATGGCCAGTCACTAAAATTTTCCTATGTATTTAACATGTTCCTTGTAGAATGAAATTGATAGAGGCACACTGATTCAAGAGGCATTGGGGCTTCTTCAGTATCGCATAACAAAAGAATCTATGGATAAGTTTATATCTTTCCAATGTACTCCAATAAGAGATGATGGGGTTGTTGGTGGGCCAAGTATCTATAGAGCATCAGAACGTGTTCGACCTGGTAATTGTCTCTATCCTTAATCAAAAGTGACATGTTATGAAATTGCAATCCTGTACTTTAAGCAATATTAAATCCTAAGTTTCCTCTTTTTTTCTTTCTTTCTTTGAGATGATTTTGTCAACATGGTTCCTGATCTTGAAGTAGCATGAACTTGTTTTGAAGTATTTTCTAATCATCTTTGGACACCAAACACATATAGGTGATTTAGCTGTTTTCTTGGGGCCTTTGCTGGGAGGCACTAGCTAGGACTTAAATCATCTTCCTTATTGTAATTTGATGATTGTGACTGTGTTAACTGCGTTGTCATTTTTTCTGTAAGAAGCTATTATTATTACCTGCTTAAGATACAAAAGTAGATTTGTTTGGAAATTGACATTGGGCATTTGCTCTTTTTTTTAAAACATTTTTGTAATTCTCGATCCAAGTCTTGAGCTTATTTATTGAAAAGGTGCAAAAGTCGAAAGAAACATGTGTCATGCAGACTCACGATTTATGTTCCCTGAAACTTTTGTGAAACTGAAACCTGTATGTGAATATGTGATAACAACTAGACATGATAATATAATATAACTGGAAAAAGTAATTGACCATAGTTTCTCTAGATGGATTAGTTTGAGAAAATAGATCTATAGATTTTTTTCTTGGTTTTGAATTGGACAAGTGCAAGGTAAGAGGAGAAGAAAGCGGAGGCCTTGCCCCCATCTCATGTCACGTCAACATTGTATTCATATGTCATGTCTTGTCTTGTTTGACGATGTGTTGTGGTGTACAAGATTACAAGAGGCAAAAGGCACTTAAATGATCTTGATACGTGGTAAACTTAGATCAACTTCTTGGTACCAATAATTCGTCAATGTGAGGTATGAATCAATAGCAATGCCAAATTACGGCTCAAAATGCTGGTTTCTTTAACGAGTTATGCAATTGCTCATTCTTTTATTCTTTCATATTCTCAAAGAAATATGCCAAATTGGAGTCTTTGGCTGCAGCGTCTTATTAATGTCGTTTGGAGAGCAAATGTTCTTGTGCAATTGAATATTTTCTTGTCTGCACTTATTGAGCTTTTGCAATATTTCAATTGATTTTTTGCAATGTTTTCCTTTCTGATATTTAATGAATGATTCTTTCACTTCCGATAGTCCAATACTTATTTCAAATACTTTTTCTTGATTACCAGGCTCCCCTAGGTTGCTATCGTTGAAAATTTTAGGTGATGCCACAGAAGGGACCAAATTATTTGCTGATAAGAAATATTGGGGAGGAGAAGAAGGGAATTCTGTTTTTCGTTGGTTTCTGGTATGAATGTGCAAAGTCTCTAATATATTTGATAAACCATTATATTTGTACGATGTCAAGCCTTCAACCATTATTTTACATCTCCCAGTGAAATCTTTTTAACATGCTGTTATTCACAGCCTTATAATTAAGCAACTAATTCTAATTTTATGGAAGAGATGTAATTAAAGGTGATGTGATTGTTGTCATGTTCCTAGGTCAAGGTGAGGTAATGACATTAACCTTGTTGCAGTTTCTCATCCTTGTTCTTTCTGGCAATTTGTAAATTTCATCTGGGCCAATTACCTTGGAACCTTTTATCTCTGTCATTTTATCATATTTCTTGGGCCCAAATTTATAGAGTTAAGCTTAGGAGATACATATTCTAATAATAAATCTTTTTAATGCCTTTGCTGTAGGACAAATGCGCTCATGCCTCTTCTTCAATATTGTTCTCATTTTATTTTTTAGATTTCTTTGCAGATGTGGCTTTAGTTTCTATTTATATATTTGTCTCCGTCGATTACCAATGCTTTTACCTATTTTATTTCTATGTGTTTTGGCTTTATTCTTCTATCATGGTATATATGAATGACTGGACTTCACTCATCTGCAGACTAGTAATGATGGAAAAATGAGTGAGATCAAAGGTGCTACCGGTGTCTATTGCATTTTACCATATGAAGATATTGGCTTCATGGTGTCAGTTTCATGTGAACCTGTTCGGAATGATGGTGCTCGTGGTCCTGTAGTTATTTCTGATCCAGTTGGACCTGTATCACCTGGTATGCCATGATCTTTTCTTTGACAAATATATAAACCTTTAGTTCTATGTTTTCTTTTATAGGAATTATAAAGTTAATATTTTGTATTTGCATCAGCAGGGTATCATGACCTTGGGTCTGGACTCTGAATTCAATTCCATTTTAGATTTTTCACTGTAATATCCACATTCGATAAAAGAACCTGTAATATTCATATCCACTGGTTTACCATTTAACAATAATAATGATGTATAAAGTCGGCATGCACTTTCCAATTGTCTTCATTTTGTCAAGTATGTCTACCTCTGAGTTTGGTATTGCAGTAATGGAAGATGATGTAATTTCTATGCCATTTTTATTTCAGATCATGTAGGTAGTTGTTATAGATAATAGGAGTTAAGCGTATATGTACTTATTAAGGTTAAAGACCTGTTATATTTATTTATTTTTATTATAAAGTTCAATTACAAAGTTATTAGAATTGACACCACTAAGATGCATGTATCTATGACACTATTTCCCACTGGGTGATATACGTAGAGACCTGACTCGGTGCGTACTCTTTTATAGGTCATCCTGTTTGTAAATCACTTGATATATGTGGATCACTGATAGAAGGGGAGCGTATGACATTCACAGCAGCATATGCTGGAGGGTAGGAATTTTGATTCTGCTCCAGCTTCATAACCTCTAAAACACTTCAGCTCTAACTAGCATAACTCATATTATGTATATAGTCAATCACTATGTTCATTGTGTTTATATCAGCGAAAAAGGGAACTGCCTCCACGAGTGGTTCAGAGTAAAGAGAAATAGGTTCAGGGAGAGACTAACCAATTTTGGTGAGTGCACTGAATTTTGAGTTTGTCTACTTCCTGAAGTGCATTAGTTCTAATTATTTGCTATTTCTTTTTTTACGTTCTCAGATTATCTGGATTTGACTCTATTAGATGTGGGTATGTCCATTGAACTTGTTTATACTCCCATCCGCAAAGATGGGCTGAGAGGTCCTTCTGTTACCTGTGTCTCTACTGTTATCCATCCTGGTAAGCAAGTCTTCCAGTTTCACTGGTTGTCTTCAAATATCTTTTCTTTTTTTCTGTGCATTTATGAATCTTGAAGCATCATATTAATGCCAATTTATTTCACCATTTTAGCAAAATCCTTGTTTGGGATTAAAGGCTTTGTTGTTGTTGTTGTTTAGCAAAATCCAGCTTTGTTAGATAAAAGATCACCATAAATCAGAAAGTTAATTCACTCAAAAGGTTAAAAGCCTTGTATAATTATCAAGACGGCAAGACACACTTTGTAATTTTGCTTTATTTCAAGGCACAAATAATTTTCAATATTTTTTTTATGCTTAAAGAAGTGGCTCTTTAAAAATTTCTAGTTGTCATAGACTAGGTAATTTTGGTAGGTTTTCTGGAAAATCACAAAAAATATTCAGGAAAGAATATTAAAGATACTAGTTCTGCTTGTATAAGCTCTAATTTTGCACGTTCTACCATTAACATTATCTTTTATACTTTACTACGATGAAGATGTCTATAAGGCTGATGGTTTCTTGTTTATGCAATCCCCTGGAATAGCTGACCCAAAAGGCATCCAACTTATGATTCCTGATTGCTATGAGGACCAAGAAGTTGTTCCCCAGAAATCTTATTATGGTGGCGAAGAGGGGAGTGGAGAGTATACTTGGTACAGAACAACAAGGAAGCTGGATGAAATGGAACTACTGAAAATATCAGATAAATGTGAAAATGCTGTTGTTGTGGGAAAGCATATGTAGGTTATGTTTAAAACAGTCCTTTCTTTTGTTAGTAAGTTCTGAGAAATTTATAACATCTTATTATTGCTATTGTTACAGGACATATACTCCATCTATAGAAGATGTTGATTCATATTTAATCCTCTGCTGGGTTCCTACTCGTGCCGATGGAAAGCGTGGCAATCCTGTGGTGGCCATCAGTAGTCCAGTACTACCTGGTCCGTTTTGATTATCTAGGCAATTGTTTGTCAATCGCTTAAGTTTTGCTTTCTCTTCAGCAGTAACTAACTTTTAGATTTTCTTGTGATCAGCTTTTCCAAATGTACCAAATGTCTGTGTAAAGGCACTGTCTATTGGTACATATGCTGGAGAAGGCACATATTATGGTGGACATGAGGGATCAAGCTTATACAGCTGGTACAGAGAAACCCACGAAGGGACCATTACTCTTATAAGTGGAGCTGATTCTATGACTTATGATGTTACTGATTTGGATTACAACTGCCGGCTGATATTTGGGTATCATTCTAATTCCCTATCCATTTTGTAATTTGTGACACCTAGCGAAGTGTAACCAGACTCAATTTTGTCCTTTTCGATAGAAAAAATAATTCATGGAACTCAAGGCCCAATATTGGATTTTCAGTGATATGCCATATAACTGGAAAACCTTTTCATGTTTGATCATTTCTTTGAGCTTGTCCAAGGGTCCCTTATATGACCATTTCCATGTCCTTAGACATATTCTTCACAACTTTCTACTAATACAACCATTCCACATCAACTCCAATCTCCAATTATATCATCTTCGAATGGTGGCTGATGATTTTTTCCTGGTTCTGACAAGTAATAAGTAATAACTAACAAATGCACTTGTCTTACATTCTCGTCAGTTATGGAATCAAATTATGTTATAGATTTATATTGAAATGTACCTTTTCTTCTTTCATAGGCACATTTTCATTGTCAGAATTGTGATATTTAAATTTGTTTAACAGCTATACTCCAGTTCGTTCAGATTCAGTTGTAGGGGAACAAAGATTATCAGAGCACACAAACATCATTCTTCCAGGTGAGATGATTTTTTTTTAAATTTTATTATAATGCTAAAGCAACACATCTTGATTATGCATTTTAAAGCTCATAAGAATTACTGCTATTTAGTTTTACTGTATACACCCTACTTTTTCTTTTTAATTTAAGTTGTCTTCCCTAGTGGACAAATCTTTAAACGGATTAACCTCTTGTTAGCTTTGTAGGTTGAAGAGGAAGTAGTAAAATCAAGCATTTTGAAAGCTCCTCAGAAATAACCTATGGTTGTGCATTTGTTGGGAATGTAATCCCAAATTGCTCAAGATAAGAAGTTTGAAACACTTCGCAATAGAGTTGGATCCACTGCCATCTATCCTAAATGTTTAAGGTTTTGAAGTGCTGGTGGACCAACTAAATTTCATATGATGCTAAAGCGGGTCAACTGATCTATGGGGACACCCACTCCAACCTATATTGTCCACCCGGTCACGCGTGGGAAGTGTATGTAGAATATAGTCCCACGTTGCACAAGATGAAATTGTAAAACAATATATGTAATGAGTCCACTATGCTCCACCAAAGCGCTTACGTTTCCGAAGAGGTGGCAAAGCAACTAAATTTTACAACTTTAATGATCTATTTTGTTTTGTTGAACCAATTAGAATCAGTCCTTCCATGGTACTCAAGATGCCCCTTCGATTTTTTTTGGAAACCTAGCAGTGTAGATATCACAACTATGTGATACTTTCGATGCTCCTAGTGTATTGGTTGTCTCTAACACATTGAACCTCTTAAAATATATGTTGCTAGATATACTTGTAACTAATATTTTCTTTCTTTTTCTTTAGTTCTGCCTTCTAGTCTTGAATCCTTTGTTAGCACCCCTTACCACATTTTGTAATAATGCTCATAGGAACATTTGATTTAGAGTTCTTTTGAGGGCTTTGTTCTTTGTTTCTTATTTCACTAGAATTTACTTTTTTATTCAGAACATCCTCAAATAGAGATGTTGTCATTCACGGGAAAGCCTGTTGAAGGTGAAACACTAAAAGCTGTTGAAGTCATACCAAATGTATTGAGCAAGTACAAGAAAGAAGCTATATATCAATGGTAATTTCCCAACTTTCTTTCCTTTCAGGATAACATTTGCCACTCAAGCTTTTCCAACAACGTGTGTTCTCTGGTACAGGTCTTACTCAACAGTAGAGGACTTTCAATCATTTGAAATTTTGCCTTCTCAGTGTTCTGGATCATATAAATTGCGTCTTGAAGATACAGGGCGGTTTTTGAAGTGTGAATGTTTTGTCATGGATGTCTTTGGAAGGTCAAGTGAAGTTGTGTCGGCTGTCACTGGACCTATCTCACCAGGTCCTCACGAGTTTAATCTTCACTATTAGGCTTGCAAATCTGATGGCAATTTGATTAATGTGGACTTTTAACTTTTGTCTTACTTGGTTTGTTGCTTGCTTAGGTTTACTTGCCATCATTTCCCATTAGAAGTGTCAGACCAGAGGGTGTACTCGTACCATAGTAATTATTAAGTAGTAATTAGACAAAGTTGGCTTTCTTCATTTCGTGTTCATGTGATTTTAGACCTTTCACATAAATATCTTTTGCTTAGATTGTAGTGGTCCTTTACTCACATAAGGTACCCATGTACATCAGGTCCTTACTATTCTTGGAGGAACTTTTAGTGCTACGATCATGCGCTAACCATTTTCCCTTCTCACAAATAGAACCGCAAATGCCCTGTAGGACTTCAGTATCTGTATGTGCAGATTTTTAAATTGAAGTTCTTGAGTTAATTGTTGAAATTTTCTGATTTAGGGATCCCAAAGATCGATAAACTTGAGATTGAAGGTAGGGGATACCATACAAATTTGTATGCCGTTCGAGGATCATATAGTGGAGGAAAAGAGGGGAAGAGCAAAATTCAGTGGCTCCGTTCAATGGCTGGAAGTCCCGATCTGATCTCCATTTCGGGTATATGGTTTGGCACTGTTTTCTAATACTATTTTCAAATCAATTGTTTTTGTATGACTCATGTTCCATTTCTTTTTTTGTTCTTTTAAGTGTTTCTTATCATTTTTTCTCTCAAGTTGATCTCGTCGTCGCACTTGAAGTGGATCATTTTGTAGGATCAGTTCCGCTATAAAACCTTATTTTAAGATTCGAGATTGTAGATGTAAGATATTCTGCAGGAAAAGTGTTTATGTGGACAATATTTGCTTATGTTATGTCTAGGCATGCATCTGTTGAAGCCATATATAGTGTGCAAAACCAAGCCAACTAAATAGTAGTCTACAAATAGAAGAAATATCTGAGCCTTTCTATAGAAAAACAGAAGAGCCAGACGAGGTCAATCAAAATCTAGTACACAGATTATTTTTTGAAAGTAACACCTACAAAATATTAGGAAGCTGAAGTCAGTTTATTGGAAATTTGGCTGAGCACCTATTCTGAGTGGCAAATGTTGTATGTTGATAATACTTCGTTAGTTTACAGGGACAGCTTTACATAAGAAATTTCCAGTATCCTGAAGTAACTGCTAAATTTTTATTTTGCAGGAGAGGTAGGGAGGATGTACGAAGCTAATGTTGATGATGTTGGATACAGACTAGTAGTGGTTTATACACCGGTAAGGGAGGATGGGGAAGAGGGACAAGCTGTGTCAGCAGCAACCGAGACAATATCAGTTGGTAAAGTGTTTCTTTTCTCCCTTGAAATGAACGAACTCGAGATTTTTAGTGTTCATTGCTACTAGTGTCACGCCTTTCACCATGAAATAAATGTACAACATGGACACATTTAGATGTTCAAACTTTGAAAAGGCAAAAATATATTATAGTTTCAAAATTCAAAAAAGAGAGGTTATGCTGTGTACTTTTCTATGTTATTCCATTTTTTTTTCAAATTTCAACTTCAATACTTCAAACACAATAGATTAAAACAGCATATCATTCTAAAGTGAGTAAAATGATTAAGACATTCTGAATGATAATAGTTCTGTTTTATATGTTTGTTATATTGACCATTGTTAGCAATTATGCTATGCTTTCCTTTAAGAAAACAAAAAATATCTAACTAAATGGAAAAAAAATTAGTGAGATTATTTTTTAAGTTGGCGTTACAGTGGTATACATTATTATACTGCTGAAGGTTGATCATCTAAGATAGGGATAGCTTATCTAGGGGATATATGAAGCCAATCCAAGGTATTCAGGATTTTGTTATGAAAAATCTTCTGTGCCTATTATATATTTTAAAGAGCCTTGAAATTTAATTTTGGATCTTCAAATGCTTATTGCGGGTCCAATTTTCTAGAAAGGATTACATTGTGCACAAGTGATGCTTTCAAGAGAATTTAGGTGTCTTTGAATCTGTTGGGTGTGGCTTCACATCATGTTGTTTTTTGTTTTGTATATGTAAGCACAATCTTCTACCATTAGTTGCTAAACTGGGATGATCTAGTAGTGTGTGGTGGCTTGTCAAATGGTAGAGAATGTTCACACCAGCTCCACAGAAGCTATTGATCAATAATAGTGTTGTCTTAAATTGAAGGAAGAAGGCTGGTTAATGGCTGATATGCAAAATATTGATCCTTTTAGCTACGTTTTGGCCCCTGTATAATCCTAATGCTATTTAACAATTTGCAGAGCCAGATGTTTACAAAGAAGTTAAGCAAAAAATTGATCTAGGGTCAGTTAAATTCGAGGTAAGATTCTACATTTAATTTTAAAAGGTGGAAAAATAGTGTTTTGAATAGTTTTTCTCGACCTTAGATGTTTGATAGACCTATATGCCCTTGCTTGTGAATCAGGTATTGTGTGATAAGGAGCCAGCCCAGAAGAAGGTACTTGAATTGCAAATGAAACTGGCAAAAGTTACAGGAACATGCATTTGAACTGTATAAAACTCAATCTGATTCCTGTTTTCTTTGCATGAACAGGTAAACGGAGCAGCAAACTTGGAGAGGAGAATTCTAGAAGTCAACAAGAAAAGAGTCAAGGTTATCAAACCCGGGTCAAAGGCATCTTTCCCAGCAACTGAAACCCGTGGAACTTATGCTCCTCCCTTTCATGTGAGTTGTGAAAGTTTCCCATTTATGTCTGATATTATTCCTGTCAAGTTCTCCCAACTAGTTTGGGATTAAAGGCTTCATTGTTGTTGTGGTATTCCTGTCAAGCTCAGAACTTAAAAAGTGAAAACCCTTTGTCTATATTGTCATGATCTTCAGAACCATTAGGATTTGTTACTAGAAATCGTTGAAGACAAACCTTCAACCACATCTTATGGTTGGGGTTTCGCAGGTGGAGCTATACAGAAGAGATCAGCATAGATTTAAGATTGTTGTTGATGGTGAGAACGAAGTGGAGCTGATGGTTCAAACACGCTACATGCGGGATATCATTGTTCTTGTGATTCGTGGATTTGCCCAGAGATTCAACAGTACCTCCCTCAACTCACTTCTCAAAATAGAGTCATAACCTTTCAACTGGCATGAGAGCGAAGAGGAAAAATTAATTTCATCATCTCTTCTTTTTATTAGGTTGATTACATTACATGGCTTTTTTTTCTACAGAAAAAAATGTCAGTACTGCTAATGAAGGGGTTTTGTGTGATTTGTAAATTATGATGCATGTATGATTAGGAAGCTGTAAAGTATAAGTCATGAGAGGGCTTTGAGTGGTGTTGTAAATTATTCTTTCCTTGCGTGCTAACCACTAATGACTGTTGTTCAAATTGTAGATTATTTTTCTGAAAATCTAGTATCGTGTTTGGTTTGATGTAAAAACGAGCACAATAATTTCCTGTGATTTGTGTAATTTTCCAAAGCCATGTGTGTGTGGAGTGTCGTTCGGGATGTCCTCGTGCGGACTTACGTCTTAATGGAATGAAATTCGTTCTCAGGCGCGGCCTATTGTATTAAACTTTGTGACAACAGCTTTTAATCCCCAACTATTGTAATTGACTTTCGAGTTAACTCAAATATTAACTTACAGGTTTTGCCATTTGAGCATCGTATTCGTGTACCTTATATCGAAGTTAAATATCGTTGGCGCTCGTATTGCAGCACTAAATTGTGTATTGCTTGCTGTTTAAATTGGGTATTTTAGAGATAGAAACGATGATAATGTTTGATAGCTCCCGAAAGGATCCTCTCCGGACGGAACCGTGAATGCGAAACCAACTACGAACACGATACAATTAATACTCTTTGAGTGGTACAAAACTCCATACAAACACAATAATCAAAACTAAGAATTCATTATTCAAAAATTTCTTATACAAATTCAAGTGATGACTTATTTATAGTTCACAACAACCATTCCAACTAAACTAACTTTAACTATCAAAATTAACTCTAACTAACAAAACTAACTCTAATTACCAAGTTATCCATGTGACCTCTAAGCATCCAATCACATTGTGCCGCCTCATCAATCCTCATCAAATGTATAAAACTAATTACAATTTACGACGTAACTTATTTATTTTGACCGCTATCAATGTTCGCCGTTAAATGTAAGACCAACAATAATCTCCCGATAGATCATTGATTATTTATTTAAATTTCAATTTTAAGCAGCTTTGAAATGCTACTTGGAGGAAAATTTTCAGAACTTAGGAGAGAAACAAAATATCTGCACCTTGAGAACACAAACTCAAAAGCCAGTATTACAACACGTAGGAAAGTCGTATAGAAACCGTTTATCCTCTGAGGAATATAGAATGTGGACCACATAATGGAACAATAATTATATTTAAGACAAGAACATGCAGTGGTAACTACAGAGAGAACAGAGCATCTTTCATTGTCCTGTTCCACTCTTCTATCAGCAGCAAGAACAAGAAGTATGAAAGATACACTTAAAACACACAAACAACTCAATGAACAGAAAAATAATAATTACCAACACACAATCTAACATAAAATTAACAAAGCCATTTAATCATCTTTGTGAAGCTTCTTTTTATGCTTGGAGGGCCTCGTCCGGTTCGTCTCGTCTTTTTCGGTTCTCGAGTTCTTCTGGCTGGCAACCGACCTGTCCTCTACGCTGCACATCTGGGACTTCATCTTCAACCCGAATTTCATCGGAACCCCAACCCATGCAGTCTTTTCCTTGCCTAATTTCTCAATTTCCTGTTTCATGGTTGAACATTCTTTCTCAAGTTCAGCAACACGCATTCGCATGTTGTCCATGCCAACCTTTAGGACTTGGTTCTCTCTGGCGGCAGTTGCCCATCCACCACCGCCTCCGTCACTACCTATGTGCCCACTCCTGAGCGGTCTCGAAGCATCTAAGTTGTCGGATACAAGTAAGCAACCAGCAATAGAGGATCTCAACTGAAGTTGTTCGAAGAAAAGCACTTGTACTACAACTCGTATTGGGAGCCTCTCGTTTTGTGCAGCATGTGTGCACGCTTCCAGGGAGAGCTTTTGGCAGTCCATCAACCTACAAAGCTGCTCTTTCTCTGACTCTGCGAGCCACGGGTGGGCCTGTATGTCATCGAGAACCAATTCATCACAACATAGTAATGGTTATAAACAAAATGCTGAGAAGGCCAACACATTCCAACCAAAAAAGAAACACAGACGAGCATTTGACATTTTCAAGAACTTGAATTATCATTTTTTGTTGCAGCATTACCTTCAAATATATGTCAATTGCACGATAAAGCCCGTCATCCAAAGGACGTGCATATTCAGGAACAGTGGCAGCAAGTGACTGAAACTTGGGCATCTTTAAGTTGGTGTCAGGTGCAATCTCCGCTAAGAAACCATCAATAAGCTTCGCAACCATTGTCACAGGCGCAAGAGAAGGAGATCCCATAAACTGATCCTCCTCGGCCAAACCAGGGGAGGCCTCTCCAGTCGCTTGATCCATGGTCAAGAAATGGTCCAGAATCCGCTGCGCACAGTCAACATCATACAACGTTTCCATTGAGTATGAGACGTTGGGAAACAGCAAATCATCCACTGTTGCTTCGTCTAGCTGCCATCCTATTCTCTTCTCTAAGTTCGACAAACAAGCAGGGCTAGCATGGAGAATTACTGCAGTGCGTAGTAAACCAAATAAAAACTTCGTTGATACCAGGCCCTTTTCCATTGGCAGCAAAGCATTTATTTCCTCAATTAAGTGCTTTTGTTCTTCTTCAGAAGGTGGTGCACTTAAGGTAATTGCAGCCAGACGGTAGGTCGAGTCAGTAGTACCATGGCGCCTGTTCAATCCTGGAAGGTACCTCTTTGCGTAGTACTCGAGCGAACGAGCGATCATTTCTTGCCTAATTCCTCTAGCTTCCATTGTTGAGATAAGTCTCTTGTATAAACGAAAGCTCAGATATGACACATCCTCGTACCACCAATCCGACGCATGGCTCCTTGGCTTAGCACCCGTGCTTATGCCGTTCCAGAGAAAACTTCCACCTGGACTTTGCATTGGACCAGATTCAATCATAGGCCAACCAAACATATTTGGATCAGTACATGCTTTCGACGCTAAAGATTCGATGCACTTCTTCACAATCTCCAAATCTTCAGCATGAGACATAACATCGTCGCATGTCTGGAGGACTCTTATCGTGTCCTTCCAATTGCGTAGTACAACTTGGTTGAGGAAACTATCGGTCTGTGCTATCAAGTTTCCCTCTCCGTATTCTTCCGTCATCTCGAGATGTTCAGCAGCACAGAGAAGGGAAACTACATTTGCTGTAGTTACTTCCAGCTTCACGCCGTAGCAGAACTTGGCGACAAGCTCAAAAGCCTTTGCGCCACCAGGAACATGAGGCAGTTGTATGATGCAGTCGTCTTTTCCATCTTCACATGCCTTGCTTATTAACTTCTCCATAAGACCACTCCGAGATAACAAAGGAAACTGCAATCAAACCAAAATCATACTAAAAAAATAGCAACGCAACAGAGGTCTTGCTCCAAAAAGCATAGACGACAAAATATGTTCGCAAGGAATTATCGCCAAGGCCCAAGGGCATACATAATAGTAGGCAAAATCGACTATTAGTTACTTAATAATGGAGACTCAATCAACTGAAACTAGTGGGATAGTGTACACAACCCTCTGACAACTGAGCTTTGCCCAATTGTATTGAGAATCAAAGGACCAATTCAATTGCCAAAAGCAATAACACGTGCCAAAGAAAACAAAACTTTATGGGAGTCTAGGTATTAGTCGTTGTGAACACAAGTGCATTCCAATAGCCTTATGATCTATCACAACTTTGCCTTACCATGATATTTAATACCAATTATAACTTTTTAGGAACCATCCTGTATCTAGAGAACACTTATGCGAGGTGAAATACAACCAGAAGATTGGCATCATTGAGGTTTTTTTTATAGGTGGCATCATTGAGGTTTTTTTATAGGTGGCATCATTGAGTTGTTGAACAATAGACTTTAAAGACGAAAATATCATTGCTCTTCTCATTCCTTTGGGGGGAAACAATCAAACTAGATAAACTTTCAACGGAAGTAAAAGAAAATATGACTTTAAATGACAGAATATTCAAGTTGGTCACTTATTATATGACAATGATGAAGAAACATGGACATACATCATCATGTCCAAGCAGAGCCACTCTTGCAAATCTAGTAGCGAAGGCAACATCAAGGAAAGGCTTAAAAAGAGGTTTAATTTGACATAGATGATAAGATAATATTATTTAAAAACCAAATGAAAGGTAAAGTCAAGACCTTGTGAAGATGAAATGACATCTCCCCAACTTCTACAGTAACATCGCTAGGAAGACCAGAGGTACAAAACCTGCTCAGTGAACAGATCAAAAGTTATATATTAAGGTATTTGAATGTCTTAATGGCAAAAGGTAAGCACATTAAGAAATTTGATGTGGTAACAAAAAAGAAGTTTAACATCATATTTGGCAGCAGCTCCCGGACAGAAGTCAACACAAGATGAAAACCCTTGGAAAAAAAAAATAGGGCATCATGAAAATAACTGATATCTGTAAAATATTATATTTATAGACCTTTCAACTTGCACAGACCTGAGCTTCAAATCCAATAGTTAGCTTAGCGTTGGCTGATAACATGTTTATAAGGATTATATTATGATTATAAGATACACCTGAGAACAAAGTAGAAATATAACCATGTCATATCTGATATATTTGCTAATAGCAAATCCTATGTGAAAATACTATTGCACCTCACAAAAATTCCTTCCATGATAATTACAGGTTTACAGCATTGTTGTTGCATGATGTGCACCAAGAAATCAAGATATATGTATTTTACATCCCGTGAGATTAGAAAAAAATTCAAATGACAAGCACCATCTTCTCTTTCTAATGTCACACTATTATTACTTAGAACTTTTACATCAAAAGTGAAACTGTCACAAATACAACATCTTCATCCAACCCAAATCAATAGTCAACTGATCTTAACATCTAGGTATCAAAAGAAATACTGAGAATCCAAATGCCATATTCCTGAAAATCACAAAACAGGGTTCTTCCTACTTTACCCATTTTACTAATACTACTTTCACAACTCATAGATACAATTCAGTCCTGAGTTACTAATAGCAGAGAGCACGTAAGGATAGCATTAGAATCTTTATCAGTTACATGCAAAAAAAAAATTGGGTTGCAAAACCCCAACCATTGGTCGCATACTAACAGATACAACTGAGCAAGAGAGGCCAACTAACAACTAACTCAGGAATCAAGTTGACTTAAGGTGCTATTATTAGAGCACCAACACCATACATATCATATACTGTTTATCACATTGGATACCATATCATATACCCTGATCACACTGGAAAGATCCTACATTGATTATAAACAAAGAAATGGAAGCTGCAAGACTGTGAAGCACATGAAAACATATCCCGAACATGCTCTGGATTAGAAACAACTACTGGATAATATTACACATGAAATCTAAGCATGAGAGAATCCAGTTTCAACAGCAACAAAAAAAATACCATGCTTGCCCTTGCCGCTTGAAGTTGTCCACCTTCGACCCGACCCTCACAGATGCCATTTCTGGTGTCCAAGAAATTCAAGTCAAAATCCAAGGAACTACAAGGGCAAGACAAACTCCAATTCCACAGTCAGAATCCGACCTCTGAAGCCTTCACTTTTCCAGAGCCTTCAACCTACAAAATAGAAACCTTAATAAAACATTCATGGTTTATAAAAAACTGAAGAACAAAAAAAGCAATTCGCACAAGTTGTGCATACCTAGAGCTCAAACACCAGATCAAAGACCAACCGCAGAAACCGGAAAATCAACATAAAGTTGAGCATTTGGGAGGGAATTCAGATGGAAACTGGTCACAAAACCCAAAACCCCAACAGCCACAAACCCTAACCTAAGATTCTCCACAAAATTCCAATCTTTTTTATCCTCTTCTGCTGAGCCTCACCTCCAAACCCAACTAATCTCACCCTAAAGTTGAACAACTCTTCCACCAAACAAAAAACCTAATCAACACTAAGCCCACAAACCAAACCCAATTGAAATTTCAACAAACACCAAAAACCCAAAACTCAAAACTCAAGACCCCAATTCCATCCCAAAGCCACTTTTTTACCCAACAAAAGCAAAACCCAAAATCGTTTTTAGCAAAATACTCAAAACCCAACCATAAAAATCACATTTTAAGCCGGAAAACAGATAACACCACCAACCCACTGACCGAAACACCAATTCAACGATGACCCACCAAAAGAAAAGCAATAAAAAGTTGGAATAAAAAGCTTCCACCTTCTAATCTGTCCTCTTCCTTAAAGTCCAACAACGGTACAAAACACCGAACACCACACTAACTCCCGAGGGAAGACGACAAAAGAGAAACCAAAGTAAGGGTCGGAAGCCTAAAGAGAGAGAAACCCAGAATTTTTTGGGGTTTTGGGTTTTTTATTACAGAGAGAGAGAGAGAGAGAAAGAAAACAAAATTGTGGATTTTTGTGGTCGGATTGAGTGTTGAGAGGAGTCATTGAGTCAAACAGACGAAAAGATAATAACATCTGGGGTTGGTTTAGGACGTCAGTTTTTTTCATCTTAAAAGTCAGTTTAATACTTTTCTTCTGATTTCTCAAAAATTAAGGATGTAATTATAATTTATCTAAACTTTCTTAAGTAAAATTTAGACGTCAAAAGCCAAAGGCTCAACCGTTAAGACTTGTTAAGGTGTGTCTTCTTGTTTTTTTAGTGATTTTGGAAATTAAAGCGAGACACCAAAGATGGTGTTCCAACTTTTTTTGGACTTAATGTTGATTATTTAAATACTAAATATCTTTAAAGGTACAACGAGATATTTTTTTGCGTAAATCATACCAATTTAATTTCGTTTATTAATAAAAAGATGATTGTTCTAAGAGAAAATATCAAAATTTTAAGACAAAGAAAATGTTCACAACACTACATAAAAAGAGATACGTATTCCAGAACTTTTTAATCCCGATGCTGACGGATAATACAAAATTATTAAAATCTAATTATTGATTTATATAAATTATACATGCAAATAACTCAAAGAAGGAAACGCCATCGGTAACGGTAATGATGGTAATTATGAACAGTAAATATTATTATTATGTTACGTGATGAGTAAGAAGCGCTTTAAGATTATATATATATAAAAGATGTTAAGAGCATGGCCCATCGTATCATTAATTTTGTACAATCAAACTTTATAGGTGGAAAGATGTCTCCTTTCTTATCGTGGCTTCTAATTCACGAGTGCTCACCTGTTTCCATGTGCACGCCTCGGTGTTAGAGCATAACTGTAGTCCAACACTACTTCAGGCGTGCATTGCACGTAGATTAGAGCAAAATTAACGGGCTGGACGCCCGAGCTCTCGATTGGACGCCCAACCGGGCGCCCATCGGGTGGGGAGCTTCCTCATTCGTCCAAAATTTTTTAATTTTTTTTATTTTAGTGGAGGATTTGTTATTATAGTTAATTGGTAATATATTAGGTATTTTTAGTAATGTTGGGTGATAATTTTTGATGTTATTAATTTGAAAATTATTTTAAATTTATACAGTACATCAAATTTCATTCTCAAATAAAAGATAAATTCATATTTAATGCTCAATTAAAAATTATATTAATACTAAAGCATCGTAGGAACAACACATTACGGTACAAAATACAAAGTAGACGTAAATACGGAGCGGTACGAAATACACAAAATACGAAATACAACAAACTAAACGTAATATAAACTACATGAAATACTAACTAATATGAACTAACAAACTACATGAAATCATTCTCTTCCGCCCAGTCCATGAGTTTCGCAATGGCTTTTTGATCCCGCTCTGATGGATTGTCCTTTTTCATCAGAGAGTGAAGCATGTCGAGCTTAGTTTTTTTAACATGTCTTTGAAAATTACGCTCTGTTAATTCCTCCTGCTTGGAGAAACCTTCTTCTCTCACTTGGGTGTTGTATTCAATTTGTTGTGCAAGTTCCAGAACGTCGGTGTTGCCTTCATTGCCTAATGTACTTTTACCCTTTTTTGTCTTCTTCACACCTGGTGGGCGTGCAGACGATCCTGACGTCATTTCTTCTGCCTCCGATGGTGATTGCATTCTGGAGTCATCAATGCTCTTTCTTTTCCCAAGACTTTCCGAATGGGGACTGCTTTCATCGTGAAACTCCGGGGATTCCCGACCAACACTCACGTCATTTGCTCGAAATAGCAGGGACTCCCATTTCGGGTATCTACGCAACATGACCCAAGCATCAAAGTAAAAAAAAGACTTATTAGTGCGCTCGTAGATGTGGTGAGCTTGCCGACGACATCGTCGTTCTACCCACTCCTTTTCCGTCGGTACGCCTGATCGAAGCACCTGACCCACTTGTTGACAGCATGTATAATTCTCTTCCACCGTCCTTTTAAGGACTCTGCATTCCTCTCAGGGAGGCCCGTTTCATCGACGGTGATGTCATAAACCCGTTTTACTTTGGTCCACAGGGAAGTAGCCTTCTGGTTTGTCCCCGTCACTGCATCAGAACTGACCTCCATATATGCCGACACGATTCGTTCGTCCTCATGTGTGATCCATAGCTTCGGATTGCTTTTGACGGCTTGGACTTTGTGGCGTCGTTGTGGACGTGGGGATGGTGGTGCGACGGTCTGGCGTGGTGGGGACTCATCGCTGTTTTGGTTGTCCTCTTGAGTGTCCTCCATACTAGGAGTACTTACTTGTGACATGTTGCGGCCAAACATCTGAAATTGGGGTTGATTTTGTGGGAATTGTGGTGTGTATTGGGAGAATTGTGGAAATTGTTGATTTTGGTCTAGTGGTGGGAATGATGGTGCGTATTGAGAGAAGTCTGATTGTTGGAATGTTTGTTGGAATGACTGAGCGTAATGAGAGAAGTCTGGTTGTTGGAATGGTTGTGGGAAATATGGACGGGGGTATCCTTGTGGATAGTGTGGACGTGGATGTGATTGGGAACAACGGGGAGAACGATTGTGATCTGGAGAAGACATTTTGAAGTTGTGTGAAGTTTATGTTGTGTTTGTATGAGGTATATATAGAGGGAAAATCGGACACGGTGCATTCACACGTGTACTGTACATTCACGTGGATACTGTGCATTCACGCGAACTACTTTCTTTACATACGTGTATTGTGCATTCACGCGTGTACTGTACGCGCACGCGGATACTGTGCATTCACGCAGACTACTTTCGTAGCACACGTGTACTGTGCATTCACACGTTTACTGTGCATTCCTAATTTTAATTACTAAAAATTCTCGTGGTTTAATATAAATTATTAATGTTAATTACTAATTATTAATTAATCATTTCGTCAATTGGAATTATAACGTAATTATAATTAGAATTTTGTAAAATGTAATTTGTTAAATGTGGTGTAAGAATTAAAATTGTTTAATTAAGAAATGATGCGGATGAAAAGGAGTGTGGGGTGGGTGGGGTAGTCCGGGCATGGTTAAGAGTTTTTTTTGGTAGGTGTGGTGAGCTGACGTGGCGGAGAGAGAGAGCAGTGTGCCCGGGGTAGCCCGAACGTTGTTATTTATGGTCTTAGTATTTACTTTTTAGTAGTGTTCTTCGGTTATGAGTTTTTGTTTTTCTAAATAAAAAGATATTATGCTATCGTATATCTGCTTAAATTATGGGTGGTGTTGATGTTTTTCCCCTACAATGGTTGGTTAGTTTAAAGACTTCGTTCAATTCTCTATTTTAGTTGATTTTATGTTTTTGCTTCCCTCAATTTTCCTGAGTGGGAAAATTCTAGAAGAATGAACGCTAATGTATGTAACCTTTTAAGCAGAAAAAAACAACTAGACAAATGCCACTAAAGTTGGTGAGTTTAAATTGTGTAAGAATTTCATCATTTCATGTACTATTAATCAACTTCTTTACAAATTTTAAAAAAACGAAAACTTTGAGTTGAATGACCTCTTCCTTTCTCACGTGTTTTTGTCTGATAAAAGATCAACACTAGAAGTACCAATCGATTAATCTCCTTTTAAAACAAATCTCTCTCTGATTTGCAACAAGTGCATGGGTGCATGCCCGCACGTATTCCGCTCGCTAAGTTAGTTAATATCTTTCATCTTGGGTCGTGGGTATTTGTGTTGGAATGCCGTCAAAGGCGCCAATTATACGTTTTCAGTGACCAAATCCTGTGAGACTTTGCATATTTTACTAAGGTTCACTGCCATCGAAGACATGATCATTACTTAAAAGTTAGCCATCACCAACTAATAGACTAGTTAGCTAGTGGAGTGATTGGTTTGAAGTGAAATATTTTGAAATTATATCTGCCCTAATGAAGCTAGGCTGTTTCTGGAGCGACAGGTCGTTCCTTTCCTTGTCCATAAAATCACATTTATTTATACCTAACAATCATGCATAAATTTGTCCCCGAAAAGACAACCATCAGAAAAGTCAAACAGTGAGATGAGTAATTAACACAGCACATAATGATCAACACAAGTTGGCGGAAAGAATGAGTTCAAACTTCAAACAGTGTTTCACCTAAAAGGATCAGAACAAGACTTTAATCTTAAATGCATTGGTTGACTTGCACAGTCGTTTCGATGTCAAGACCTGCCTAGGACATTTTTTAATCATACACAACAGTGGACTGTGGACCACCTAACATGTCCATATGCCAAGCAGACAAAACAATCAAAAGATGAGGTTGTCCTCAGGTAAAAGTTCGAATCAAGAAGCTTCTACTACTCTTATGTACATCTGTAAGACTGTAAGAACTTGGGATTATAATTCTGTGATAGAAGCTGTACAAGGTTCTAACAATTTACAAATTGAACTACATACAGATATCAATCTCCTTGAATTGGATGCTTGGATGTGCATAATCAGCCCTGCCTGCCACTTCCAGATTTTGTCAAGCAGTAACTACCTAAGAAAGAGAAACCGACAAACTTGATAAGCAAAATGCACGGTACAGGATCAAACGGATAGATTGAAAGAAGGAAAAAAAAACAACACATTATCATGTTGATGCTTATTTGTCTAATGATACCATGCATTTAGATGTTTCTGATTCAAACTTGCTGAATAAGGAAATTCATTTTAGCTTCTAGATATTGAAGATGGCTAAATGCAAACAACATATAGATTACAACATAAAGTTAAGGCATACATTCACTGACTTCCAATTCAAAACAAAACGAGCATGGTAACTAGCCTAGCATTTCTTAGACAAGAATATCAAAATCAAATAATCTCAGCAATTAGCCATCTTCAGGAGGAAGCTACTTTGGTGTTTGTTTTTAGTACGGAACTGCTGATGAAAATGAAAGAAATTACATTAACAAGGAAACTCAAAAAGAACATTTCTTCCGGGGTATCTAAAGTTTGTAATTTGTTATTTGAAGGATAAGTATATTCAAAAGGAGTCTAAACTACGCAGAGTGCATACATATTTGCGATGAAAAAAAGGTGATGAATTTAAAACCTTTCCCATGATCCTGTCATTCCATGTCTTCAATGCAGCCTCGGCAAAAATTTGTGCAGCTTCTGCAGCTGCTTCGGCAGCCTCTGCCTCTTTTGCAGCTTCTTCAGCCTCCACCATTGCTGCTTCAGCTTCTGCTACTGCTTGAGCGGCAGCCACTGCAGCCTCTTGTGCACTCATATTTCTAATTTTTGCCAACTCCGCATCAACTTGAAATTTACTAAGAGGTGTGACATCTCCCTTTGGTAATATCACAGGTTCTTTCTGCTTCTGTTCCAGAATGAAGACCTTGGAGCTTGTCTTTTTTGTGGACCCCAAACCAGGTGGGATTCTATACTTGTGCTTAACCTTGTCATCAACAGCCAAATATATTGGAATGATGAGATTCAAAGCACAAGTTCCAGTTTTAGCAATTAAGGTTAACACACTCAACACAGTTATAAAGATAAAAAAATCCCACAAGCAGAATAAAGATACATTGAGATCAAAAGGAAATATTATGGTGCAAGATGTCATCCCTAAAAATGGGTTTGTTAATATATTTAGGAATGACTATTGCAGAAGTCATATTCATCCTTTCTAAACCCTCAAAAGAAATACTGATTCTTTCTAGAAGGGAAGGAGGATTCATTTCTATCTGATTTGCCTTTTATTTATTTTACTATCCCAAATAATACCAATTTCATCAAATTGCTACTTTTTGCCAATTCATGAAAAAACAGGGGACTGGTCAACTTAAAACAGTTCAAACACCATGAAGTCAAGGGAAGTGTGCTACTTTCTCTCTCTCTCTCTCTCTCTCTCTCTCTCTCTCTCTCTCTCTCTCTCTCTCTCTCTCTCTCTCTGTGTGTGTGTGTGTGTGTGTGGGGGGGGGGGGGGGGGGGGGGGGGGGGGGGGGGATGGGGGTTTGGAGGAGGATGTCACTTTATGGCATGTTGTGCATTATCATATTAAGAGCCGATTCGGTTGACAGTTAACAGAGTTCCTTTTCATGTCATGAATATAAATGGTAGACAAAAGAGAACTTACGAGATAATTCTGGCGTTTATGCAGAAATACACATCAAGATTCAAAAATAAAAATTATTGATCTGAGGTGAAATTAAGATGACACAAAACACAACTGGTGGAACAAAGTTGACAACCTAAAATGCAGAACTGCAGATAATTAGATTAGTTGAGTGCCTGAAAATAAAGATATTGTGTATTACAGTAATCCTTGCTACACGTGCTGTGTATTTGGGGTAATTTCTTGACGAATTTCACTTCTACATAAATTGTACGAAAGACAGCCTGAAGAAGTGAAACGTGTACTGCTCCATTCAAGTTCTAATAATACTATAACCATGATAAAATACAAATACCACATTTTAAAGAAAGAAACATCAACCAAAAAATCACTATAAAGTATAAACACATAGAAATTATGGAACATGACATCATGTAAATATCTAATTATCTACATACCTTGATGAGCTTCGCAGAAGCCATCATTAAGTTCAGTTTTGTAGATAAAACCTGTTTGAAATTTGGATGAGAAGGGTATTTGTCCTACATGAACGGAGAGTTGGAATATTAAAAAACGTACCTAAATCATATAACTAAAAGGATATGTACAAAAAAAGCAGCAAAGGGTTTCCTAAATATACAACAAACAACTTAAATCCCAAACTAGTTGGGGGTAGGGTAGAAATATTAATTACAACAACAGCAAAACTACAGCCGAAAATATTAATTTCTGTTCAACAATGGTTCCAATTGGATGCAAAAACCAAACTTGAACAAAATCTGGGACATGCAAGTCAGCAGAAAAGGCACAGAAAAAGCAAACGAATATACAAATATTAGGTTCACCATTTCACATCTTCAGTAATAAATATGCTGCATCCATCATTTCACATCTTCAGTTTGAGTAATGCAAAAAAACACTATCATTCCGTGAAGTTTTTTAAGTAGGGGATCAGTGAATATTATGTAGTAACATGACATATGGGCTTAAGGCCCACAAGGCCACAGGATGGCTGCAAATTAGTAATAGTCTATCGACTCTGCCCTCAAGTTGTTACTTCAGATGGTTTAAACAAGTCATAGCTTCATGGGACTCTTCTCTTAACAAATGTAGACATAAAGAAAAGACTACTGGAGGAACTCAAATGAGGATTTTTTTAAGGAGATCAATACCAAATACTAATAGTAATAACTAAACTGATAGAAATAAGCAAAGTGGTATACAACCGGAGAAAGCAAGATAGGCAAACCTCTAAATACATCGCAATATTTGTCTTGTTGGAACCAGTTGGATCCTTCAAGCTTGTTATAGCTTCAATTATGTGATTTTCAAGCCTGAATGTGAACAAGTAAAAAGAATATAAGCCATACCGAACTGATAATGAAATGAAAATATAATTATACATCTATAGCTCCTTAATGTGGCTGGTGAGCCTGTTATGTTCAAGCACACAAGACAACTTGCTGCTCTTGTCACGCTTGAAGGTAGAGAGGAAATTATTGAAATTACTTGATGACCCAAGGGCGTTTAAAAAAAATAGAAGGGGGATGGATATGCCCATATGCAAATGTGAAATGAAGTTATAAGAATTACTCGATGACCTGTTGGCTTAGGGAAAGATTTCCAAACCTTGTGCAAGTAAAATTTGGATGTTATGATACAAAAGAGAACTTGAGCTCCGAAAGGAAGGAGGATTCTAGGCGAGCCAAGTAAACTCTTGTGCAAGTCCAATTTTTTGGTAAAAAATTTCATGTGAGTTTAGAAGTTCCAAAGGAGAATCAAGGACTTTGCTTTCAGGAAATCCATTTCTAGTTTGAAAGCTGTAATTATGACTTAAACTAGACATATAGGGACTAATAAAAAACAGCAGACATACAGGGAAACCAATATTTGAATTTTGAACTTGCCAAAAGCAAATAAAGAAATGTTGAAAATTGAATTCAAACTAAAGGCTGATTTCGTTTGAAAGTCCTTGCTCAGCCACTAAGCACAGAAAACGAATTTACCATAAATCAACTACATATTAGCCAATGAGAAGGAGACCTTGGATAAGAGTTCTCTAGCTCAGAACTATGTAACCTCTCATTACAAACTGCAAGAGGCTCCACATCAACAATCTTTTCATCAGGAACATGAACGATATCTAGGGCCAAAGAGTTATCCCTGTGCTTGTTATCTGGTTGGTTTCTTTTCAGTGCTAATAGAGCTCTGTCCCTAAACCCCAACCCATGTGCTGTGACAGCCATATTTCGCCATTTGTCCTGTACACAATTTTTTCATCAAAAGAGCTACACTTGAAGCAAACTACGTCACAATTTAACAATTTGAAACAAGCCTCATGTGACAACTGGAACAAAAGTAACTAGAGAGTATTAGTATTTAATAGAAATATTTTACCTTCAGATCTACATTTGAGCGTAACCACAGAATAGCGCTGAATTCAGGGTCCTTTAGAATAGTACGCCATTTTCCAGATCCATGCTTACGAACTCCAGCTCTAAGGGCAGACTCTTCTTCTTCAGACCATTTCTGCTTTGGTACCCCCATAGAAAATCGCTGTCGTGGATGTGCTAAATCTGTGAGAATAAAGAAAATATTCACAACATTAAGGAAAGAAAATAGAAAGATGACTAAAACCCAGAGCAGAAGAGACAGATCCTCTCTCCAGTTCCCAACATTCCACTTCATATTTCAGGTGAAGTTGGAAAGAAGTTAAAACAAACAAAAAAAGATTCACAATTTACCTTTGCAATAATTAATTCGCTAAACCACAATATTAGGTATTAAACCATTAGCTAGTTACTGCAGATTGTGTATTGAGAAGAATAAATTTCATTCCTACTTTTCCTTCCAAGAGCAAAAGCACACTACAATCTCAAAAATAAAAGAACAAAAAATGATAAAAGAGAAAAAGAAAATGTCAACATCTTCAAACAAAAACGCATTACAACAATAAATAACATGAATTGATCAAACCACCCAAAACAATTAAGCATAAAATCACGAACCTTGACGAGATGTGAAACATTACAATGCATACATACTATTACAACAAGTACACTACAAAAACACTCAATATAACAATCGGCCAATGAAGTTCAACATAAGTAGAAAAAATTACAGAAATAAAAAGAACCGATAAACAACAATCAATTGACATGCTAAGAAGACACCATATGTCATACAAGCAGGAAAAGTTACGCCAAAAATCCGATAAAATCCAAAAAAAAACTTAAAAAAGAAGATTGTAGTCACTGATGCAGAACTAAAGGTCTTATTACGAAGATCAGGCAAGCAGGAAAAACTAAAAAATCACAAAAATCACCACAAAAAGAGCCCGATTTGGTGCGAAGAAGCATCGGCTAACGGGAAAATGGGGGAAAAAGGATGGTGTGGGAGGAAGAGTAGTCACCGATGCGTGCGGTTCAGCGGAGGATCGGAGGCTTCGCCGGAGACGGCACCGGCGGGGATTGGAGTGGGAGAGGCATGAATGAGATCGGAGGAGAAGTGGGATTTGGACGTTAGTTAGGGTTTGCTGGGATTTTGAGGGATTTTTGTTGCTGCAGGGCGGGAGGGGATGATTGTGATTGGGTCGTGTTCGCACGTGCGATCGTACGGGTATCCACACGTGCGAGGGTAGTCTACGTTTTAGATTAAGAAGTTGTTCTCTAATTACTCGATTTTAAAACTGAATTGCTGTTCGTCGCCCTAAAACTACTTAAATCGTCCTAACATATTACCATTTTTCACTTCTCTCATTTCTACTGCTATAACGCGACATTTTACCCTTCTATCACACATCTCTCTTCATCTTCCTCTCATAATAATAAAAAGTAATGTTTTGGAGGTCAGTAATGAGCCAACGGACGCCCCGGTGTACTCGAATCTGGTAAATATCCAACATCTTTTTAATAAAAAAATAATAATAAATTGTGGGCGTCTGACGGAGCCGCCCAGCGTAGGAGAGGGGCGTCTGGGTAAGACGCCTACCCCTAGGGGGTGCGTGTTACCCAGACGCCCCTCCCATGGTACGGGCGTCTGGCTAAGACGCCTCCCCCATGGGGGAGGCGTCTTAGCCAGACGCCCGTCTCCTACGCTGGGCGGCTCCGTCAGACGCCCGCAATTTTTTATTTTTTTTTATTTTTTTATTAAAAAGATAATTGATTATAAATTTAGATAATTGCTAGATTAATTAATTAATAAGTTAATAATTACTATATTCGGATGACCGATACCCCTTCGGTACACCGAATAGAGATTTCCAGAGAAATGTCGAAGCTACTGAAAATAAATATTCGGATAACCGGGTAGAGATCGGTAAACCGACCCAATGATTCTAGGAAGATCAAAAACTTACTGTCTTTACGATCACGGTGGACCGATGAAAACTCGGTGATCCGCATGGAACATGTTCGGTAGACCGAGAAGCAAACGGTCGATCGTCCGACATCTCACCTTACAATGAGTTTTTGCAAGTGATCAACATTAAAAAAAATCCAGATCCAACAATTTCAAAATCCAAAAAATTTCCAGGGGGCGCTGCCCCCTTGCCACCCCCGCCACCTCACCGGCGAGGTGGAATGCCGCTCGGGCGAGCGAGACCCCCGAACGACTTGTCAATGTGGTATTTGTAAGTCGGGAAGTTTTACCACCGGGGATTTTGGATCTTAAATTTTTTGAATATTAATCACTTGCAAAAAAACTCATTGTAATTTGACCACGTTACCACCGAAAAACTTGCAACAGAACCTCAAATAATTTGAGATAACACACCGTATAATTTTAAGAATTTATTTATGTTTTATTTTTAATTTTTTATTATTAAAAAAATACGGGCGTCTCGCTAACACGCCTCCACCTATGTGGAGACGTCTTATCCAGACGCCTCCACGTTCGTGGAGGCGCCTCGCTAAGACGCCTCCACCATGGTGTAGGCGTCGTATCTAGACGCCTCCACCTTGATGGAGGCGTCTTAGCCAGACGCCCGAGTCGGAAAAAATAATCCGCCCGTTGTTATGTAGCCTGATCCAAGTGTTTCGCCAGACATTTTCGTGGTGTTGGTACTAGGAATGTGAGTAAAACTGAGTCAAATACCTTGTTTAAAGACACGGGACAAAGTGAGTATTAATTGATTTGTTAAGGGCAAAAAGGTAATTTTTGGGGCGATTTAAGTAGTTTTCCGGCGACGAATAGTAGTTCCCTTTTAAAATCTCTCTGATTAAGTATCGACTAAGTTTTGCTTCGCCGATTGAGATTAGAATACGAAATTGGTCCGCGGAAAATTTATCATCTAGAAATTAAATACTGATTCGGATATAAGATTTTCAAATTTGAGTATCTGAAAACCAAAAGTTGAATATAAATATAATTATTCATAGATACATTGACAAATAAATAAATGGTTGGGATTATTTTATGCTTAAGTCAACGGTTAAATCTATCGTTTAGACGTAATTTTATATTTTCATCTTATTAAATGAGTTTATCTTGTTGTCGGCTTGTCACACAATGAGTTATCACAAAATGGACTACTATAAACTTAGGTCAAACCATTTTAAAATTGGGTAGATAGTAGTTATTCAAATTTGGACATTTTAGATTAACGGTAATTTTAACTTGGATTAACTTAAAATTTTAGTGTGTTTAATATTATTAGATAACAATGATGTGATTTAGTTTGATTAAAAAATTATGATTTTAAAAATACTAAAAATGAATCAACATAGCTAAAAGATTCCCATAAGTGAGAAAGATGAAAGGGAGGGACCGTCGGTAAGGTGGACTAGGTTTGGATTTTATTGTGTTTTTATTATTTAACATCAATAGTATTTTTTTATTTTATTAGGTATTTTTGTAAATCTTATGATAGAAAAAACGACAGAGTGAGTCTTACTAACTGTGTAGGTGTGCGTAAGAAAAGAAAAAAAAATATATGCAAATTGAGAAGACTCTAAAAGCAATCAAAGAAGTCATGATTTTTTGGGCTTAGTTTGGGACACTGACTTGCTGACCACAAGTCGGGAGGTCATCTGGGATGTCGACTCACCTTCCAACTCCAAGTCGAACTTACCTGCAACTGAAATCAACCCTGAGGATGCAATTTGAGGGGGTTTCTTGATTGGGTAAGAACCCTCGAAACTGGTGGTGGTAAGGGTCGACATGGGGAAATGGTGCCCAATTGGCTAAGTCGACCTGCGAAACACACAATTGGAGTCCATCTTCCTGAACCGAGAAGTGGTAAATTAATCACGAAGAGATATGAAACTACATTAACACCGGAAGAACCAAATGAGTGGAGCGGATCCCCATAAAATAAACTGTAAGATACCAATTGCAGGAATGGATTACATAACCAACAGAATATGTTAGGGCACCCTTAACGGGGGTGCCCCGCCCGGGCGCCCTGGTCGGGCGCACCCCCGTTAACGGGCGGGGCGCCCGTGGGGTGCCCGCCCGGGCCACCCGCCCGGGCGCTTGCCCGGGCGGTGGGCGTCCCGGGCAGACGCCCGGGCGCCCATGGGAGGGGGACACGTGTCCCCCTCCCATTGGTTATTAATTTTTTTTTGAATTTTTTTTAGTTTTGGTTTTGTTATTAATGGATTGGGTATTTGTTATAAATGTGGGGTAATAATTTTTTGTAAGTAATTAAAATTAAGAAATTTCCAGAACCAATACACTGTTTAATCACGGGTGCAATATTTAATCACGGGTGCACTATTTTCAATCACGCGTGCACTGTTTGCAATCACGCGTGCACTATTTGCAATCACGCGTACACTATGTGCAATCACGCGTGAACAGTGCAACAAATACATCCAAACCCTCCCAACTATAAATACATCTATTTATCTCCTGATTCCTCACATTTCCTTAACTTCTCAACTTGTAGCTTCTTCTCTCATCAATGTCGGATAATAGTTTAAACTCCGGTCAATCGGACGATGATAACTGGAATGAGACATTAAATCTAATGGACCGTGCTATTGAATTAGCCGGACATGCTGTTTACGAAAGGACTACACGTCCTAAGCAGCGTCGAAGGAGAACGACGAACCCAGATAGAGATCGTGAACTAGGTTACAGACGTCTTGTAGACGATTATTTCTCTGACAACCCTGTGTATTCTGATACTCTTTTCAGGACAAGATTTCGGATGAGAAAGCATGTCTTCCTGCGCATCCACATTGTCATCGAAGCATCTGATGTCTTCTTCCAACGAACACCGGACGCAACTGGTAGGATGAGCATCTCCGGTCTACAAAAAAGTACGGCAGCAATGCGAATGCTAGCATATGGCGTTGCCGCTGATAGGATCGATGAGTACCTACGAATGAGTGCGGCAACATCCAGAAATGCTCTCCTCAAATTCTGTGAAGGTGTTATTCGCATCTTCGGCCCTGAGTATTTACGTCGGCCAACTGCAAATGACTTGGCACGCCTACTTTACGTTGGTGAGCAACGTGGGTTTCCAGGTATGATGGGGAGTATCGATTGTATGCACTGGGAGTGGAAAAACTGCCCAGCTGCTTAGAAGGGACAACATCAAGGACGTGCTGGGAAAGCAACTCTGATCCTTGAGGCGGTGGCATCGTACGACTTATGGATCTGGCACTCCTTCTTCGGAATACCGGGTTCATGCAATGACTTGAACGTCCTGCAACAATCTCCGGTTTTCGACGACATACTAGAAGGTCAAGCACCACCTGTTAATTATGAGGTAAATGGTGTTCAATATGATATGGGATACTATCTTACTGATGGTATTTATCCACAGTGGGCGGCCTTCATCCAATCCATCCTTCACCCTCACACCCCGAAGCACAGATTGTTTGCTGAAGTGCAGGAGGCGACGCGTAAAGATGTTGAACGCGCTTTCGGAGTGTTGCAAGCGAGGTTCGCGATCATCAGAAACCCGGCTCTTGCCTGGAGCAAGGACGTTCTGTCCAAAATAATGACAGCTTGTATCATCATGCATAACATGATAGTGGAGGACGAACGCGACTGCTATGCTAATTTTGGAGATATTCGCGAATTTATGGAAGATCGTCCTGGAACTTCAGCTGAGGCAACGTCGTATTCGACCGATCGTATAGCGGATATTCACGAGTTTTTTGTCAATCAAGATCGAGTGCGTGACAGGAACCAACATTTGGATCTGAAAGGCGATTTAATTGAGCATATATGGCAACGCTACGGACGAGGAGCGGTTTGAAAATCGGTTAACGTAGTTTGTCATGTAGTATTTAAAAGTTTAGTTTATGTAATATGTATTGTTGTTTCTTAACTTTGATTGTAATATTTCCTATTTCAGTTTGTCTTAAATGTAACGTGGCTCCGTAATATTTAATAATAATTTCGTGATTTACCAGTAATTATTAACAATATTTCGAGTTAAAATATAATTATAATGTAATTAAAATTAGATTTATATAAAATGTAATTTGTTAAATGTTGTGTGAGAATTAAATTTGTTTAATTAAGAAATGATGTGGATGAAAGAGAGTGTAGAGTGGGTGGGGGTAGCCTGGGCATGGGTAATGAGTTTTTTTGGGTGGGTTGGGTGAGCTGACGTGGCAGAGAGAGAAGCTGACGTGGCAGAGAGAGAGTGCAGGACGCCCGGGGTAGCCCGTGCGCCGTTAAATATGCTCTTAGGGATCCGAAGACCAATGGTGGCAAAGTGGGAATATGCCACAACAAGCTCTGGTCACCTGCAGGCACACAAAAAAACACGAACCTTTAATCATGTCAATCTTCATTCCTCTGTGACAACCAGATTAGCTTCAACACTCAAAACTCCAACTTAACAAATCAGAGAAGCAAAGAAAAAACTAAACAGGGGTCCTTCCTGATCAAAATACAAACACAACCAACAGGACAAACCAACGATGGTGCAATCACCAAACAACAAGAATAGCTTAAGAGCAAACACAAAACAACTAGATATCAAGTGGAACTAAGAACTAGAGAAGTTCAAATATAAGGCTAAATTGACGTGTTCCAAGATTTATTATAACACAAATTCAAGGTCAATCAAATTTTACGAGCTTGCAACATTAATTGAAGAGAAAACTAACCATCGTATCTGCCAAATACTCGTCACAACAATGATCAATGTTCTCGACTACCCACTTCCTCATTTCCTGATGACAAAATTTGCAATTTCAATGCAATCAATATAATCTAGATATGCTAACACAGGTCAAGATCACACCTCAATCCCTTATGGCTAGAGATATATTGTATATTCTTGTATCTACAGTTGCTTTCGAATTTGATTTAACATTGCAGGAAAAGTCATAGATGAACAACGAAGTTCTTTGTCGCATGAATCTGTTGAAAGTTTACTTTGTTCAAGAGATTAAGCATCCAATGAAACATGTCAATTAAATAGATCGTTTGCTTTGTCTAACAGCTGAAATCACTTGGATTTATTGATATAAGAGAGTTGGGATATGTATATCACAAGAAAGAAACCTTAACACCTTTGTAAGCAAGGTGTGCAATATAAATGTACATATTGGATAGACTACTATAAAATGCTACGTTCTCTGCAGGGTTAGGATTTGAACATTTTGTGTGGATGCTAGGATTATAGGATCATGAGTGTTGGTCTTGAAAAAAGCATTAAATATTGTAATTATCCTAATATATAAGCATGGTTTCAAATTAATATCTCACGTGTATTACAGTCCGGCAATTTGAATTTAAGCATTTATTTTTTTCATTAATTGAGTATACATTTGGAATAACAAGTCAACAATGTCTTTTGTGTTGTATTGGGTGATAATGACTTCTCTTAAATTCTGTTTTCTGTCTTTATTTGATTTAAGAAGCAAGCACAAAAGTTACTTTCATGTGACTGGCCATCAAACAAATACACAACTGCCTCGTTAAACCTATGGATATCCTTTTGTTAGAGCTATTTGGAGCTAATACTACATAATTTATTTTGAATTCAGTGCTCGTGATATTTCTGATTACAGAGTGAGGAATTTTGTGGATTGTATACGTGGAGAAGCTGAAGGATTTGGCTTTGAAGCAGAGGAAGAGATTAAGGGCTTAAGTTATCACTAGTCTTGACCTAGATGACATAGTCATAAGTTCTATTTCTCTTCTAAATTAATTTTCTCTTTCTTCCACATCAGCTTTCTATTTTCTCAACCCATTTTCTTCTCTTTCCTACATTATTCACCTCTTAACCACAACCCATCTCTCTCCACCACATCATTTCGGGGTCGATTTTGAAAAAAAAAATCTACAAAATCAAAAGAATTAGAAAACGTATTTTCAAAAAAAAAGATTAAAACTAATTTTTTTTAAATGAAAAAAAAGTGTGTTGGTGCAACGAACTGGTCATCCACGACCAAGTCGTGCCCCGTTAGGTCATCACTAACCATGACCCGGACGACCTGGTCATCTCTCTTCTTTCTCTCTTCCACATCAGCTTTATCTCTCCCCAACCCATTTTCTTCTTTTTCCTGCACTATTCACATCTTAATCACAACCCACAACAACTTATCTCTCATCCACATCATTTCGGGATCCATATTTGAATTAAAAAAAATTAAAAAATTCTAAAAAAATCAAAACAATTATAAAACGTATTTTCAAAACAAAAAAATCAAACAAAAAATTCAAAAAAAAACAATATTTTAATCTGATAACCTGATCGTCCGGGTCGACGACCCAAGCGATGATGACCGGTCGTGGGGGGAATAACCCCCGTTAGTGATGCTCTAATTATTATTCAACTTTGTCTAGTTTTATATATGTGTCATCGGTTTGGTCTTTTATTAATTGTACGGCGGTACATTCATTCAAAAACATCATTATACTAAAAATACTTGAATTTTGAATAGTTGTATGGTTCAACTTGTAGGAATTGTGGAAACACTTATACCAACATGATCATCACTAGACGACCTTATAAAGGATATTGTATGACTCACAACCAATGAGAACTTAGTCGAAATGAATCAATTTTATTACAAGGTTCAACTAGCACCCTCACTCCTACGTCAAAATCCAAAGGTATTTTACCCATTTTCAATTATTATTTTTAAATATGAAAATATAATAATATTGATGTTCATGTCTTGTTTATATTGTTAAATCATTCATCAAGTAAAATACAGAATAAGTAGAGGTTAGAGAATAACCTATAGACTTATTTACAGAAAACATGAAGAAACAAAGTTGAAATTAGAAGGAATTGGATTCTGAGTCTTGGAGAATGAACTTGAAGTCTTGAAGTTTTATGTTTTTTTCATTAATTAGGCCATTATTTGTTGTGAAACTATTTATTTGAAGCTTTGAACTTAAGAAATCGTGGCTATTCGTGTATACATGTATGTATCGCCTATTAGGTCATTATCAATGTATGTAGGTACTTATCGCATTTGTAGGTACTTATCGTATATACAAATATTACTCGTGTCCAATCAGATATTACATTCATCCAAGTAGAAAAAATATCGTAAATATTTATCTTCAACAACGACAAAAATGTATTACTTTGAAAGAAGTGAAAAACTTTTTATTTTAGTTTTTGAGTTTTTAAAAAAAGTTTATACCCTCGTGAAGATATTTGGATGCACGAAAGAGAAAAGTCAGCCTCTGTCATCCAAATTCACCCATTGTCTTAAGGGTATTAATACCAAAACCAGTCATCCTTGATCATCGTCTCTAAAGTCAACCGCTTGGCCATTAGTTTTTTCTTTTGAGAATCGAAGGCATGAAACAGACGTTTAAGCGATCGCAACTTGACTCCCCAACTTTATAATGACAATCTGTGTGATAGCTTGCAAGTCCCAATCGAATTCAATCTTTGAGGACACGTTTGAGGTCGGCTACAACATCCATCACCCTCTGTATTGCCTCCATTCAACATCTTACACATACCAATAAACTTCTTGGATGATAATAACAATAATAATAACAAACCCTAAAGTGGGTACCAAATGTGTAACGAAGTATATAGTAGATTATTATGACGACCAAAGTCTTGGAAACAAGAATTGTTGTTTCTTCTTTAGATGGATGGATGGATGGATCAGAGATGAAGTTACGTTTTTGGCCTTGGAATTAGTTAATTCCAAGGCAAAATGAGAGTATGTGCTACTTCGAGAAGTTCGAAGTATTTATGCAACCAATTGTTTTCATTGACTGTGAGGACAATTTTGTCATTGTTCGGATGTTGTGGCTTATAACACCAGAAAAAACATCTTATTAATGAATAAATGAATGAATGAACCAACTTATCGGGAAAAGAAAGAAGAAGAAATGGTAGGACATTGAAAGAATATGGTCACGAGTCGATATTTGTAACGACCTGCTGATTCCCAACGAAGATCATATTGTGCTTATTTTAGTGCAGATGACTATTTAGTTGATGTATTTCAGTATCCAGTGCAGTAACCTTAATAGGTGCAAATATTCAGACCTCCAGTCACATCAAACACAAACAGGTCTTCTTCATCTCACAATCTCACGTTGCATTGCAAATTCACATCACGTCTTAACTGCCATTTCCATCCCTTGTACAAAACTCTTCTACTCAATATTTTATATTGTAGATTGAAATATACGAACATGTAAAATATATTCATATTTTAAATAGATCCTGCGTGGGACTTTCTTGAAAGAAATTTGTTATTAAAATTGCCACGCCCCCAATGATTTAAACCTCAAACTTAGGGAAGATTTCTTGTGTGGAATGATGTCCAAAATCTCAAGGACAAAAACATTAAGAACACAAACTTAAGTAAGGATCATTATTTTATTTTATCCAAGCCAATCTTGTGGGAGCCACTTCTGTTCATTTCCCTCTTTCTAGGCAGTATGATTGTTCTTTTTCAAACTTTGAATCTTAAGGTAAAAAACATTATTACAGATGACTCTGTCTCTTGCCCACAATAAACAACTACCTGATGCTCAATTGAAACCTCACACTCAACCACAGTGTTCTATGTTTTGACAAAAATTCCTCGGTTGTTGGACAAATTGTAATGCATACTCAACATTTAAATGGTTTTCTCTGAAAACATCTTAGGTCCAAACGTTTTAATTTGATTGGGTCATTTTAATCAATACAAAAATTTGGCATTCCTGCCAAGTAACAAAATGAGGTAAGAATTCCTAATACATTGCTGATTGGTAGAAGCTATAATGTAAGATAAGCACTTGACTAGTGGTTCGGAAGATAATAATCAAATACTACTTGATGAAAAAATTGAACCAAACAATATATGTTTGAACTTGAAGGAGGAAAACTTGAATGGCAATATAAATGAGATTATTTTTTTATGTTAATATAAATGAGAAAGTTATCCGTAGATCCTAGTTTCAAGTGACAATTGTCACTAACATGACAAGGGAAAGTGGTGCATTGACCACTGTATTATTGCTTTCTAGACCTCTGAGCACTATAATAATAATAGAGTGAATCTATGTTGCTGAAGAGGGTGAGAAGAAAGGACAAATTATGATGGTTTTTGGAAATCCAGACGAATAATTAGATGGAACATTATTAATGTTCCTGTTTTTGTCCTTTCAGCCTCTTTTTTTGAAGGAATAAACTTCCAATTAGCAGTTTCAAACTTTCCCTCTTTCTTTGTCATTTTAAGTTTCTGCAGTGGGTGTTTTTATTGTGTGTGAATAGGTAAAGGATATATGTCAATCACTTGTATTAGTTTATTTTCACTTCACACTGTTATGATTTCAGATTTATTGTCAATATAGGAAATACCATTTCCTTTTGAAATTTGCAGTCACATCATGCAAATTAACGTTTAATACAGCCCTTAGGACCTTAGGGGTAATATTCATGAACATAAAAAATAAACAATTTTTTGCAAAAGGACAACAACAACAAAATGTTATAGTCGTATGGGTACATTTTATTTATCATATAATGACTAAGTGACCTCACATGCTTATTAAAAGACAAAAATTATGATGATTATTTTATGGAATTGTGCAGTGCTGACACAAATGACTTTACATTTGAAATGAGGGAGTTTGAGTTGGAAGTATATATTGGGAACTCTGTTTGACCCATTAATGATATTTCCCTCTCTCACTCACTTTCAAGTCCAACCACTTCACCGATGCTCATTAATCGCCAGCCAATTCATCGCCGAAATATTGCATTTCTACCCAACAGAGTGATTTTGTTTTTTTGTAAGGATTGAATGTGGGAAAAAGGAAAACCCAACATAGTTTGTAAAAAATTAGACAACGTTCGTGATTGCACCGTAAGAAATAAACTTCGAAATACTTTCATGGTATGACATTACTATTTTTCGAAAAGTTTTCAATCTATTTCAATTGAAACTCAAGATGCAAATTGCTGACAAGAATGCAAATTTTAGTCTTTTCAATATCATGACTCATCACGAAGTCTTATCCATTTTTGGGTATGTTTACCATCACTTTCAATGATGCAAACAATACCTTAAAAGGTATTTTTTTGCTTAAATGTTGCTCAAAAATATAATATTTCCCAAAACATCAAATTAAGATGTCACTTAAAAATATAGTTAACATATTGAACGTTGTTATGTTTTTAGATTGATGCAGATTTGTCATTCAATTAAGATGAGAGAAAGATAAAGAGGGGGATAGAAAGAAGGAAAAAAATGTTTGTTAAGTTATTCATGGGAACTACTAAACGTCGCCCCAAAACTACTTAAATCGCCTCTTGAAATGACTTTTTTGCCATTAACAATATATTTAATACCAATATCGTCTCGTGTCTTTAAACAAGGTTTTTAACTCAGTTTTACTAACATTCCTAGTACCAACACCACGAAAATGTCTAGCGAAGCACCTAGATCAGACGAAGTAAACGAGGCGGATTTTTTTTCCTACTCGGACGTCTGGCTAAGACGCTTGTACCATCGTGGAGGCGTCTGGCTAAGACGCCTCCACCATGGTTGCGTCGTGGCACACAGGCGTCTGGCTAAAACATCCCGACTTACAAATTTTTTGGATTTTGAAATTGTTGGATTTTGAATTTTTTGAATTTTTGGTGTACCGAAAAGGTATCGGTCATCCGAATATAGTAATTATTAACTTATTAATTAATTTAACAATTATCTAAATTTATAATCAATTATCTTTTTAAAAAAATAAAAAAAATTACGGGCGTCCGACAGAACCGCCCTACGTAAGAGGGGGCGTCTTACACAGACGCCCGTCCCATGGGCGGGGAGTCTGGGTAAAACGCCTCCCCCATGGGCGAGGCGTCTGGGTAACACGCCTCCCCTATGGGGGAGGCGTCTTACCCAGACGCCCCCTCCTACGTGGGGCGGCTCCGTCAGACGCCCGTAATTTTTTATTATTTTTTATTATTTTTTTATTAAAAATATGTTAGATATTTTACCAGATTCGAATACACTGGGGCGTCCGTTGGCTCATTACTGACCTCCAAAACATTATTTTTTATGATTATAAGAGGAAGATGAAGAGAGATGTGTGATAGGAGGGTAAAATGTCGCGTTATAGCAGTATAAATGAGAGAAGGGCAAAATGGTAATTTCAATGGACGATTTAAGTAATTTTGGGACGATGTTTAGCAATTCAGTAATTCATGAGTGAATTTGTAGATTTTACAATAAATATTAATTTTTTAACGTTGTTAACAGAATAATAAGTCACTGACGAAAAAATTAACGGGATGAAATTTCGCACATCCGAAAACATAATGATAATTTTGATGTTAACAATGTTTTAGAGTGACATTCAGAAAATAACTACAACGTTATGATATTTTGGGAAATAAAGTGTTTCTTAGTGGCACACAAGCAATAAAAATAAAAATAATAATATTTACGCTTTGTAAGGGCTGAAAGTCAAATAGAATATCTGCAGGGTCTTTTAAGCGAACGTGGATTTGAAATAATCGCCACCTTTGCTGTGGCATGTATTTTGCGTCTCTGTGTTGCACTTATAAATAGCAACTTCACGTTAGTGAAGTGTCCATTACTTGCACCAAATCAAACACTTTCTTTCTCTTTCTAGAATCCAACCCAAACTCTCTCTCTCTCTCTCTCTCTCTCTCTCTCTCTCTCTAGAATCTAGCAATGGAATACGAGAGGATTCACAAGGGTCAAGTGAGACACCAACTTTCCTCTTAGCCATTTGAACAACCAGTTTTGTTATGTTGTTACATTTGCTACTTTTTGTTTAAAAAACATGTTAGTTGAAATCAAACTTGTGCATTTTGTTTTGTGTATTCGTTAAAATCCTTTCTTTGGCTAATGATTTTTTGAAGTTGGTGTTTTTGTTTTGCAACTTGTTGCATTTTTTTTAGTTTATATTTCATATCTTGTTGGTTTAATTTGCTATGTTGTCACATTGACATTAATTTGCGTGATGCTGCTTAAATCGCCTCAGAATAATTTTCTGGGTTTTGGGCTTCTTTTAAACTCATTTTTTTCCTAATGTTTTTCCTTCCTAATGTTATGGTGACTTGCCCTTCTGATGTCTTTTATGGATTTTATTTGAATTTTTTCCTTAACAATGTAATATCTGTATGTCTTCTGATTTAGTGGGTTTGATTATTTATCAAAAAATGAGGTTGGTTGCTATTAATGCTATTTAAGAGTCTATAGAAGAAGGATTTGTTAAATGGTTATTTTCTTTTATTCATATGTATAATATAGTATGATATATAAAACTTTCAAAAATTGGTTATTTTCTTGACCAATGATGGATTCTTCATTTTAACATCTTCTCAATGATGATAGTCTTCTGGGATTTGGACATCATGATGGATTCTTCATTTTTAAAAAAATCTCCCGAAATTGATTTTGATCCCACCAAGATCATTGTTTGTTGTTGCTTACCCTTTACCTTTTGAATTTGTATTCATGTTTTTCAGTTTTGTTGATCATTTGAAATTGGATTTCTGTTTGCAGATCGGTCCAATCTCTCCTAGTAAGCTTAGAATGAAACTACTAGGAGCTCAGCAATATAGGAGGAAAGAAGATGGAAGAAACTCTTCCAAAACCTCTCCTTCCAGACCTGAACATGAATCCGCAAAGAACAGCTTGTTGGCCTCTGAATCCGACAATGCCATCGACGGTAGGTCGCTCGATGTCTGCTTTGTTTCACAACAACCATATTCTCCACAACACCACAACCTTTTCTTCTTGTGATGTTGCAAAATTCTCACACTTTGATGACCTGCAAACTAATCTGCTTCATGTGAAAAACATAAATGTGCTCAAACAATGTGTTAGTTGTTCGCTCATCGCCGAAAGAATGAATTGTTTCAAGTCTTTCTTGTATTCGCACGCCAAACCCTGCTTGAATGTGAGATAACAAACAGCTTGTTGTGTATGTAGGTCACTAGTTTGAATTTATTTGCTAGCGTAATTAAAAAAATTCATATGAAAGTTGGTAGTAGTTTTTTTAATCCTTTTGTTTGGAAATTGATCGTGCATTTTCGTTCTAACTTGCTGCAATCAACAAGACCCTACTAAGGAGCAATCGTCATCGGGAAAGGACGGTACAGTCTGCTTGCGTCGGATGTTCGCGGATGTAGTCTCAAAGGATGATTCAGTACATGGAAAAATACAGAATACTTCTAATGGAATCACTAATAGAATACAACTAGTGAGACCATCTGAAGACATTGCTCGCGATTACGACAGCGGTCATGATAGTGGATCTTCCTCTAATTTTGAGTTTCACAGAGTAGAAAGAAATGTGCCGTGCCCGGGTAGTGGGCACTTCTCCAGGCCCCTCCCCTCCAAGTGGAACGATGCCGAGAAATGGATAATAAACCGTTCGTATTCGTCAAAAAGAGCTTCAGTACAGAATCAAGTAAATCATCCGAATGTTAGTACTTGTGCAAGAGTGTCACCAGAATCTGTGGATTCAAACCAACTTCTCAGTTATCCAACAATAGAAACTAAAAGGGTTGAGTCAGAAGTTGAATCTCTACAAGTTTCAGTTGTGTCTCCTCCCATGAAGAAAGATTTTGATGTGGAAGATCGGCAAATTGCCAATGTATCAGGTAATTCAGATAGTTTTATCCATTACATAAACACTTGGAGATGCTTCAATAAAGTATAAGTGTTTCACAAATCATTTCATATCGAAAAGTTTTGGCAGGATAAGTTGAGCTTAATGTTTCACTTCACTAAAAGCTTCAAGCCTCTATGCAATTAAAAATGGTAAGGTTAAGTGTGTTTGTTTTTCTCATGTAGGTGATCCAACCACTAAATCGGTTTGCATGAGAGACACAGGAACCGAAATGACTCCCATTGCCAGTCAAGATCCTTCCAGGATTGGAACTCCTTCAGGAGCAACCACACCGATGCGTAGCCCAAATTCATCGAGGCCACTAACTCCTCGGAAAGGAGAACAATTGCCACCGGATGATATCAGACTGTCTGAACAAGAGTGCCGCAAAAAAACACGCGATGAGATCGTTGCTCTTGGAGTAAAACTCGGTAAGATGAGCATTGCCAGTTGGGCCAGTAAGAATGACTCTACAAATGATGTCATGGCTCAGAGTGTTGCAGACGCCGCTGGAGAGAATAAATCTGAGTTTGAGGAGCGCGCTGCAGCATGGGAGGAGGCTGAGAAATCACGGCATTTGGCTAGGTTCTGCATCTTTTCTTTTTCAAGATTATTTTGTATGGTAGTTGAAAATTTGATCTTTTGGAGTTCTCGTCGTCTTTCTCAGCTTCAAGCGCCAAGAGATGAAGATTCAAATGTGGGAATGTCACAAAACAGCTAAGTATGAAGGCAAGATCAGGGAAGTCGAGGTAATCGAAAAACATATTTTAGTTCAAATAGATGCAAGTGCAGAAGTCTTCTACGCATAAGAATTAGTTTTGTGCTTTCATGTTTTTTCTTCACAATAAGTCAATAGTGGAGAATTTTACAGATGCAAGTTCAGAAGATGAAAGCACAAGCACAAGCAAAAATGATGAAAAACATGGCGCTGATAAACCAAAAACATAGAGCGAAACTTGCTGCTGCGGAAGCCCAAAAGAACAGACAAGCAGCAAGAACCAAGAAGCAAGTCGAGCGCATTTATCGAACTGGTCGAATACCTCCATCCCATTTTTTGTGCTGCTGGTGGTTTTCCTGAACATGTTACCATTTGTAACTCTGCATGCATAAATATTCGTAACAGAGAAAAATGTGAACTTCCTGTTCACTAGAACATGTTGTGTAGTATTATCCTGGAGAACCAGTTACAAGGTACCAAGTGATGTTTAGGATAGAATGTGGGTTTGGATCTTTTACATGTTACAAAGTTTCTATATTTTGGTTAAAGCAGGACTAGTTTTTTTGGTTGGTGTTCATGTACTTGTAACCTATTTATGAAGTGTAGATGCCTATTCTATTGTTCGTGTTGTTTAACTTGAATAAGTGTTTAAAGTATACGTGCAGAAAAACAGACAATCGGTCGACCGGATGGAGTGATTCGGTCGATCGGATGTGTGTTGAATTTGTCCAGCAAAGTGCTTGTTCTTTTTTGGTCGACCGGAATCTAGGATTCGGTCGACCGGGCACACAATTGGAGTTGGACAAAAGTTACTGTTGTTTTTCGGTCGACCGGAACTTTGGATTCGGTCGACCGGAAACGTTCGAGGAGCTGGGAGAAAAGTGCCTGTTGAAATTCGGTCGACCGGAACTTAAGTGTACGGTCGATCGATTATGCACTTGCGCAAGCTAGAAAAATTACTGTCGATTTTCGGTCGAATGAGACTTCAATTTCGGTCGACCGTTTATGATACAGATACAGTTATTTAATCGGTCGACCGGATCACCCGATCGGTCGACCGTTTGACCCAATTTTGCCCACGTTTTGCACATTATTCCACCCGTTTTTAGTGCAACTTGTACTTCTTTTGGCCTCATATGTAATGGCAATTTCGTCCCTTTTGATATAGAATTGATTCCTATTATTCACTTTTGTTCTTGAGAGAAAAGAGAGAGATAGCATCCTTGTGATTCGGTAGGAGAAATTTGAGCCGGGTTTTCTTCGTCGGTTCGTTCGCGTCTCCTGTAAGCATCTCTTGTAATACGTTTCTCTATAGTGGATTTGAGTTGTGTCGTCCGTGATTTTTCCCGCATTGAGTTTCCACGTTAAATATTGCGTGTTTTGTGTGGTTTGGATTTCGGATTTGCATTTTGTTCTCAAGTTTAGCCGATTGGATTCGTTAATTTTGTTCCGCTGCGTATTTGGGATTGATTTTAATTCCTAACAATTCGGACCAGTGCAACACAAACTTCAATCTCAATTGGACAATGAACTAAAGTTTCTTACAGCTTAGGTGCAATTCTCTTGTATAACATCATCAATTTGTAAGAGCGAAAACCTCACGTAAAGGACACACTATTCCCAGATAAGCACTGTCGTGTTTTGCTGCTGTGTTTTGCACAACGCTCAACATTATTAGATTGTTGATTAAGACTCCAAACAAACTCCACCGAACTACCTTGTCAATACAACTGGTTGGGCAATTGGATTGTGTCCAACCCAATTCTGAAAATAGAAATAATTATAAAGAAATGTTTAGTATGAATCGATTGGAAATACATCATAAAGTAATAGATGCAAGTAGAACGGATACTCTTGTTACAAACGATCACCATAAGTTTTTTAATTAGACTAGGAGCAGAAGATGTCATAACTAAAAGTACAAGCAAAACCTGGAAAATAATACCACAAAATTAAGGGTTCAGTCCTCATTCGAAAAATATTACGATTACTCTAGCGTAGCGCTCTCGGGCTTCAGTAGTCCAAAGACCCAACCGAAGTGATTCCATTCCCTAAATTTCTAGAGTCTTGCTTGCTGACATACTCATCACAGCTGCTACTAGAGAGCCTATTTACAGTAATGGAGCTCGTGCTGTCGAGCCCTTGCTTTCCCATATGTAGAACATCCTGGGGGGAGAGAATTTTTATGCAGGA
The DNA here is from genome assembly GCA_963682175.1 of Triglochin maritima. Taxonomy (NCBI): domain Eukaryota; kingdom Viridiplantae; phylum Streptophyta; class Magnoliopsida; order Alismatales; family Juncaginaceae; genus Triglochin; species Triglochin maritima. The sequence goes on from OY821775.1 coordinate 3,055,478, forward strand.
GACATTATTCACGAATTCCCTGCAAAAAATATATTATTAGAATAATGAACAAGCTAGCTTTTCCTTCATTACCGCCAACCTTGTAGGAAATCTTCGCTACATGTAAAGCAACAAAGATTTTAATGCCACTCATGTTTATGTTGTACTAACCGAAAGGGTCTTCAAAGTGGATTAGTATTGTTTTTGGGCAATCTACCTATTGTCTCATTGATTTCATCATATGTTCTGATAAACAGCCTTAGTTTTTGCTTGTTTTCAAGTGTGAGCTAGAGGCAATTATTACGGAACAATCTTTTGGTCTGATATTGATGCTAAGTTGCCTTTTGGATTCATAAAACATTTCTTGTGACGCTTGATCGAAAATCACTTGGACAAATGAAAGCACTACAATGTAGAACTGCTGTGATTCGTAAATCTACAGATTCTAACAACAATAGCTGAATAAATGCAAGCCAGAATGAGGCCGTGATACCCTATTGTGATAGACAATCACTTTAACCTAAATAAAAACAGACGCTTCAACCCATCATGCAGTGATTGTCAATTATGACTTCTAATGAAGATGCACATTACTACCATTCTAGCTACAATCTGGGAAACCTTTCTCGACCACAATTATGGGCATCAACTCCTTGATGTCTTCATCTACTATTCTTATCTCTTATCTTAAACTTTCATCCGAAGACATTTTGGTGAGTTTTCTAATAACAATGGCCAGAAGTGAACTGCTTATCAAAAGAGTGAAAGGAAAGGGAGTGCTTTGCACACAAAAAGTGAAAGGAAAGGACGTACTGCCAAGGACCATCACCAACGAGAAGTATATCATCTTCTCTGTCGATGAATACAAGCTGCCAGCCTGATCTCAAAGGGTCGTCTAACTGGCCTTCAAGGCCAAACATATGCCCAAGCTCACTCCGCAGCTCAGGATAGCTGCTGAATCTGGATATATCCAATGACCTTCCGAAAGACCCTGATTTGTAAACCTATTGACACGTAGCAACAAATTATTGAAATTATCAACAAGAAAATACTGCCATAACAAGCTGAAGAGTGAAGATGCAACAAGAATTATATATGATGAGAATAATACAATTCTTACGTACAAAAGTTTATAGAGCATGTTAACGTTACCTTAACAAATGTGCCATTTTGGGGATTTACTTGACCCACATTTTCGGGGGTTTGGATGAATCTTGATTCATCCAGGCAACTCGAGGATGTGATAGCTGGATTCAGTGGGAAACTACTTTCTGCAGCAGTGACGAAGTCAGAAGCAAATGCTGTCGTGGTTGAAGGAGTCTGGGTGACAATATTCCTCATATTTGTGATGCCATTTTGGCCTAAAAGAGAGGGGTCTATGTTAACACCAAACAACAGATTATTTTGTGCATCACAACCGGGATCTTGGTCCACCTGACAGTCCTTTCTATTATATCGAGGCAGTGCAGCAGAAGGTTGAGATATGCTCGTTTGGGATAATCCCAGACGATCAAACTGAGGCATGACACATTGATCTCCAGAAGAAAGTGGAGCATCAATTCCTATTCGCTTTGGTACCCAGCCACCAGAAGAAACCAATGGATTCGACATCTGCAAGTTCAGAATACGAGATGCCTCCCCTGGGAAAAATGAACTCAAAGATCCATTTAAAGCAGATAGATCAGTTGTCGTGACAGGGTTGACAGAGGAATCCGGAAAGTTTTGCTGCTGAAAATGTGTTGAGATTGGGCCAGAAACAAGCTGAGACAGATTTGATACAACATGAGGATTTTGTTGGTTGGGCAACTCCTGGGACATCTCATTGCCCGGCTGATGTTTCTTAAGAGGCGGTTGGTCTTGTGGTTGCGACGTTTGGTGCTGATAATTTTCTTCTGAAAATTGCTGCTGCTGCTGCAGTGGTGGCGGAATATTCTGTTGTGATTGCTGGGGCAATTGTTGCTTTGCCCGATTAAAACTCCCATGAATGTTCTGAAATGAGGCTTGCTGTGGCAACTGCTGCAGGACTTGACTAGGCAGTATGGGAGCTGATCCATTGGGGAAATTTTGAGGCTGCTGGAACTGCAACATAGCGGATGTTTGCCTGGAAGTATCTGTACCTCCCATCTCCTGCAGCGCAGCATGAGCCATTGCTTGGTACATCTCTGGTTGCACGCCGAGCAGGGAGGATCCAAGTCTTGGCTGCATCCAAGGTGAAATTCCACCACCTTGGAAATTCAAGGATTGTGTCCTCCAGTCTCCAGCATTGTGGAGCCACATCAAGGGAGAATTCAGGCCCATGCCATCATCTCGCATGCCTGTGAAACCAATATAATTAAGAGATTATATGTCAGAGTAGTATAATACTTTATTTTGTAGTGCTGAGAAAGTGATTAGTAGTTAATTTAGTAGTGAATTAGTAGTGAAATCTACCATTAAGAGAAGGAAGTCCTGACGGCCATGGACGTTTAAGTCTAAGAGGAAATGAAGAAGGGTACATTGGGAATGTTGTTAATGGTTCAATCTCCCAAAGTGACACTCTCGGTTGCCTCTCCGCAGCTGTTGATTCATCCCAGCCAACCTACACAGGGAACATATTTGAGAACAACCTAGATCCAGAAGCCATGTGGAGTATAAAGTGTATAAATGTCAAATACCTTGACAGAACGCCAATGTGAGTTTGGCCATCTCACCGGATCTAGATCACTTATTCCAGTAATGGTTCCCATGTATCTGCTCATCAAACAGTCGAAATTAGTGTTTACACCACATAAATAATAAGAGAAAACAATGTCAGGTCGGAACAAAAAATAAAAGAAAATATAGAAGGAAATACCTGCGAACACTCGATTCCTCCGTCTCAAAGAGCATACGGAAGCGCATACCAACAGACACTCGAGTGTGGTAAATTGCCTTTACATATTTAGCTAGGGGGATGACGAACTCAGATGGGCTTGCTCTATTAGAAAACATTACAATAAAGAACTACACCTGCTCAACAAAAACAAGAAACAAATAATGAGATACTAAATTCAAACCTTGGATTGTAAAAGATAGTGAACCGGCTGTTGGTTGAAGCAGCATGAGCGGCAGCAGCAAGAAGGCCTATGTGCATGCTATCACTTGACAAAACAGATGAAGGCATGACTGCTTGAGGTCGATTGGCACGTCGAATACCAAGAAGAAGTTGATTGTTTTCATTCCTATTAAAGCATGACATTTGAAAGTTACAAGTAAACTGGGAGAAATATATACGGGGTTTAATTGACTTTATAACAATACGATCAGATCAAATGAAGAGAAAGGCCATGTCTTAGCTTTAAAGTGCACCAACCATATAAAAAGGACAGAGTCACCAGCTACAAGTCTCTTTGCACTGACAAATACACTCCATCCAGTTGTAAGGAGATGTCTCTTAGGCTGACCTGCATTGAGGTTTGAGAAGAAGAAAGGTGAACATCAAAAGGATGTTCAATAAACAAAGTTTAAGGCCCTACAACGTGGTCGTAGCTCCTTCTTTAATAGCACCATGACTTGAATCTCTTATACAACACATCACAATATAAAGAATAAACGTGAACAACAACCCAAGGATCAGGAAACAACCAAAGCAAACTGCTATTTACCGCGATATAGAACATAGAAAAATACTAAAATTTAATTATCATAATAAACATCCGAATCAAAAAAATTAAAAATATTCCTCCCAAAATTTCAAGAATAACTCTTTAGGTCTTGTGATAATTCTAATAAAAAAGAGCTGAACCTCCATGTGTTGCATACTTGCATGAAACAAAATAAAAGCATTCTGAGGTTATTTTTACGATAAGCAAAACTTAAATGAATATTCAACAAGCTGAGATGCAGAATGAAATTGGTGTCTTTTTAATAGTTTTATCTACTTACCATGAATAAAAATAGTGAAGTGGAAAATCTGCATGGTAATTCTGCTAAAAGACAATACGCTGATTGACTTTGTGGTGTATGTACATCATACTGCGACATTCATCATAGAACTATGAAAATGATTTCTTCAGCTATTGCAATGCTGCAGCCTTCCAAGGATATATATATAGATACATACTTTCTTTTACATAATTCAATCGATGGTGTAAACATAATATTTAGTTATTGGACCACAAACAACTTCCAAAATTTATCAACCATCCATTGGTAGTATCAAATAAATTGCAATGGCTGCATCTATGATATGTTAAGTTGTCATTGTACATCATACAACATCCTAATTTAGTATTATATATATACACACATCAGAAAATAAATAGATTGCATAATTGCATAAAGCTGAAACTTCAGGCCAGCTTACCGCGAAATATATGCCGGAACTTCCATTCATTATCATGTAGATCCTTTGCAATCAACTCTTGACAAGGAGGTTGTTGGGAAAAATCCTGATTGTACAATAAATTAGCACAGGCATATGTGCCGAGTGTAGACCAAAAGCACCTAATTATGGGACATACCAAAGGAGGAAATACTTTCTCAGCTGCCCGGCGTGGAACGGAGAACCCTCCATGGGTACTTGTGTCACTAGCTGTTAATGTTTTACAGAAGTAATTGGTCGGCTGTTTGCTCAGTCCACCTAAATCGGCAGGAAGGTAACTCTCCTTTTGCTCATCCTACAATAGTTATCAACAATTATAAGAAAATCTATCACCCAATAAGGAAGTGTCCCCAATTAAATATTACAAAGAAACAAGGGAAAAGGTTAAGTTATTACTGGGCTTAGTGGCTGCAATGTCATCTGAGCATATACTTCGTCTGTCTCAACGTCGGCCTGAAATTAACTTTTGACAAGTTAATAAATTTGATAAACAGGAAAAAAAAACATCATCCCTAAGACATAAAGTTTGCGGTGAAGCTTACATGCATGGTCACATTGTGAAGCTGGCAGATGAGCTGTGGAGGTAAGTTTGGATAATTAGGTATATGGCCATCAACTTCCTTGTTGGTTGAAGCAGCAACCTGCACCATAGCATAATTATACTACAAATAGTTAATGTTCTGCTTTAAATCCCAAGTCCTTCCCCATGCTTCACTGCCAATTGAAAATGATGGAAGAGAGAAGATAGCAAGGTATGGACTTAGTGAATCCTCGAAGTGATACCAGAAGGAAAATTCAGCAGTCAGCATTTACCTTGGGGTGCTCAGGAAAGGCATAACCTTCCATGGAGTGATACTTGACAAATGGCAAAGAACGTGCTATGTCTCAAATTTTGAAAACAAAACCATTTTTACCGGTGAAGCAAAATCAAATTTGTTACACTGTTTACCATCTTATTTTCTATAATGAATTGTGCTATACTGCTATGGACTCACTTGACATGAACACGAAGAAAGAATGAAAAGTTAGAGACTTAAGAGTGGAAGGTCTAAAAGTAATAATTACCTCCACAGAAAACATGCTTAAAAGTAAACTATGTCCCTGTGGAAAGTAGAATTGTTTGAATTGAACAGCAAGAAATGCAGAATTAGACATTGGGTTCATTAAGTGCAGCATAAAATTTCATTAATAAAAGCTGTCTAGCTAACCTGCTCACTGTGTCCCTGTGGAAAGTACACAACACGACTTCCAACAGCAGGTAATGAAATAAGAGGACCAGAACACGCATGCCACAGCTCGGAGTTCAGACACCTCTTTTCTCCTGTGGAAGATGTCAAGAAATCAGAACGTCTTAAGGCATATTCAAAACTCAAGTAACTTACAAAGATCATAATCAACCCCAAACAGCGAAGGACACTACTAGAATCAATGGTATTTCCATAAAATTAACATCTTATGCCCATTCAACAGACACACATCTAAATTTCAAGCAAACTCCCATCATTAATTCTTCCTGCAAGTAAAAATCAATGATTCCATATCCAACTGTAATGGTAAGGTCACTACAAAGAACTAATGCCCCGTGTTTAAATTTCATTTATCTCAGCATGTCTCTCAATTCTAAGTTTCCAATGAACACCAATTGCAATATCTCCCCAAACTCCAATATCTATTCCTTTCAACCAGACACCTTATATGTTGATTCTTCCTGCAAGTAAAATTCAATGATTCTCAGTGTCTCACAAGATAACACAATTTTTGCATTATTTAAGCATAATGAACCTGAGATCTCCTAATTGAAGAGATTATAAGAATGGTAAATTAGAATATATTTTTAGTGGGTAAAGTAAGGTCATTGAACTATTTCTCGATCCATGTAATAGGTAGGATATTTTAGTGTTCAACATCCAACGGAACAATTGACATCCATCAAAAGGCAAATAGGTTAGTATGGTCATTGGCTTCAATTTTGATTTTCTAATCTTTCTTAATATGGATCAGTTGGTTTGGCGTTGTTGCAGGTCAGAGTACAATTGTTAGCAAACATGGCTGCCTTCAAAATCACTCCCCAATTTATACAAGCTTAAAGCATAATTGTGTTGTCACCAAAAAAGGTAATACCTGAAACCCAAACCATATTGGTTTGCAACATGAACTCTCATCCGGTACAATATTTTGTGAATGCAAAGTCAACAACAAACACGTGAACGACTCTTAACTGTAGTTTCTTTTTTCAACAGACAATGGATTGTTTTCTGTTTCGAACTACTGAATTACATTACTTTTAGTTCAGTAGTAACACAAACTGGTCTTTTTTTAGAATTGATTGAAATAATTATAGTAAGTGCCCTATAGTGAAGTAGGGATATTGGGACTTTTCATTCTCCAATATTGAAGAGAAAATTATATAAAAATAAGCAATGTCAGTTCACAAGCATTCAAAAAGGGTAACCACAAGGTAAATAGACCTTACCTTCCAGCGACTGATGATCAAGTTCAGAGGATGAAACCCTCATGTTTGGAGTAGCAGATGTCCTTGCAGCCGACATTTCTAGTTCTTCGCCAAATACCGAACTCTACTGAACCAATTCTCCCAAAACAAACCAACCATCCAAGCCCCCAAAAAAATCCAAAGTGCCTTCTCAGTGAACTTATTTTGTTCTTATCTTTCCAGGACAAGACTAAGCCTTCTTGGCCTTGAAAGGTTCAAACTGCTATTGACAGAAATATTATCTTCAATTTCCAAAGCTGACTAGAAAATCTCCCCACTTATTGCAGCATACTTACTTCACGTCAAGATAACTCAGTTAATGCAAAATCCATGGACCCCAAGCCAACTCTCACCCAAATCCACTTTCTACTCTCATCAGGCAATGTGATAATTTCCACCCAATCCGACGGCAAATCTCGAGCAACGCAAACTTCAAACTGCAACAGTCAAAACCAACTTCAAAGACTAAAACACAACACCAAAACGCAAAAAGTGGAGCAAAGAAAGATATCAAATTTAGCAGCAAACACTCCCCAAAACCACCTCAAACCTCCAAACATCAAAAAAGGGCAACTTCACAATCCTAACCACAAACCCCAATCCCACCGCAAGATCCCACCTTTACTCAAATTCCAGAAGAAACCCACCCCAAATCGCTCGTTTTCCAAAAACCCCTGATTTCGGGCACCAAATCCGGAGCTCTCTTCACGAACCCTAACTTCGAAACCGCGGTCCCCTCGAAGGCTCCGACCTCAGAAGGGCGGTCGGAGGGCAATGGGGGCGTCCCCGGCGAGGCGTGGGGAGGGCATGAGGGTGGTGTTTCGTGTAGAGAGAGAAAGGGAAATTTGGTTTGGTGCTGGTGTGGTGTTCTCTACTTGCTTCTGCTGCTGCTACTTCCGGTTGTTTGCTTCTTTCTCTCTCTCTCTCTAGCTTTTTTATTGCATCCCTTGTTCCAATCACTGTGTTTCTCTCTCTTACTTTCTCTCTCTCTCTCTTGGTGTGGCTACTAGTCCTTTTACCGGAGTCATGGTTGTTTTTTTACTTCAGTCAAGGGTCTGTTCGGAAACTAACCAACTTTTGACGTATTAAGACTCAAAACTAACGTCTAAAACGTAATTATAAGTTATAATATTTCTAGCGTTGAAAATTTTAACTTAAAAGATATTATTTAATATAAAGTTAAAATTTAGTTTCTTGTCTCGGAGAACTAAAACCGAGAACCAAAAACTTATTTTTCATCCTTTTTTGACTTTTTACAGAAAAAATTAGTTTTACTCCTCAAGTTTACTTTTAAGAAGAAAAATATCGTAAGTATTCATCTCCAACAAGGAAAAATGTGTCATTTCGAATAAAACTGAAAGAATTCATCACTATAGGTAGTGTTTGGATGTATGATAGGGAAAAAATCAATTTTTATGAGAAATTTGTTCATCCATACCCATCTCTTGTTTAGTTTCTTGCTTTGTTGTGTAAAATGTGGACACCAAGAAAGTGTAATGGACATCTATCAAAACTCGTCTAAGTATAATCACTTACTTTTGAAAAATTACCAAAACGTCAAACGCTAAAAGTTAATACGAATGCGGAATGGTCCCGAATTGAAAATAAGTGTTAAAAAGTTAATACGAATAGTCCCGAATTGAAAATACGTGTTGACATTTTTTACGCTTGGGAAATTCTTACCATGCTTCCTTGAAAAAATATGCATACCATTTTCAAATTAATATATCTTGACATTTTCCCATTGAAACGAGTCTTACATTTTCATTTATATGATTCGTTAAAGGAAAGACTTTAAATACTTGAGAACTATTGTTGTTGTCGACGAAAATATGCCATCTATTAACGTTTATTGGTATGTTTAGGTTGGTTTTTTTGGGTTTTGTACACGTAGATTATTTTCAATTTTGTGTTTGCAAAACCTTCTTATTGTATCGACAAGCTGGTATCAAACAGGATTTTCTGCGAAACCTTCTAAACCTTCCCGGGGAAAAGAATAAATGAAAACTAAAATTCTTAAGCAAGTAAATTCATATAGATTGAAAACTGAAAGTCAGCAAAATAATATAAATTGAAAATCAAAGTTTTGAGCTTTTTTCGAACTACCATTAATGCTGATTGGAGGTCTAACAAAGATGACGTCGACATGGAGAGGGACAAAAAAGAATTATGTAAATTTTCATATATACATTGATATATTTAATGAGGCAAAATGCATCTCAGAATGTTAAATTAAGTTAAAGGTGTAAAACTAGTCATAATCATCTAAACGCGTCGAAACAAATTACGGATTGTTTTGACGATATAGTATCGTTTTTTTGTTGTTATTATTATTACCAAAAGTCCAAAACTAAAAAACGAAATCAATATATAATATAAAAGCCATCATCGTGGGTCCATCCTCCTAAACACATTTGAACATTTAATACTTCAACATCCTACATATTTTATTTTAGGAAATTTTTTCAAAATAAAATTTTTTTTAAAAAAATTTGCCAAAATAAACCTCCACTAAAAATAATTATCAAACTAGACCCGCTGCCACCACGTGGTGACACGTGGCGGCGGCGGGTTTTGTTTTTTTGTGCATAAAGAACTCGGCATCACCAGTGCCGAGTTCTTCTTGGAATAACTCGGCACTGGTGATGCCGAGTTCATTCTGGGAATTCCGGGCTAGTTCCCAGATCAAACTCGGCATCACCAGTGCCGAGTTATTACAAGAAGAACTCGGCACTGGTGATGCCGAGTTCAACTTGGTTTTTTATTGGTCAACACTTGACAATTTTTACTGATGTGATTCAAATAGAACTCGGCACTGAGAGTGCCGAGTTCTAAAGGCATAACTCGTCGTTACTAACGCCGAGTTCACTTAAAAAAAAGTGAACTCGGCGTTTCCAACGCCGAGTTCCGTCGGGCTATAAAAGCAGCCCGACGCCCCCAACTCTCCCCTTCCGCCGAGTTCTCGAGTTTTGAGGTTAGGGTTTCGAATTTTTTTCGTTTTTCACCGTTTTCTTGCATTTTTTATGTATTAGGATGATATACATTGTTGTTTTAGGTATGATTGTGGTGTTTTTGTTGGTTTAGGAACCCGTTTTGGTGCAAAATCGAAATCGAATTTGGGTTTTTAGGCAAAACGTTTTATTTTTTCTTTTTTAGTTGATTATTGAATTTAGTTTTGTTGATCATAGTTCTACGGTAGTCATCTTAAAAAAAGTTCAAATTAAGTATGATTATTGTGATTAAAATTAGATTTTTTGTTGTTATTTATGTTTGAATGTATGTTAAATTGAATGAATGTAAACGTAAAAGTGCTTTATTTGTGTTTAAATGTATGTGACTTTGAATGTATGTGAGTATTGAAGTTTGTAGTCTTGTTAGTTTTCCCAATTTACCAATATGAAAAATATAGGGGATGTTCTGTCAAATTTTTTAAAAATTCTCTGACATGATTCGTAACGTTGTTTATTGTAGTTGATTTTATTGGAGAGATTGTTCGACGTTTACAGTCATTTGCTTCTACACTCGATTGAGGTAATTCTCAACTTTTAAAGTCATTTAAACTCGGCATTCTCAACTTTTTAAGTAGTAAGTAATGAAGAACAACCATCTCATTTTTTAACTTGTTATGTACAGATGGAGGTTGGTGGTTCCAGTACTGGTTCAGTTAGAGGTAGCTACGCTTCACAGGGTCCGGTAGACAGATCAGTGTTGGTTTTGCAGGCCAACCACAAGTCAGACTTGTTCAAAGATTTTGTAAGTATTTTACATTTTCAAATTAAATATTTGCGCGTGAGTTTCAATATTCTGAAAGTTATCTAAATTTATGCAGAAGGATGTTGATGGTGTAAAATGCGTTGAGCATGGATCGAAGCTCAACGCATGGCAGATCACTGATGAGAGGATGTTGTTCCTGCTAGATATGGCAGGGTTTGACACAGTAACTCGGTTGGGCAGAGTTCAGTTGGATCATACGTTGCTGGGGGCGATGGTCGAGCGTTGGAGACCGGAGACTCATTCATTTCACCTGCGACATGGTGAGATGACGTGCACATTGCGTGACATCTCGATGATTACCGGCTTGCGCGTAGATGGATTGCCGGTGTGCGAGTCTCAGGAGTACGATTGGTCAGAGGTTTGCATGGATTTATTGGGTCAGGTCCCCGATGATTTGGGTCGTAAGGGTTCCGTAACTTTGGGTTGGTTGCAAGCTCAGTTTCAGCACTTGCCTTTTGATGCTGACGAGGAGACAGTTACACGACACACCAGAGCCTTCATTTTGTTCCAGCTGGGATGCAGTATATTGGCAGATAAGAGTGGCACGATGGTTCACTTGAAGTACCTATCCTTGCTTGGAGATTTGGCAGTCGCATCGGAGTACAGTTGGGGTAGTGCGGCTCTGGCCCACTTATATCACATGTTAGACGAAGCCTCACTGATTCCGACGAAACATTTGTGTGGTTTTCTTACGTTCCTGCAGTTGTGGTGTTGGGAACATCTACACATTGGCAGACCTTTGAAGAGGAGACCTTTAGCATACCCGGAGGACGACAGGGCACCATTAGGTGCCCGTTGGAGACGACCAAGAACATTCAAGGGTAGTGCGAAGACCAAATACTCACTTGAAATCGGTTACGCTAAAGCATGGCATGCTAGGCAAAAAGCGTTGAACCGAATATATGGTGCCGAAGAAGACAGTTTTAAAGATTTGCGAAGGTTCGTCACAGTTCTCTGTCAGAATAATGAAGGATCTGTTGTCGAAATAGAGTCTGTCCAGATAAATTCAGACGAGGAGATGTTTAAGCGTGTATTTTGGGCGTTCGGGCCTTCAATTAGTGGGTTTCATTATTGTAGACCCGTTGTCAGTGTGGATGGAACGCACCTCTATAGCAAATATAGAGGTTTATTGCTAATTGCTGTGGGCACAGATGCAAACAACGGAATTTTTCCTTTGGCATTTGCTGTTGTAGAGAGCGAGAATACAGAGTCGTGGACGTGGTTCCTTCATTTGCTGGCAAGTAGAGTTACAAGGCGACCCGATTTGTGTATTATCACCGACAGATTTTCGGGAATAAATGCTTGTGTGCGAGCCGCATTTCCACCTTCGGAGGGCCATGTACATCGATTCTGTCTTCGACACATGAAAGCAAATCTTGCTAAACATCGAAATTGCAAGGAAAGATTGGGACAAATCAAGTTTTATGAAGCGGGTAAAACTCATTCATTTATGAAATTTGAAGAGTTAATGAAGGCTATTGCAGAGGAACATAAGCCGATATACGAGTGGATTCAACATCAAGGTCCTTTGGAAAGATGGACTTGTTGTCACGACGGGGGTCGACGTTTCGGATGTATGACAACTAACATGTCAGAAAGCTTCAACAATGTCTTACGAGGGGCACGCGGTATGCCAATTACAACCATGATTTTGATGACCTTTCTCCGCTTGAACAAATTCTTTGTTAAAAGAAGGGACGTCGCCGAGTCGTGGAATGAAACATATGTACCGACAGTCCACACCGTGGTGATGGCAAACAGCAATCTGGCCAGAACACATACAGTAACTCGGTACCACCAGCTGATGTACCAGGTTGAAGCCAATGACCAGAAAAAATACCTCGTGAAATTTGAAGAAGGAGTTATTACTTGCACTTGTGGATACATAATTGCAATGCACGTCCCATGTTCACATGTACTAGCAGTTTGCAGTGGCAGACATGCAAATGTCAACACTTCACATTTGGTGTCCCCGTATTATGAGGTTCAAATGTACAAGGAGGCGTACAAACCGATATTTATCCCAATTCCTGATGTGAGGTATTGGCCAGATCGAGGCACCATCACAATGAAGCCTCCCCAAACCAAAAGACCTCCCGGTCGGCCTAAATCAACGCGAATCCGAAACGAGATGGACGAACACTCTGGAAGAAAGGTAAGGTGTGGGAGATGCGGCGGTATAGGGCATAACCGAAAGCGATGCAAGGAACCTATATAGCAAAATATTTTGTATGTAACTATTTAGTGAGACGAATGAATGTAAGAGTTGATTAATTGTAAGACTTGTAATGTATTTGTAATGTATTTTGTTATGACTTGAATGAATGTACGACTTAAATCCTTTTTAAGAGTTGATCAATTGTAAGACGATAATTGTAAGACGAATGAATGTAATGTATTTTTTAGGACCGCAAATTTGCCTACTTAAGCCTATTGAATTGGACTTCTGCCTATGAAACTCGGCATCTAGAATGCCGAGTTCTATTGTAGACATGGGCCACCTGGCCGTCACCCATTTTCACACAAGATTTGAGTGCCAGGAGAACAGGACCAAATAGAACTCGGCATCCCCAATGCCGAGTTCTATCTGAATCACTGTTCTCCTGGCAACTCAATTCGACTGGAATGTCAAGTGTTGGGCGATAAAAAATCAAATCGAACTCGGTATCACCAGTGCCGAGTTCTTCCAAAGCGAACTCGGTATCACCCGTGCCGAGTTCTCTCTGGGAGAACTCGGCATCACCAGTGCCGAGTTCTATTTGAATCACCTCAGAAAACGTCAAGTGTTGACCAATAAAAAATCAAGTAGAACTCGACATCACCAGTGCCGAGTTCGTCCAAAGAAAACTCGGCATCACCAGTGCCGAGTTCTCTCTGGGAGAACTCGGCATCACCAGTGCCGAGTTCTCTCTAGGAGAACTCGGCACTGGTGATGCCGAGTTCTCTATGCACAAAAAAACAAAACCCGCCGCCGCCACGTGTCACCACGTGGTGGCAGCGGGTCTAGTTTGAGAAATACTTTTGTTTGAGGTTTATTTTGAGAATTTTTTTAAAAAAAATTATTATTTTGAAAATTTTTCCTTTATTTTATTTGTTTAAGATGTGACATGCCATGTGCCGATGTGCGGATGGGCCTTTTTTTTTAAAATAATCGGACGTGCCTCTCATCGCACACTGAATCACTGATACACTGATTTCTTCCTGGTAGTAGTAATACATCATTTCAAACTTTTGGTAACTTTATTCTCACCAATCCAGAAGCATATCCAAATTTCCAATGAAAAGAGAAAAAACCAGAAGACCCAATATTGTTACTTGTTAGCATTAAGAATCGTATAAGTAGATGCATTTTGATATAAGTCTGACTTAGCTTATCAATGTTAATTATTTCTCAATTTGAAGTTGGGCAATTCAATGAAATCCACTCATCTCACTTATAAAATCGTCTTTTTCTTGAAAAAAAAGAAGATACCCCTCTATTTTATGCTGATAAATACTGAAGGGGCAAAATATTTAATTATCTTGTTGAGCATGTGAAAAAAGAAAAGGCATATGACTTTCAACGTTGCATTATTTCATTCTGAATATCTGGCTTTTGTTGACCACAGTATCTGTATCCAACACATGTCACTGAGTTTAACAGTCCAATAATTTTCCTTCTTTTTCACAATATATGTACAGTGACATTAATGCTTGTAGTGTTTTTTTCTCTCAAAACCTAAAATTATAGCCAACCAACTGCAAATGTATGTTTTATTTACTTCTCATTGGTCTTTAACTTGTTTTTTTCTTGATCATCAGAATGGGCTGAGAATAGAAACCAATGGCATTTGTTTGTTTCTACAACTTTGCAAGATTTAATGCCCCAAGTTATTAATTTTTGAAAAAAATGGCATGGCCATTTTGTTTAGGATATTGGATTTGTAAGGGAGTTGGGAAACAATAAGGCATGGAGAACTTGCATAACTAATAAGAGGAAATGTTAAAAATGTTTGGAACCCACATCCCACTTTTTGAATCAATAAAATATAGTTTTTGGTATAATGATAAGTGGGTCCCTTAATGGTTTGGAATTAGTATTGCCACTAAGCTCGGATTAGTGACCTTTGTGTTTTGAAGAAGACTAACGACCTTTGTTAGTGATAGTTTTATTCATCAGTGGGATGTGTACATGATGACATGATGAGTCAAAGCCCTTCTGTTTTAAGAAGGACAAATTAAGTACATAAAATAATCATCAAGGCTCTTAATGATATTTTTTTGATAACTCAGTATAACAAAATGCCTCTTAATTAGGCTTTTAGAACCACTTGTAATGTAACCAATGAGATATTAATGATCGTGGTTAGGTAGACGCCTTACCATTTTTAGCTTGCTATTACAAATGTAATCGAATTAACTTTCTTTGTTGAGAGCTCGTTGTGCTAAATAATTATATACTTATAGAATGTCTTCACACAACAATAACAACAACAAAGTCTTTTATCTCAAACTAGTTGGGATATGCTAGAAATGAAATTCTAAGGAGTCACGGTTCAGGCACATGAATCGTCTTCTTCTACGTGTTTCTATCCAATGCAAATTCTCGAGGAACATTACAATCTTTTAAATCTCTTTTGACTGTTTCCTCCCAAGTCAATCGTGGTTTGTCCCTTCCTCTTTTTATGTCTTTGATCTGATTCAATATCCCTCTTCTTATAGGTGCCTCCATAGGTATTCTTTGTACATGTCCATATCATCTCAGTCTGTGTTGGATAACTTTCTCTTCCATTGGAGTCACTCCAACTCTCTCACGAATGTCTTCATTTCTAATCCGATCCATTCGCGTATGGTCACACATCCACCTCAACATCATCATTTCAGATACACTCATATTTTGTATATGTTGTCTTTTAGTGGCCCAACATTCCGCATTATATAACATTACAGGTCTTATTGCGGTTCTATAAAACTTTCCTTTTAACTTAAGTGGAATTTTCTTGTCACACAAGACACCTGAGGTTTGTCGTCATTTCATCCATCTCGCTCTAATCCTATGATTAATATCTTCATCGATCTCTCCATCTTTTTGAAGTATTGATCCAAAATATCTAAAAATAAAAATAAAAAATTGTTCTAAATTCATTCATTTAGATGATTTTGCATTTTACATTTGCACTTTTAGAGTAATATAACTTCATATTTTTTGCATTAAGGTACCTAAATGTTATAATGCTCAATGGAAGCATAATAAAGTGAATTAGTTTGTGATAGGCTCGACAAAATCATTATACTAGCAAACCATTTGAAATCAAGTTTCGACGAGTCTAAGTTCAAGCCAAACCAAAAGTTTCTTAGACCATCACTAACCATGACCTGAACGACCCGGTCATCAGCTCTCTCTCTTCAAAATCAGCTTTCTCTCTCTTCCACATCAGCTTTCTCTTTCCTCAACCCACATTCTTCTCTTTCCTACACTATTCATCTCTTAACCACAACCCAACACAACCCACAACAACCTACCTCTCTCCTCCACGTCATTTCAGGGTCCATCTTGGTAAAAATTTAAAAAAAATTAAAAATTTCTAAAACATCAAAACAATTATAAAACGAATTTTCAAAAAAAAATTATAAAAAAACTCAAACAAAAAAATTAAAAAAATCAAAAAAAAAAAACAAATTCAACCCGGACGCGCCACGTGGCGCGTCCGGGTTGGCTAACCCAGACGACCCAGGCATCTTCGACCGTGAAAAATCACGGTTAACAAAACAAAAATTACGGTCATGAATGACCGACCTCTGGACGACCGTAAAAAATCAGCGATAAGGGATGCTCTTAAAGTTCATGACCCCAGCTTGACTCTCTTTGACTGACAGTAGAAAAGTTTTTTGCTCAAAAGGCAATGCTTTTGAAGAGAAGAAAATTGTAACTGCAAAATTGACCGAACATCCCTTATTTGATGATATTGTTCGAATGATTGCAACCGTTATGACCTACGTTGTATAACAAGAGCTTCTCAACAACCATGTGGGAGCATATAATTTAGATGGTCCTTTAGCTAATGTTGAGATTTCATGAAAAAGAGCGAGCATCAAATGCGAAAGGACTAATCACTTTCATGTCATTGTGGCAATGTAGTCGGTTGGCAATCAAAGATCATCATGTGGTGGTGAAGAAATGTCTTGATGTGACTACCAAATCCACAAATTTCTTCCGAGAAAACATCCATGATTGGTGTCAAAATCGTGATTTATGAGCAAATCCTACTTGGGTTATTATTTATTAATCATCAAAGTTGTATTCAAATCAAGTGATCAACCATTTAAGACCAATTTGACCTCCATTACATGTGAGTTTTCACCAGTTAACCGATTTAGAAACTTTTTACATGTACTGTTTTTGCTTACACTTGGTATTGCCTTGAAATTATTATTATTATTATGGTCTTCTTGGAGATGATGGATCCAACACGAGTACAATAAAATTCAAATTGCAAGATAATAATCGACAATAATAGTCAAGCATTGAAACTCACTTAATACAATCAAATTACAAAATAACATGTCTTACTACCCCTAAGTGATTATATGAATATGATGCATAACAATACCAATTTAACACACTCCCAACCACACATACAGAAGGTTGGTCATACTTAGTTATTATGAGTTTTTTTTGTTTTACCAAGTTATATACTTATTTAACAAACAAACAAAACTCAATTGATTAATATAGTAGGATAGTTAAGCAGATCCACAAACATTGAACTTACAAGTTCCACGCAATATTCTAACAAGATTAAGAAGTATTAAAAGTAGACATGTCAATTGGGTCGTGTTCGTGTACTATCGTGTCTGACAGTTCTGCATTCGTGTCAAGATTTCGTGTTATCGTGTATAGTATAAATTGAAAAGATTTCAACATGTTTAGATTGAAAATAGTTAAGTGACATATTATATTGATATTTTCATTCTAAATAACATCTTAATTGACTATAATCAAGTAAAAACAATTGATTATCAAACAAAAGATGCAGTTCGTGTCTGTTTCGTGTATAAAAATAACTTATCGTGTGTATCGTGTCGTGTTCGTGTCAAATCGTGTACCAATTATTTTGTATTTATATGTTCACAAAACATCGTAATAAATCATTTCAATCAAACAAAAAATTTCGTGTAAAATCGTGTCTATATCGTGTATCCTTATCGTGTCGTGTCCATGTCGTGTCCAAAATTTACAGGTCTAATTAAAAGTGAAGTTTTAGTCTTATTCCCTTGCAAGTAAAGTAGGTGTAACATATGTTATAGATCCAACTTTCTTTTGCATTGACTACCTATGGAGATGGGACGAACCAATATAAGCCTCATGTCAATTTTGGACCACTCATCATGGGCATACCAATAACTAGTGCCTTCTTCTAGATTTAGGTCAAATCTACACACCTCTTGGACCATTTTCACTTCAATGAGAAGAAAACCATATGGATCACTTTCAATTTATGGCTCTTTCACACGTTATGGTGTGATTAAGTTGAATCTAGACTGACTTGGAGTGATCCTTGAGTTGCTTTCACTTTTCTCTCTTCTCAGTACACGTGTAATGGGTTCTAGATCTTCTCCGATTATTGGAAACACATGCATGGTGAAATGTAGAACACTCTAGTTGTAAAATGTGATAGCGGTGGGAAAGTTAGAAATTAGGCTTTTAGATACTGAATAACTATTCATCATCGTAAAACTACTTAAATCGTCCGTACAGATTACAATTCTGTCCTTCTACCATTTCTACTTATATAACTCTTCATTTCACTCTCCTAACACCACTCTCTCTTCATATTACTCTTATATTCACCAGAAAGAATGTCTCGGAGACCAGGAAAAGAACCAGCGGACGCCCCAGATTACTCAAATCTGGTAAATTACCTTGTTTATTTTAATTTATTTTAATTTTTTTTGGGTGGGATGTCTGCGGGAGGCGGCTCTCACAACGCCTCGCCTTACGTTTGGGCGTCTCCGGTAGACACTCCAAAATTATTATTTTTTAAATTATTTAAATTGATTATAAATTGTGATAAATTTAAAATAAATTGAATATTATGTTAATAATGAATTAAATTAGTTTAGTAAATCCTTTATTGATTATAATTTGTGATAATTACTAAATAAATCGACCATTAAGTTAATAATTAGTTTAATTATTTTAGTAAGGAATTATTGATTAAAATTTGTGATAATGACTAAATAAATTGATTATTAAGTTAATAATTAGCTGTGTACAATTTTATTAAAGGATTATTGATTATAAATTGTGGTAATTGCTAAATAAATTAATTATTAAGTTAATAATTAGTTTAATTATTTTAGTAAATTCATTAACAAAATTTTGTTTTTAAAATTGAATTAATAGTCATTGGGTTACCGTAGAGGAAAAAGGAAATCAATTCCCTTATGCGTGGTACGTAGTATAGTAGATGAGTCAGGTCCACGTCATCCACGTAGACGGGGTATTTCTGCTTTAGTTAGGAGAGAGAGATCTTTTACGTTGTCGTCAGACACCTGTGGATTCTTTCGACGACGAGGATGATTCAGATGAGTTGAGGAGTCACGACGAGAGTGACGATGGGGGTCGGTATGACTTAGAGCCACAAGAGGAGGCGATACATCAGTACGGTCGAGGACGGGGGCGACATTGTAGTCCTTCGGTTGAGTGGGTCATTAGGAAGGGTCGAGGTAGCCGATTTGTGACCGGTGATTCGAGTTCGTGCACTGCAGACGTTCGAGCTAAGAAGAAGAGATGTGAGGATGAGTCTTGGATCGTGACAGATATGATGCTCAGTGGTCCTCTAGATGGCAGCGTCATTCCGAGTTTTGGAGGCCACATCGCCAGACGCATCTGGGATGGCGAGGATCAGAAGGTTTTGAAGTGCCATAATCGGCACAGAGCATGTACGACATTGCAGGCTTGGCGTTCAGTGATGACCGATGATATGACGACGACCGTTAGTAACAGTGGATTGGGTAACTTGTCGTACAACATGTTTTCCTGCATTGACATGACGTTGATTTCGGCTTTCGTGGAGCGGTGGCAGCCTGACACCAACACTTTCCACTTGTCGTTCGGAGAGATGACGATCACGTTGCATGACGTCTTTCAGATTCTGCACATTCCTGTTTCTTGGGCGGGATAGCTCATTTTGGAGTGGTGGTGGTGTTAGTATCGATGTTGTGGACGAGTGTTGCAGACGGGGGTGACCACCACAAATTGAGGATACGCAGATGACTGCTAGGTTGCGTCTTATTTGTCGACAAGAGCGGTTCCAGAGTCAGACCACGTGACCTATTGGAGGCGAGAGAGCCAGATACCATTGGTCAGTACTCATGGGGGTCGGCGACGTTGGCATATCTGTATCGCCAGCTGGGTATATCGAGTTGTGCTGATTGTTCTTGGATTACAGGTTGTCTTACACTGCTGCAGGCTTGGATCTATGATTATTTTCCTGCTTTCCGCCCGCATCGGTAGCGGAAAATTATTGAGCGTGGTCATCCTCGTTCGCGTATGTGGGCTGTCCGGGCCGAGGATAAGAGCGAGGGTCGACTTCTTTCTATTCGTAGACGGCTAGATCAGATGACTGCATCGCAGGTATATAATGTATATATCATTCACGTTTATTTAAATTTCAACTTTATTATTATTAACGTATAAATGTTTAGGTGGAGTGATTGCCGTATAGTCCTGAGCCTGTTGTAGCTGTGCCATTGACTACATTTATGGGTGTTGTTCGTTATAGGGATATCTTAGAGCCTTATTTATCTGATCGTGTGTTACGTCTGTTAGGTTACGTTCAGGTGATCTCGGTTGACATCCCGACGCCCGAGCATGCAGTATTGTCTGCGATTGCGACGACGTACGACGTCAGACGTAGCATTTCGTTCGCGGTATCAGTTTGGAGGACATTTTCGAGAGTATGACAACTTCACCTAGACGATCTGAGTCGTAGCCGCGACCCCTCCACTTGTGATGCAGATTATTTGCAGTGGTTCGGTAGGTGCTCACATTTACTTATCATATGCAGTATCATTCCGAGACCGGAGAGACCACTGGAAAGGACATGTGTCGATGCGGTAAGTTTATCTAATTTTATTTGTAATTGTAATGTATATTTTGTTATTATTGTTAATGTACGCTAATTTTTTTGTTACATACAGTGAATGAGTAGTGCGATACGGTATACGCAGTCGTTCTTGCGACAGATAGACGGGATGCCGACTGAGAATACGAGACTTGCATGTACAGATTGAGATCGCCTCATCGAGGATTGGAACAGCCAGTTGGGCAATTCAGACCATGATTCAGATGCTGAGTTGTAGTTCACTTGCTCTTACTATCGTTTTATTATATGTTGCACTATTACTACATTTGTTGGTATTTGCTTATGCTTATCCGTGTACTCTTATTATTTATTTCTTACGAACATATCTTATACTTATTTCTTTGACTATCGTATTTTTAATATTTATTTCTCACGAACATATCTTGTACTTATTTCTTTAGATATCAAATAATACTTAAATTTAAAATCTGGTAAAAGAACAACACGATATAAGTACAAATACACGATATATTATAGATTACAAATGCATTACAAATTACAATCAAAATGTACTATGTAACCGATTCCAATACGTCATCCTACTTTCGTATTGATCATCCTATCCAACAACAATCTTATCTCGCATTTGATACCACAAGGTCGCTATAAGAGTTACTGGGAAATCATCAGCTAATTCCAAACGAATAAAATGTCTATAACTCCCTAAATGAGCAGTGACCAACTCTCTGACAGACCTCGTCATGGCAGACAGACTCTCCCAATGTAGCATAGTAAGACACAGGAACAACGAACCATCCGTTCTCATTGATAAATACATGACCGCACACTTTTAAAAAATAGCAATCGGAAACAAGTCGTCCCAAACCTCCATATAATGATTCTCGTCACAAGCTCCCCCACCCCAATCAATTCGTTGACGAGCCTGTACCACATTGCCGAAATAGACACTCTCATAAATAGGATGTGCACCTATCTCATTAGAAATCACATGATGGGCGTACGACCAGTTGTCTTGACCACCATGGAAGACATCGACAACACATCGAAATCCACAGTTGCCATCAGCACATACATCATTCAACCTCTCCAGAAATGGTAAAATGATTCCTGACAGTCTATCAACATATGGGAAGTTATCCACGTCAATCTGTATGGACACTATAAGATAGAGAAATAGCAATTCATTAAAACAACAAAATTAGGAGATAATATATTCGACCATATCTAGATTAGTGATATATATTAAATAACAACAAAGATATCGTCATACCAGATCTTGTGCCCGTGTTCACGGACGATCGAGACGAATTGGAAGACTGACCACGACCCCTGATCCCACTACTGCCAGACCGACCACGACCTCGCTCAACATACTCGAAGGCACTCAGGTCCCGACGTGTTGACTTTCTCCTAGGTCGATCTCGTACCTTAATATTTTCTACGTGTTCTCCATAATTCGATTGACCGGGGTGTAACTGTTCGTATAAAATACGAGAGGCACTACGAATTACTGCAGGGTCGCTCTCCGAAAACTCATCAACGAACTTCCAAAAGTGCTCGACGTCTTGTGCTGACTGATCCACAAACTCTGACATTTGTACTCCTTCTCCAATGACAAATATTTTCCAGAATGGATGAATCTGCTCTAAATAAATTTCATCACCTGATGCAAAACACTTGTACTTGGTACAAGCACAATGAATCCCATGTGATGTCAGAAAAGCACACCCACAACGATATTCAACTTCATTACTTAAGTCCTGCATTCTCTTCAACTCCTGAGTCAATAACGACAAATAGCGATGCGAAACTCGACCATTTATATACTGAAACAAAGGACCTATGTAGTTTGCCAAAATTCGACGTCTCGAATCTTCAAGAAAGTTTCGAATATTCGTCAGTTGCATTTCAATAGCCGAGTTCACACAGTCGAAAAGAGTGTCGAGAGCGGCAGTCGATATAGTGATCCACTCTTTCAGAGCCGAATGTGCACTTTCCACCGTGCAGTTCGTAGTGTTTCCGAAATGAAGAACTTTATTCGTCCAATTCAACACAAACTTTTCGTTATGCACCAACCACGTGTCTTCCATATACTCCGTCAGCACTGATCAGGACTTGTAAGAATCTTTCAGATTACGGACTGCTCTATCATAATCCGTTTGTGAATCAGAAAACATGACTCTCCTCCACTTTCCACCCCTAAAACTCTCTGCAAGCTCCTTGCTCTTGCCGAATACGTGGTATGCATAGTTGTACATGTCTTTGTTGATATGTCAGATGCAAAGTAAATGAGCAGACTCGGGAAAAACTCTTGCCACTGGTCGCATCAGACCCATCTATGGGTCCGTTATTATTGCAGTCGGGCTAACAATATGTAGGATTTCATGTTTAATTATACATATATATTTTCGAATTTTTTATGTATAATAAGGATCAATTTTCAATTTTCTATAATTTATTTCATGCATGCATCAATTTGTTTCAATATCTAGTTTCAAAACTTTATTAAAACAAATTTGGACTCTGAAATTCATACCTAAAAGTTCTCGAAAACTTCTTGAAGATTCGGAGACGTTGGGGATGCTCCTCGCTGCGCCGGATGCCTCCGAGTATTCACCAAACTCTAAACAAGATCGGAGAGAGGGAAGCTAGTCTCTCAATCTGTGATAGGGTTTAGAATCCAATTACTAACCCCTCTTTAATTCTCTTGAGAAGATGATCTCTTAAGAACTAAAACTAAACTTAAGAATTAAGGGATTTTCGTGGAGAATTATGGAGAGAGAATTTTTGCACAAGAAATAATGAATGAATTAATTGGGTAATGAAATAAGCTTGTATTTATAAGCTCTCTCCAAATTACCTATTCATGTGCAACCCCTTGCCCATGATTTCATGCAAAATTCCATCTAACCATCCATTATTTAATAATAAATAATATTAGCCACGAATTAAATGAATTATGGACCAATTTCATGCATGATCTAATTAATTCTTAAATTAATTCTGCACAAAACCGTCTGGACCGGTCAACCGTTTCAAGGTTCGGTCGACCGCTCGAACCTAGTTTCGGTTGACCGTTCAATAACTCGGTCGACCGTTCGTAACAGGAACTATTCCATCGCAATGTTCGGTCGACCGACCGATCACATTCGGTCGACCGTTCGAACAGATGAAAATTCCCTGTTATCGGTCGAGACACGTCCGGTCGACCGCGCCCGATCGGTCGACCGTTTACTGCTATCGGGTCGACCGTTTGAGCACTGTTCTGCAGACTTGTCAAATTTCGATTTAACCCCTACAAAAT
This sequence comes from Triglochin maritima, assembly GCA_963682175.1. NCBI lineage: Eukaryota > Viridiplantae > Streptophyta > Magnoliopsida > Alismatales > Juncaginaceae > Triglochin > Triglochin maritima. The sequence goes on from OY821775.1 coordinate 3,079,459, forward strand.
TTGACATTTCGGGATTAGTAGTAAATTCAAAACTTATGTAACATATTATCCTATGTAATGATCAATCATTACACCCCATAATATTTACATTACATATGAATTTGATTTAGATTCTAATTATGTTATTAATCACAACATAATTTTGATTTTGCTTGTTCACCCCATGTGTCATATTTTCTACATGAAACCCGACACATCTTATGAACTCAAAATCCGCATTTCTTGTTTCCCAGTTTTGCGGTGTGACCTATGGGAGGATCTAAACTAAGTTGACAGTGATATTAAGAGCTTAATATCACAAGCTATAAGCGGTATCTAGCTACACATCATAACTCCAAATTAGTTAGATGTCTTAATTCCGCTCGAACCAAAACCCGATCCAATTAGTGATGGAGTGCACCACTTGTGTCCGTCCCTTGCCTCATGATATTAAGAATACACACAAAGTAGTATTGTGTCATCTTTGTATTAGTATTCATTTCTTGATCTCTTTAAGCTAGTTATAAATATGTGACTTTACTCAAATCACATTGTGCATATTATAACTTTGCTTTATCAAGGGGCCCACTAATATCATCACTCAATTAAGAGGGACAATGATTGTCTTTTGACTAACTATCTTCTCCAACAAAAGTTGTACTTAACCAACCAATGCCTTTACACTACACTGATCGATAGTTCAAGACACTGATCTAATTGAGTATTCCTTAAGTGATTAAATATAAGTCTCATATCAAAGGACCAAAGACACAGTAAAATATTAATGACACAGAAACACATTTCTATAATATTTTACTTATTAGGTCTATTCGGTATACAAAAGTAATATTTTCCTCTGTTGCATACCCGTGTTGTCACTCACTTGTAGAGCTACAATGATCTATGACCGACACGACAATCTTAACTCGGTAATTAATGTTCCATGTTAATTACCATGATTGCGAATATCTTTTGTTTTATGTAAACCAATATCTTTTAGAGCTCTACGGTTAAGGACCAAGAGTCTCTTCCTTAACACTTCTAAAAGACGAATAACATAAACAAGGAACAAAATGATTTCTCATTCAATTCATAATAATTGACATTTAAAAGTAAAACTTTTAGAACACATTCCCTTCACAATATTCAATAACAGATCTCGCAACCTCTCCAACACCCACCGGTAACTAGACTCGGCCTCATCCTTCAAACTCGCATATCCGACGAGGAAATTCATGTTTGTTGGAGTAACCCCAACCATCTCAAACAAATGCATCTTGTACTTGTTCGTCTTATAGGTCGAATCCATGCCGATTACGAATGGGTATGTACACAACAACTGAACTGAAGCCGGATGTGCCAAAAATGCGTGAGTGAGGACATTAGTTTTCTTCATCTGCGACAATCCAATGCAAATAGTTATGATGCACTGCCTGACTGAGAAACTGCTGCGCGGGATTCTTGTCATCAGATTTCGTCCTTTTCATGTACTCTCTGAAGTTATAAATGTGTCTTTGATTGAGATTATCGTCAGAGAATTTCTCATTTACCGTCAACAAAATGTTACGTGGTCTTGTTTGTGCCTCTGTCATATCACAAACAATTTGCTTGGCCCCAGCACTAAGTCTGCTGACATGTCAGTGACCCTCTGAATAAACTGCAAGTGCGTAGTTGTGCTGCCCATATGTGCTACTAGAAATAACGACTCATCCATCACGATCCCGTCACTCGACCACTTTTACCAGAAAACGACAACCACAACCTTTTCCTTTTGTGTTCTTTCACAGTGCAATACTCGTATGACGAGAACTCATTTCATGTCTGCGATCACATCTCAGGTAACAATTCATCTGGTTATTTGCTTTTGGTTTGTATGATGATATAACCAAAAAAAAATTGGTTCTTATTGCAACTTGTTTCGCCCATTTACAAGTTTCCTCGATTGTTGTAAATATTTGTTTACTATCAAAAGACTCACTGTAATCTACTCCATCACCACCGAAATCTTGCAACGGAATCTGAAAAAAATTAATTTAACAGAAAATTTAAAAAAACGGGCGTCTGCCCAACACGCCTCCACCTATGTGGAGACGTCTTAGCCAGACGCCCGAGTCGGAAAAAAAATCCGCTTCCGTTACCTCGCCGGATCCAGGTGCTTCGCCGTACATTTTCGTGGTGTTGGTACTTGGAATGTAAGTAAAACTGAGTCAAAAACATTGTTTAAAGGCACGAGACGAAATGAGTATTAATTGATTTGTTAAAGACAAAAAAATAATTTTTAAGGCGATTTAAGTAATTTTCCGGCGACGAATAGTAACCGCGACGAATAGTAACCGCGTGAGATATGATATATGTATGATTGATTTGTTGAAACTCTTCGAATATAAAATTTCATGAGATGATTTCTCCCACTTCTCCGTCAAGACTACGGAAAATTATGGAAACTCCAACAAGACAAGAAAATCATGTGAGCTCCGTAGCTTCCATTTTACCACATACTTTCAAATCAATTGTTATAATACAATCCCCTTCATAACTAGAATTTTAGAATTAGAATTTTACCATATCATTCGATTCTTACCTTTAAGATCAATCAGTTTTGAGTTTTCAAGTCTGACACCAATTCAATGTAGCACCCGCATATAACACCACCGAAACCTTCAAACACGACGACAAACTACATAAATTCAAAAAACATAAAAAAACTTATATTTTAAAGATGATTACTTCACTAAGTTGACTCGTGCATAACGGTGAACTTAGAAAGAACAATGCGACGCTCCTACAAACTTCGATGGGAGAGAAGCAAATGAAACTCTTTGAAAATGATAGTAAAGGAAATTCTCTTAGCATATGTAATTTACTTTCGTTCAATAATAGTAATGACGAAGGTCCATAAAAGAACATTTTAATTTGGTCAGCTTTTGGTTAGAGCATTTGCTCCTTAATTTTTGCCTTGGGGCCATTCCATAATTTTGAAATTCAAAGTGTCATAGGATGTGACATTAACCCATATCTTTTTTATGTCCCCCAAAATGATGCTTTAAAGGCCGAGAAGTATCTACAAAAACCAATCATGCTAATGGGCCTGGCCGGCCCATGTAGTTATTCAATATCATAATTACTAATGTGATGAAAATAACCCAATCCAAACCAATAAAGATGCATAAGTTAATGAAAAAGGTAATTACAATTATCAAAGTATTATTTGAAATCTCGTTAGCACGCTCAAGTAACTTCACGACAAGTCATGCGAGCACACTTTGAAGTTGTTTGGAGGACATACGGGTGTAAACTAGTCAAGTAAAATATTCGAGCCAAATATATGAACTTATATTTTATCAAAAACAAACCACAATTTTTTAGATCGGCTTGTTTACTGTACAAAGTCTAATTTTTTTTTATATTTTTTATCAAAATATTTTATTTTCTAGATAAACTAGAGTCTAATATTTTTCGAGTCGAATTTTCCGAGTAAGAAGGCAGAGACTTTTAAAATCAAGTGAATTCGATCACACAAAAGATTTGTAGAATGTCGTTAATAAGGTGTCAGTACATAATAACCCAATTCAATCAACGAAAGCGGATAAGAGAAGGAAACATCCCTTTCCAGAGCTTCTAACACTACTCTCCCCTTCCTCTGTTCTCCAATCCTTCCAGTCGCGCCCCCAATCGATCTCGTTCTCCTCCTTTTCGGATTCTCCATGCAGTAAGCTACACAACGGCACCGGTTTTGCCACAAACGATGGGGGTTTCAGCCCCCAACGGCCTCCATCTCAACCCTTGCTTGTGTGGCGAGTTCAAGGTATAATCTTCAAATTCTCATTTGGAGTTGGTGATTTTCGGTTTGACTTGACTGGAGGTTTAGGGTTTAATTGGTTGGTGAAGTGATTTTGTCATTTGAAATATGGAGAAGTGAAGTTCAAACGAAGGGAATTTGTTTAAAGTTGGTAATTTTATGGTGTGAATGGTTCGTAGGAAGTGAAGGAATCTCTAGAACTCCACTTCCCCGACTTTCCTTGGGTTTGGAGGAACTCACTCCAAGTAGGATTTTTAAGTCATTGGAATTCTAGTTTTAGAATTTTGAAGTTTTCGTACGAACCAGTCACTTGGAAGTCATTTCAAAAGTTTAGGGTGTGATTGGTTTGTAGGAAATACCCTAAAAGTAGAGGAACTAGATTTCCAAAATGAATTTTGGTGATTGATTTGCAGGAAAACTTAATGACGTTCTGGAAGTCAGCTCCAAGAGTTCCACAACCTTATAAATCATGTACTTGGAATGATTTCCCCTGATTTCACTTCAAAGTCAAGGGAAGTCGGGAAACTAGAGTTCCGAAAATTCCGTGACTTCATCCAAACCAATCACACCTTAGTATCACACTTAATATTTCCTGCAAAGCAATCTCACACTAGTTAAAGCAGAGAAAGTCATTTAGTTTATGTGTTTTGCGGTTTGTTTATTAATTTTTTGCATCATTTTAGTGGGGAAATGGTTGAAATTGACCAAGTATCAAGTTTAAAATCTTAAGATATATAACTCACAATCGAATTTTCATTGTACTTGAAAAAGAAGTTTAAAAAATTCACATTGAACCTGTTGACCGTTTAAAAGAATAACCGACCACGTGATCCTTTTTTTAGAACAAAAATATGATAGATAGAAATTCTTATTGATCCAGACATTCAGTAAAAGAAAGAGTTCTGTTTGAGGGTTAAGGGCATTTTGCCATGTTATTTTATATCATCAAGTGTTTTTTTGTAACTAGTCTGGCAAATCGGTCACTGGTGTTATTTTGTAACTTGTTCTGCCTTAGCATTTTGAGAGGATCGGGAAAGAATAATGATGTAAACATAGTTATAATACTTCGGTCCCGTGTGTAGTGTCTAGTTAAGAAGTTTCAAGAAATAGCACATGTCATGGTTAGTCATGTCAGTAACATAACTCACTTAAAATCCTCAGTGTGTAAGTAAGTGCTAAACTCTCAACAAATTAAACTTCTCGTGAAGAATATTATCTACCACCATACCTATCTCATGCATGCCCTAGATGTTTCTAATCAACCCTTTTGCGAAAGCTCATTTATGTTTCTCGTTGATTGATTGTTCTGTTTCACTTATAAGAGAATTTCAGACCTCATTTCTAGGTCCACATTCTATTGACAAAAGACTACAGTTTGGCAGACTGGGCAGATGCTTATCTGAGCAAAGAACCTTCAAGTTTCCCTCTATCAAATGTTCAAAGAAGAATGACTATGATCATTTTGATCCTTCGACCATTGAACGCCCTCCATATTATAGTTACATGGACTCCACATCTGGACGGCTAGAACCAGCTTCTGGTGCCCGTGCACGCATACCTGGGCCAGATTACTGGCCAGAAGGTACATCAAGCCGAGTTCAAGCTGCTAGGGCTCCAGAACCAGTTGGTGAATCAGAGGGAAAGCCTTCATTTGGAAAGAATCCAGGAAGCAGACGAAGAAGAAACATCAAGGGACATGCAGCTTCACCAGAAACCATCGAAACTAGCTCTGAAGATGCAATTGCACCTTTACTTGAAACATCAGATGATGTGTCCGAAAATAATGCAGATCCTTTAGATGAATACGTAACATATCAGCCTGAAGTGAATGAGGAAAATCTTAGCGAGTACGAATTTGATAAGAAACTTGGGCGTCCACACCCGTTTATTGATCCAGCTGTGAGGAAACCAATAGAAGAGCCTCGTTCAAGTGAAGAGCTATGGTGGAATTGGAGGAAGCCAGAAAAGGAGCAGTGGTCAAGGTGGCAAAGACGGCGTCCTGATGTTGATACGGTAAGTTCTTATGGCATATTATCTAGAAATAAAATGACGAACTTTGATTAATTTCATCATTTTGATGTCCATACTCAAGTTTTTTGTTGATTTTGAACTGCTTTCCTTTCTATTAGGTGCTAAGAACTCAAAGGCCATTCTTATGCTTTTACAGATTGCAAATGTCAATTCTTTCAATGTTCTGTTTGAATTTCTGATATCATAGTTGCCGAAGATTGTTTCCTCAGGTGTTTGCAAAAGCAATGGCTGAAACTGGACAAATAAAGTTATATGGTGACCATCCAACATTAACCGAGACTGCTTTAGCTAGGGCAAGAAGACAAGTATTCAAAGAGGAAAGGTACATGATAATGCAAATCATCAAGCCTATAGGATGATTAGATACTTGCTATGTATTATCTTTTATCCAAGTGTAGCAGGTCACTAGTAAGACTTTCGGCAAACCATCCCATAAGAGTATGTGTGCAATTGCCTTTAAATGTTATGTTGCCATATAATGTTGTCATTTGTAGACATCTTGTCGTGTGAGAAGTTTACCATTATTACTCAATCTCCTCTTAATAGTACGTTGTCCTTGTTCTTGTTTCACAATAAAGTTGTATTTGAGTTTCGTGGTTCAAATTCAATATGCTTTTATCACTAACTCAAGGAACTGTAAGTTGGATATTTACTTTACTACGATGCATTCATAAAAAAATTCAAGGAAAAAACATTTTTGATGTTCATTTGGATTTTTAATCTTAATTCTTCAGATGTACTTGAGACAATTTTTGCCTAAGATTTATAGTACCCCAATAACTGGTTAATGTGTCAATACTCCCTCTCGTCTCTTTTCTGTTTTTCTCCCCATATGTTTTCTTTTATGAAAAATTCCGGATGGCATTAAAATTGTTGTTGCAGTAATCTAGATAAATTTTAAAGCAATTTTGTGGCTACATTTGTTCAACTGTAGGATATTTTTGTCTGAATATCTACTAATCAGCTCTTGATTGTTGAGTGGAGTTGATAACTTTATATAATATATACATGCAGGCTTGAAGCTGAGAGGAGGAGGTTGGAAGAAATAGGACCAATTGCATTCTATTCTGAGTGGGTCAAATCATGGAAACGGGATACATCATGGGAGGCCGTGCGAAAACACTATGAAGAAACTGGAGAAGATGAAAACACTCAATTAATCACAATGTTTCAGCATCAGACTGCTGAAGAATATCGTATCATGATGGGCACTGATGTCCGCGTCCAAAGAGATCCTTTAGCAATGAGACTGAGAGAGGATCAAATAAAAGAAAGTAGGATGCCTTTCGAACTTTGAATGCATTACAAAAATTAGTCCTTTGTGCCAATTTTTCGTCACTGCATATGCCACATGTTGTATACTTGTATGAGAAGTTGGGTCATCCTTCAATGATCATAAACACTTGGGAAAAAATTGTTTGCTGATTTCCAAACAATGGACCTAGTTCTTCTGCTAATTTACCATGTTGCAAAATTTCATTTGAAGTAAACTAAGGCCATTGTTAACTGAACATTTGCATGCCACACAATCTTCGCTATTTGATTGATAATCTAGGAAATTTTGATCATTTGCACTGCGATGCCACTTGATTCACGTTTCCCTATTTTTGTCTCAATATCTTTGATCTTTTGCAGTTTGGGGTGGTGATCCGGTTTATCCAACTATAAACTATATTCAAGATCCTAATGAAGTAATTGACTACAGAGGTCCAGATTTTCATGAACCAACACCAAGCATGCTATCTTTTCTTAAGGAGGTATTTTCCCCTCAGCAATTCTGCTTTTTTTGGATAGTTAGGTGCTTGGGTAATAATAATTTGTGCTCTTCATCTTGCTCCTGTTAAGTTTGAATTTTTTATATAGAATGGTTTCTACATCTGAAATTACCTTTTATATTTCACTAGGTTAAACTTATGCTTCATGTTGAGATTCTTTGTAAGAGTCAATTTTAATTTTATTCTGATTTTTCGCCTACATTCTTCCTTGGTTAATTAAATTGCTCAATTTCAGCATGGATATTTACTATCAAGAGAGGAGCTTAACGGAATATTGGCAAAGGAGAAGCCTGAAGAGGTTGAGGTAATTAAGTCACATGTGCCAACCTCAAGGATCAAATTAACGTTTTTTGCCAAGTGTGCTGAATATAATGTTTCATTAATCAAAGTGGGAAATGTTCAAAATAATAAATTGTCCCTCTATTCTCTCTCATACACTATACATACACGTACACCATTTCTCTAGCTGATGCATCTCAATAAGCAGGTAACTGACATGGATGAGGCAATGGCGAGGGCGGTCGACATTGGAGAGAGTGATGTGAGTTAGCCATAAACTTCTGAGATTCTTTGTTTTTTAATCTGTAAACAAAGATGATGTCTGGCATCATAACTTGACATTCACAACATTTCAAAAATTTGAATAGGATGGAGAGGAAAGTGAAGTGGAGGAGGACGAATCAGAAGACGAAGCTGACGAGAAGATAACCCGCAACTGGAGCGTCTTAAAAAGCACTCCTCAGCTTAGCAAAAAGAAGGTAACTTTGTATTCTTTGAAGTATGCCATATTGCCACAATACAAGTAGAAATAGAAATTCAATAAGGTGAACTATATGTGACAATAATAACATTTTGCAAACCCAAGTTTTACAATGAAAATTACTTAGGGACGTTGTCTTTCCCAGTTATCAGATTAGAGATGATCAACCTTAAACGAGTTTTAGTTTTTAGAAACAATGTTTTTTAGCTCCCCAGTCATTACGACATCCTTTTGCATTTAAACCGATTCTTCTGTTGTCTTCTTTCTTTTAGATTGATTTTAGTTTTTGATGGAACTGATTGAAATTGGTTTTCATATTTTTAACGTTACTTTCCCATGGACATAACTTGAAATACTGCAGTTTTTCTCTCTGCAAATGCAATAGCTTGTTTTAAATAGTTCTAGTGACGTGAATAGCTGTTATTCAAGATAACAGTACACAGAATTCGTTCATCATTCCACTTTGGTCTTTATTCAGGTTATTATCTTACTTATTTGGTGCTTGGCCTTTTAATATGATTTTTGATATCCTCAGGAAAAACCAAAGAAAGAAGAGAAATTGTCGTTGGAGGAGGCGATAGATGATTCTGAGAACTTAACGGATTTCCTCATGGACTTTGATGAAGAAGAGTAATCTTATCGGTTTCCATGCCTATTTGTTCGAAGGCTGTATTTAGATAGTGTAGTATCTATTTGTCTATCTTGATCTTGTTAAGGGTATAAACTGGTTTGTTATTAGAACTAAATCTGTGTCACCAAGAAAGTGAAATTTTGGTATCTTTGTTTCTGTTGATTGGGTTTGTAGCAGAGAATCAGAGATTTGTAATCCATTCAATTATAGGTTTTGTCCAACCAAATTCACATTTTGTGATCTAATGTTTACACTAGCAGTAGAAGGATTGTGAAATTCGTACAGCGTCAGTAGAATCTCTTCGTACATTGCATACAGAGTTGGTGCTAGGAAGTCAAGTCGGAATGTGCAAGACAACACAACCAAATTAAAAATTAGTTGATTGGTTTGATTTGAGGTTTAAGTGATGCAGACTAACTCGATAAAATTTCATATATTTATATTTAACAAAGAAAGAAAAATCTGAAAAGCACTTCTAAAAACTAAAATTGCACCATTTATCAATTCATTTCTTGGAAAATTTCTTTCAAACAAATCATGCATTAAGTTTAAAACTATTTAGACAATCACCAATATTTGAGTCTAGCTTTTTGAACCATATAGTCCTTCAAACCAAGCCACTTTACAAATTATGAGCTGAAAAGGGGACAATATATATAGTTTGTCTTATATTTGGATAGAAGCTCTTAAGAAGATAAATGAAAAGAAAAATAAGAAATTTTGCAGATAGCAATAAAAAATACAATATTGAAACCAAAGGTAATAATTAATTAATAATAACATGACATGACCATTTTCCAACAACCTCGTATACATGCATTTTTTTTAAAAAAAGGGTATGTAACTCATTCCCAAACCACCCTCCATCAACCCCTCCTCCACCCTTCACACTCACGTAATAACCTTTACCCACCAGGGTCAAATCCGTCCATCCCTCCCGCCCACATTCAAATTTCAAACCCCACCCTCTCCACTCCCTCCCTACAAAACCCCCAAATCCAATCCCCAAACCCTAACCCGAATCCCTCCACTCCAATGGCTTCGACGAAGCTCCCCCTCCAATCCACCACCTCCCACAACGTCCCCTCCAAAACCATCGAGGAAACCTACCAGAAGAAGACCCAACTCGAGCACATCCTCCTCCGACCCGACACCTACGTCGGCTCCATCGAGAAGCACACCCAAACGCTCTGGGTCTACGACTCCGACCAAATGGTCCACAAGCCCGTCTCCTACGTCCCGGGGCTCTACAAGATCTTCGACGAGATCCTCGTCAACGCCGCCGACAACAAGCAGAGAGACTCCACCATGGACTCCGTGAAAGTCACTATCGATCCGGAGCAGAATCTGGTTTCGGTTTATAACAATGGGGATGGGGTGCCGGTCGAGGTGCATAAGGAGGAAGGGGTTTATGTTCCGGAGCTGATATTTGGGCATTTGTTGACGAGTAGTAATTACGATGATGGCATTAAGAAGACGACTGGTGGGAGGAATGGGTATGGGGCGAAGCTGGCGAATATTTTCTCAACGGAGTTTGTGATTGAGACGGCGGATGGGAAGAGGCAGAAGAAGTACAAGCAGGTGAGAAAGATCACATCTTTTTGGTTTTGGAGTGAAGTGTTTTTAGTTTTGACCGATCAAAAACCAAAAAAAGAGGTGTTTTGGGGGGTTTAAGAGGTTGGAGTCTAGAAAATTTGTGAATGTTCTGTTAGTTTTGGATGATTTTTTTAAGACCTGGTGTGAATAGTTGGAGCTTTTCAAGGATTCTTGCAATGCCTGATGTTAAATGTCGAAGATTTTCGAAGGGAAGTGTAATTAGGGGTTTTAAGAGGTGAAGTCGAGAATTTGTTTGCGTTCTTAATTCTGTTAGTTTTGTTTGGTTTTCGCTTCTCGTAAGATCTGGTGTGCGTAGTTGCAGCCTTTTTGGGGTTTGATTTTAAATATGGGAATTTTACGGTTGTTTTGGTTCTTGGAATGTCTGACATCAAATGTTGGAGCTTTTTTGGGTTCTATTTGGAGAAAAGATGTGATTTTTATAGTTATTTGGGTTTTTGCAAGATCTGATCTTTAAGGGTATTGAATTGAGAAAGTGTAAATTTCCAGCCATTTTTGGTTTTATTTTGTTTCAACTTCCAAGTAATTGTAGATGTTATGTAATGGGATTTTGTGAAGTGTAAGGTATAGTGGTTGAGATACTCAGGAATTAGAAATGCTTTGCTTATAATTCTTCTCATTTATTATTTGCCTTCTTGTTCGAGAATTTAGATGTTGGTTTGGCAAATATAAAACGATGGCTTTGGGAAAACATTGTTTGAGTATTTCGTTATGACTAATCTTTCGTCATTACAATTTCTGTTCCCTATATCTGATTTGTATTAGTCATGAAGGTTTTCTCAAATAATATGGGGAACAAGAGTGAGCCTTTAATCACTAAATGCAAAGCTAGTGAAAATTGGACAAAGGTCACTTTTAAGCCTGACTTGGCGAAATTCAACATGACTCACCTTGAGGACAATACAGTTGCACTGATGAAGAAGCGAGTGGTTGACATAGCTGGAACATTAGGGAAAACGGTGAAGGTTGAATTGAATGGAGAACGGGTTCCTGTGAAATCTTTTTCAGATTACGTCAACCTTTACATTCAGTCTATTTCAAAGTTTAGACCTGAACCTCTCCCAAGGTTTGTTTACTCTTTAAGTTTGTAGTTGAAATCAGAAATTTCAGTGCTCATTCATTTTAAATATTTTGGCAAAACAGGATGATGGAGAAGGTGAACGATAGATGGGAAGTTTGTGTCAGCCTAAGTGAAGGGCAGTTCCAACAGGTGGCTTAGAAGCTTTCAGTACATGTTTATCAAATTCTTTAGTTCGAGATTTTACTGATTTATATTCGGGAAATTTGTTCTTGCAGGTTAGCTTTGTGAACGGTATCGCCACAATTAAGGGTGGCACCCATGTAGACTATGTCACTAACCAAATCACAAGCCATGTGATGAGCATTGTTAATAAGAAGAACAAGAATGCTAACATGAAAGCGCACACTGTGAAGAATCATTTGTGGGTATTTGTCAATGCCCTTATTGACAATCCCGCTTTTGATTCACAGACAAAGGAGACATTGACCACTCGTCAAGGAAGCTTTGGTTCGAAGTGTGAGCTGTCACAGGATTTCCTTAAGAAGGGTTGGTCTTTCTCCCCAAACTTGTAAAATTTATTGGTACGTTTTTTAAAACACATCACGAGTCATAAATAAAATTATGTTAACTACTACAGTGGCAAAATCTGGAATAGTGGACAACCTTCTCTCATGGGCAGATTTTAAACAGAGCAAGGATCTTAAGAAAACAGATGGAGCTAAGCGTCAAAGGATCACTGGCATAACAAAGCTGGAGGATGCCAATGACGCTGGTGGAAAGAACTCTGATAAGTGTACTTTGATTCTGACTGAAGGAGATTCAGCAAAGGCTCTTGCAGTAAGTACCTTAAAGTTTGCAAATTAGCTACTAAAAAGAATCTAAACTTGGGCTAGTTAACACATCATGCCATGGTTTTAATTGATGTTTCAGATGGCTGGCATCGCAGTTGTAGGAAGAAACTATTATGGTGTTTTTCCTCTTAGAGGTAAATTGCTGAATGTGAGGGAAGCAAGTCACAAACAGATCATGGATAATGCTGAGATCCAAAATATCAAACGGATCCTTGGTTTGCAACATGGGAAGGAATATGATAGTGTGAAATCTCTCCGCTATGGGCATCTCATGATTATGACTGATCAGGTATAGTAAGCGACTTACTAGATTCATTGTCTGATACTAAAATAAGATGAAATTTTAAACAAGCTTCATTTTTGGTGCAGGATCATGATGGTTCTCACATTAAGGGCTTGCTCATTAATTTCATCCACAATTTCTGGCCCTCACTGCTCAAGATTCCATCCTTCATGGTTGAGTTTATCACACCTATTGTAAAGGTTAGATAAATGATGGAATTGATATATCTGGTTTTCTTTGTATTTTGGCATGTGAGGTATTGAAGATGTTTAACGCTTGTATGGAAGATTACTGTTGTCACATTAGATTTGTTAAGTTGCACCTGATGTTCCAAATTTTGATAATCTGTGTAGGCAACTAACAGCAGATTCGGGAAATCATTAGCCTTCTATACTATGCCTGAATATGAAGCCTGGAAAGAAAGTCTAGGAGGAAATGCCAGTGGCTGGTCCATCAAATACTATAAGGTTTGGAATATATTTTAAATTACAATAGCAGGAATGAATTATAATTTATAGGGGCGAAAATTTACTTCAGAGTTCTGAATAACTTTTGTTGTTTACCTATATTAAGGGACTGGGTACCAGCACATCTAAGGAAGGAAAGGAGTACTTTAGAGATCTTGACAAGCACAGGAAGGACTTCGTATGGGCAGATGCGCAAGATGGTGATGCAATTGAGCTAGCATTTAGCAAAAAAAAGATTGAGGCAAGGAAGAATTGGCTTCGACAGTTTGAGGTACTTCCCCCCATCCATCAATGATTGGTTTATTGCTCAATCATCCGTTCTCATTTCTTGGTGATACTTAAACGGTTATATTTTCCAAATGCAGCCTGGCACTTATCTTGATCACCACGACAGACTGATCAAATATAGTGATTTCGTGAACAAGGAGCTTATTTTGTTCTCCATGGCGGATCTGCAACGATCAATTCCCTCAGTGGTTGATGGTCTGAAGCCAGGTCAAAGGAAAATCCTTTTCTGTTCCTTTAAGAGGAACTTCAAAAAGGAGGCGAAGGTACACTGAGTGTTTTTTTCTTCAAATTGCTATCTGATTTTGATCTTACTATTTTATACGTATTTGTTATTCTTGCTCGTACAGGTTGCGCAATTCTCTGGTTATGTTTCTGAGCATTCTGCGTACCATCATGGGGAGCAGAGTCTTGCCAGTACCATCATTGGTATGGCACAGGACTTCGTCGGTAGCAATAACATAAATCTTCTCCAGCCTAATGGACAATTCGGCACAAGACATCAAGTGAGATTGCCTTCAAATTTAGCTTAATTTTCACGATTGCATGCAATAATATTTTTTATTGATCAATCCTCATTTAGGGAGGCAAAGATCATGCAAGTGCAAGGTACATCTACACTAAGCTTTCACCTATAACTCGGTTCCTCTTCCCAAATGATGACGATATTCTACTGGATTACTTAAAGGAGGATGGTCAGTCGATTGAACCAACTTGGTATGTTTCCAAATCCTACATATTCAGGTATGTAATATTCCGGTAGTGTAGAAGTGTTCCTGAGGTCTTTGTTCCTGTAGGTACATGCCGATCTTGCCTATGGTCTTGGTCAATGGAAGTGAAGGTATTGGAACTGGTTGGAGTTCCTACATTCCAAATTACAACCCGAGGGATATAGTTGCTAATATCAAGCGGTTGTTAAATGACGAGCCGATGGAGCCCATGGATCCGTGGTACAAAGGATTTAAGGTCAGAAAAATGCCTCTTTAAAGTTATATGAATTCATGCAGCTGACAGTGCTTATTTAATGTGGTTTACCTTGCATTTTTGGATACAGGGCCTCATTGAGAAATCAGCGACCAAGGAAACTGGGATCACTTACACTTTAACTGGTGCATTGGAAGAACATGATGGCCCAATGCTGGTGATAACCGAACTTCCTGTCCGTCGATGGACTCAAGACTACAAGGAGTTTCTTGAGGCACTGATGATTGGGACTGAAAAGGTTAAAGAACCTTTCATCAAGGATTACAGAGAGCACAACGATGATACAAGTGTACATTTTGAAGTGTTCCTGTCTGAGGAGAATCTCAATATTGCCAAGCAAGAAGGACTTTATAAAAAGTTCAAATTGACAACAACAATTAGCACTAGCAATATGCATCTATTTGACTCTAATGGTGCAATCAAGAAGTATGATACTCCTGAGCAGAGTAAGTTTACTTCTGTTTTTCTTGTTGGGATCTTTTTGCAAATAGTGGGCTTTAGATATTGACAAACACTAATTATCTTTGCAGTCCTTGAAGATTTCTTTCATCTGAGATTTCATTTCTACGAAAAGAGGAAGGTAACTGTCGCAATACGACTCACTAGTATTTTGTAATATGGGCACTAGGGTAACCTTGGGGATTTGTCTTGTGTAACACAGAAAGTTTTGTTGGATAACCTGGAGCTGGATTTGCTGAAGCTTGCCAATAAGGTTAGATTTATACTTGGTGTGGTGGAAGGCAAAATCATAATCAACAATCGAAAAAGAGCAGAGCTGTTTATTGAGCTACACGAGAAAGGGTTTACGCCTTTCCCAAAGAAAACAAAGGGCGTAGATGCAGCTGTTGCTGGTGCTACTGATGATGAAGAAGAGAGTGAGGAGGGCCAGGAGGTTGTGAAAGCTGGCGTAAAGGCAGCAGATTATGACTACTTATTGTCCATGAACATCGGAAACTTGACGAAAGAAAAGGTTGAAGAGTTGTGTGCTGAAAAAGAAAATCTGGATAATAAGGTTGAGGAGCTCCGAGGAGCCACCCCAAGATCACTTTGGATGAAAGATCTTGATGCGTTTGAAGCAGAATATAATGTGAGCATTTCCCAGTTTTACAGTCTTCGGTGATTTCAATTTTTCACGTTTGTGTTCCTGGCTTATGTTTATATGCCTTTACTCAGAATCTGTTGAAGGAGGAAGCAGAAGCTGAAGAAATGAAGGTAAACATGAGAATGAAGGACAAAATTAAGAAAGGTGTTTCCAGACCAGCTCCTAAGGCTCCTAGAAAGAAGACTGCTGCTGCCAAGAAGACTAGTGAATCTACTACTAGCTCTAATGATCTAGGTGGGTTGACATTTTTTAGTTCGTCAGGTTACTTTTTTCTTTTTTATTTGCTGTCTTGCATATAATGCTTTCCATGCAGATGATGATTCTGAAGTAGCAAAGCCTAAAGCAAAAGGACGTGCAAAGAAAGCACCTGCCAAGGTATGTTCTGTTACCTAAGCACCCAAATATGCCGTTTTATGTCACTAATTACAAGTTATGTTTGTGTACAACATGAAAGTTTTTTTTTTAAAATTGGCATGGACTCCATAGCTAGAAATAACGTGTAACCAATATTTTATGTTTTGGCTGTTGATTCCGTGGTTCGCAAATAAGAAGCATTACATTAGGAAGTTGCACTATATGGAATTTTATCCTTGTTAAGAATACCATTAGGCAGTTGCTAAAGTGGCTTCAATCTTTTCTTATCTGGATATAGTCAACTGTGGTAGAGAGTGACGAAGAAGATGAGATCATGGCGCTCAAGGATAGGCTTGCTAAATACAACCTTGACTCTAGTTCTCCTGAACAAAATGGTAAATTCTACTTTGGATACTTCGCAACTTCACTTGAAATCTTCTTTCCCACAGTTGATTAGATCAGACTTGACAGAGGTATTTTCTTTGACAGAAATGGAAGTTGAGACAACTGAAGATGCACAAAAGAAAGCACCAAACAAACGTGCTGCTGCTGCTAAATCCACCAGAATTGTCTCAGACGATGAGAATGATTATGATCCTATGCCTACCATTTCGGAGGATGACGATTTTGATATGGAAGAAGCACCCAAAGCCAAAAAAACTGGTGCTCCAAGAAAGCCAGCAGCCAAGGGCAAAGCAGCCACCAAAGCATCTTTGAAGAAGGGAGCTGGTGCTCAGAAGCTTATTACTGAAGTGCTGAAGCCTGTTGAGAACTCACCTGAGAAGAAAGTGAGAAAGATAAGAGCTTCTCCGTTCAACAAGAAGAGTGGGTCGGTTCTTGGACGCCTTGCTGGGAAATCTCAGGATGAAAGTGAAGATTCTGACGCTGCTATAGAACTAAATGAGGCTCCTGCACCCAGGGCCATGCCACGGAGGGCGAATCGTGGGAAAACAACTTACGTGTTGAGTGATTCTGATAGTGAAGAAGCTGCGGTAGAGGTTACCGACGACTCTGATTTCAATGAAGATTGAAGTCCCCATTGCACAGTTGTGCAAAATGATGATGTTCTAATCTAGTGCAGTACTTGTTATAAGTGTTGCAAACTGAAAATGAACTAGTCTTGTTCATTTCCAAGTTTCTGTGTTTGAGGTAACGCAGAACTTCTTGAGGCTTGTGTGTGTCTGTGATCGTGATATGTCGTAATGTAAAACATACTATATCTGATTTGTGAGATTAGTTGATGTTTCCATGCTTTGCCCTTGCTGTGTGTTGCCTGGCATCTAACTATTCTGTAAATAAAATTAAATTGCAAGTTTGAATCAGATGCCCCAAAAACTGTAACATTGTTTCTGTTGTGATTTGGAATTCAGATTTGATATTTGGATATTGATTTTGGTTTCATAATATGCATCAAAAATTCAAAATACAACTTTCGAGATCCAAAAATTCCACTGCTATAATTGCAGCTACTTCTTTGGAGTGGTTTGTAAACTTTGAGAAAAATTGATCCCAAATCCAACCATTTGCCCCATAGACTATCATGACTTCAATTGCCACTAGTATCATTCTCTTTCTTTGTAGGGATAAAATAAACATCATGCTTGCACATATTAATTTGTTATTTTTCTTATCTGAAGTTATTAAGCTATCTGAAATGTCATGAGACAACCTTTCAAAGTTGCAATTATTTCTCCACACAGTGGAACTTGAAAATCCACAATTAGTTCCAACTACATTTGACTATCAAAGTCAGGTAATTTCTCTAGGGAAAATTTGTTCCCTAATGAAAACTCATCAAACGTTGGAAAGACTCGTTCACGGCTTCATTCTGGCCATCGGCCAGCTTCCACTGCTTTCAAATGCAACTGGTGGATATTCAACTCTATCAACGACAACTCCTCAGCAATGTCAACCTTAGAATCCCCATGAGAAGCTGCCAAATTTTGTTGAAGTTCTTGAATCCGGCACAAGCATCCCTCGACATCATTTGCAATTTGTTCTGTTATCATCTGCATGGTTAAATTGTGCTCCCTAACATCCTTGAATTTCCTTTTCATCATGCGATACTTGTCTACCACCTTCAGCAATTGATCAGACAACTCTTTATTTCGGTCGCCGAGCTTCGTGTGTTCTTCTACAATACCACTCGAACCACCTTTTGTCCCTCTATGCTTGGCCGCACAAGTTTTGGCCTTCCCCATTAGCAAACCATTTTGGGCCTTCAGGTCTGCAATGAGCTCCTCCATGTCGCTTAATTCTCGGGCTTTTCTCGCAAGCTCTGAAGCCATTATCTCCTTTTCCTTCCCCAAACTTGAGAACATCCTCTCAAGGCTCTTCCGAGCGGCATGGCTTGCCGTGAGTTCCTTTCGTAGCTTTTGGTTTTCCTCCATTGGCTCCATAGGGCGTTTGTCCTTGAGGATAGGGGTCGGGTTTCGGTGGAGATCTGTGTTGCATCGTTGGAGCTCTGCCTGTTTCTTCTGGCCCGCCATTTGGGATTTTTCGATTTGAAACTTCATATCGTTGAGGATTCCAATCATTCCGGCTAACCGTTGGGGTGTTCGCGTCTCATCAGAAGCCAACCCTTGGTTGTAGTCCTCAACTAGTTTCATTAGTAACTTTAAATTTGTGGATACACCTGAAAAGGGAATGGCGGGAACCTTGGTTTAAATACTTAATTTTGCATAAAATACCAGTGAAACGTATTATTGGGCCAAAAATCCTATATTTCGGTCGACAACATTAAAAGGTCCAAAAGGACCAATTATAAATGTCTTTTTCCAGACCCCCCCCCCCCCCCCCCCCCAATGTAATTACCATAATGCAAACTGCTTTACTGTTTGGACCTCTACTATTGATTTTGTCTATTTTAATGCCAAACATAACCAACTAGACCAAATCTTAAAAGGTAAATAAATGCATGACGGTATTCTATTTTTTTTCTCATCCATCTATTTGTTAATTCAAATTAGATGAGATTACTGTACTTTTAAATTTGAATTTAGTTATGTATAGCATTAAACACATAAAATGAAAATAATATACAAGAGTATTGGTCACCTTCCATCATCGGGTTGTCTTTGTGGCTCGATTGGAGCAGACTTGGAGACGAGTTCGCGCGAAAATTGCTCATTTTGATGCAAATACGAGAGTAGAAGAGAAGGAACCAAATCAATTGAATTAGGTTCCTACCTTGAAGAAATCAAGAACAAAATGTGCAACCACAAATGGTGCAAAATAACAACAAAGTGGTTATTCTAAACAAATCAAAGTAGAGGAACAAGATCGTGATCCTCAAACCCTATTGTTCAAAACAAAAGTTGAGAAAATCAAAAGAGAGAGGTAGCATTGATGCACCTCTCTCTTTCTCTTCTTCCCTCTAACACCACACTACTTTCTTCCCCTTCTATCTCTCTCTCTAGCCCATCCTTCCTCTCTCTCTAAACCTATATAGGTAATTAACTAAAAATGAAGAAAGAGAAGTTGGTTGTTGTTGTGTGCGCTCTTAAATGTAGAGGTTGAAGTTTGAGGTCCAGATTCTCTCATATAAGATTGTGCTTGACTTTTTTTAAAAGTGATGATAGGGTGTATCACTTAGATAAAATCCAAATTATCAAACCGTGTCATCTTTATAATGTCTTATTATAGATTGCAACGTTACAAGGTAGAAACCTATAATGACTCATCGAACTCATGATAATCATCAGATCAATAATTAATCAAACTCGGATAGGAGGGGGAAATTATGCCACGGCATGAAATCACATCCTTAGACTGGAAATTACATCCTTTGACACAAAAAAAGACTTTCGATGTTAACAACAAAATAACAATGTCCGGGCTATCCTAGGTGTCATGCTCCCTCTCTACCACGTAAGTTTCTTTCTCTGTCACGTCAGCTCTTCAAATCCACCAAAAAAATTTCCTTAACCACGCCCGAGCTTACCCCAGACCCTAACCACCCTACATTCTCTCTCCTTCATGTCATTTGGAGATTAATCATGGGTAAAATATAAAAAAATTATATAAAATCAAAACAAATAATTTTTTTTTTAAAATGAATTTATAAATATTTTTAACAAATAACAAAAATAAAATAAAATAAAATCAGACCAATTGGGGGAGGGGATGACGACACGTGCCCCCACCCCAGGGTGCCCCAGGCATTTGCCCGTAATGCCCAACACCCGGGCAAGCGACCTGGTGGACGCCCGCCCGCCCCGCTAATGGGAGGGCACCCGGGCACACCCTCCCTGTTAACTATGCCCTAAGTTAACCGTTATAGGAGAAAAACAATTACTTCTATTTGACTTGTGGGCATCTTGTTAGAAATAAGATAATGTGGTTCTTCTAGAGCGGATTCAACTTGGACTCATTTTAGAGCATCCTTAATGGGGTCATTCCGCGTGGATGACCCCGGATGACCGCGGTTGTCGACCAGGTCGTGCCACTTGGCATGACCCAGTTGGCGGGTCTTTTTTTGAATTTTTTTGGGTTTTGGTATTTGTTTTAATAATTAGGGGTTTATATTTTGATAAATAATTAGGGGTTAAGTAGTTGTAGTTTATATTTTGATAATAATTGTGATTAAGGTTATAATTTGGAGTATTATTTTGTAAATCGGTGAGTATTTATTAAATTGGAGTATTATTTTGATGACGTTAGATTTTCAAAATCCAAATTTTTTCTAGGGAGCGTTGTTCTCTTGCCACCCCATCCACCTTAGCGAGACTTCCGACCGACCGGTTAGGGTGAGTTATAATTTGGGGATAGAATAAAAGTTGAGAAGAAAATTAATGGTATTTAGTATTTGATAATCATTGATGGTTAAATAAATAATGTTTTTGGTAAATCTAAATGATTTTGGAATATAATAAAAGTTAAGAAGAAAATTAATGATGTGAAGGAAAGAGAATGAGATGACCTAGACCATGGTTAATGGGTGAATAGGGTGGGAGAAATATGAGGTTGTGTCATGATGACGTGACAATGAGAGAAAGAAGAAAGAGAAGGTGGACGACCTAAGTCATTGCTGCGGATGCTCTTACTTGTTCCTAGATGTTCACGTGTCAACTGATTTAAAATTGTGGAAGCAAATTAATATTGGATTTTTTTAATATAGTTTCACGTTATTTAGAAAGGAAACTTAATTACGTAGTATGTATGATATTTCCTTAGTTGAATTTTAGTAATACACAACCTAAAACACTCTCCCTTCTTCGACTTGAAAACTAACTCAATACGTAGAGAATCATTCATCAACAATTGAAACAAACTTGTAAGTTTGAAACGTACATGCTTGTTTTTCCTGCATAAGTAATTAACATCTAGCTAGTCTATATATATATATATATATATATACATATGTATATGTATACATATGTATATGTATACATATGTATATGCTTCCTAAACTACTTTATTTTGGTCAAACCTAGTAGTTTTTTTACATTATTGTGCATATTCTTCTATTTTGTTTTATTTCTTCTCTATCGTTTCTTCTTAATTGCCATACATCGGCACTTACCATCATATATTGAACTACCAAAATGAGACCAACCTCAAAGGGGTATTACATGTTTTCGAAAATAATTTCGAAACAAAACTTTACTCTCTCCGGCCATTTCAATTCTCAAATTCCAATCACCATCCCGTTAGAACTAATTATCAAGATATACCCCCGTCTCTCTCTTCCAATCCCAAAATAATAAAAAGAAGAAACCGAAGTTAGTATGCCAACTCCACAACCCTCAAATGAGAATTCCAAGTAGAGCCCACAACGCATCTCTCTTCACAAACCATCCTTATATTAGCCCCATCTCTTCTTTGTTTCACACATGATCTCTAATTCTCTACGTTAACTGTAACGTACCCGAAAACAGCGGAAAATTTAAACAATAATAAAGACCGTCAACGGTCAACACTGGGCACGTCACGGGAAAATAACCAACATATATATATAAAATATATAATGTACAGACCCACGTGGAAATCAACTATACAGACTATACCGACTGACTGTGATTACAACAAAAGCTATACAACATGTAATCACCTCAAAAGAAGAAGACACTACAGGATCCGATCTCGGGGGTACCGTCCTCGGTCACCACCTCAAACTCTAACCCTGCTCGCTACCTGAAATGCAAACAACAAACATGCCTGAGTTCCCTGCAGGAACCCCGTATACCAAACCTCCTAAAATATAAAAAGGAATTAAATACAATGCAATGCTATGCACATGATCATCCGCCTCGGGCCCACAATAATGCCCTCACCGCCTCCGCGGCACTGAACCACTCCTGCCACTAGGGTCAAGTCAGTCCACCGCTGCCTCACAAGGGTCAGTCGACACCACTGCTCCCCAAAAAGTGCAGGAAGGAACCCCTGGTACACGCCGCACCCAAGGAGCGAGTCAGCCCGCCGAATACACAACTCGGGTCAGACGACAGCCACTGCTCCCCCAAGAGTCGCCTAGCGCGCACCCTGCCGGAACATCCTCGGCCTACCGCTAAACCCTCGCAAACTGCCCAAGGTTTACGGTACACATCCCTCACACCCCGCTCGGTAAGAGAGGAAAAAGGTACAACAATAATACGCCTTCGTCGAAGGTGAAATCCGTAGCTCTCAAAGCCGGTAATCAACCGTCGCCTCGGAGCCGGTAGTCGACCTGACATCGACGGATCGCGTGTGGATAAATCCACCAACCTGCGGCAGATCGGTCGACCGCTACAAGCACACCGGTCGACCGGTCCCCCACACAGTACACAGTACTGTACAAACAAATCTACCGGTCGAACCACGCCAACCGAATTACCGACCGATCGGTCGAACAAAAGTCATCTAGCGGTCGACCGTTTGGATGGTCTACGCTATACAATTTTATATAATATATATATCCGACCGGTCGAACCCAGGGGTCGTTCGACCGATAACAGGGATTTCAATAATTTGCTCAAGTCTCGTTCGGTCGACCGGAACTGAAATACAGTTCGACCGAAACAACACAAGCACTCTACCGCATAATTAAATGCTCAGTCGGTCGACCGAAAGTTAAAGAGCGGTCGACCGTTTTGATGGTCAAAGCTCCCAACCGACTTAGCATCGAATGGATCGGTCGAACAAGGTAAAGGACGTTCGACCGTTTAATAAGTCAAAATCCCCAACCGACCCATTCTCATCGTTATTCGGTCGACCGGCTGAGTGGTCCCGTTCGACCGATAACAGCATATCCCCTTTTTCCCGCACAAATCTGGCATAACGGTCGACCGTCTAACGACATCGTTCGACCGTTCGCGGGTAAACAACAATATAATAATAGGATCGGTCGACTGCCCACAGGCACCGGTCGACCGATCGTCGTCTTCAACCTCTGAATTGGTTGAATTCCGACGGGGAATTCGACACCAACGTCGATCCCCAACACTCACAAGGCTTATGTGAGTTATAATGAAGATTTGGCATACCTTTTTGACGGTTGAAGAAGCCTCCCGAGCTTGAGTATCTTCACTCCTCTTCTTCTTCCTTCTTCTCCTTCTTCTCCTCTTCTTCTTCTTCACCTTCTTCTTCTTCTTCTCTCTAAACTCTTCTCTCACTCTCTGATAAATCAAGAATTGAAGAAGAACGTTTTTACCAAACAAACTTATCTCAATCTTATCTTCACTATATATATTTACCTCAAAACTCAACACCTCTAAATCATCCAATCCAATCCCAACACCTCATTTCTCAACCTTATCCAATTCTCCACCTCATCCTTCACTAAACATGGTTTAATTAAGTTAATTAGGTTTAGGTTTAGTTAATTAAGGGATTTAGATTAGGTTATTACAATCTACCCTCCTTAAAAGAATTTCGTCCGCGAAATTCGAAACAACTGACTTACCGAAACAACTCTGGATACTGCTTCCTGACATCCTCCTCGATCTCCCAGGTAGCCTCTCTGTCAGTGTGATGCTGCCACCTGACCTTCACCATCGGAATCGCTCTCCTCCTGAGCTGATGTACCATCTGATCCACAATCTCAACTGGTCTCTCATCTAATGACAAATCCTGCTGGATCTCCGGTACTGATATCTCTATCACATGAGCTGGATCGGCCACGTACTTCCTCAGCATAGAAACATGGAAGACGTTGTGAAGTCCTGCAAACTGTGGCGGTAGTGCAATCCTATATGCCACCTCACCGACCCGATCCAATATCTCAAAAGGTCCAACATATCTCGGACTCAGCTTCCCCTTCTTCCCGAATCTCATCACCCCTCTGGAAGGCGAGATCTTCAGGAAGACATGATCTCCTACCTCAAAAGTCAGCTCACGCCTCCGCGTATCAGCATAACTCTTCTGCCTGCTCTGCGCCGTAGCTAGTCGTCTCCGAATCACGTCGACCTTCTCTGAATACAACTGGATAATGTCAGGTCCAACTAGCTGTCTCTCGCCCACATCACTCCAGCATACCGGTGATCTACACGGTCTCCCGTATAATGCCTCATAGGGTGCCATCCCAATACTCGAGTGGTAGCTGTTGTTGTAGGCGAACTCGATCAACGGCAAATGCTCATCCCAATGTCCTGCCCAGTCAAGTGTACACGCTCTCAGCATGTCCTCCAAAGTCTGTATCGTCCGCTCTGACTGGCCATCTGTCTGTGGGTGGAAAGCTGTGCTAAACTTCAGACGTGTCCCCAGTGCTCTGTGTAGACTCTCCCAAAATCTCGAAGTGAATCTGGGATCTCTGTCTGAAATGATACTGACTGGTACGCCATGAAGTCTGACAATCTCCTCAATATATAACTTAGCTAGACCCTCCAGAGCAAGAGTGGTCTTAATAGCTAAGAAATGCGCCGACTTGGTCAGTCGATCGACTATAACCCAAATCGCGTCGTGGAATCTCCGTGTCTTCGGTAGCCCCGTAACAAAATCCATCGTCACGTGCTCCCACTTCCACTCGGGCAACTCAATCCTCTGCATCTGCCCTGCTGGTCTCTGGTGCTCGATCTTCACCTGCTGACAGACCAAACACCTCGACACGAAGTCTGCAACGTCCTTCTTCATGCCTCGCCACCAGAAGTTCCGCTGCAGGTCTTTGTACATCTTGGTGCTCCCTGGATGAATGGAATATCTCGATCTGTGTGCCTCCTCCATGATATCATGTCTCAGGTCCTCTGTCTTCGGCACCCAGATACGGTCTCTGAATCTCAGACCTCCATCCACTCCAACTCTGAAGTCTGACCCATCTCTGGCAGCTAACTGTAACAAACTGCTCAACTCCTCATCTGTAGTCTGAGCATGAATCACTGCTGATACTGTCTGAGGCTCTACTCTCAATCCGGCAATCACTGCACCCTCAGAGCTATCTGCAAATGGCCTCCACTCTGCTAGAGACTCCAGCAGTCTCCACTCCTGAATGCATAGGCCTGCTACTGATACCTCCACCTTCCGGCTCAAAGCGTCTGCAACTGTGTTCGCCTTCCCCGGATGGTAAGAGATAGTGAAGTCATAGTCCTTAATGAACTCAAGCCATCTGCGCTGCCTCATGTTCAGCTCCTTCTGCGAGAACAGGTACTTCAGACTCTGATGATCTGTAAACACCTCGAACTGCTCGCCATAAAGATAGTGTCTCCCGGTCTTCAGTGCGTGAACCACTGCTGCCAACTCCAAATCATGTGTCGGGTAATTCCTCTCATGGACCTTCAGCTGTCTGGATGCGTACGCGATCACCCTCCCGTGCTGCATAAGTACACATCCTAAGCCAATACCTGAAGCGTCGCTATAAATCACGAACCCACCCGTGCCACTCGGCAATGACAAAACTGGTGCTGTGGTCAACAGTCTCTTCAGCTCCTGAAAGCTGTCCTCGCACTTCTGCGACCAAACAAAAGTGACTCCCTTCTGCGTCAGAGCCGTCAGTGGTGCTGCCAATCTCGAGAAGTCCTTGATGAAGCGACGGTAATAACCCGCCAGTCCAACAAAGCTCCTAATCTCTGTCACGCTCGTAGGGGTCCTCCACTGTGTCACCGCCTCTACCTTCGCCGGATCCACTGATATCCCCTCTGCCGATACAATGTGTCCGAGGAACGCCACTCTGTCCAACCAAAACTCGCACTTTGAGAACTTAGCATATAACTGCTGAGCCCTCAAGATGCTGAGTACAATCCTCAAATGCTCTCTGTGCTGCTCCATATCTGATGAATAGATCAGAATGTCATCCACGAAGACAATCACAAATATATCAATATACTGCCTGAACGTCCGGTGCATCAGATCCATGAACGCTGCCGGAGCATTCGTCAATCCAAATGGCATCACCAAGAACTCATAGTGTCCATATCTCGTCCTGAAGGCTGTCTTCTGGATGTCCTCATCTCGGATCCTCAACTGGTGATATCCTGAACGCAGGTCAATCTTCGAGAAAACCTTCGCTGACTGCAGCTGGTCAAAGAGGTCCTCGATCCTAGGTAAGGGATACCTATTCTTCACCGTCACCTGGTTCAGCATCCTGTAGTCTATGCACATCCTCAAGGATCCGTCCTTCTTCTTCACAAACAAAACTGGTGCACCCCAAGGCGAGACGCTCGGTCTGATAAATCCAGAGTCCATCAACTCCTGCAACTGCTTCTTCAACTCTGTCAACTCAGCAGGTGCCATCCGGTATGGAGCCTTCGACTGTGGTGTAGTGCCGGCTACCAACTCAATGCCGAACTCCAACTCTCGGTGTGGTGGTAAACCTGGAATCTCCGCTGGAAAAACATCCGCGAACTCCTGCACCACCTCAATGTCCTCTAGCCTCTGGGACTCTGCCTCCGCAACCACAAGCGTCGCCAGAAATGCTGCACATCCCTGCTGTAACAGTCTCTGAGCTCTCACAGCAGATACAATAATGCGACCCCCTCTGCTTCTGATCCCTCTAATCAGAATATCAGGCAAACCCTTCCTCGGGATCAAAATCTTCTTCTCACGGCACAAGACTCGAACATCATATTGGGACAGCCAATCCATCCCAAGTATGACATCAAAGTCCTCCATCGGTAGTAAGACCAGGTCTGCCGGAAACTCCTGATCTCCCGAAACAACCGTGGCGCCGGGGACAAATCTCCCCACAGTGCCCACCAGACCCAGGGGTGTGCTGACCTCCAAAGTGGCAGTCAACATCGCAAGGGTACAGCCCAACACTCCCGCAAATCGCTCTGAGATGAACGAGTGTGTCGCGCCACAATCAAATAACACCCTAGCTACTGAACCTGCGATAAGAAGTGTACCTTCCACGACAGCGCCTCCATCCCGAGCCTCCTCTGCCTGGATGGTGA
Source organism: Triglochin maritima (assembly GCA_963682175.1). NCBI lineage: Eukaryota > Viridiplantae > Streptophyta > Magnoliopsida > Alismatales > Juncaginaceae > Triglochin > Triglochin maritima. Next base: position 3,106,695 of record OY821775.1, read on the forward strand.
AAACTCTGCCAGTGCGCTGCCCCTGCTGTGGTCTGAAAGGTGGTCTACCTCCGCCTCCTCCTCTGCCTGGTGCGGGTAAACCCGGTGGTCTGCTCGGCCCAGCTCCTCGGCTCGGACAGCTCCTGATAAAATGACCCATCTGGCCACAACCATGACACGCTCCGGGGGTGAAGCACGGCCCGGAGTGAAACCTCCCACAAGTACCACAAGGCTCAGGTCGTGGTACTGCAACTCCTGCTCCCTCGTATCTGGGCCTCTTGCCCGGATTCCCTCCAGTCTGACCTCCCGGCCGCCCAGAGAATCTACCCGATGGCCTCCTCTCATCCTGGTAGTTCTCTCTGTAGTCACGATCAAGAACAGTAGCACTCTTCACCGCATCAGCTAATGTGCGTGGCATGTGTGTCAGCACCTTCGTCCTCAACTGCTTCCGGAGCCCTCGGACGAACTTCCCTGCTCTCTGCTCCTGCGTAACGTACATCTCGGGACAGTAACGCTCAAGGGCGTTGAACTTCCCGATGTAGCCTGCCAGGGTCATGTCTCCCTGCTGAAGACTCAGAAACTCCTCTCTCTTCTCGTCCTGAACATGCTGCGGAAAATACTGCTCGTTGAACTCGCCAACGAACTCCTCCCAGGCTATATCATCTCTGTCCGCAAACACCACTGCAGATGTGGACCTCCACCAGTTGGACGCAGCACCGCCCAAAACATAAGTAGCCAGGCCCACTCTCGCCTCTGGAGGACAACCAATAGCACTGAAGATCTTCTGCATCGTGAAGATCCACTCCTCCGCAGCCTCCGCGTCGTACTGCCCCAGAAAGGTAGGCGGATGCTGGCGCATAAACCGGTCATGCATAGCGCCAGTCCCCGTCTGCCCAGTCTGTGCCGTCTGCTGCTGTAGCATCTCTGTCAGACGTCCGACCGTATCGAACAACGTCCGACGCTCATCCTCCCAAGCCTCATCCCTCGCAGTCTCACTCTCACCGCGAGTATGGGCAACCGCCTTCTCCCGTCTAGGAGGCATCTGCCAAAGGAAACAAGACAATATTAATATAATCTGTGCATGCATGATCCTCTAGACCTAACTCCTAACTCAAAGGTGGTTTCTTTGGACAAGTACGCCGAGATCAACGCTCTGATACCAAATTGTAACGTACCCGAAAACAGCGGAAAATTTAAACAATAATAAAGACCGTCAACGGTCAACACTGGGCACGTCACGGGAAAATAACCAACATATATATATAAAATATATAATGTACAGACCCACGTGGAAATCAACTATACAGACTATACCGACTGACTGTGATTACAACAAAAGCTATACAACATGTAATCACCTCAAAAGAAGAAGACACTACAGGATCCGATCTCGGGGGTACCGTCCTCGGTCACCACCTCAAACTCTAACCCTGCTCGCTACCTGAAATGCAAACAACAAACATGCCTGAGTTCCCTGCAGGAACCCCGTATACCAAACCTCCTAAAATATAAAAAGGAATTAAATACAATGCAATGCTATGCACATGATCATCCGCCTCGGGCCCACAATAATGCCCTCACCGCCTCCGCGGCACTGAACCACTCCTGCCACTAGGGTCAAGTCAGTCCACCGCTGCCTCACAAGGGTCAGTCGACACCACTGCTCCCCAAAAAGTGCAGGAAGGAACCCCTGGTACACGCCGCACCCAAGGAGCGAGTCAGCCCGCCGAATACACAACTCGGGTCAGACGACAGCCACTGCTCCCCCAAGAGTCGCCTAGCGCGCACCCTGCCGGAACATCCTCGGCCTACCGCTAAACCCTCGCAAACTGCCCAAGGTTTACGGTACACATCCCTCACACCCCGCTCGGTAAGAGAGGAAAAAGGTACAACAATAATACGCCTTCGTCGAAGGTGAAATCCGTAGCTCTCAAAGCCGGTAATCAACCGTCGCCTCGGAGCCGGTAGTCGACCTGACATCGACGGATCGCGTGTGGATAAATCCACCAACCTGCGGCAGATCGGTCGACCGCTACAAGCACACCGGTCGACCGGTCCCCCACACAGTACACAGTACTGTACAAACAAATCTACCGGTCGAACCACGCCAACCGAATTACCGACCGATCGGTCGAACAAAAGTCATCTAGCGGTCGACCGTTTGGATGGTCTACGCTATACAATTTTATATAATATATATATCCGACCGGTCGAACCCAGGGGTCGTTCGACCGATAACAGGGATTTCAATAATTTGCTCAAGTCTCGTTCGGTCGACCGGAACTGAAATACAGTTCGACCGAAACAACACAAGCACTCTACCGCATAATTAAATGCTCAGTCGGTCGACCGAAAGTTAAAGAGCGGTCGACCGTTTTGATGGTCAAAGCTCCCAACCGACTTAGCATCGAATGGATCGGTCGAACAAGGTAAAGGACGTTCGACCGTTTAATAAGTCAAAATCCCCAACCGACCCATTCTCATCGTTATTCGGTCGACCGGCTGAGTGGTCCCGTTCGACCGATAACAGCATATCCCCTTTTTCCCGCACAAATCTGGCATAACGGTCGACCGTCTAACGACATCGTTCGACCGTTCGCGGGTAAACAACAATATAATAATAGGATCGGTCGACTGCCCACAGGCACCGGTCGACCGATCGTCGTCTTCAACCTCTGAATTGGTTGAATTCCGACGGGGAATTCGACACCAACGTCGATCCCCAACACTCACAAGGCTTATGTGAGTTATAATGAAGATTTGGCATACCTTTTTGACGGTTGAAGAAGCCTCCCGAGCTTGAGTATCTTCACTCCTCTTCTTCTTCCTTCTTCTCCTTCTTCTCCTCTTCTTCTTCTTCACCTTCTTCTTCTTCTTCTCTCTAAACTCTTCTCTCACTCTCTGATAAATCAAGAATTGAAGAAGAACGTTTTTACCAAACAAACTTATCTCAATCTTATCTTCACTATATATATTTACCTCAAAACTCAACACCTCTAAATCATCCAATCCAATCCCAACACCTCATTTCTCAACCTTATCCAATTCTCCACCTCATCCTTCACTAAACATGGTTTAATTAAGTTAATTAGGTTTAGGTTTAGTTAATTAAGGGATTTAGATTAGGTTATTACATTAACTCTCTCACATCTTTCTAATTCTGTCTCATCAACCCCATGCATGTGCATGTGCTACGTTCAAAGTTTCTAGAGAGAGAAATGTGAGGGTAAGAAAAGAAAGAAACGCTTAAAAACGGCTTCTTTGAGTGGTGTAGTCACGTTCACCTTACCTATATTTTCTCTTCACCCTCAATCTTCTCTCTCTAGAACTTTCACAATTCACACCCTCTCTCTCTAACTCTAGCCATTCCAACACATCATTCCATTCTCTCCCGCTCATCTCTCTCTCTCCTTTTGCGTTTTAGAAGGAGAGAAAGAGAGATTTTTTTAAAAAAAAAAAACCCACTAACATAACTAAATCACACCTTAATTTTTGTCTGTCATGTCTGGCCGAAGCGGGAGCGAGGGGTCCTCCACGACCACCGGCCTCAAAAGAGGCCCGTGGACCACCGCCGAGGACGCGGTTCTCTTGGAGTATGTGAGGAAGTATGGAGAGGGCAATTGGAATTCGGTGCACCGGACGACCGGACTCTCGAGGTGTGGGAAGAGTTGTCGCCTCCGGTGGGCCAACCATTTACGCCCAAACCTCAAAAAAGGATCGTTCTCGCCGGAGGAGGAGAGGCTTGTCTTGGAGCTCCATGCTACGTACGGAAACAAATGGGCCCATATGGCTTCTCAGGTTCTTTATTTATTTTGTGAACTTGAATTAATTTTCCTTTTCGATCTTCCGAAACTAAATTATAAATAATAATTCTCTTTGGACCACCAAAATATGTTATTTGAGAAGATTGTAATTGATGTGTGTTCAATTTTTTTTTTTTTTTGGAGGAAATGTAGTTACCGGGTCGGACAGACAACGAGATCAAGAACTTCTGGAACACCAGGATAAAACGGCGACAACGTTCTGGGCTACCGATGTATCCATCGGATATCAACTCACGATTTTGTAAATTACCGACGTACCCAACAAATTGCAACATCCAATATGCTACCAAATCGAGTTTCAACGGTAACTTGAGAGGGTTCGATGATTCTCTCTTAAGCGATATCGAACAACGACCAAAGCGATTGAGGGTAGATAATGGAAGTTTTGCTTCGGACCAAGTACCGGGAATAATTACGTCATTGTCTTGTTACAATTTGGGAAATTTTGATGTTGGAATGCACAATTTTTACCCAGTTTTGCAACAACCACAACTCTCCATGCAAATGGGACTCCCTTCAAGCCAATTGTTCTCGTCAAACGGATACAAATACAAATACGAATATGATACTGATATTAGTCCCCTCAACCACGATAATAGTGGCCTTCTCCAATCGGTACTAGAAGGAGTTCGAGGACTCGATAGCAAATCATCAGCTCACAACTCTGGTTCTCACGTGAAGCCTCTGATCGACGATTTGAAGCAGTCAAGTTTTAACGTTAGCGACAACGAGCCTAGTCATTCAACTGGTAAGTCGTTAAAGTATTAGTAAGCTCAGGGTTTACTTTTGCAAATTTAATCTTCCCGTGAGAGATGTATATGTAATATGTTGTATGTTATGTTGTGATTTTAAACACTATATAAGTCGAAATAAGTGTTATAAATAATAATGGCATATCTTCGATTTTTTTATAATGAAATATATATTGAAACGAGGGACACAAAAATCAACGAAGTCATCTATGAATCCTAAAGTTTTTGTCCACTGATCTAAAACTTTACTTTTTCCTAACATATATATGCGTAACCTTTTTGTTGTTGTTGTTGTTGTTGTTGTAATATGCGTAACCATTTATGTTGTAAATCGACATGAATCAGTATTACATTTGAACATGACAAGTACTGTGACTCTTATGCGAGTACAAGAGCACATGAGACTTAATGCTGTTGTTATCGTGATAAGACACTTTTGGTTGGATTTTCCAAAGTTGGTTTTGTTGAAATGTGAGTTGGGTCATCAAGTGATGGCGATGGAGACAATTTGGTGAATATCTCATCAAGCCATCACTATCTAAGCTGTTTTTGTTTGTGGCATTTAAGGTAGTTGTTTCGTAAGAATATTACAGATTTCTACAACATAACTTCACAAAGAAGACATGGAAACATCATTTTCTCAGCATCTTAAATGTTGACAGAAAATCATTTGCTACAATTTGTGACTGTGTATAAATTGACTACCTGTCGTCTTTGACGTACATTCACTTGGTAATATTTTGATAAAAGTATGCAATTCTCCATAAAAAATATGATATTACATACTTTTACAAAAATTCAGCACAAACATATATATTAAAACTATTTATTTGGGGGTGTCATTTAAATGGTAATCTTTCTATCTGAACTTGTTTAATTACTCTGTTGAGTGTTGATCAATAATAATTACCCAAACCAAGTCTGATATCTTATTTATACAATCATGAAGTTGTCTCAGGGATGGCTACTCAAAGTGGCACAATGGATGATGATTTATCTGCATTGATTGGGATTTTGCATCCATCGTCGTCGCCTGCACCAGTACCAGCACCAGCTAAGTGGGAGGAGGCCGAATGTAAGGGATCCTCTACTGTAAATTTCTTTCTTGGTGCTACAGATTCTTCCATCCCTAAGCTTGAAATGCAGCCAACATCAAATGAGGAGCAAGCATGGAACATTGCTTCATGCCAATGGAAAAACATGCCAAGAATTTGTTAAACTGAAATAGTCTATTTTCTATGCCAAGAATTTGTGTAATTTTAGTGTATAAATTTCTAGTAATTAACTAAGGATACATTTCTATCTTTATTTATTTAGATGTATATGTGTTGATATATCTTTTAGTGTGTGTGTGTGTGTGTTATGTATGTGTAGTATAAAGTTTGTAAATAAGATGGACAATCATAGATTTAGTTTAAGTGTTTAATTATGGTTTTATTATTCTATATAAAGATCATATTTAGGGGCCTATTATTATTTTTGTGAAGCTAAGCACGCAAACTTGATTCTCTCATATTTTGTTACATGGATAGGAAATGCGGTTTTTGGTTGAATTTGTCTGCTACTTCGAGATTTTGCTTCAGAATGAAGTCATACGTCTGAGCAAAACCTATAAGACAAAAAGACAGATAATTAAGTACCCATTAATATCCCAGAAAAACCAAAACCATATGAATATAAACTTGAACAAAACTTATAATAAAATCACAACCACAACAATCTAGATTACATATTGGCATCAAATTAGTTTTTTTTAAAAGAGTATAAAAAACAAGCTAGTTCAAACTAGCCCAAAAGTTTTTTAAACTTCTGCTACATCTTTAGAGGACTTATACGATAAGCCCAAATTTTTTTAGTATGTACGAAATTATAATTTATCATTTCTAGCCATCATAGCCCACAAATTTTTGTGTGTAGATCTACAGACATTTGGATGGGTCTAATGAATTGCATATGCAAGTTGTGTTCTCCTTGAAGACAAGAGTGGAGTTATGATCTTTGTTTTTTAACAGCTTTTGCAGTGAACAGAAGAAAGTTGAAGTGGAAACTTAGTTGTAAGAACACCAGTGGAAAAAAAGAATTAGATCTTCTGCCCCATGATAGTGTAGGATGCTTTGTTTGTTTCAATGAGGTCAAAGAAGAAGATACTGTGTTTGTGGTCATTTTAATAAAAATGTAAAAGGCATAACATTTTTTTGTGTATTTTCACATTTAAGGTTAATAAAAGGACTAAGTTGATTTCTTAAGTCCATCTAACTTGGTCTGATTGCAGTTAATGAAATCAGGAGGTGCATTTAAGTTGATAATCAAATTAAATATCTTATTGATTTTATCATCAAATTGAAGGCACCAAACAGTTATTGCCATTTAAAGGGCATTAAATTTGCTATAAGTCAAGGGGTCGACAGAGGTCTTTGAGCTTGAGCAAATTATTGATGAAACTTTTAGTTAGAATAAAAGTTTCACATACTGTGGACCATAGATTATGCTAAGTTGTTAACTTAAAGTTTGTTGGATATGAAGCACTAAACTTCATCAAAATATGTAAACTAAAAGCAATGGTCCACAATGTAAAGCTTAAAATAGTAATTTATACCATTATTCGACGAGAACTCTAAAATCTATTACTTAGGACATGACAGAGCACTAATTACTGTTTTTTGTGTATTTGCGGCCCACTAGTGTTATAACTGACCTGCAATCATGTTGGGCTTAAGCCCAGTAGTTAACCGAAATAGATATTTCAAGATTATTGTAAGAAATCAAATGTTTTACTTAAAATGAAGTTTACAAGGAAAGTTTCATCGGGAGTATAAAAAAAGTGCTTTGGCGCAATAAATGAAAATATAAATGCTGTTGTACAATAATATTGTGTTTGGATGGGTAATATACTCATTTGTAAATTCTACGCCTATTTCAATTTATACTCTACTATTCACAAATGACGTGTTTTGTGATTTTTTTGTTTGTTTGGATGAACATATGATTGCCAAATGCTAGTAACAAAAAAGTGCATATTTTAGTGTATCTTAACTTTTTTTAATAATTATACGTGGAGTTAAGAATTATATACAAACCACTAAAGCATATAAAAAAAGTAAGTGACAATAAGTGGAGTATTACATTGATATATATTTTGAAATAAATAAAGTAAATTTGAGTGGTGTGGAGGATGGACTTGCAACATTCCACTTTTGACGTTTCACCTCTCAATTTGAGATATATTTACTCTTGACAGTTTTTTTTATAGAACCAGCATTTTATTTATGATGTACCATGAAAGATTTAAAATACTAAAAACGTTGCATTGGAGAAAACGATGCATGCAATCATTTTGTGTTTATATATCTAACAAAAAAAAGTTGTCTTGTGCCCTGAACTTAAGCTATACAAACAACAATACAATAATTTATAAGATAATGCCCGAACTAATTAACCCCCGTTTGTATTGGTGTGGCCAAGATCGACAAATAAAATTGACCTCACGATTTAACATGCAAGTTGATAATTACGTGGGGGCACCAGTCCATTTAGAAGAAGCTTCTACGAGGATCCACAGTAGGGAGGGTCTGTTTGTCTGTCACAAAAATAATGGTCTGAAATACCATAATTTTGTTTTGGCAGTGTTTGTGTGTGAAACATGCAACCTTTTTATATGATTAAAAAAATTTAAAATTTCAAAAAATAATAATAATTCGTTGCTCATATGTCAAATATGAAATAACATAAAATTTTCAAAAAATATTAAAAAACCCATCATACCTAACATTTTTATTAAAAAAAAATCCAAATACAGCCATAAATTTAGTTTTGGCAGTGGTTGGGTGTACGTGAAACATGCAACCTTTTCGTATGAATTAAAAAATGACAAAAAGTGAATTTTAATATTTCAAAAATAAATTCATTTCCCATATGTCCCTAAAAAAACTCAAAAATACAATAAAAAATAATTTAAAAAGCTCATCGTACCTAACCTTTTTTTTCTTTGAAAAATTCCAAATACAACCACAGATTAGATTAGATTAGTTGAGAAAAAGTCAAATAAGTTGGTGTAGGTTAGAGAACATGGTGTTGCCGACGATGAAAGTGTAAGGTCCTGACTTTGTTGTATGTATGCTAAGGGAAGGCATGTGTTTGGTCATGTGCACTCATCTTCACCTCTGCAACCACTTCTTTAAGTACTCCCCAAGGAAAGCATTCTACATGTATATACTTAGAGATAAAATATAAGTAATAATAATATGGTCAAATATTTAAATATCATCAACAATCCTTAAGTGTTTAATAATTATGTGCTTGCTATATCTGTAAATTACGTTCTCATTTTGATCTCTATTTAGAGGTAGATGCTCTTTCTTTGTGCTTAATGTGAAGAAAAATGAAATGGAACTTCTAAAGTTTGGTTTCTACTTCAGGTTAAAATGAGGTATAACTCACATTATGGATGTAAATGTAATCAATAATTATTCTTAAAAAAAGGATGTAACCAAATAGACAAGTTTCTTATTAACATGAGGAAAATTCACAGAAAACCAAATTAATGTGATATTCGTTCTACTCATACTCTAATTTCCAACTACATATGTATACATATATATACTTATAAATTGATGAATCCATGACTTGATAACTCTCAGCCGCGCATAATATATCTCATGATTATATACCAGAGAATATGTCTACTTGGTAACTAAGTGTATCATTTATAAGTTGGTTTAAACGCTAATTAAAACCAACTAAATAATAGTTAACCAATGAATATGTAGACCTACCTCATCCACTACTTTAGAGTCAGAGTGTATGTCATTAATTTATGGGCATTAGGGCATTTATCATGGACATCCAAACAAACCAACTTCAATTAAATTTCAACTTGAGGAAGCCTCTGTTGAATGCTTTTGGAAGTATACTTTAATGATGACGATGAACATGAGCGGTCCGTTTGGCGTTAGCTAATGTTATGTCACACACCCAAAGCAAATATTTCTTTTCTTTTCCATGTGACAATTCATTATTGCCTTTCTTTTCCAATAACTACTAGGTTTGGTACTATACCATATCCCAAGCTAATACTTTTACTCCAATCATCACCATTATCATTTTGTGGTGTGGTCGTGGTGGAAACGGATCCGATTAACTAGTTTGTATTTTCTAATCAATGATATGGTATGCTTGTTAATTAGGTCATATTGTTATTTTTTTTAGGCAATTAACTTGAACTACGCGCATATATTAGAATATTAGATGTCCATTGTAAGTCACCTCATCACTTTTCCAACTCAACAACCTTTTTATACGCAAATGCACCACTGCAATGGTCAACTAATAACTTAAATTGATATTTTGTGTTAGAGTTGAGATTCCAATTTATTCAGAAATTGTGTTTGTGATTTGATAATTTGTCTGTTGATTTCTTCCAACTCACAATCTATTTTTTTGTTTCAAAGAGTTTTTTTGAGAATTTCGATCTATCGTGTCAACACCAAGAAACGAATTGTAGTCGTTCTTTTTTTCTTGGTTCTCATCAAACCTTTTGTATATTCAAATGCGCAAATGTTTCTTTTACAGAGACATTCAGAGAACTCGTCCTAGAAGATCTTCCGTGGTTACTGGTGTTCCATTTATCATAGTGCATTGGAATTACTTTATCATTCGACATGTCCAACGAAATAGTCACGGTTTATTGATTAGAAACAATGTTTTTTGGTTTGAAAATTGATAAATACATCTTAACCACCACCACTACATGGAGGATGAGACATCCATATCAATGCAAGATACACTTGATGCGTACGATAACATAACCTTGTGCCCAAAAGGATTTTGACAGGCAAAATTATTATTTTGTTGGCAACTAATCTACAAATCCAAACCAAAAGGTTTTCCTTCTTCTTTATTTTCAAAAAAAATAAAAATAAAATCCAAACCTGACTTTCTAAATCCCCCCTGATATTCACTTCATAATTTTCACATATCCAAAACTTATATTACCAAAAAATTCTATTATTTATTTTTCTAAAATAATAATAATAATCAAGATCTGGCTTTTTTGTCCCTGATGTTCATTTATCTGAGTTCATAACCTCACACCAACAAAACTAATATTACCAAAAGTTTTTAATTTTTTTCTAAAAAATCCAGATCTATCTATTTTACATCCCCGAAATTCATTAATTTCACATCATAATTTCCACATCACCAAAACTAAAATTTCACAACACAAGTACACTGTGTACACACACTACACTTTAGAAACAAAACCCAAACCGGAAAGCAAAAAAAGAGAGATTTTGTTCTCATTTTCTCCTCCAACAAAAACCCGATCTCTCTCACTCTCTCTCTACTCCCATCTTTCCAAGTGTCCGAAACCCCCACGAGATCGCATCCCCACATCTACTTTGGACTCTGGTCTTCAGCCACCATGTTCTCGCGTATCCCCAAGTGTAGCTCTCGAAAGGCGCGACCTTAGGGGGCAATCTTTTGATTGGGGGCCAATTCGGTTAGTTAGTGTGTCGATTGGAATGGGGTGGAAGGGCCGAGGCGGTGCCGGTGGAGGCGCCGATTCGAAGGTCGTCTCCAAAAGATGGACCTTTTGGCTCTGTTTTGGGAGTTTCTGCGCTGGTCTTCTCTTCACCAACAGGTGGTGAATTTGGTCTCGGAGTGTTTGATTTCGGGGTTTTGTTGGATTTTGGGTTTTGGGTATGTTTTGTTTTTGGGTTTTGGGAAAAAAAGTTGGTTTCTTTTGGGATCCCGTGAATGAAGGAGATAATATATGAGAGTCTTTTATTTTATGTGGGTTGTGCTTGAATTTCAGGTTGGAAATGTGTTTTGAGCAAATCTGTTCTTTTATCCTTTTTGAGTTTTTTTGTTGAAATTGAGATTGGATGTTGTCTCACAAGTGTTGTGAATGATTTTGTGAGATTGTGAGTGGTGTGTAATTCTTGGGTACAGTACAAGTGAGTGTGGCAATTAACATTAATTATTTGGGAGGTGATGTTTAATTAATAAAAAAACTGAGCTGAAAGTATAACACAGTTGTTCACAAGCAACGCAATAGTAGCTACTGAAGAAAGACAAAGAGAAGCCTTTATGGTTAAAATTTTACTACTAGATATGGTGCCTTAATTTATTTATTTTATTGTAATGTGTTTAACTCTGCGTGTTGGTGATGTCTTCTTTTGACAGAATGTGGACGATTCCTGATGCTAATGCTATTAACCAAGAGAACAAGATTATTCAACTACCTTCGGTGGGATGTAATTCAACAGCTGTAAGCAATTTAGCCTTTGTGGACTTCCAGATTCAATGTCTGAATGAAAATTATATTCGTTTCTTTCGAGTGACACTAAAAATGCCAAATCGTGGTTAGTGATTAGCATTTTCGTTGGATTTTCTCTCTCTTAAGCATGTTATTATTTTCATAAGAGGATATACCACACCATTTAATTTGAATGTTGAAAATCTTATATTTAGTTTGTAGTATGCAGGCCAATTGCCCAATTTTAATTTTGTAATTGCTGCAGAAAAGTAATAAACGACAAGCAATTGACATCACCAGCGAGGTCTCAAAGACTCATGATGCTATACAGTAAGTATACTTTGTATCTTAGTTCCCCATCTTGAGAGTGCCAGATGTTGAGGCAATATTTGGTATTTGCAGAACACTGGATAAGACCATATCTAACTTAGAAATGGAACTAGCTGCTGCGAGGGCTGCCCAAGAATCTATACTCAATGGCTCTCCGGTCTCCGAAAACTCAAAGGAGAATGTCTTGGGTGAGAAACGGAGATTTCTAATGGTTGTAGGAATCAATACAGCTTTTAGCAGCCGTAAAAGGAGAGATTCCATCAGAGCCACTTGGATGCCACAAGGTGGAGACCGACACATTTTTTCCTTATTAGTCTAAAATGAAATTATTGTTATTATTATTACTATTTGGTTGAATACGTGGTGGCTTACGAATTTCGCATGTTTTCGTAGGTGAAAAGAGGAAGAAGCTTGAGGAGAAAGGGATTATCATTCGTTTTGTTATTGGTCATAGGTGCAATTTTTTAATGCATAGTGTTCTTTTTTTAAACATCAGAATCGTTTTCTGTTTATTTCTTTCCCTAAGCTCTTTGATATATTATTATCGTACCTTAAAATATATTACAATCTTCTACAGGATAGGTAATTTTAGTGATTGCAATTAGTCAAGCTCTAGTCTCATGAGTTTAATTGGGCGTGCTGCAGAACTAAGTTTATTTATTTATTTATTTACCAAATGGTATAGAAATTGCAAGTGCAGAGCATTGAAAATTCTTTTTTCAGCAATAACATGTGTGTTGAATGATGTAATGGAAGTAAGATATTCAGTAATTAGTTGTTTCATAAGGGTAAATAGTTTAGATGATTGAAACAGTTTGACATCATTACATCATCCAATTCTGGCTCTGCTGATGATGAGATGCTTTGAACTTTGTCAGTGCTACACCGGGTGGAATCCTCGACAGAGCCATTGAGGCTGAAAATAAAAAGCATGGGGATTTCTTGAGGCTGGTAAGGCCTTCTCCGTTCCTGTGATTTTTTTACCAGTTTCTGGCTTGAGTAGTCCTGGATTGCTTTGGTCCATGAAATCCCACACCATGTTTGGTTGATAAACATATTTTGCTGGTTATAGAAATACTTTGTTCCGACATGTTATCTACGGCTTAAGGAAAGATGTGGTTACACTTGTAGAACACTCTCATTTTGTCTATAGAATTGTGTTCCGCTAACTTATAAATAAGAACTTAAGGTTTAACTATGGCCTAGATCTATTGGGCATGTCTTCTTTTTAACTATATTCATCAATAGAATCGTTGTTCACCACTGTAGGAGTTGTTTTTTAGCTAAACAAAGAGATGTTTGACACAGGATCATGTTGAGGGATACCTGGAGCTATCTGCTAAGACAAAGATATATTTTGCAACTGCCTTATCTTTGTGGGATGCAGATTTCTACATCAAAGTGGATGACGACGTGCATGTAAATATTGGTACGCTTTTCCATTACCTTCAATTCATTTCATGTTGCAAAATGTAATCATTGTTTCATTCCTTAGATGAATAATTTGAAGGCTAACAATCTCAGCTCCACTCAGCATCAAAATTACTAACTAATCAGCTCTCCCTGAATGTCCTGGTTGTTGTCAACCACTTATTCTTCCACAATAGAAGGAAAAATAAAATTAGCGAAATTTATTAAGACCTTGTTCATGCTAATTTAACTGGAAGAATGTCGGGTTGCCGACAGCCCCTTTCCTTGAGGTTGTGCTCACCTACTTTGACCAAAAAAAACTACTATTCCGCTTGTTGTGTCTTTTATTGAGTGCTAGCAGGGTACTTATTTTGGTCGTTAAGTGTTAGCAGTGTTAGGCCTTTACATGTCTATTTCTTATGGTTGATCTTGGTTAGGGTGGTTTGTTGCTTTTGTCTATAGAATTGCTCTTACAGAAAAATGGCAGCTTGGAAAGAAAAGGAAGATAATGGTTCAAATTTTGGGAGAGATGTATTTTCTTTCAGTTTATCAATTCAACAAACAAAACGAACACTCTCTATTGTCTATGCAAGTAGACTGTCAATCAAATCAGTCACCTCTTTAATCCAGCCTCAACCTTGAGATTTCTGGACCTTGGTATATTTGTAGATCAACGTGCCTATAATAGTATAATGCTGCCATCAGTTTCTAAAATACACGTCTCGGGTAATGATGGCATATCCAGAAGAAGTATACGTAGTGTGGGGAACTGTCTGATCCATTTACAGGCGTTGTAGATAGCTTTAACAAGAACACGTGGTGGTGAAACAGTTTCCTGTCATAGCTTTATTTTATAATTAAATTTCATACCATAAAATCTTCTGTCCGTGAAAAGCTGGAACTTTACTTGGCCAAAAGATGAACTTAATGACATTTTTCTGTAGTTTCTTGTCTACTTTTGTTTGACACTCATTTTTGTGGTATCCTTTTTTATAGTATGGGTTCGGCAGCATTGCCTGAAACCTTACATTTCTATTTATTTGAATGTAAATTACATATTGCTGCCATTGGAGCTTTGTTCAGAGAATATATTCTCAGTACATGATGGTATCTACTGAGTTGCACATTTGATTGCATTAACTGTTATTTGGTTGTCACAGGTACACTAGGAACAACTTTGGCTAGGTATCGATCAAAACCTCGAGTCTATATTGGATGTATGAAGTCTGGTCCTGTTCTAGCGAAGAAGTAGGTTCTCTATTTCCCTTCCCTTTTACTAAACAGAATGTGGCCATTCTGATATAGACTTTCATCGACTATGTTTGCAGAGGAGTTAGATACCATGAGCCAGAGTACTGGAAATTTGGTGAAGAAGGGAATAAGTATTTCCGACATGCAACCGGTCAGTTATATGCCGTTAGCAAGGACTTGGCTACTTACATATCCATAAACCAGTAAGCCTGAAAAAACTATTGAAATGGATAATGAGATTGTTCAATACAGTTGTATTTATCTTGAAAGGTAACTTATTTTCGGAATGGGAACTATTTATCAGGCACGTCTTGCACAAGTATGCGAACGAGGATGTTTCCCTGGGATCTTGGTTTATTGGCTTAGACGTGGAACATGTAGATGATCGCAGACTGTGTTGTGGTACCCCACCAGGTAATGTATAAGAATTTGGTGGTTTGTTTAGTTATTAATTGCTTACCATGTTCTGGGACATTTTTAGATAGATTTCTTCCTTTGGAATAATCGACGTAAAGATCTAGATTAGTGTCATGAAGTGCAAAAATGATCTCAACTCAGGATGAGTTCTCTTCCCACATATTTAATTAGAACAATGTCTAATTAAATTTACCAGCCAAATTATCTTTCTAGCTAATTTTTGTTACATTTTGGTTGTCGTTGTCATCATCATGAATATAAGAACCAAAGCAATTAGATGTTTATATTGTGTTGTTAATAGATTGGACCATCCTTTTTTTTGCAACGTCTTCAAGTTTACCAACAATAGAACATGATGCTCCTTTTGGTGTTTGTTTCTTCAGTACCACATTACATATAAGGGCCACCGCTTTATTTTGTTTGGTGTTGATATGTCAAAACACAATTAATACCAGTGCATTGTGTGCAGACTGCGAGTGGAAGGCTCAGGCAGGCAATGCCTGTGTTGCCTCGTTTGACTGGACCTGTAGTGGCATTTGCAGTTCCGCAGACAGAATGAAAGAAGTGCACCGGCGCTGCGGCGAAGGCGAGAACGCTCTCTGGAATGCAGCTTTCTGAAAGTTGGAGACTCGTGTGTTTTGCCACGTGTAATTTTTGAATTGCATGTGTTGTTATAGGATGAGTGAATGCATGTATTTTTAGCTTATAGAAGTGAGAGGGGTAGAGGGGTGTTTCCTATATTTAGCAGAGAAGATCCCTAAAAGAAAGGAATAGGCTGTTGATTACCAACCATTCTTTGACATGCTTGGTAGCTTTGGTGTTGTATCTTGATAACTAAGTTGTATGGCTACCAGCTTGATACTAATAATCTTTTCCAGCAGCCATTTCGCTGCCTCTTTTTTCTTACTGTCCTATATATTATTAGGCTTTTTTTTTTGAAAAATATATTAGCCTCAACTTAAATAATTGCTGTTTCTGTTTCTTCATTCCATTGCCGCTGTGCTTATATAATGCAAGTGTTTGTTAGACAGGTATTTAGATGATCTAGGGACTCATTGAGGGTTTGGCCGATGATACTCCTGATGTAGGAGAATGCAGGTTTCTCATGGACGAGGTTTTTAGCAAAATCACTGGTTATTGCAGGTAAGACGCGAACCCGTCATATGGAAGATTATCCAATTAAAAATTAAAGAAAAAGAATGAAACAATAATCACAAGCATTGTTTATCCTATAAAATTCAGATAAAATACATTGTTGGCAGAAGGAAGTAGGAATGTTGGGGATAATTAAGAGTGGAGGACTCATTTTGCAGCTGAACCCGCAAATGAGCCCAACTCGAATTTTCCAAAATCAAATGACAAATGGGAAGGACAACTACAGTGCGCCTAGAAGAAAATAAATGCAAAAACCTTCCACGCCATGCAGTCACATCTCACATATTTACACCCTTGGTTTCAAACCATCGATGAAATTGAAGTTGGGGAATGAAGCACAGCTTGATAAAAGGGAAGAAAATAGAACAGATCAAGCATAGCAGAATATAAGGGCAGAAAATAACATAGTAAATTAAAATTAAGTGAAGATGTGCACACATGTGGCTGATTTCCAGAAACCAAATTCTAGACATAAATAATAAGCATTCGGAACATGAAACCAGAGGCATTTAGAAAGTTGAATAAGAACACGAGACATAGAGAAAGCCAGCTGAGAATATACAGCTTTACTGCAGGTTATTTATTTACAAGTCCAGCGTTGAAGCAAGCAAGAAGCTTAAATCATTCCGAAGGTATTCTCGCCACTGTAAGTCATGTAGAGAAAACCATCTTCATCCTTATTATCCTCGTAGATGGCAGACATCATGGCAGCTGCATCAAATAAAACTCCATATTCATTCAAAAGATTATAAACAATGCGAGAAGGAAGAGGATTCCAGCTACTAGAGGAACATTATCTCACCTGTTGGTGGCAAAATGTTCTTGACGAAGATGAAGATGGCCTTCTCCGGACTGAGCTTGATCCTCTTTCGGACAACATAAACAAACTGCCCAACGGTCAGATCAGCAGGAACCAAGTACCTGATGTGCATGCACCACATAGAGGTTATAACTCCAGTTCTCCATCAAAAAGGTGAGTGTATCATATGAATCATAAAGCTAAAACTGTAAAAAGAAGAGACGCAGTTGATTCATCAAGTGAACTTTCTTCTTGGAACTAATGAATGACGATGCACAATGTGTTTTAAAAATTTTATTCCAGAATTTTGCAAGAATTGTCCATTACTCCATTTCCATGTGTCAAAGGTAAGTGTTTTTTGGCATTTGGATCATCATGGATTATATAAAATAGCAATATAAACTACCTATATTTCTTATATATTGTGAAATTGTAGGTTGTCAGGTGAACTTGGTCAATTGGAAACAACCTCTCTAATTTTACAGTGGATGGTTGTGTACACCGGAGCCCCCCTCTGGAGCCTCTTTTGAGGCACTGGGGCAATGTTGATGAGAAATTTAAAAGAAATTAACTTACTTCTTCTTATCAATATCAGGAATGTCGGTCTTCTCAGCCTTCTCAACGATCACCTATACCAGAAAAAAAAATATATAACAAACTTGGAAACCAACCTAAATAGAACCCACTAGCAAGGTGAATCGTGAGGAAGGAAATAAGCTCGATCGGTATATCACAACACAACTAGAACTCCGTTGATAAGAGTCTAAACAAAAACACCAGAGAATAGGGAGAGAAAAAAGAGTCTTACAGGAATTCTGTCGGGATACTTTTCCCTGATGCGAACAGCTTCCGCCTGCCTCCTCTCTGTAAAAGCCAAACAAGTAAAGACCAAATAAAAAAAAAATCACAGATCAAACAAATTTAAGCAGACACGATTAGGTGAACCTGGAAACAACAAAATTGAATTTCAGACGAAAAGAAGGAAGGCAAAAACAAACCGAGGGGGTGCTCCAACTTGAACGAGCTCTTCGCCATCTCTATCTACCACAGTCCACAAACAACAAATCTCCCTGCTGACAAACCGAAGATCAGAAGTTTACCACGAGGCCAGATCCGAAACCCTAATTGGAAAGACGAGGATCGGAAGAGGGGAATTGGGGGAGAAAACTCACGGGTGCAGCGTCGACGACTCTTTTTGCTTTGCCCTTTTCGTCAAGAAAACAACAATTTAGGGGTTTCGTGTGATCTTTTCGGGTATTTATAGTTGTAAGGGGTCACGGGCTTCGTGGGCGAGCCGGGGATGTGGATCTCATTATGGATCCGATTGTCTAGTAGTTTTTTTTTAAATTTTAAATCTTTCTATGGAATTTGGAGTTGTTATTTAAGTTAAGTTATTTTAAGTCCGAGATGAACAAGTACACCAACCACTTGAGGTTAGTGGGGGTTAATATCTACAAAGAAAGGGAATAGAAGGAGAACGATGTCCAAAAAACCGAAGAAAAATTTCTTATCGGATCCAACTTCAGCCACCGCTTGAGATTAGAGAGAAGGGATTTGTTGTGAGGGAAAAATGTTTGGGGGTGCTGGAGAGATATAGCGTACGTTGGTTAGGAGTTGATGAAAGGGGAGAAACAGTGGTTGCTTCGATGGCCAAAAGTGTGTGGTAATTTCACCAAATTTGATGGGGGAGTGCTGGAAGCAGGAACGGAAAAGTCACCCGAAGCGACCCCATCTCTGCTTTCGCAGCACTATGCACAAAAGAGTGACAGGAAACCACCCAAAAACTCAAACAGTGTTTTGACATGGAGCTTCTACAAGTTTGTTTAGTGTTGTGGGCTTGTAAAAACAATCTTCTTCGCCAAAAACTAGGCCTAAAAGCAAGTGCCGAACCTAAGGAGGATTTGTTTGAAAGTCAATGTGGGGTTCCAAGTTTGCATTTTTGGTTCGATATGATTGGGTCAGTCTGCACCTTTGTTTAGATCTCCACAAATGAATATGTATTTTCAGTAGAGGTGGGTGGATCTTCAAACACTTCATTAAGATAATGAGATTTTAAATAGTCTTGTTCCAACTTCTTCCCCACCAAGGTTTCATTATCTCTTCAGTGTTCAGTCGTATATGCGACCATGTGCGACCCTATGTGGCCGCACAAGTGTTTTTTTTAAAATTTTTTGGAAACAAATCGGAAAAAATTGGGGGAAATCATAAAAAAATAAAAATAATTGGAAAAAAAAGAGAAAACAATTCCACCACCCCACTCGTCTCCCACCTTTCCCCACTCAAAACCGTCGTCTCCAATCTCGCCCTGATCCCAAATCCTTCCTCAGATGCTCTGATTCGGTCCATATCCAATCCGTTTCCTGGTGGAGCTTTCTAAGGTTTGGGAGATCGTCAATCATGCCTTCGGTACTTGAAGGCTGCTTTGATCTATGTTTCTGGGCCATTCAATCCGCTATTGGGCCACATATGCGCCGCACCAGTCACACCCTATTGGGTGGGACTGTGTGGGGGTCACATAAGCCACCGCACATTGAAACAATGATCCTCGTCAACTCGTGTACAACTCAACTCATTTGAATACAATCCAAAATGCAGTCTACTCATATACCAAAATTAACTCCCAAAAAAAGGATTCGTGAGTCCAAACCCACTCTTATATTGATGTACTCACCAATCTACAAAGAATTGGTATACATAGAATAACAATAAACAAATTGAGATTATACAACAAAGCGAAAATCGTGGAGGGAAGTCAACAAAATCACAACTTTACTTCCACAATTTTGCCACAAAGCTTCTCGTCATCTTCCCGCTCCTACATCATTCGGAACACAATCCCTCTCAGACATTTTACCAAACAGATTGACAGCAGCCTTAACCTTCCTCCTCTTCGCGAGCCTATGAATAATAGTATTACACGTAATCTGATTCGGCTCGCAATTCTTAAGCCACATGGAGTTCGAAATCTTACCCGCCGCGATGAAATCCCCGACGCGACAAAACCCCCGGAGAATCACATTAAACGTGGTTGACATTGGTGCCACCCCCTCAACGCTCATCTCGTCCAGCATCGCGACCGCCTCATTGAGCCTGGAAGCGTCCACCAGAGCGGAAATAACAGTAATGTGAGGGAACACATCCAAGGAGAATCGGTGACGATGAAAGTGGTGGAATTCTCCGAAGAAAGCTAGGGTTTGGTCCAGGTTAGCCCCACGGGCGTGGGAGGCGAGGAGGAGGTTGGGAGTGATGTGAGGGTGAAAGCGGTGGAGGTGGAGGGCGAGGAGGGATTGGTGGGAGGAGTGGAGGGCGGAGAGGGTGGAGTTGAGGGAGAGTAAGGAGGGAGGAGGGAGTGGAAGAAGGAGAGGTTGCAGGGGAAGACAGGTGATGGAGTGGAGGTCGTTGGTCGCGGCGTGGTGGGCGGCGAGGGAGATTAAAAGGTCGAGTCTGCTGGGATGTATGTAGCGAGCGCATTGGGTGTTCGGGGTTTAGGGAGTGATAATTTTGGTGGGTGTGGGATTTTAGTTTGAGGTTCTTTCTCCCCCAAGGGTTTTATATTTTGTTAATTTAATCTCTTGAAATCACTGATGTCATAATGATATTGTAATTGAGGTTCTGTTCTTGGACGAGATCCGCTCTCATAGTCACTAATCTCATGTTCTTGGACGAGGTCTGCTCTCATAGTCACTAATCTCATCATGTCATACGTTAAAGATTCACTGATATATAATGCCTACTCACTAAAAGAAAACACTAACTTCTTTAATAAGCTCATAGAATCTCAGGAGGGAAACAATCTCATTGCTGCATAACCTTTTAATTGTCCATTTTCAACTCAGAAAACAACAAGAGGCTGTTGGCTGCCTGTGTTACTAAACGTGGATGATTTAGAAAGATGGATGCGGTCTGGTCTTCGGACAACAGCGTTGCAGTCCAGTCTCTTCGGCGTCCTCAATCAAGCGAATGGCCCAAGCATAATATCCGCATTGAGCATTAACTCCTTTGGGGAAAAAACATTAAGAAAGTTCTTAGTACTGATGCTACTTTCTTGGATTAAGGGTATGACTACATGGTGTCGCCCAATTTTAAGATATACACATACTGAAATTTTGCAAGAGTATCTAATTTCCCATCATTTACTGCTCTATCGTCACAGATCAGAAACTAACTACCCGAACTGAATGTAACAAAGTGAAATATCCATGAAACTACTTACACTACCTTGGTGAGGCTTCAAAGTGAGTGGAGAAACTAAAACTACAACATCTCATACAGCTGTCACTTAACCGAGAAAGCAGCTTCCATTGATTGCAAGATTCGTGGAGTGTTGAACCTGAAATTTCTGAAGCTTCTACCAGGTCTGCCGTCCAATTCGGCGACATGTTTTGTTGGTGTTTTCTCGGCATGAGGCATGCCACCAGAAACAGGAACGAATTTAGTTGGGGTGTTCTCTGCATGAGACATGCCACCAGAGACGGGAATGAATTTGGTTGGGGTGGTCTCTGCGGAAGGTACACTGCCAGAAGTGTTATTCTTTGCCTTCCATACACAGGTAACACCTTGAAATGAATAAAGCACAAAATATTAGAATCACAATAGTAAAGATGTTGGCAATGTCCCCATCCTTTTACTGCCAATAAAAAACACATAAAAAATCTCAAATAAACAGATTCCAGTACATAAAACCTAAAATATTGCAACGTCTACAAGCAAACACAAACAAAACGTAGATGACATTTTTACAGAGCTTGTTATGCTTCGTAGAACCTTGGTTGTACTAAGGTAACTATGCAAGAACCGAAACTAGGAGGAAAGGGAGGATAGCATGAAAAAATTGAGATCAACAACAAGGTAAAAATTCAAAAATGGTAGAAATTTTCCTGGAACCCTGTGATCATGTGTGCGTGGAAAAAGCATTCAATTATTCTTCTCTTTCGATCATTTCTTTGTAAGGAAACTTTCCTTTATATTATCATCTTCTTTCCATTCAAAAGAAACATAGAACTAAGATGTCCTGATTCTCACACTCCCAGAGCCATGAACATCCTCTGCATTACTTTGCAAGCCATTCATTTTTCTGTAATTGATCCAGAATTTGCTAGAAACAAAACAAAAAAGTTGGGAACATCAAAAGCAAGTACCTTTTGTAAACGCTTCCGATTTCCGTGGTGTATTTGGTTGATGCTTTGAAATCCACGTCTTAAGAGGCCTGTGCAAGGTGAATGCTAATGTTCATGCAACTCAAGGTTCAAAAGGACATAGAAAGTCGAAGTGAAGCAAGATAAATACAGTAAAATATTCGCTGGAATGAAAGATAGCATACACACATCAAGAACGGTGCAACCATGTAAAGCTTCAAACCGCTTGCCCCACGAGAAACAACATCATCTCCTGAAGGCTGCAGATCACTGATTGGATGCCATGAAATCTCCTGCAAAGGTCAAATAATATAGGATACGTGACATCAAGATTTGTTCTCTTTAAAATAACCAGCTTAGCAGCACGAAGAAAAAGTGAAATCATAGTACGTTTTCTATTGATATTATTTGTTGGTGAAAATTTGGTAAAATGATAAGGAAACATCAAGTAGACACAACTAATGAATTCTAACATTTTGGAAAATTGAAAGCAAAGGGGGGAAACCCTTAATGCATTAAATGATGAGTGTTCTTGGTAAACCAAAAGTCTGGTAGACACAAACTCTACCAGAGTTCCATGAAGAACATGAATCCATGTTTCTCCATTTGAATAAATTGTAAAAGGTATAGGTCAGGCATGGTCTTAAAAGGTGGAAAGGAAAAGTCGAAGATAAAAAATGTAGAGGGAAACCAGAAGGCAAGATTAAAAAGTAACTGAGCAGGTAAAGTTTCTACACACAAAGCTGGATTCTCAAACATTGAATGAGAAGCAAGCATAAAAGGCTTCAAAATAATCCAATAGAAATATGCTTCTTACACTTATCTCCTTCTTCGTTTGCGGTGCAAAACTAGTATCTTCCTTTACACCAGTAACTATAAAAAGTCGAACACGCTGTTGTCCAAGCACAACTTCAATAAAATCATCAATTTTCAAATGTTCAGAAATATTGCAACCTGTTTCCTCCAGCACCTGTAGCCGCAATATGTAAGAAATGATCTAAGCTACAAAAACATATAAAATAGTAATAACATAGCCTAAAATCATTTTTATATGCAGTTGAGTTTTCTCCATCCACACCATAAACAAGAAATGTTACGAGTAAGAAAAATTCTAGATAACACCCTTTCTTTTAACAGTAGCTGATAACATGTTCCCAAACAATTTTTGATGCCTTCCCAATAGATTATGGGCTGCATATTTGCATCTCATGGCTTCCGCGGAATACAATACTCAAGCCCAAAACCGGACCAAACTCATGAAAACATATCCTTCTTTGAGAAGAAGAGTGCAAACATACCCTTCTGGTGAAAACCACTTATGAATTATGACCAATCAATTGACAAATCATGCAAAAGCAGAAAACAAACATGATTTTAGGGCAGAACAATTATGTCCCATGGTTCTACACTACTACGTCAACAAAATAAATTTAATTTTACATCTTTCCTTGATCCATCAATATTATGGACAATAACTTGTACAAAATGATTGTTTTGACTTTTGAGTAATGTTGTAATGTTTAATTGGTAAAAGATGTAGGGATGGTATTACCTCACGGATGGCACAAGTGTGATCTTCCTCGTCCTTGTTCTTTTTCCCTCGAGGAAAGCTCCAACTTGCTCCTGCTTTCCATCCTTTTACTAATAAACACTGCATGAAATATGAACAGCAAACTAGCATAATGGCATGAATAGAAATAAAAGGCAATCTATCAAGGCAACTTTTTTACTAGCTTCAGATTTTCTATCTTTTTATGACTATTATAATCGAAACATCAAAATTGTCTCATATACTAAAAGTATGTCTACAATTATTTTTTTATTATCCAAAAACTCTTCTGTCTCACAGCTTATGTCGTCAATTAAGTTACCATTTAAACATATAATAGTCTCACTTGACATGCAAAGAAACTTCATCCACCCTCTATTTGATTTCAAATCTCTTCACTAATAACAATCTCTTTGTCTTCACCAACACCAACCCTGTTTCAATTATGCCAACCAGTGCAACATTTGAACCTTGTCCCATGCCCAACATCACTGAGCTAGCTCTTCCGTCCTCATCCCTATCCTCTTCTCAAACTTGATGGAAGAGATGGTGTGCAATGAGGTCTCATCAAAGTCAATCTAAATGGCAAGAAACTTCATTTTGTGGATTCCCACATGTACAAAATGCTGACAATAACTTCTAATTCTGTAACTTCACCTGCATGCTGGTTGCCGCATGTGTGAAGGACATCTATATGCAATGAAGTGCCCTACCCTTCCTTGGAAAGTTTTTTTTATATTCCTTCAATTAAACTTAGATGAATTTAACCCTAAAAGATTGATCTACGTCCTGTGGTTATATATAACAACATAATGGATCTTAATATTTTACCTTATAGCAAAAGATAACACTCGTTGATGAAACATTGAACCATGACTCGATAATCTTACCCTCTCGTAGGATTCATCTAAGATGATAGCCCCTGTTACAGGAACACGAAACTTGTACGTCGTGAAGTCCTTGTAGATATCATCAATATGATCAATATAAGGTCTCAATGCAGCACAACTGTGAAACACTGAAATTATTATTGTCAAGGAAAGTTGTTCTATCAAAATTTTGACACAGCATATAAACTTAAAGTCTAAAACATAAATTTCATTCCTGACAAGAATATATCATTTCGGTTCAACGTTGATAGTTTACTATAGCACACATTCAATGGAAACCAAATCAAAGTTGATGTGCACATGACATCTCTATGCTAGAAGGAAGATTTTTTTTTTAATTTGGAGCTTATTTGAGGTATGAGATCAGTGCTTTGGGACTTCGGAGTCCTGAAATTCAAGGCTTTTTTCCTTTCTCACAATGACAATAGATTCCACTTAAAAAATAATATTTCCCGTGATTGTTGATAAAGCTAGCCAGAGGAATAAGAAACAACAAATCAAAAGGATACTCAAATTAGTGAATTCTCGAAGAGTGAGTGACTTCAATGAAGGATTTTGCTCCACGGAGTTGTCCTCGTAAAACCAATGTGCTTGTTCCACGAGAAATAGGATCCTCTCAAAAGACTCCAGATCCTCTTTCGGGACATTCAAAACAAAACGACTGCACCAAGAGCAACACATTCAATGTGAATATCATATTGGCGTGTATGTGGACAAATCATTAACCGAAAACATATTTCCAACACAATTGAATCCATATTTGAGGAACAACGATTTCGTGATGAAATTCGACGTTAACAAAATTAAAATTGCAACACTATACAGTTATGGAAAAATCTAATAATTTCTTACCAAATTCTCAAAACATTATTGATAAAAATTATTTTAAAAAGGGAAAATCAAGAGATGTATAAAAATCAAACTACAAAAAGCATGATAAGAACCAATACGGGTTGGAAAAAAAAAATACTACATCTTAACAGAAACAGTGGGAAGTCTAAAACACTTCACCAAACGCACGAATGCGAACTTCGAACCAGAATTTCTACGAAACCGACGAGGAAAAATAAAAAACTCAGGAAATCGAGGAAACCGCAAACCTGCAGAGATCGTCGAGGAGCTCCTGAGGCGGAAGGCCGGGCTTCGAGTGTCCACTCGGGGACCGATGGATCCCCGCCATGGATTTCTTCCCGACTCAAGTTCAAGACCCAAAACCCTAGTTTTTGGTCGTGGTTGGTCTTCGCGAGGAGAGGGGGGAATGGAGAAGAAGGGAAGATGACGAGGACGATGCTAAAATGCGCCGAGGTTGTTCGGGTTTTAGTTTCGGGTTCGGTCTTCACCCGGTAAAGATCCGGATTCGTAGGAAGGATAATTTTGCACGAAACACCAAAAAAGACACACAAACGTGATAACGTCAAATCTTGTAAAAATACTAGTTTATATTACGATCGACGAATATTAGTAGAATAATTACAATTTCTAATCCATGGAATCATGTGTTTTGATAAGAGAAGTGGAATTAAACCGGTCTACGTTCGTACCAAATTTGAAACATCATGTTTAAGAATTTATTAGCTCGCAAAAATCAATAACCACACGAGCCTCATATTCGAACTCATAATCTTTTGTGTCAAGTGCAACATATCTGATTACCTAATTATATTTAAATGTCTTATCGTAAACTTTACACACGCAAATACAAACTCATTCAATTTCAAATCTTATTTTTTGTCACTAGGAACTTCCTCATCTTGTTCTTACTTTGTGGTAGACAGATGGAGATACAAAACTAGACAAAAGAACAAGACCCATGATCATTATTCACCCAAAATAAGTCAAAACGAGAGACACTAGTCCTTCTTCCATATTCAAACTTGAGTGAGATGTTCTTATATTTCTACCACACTTGTTCGTCATACCTCGGTATGATGATGATCTATTCATTTTTAAGTTGACACAAGTATAAAGTTAGCAATTGGCTCAAGACTTAAAATCCTACGTGAACTCAAAAAAAAATCACTCAAAAATAATAATAAATCTTCATTAAAGTCAAAAGACCATATTCAAGTCAAATCATTAAAGAAACTAGTTCGATTGGACTCAAAAGATTCGAACTCGACTCAAGATTTCGAACATATTCACGAGTCTAGAAAATTTAGTTTGACTCGTCTCGTTTCCACCTCAACATCAGTGTTTGCTCCTTCATAATTAACATTATTAGTGTTTTCCCCACCAAAACGTATTGGCGTCGCAATGCCACCACCACCACCACTCCTCTCCCTCCTCGCCGACCGGTGCTCGACCACCTCCCAGCTCAAACAAGTCCACGCTCAGATGATCCTGACCGGCCGAATCCACGACAACTTCGCCGCCAGCCGTCTCCTTGCGGCCTCCGACCTCCCTTACGTCATCCTCCTCTTCCGCCACACCGCCGCCCCCAACTCCTTCATGTGGAATACCCTCATCCGTGCCCACGCTGGCGGCCCCGACCCCGCCGACGCCGTCGGGGTTCTGAAGGAGATGATCGGCGAGGGGGTGCTCTTGCCCGGGAGGCACACGTTCCCGTTCGCTCTGAAGGCTTGCGTCAACTGTTGGGGTGGGGTTGGGGTGTGTCGGCAGATTCATTTTCAGCATAAGCATGTATGGCTTGATCAGTTGGATTATTCTCTACTTTCTCTACCTTTTGCACCTTCAGGATTTGGGATCTAACTATAAATAAGGCCAAAAAAAGTACACTTCAAATATCCAATGTTGGGTCAGCCCCCGTTTGAAACCAAGCTCGCCTCACAAACTGGGCGAGCTATTAAATTTCTTAAACGTGATTTTAGCCTTTGAAGAGAGTTTTGGCATGGATAACACACTCCCATAAATATAAACCACTTCATCAGATGTACCTTGTTCTCCCACAAACTCAATCTCTTCTAGTTCAGGTGATTTCTCCAGAACATGTTCAAGAAACTTCAGGACAGACACTCCATCTGGCCTAAACTTTGCTTTAACATTGAATCTTAAGGACTTAAGGTGGTTGAACTCGCAATTGACATCGTTCAATGCCTCGTTCAGGTCTTCTATAAATTGCACCATGTCCATGCCACATGCTTCATAACCATTACAGCACTGGAGGTAGAAAAAAGAATATTTGTTTAGATATGAGATGAGTGAATTAGCTAGCAATAGTGAATTTTAAAAACTACGCAACGGTATTTAACGGTCTTACAATTATTTTAAGTGTGGGCAGCTTCTCAGCAAGTCGAGTATAGTTGGTGTTTGCCGCAAAAAAAAATCATGGACCACTGCACTGTTAGTTCAAGGCTAGGGAGTCCGCCAACGGTAGTTGAAAGTCTCGTCGCAGGTAGTTGAAAATCAACGACCCCAAAGAGAGTTCCATACAACTATACAAGTTAGCACTGAAGCATCAAACTTTAGGCTTTCGTGAAATCCTTCACATGTAAAGTTACACATAGTGGGCAAAACTACATGCAGATGGTTAGTACCACTACAAATTGCTAAGGACATAAAGAGTCATGGAACATTTATGAACGAAGATAAGTATCCTCATACAAATATAACTAAATTAATTCAATTAATTTTTTTTATTTGGCCCAATTATCGACTAGAGGATTTAGTTTGTATGAATCGATATTGGTTTAATACCCATAATGGAAACCGTTTTACTATTTTCGGAGGAATTAACCTCTCAACTGCTTTAATGCCTTTAAAGTGGACGTATCGGAGAATAAGAGTATCAATATTTCTGAAGCGGGAACCCCTGAAGTTAAACAGAGTAGGAGGTGTCAAGTACAATTTGTTGCAGCGAAATTGAAGGACGACTTCTTGAATTCTAGGATTTCTTTTTTGATAAAGAATTCTAGGATTTCTCTCTCTCAGAAGAAATAACCATTTGTCCGTCTTATGCCTCGACGACAGCAACCGATAAGTGAACTCGAACTTTCGTATGCTTCCCTTATGAAGCAAAAGAACATTGTTAACAACATCGACCAACATCATTCATGGGAACACCCGTCCCGTTAAAGATTATGTCAGTCATGTATTTCCATTCGTATTTCCAACCCTCGCAAGTACATTTGTCCTAACTGCATCAATTAGTGGTAAACGAGAGACAATACGTCCAATGACATCATCTGCTAGTGAGTCCATCCCAAGCTTGCACTTCAAAAATTTGTACTCTCTGCTTCATAACGCAAAGCACAAAACATGTAAGTTCCTGAAAACCATAATCGCATTCAAATCTAAGACAAATTCTTACGGTCAAAACAACAATCAACTATCAATGTGGAAAGACAGTATTGTCGAAGTAAGATTGGTGAAACATACATATGATCCTGTAACGTCTCTCTCTATCTCTTCAACCCAGTGCCAACCCAATGTAAGAAAAAAATCACGATTTCATTTCATTTTCGCTGGATTCCATTCCACTCCGAGATGATTTGCAAGTGCAATATAAGATTTAGATAGATAAATCAAAGAAATTGTAAATAAATAAAAAACACAAATGTTTAAGAAATAATTGTCGCTGTCTACTTCAGAAACAAATCACTCATCCAATCAAATATGAATTGTCACGATTACAAAATCACTTAAGACATGGTATGTACATAACTAAAATAAGAGACCTTGTAGCAAATAACAGAAATACTTGAAGCAAACTACAATTTCACCACAACAATTGGCGCAAAAACCAAAATTTCGTCGGTTTCCGCCAAATCCCCAATTCAAAAGCCCCAACTCCGAAGGACCGAAACCCTAATCCCCGTCTCCACTCCACTCTCCCCCTCTCCCGATTCCAATGGCCAAGAAATTCGTGCCTCCATCCTTCTCCCTCGGCCTCGACCTCGACTCCGACTCCGACCACGATCCGCCGCGACCCAAACCTGAAGACGAGAACGAGGTCGAGATCGAGATCGAGAAAGATGGGTTCGATCGCCCCGATCCCGTTCCCGCGTTCAAACGCCTCCGAAAGGGGCTCTCTGAAGCTCGTTGTCAGATTCCTCCCGTGTGCCCGCCTTTGAGTGGTGGCGGGGAAGGGTTAAAGATCGGATCTTTGGATTCGCCTTGCTTGGAGGATGATATCGAGGAGGTTTCGTCGCAGGAAGACTTTACGGTTCGAGGCAAGTGGGAAAAGATTTGTCTTTGCAGGGTTTTGTTTGGGGAATTCTTGTTATTGTGGTCATGTTAAATTTCATAGAGATGCGTTTTGAGATTATAATTATATGCTTTCAATTGTTGCGATACTATTTTAGGATGAATTAGGTTTTTAGAAATTTGATGGTAGTTATCATGATATGAAATTTGCGTTAAGAAACATCAGGTGACACGCTTGCAGCATTCGTGTGGACGGTTGCAATATGTGTTTTGGTGGTACGTAGATTTTATTGAAATAACATAAAAGTTGATGCAACGTACTGTAAACAACACAAGTTTCTGCACTTCGTGTGGTTAATTGGACGGGTAAAGCTCCAAGGACAAAATCTTAGGCTTACCATGTGGGCGGTGGACCGGTGGTTGTGAGCTTAACCTATTACCCACAGTTTTCACCTTCGTTTGTCTTCAGAGAGTCAGAGTGCTGCAAACTAGTGGGCATAGTTTGAGGGAGTTTCTGGTGCCCAAAAAACCTAGAACTTGGATAATTCTAGGTTCTATAAGATAAATGAGTTACTTGTCAGTTCCAAGGTGTTGCCTGAACCACCAGCCTTATATGTGTGTAATTAAACCTATCTCTTGAATTGGTGTTGGTTTCTCTTCTTTAGTGTAATGAGATGTTTTCGGTTTGTCCTCCTTTTCTAGGCAATTACATATTGCCAGATTTTAATGAATATTGCATGATGAAATAAAGCATTATGATTAATTATTCTCTTTTTGTTTGTTTTGTTCTCAGATGTACCGTCAAAGCAAAACTACTCTGTTTGCAGTAGCTGGAAGCTATCTCTGCAAGGTTCCAGGATCCTCTGTACTCGATCAGGTGGCAAGTCGAAGGCTTCGAGTAGCACACCTCATTCTAATATTACATCCTCAATGGATTTGGAATTGAATAATAACAAAAAGATGTTTCCCAAGTTAACCGTCAGCCCTCTTCGGAAATTACGTTTTTCTGACTCGGATGTAGAAGATTCTTCACCTTGTAACACTAAGCAAAATGAAAGTGAAAACAACAATTTTAACAAAAATAGGAGCTGGAACCCAACAAACACAGATAACTGCAAGGTGAAGAAAGCTAAAATATCAGCTGACAATGATACAACTGAAAGTTGGAGGGACTTCAACTCAAAGAAATGTGTAGATTTTGCAACACCGGCACTTGATATGTTCTGTGAAGAGTACTTCAGTACTATGAAGAAACCCTGTGTCGGTCAGGCCAAGGAAACTTTTGGAAGCACAAGTGGTTCAAGAGTACTTGATCCAGAAGGTCATATTTTAGGTAGTTATGAAAATTATCAGAAAGACGATACACTCAGCAATGTCGAGCAACATCACTGGAACCTGCCTGATCCTGAGCCTCCTTCGTATATTTATTTCTTCCATAATGATCCAAGGATTCAGAAGTTAGTAAGAGAACGATTGCTCAACTTTGTCCCTCTGGGTGCATCTCCTGGTGCAGAACATCCTGGAGCAGACTGTGTTGATTACATGTAGGTTACTCACTGCAGTCTGCAGCAATTTAATAACTTCCGTCTTTAGGTTTTGTATTTATCTCAGCACTTTCACTGACTTATGCTATTTCAGGTGCCAGTATGGCTCCCGATCAGCTCCTGTTCGAGCTACTAAAGCCAGTGCAAAGGCTCCCTGCAAGAGACCAAGGAAAAAGAAAATCAATCAAGTTGCTGCTGAAGATCCACCACATCCCTCTACAGGTTTTGTGAATCCTAGGAGTAGTGTGGTTCACCAAGAAAATGCAACAAACAAAAGAAATTGTGGTAATGGCCAAACGTCAGGTCACTGGTACACAGACCAAAATGGTAGAAAGGTAAGCCGAGTTATGAACTATGGTTTCAAACAACTTTTGAATTTCCAGTAATTTGTTAATGCATTTCATTTGTTCTCCTTTTTTGTTCATCTCTTTGTTCATAAATCTTTTTCCCCATTCAGGTCTATGTCGCTAAAAATGGACAAGAGCTTTCAGGTCAATCTGCCTATCGACATTATAGAAAGGTAACATACACTATGAACTATGGTGTTTCTGTTGGGTGCCATCATGATGAATTGATGATAATCGACAACATTGCCTTTTATATCTTGCCATCATTCATCATTGTTGTTGTTAGTCTTCTTTTTTTAGTGTTAAAACTCATTGACTTTGGATTAGCCTCTTATGTAGTTTTTTTGGGCGTCGTGCTTTTAAATCCCTTCAAAGCTCCATGCAAATCATTCATTGACCTTGACATTGTCATAATCTACCATGACATATAACAAATGTATGAATATATCTCATCGACATTAGACATCCATTCCTATAAAAATTGCATTTTGTGGAACTTGATTGCTTAAAACATGTCCTAAAAACACCAGTTTCTATCTTCCTTTTTTCTTCTCACTAGATCTGTATAAAGTAATAACCTGTAACAGGTTCATTCTGTTTTTTTGTCTTCCTTTCTCTCTCAGTAGATCTGTATCAAGTATCAACTAGTGACTGGCTCGTCTTGTCTAGAATGTCTTTCTTTGGTGTTGGACCGATTTTAATTTGTGCTAATAAGGACCTTGTCAAATTAAAATCTCCACGAATAACTATGAAATGGTTTCTTTCTTTCTCTCATCTTGAGATCAATTAAAGAAAACTTTTCCCATGTACATAATTGCAAAAGGTTAAGTAGAACTCTAATAAGTTCACGTGTTTTTTTTTCTTTCAGGAAAGTGGTGCTGGTTTTAAGAAATCAAAAAAGAAATCTGCTCCCAGAAGGACCAAATCATCACGGTGAGTCCGGATATTTTGCACAACTAATTGTTCCCATATGTACTAACAGAGTCAGAGTCAGAGATGTGTAATAATAGCTATTACATCCAAGTGAAAGCGGTGTAAATATGCAACACTTTGAGATGGAGTTTTTTTTCGTTAACAGTTGATGGATTTTCTTGTGGAAGACAAAATGCTATCTGTGTGATTTTTTTATGAAGGAATGGAATAATTAGTCCCACGTGTGAATGCTTTTATGCTCTAGATTTTGTTGCTTCATTTGAGGATACTTCCACAATGCGGTTGGTTTATCACAGGTTCTTTACAAATGAATTTTACTTGTACTTCCTTGACGAACATGTAGTCCACAGTCCACTCATGCTTATAGAAAGACAACACAAACCAATTACCAACACTTACATACAAACAATCACGAAAAATGTTTATCTACAATTAACGACAACCAAGCAAAACAGGAGCCTAAACATTCAACGACTTATTTATCTTTATGTTAGAAAGAAATGTAAAGATGAATTTCTCTCCGATTTAAGAAAGTCGGCTTATAACATAGTGTTGGTTTCTTCTTATTTGCCTTTTATCTTTCTTCTTAACAAGTAAAAGATATTCAATCTCTCTTTTCTTTTTTTCCTCTCTTTATTTCTCTCATTTGAGGTGTTGATCCATGTTCAAAAGATCTCTCTCATGAGAAACACAATGAAGAATTGAAGACTGATCAGAAGTTTTAAAGATCACAGAGAAAACCACATTTCCATTCAAATTATAATACTTCTCACGAGTCATGAGCACAAGTATTCTCATAGATGACGAATTTCAATATGGCAATGCAGAGTAGAGTTGAATCATAACCAAATGAAAGCAACAATAAACGTTATAACATGACGGAGTTACAGCCAGGTATAGCAAAATACACACTATGACGTTACAAAACCGCATGTTGACCATCTGCAAATGCTTGACAAAATAACTTTAGTAACGAAGTATCGGAGTTAATAAGTTTGTAATTATCTCTGTAGCTGGCAAAAGATCTACGATGAGATGCGTTTATTAATCTCTTCACTAAGGTGTCCAATTACATCCTGTGTCGAAATCGAAGGATTGCAAGTTATTAAGGAATGCAACACCTGCAGTTCTTCGTCATTTGCCTTTGTATAAAGCTCCTGAATTATGGTGCCATGGGAAGGAGAGGAGTGCTCTTTGATTGCAGATCCTGCATCTGACTTTGTCTTAGCATCTCCACTTGTAAAATCAGATCTAGAAGTCCAGTACTCCGAACAGACATGATTGCAATCCATCGCCTCAATAGCCTGTTGCAGCAAATATTTACATATGCATGGAAGTAACCAAATCTCCATACTTCTTACTAGCAACATGCCTACAAAATTGTGATACATTTTATAACAGATAACCAAGGAGAGATAGGGTTGGGATTAGGGATAGAGCAAATGTAATGACTCGAAATGCATTTCGCTCTTGGCTTGGGATTAAGGTTTGGTGAATGGATCAGCTGTGTTGTTGTTTGTGTCCACCCATAACAGATTTATTTTGCCATCGTCGATGAAGTCACGTGTGACAAAGTACTTACGATCTATGTACTTCACTTTGTGGTGTGATTTGGGATTCTTGATTTGCAAGATAGATGCACTATTATCGCAAAATAGCTTTATGGGTCCCTCGCACGAGGGATTTACTCAAAGCTCTTCAAGGAACTTCTTAATCCACACTCTTTCCTTGCTCGCTTCAGCAACAACCATTACTTCGGAAGCGGTGGTTGAGTCGGTCGTAGTGGTTTGCTTCCAACTACGCCAGCTTACGGCTCCACCATTTAGAAGGTAGACATATCCTGATTGCGACATTCTATCGTCGGGATCACTCATGAAACTCGCATCCGAATAACCCTCGGCTATTAACTCCATTTGTCCTCCAAGGGACGGACACAAGTGATGCACTTACATCACTAAATGGATCATGTTTTGGTTTGGGTTGAACAAAGACATCTATGCTAATTGAGTGACTATAATGTGTAGCTAGATACCGCTTATAGTCTGAGATATTAAGTGTTTAATATCACTGCTAATTTGGCTTAGATCCTCCTATAGGTCACACCACAAAACTGAGAAACAAGATAGTTGATTTTAAGTTCATATGATGTGTCGGGTTTCATGTGAAAATATGACACATGTGGTGAATTAATTAAAATCAATATGTCATGAGAATTGACATAATTAGAATCATAATAAATTCATATGTGGTGCATATATTATGGGGTGTAATAATTTAATATTAAAAATGATAATATATTACATAAGATGTGAATTTGCTAAAAAACCCAAAAGATCAAATTTTGTTGGAAATAAATCCAAAGTTTGACAAAGGTAAAATT
The DNA here is from genome assembly GCA_963682175.1 of Triglochin maritima. Taxonomy (NCBI): domain Eukaryota; kingdom Viridiplantae; phylum Streptophyta; class Magnoliopsida; order Alismatales; family Juncaginaceae; genus Triglochin; species Triglochin maritima. Next base: position 3,141,751 of record OY821775.1, read on the forward strand.
GACGTCAAACACGGTGAACCGTTCATGGTTCGGTCGACCGAGGTATCTTCGGATCGGTTAACCGAATAGGGAACGTGTAAGCGCAATTGGTTGACCGAAATTGTCTGGAGTGCCTGGACAATCGGGATCGGTTAACCGAGTGTGCACGGTCAACCGAGAAGTAGTATTTTCGGTAGACCGAAGGTGACCCGGTCATCCGATGACTATGCCCCAGGAGCGATTTTGGTGGGTCAACGGTAGACCGAGTAAAAGACGTGGTTCGACCGAATTCTCCCAGGGAATTTTTCTCATACGGACTCGGTCGACCGTCTAGCTCACGGTGCACCGAACACGTGTTATAACCGAACGGTTCGGTTGACTGAGGTATACTCGGTCCACCGAACAAGAACGATTTTGCCTGAATTATTAAGAAATTAATTAGATCATGGGTGGATTAATTCCAGATTTAATTAAAACGTTTTTGTGGGTGATTATGTGGAAATTAGAGATTAATTTTAGGAGAGAATAAACAAGAGATCATGGCTAAAGAATAACTCTTGATAATGATGTTTTGGGAGACTATAAAAGGACCCCTACTTCTACTTGTTTAATACTAATGCAAAAATTCTTTTTCTTATTAATCTCTCCATAATCACCACGAAAATCTCTTAGTAAATTTAAGTTTTAGAGATAAGAATCTCAGGAGCTTAAAGAGGGGTCATTAGCTTGATTCTAAACCTTATTAGAGATTGATTGACTAACTCATTTTTCTCTAATCTTGTTTAGAGTTTGGTGAACACTCGGAGGCAATTCCGTGGACGATTCAACGGGCAATGCGACTCCGAATATTTAAAAAGATTTTAGAGAGCCTTTAGGTATGATTATATCTTTGTGGTTTATTTTAATAAATGTAGGGTTGCATGATATTAGAATAAATACAAAGTTATATACATAAAATTGTTGAAAATATGAAATCGATCTTGTATGTTCTATTAATTTTTTTAATATATATACATATATGGGGACACGAAATCCTACAAACACAACAATCTTATCTCGGTGATTAATGTTCCATGTTAATTACCATGATTGTGAATAACTTTTGATTTATGTAAACCATTATCTTTTAGAACTCTACGGTTAAGGACCAAGCGTCTCTTCCTTAACACTTTTAAAAGACGAATATCATAATTAAGGAACAAAATATTTGCACATCTCAGTCATAATAATTGACATATAAAAGTAAAACTTTTAGAACACATTCCTTTCAACATCTAGTCATACGTGCCTCATGTGTCATCCCCAATACACGACCACACACCCGAGTCCGTGAGCAACGCTCCAACGACCACTCGTAACAACGTGGGTAAACGACCGATTCCACGAACCCCTCACAACGTCACAATGCAAGGGTAAACACAATTTACCTTAAACTTACAAGTCACACGAGCCCAACAAAAATATAACATAACTCTACTAAAACATCCACCAATTGTAGAGCAATAAACATAACAAGACTTGAAAATCATATGAGCAACACAAAGAAATTATAACTCTAAACCCACAATCGAGGGTGTAAGGGTATAAGCGTAATTTTACCAAAATTTCTCTACCAAAACATAATTCTCATAAGTTTAAGGGAAAAACAATAAATTTCTCAATTTCTAACATTTTCCACAATATATATGAATTTCCAAGGTGAAGATGACAATTTTCCCTAAATTAAACATTTCTCACAATTATGGCAAACCAAAGTTTATTAAGCAATTAATCCAATTGTGCATTATTCATTCAAATTCAATTAGATCTAGGATTTTTCTAACAAAAGTTCAATTATTAAATTAATTAAACAAATACACTAAAATATAGGACTTTCCAGGCAAATTATTCAGTTATTATCTATTTACCCAAATACCATTAAACCACAAGACCTAATATACAATTAAACGAGATTAACTTATTTTACTAATATACATAGAATCCAGGATTCTTTTGCAATTAAACCAACTATCTCCTTCAAACAAAAACAACTAAACTCCAAACCCTTCTTGCAATTAACCCAAACAAAACCAAAGCCAAACCCTAGTTGTTGTGGTTGCCGAACTGAGCAGCCTAGCAACTCGACTGCCCGACCACCCCCGGCGTGGTCTAGAGTCCGGTCGTTCCGCCGGCTTCGCCCCACACATCGCACTCACTCGGCACAAAGAACCCGAAGTAAGGGTGCATGGCGTACCTCGTGGGAAAAAGACCGAAGAAGGGGACGCTTCCCCTCCAAGCCTACGCGCGGTCGTCGGAGCTCCTCGCCGCTACCACCGCCGGAGCTACTGGAGAAGAGGAGATGGGAAGATGGGGATAGAGAGATGAGGACAGAGGGTGATGGGTTTGGGTTAGGGATGAGGGAGGGAGGGAGGGGAGAGGAGAGAGAGTTAACATTTACAGAACCGTAGGTCCTCATATATTAAAGATCAAAAGCCATGTTGTCTTTGCAATATCAGTCTCTATTGACTAAATTTAGAGGAGTGGAAATGTAGTAGAATGTAAGGTGTCTTTGACCACGATCCACACATACATACAAACAAACTAGAAATTATCATGATCATATCGATATAGGAAAACAAACTCATGAATTGGAAAGCAATGATTATCATACCCATAAGAATCTCACAACCGGATCGTCGTTAACAACTAAATCTCAAACGGATATTATCATACAATAAATCTCAAGATATGAAGAATTACAACCATTTCGTCGTCAACAACTACAACAAATCAAAGTGCTCAGGACCTTAAGAAAACCAAACAACCATTTCGTCGAACACCTAACATGCAACACTAAAAAATCACAAAAAAAAATGAAGTTGTAAAGATCTCTTGCAGTTGCAATAGCAACATCACATCTTTGCAAGATGACTTCGATCACAACAATTTACTACAGTTTTCATGGAACAAGAGGTTGGGATGGGACGAGTCGAGTTGTTGGTCGAATCTGATGGTCGGAAGGGTGATCGCCGGTGAGATCCTAGAGGAGAAGACTGAGAAGAGATGTGTGTTCCCTTAAGTTGAAAAGGTTGGTCAGACTCAATGGAGGAAGTCAAGATGTGTCCCCTTTCTCCTTAATGGGAGCGGCAAACACTACCATGAGATGATAAGAGATGTCCGAGAGGGCGAATTTAGGGGAATGGATAATATCATTTAGTTAGCAACCATTAAGGTTAAGGAAACGGCAACAAACGGTGGTTAACGGTTGTTACAATTTGGTAAGTACAAGTGTACCACCGCAAATAACCTTTTATGGAAGTGTTTCAGAACAATATAAAACTACGTAGGAGAAAAGGTCCAATAAAGACCTTTTGAAAGTGCACACAAGCAAAACCCCCAAAAAAATCACCCAAAGATGCTCGATATTAGGTAAGCACAGTTTCATTGTCCATGCCACTTGCTAACGTTGCTGAAAGCCAATGCAAGCATTAAAACAATAACAATGTGTCTATTCCTTAAAACAAAAAATTATTTTTTTGTTATGTGGTATTTCCGGATCTGTTGACAGAACATGTGATTTCACTTCGTCATGATAATTTTTGGTTTGTTGATGTGATTTTGATATTATCTGTTAAAAGGAGTCATGACATGGGTAGTTGATATATCTTATTCGATGTTAACGAGTCTTCTGTGTTATTGTCCGCTGCTATAAAATCCTATTAATTAATGTGAATCCTACACCACCTGTTTATCTTTATAAATTTTTGATGTTACACAACATCTGTTTTGTTCAGTCGTCCTTCAACTTGAACTTTGAAAAGTGAGGTTGCTAGTAGAAAAATAGATTGTTGGTTTATGGCTTATAAGCACATGAGAACTTATGAATCATTTGATAAATTGACGGTTATTATGTTTCGTCGTATTTATTTATTTTTTTCTTGGTTGATGATTCTTCTTCTGACATTCTCGTTCTGTAGATGTGGATTCTGGGAAACCCTGTGAAGATAGAAGGCTCTGAGTTCTCTAACACAAGAGCAATATATGTCTCCAACCATGCATCTCCTTTAGATCTCTTCCTTCTTATGTGGTTGACTACAACCGGAACTGTTGGTATTGCAAAAAAGGAGGTGGTTAATAACCTTCTCATTCTCTAGAATCTACTTACTTCAAAGGGTTCTATTTATCTTTACCTGAATAGAGATTGTTTTAGTGGTTAGAAAATAGCACCATCGATGCTCAAACTCCGAAATCCAAATAACAAAGTCATTCATCTAAGTTGAAGCTAGTACACATTATGTTCAACAAGCAGCTTCTAAATCTTATCCCATCAATTTGTAGAGGTAATAACACTGCAATGTGCCTGTTCAGATCATATGGTATCCATTGATTGGGCAACTCTATGTGCTTGCAAATCACCTCCGTTTCAATCGCTCCAATCCTACTACAGCAATTGAATCCATCAAGAAGGTCAGATTTCCCAGTGCCCATCAATGTTCTCCATACTAATTTTGTGTAAAGCATTCTGAATTTGATCTGCCTTTCATAAAATAAATAAATAAATAAAATGATCTCTGTCATCATGGCAGGCAGCAAGAGCAATTGCTGAGAACAACTTGTCATTGATTTTCCCAGAGGGGACCAGATCAAAAATTGAAAGCTACTTCCATTCAAAAAGCTAAAAAAACCCACAGCAAATCTTGCTATGAAAATTTATCTTTTCTTGTGACCCTTCATGATTTTGTTTTCTGCCAAGCCGGGCTTTGTGCACATAGCATTACAGACCGGATTACCAATAGTTCCAATGGTGCTAACAGGCACACATAACGCATGGAGAAAAGGCACTTTACGACGTTAGACCGACTCCTATAAAATCCAAGGATTGAAAACCAGAGAAGATCACTAAGTGCGTTGAAATGGTTCACACTTTGTATATGGAAAATCTACCTGAATCTCAACAACCTAAAATGCCCGAAGGAAAGGAGTAGCAAGTTGCCGAAGTAACGTACAAAAGTCATGAACTCATGAAACCTTTAGTTCAGGTTAGGGTGTAAAGTGTAAACAAGCGGTTTTCGAGCAAGCCAAACGTGGTCGAGCTTGGCTCGATAACCTTTTTTCAGTTCTTGTTGCTCGCTCGTTAGGGGAGTCGAACAACAAATTCCGCTTGTGCTCGACTCGATAACCTACTTGTTTAGGAGATTTGGAAATAATTTTCAACCCCGCAATTGACGTTGTTATAACCTCACTTGTTGGGTCATTGTCCCATGTTTTTCAACAAATCCCATCTCCTCTCCTTTTATATCACCTTCTACCAACACAATCCCAACTTTGACCGGTGTGGAACTGTTGGAAAATTAAAGTTCAAAACCACAAGTGCACAGTCACGTTGGAGCGGTGACAAGTACGGGTCGTGTCCACGAAGAGTGAGTGTGAGTCGACGACGATCATAATCGAGTGGGGGGGGGGGGGGGGGGAAGTAGATTGAGAGTATCTAAACTAAGTGACGAATGAGACACGAATCAACAAAAACTAGTATAACTAGTCCCGTAGGAGGTGGACAATGCATGCAAAAGTGTAGATGTGTGACACACGTGTGTGTATAATTATACCCTAATGACATAAATACCATATAAATCTATAAAGACCAAAACCACAAGTGTGTTTTCACATGGATTAAGATTTATCATCATTAAAACATACAAAATACTATTTAAGATAAGATTAAAGATCACTATAAGATGACATGTCAATCTTATCTCTTTGTCCACTCTAATCTTATCACTACCCCATCATTCCCCATAAAGATGACCTGCTAGCCAAAACATGTGTTAAGTATCCAAAACAAGATTGAAACTCATCAAAATAGTGATGAAATTAAATCATTTGAAGCTTCATGATTAAGATTTAACAAACACCAATCTCACAACATTCACACTTCACATCTCCACCCCCAAAATGTGGATGAATTACTCACTAATCAACATGTTAACAAAGGAAACAACAACATAAAACAACACATAACAAGTAAAGAAGACTATATTAAAACACGAATAAGACAACAACTTTGATTAATGAAGAAAGAAGATTACAAGACGTTCTTCTCCTCTCCTCCACTACTCTACTAAGCAAGAAATAAATCTAATGTAAGGAGAAGAGGAACGAAGAAGAGAAGAGGAAAAATGATTACAATTGTATTTATAGAAGAATATAGGGTCTTGATGAATCTGGCACAATCAGACGACTGAAAATCAGATCTTGATGTTTCGTTGTGCTTTGACCCGAGAACCCAGCCCACCGGAGAAAGTTGGGGTCAAATGGACCCGGATGATCTACCAATAACGGATTTTGCTCCGCCAATGGCAGATCTTTTGAATATGATCCGTCCCAAATTTTACTAGAAGCTTTTGTTAACCAATTTAACACGTGTGGTGCACCCGGAGTTGTTGGTTCGAACCCGTTTGGTCTTAATTGTTAAATTACTCTTCAGGTTAAGAATATTATGGACTTTTGCAACCAACATGTTTTTCTTTACACTTAGATCATTCTGGTTTTTCACTTGAGTCCCTCCTGATTTTCAGCCAACTTCTAGGGCAATACAAACAGTTCCAGAAACTTTCCAACTTTTAGTCTATTCTTCTTGCTTTTGTCTTTTTCTCTTCTTTTCTCCTATTTATTACCTAACTCCTGAAATATAAGAAATAAATACCCAAGTAGCACAATTATGAGGTAAAATAAATAATATATATCATGAATGCATTATATGATATGTTAATAATCAAATACATGAATGCACTGTATGATTTTAACTAAACACCACAACTTTACGTGTATGCTTGGGCATGTATGGGCTTTGGGCCTGAGGAAGGCTACTTCACGCGTTGCCATCTTGGGTTGTACACATTTCTGCTTGGACATGTATGGGCTTTACACCACTCCACTCACGTTGAAATTTCGGCCGATGTATTGTTTTTTTCCGGCCCAATTGACTTTAATTTGTATTTGTTGTGGGCATTGAGGAAATAGAGTAATGGGAAGTCTTTGTTGTTAATATGCTATATTTGTAATTATCATTTAACAATCATGATCAATAAGTTAAATTAATAGTGTTTGATGTTGTTCCAGAGACTTCAATCTGAAACAAGACCAACTTAACCGCTCAGTTGTTTCTAGATACCATAAAACTAAAATATATAAATGTATGTATAATCGAGCAACTGAGCGAGCAGGGTTTGCTCGTGCTCGACTTCTTTAGTTCGTCGAGCGAATTTATTAGCTCGTGCTTGATTCGTTACTAACCGATCTGAGCAAAATCGAGTGAACATTGAACGATCCACTGATCTCGAGCAGAACTTGACAATCCTAGTTCATGTGGTAGTTCTTGCCCAAATCGTCAGATTTAATTAGACATACATAATTGATTGGTTCAGCAAACTGGTACAACTAGAATGTTGATAAGGCAAATGTAGTTGTAAATTTGAGAAGCCTTGTCTGATTGTGATTTGTATATTTGTTTCCAGATCCATGTATGTATTTGTGCAGTTGGAAAAAGGAAGTGCTTGATTTCATCTTATGATTCAGGATTAGCAAAACTAGATTCACAGGAACATGACTAAAATTAGATTCACTCAAGATCTAACAGATGAACAATGATTAGTAGCATATCATGGATCATATTCATGCTATATATTCTTAATATTACCCTAATATTGTGCTATTCGAGTGTTTGTTGTTATATTTCAGGTATTAGGTAATAAAGAAGAGAAGAGAATAATGATTGAAACGTAAGAAGAAATGACTTAAATAAAGCAAAATTAACCTCTTTGTCATGCACAAGAACCCATCTGCAAAAGGGAAAAGACTTGGACGTAAGCCCTGAATGACCAAATAGCAAACGGAGAAACTCCACACCATCATGAGGAGTATTTTGACAATTAAATTTGAGCACAGACTCTAATAACCAATCCGAGTGCACCCCAAGTGAGAGAATTAAAGCATTAAAGAATATCTTCGAAATCAGATCAGATCCAACAAAAAATGACCGCCAAATGGTTGGAAGATCGAGTTTATGTTTTTCCAGTACACATTACTAAATTGTAAGGGGGGTTTGTGCACCTAGAAACCAAGGGAAATAAAAATAAATTCCGTTTGACCAACTATTTTTATTGTGTTTGCACCACCCCAAAAAATGAAAATAGATTCCTTTGGTTTCCATAGTATAAAACGACTCATACCAAAAGGAAAAAAAATGTCTTCTCATCCTTCAAATGTCTTTGTATTTTGATATTCTTTTTGTTGCTAAAACACCCACAAATAACGTCATACAAAGGAAAAAGTTATCCAATATATGAACTTCAAATTTTATTTGAAAGTAATATGACAAATGATGTCGGCTCAATGCAACCAAATGACTACCCAAGAACACTGCAAGAAAATACTGACATATTGAGCTCATATAATTTTGGAAGGATTAACATTGATGAGCTCGACCAAGATCGTTCACGACATGGGAGGTCTCACTCTGTCACTCCAACTTCAAATAAAGTTGTGAAAATAGCACGTCCTCATGCAGAGTCTCAACAACAAAAGAAAGAAATTGCTAGACTTGGCAATCGTGTCGTTTCGTGTACATTCATGTCGTGTTTTCCCCCCGTGTATTAGACAGATTCCATAGACACGAACACGACCCGACAAGTTTTCATGTACCAGTGAAACAAACCCAAACACGACCCAAATAAGTTCGTTCAAACACGACCCGCAGGACACGGAAGACTCAAAAATACCTTCCTTGGAACTTACTCCGCATGCTAAAACGCAACAACCAACTAGCTGGGAAGGTATCGGGAATATTAGTTTTAAACCATGTAAAAAAGCAAACGCAGGCGATGTGAGACTAAAATTTAAGGCACCAGACACGCAAAACAAATCTATGTATAATGTTAAACATCCAACATACAGAGAAATGAAGTTTGGCTTAGTGGTTAGGTGCGCCTTTATAAGAGATTTCGGTACAGGTTCGAATCACCCTAGGAACACTTTTTTCGTTTTTTAAATTTCTAAAAAAAATTGGGCACAACTGGGTTTGAATTTGGGTATGCATGCCATTCTAACCATGTTTCAACCAATGCACCAGCGGAAAATTTCTGCTTAAAGTTAGGTTTTATTTACTTAGTAATATTCGTGTATTTTTCAGGTACACGAATCGGATACACGAAAACGACACGAAAGACATTCTGTGTACCCATGACATGGCACAAACACAACACGAAAACGACACGAAAGACATTCCGTGTACCCATGACATGGCACGAACACAACACAAAACACGAAATCAGCAAACCCAAACACGGATTTTCCGTGTCGTGTTTGTGTCATGTTATCGTGTTTCGTGTCAATTTATCAGGCCTAGAAATTACATATCAAATGCGTGCTCTTTTGGTTAATTCAATGTGACTTGATTGATCGTTTAATGCACGTTAACATTATTTTTGTTAAACATTAGTGTGTTGAACATGAAAGTTTCGAAAAACTAATTTGCATTTTGATTAACATAGAAAATAACTTATTTTTATTTTCTAATGAATTTCGTCAGTGTGCACAAACAGAATGTAAATTTTAACAGATTTTACGAAATGCACAAACAATAAGAATTCGGTCAAATGGAAACTAATTCCACTAGTTTCTATTTTCTTTTGGTTTCTGTTGATTCTGACAGGTTCTTGTACACAAACAAGCTCTTAGTCCCGAATCACTAGTAAAAACCATAAAATTACAGACTGACTTTATTGGTACGATCTTATACAGCACCTTCTAAATACAAGGTAAACATGGTCTTATGTAGGGGTGAGCATTCGGTCCGGATCGAACCGGACCGAATTTTTGTCCGGGGTCCAGACCAAATTCCTATGGACCGAAGACCGGACCGAATCGGTCCGGTCAAAAATCGAATTTTTTTAAATAAAAAACAAAAAAAGACCGGTCCAGACTGGACCCAAAATTTTAAAATGGACCGGACCGAAACCCGAACCGGACCGAACAAAACCAAAACTTCCCAGACCGAACCCGGACCGACCGGTCCGGTCCAGGTTTTGCTCTCCCCCAGTCTTATGGTATGAACTTATACAGCACCTTCTAAATACAAGGTAAACATTTAATGTCTAAGCAATGAGGACCTAAGGAGAGTCCAAAACCATGCACACGTATGGATCTGCTACGTATATAACACTCCTTGTAGACTCCTCCCAAGATTCTTTTTGTGAGTTTTGATTGGTATCAAAGACTTACTACTACGGTTGTCAGAGGATGATTCCCTAATGCATTATAATATTTTGGGGTTTCGTCTATGCCCGAAAAACATAAGGACCCTTTTAGCATTCTAAATTGATTTTTCCATTAATGAAATAAGTAACACTGACCAAGTTACTCCAGAAATACTGTATAAAAATAGATAGAAAATGGCTGTTTTACGAGAATACATGCCGGAGCCATTTTTGTTCAGCTACGAGGGTGTACAACTACATACTAAGACTAACATTTTTAATACTGACAAATGATTCAGTCATTACAGAGACTGCAAATAAACCTTCAAACTTATCAAAGTCCAAAACCATCATACTTTCAGTTTGCCTCCGATAAGCTGCACGTGACAAAATAAATAAATAAATCAATCAACAAAACATACCAACATTGTGTTTCGTTAGAAAGAGAAATGGTTGGCATCTCCCCTCTAGCATTCTCGGGCTTCCATGTTAACAAAGACAGATGGATTTTAACCGATTTTTTACTTTTCAAAAAAAACAAAACATATTAACATATGCCTGCACGATTCGTGACTAGCTAGACGCTCATTGCACAGGCAAAAGTAGCATTAGAAAACAATACAATTTTTTTTTTAAATCACAAATTAATTTGCTCAAGTTTATTTACTTTGGGCGATGTTTGTCAAAATCACTGATAATAGCTTCGCACAAACAATGTCACATGACAGAAACATCAACATTACTTAGAAAACATGTTCACGAGATAACCATTAAAATCTAATGCATATTTAAAGTTTATAAATTAATGATAACAAACAATATACAAGAATGATTACGTTACCTCAAAACGTACGAGGTTGTTAGTGGATGGACTATGGTTGATCTCTGCAACATAAGTTTCGACCTTACCACTACAATCCTTGGCCTTCAAGACAAGGAAGAAGCAACAAACTCCAGAAAAGGAACATTTTGCTGCCGCAAGCCACACGAATTCCAGGTCATCGTTCTACAATATGACACAATGCTCAGAACCAACAACACATGTTAATTAATCAAGTAGGATTATCAAACGAACCGTGTTCTTGTTGTGTTCTGAGACTGCGAAACGGGCAAGTGCAGTATGTAAGATGTTCTTCTCATAAATCGGAGTCGCACTTCGGTGGATGCCATATTTATCGCAAACAGGTTCTGATTTTGATTCCGATTGTTGCTCCTTATGCTCCTTTCATATATAAAACAACAAAAAAATGTATATAAAATGTAACTGATATTAATCACTTTCCTAACTAGATAAAACTCATGACATCTACGTCAAGGTACCCCAAACCCACTAAGAGGTTATTGCTTTGTGGGAGATAGGGTGTCAGATGCACCCAACTTCAACTCTGCGAGCAGAGTGATTGTATCCAGACAACCCTTGCAGATGGTTTATCAGCTATTTTACAAAGTAAAGCGTGCAGATAGTTTAATAAGTCATTTTAATTTAATCCATTAATCCAAGTGCTCAAAAAAAGTCTTCACGCAACTGGACATGTACAGATAGGTAAGACTCATGAGATGGGAACCAAAATTCTTGTGTACGATTCACATTGTTGTAGATTGTACCAATAAAAAAACATCATTGTAGATTGTCGGATATTAACTCTTAGTTTATGACCGATCAAAAAATAGTAATGTAACTCTTACTTAATTGGTTGGTCATGGTTAATTATCTTGTTACTAGGATAATCTTGTACATGGTTGAATTGGCTTGTAAGGTACTAAGGTAAGTTGTATAAATTTCTTTCCATTTCTTCTCTCTTCTGCAGATCTGCTAATGTTTTTTGTGTACAATACATCTGTGATGCTGATGTTGTATTTAGAAATGAGAAAATGTGTTGGATGTTAAGTTCATCTTGGAAGGGATGCTAATATGATAAATTTATATGTAGTTAATACAAAAGAATATGGGCGTTAACACGACGGAATTAAGGATACTTTCACAATGAAATGGTCACGTGATCTTGAGAGTTGGTCATACAAAAAAAATTACAAAAAAACATGGCAATTTTAAGATGGTTTGGGTTCTACAGGAGTACAAAAAGGTCAGATGAATGTAAAAACATCCACTTCAAAATATGTTGGTCAATTTGTTGTGTTTCTTGTTTGTTTACTTGCAAGTATTGGTTTCATGCTCGCTTCACAATGATTTTGTTCTCAGGCAAGAATGCTACTAACTCTACAAACAAGGATCACAGGACACCAATTCATTCAAGCACAACATTGATCAAAATAGAATCAATTCAGGCCACTTTCTAACAGATCCGTTAACATGGTCAGATTACCATGAACAGCATCGTTTGTAAATTGCATGTGTTCGTTGGGTCTCCAATAATAGCTTAGTGAAATCAACAATAGAAATATATCAAAAAATATGTTCAGCAGATACCATTGAAAGATAAGGCATATTTAAGTTTATTAATTAATGATAAAAATTAACAAACAACGTCGAAGAACGGTTAGGTTACCTGAAAATGTATGAGAGTGTTAGAGGCTAGATAATGGTTGATCACTGCTAAGTAAACTTCAACCTGACCGCTGCGATCTTCGGCCTCCAAGGTAAGAAAGAAGAGCACATCTTTACGCCAGCAACAATTTACTCCCACAAGCTTCACGAATTTCAGGACGTCATTCTACAACAAAACCAACATTCTTCAGAATTAATTAAGACATGCTAGTTATAATATTCTAGTAGGAAAATTAAAAACGAAAGAAGGAACGAACCGTGTTGTTGTTGTGTTCCAAGACCGCAAATTTGGCCATTGCGTCATGCGTGACGTTCAGATCATAAATCTCATTCGCCCTTCGGTGGATTTCATTTATATCGGGACGTCGTTTTTGTTTTGGTTTTGATTCCGAATACTGCTGCTCGTGCCTCCTCTTTCGACTCGTCCTTTTATCCGTCGTGGTATAAGCCCCAGAGTTGGAGGAGATCATGACGTTCTCGATAGCCGTCCCTCTTGTTGCCATCCAAAACTGCCCCAAACCCTAATTCCACGACAGAACCCAAAATTTGCACATGACACATCATAAATCATAAATATATACTACAAACTACAAAGAGTGAACCTAGGGCCTCTTGTGGTGAATTTGGGATCCAGGCCCAACTGTGCAAATTATCACTTAACCCCCTGCACTATTGATTTATTCACTTTTTAACTATGCTAGCAGAAGTCGGAAGACTTGAAATTATCAAATTACCCATCAAATCCCTTTCCTTTCTTTACACTAAACTTGTATAGGTAGGTTTTTATTATTAAATTCATAAAAAACCAATTCCAAATGATTACGCAACAAACAACATTTTGAAAGAAAAAAAACAAAGTCATGCTTCCATGCATGTAACTTCCCGAAACAACAGAAAATTTAAAACGATAATCAACGGAATCAAACCATAACATACGAGGACATTACTGAAATATATCTATACTCATAAGGTGAACCAAAACATTAGAGTTTTTCAAAAGATTGATTACATCAGAATGGTACATAAGACATACAAGTAATCACTAACATCTCAAAAAGGGAAACTGGAGGATCCGGTCCCTGGTGCGCCTATCCTCGGTATCCATCCGTTCAGTGCCTCTCGTGGTATGAAATGCAACATAATACGATTTCTAAGTTTTCATAAAGAAAACCTTGTATGCCAAACTCCCCTAACATGCATAAATAACATATAATGACCAACATACTGATATAACATGGTATACGAAAAAATAACATAAACCTTCCCCATACAAGGTACTAAAGGACATAAGTCCCACAAAGGGTATTCAACGCGGCGCACGCGGTCACAAGAAGAATATAAATACTCACACAAACTGAAACACATTTGCTCACACAAGCTGCAACAATCCCGCCGCCAACAAGGTATCGGTCAACTCACCTGGCTGTCACACAGCCAGGCTACTTGTCGGAATACATCGTCGGACAGTCAACACCGCCGCCACTTTGTTGCGCGGTCCTTCCTGCCACCACTTGGTCGCGCAGGGCCCTCACTTGGTTGTCACACAGTCAGGCTACCTGTCGGAATAGATCGTCGACCAGTCCTCCCTGCCGCCACTCTGTCGCACGAGGTCACAAACATCAAGGTCGGCATTCACCTTCATCGCCACACATGCTAGAAGATCACATATGTTGCCTACTCAAGGTCAGCAGTCACCTCCGTCGCCATACAGGCTAGACGGTCACCTCACTTCGTAGAGTTGGGTAACCAAAGCAATGAAACATACATGACCTAAACTGTAAGGCATGCACATTAAGCACTCACGCCTCTCCACACGACGATCCCTAGGTAGATGCGCTCCTTACACCCACCGTCACCTCCCGGCATACGCAGGAGACGAGGACACGAGTTTCCGTGGACAATGTGGCACTGCATAACCAAACATGAAAATCAAATACGTAACCAATCTACCTAAGTTTTTTTTCCACCAGTCTAAAACATCAAAAGATTTTAACTCAGCAGTAATTAAGTAGATTTTATTGTTTAAATATCCAGATAATTCATTTTGTGTTTAATTTTGCATTAATTTTAATTTTTTTAACTTAACCAATTTCATTGCGTAATTGGAAGTAATTCATAGATAAATAGGCTAGATGTGGGGTAATATTGTTCACTTAATTTAGTAGCGAGGTGAAAAGGTATTTTAAAAAATCTAACATAATTGCACAATTATCCCAATCTAGTGCGGTTAACGCGCAATCATTTTATTTTTCATTATAAAATGTTGAATATGCAAGACAATAATGATGACAATATTTTAACATTTCATACCTAGAATTTCATCTACAATGGACATCTAATTTAAACTTCCTAGGTTTAACATTATTATATACACAAATGATCTAAATTGTACTAACAAGGTCATCTTGTACTAAAAAGTTCAAAGTACGATAAACACATATGATATGAAAGAATGAACCATCTACAAGTGGATGACGATAATTTATACGCATCTTTATTGTTGAACTGTTATTAGTAGCATTATTACATTGTAATTACACAAACTTTATTTTCAAGATTATTAGCTATCATGACATCTCTAATATGATCAAATATAACATTAACAGCGTGTGATGCAAAATAGGTAAAAAAGAAATAATTTTTTTATTTAAACACCAATAATCATCTACATAATTAGCAGTTACGTAACAGTAAGGATAATTATTTGGATCGGTCAAAACATCACTAGTTAATGCTATCTTATTGTTGATTGATGAAAAATAATTGATCATGCTTTCTTTTTCTTTAGAAAATTTATCAAATGCAATATTTTTAAATGTTTTAATGATATGGATGTGATATGGAATTGGATATGCAAGTGGTGAAGTTTAGGCTTGAGTGTTGTGAATTGAGAGCTTGAAGATGGAGAGGATTTGGCTTTGAGTATAGGATAGATAGGAAGTGTTCTTCTTTTTCAAAACCAACAAATGAGGTCCTATTTATAAGCCTTCAAGCTCACGACAACATCATGGGTTGTGTTGTTTGGATCACACAGGAAGCATTTATTTCCCACGAAAGGTATCTTCAGGCCGTGAAGTGTATTGAATTGCTTAAGTCACGTATGAACACTACCCAGGTCCCTACTCAATCTGAGCAACATGGGACCGCAGGTACATCCGTTTGCAATCCAGATAAAGTCACCCATTGATTGAATCGTTTTAAAATACCACAAGTGCACAACCACGTTGAAGCGGTGGCAAATACGGGTCAGTCCACAGGGAGTGCGTGTGAGTCGAATTTAGGATACTCGAGTGGGGGAGAAGAAGAGAGAGATGTGATCAAAATTAAACTACAATACGTGGGAAATCGGAAAAACGATCAATGAAAACTAAACCCCTCAGGGAATAGAGAAAGAATGTAAATACGAAAATGTGTGTTGTGTGTGTGTGTGTTTCAATGTGCTCATCAAAACATGTCATACATGAAATCCATAAAACTCAATTTCAACTTTACCTTCACATGAAATAAGATAAAACATTATCATTAATGTTGTCTTTTTGGCTAATAAATTCCTAATATGTTTTGATGATTAACCAACATATCAATAAAAACAAGTATTCTTTCAATATTATCGCTTGCATATATTATATTTTCTAACATTTCAGGAACCAAGTTTGACTTAACACAAGAAATGAAGAGTAGATAGGTTTACATCTCTTATATTCAGGTTACAATGTAACTTGGCACTTGAAATATTTGTTGAATTACATTGCATAACTCTTAGGAAACCCATAGAAGTCTCATATTCAAATCCATATCAATTTGACTTCAATAGTAAATCGATGAATCACTTTAAAACTCTTTAAAACAGGAATTATGTGTAAACCGGTCGACCGGTAGAACCATCTGGTTTGACTGGATTTCAACAGACAGACTCAGTCAGCCACTTGTTTCCTAAAATGGTCGACCAGAAACTTCTTTTAGTTCGACCGATCCTTTGTCTGGTTTCCAAGTATAAATCGGTCGACCGAATTGCCCTTTTCATTCAACCGTTTATCTTTTGTCAACCGATAGAGCTTAGTTCAATCAACACAAGTCTTCTAGCCTATCGTATGTTGACACGTGTCATGGTTAGTGTGACATTCGGTCAACCGAAACTTTATTTTGTTCGACCGATTGTATTTCTGTATTCGTCTTAAATATGACCGTTATACTTGACGTATATACCAACGGTCGTATACACATTCTCATATAACCCCTATCTTAGATTTATTCTTCCGGTCGACCGAAACTCCTTTTCCATTCGACCGTTTATCGAAACTTCCCAGCTCCCAATCTTACTGGAATTTTCTGATCGAACCCTCGACTTATTTTGTTTAACCGATTATCCCCTTGCACAGATTTGTCTAAGACCAAATATTCCAAACGGTTGACCTAAACTCTTTTAACGGACGACCACTTCGTAAAACTTCCCAGTTCCTAGTCTTACTGGAAGTTTCTGGTCGAACACTTGATCCATTCCGTCCGACCGATCACATAAGTTCTAGCCCAATTGGTTCGAACGTCTGCACCTTTACTCGACCAAAATATATTTTTTCATGTACCGGTCGACTGATTGACCCAATCCAGTTGATCGTTGGTGTTCAGAAATGTGTCCTGTCATTTCCTGTCTTGTGTTTTCTTACACAACTCAATACCAATTCAATCCCAATGGCTAAAATTAGTTTAAAGCATATATATATAGTTGAGAACACACTTTTAAGGTCACCAATTTTTCTCCAAGTTCAAATCTAACTACTACTCTCATACTTGCTCTAAACATCTTATGCTCACATCTTCCCACTTGAAATCACTCTCTCTGATTGCATCATTTATTTCAAGTGCCCAAGATTAGTTGCTGAAGTAAAATCTTCAAGAGTTGTACTAGCTTCCAGTGTGAAGCTCTTCTCGGATTGTGAGAATGTGGTACAAGCTATGTGAGGGTGTTTACAAGGCTTGTGGTATAAAGGCGTGATCTCGGTCCACAACGGAAATTGGATTAGTGGATGATGCAAAGTTGTTCTAGTAAGAGCAATTCGTAAGAGAGGATTAAGATCCGGTGGCTGGATCCAAATCTTTATACATCTGTTGTTGTGGTTTGCATTTCTCTTCTTCACATTTAATCGCTTTAGTTTTAATTTGGCATTGTTTGTTAAAATAGTAAATTAGTATATTTATCCCCCCTTTAGACTAATATTAGGGCATAGTAGATCCTAGAATTAAAACATATAAGACAATAATTGAAATGAAGTTAATATGTTCACATGCAAAATGACTCAAATCCAACTATGTCTCCACATGAAATAAGATTTATCACAATCATTAAAATATATAAGACATTAATTTAGATAAAGCCAACATGAGCACATGCATGCACATGTCTTGTTGCCTTCTTCCACCTCACCCTTATCTTAACCTCACCATTCCCATAAAATTGGCTCACTAATCTAAGCATGTGTTAAGCTTTATTCAAGAGCATTAACTCATCAAATATAAGAGTAAAATATCATTAAATGGTTATGAAAAACATGTAAGACTCAAAGTATTAAGATTAACACCCACACACTAATCCATCACACGATTAAATAACCTTCTTCTCCACCCCGCCCCTCCCAATGGGGATGAACTACTCTCTACCCATCTCTAAACTAAAAAACACATGAAAATAACATAAACCCATAATGTAAATGAAGAACAACAAGATTAAGCAAACAACAACATCGAAGAAATTGCATCAAAGTAAAGACATTAATGGAAAGAACAACATTCAACTAACTTGAAATGAAAAGATTACAAAGTTCTCCTTCTTGTCCTCTTACACTAATGAACAACCAAATAAAACCTAAAACTAGTGGAGAAGCAAGAAGAAGTGGGAGAGGAGGGATTACAATGATTTATATAGACTAATACATGATTATGATTAATCTGAAAATAATCGGACGACTCTAAATCGCATCAGATAGTTCTGGAATGCTCCGACCCGAATACCCGACCAACGGCCAAAATTTGAAGACCAACAAAGAAACTTGATCCGCCAGTAGCGGATCAAAATCTGCTAGTAGGGGATCAAAATCTGCCAGTAGGGGATCAAAATCTGCCAGCAGTGGATTGAATTGCTCTGATTGTATTGAAATTGTCCCGCGCATTAGTTCCTTCATTTGGCACGTGGGGTGAAGTCTCGGTCGACTGTCTCGAGTCACTTTGATTTTAATTGGATAAATACTGATTTGGCTCAAGTCATGTGGTACAACATTTTGTTATTTACCATCGGGTCCCTCTGGGTTTTCACTTGGGTCCTTCCTGATTTGTGATCCATTCCTTGTACATTACAACCACGTCCAGAATCTTCCAAATCAGTCCAGACTTGTTATATTTTGGTATTTTTTGTTAAATTCCTCTTCTTTATTACCTAACTCCTGAAACACTACAAACAACAACTCAAGTAGCACAATATTGGGATAAAATAAAAGATATATAACATGAATATGATGCATGATATGCTACTAATCACCCGTCCAGGAAGACCGTCGACCATACGTCGTGTTTCTAAAGTTGAGAAGATAATTCAAAAAAGCCACAAAAATGTCGTCACAAAAGAGAAGAACAAGTTCCGAAGGAAGGGTAAATCACTGCTGCACTAAATCACGTTGAAACTTAGGGATCCTGATTCTGTAATTGGAACATGAATTTGTATTACGAGGAAGTACCTCCGTAAATTTGCATTGTTTGTTTTTGAATAGTTCATGTAAAAAGAAGAAACATTACCTTGTTAAACAAATGATTTGTTAAACGAAAAGTGTGTCCATTTTAACCAATGATTTGTCTCTTTTAAGATATGGGTTTTCCTTTTTATGTCATCGTTATGTCTATTTTAAGTTATGAGTCTGTTCATTTTAAGTTGCGTGTCTACCCATTTTTAGTTATGAGTCTGTCCATTTTAAGTTGAGTGTCTGTCCTTTTTAAGTTGTGTGTCTACCCATTTTAAGTTGTGGGTCTGACCTTTTTTTAGATGCGGATCTATCCTTTTAAGTTGTGTGTCTGCCCTTTTTAAGCTATAGACGTGTCCATTTTAAGATGCGGGTATGTTCATTTTAAGTTATTTGTTTGTCCATTTTAACCAATTGTTTTGCCTTTTTTAAGTTATGTGTTTGTCTATTTTAAGTTGAGGGTATGTCCATTTTATCTTTTATGTCTGACCTTTTTAAGTTATAGACATGTACATTTTAATATGCGAGTGTGTAATATATACATGTATAAAGCACACAAGTCCGTAAATTGTACTTCAGATTTGAAGACATGAGAGGGAGTCCCTAAGTAAACACATAGTCAATTCCCCCCAGACACAGTGAATTTTCTTGGGGTTCCTCTCCTACGTCGGTGACACCTTTTGCATTAGGAACCTTATCCAGTATAACACATAAGCTCCACAATCGTTCCTCCCCCGCGTTTGTCGTTGACTCGTATCCCTGAGGATTTTCAGTGGTCAGTCCACCTTAAGTAGATCCCTCCAGTATTGACTCACGTCCATTGCGGAACATTCATGTGCGCCTACCGTATGGTTGGGATCTTCTCCTCGAACTAGCTCCCTAGAGATATTGTTGAACTGCAGGATCTCCTCAGACGGACCATGGACAACCACCAACATCCAATGACTTGTATTCCATAATGGTTGTGTGATTATGGTCTTTCTCGGATCGATGCCTTTTAGTTTAGGGGTGAAAAACTCTTCAACGGCTTTGCCTTGGCCACTCCCAATTCAGCCGGAACAGAAGGTTGAGTTACAAATAACATTTTGCTGGTGGTGTTGTTCGTCTAGTACCAACATCATAGCGTCGATCTTTTGGTCGCTCATATATGTGTCTTGGGCGTTATAAGCTCGTTCAGGTCGGAATGCTCAAGATTGCACAGAACACCTCTCTTTGATCGTTGGTGGCTGAGGTCAGGTTCAATAAAATATTGACCTCATCACTGCTCAACGAGGCCAATGCATCCATGTCCACTTCTGCCATTGTCTCTCTTGAGTGGTGAGCCAACTTGAAATCAACACCTACTATCTTCCTCTCTTTTTTAGGCTCCTTTGGAGCACTCTTTCTTTTCTCTTTATCTCCTCCTTCTTCTTATCCTTTGCTTCATCTGTTTTCCTCTGGTGCTCAACAAAGGCCATTGAGCGATGTCTTTTCGACCCTCAGTTTTGCTCTCCTCACCTTCTCCTTTTCTTCCTCCTCCAATTTCTTATTCTTGCTTTCTTCCTGTTTCCTCTTCTTCTTCTTATCTTCCCCCATCATCTTCTCCTCCTCGTCTATCTTCCTCTCCTCTCTCTTCTTTGCCTCCATAATTTTCTTCTCCTCTTCTGTCTTCCTCTTTTCTTTCTTCCTCTTTTTTTCCTTATTCTCCTCCCTCATCTTATCCTCCCTCATCTTATCCTCCTCTTTCTTCCTTCTCTTCCTCCCTTATTTTGTCCTCCTCCCTCCTCCTCTCTTCTTCCTTCTCCTCCCCATCTCCTCCTCCTCCTCCCTCATGTTCTCTGCCTCCTCACCCCCACTATCTTCTTCCTTCTCCTCCTCCTCCCTCATCTTCTCTACCTCCTCTCACCTACCATTTTCTACATCCCTCTCCTCCTCCCCAAAAAAAATTTCCAGCTGCACCCACTCCTCGAAGAGATACATTCTCTTCCCTCACCCTCCCACACTCCTCCTGGGACTTCCTCAATTCTTCCTTTAGGTTATAACCTCTTCTGTTGCCTTCTTCAAGGAAACTTTGAGTTGCACTCATTTCGTCTTCACCTCACTCATGTCCAACTCTTGTAGCAGCAGGTCCCGTGGAATCCCTCAATTTCTAGGCGACGGGTTTGAACAAGAATTGGAGCTGAACTAATCAGTTCATGCTCCTTCAAAGAGAGTGTCTGGGTCTGCCTCAGGGTGAACTCGCCATTGTAAATTTTAGGAAAGGTGATTCCACGTTCCTCCCATTTATTCAGAATTATCCCTCTGCCAAACATTGAAGACCACATTTTCATCCGTGGATAAGCACCCGTCCTGGGCTCCCCATGCTGAACTTCTCACAAAACCACACCTAAAAAAGGATAACATCAATGGTTAAAATGGGCAGACACACACCTTAAAATGGACAAAATGATAACTCAAAATGGAAAGACATACAACATAAATTGGACAGACACAACTAAAAATGGACAGACTCATAACGTAAAACGGACAGACCAACAACTTAAAATGGACAAACCCATAACTTAAAATGGGCAGACACACAACTTAAAATGGATAGACCCGCAACTTAAAATGGAAAGACCCATAAGTTAAAATGGGTTGACACACAACTTAAAATGGACAAACTCATTACTTGAAATGGACAAAACTATAACATAAAAAACGCAGACACACAATTTAAAAGAGACAGACCCACACCTTAAAATGGACAGACCCACAACTTAAAATGGTCAGACACACAAATTAAAATGGACATACCCAAAATTTAAAAAGAACAAAACTATAACTTAAAATGGCAGACACGCAACTTAAAATGGACAAATCCACAACTTAAAATAAACAAAGGAATCACTTAAAAATAGCAGATACACAACTTAAAATGGACATACCCATAAGTTAAAAAGGACAACCCCTTACTTGTAGTAGGGAAACACATCTATCGATGTTCCCCTATGATTGATCGTTTTATTTTAAATTGCAAGTGCACGGCCGCGTTGAAGCGGTGGCAAATACGGGTCGTCCACTGGGAGGTGTGTCGACGTTTGGTTTGTGCGAAGGCGAGTGGTAAAAAATGGAGAGAAAGATTGATTACACTAACTACACTAGAATGCAAAAGGAAATGAAAGATAAGCAATAAAAACTAAACCCCATAGGGGGTAGAGAAATAGTGTGAATATAAAGATGTGTGTGAGTGTGTTCAATTAAGCTCCTCACAACATGTAGTGCATGAAATCATAAAACTACATCGAACTTTGCCTCCACATGAATTAAGATAAGACTACATCATTAAAACATACAAGACAATAATTGGAATGAAGCTAAATGAACTCATGTATAAAGACTAGACCCTACTATGCCTCCACATGAATTAAGATAACCCAATATCATTAAAATATACAAGACATTAGCCAAGGTAAAGGCAACAAGAGTACATACACTACAACTTGTGTTTCCAATATTAACTTCATCCATACCATAACCTTATCATTCCTCATAAAATATGTCCACTAATCAAAGTATAAGCTAAGCTTCATTCAAGAGCATTAGCATATCAAAGATAAGAGTGAAAATCCATTAGATGGTTATGGAAATCATATAAAACTCAAGGGATAAAGATAACACACACTTAATACACTACATGATCATATCACATATTACTCCACCCCCCAAATGGGGATGAAACTACTCACACATATTTAAACTAACTACTCTAACAAAATGAAGCATTATACTGAAATGAAACTACAATAATCAAGCAAGAAATATTAAATAAGCATAAAGCAAAACAAACAAACAAGCATGCATATGAAAGGAAATGAAACTAAGAGAGAAACAACACAATTAAAGGAAAAGCATCTATTATTAACTCACTCAATACAAGCAGCCATTCCTCCACCAGAGTTTTGCTTCAAGGCTTCACTCTTAGTAGGGAAGATGGCCACCAAAGAGGGAGATTGATTACATGAGAGGAGGGAGAGTTCTATTTATAGCAATAGAAAAAGATAATCCGGGACAATCTCCCGATGTGGGACTAAACAAATACCAAAAATAGCCTAAACATCATCTAATACACACTCTCCAGAAGTTTCATCGGATCCAGGAAGATCCGGACCGCCAATTGGCGGTCTACAGGATCCAGATCCGTCTGGTTTTGATGCTGGGCTTTGCTTGATGTGTTTGTTGGTCTTTGATGCATCTACTTTGTTTATTGGAGCTCCGACCCGAATCGAATTGTCAAAATACTCCCCATGATGGTGTGGAGTTTTCTGTTTTGCTCTTAGGTCCTTCGGTCTTACGTTCAGGTCCTTCTCCCTTGTATCTCAGTCCCCATGTCTCACAATTAAGTCATTTTTCATGTTTTTGGGTCCTTTCATGGCTCTTCTCTTCAAACCTCTTTATTTCTGAAATTCAAACATAAAACTCGTCACATAGCATTGCTTAGGTGTAAGATAATGGATATAAGATACAAATATAAGCATGAAATGATGTCAATCACCCTACTGCATAACGTAGTTCTCGGGGGATCTCCTTTCCTGGAGTTCCCGGCTTGCTTTCTCCAGCCCCCGTACTAGGATTGCGTGAATGTTGAACGTTTTAATTATACCGCAAGTGCACGACATCGGTGAAGACGTGGCAAATACGGGTCGTCCGCAGGGAGGTGAGCAGCCTCTCGTTTGCACGAAATCAAGTGGCAACAAAAAGAGGAGAGAGTTTGATTATACTAATCTACCCTACACTAAACTAGGAAGTAACACATGCACAAGCAAACAACAAGCGATGAACTAAAAAACTGAACTAAGAACTTGATAAGTATGTTGGAATCAGTAAGAGAGAGACCCCCTAGGGGGTGGAGTGACTACACATACACAATAAGGAGGTAAGAATGTCTTCCTATAGGCACAAGTGGAGGTAGTGTTTTCATGTATGGGAGGTGTCTACTTATCATGGCAAAACTCATCAATTAAATCACTAACCTATTTTGATTAACATTCATAAACACAAACTGGTTATTTAAGAAACTAAACAAGCATGGGAGGTGTCTTAAAACTTGTGGCAAAACCCATCTAGTGAAGTGTTCTATTCTAACAAGGAAGCATGCATTCATATTAATCAACACATTTCAAAATGAAACATTTTTTCTTTCTTAATTGCATATATAAGTATCATCTCCACCCCCAAAAGGAGAGTGGTTTTACTCACTAAACATTAAACTAACTATTACACTAAGATAAGAAAACATATTAACTAAGCTAAATTTAATAAAAGACAATTAAACTAAACATGCAAGAAACTATAGAAGAAGCACAAAACAAAGAAAACTTTATTGATTGAAGACTCACAATACTAGTAGCATCTCCCCACTTGAGTTTCTTGCTTCAAGGCTTTCACTTCAATTAGGGAGAATGACCACAAAGCATGGAGTGATTACAATAGAAGGTGAAAAGTTTTATTTATAGCAATAGAAAAAGGTAATCCAGGACAATCCCCCGGTATGAGACTAAAATAATACCAAAAATAGACTAAATACGCTCTAATACACAACCCACAAAAATCTCCGCAGATCCGGAGCCACCCGGACCACCAATCAGCGGTCCCAGACCGCCAATTGGTGGTTTACAAGATCCGGATCAGCCTGGGCTTTCGTCTGGGCCTTCCATGATAGTATTGTTTGTCTTTGATGCATTTACTTGACTTGTTGGAGCTCCGACCCGAATAGAATTGCCAAAATACTCCCCATGATGGTGTGGAGTATTTTTGTTTGCTCATTGGTCCTTCGATCTTTCATTCAGGTCATTTGATCTTGCATCTTAGTCCTAGAGTCTTTCAACTCAGTCATTTTTCTTACTTTTGGGTCCTTTTATGCTTCTTCTCTTCAAACCTCTTTATTTCTGAAGTTTAAACATAAAACTCGTCACGTAGCATTGTTTAGGTGAAAGATAATGGATATAAGATGCAAATGTAAGCATGAAATGATGTCAATCAGTGAACTACCGGTGCCCATACCTCTTCGTGGACGCGTTTGATGTCCACAAATGGTCCACCAACCAACATTTCGTTTGAAGTGTTCCATCAAAGAACAAAAAATGGTTGAATATGTAACATATGAGGAGTCGAACGTACTCCTTCATTTCTCCTATCAGACTGGTAGCACTCAGATGTCCAAGCGACTGACTGTTGTAAAGGTTCTCCCTTCTCGCCTTTGTACGCCCGTTGCTTTCATTTTTACGGTTTTCCAATGCATGCTTGGGCCCAAGATTAGGGCAACATCTTCAACTCTAAAGGGGACTACCCCTGATCTGATCCTCATCCCTACCTCCTTCGCATCGTAGTGTTCGACAAACCAACCGACAATGTCGTTATCGTTCGGGACGTTCAGAAGGTCTAGGAAGTGACCGAAGTGGGTCCGCCGACATACATCCCTCTCACCATCCTTCATCTTGCCAAACTGCCTTTTTATCGGCGTCCAGGCGCACTTCGACTCCCGGAAATAGTAGGTGGACTTTTGAAACATATGAAAGAAGAACTAAGTCCGTAAATCAAACGATGCAAGTAAGAATGAATCTATGTGCCGATTTGAGGGGCAAATGTGTGAGAAAAATGGTTTTCAACCAACGTCGAAGTGCAAAAATGAAGGTGTGAACAATGATGAAAATGTCTTCTCCTTTCGGCCCTGTCGATTTATTTCCTTCCTCAACTTCCAAACTGTCGCCGATTTGATTTGTGATCGTTGTCTTATCTCTCATTTGGAAAGCAAAAAAGGGTAATTAATTATTTTCAATCAAAATATGACGGGTCGGGTCAAGTAGATGTGGCAAGCTGACTAAATGTTGAGTCCGCAAATTCAAGACGCCACGTAAGTTGCATCATGGACGTGCTTATCCGTCTATAATGACTCTAAATGTAACATTTGGTCTTCTTTTTAAGGCCAGAAAAAATCAATGATCCTCAAATAAATAGATCCTTAGTCGATGACCTTATAATATATTTGAGGGGCAAACGATCGACCAAACCGTCTAGCTGGTCGACCATTCCGTTACCAATAAAAGTCCCTGATAATTTTGGTCGGACTGTGTTTCATGTCGGTCGACCATTCTCTTACGAAGAAAGCTCAGGATAATTTTGGTTGAAACCAAGTGCCATACCGGTTGACCGTTCCCTTACCAAGAAAGTGTAGGACTTCTAGTTTAATTGCACATATTTATTTTCGAAAATTTTATGCACAATAAGGATCAATTATAATTTTTCTATGATTTGTTTCATGCATGCATCAGTTTGTTTCAATAACTAGTTTCAAAACTTTATTAAAACAAACATGGGCTACGAAATTCATACCTAGAAGTTCTCTAAAACTTCTTGAAGATCCGGAGACGTTGATGATGCTTGTCGCTGCGCCGGATGCCTCCGAGTATTCACCAAACTCTAAACAAGATTGGAGAGAGAAGAGCTAGCCTCTCAATCTCCAATATGGTTTAGAATCTAACTACTAACCCTTCTTTAGTTCCCTTGAGAAGAAGCTCTCTGAAAACTAAAACTAAACTCAAGAATTAAGGAAATTTCGTGGATAATTATGGAGAGAGAAGTTTGCACAAGAAGATAATGAATTAATTAACAAGGTAATGAGATAAACTTGTATTTATAAGTTCTCTCCAAATTACCTATTCATGTGCAACCTCTTGCCCATGATTTCATGCAAACTTCCATCTAACCATCTATTATTTGCTAACAAATAATCTTAGCCACGAATTAAATCAGTTATGGACCAATTCCATGCATGATCTAATTAATTCTTAAATTTATTCTGTAGTAACTGTCTCAATCGGTCGACCGTGTTGGAGGTTCGTTCGACCGTTTAGACCAAGTTTCGGTCGACCGTTGATAACTTGGTCGACCGTTCGCAACAAAAAAATATTTCATCGCAATGTTCGGTCGACCGAAAACGAACATACAAAATTCCTGTAGCGATCGAGACACATTCGGTCGACCGTGCAACATTCGGTCGACCGTTTACCGTTTAGCGGTCGACCGTTTTTGCACAGTGCTGCAGACTTGTCAAATTTCGGTTTAACCCCTACAAAATTTAACATTTCAGGATTAGTAGTAAATTCACAACTTATGTAACATATTATCCTATGTAATGATAAATCATTACACCCCATAATATTCACATCACATATGAATTTAATTTTGATTCTAATTATGTTATTAATCACAAGATAATTTTGATTTTGCTTGTTCACCACATGTGTCATATTTTTTTCATGAAACCCGACACACGTTATGAACTCAAAATCCTCATTTCTTGTTTCCCAGTTTTGTGGTGTGACCTATGGGAGGATCTAAACTAAGTTGACAGTGATATTAAGAGCTTAATATCACAAGCTATAAGCGGTATCTAGCTACACATTATAGCTCCTAATTAGTTAGATGTCTTAATTCCACTCGAACCAAAACCCGATCCATTTAGTGATGGAGTGCACCACTTGTGTCCGTCCCTTGCCTCATGATATTAAGAATACACACAAAGTAGTATTGTGTCATCTTTGTACTAGTATTCATTTCTTGATCTCTTTAAGCTAGTTATAAATATGTGACTTAACTCAAATCACATTGTGCACATTATAACTTTGCTTTATCAATGGGCCCACTAATATCATCACTCAATTAAGAGGGGCAATGATAATCTTTTGACTAACTATCTTCTCCAACAAAAGTCATACTTAACCAACCAATGCCTTTACACTACACTCATCGATAGCTCATGACACTAGTCTAATTAAGCAATTCTTAAGTGATTGGATAAAAGTCTCATATCAAAGGATCAATGACACAGTAAAATATTAATGACACAGAAACACATTTCTATAATATTTTACTTATTAGGTCAATTCGGTATACAAAAGTAGTATTTTCCTCTTTTGCTTACCCGTGTTGTCACTCACTTGTAGAGCTACAATGATCTATGACCAACACGACAATCTTAACTCGGTAATTAATGTCCCATGTTAATTACCATGATTGCGAATATCTTTTGTTTTATGTAAACCAATATCTTTTAGAGCTCTACGGTTAAGGACCAAGAGCATCTTCCTTAACACTTCTAAAAGACGAATAACATAAACAAGGAACAAAATGATTTCTCATCCAATTCATAATAATTGACATTTAAAAGTAAAACTTTTAGAACGCATTCCCTTTAGAAAGTTCCTGATAAATTCAGGTTGAACCGCGTGTCTAGCCGGTTGACCATTTTCATACTCAAAAGTTACTGAAAATTTTGGTTGACTGATTCCCAAAAAATGGTCCACCGTTTTCCTCTATTTTTAGAGAGAGAGACACACACACCCCCCTCATAATATATATTCATTTCATATACATTTATTTGTTATTCTAACCATGTCGTTATTACGACATATTAATTTTATCATTTTACTATATGTATATCATTTGATATCATATGAAATTGATACATCAGATAAAATATAAAATCATATTTCTTGTTTTCCAATTTCGTGGTGTGGCGTATATGAGGATCTAAGTTATGTTGGCAATGATATAAAACATTTTATATTATAAACTATAAGCGGTATCTAGCTACACATTATAGTTACCTAAATAACATAGATGTTTTGTTTAGTAGAACAAAACACGATCCATTTAGTGATACGTAAAAATATCACTCGTGTCTATCCATTGCCTATGATATTAGGAATATTAGAGAAAGTAGGAATGTGTCATCTTTGTATTATATATTCTTTTCTTCAACTCTTAAGCAAATTACAAATATGAAATTGTACATAAATTACATTGTGCACATTATAATTTTACTTTATCAAAGGACCTAATAATATCATCACTCAAGTCAAAATGGGCAATGATAATCTTTTGACATATAACTTTCTCCCTCACAAGTTATATATAACCGACTAATACTTTATCACTATATGCAATTATAGTTTTCAGTAATAATCAAATTATACACTTCTTATGTGAAAAGATATCAGTATCATATCTTAAAATTCAAAGATACGATGAAAATATTAAGGATACAAACACAATTCCATAATGTTTCATTTTTTATGTCTATTCGATATATCAAAGAAAATATTTTCTGTTTCATATACTCACATTGTTAAAATATTTGTAGAGGTACAATACCATTTAACCAGCATGACAATCTTATCTTGGTAATTAATGTCCAATGTTAATTACCATCATTGTGAATTACTTTTGATTTATGTAAATAATTATCTTTTAGAGCTTTACAGTTAATGAGCAAGAGTCTCTTCTTTAACTCTTCTAAAAGACAAATACATTAATCAATGAACAAAATGCTTACACATTCAATTCATAATAAAAGACATATAAAAGAAAACTTTTAGAATACACATTCCTTTCACCTGCATCATTCATGGACCTGATGAATAGAACTTTCAAGTCATACCTCGACAGTTTCGTCATCATCTTTGTGGACGACATTTTGGTCTACTCTCCAGATAGAGAGCAACACATTGAGCATTTGAGGACAATACTTGGAATCTTGAGGGATAATAAGTTTTATGCCAAATACTCGAAGTGCGAGTTTTGGCTAGACTAGGTAGCATTTCTATTGTACATTGTGTCCAAGGACAGGATTTTAGTGGACCCAGCAATTGTGGAGATTTTGACGCAGTGGAAGGTCCCGACGATCGTGTCAGAGATCAGAAGCTTTGTGGGACTTGCAAGCTATTACCGTCGTTACATCAAGTACTTTTCCAAACTTGCTTCACCACTGACGACGCTGACACAAAAAGGGCGTCAAGTTCATATGATCCCAGAAGTGTAAAGACAACTTCCATGAGTTGAAGAGACGGCTTATGACTGCATCAATTCTGACTCTTCCGAGTGACAATGGTGGGTACATGATCTGCAACAGCGCATCAGGAATTGGCTTGGGTTGCGTGCTCATGCAACACGAGAAGTTGGGGCATAGAAATCCCCTTAAAATAGGATTTCTGGGTGAAATCGGTCAACTGGTAGGCTATCTGGTTCGATTGGATTTCAACAGACAGTTTTTCCTTCTCCAAACGGTCGATCAGACCCTCATTAGGGTCGACCGATGCTTATATCTGGTTTCCCAGTTTAAATCGGTCGATCGAAACCTTTACCCATTCGACTGTTTCATTATGTCAACCGATAGTACCTAGTTCGACTGATACTTATTTCACTCACCTATCATATGATGACATTTGTCCTGGTTAGAGTGGACACTGGTCAACCGAAACTTATGTTTTGTTCGACCGTTTGAACTTCCGATTTTATCTTTAATATGACAGATATACTTGTCGTATTTAACAACAGTCGTATATAAATACTCTACGTAATCATTTTTTAGATTTGGTCTTCCGGTCTACCGAAACCTTAGCAAAGGTCGAACGGTTCATGAAACACTCCAGTTCCAGCGCTTACTGATATTTTCGGTCGGGCGACATTTCTATTTTGTTCGACCGTTTTCTCATTTGCACAGTTTCATCTTGTTAAAATTCTCCAAACTGTCGACCGAACTTTATCATATGTTCGACCGTTAACTTAAGTTCTAGCCTAGTTGGTTCGACCACCTTCTGTTCGGTCGACTGTTTGCTTCTGGCACTTTTTGGACGTGATTTCTGGACTGCCTTCGGTCGACCGTTAAGCCCATTTTGATCGACTGGTTTTATCCTGAAAAGTAACATGTGCTTTTCTGTTTTGTCTATTCTTACACAACTCTATACCCACTTAATCTCAACGGCTAGGATAAGTTTAAAGCATATAAATAGAGCCGAGAACACACTTCTAATGTCACTAATCTTTCTCCAAAACTCACACATTCTTACTACTCTCATTTTGCTCTAACCATCTTGTGCTCACATCTTCCTACTTGAAACTAGTTCATTGATTGCATCATTCATTTCAAGTGCTCAAGATTAGTTTGCTGAATTTTTTTCTTCAAGAGTTATACTAACTTCCAGAGTGAAGCTCTTCTCGGATTGTGAGAAGGTGGTCCAAGCTAGGCGAGGGTGTTCACAAAGCTTGTGGTGTAAATGCGTGATCTCGGGCCGCAGAGGAGATCAGATTAGTGGATGACGCGAAGTTGCTCAAAGAAGAGCAATTCGTAAGAGATGACTAAGATCCAGTGGTTGGATCCAAACCTCTATACATTCGGTGGTTGTGGTTTGCCTATCTCTCATTCACTTTTATTGTTCTAGCTTTTAATTTGTCATACTTGTTTAAAGAACTTAATTAGTCTATTCACCCCCACCTTAGACTAATATTAGGGAACATTAGATCCTACAAATACAAGAGGATCAAGCAGTTAGACCAAAGCATAGGTTCACTAAATCTAATCAGCTCAGCTGCAATCCACTTTTTTATGATTAAATCGTGAGGCATGTCTTGTTTAGCTGGAATGTACTCTTTGGTTTTGATTGTTTCAAAGTCAAAAATATATCTACCTCTTGGAAGGAAAATAAATCTAGCAACAAAATTAATCTTAATGCTACATATTATATTGCCATATGTTCACAAAATCTTAACTTTAGATGGAAAGGAAAACTAATGGTTTTGGAGGTACGCGGAGAGTGACAACTGGAGTGAGTAGTTGAATAATATTTTATTAATTTAAATTAATTTATCAACCAATTGGTCGACCACAATTCCACTTTCGGTCGACCATTTTGTGAATGAATTCGACCTTAACATGGGCAACTAACAATGTCATGAAATTCGTTAACGACGTTTGATGGAGGTGCTCCCAAACAATTAGTTAGATTAATTGACGTTCTTGAATAATAATAAAATACACGAGTGTAAATACCTAATAAACAGTTTTTAGAGGTGCACCAAGCAAAAACTTCTTTCGTTTTTATTACGTGAATTGGTGCTACAGTTGAAATCAAATAGGAGTTTTTGTTTGGACACACCTCGTAGGTGTCCTAATTGACGATATGCATTCAAGGTTTTACTATTACAGGATGTGCACATGTAACCCAAACATGTTTGCTCATAGGAGTGCACACAGGTCAGGTTGAATCCGAAAATCCACCCAAACAAGACTAGCGGATCAGGTCGAGTTGAGTTGGTAAATTCGAAAACCGATGGTATCGGGTTGCATTCGGGTTGAAGGGACGTGTGTCTTTGTATAACTAATGAGATGAGATAAGTGAGTGTTGTTTTTTAACTACAATTTCTGTAATTATTAAATTAGAGGCGAAAATAATCGGTTTTAGAATAGGCAGATTGATAGCGGATGGATTTGTAGTTTAAAGTTTAAACATTTATCCACATGATTATTTATTTTCAGGAATTCTCTAGTGAGCTCAGGGCTCAACTTTTCTAAATTAAGTCTCCTCAATATCAACCACTCATTTCAAATTGTAAGGTAGATTAAGGAAAAAAACGGTTATGCTAATGAATGGTGAGATTAACTGTAAATAAGATCCAATGGTGAGATTGTAGGGGACTTAAACTAAATTTGATGAGCCCTGATCTCACTAGAGTTTGACCATATTTATTTATATATAAATATATGTGTGTTAGTGTGCTACCTGGAAATCAAAAAAAGAAAAGGTAATATAACCTCGCGCGTGCGTGGGAAGCACGCGCCCAACCCCCCCAAAATCTTATCCTAGTCCTAGCCCCAGTATAAAACAAGAGGCCTGAAAGATTATTTTATTTGTTCACCGTTTTGTTGATTTGGGGCTTAGGGTTTGGGTGGTCGATGGAGAAGAAAAACAAGGCGAGCGCGAGCAACTTGTCGGACGATACCGTTACGATCGGCGGTGGTGGTGACATGACGAAGAAAAGGAAGCGTCGGGAGAAGAAGAAGGAGGAGAAGGAGATGAAAGGCAAGAGAAAGGATAACGAGCAAGAGAAAGAAATACCTTTTGATCGGATGCGCTCCGGACAGGCAATTGACATCCCCGAGCCTAACTTCTTCCACGTCGCTCTTGCCGAGCTGGCACTCTCCATACGCAACAAACTAGTAGTCAGTTGATTTTGGCTCTTCCTTTGTTTTTTGTCTTGCTCACTTCTGAATTCTTAACATATACGTGATTTTGCATGGTTTTGGATATCTTTCTTTTTCTTGCAGAACGATGAACTGGAAATGCTGGAATTCGTCAGACTTCGGAAGGTGTATTGCCATTCTCATGCAGGGTATTACTACACGCTGAGTCTCGAGGCCAAGGATGGCAACGGAATCGTCCGACGGTGCAAAGCAGCTGTCCTTAACAAACCGTGGGGCAGCACCCTCGAAATGTTTAAGGTCAAGGAGATGGTTGAGGTATTACATTGTTTGTCATTCTCCTTATTCTTCATAATCACTAATTAAACTAATTAAGTAACATTGATTGACCTTTAAAAGTGCCAAGCATTTATGAACAACCCACAATTTCATCTATTTCAGTACGAAAGTAATGCCCTCTTTCGTGTTAATATTTGCCAAACCTTTGCCTTAGTAAATAACTCCTACCACGCCAAAGGTAATTCATGATTAGCAAGAGGATAAGTAACTATATATACGAGTCTATCTATCAACCGCAAAATGATCACGAATAATGTAAACCTTGCATATCTAAGAATTTTGATTAATGAAAATGGATTGTTGGACTAAAATTCAATACGTTTTGATTGACAAAATTAAAGTGGCACATTAAAGTATCTAGACTTCTCACAAAGAGCAGATAGATGCTCGTAAGGGTAAGGATCTATGTGTGCATCTGAGTCTTACCCCTCAACCCTGCCCAGAGTAGGAGCCTCTTAAGAGCCTTTATTGTAACATTGACCCTGGCGCCATGAGTCTATTATACGCTCAAGAATGATAGTTTCTTAAATCAAACAATCCGAATCATAAAAATATAGTATAATTGTTTTATGTACATTTTATCACTGTTTGGTCTACAATTGTTTTATGTACATTTTATCATTGTTTTGTCTACATCTGGATTTTGGATCATCCAACCCCTGTTTAAAAAAGTCCATAGTGCCGAAACAGGTGATAGCGTTGCTTGTTTTCCGAGAGCTGTACCCTTTTTTCGATGTGATGAACTTAAATGGTCAAAAGATAATATAATTAAACTAATTTCGTTGAGTCATGGATGCAAATGTTGACATGTTTAGTTGATTGAGTTTTATTTTGGTTGCACGAAGTACAATGATACATGATCATGCATGGAAAATTTGATATGTTTTGTTGATTGAGTTGTTTTTTTGGTTGCAAGCAGGTTAACACTAATGTGAAAGTTTGATTTGTCAGAAAGCATGGATTAAAAAGTTAGAAGGTCACTTTGACCGAGACATTCTTCAGTACTTAAATGTTGATCCGCTGTCATATAAAGAGTGTGATTAGTGTAGTGGGATTTGTTATGCTCCGTACACAAGGACTCTTATTATGTTTTATTATTATAGTAAAACATTTATCCTTTTTTGGACCTCAGCGCCCGTTATGATTTGTACTTCATCATTGTGCGTCTTAATATGTAGTAGACTAGTAGTAGCTGCAACGTGTACTATTTCATTCCTTCGTTGCTATGGTTTTCTTGTTCGCACAGAATGTTGCAACTGCTATTGTATATACTATCAAGATTGTAATGTGCAAATTTTCTAGTTTTGCTCATGGTAGAAGCACGAGTGTTGTGTTAACAAAAAGATAGAAATAACAAAACTTGAAAAAATATCATAACAATATATCAACATGGTGGCGCTTATTGACGAGATAGCATATATTTGTCTTATATTTAGAACGTGTAGTATAAGTTCATGATACACATTTACCTTATATTATAGTCGGTGTTAGTTTGAGGATTTTCCTAGTGATTTAGGGCTAAGGATTTAGCAACGTAGACAAGAAAAACATATATTGGATATTCCAACCAATTTTTGTTGATTTACCAACCAAATTTTCTGGTTTCTGCATAATACACAAAATTCATGTTGACGTTCATATATGTCGGTTTCTCTAAAACTTCCATGTGTGGTTTTTGTGTTTGTGATCTTGATCTGATTGGGTGTGTTTTGGAGTTCTTTTAAATTGTAATTTTGATCTGCTCAATTTGGCGTCTTGTTAGTTTTCTAGTATTCTTTTGTATGGATAGTGGGTTTGTGATTTTTTCAAATCATGAGAATTTGGATTGGGTTTGTTTGTGAAAGTGTTGTTTTATTTTCAAGATGATTCTCACGTAGGTTTTCTTTATTCTTCTTTAACCATTTGTGCATCCTTTTAGTAGCTCTTTTGTTATTTGTAGCTATAATTAGAATTGTGGATGATAGATCAACTAAAACTGTGTGTATATATATGTACTTTTGGACGAAGTGCTTTATTTTTTATTTTTTAATTGATTTCTTGTTTCTTGATTTAATCCAACGAATATTTATTTCTATATTGATTTATGTCTTTAGCTGATCTGTGTATTCACGGTTTTGACAAACTGAAAGGGCTTTGTGACAACTTATTAACATCTGATTATGGATTTTCAGGTTTGGAAAAATGATAAAAATACCGAAGATATTTTATTATTATTATTATTATTATTATTATTATTATAAGCACTGTCCTTATGAGCCTTAAATTGCAATAAAAAGTTGAAAAGAACATTAAAAAATTTTATCCAGTTGGTGCGGAACCGATCCGTGTGGCCCACCCACCCAATTTTTTTTTGGATGCATCACTGTATATGATAAATATAATAGTTATCTTTTGGATTTTCCTTCTTTCCTTGTGTACAACAACAACAAAGTCTTTAATTCCAAACTAATTGGGTAGGCTAGAAATGAAACTATAAGGAGTCACGATTCAGGCACGTGACTCGCATTCTTTCACGCGTTTCTATCCAATGCAAATTCCCAAGTAACATTCCAATCTTTTAGATCTCTTTTGGTCACTTCCTCCCAAGTCAATCGTGGTCTACATCTTCCTCTTTTTGTATCTTCGATCCGATTTAATACTCCTATTCTTATAGGTGTCTCCCTAGGTCTTCTTTGTACATGTCCAAACCATTTCAGTCTGTGTTGTATAACTTTCTCTTCTATTTGAGCAACTCCAACTTTCTCACGAATGTCTTCATTTCTAATCTGATCCATTCGCGTATGATCACACATCCACCTCAACATCCTCATTTCAGAAACTCATCTTTTGTATATGTTGTCTTTTAGTGGCCCAACATTCCGCACCATACAACATTGCAGGTCTTATAGCGGTTCTATAAAAATTTCCTTTTAACTTAAGTGAAATTTTCTTGTCACATAACACATGAGACTTGTCGCCATTTCATCCATCCTGCTATAATCTCATGGTTAACATCTTCATCGATCTCCACATCTTTTTGAAGTATTGATCCAAGATATTTAAAAATATCTTTTCTACGCACCACTTGTCCATCTAATATAATCTCTTATTCCTCGGTATTAACGGTACTGAAACACTTCGTATATTCAGTTTTAGATCTACTTAGTTTAAAACTTTTTGTTTCTAAAGTATTTCTGCACAACTCTAATTTTCTCTTCACACCTACCATACTCTCGTCAATTAATATTACATCACCCGCAAAAAACATACACCATGGAACCTCACATTGTATGTCTTTTGTCACCTCGTCCATTACTAAAGCGAAGAGATATGAACTTAAAGCTGAACCCTGATGAAGTTCAATCTTAATCGGAAAAGTTTTAGTCACATCATCACAAATTCTAATGCTAGTTTCAAATCCTTCATACATGTCTTTAATTAAGTTCACAAAATTTGTTGATACATTCTTATTCTCTAGGGCCCACCACATAACATTTCTTGGAACTCTATCATATGCATTTTCTAAATCAATAAAAACCATATGTATATCTTTTTTTTTGTTCTCTATACATCTCCATAAGTTGTCTAATAAGAAATATGACATCTATCGTTAACTTTTTCAGGAATGAAATAAAATTGATCATCTCTAACACACATCTCTTTCTTTAGACGATGCTCAATTAATCTTTCACACAATTTCATAGTATGACACATGAACTTGATACCTCTATAGTTAATGCAACTTTGAATATCCCCTTTATTCTTGTAAATTGGTACCAAAGTACTCCTTCTTCATTCATTTGATATTTTATTTTTCTCAAAGATTATACTAAACAATTTAGTTAACCACGTTACTGCTTTATCCCCAAGACATTTCCACACTTTAATCGGGATCTCATATGGTCCTAAATCCTTACCAACTTTCATCATTTTTAAGGCTTCATTAACCTCAACTTCTCTTATCCTCCGTACAAATCGTCTATTAGATTCCTCAATTGTATCCTCCACTTTAAAAGTGTCGCTATCATTTTCTCCATTGAACAACTTATCAAAATACATTCTCCACATTTCCTTGATATCATCCGCCTTAACTAAAATGTTATTATTATCATCTTTAATGCATTTAATTTGATTAAGGTCTCTAGTTTTCTTTTCTCTTATTTTAGTCAATTAATATATTCCAACATCTCCCTCATTTGATCCAAACTTGTGGTATAAATTATCATAAACGACCCATTTAGCATATCTTACTGTTTTCTTAGCTTTTTTATTAACCAACATATACTCTTCTAAGTTAGTTTAATTTTTATCTTCAAACCACATCTTATAACATTCTTTCTTAGTTTTAATTGCATGTTGAGCATCATTCCACCACCACGTGTCTCTCGAATCTAGTCTGCCTCCTATACTCTCATCCACAAACTTCTTTAGCCACTTGTTAATGTAAGATGACATACCCTCCCACATACTATTAGCGTCTCCTACAACATCTCAAGGTCCCTCTGCCATAAGTCTATCCCTAAATCTAATACATTTTTCTCCTTTAAGATTCCACCACTTAATCTTCACATCTTTATTACACTTATTTCGTACCACATCAATACGAAAAGCGAAAGTTCACTACTACCAACTTATGTTGAGTCACCACACACTCTCCAGGTATTACCTTACAATGTTTACAAGATCCTTGATCATCTCTTCGAGTAAACACAAAATCAATTTGACTTCGATGTTGACCACTACAAAATGTGACTAAATGAGATTCTCTTTTCCTAAAGAAAGTATTTGCTACCATGAGGTCATATGTTACAACGAAATTCAAAAAATCTTCTCCTTCTTGGTTCTTAAGACCAAACCCAAACCCTCCATGGATACATTCAACCCTTTTGCTATCTTTACCAACATGACCGTTAAAATCTCATCAAATACAAAGTTTCTCACTACCAGGAATCCCTTTCGCCATAATGTCAATGTCCTCCCAAAATTGTTTTTTAACTGTTTCGCTCAAACCTACTTGTGGGGCATAGGCGCTAATGACATTCAAAATCAGTTTTCCGATAACTAACTTAATCAAAATTATTCGATCACCTTGCCTTTTAACCTCTACTACCTCATCTCTTAGGCTCTTATCTACTAAGATCTTTACTCCATTTTTTGTTTCTATCTTTTCCACTGTATCATAATTTAAACCATGTATTTTCAAACCTTCTTTCATTTTCTAATGTTGTAATATTTCTTTAGTTAGGAAGCGCACATGTGACACCAAAATTTGCAATGCATGAACCAAATTTTGATTCGACTCACGATAGTTTTCCGAATATCAATACCTAATATTTATATTACTCCAAACAAACTCGACACTCTTTTCATCCATGTAAGCCCTAGAATCTGTTGATATAATTTTTCCTCAAATTTTACTACTTTGTCTCTTTGTTAAACACAATATCTCATGATAAACACTCATCGTTTTTGTAAAAATAACTACATTTTACACTTGGACACACGTCACATGTTGAACTTAATAACAAAATTTGTTACACAACATATCAGCAGTCCTACCTCTGCATCCTACATTTCTACCTGTAATCCACCTGACCACACGTCTAAACAAAAAATTGACCGAATTTCACGTTAACAAAAAAATCAAACCGGCCCACACCGTAATCGGACCACATAAGTCCAATTAATCAGTCCAGTCCAGTAACGGCCTACGCAGTCCAACAACTTTCCAACAGACAAAATCGGTCGAGACAGTGGGCCAGTGGCAGTCAAACCCACCTAAGCCCTCCTTTATCTCCAAAGACTCCAACTTTCCCCTTCCTCCGACGATGAACCCGGTCCCACCTCCGATGACCACTGCTCCGCAGAACCCTCCTCCGGTCCCACCCCAGTGGGGCTTCTTCCCCCCTCCCGCACCGGCGCCGGCTCCGCAGTACCCGGCTCCGATGTGGAACCAGCAGACGTCCCAGATCCCCCTGCCCGTCCCCGTACCTCCCCAGCCGCACCAGTCCCTGTACCAGCCGGTGGAGACGGACGAGATCCGGACGCTCTAGATCGGCGATTTGCAGTACTGGATGGACGAGAGCTACCTCCACGGGTGCTTCGCTAGCACTGCTGAGGTACGGGGTTCGATGGATCTAGGGTTTGTAGGTTGATTGTGTTGTTTTGTTTGCCAACGACGGATTCCGAGTTAGGTGATAGAGGATACGGTGGATTGGAGTTTGGATTTCGTGTATTTTAGGTGATTTTTAGGTTGATTGTTTTGTTTGCTTGACGGAGAATTGGAGGATGTTCGGGAAGTTTGTTTCTTTTGACAAATGACCGGCAGCTTCTTCTTAGATTGTTAAAAAAATGCGTTTTTTTGTTCAAGCGGCAAGGATGTGTTCTGGAAAGGTTGATTAGAAAAATAGTGATCACTAATTTCGTCTTTTGGCTGTAGTTTTTTTTTTTGGTGGTGTCAAATTGTCAACTTGATAAAAAATACACAAACATAAAAACAATCGCATCCGCTTCTTTTTCGTATCTATTCTTATGGACTATTGGACTCGTATCCATCTCCATGGGTGCTTCTTGTTTGATGGTGGTGGATCTAGGGTTTTCGGTGTTCTTGTTGGATTGTTATGGTTTTTAGGCTGATTTTGTTCTGTTTCGCGGTGGGTTCTGATTTAGGTGATTGAGGATACAGTGGATTGGAATTTGGATTTTGTGTGTTTTAGGTTGGTTATGTTGCTTGCTTGACAAAAGATGATTATAGGTTTAGAACGAGATGGTTGTGTTCTTTCGTGGAAAATTTAGGTTTTGTCCCAAAATATTGATTCTTTGGGGATATTATTGACTGTTTGTTTGTAGATGGTTGGAGATTTGCGTTTCTTGGCAAGGGTGTTTCCTGGAAATGTTAATTACTAATAATTACTACTACTTTCGTCTTGTTGAAGTGTAGTTTGTTTTTGTTTGGTGTTGTATCCAATTGTTAGTTTTTGTTTAAATTATCTGTTTGTTTTAGATAGTTTTTGTCAGTTTGATTTATCTATTTATTTGGATTTCTTTTTGGGAATCAAGGTGCTCATTTTTTTGGGGAAGAGGTTTGGATATGGTTCACATTCTGCAAGATGTTTTCGTGTTTGTATCATTTGACGAAGTGTAGTATTGATGATTGCTTGGAATATGAAAGATTTAACATCAAGCTATTCTTTTTGAAAAGTTGTTCTATGTTTTCTTTTTTACCTTAATGGAATGAGTGTGTTCACTTGTGTTTTTTCCATTGTGGTATCCTGTAGGTCATATCTGTAAAAGTTATTCGCAACAAGCTGACTGGACAGTCTGAGGGTTATGGTTTTGTTGAGTTCACTTCTCGTGCTATTGCCGATAGCATTTTGCAAGCCTTTAATGGCCAGATGATGCCCAACATTGAGCAAATTTTCGGTTGAATTGGGCAATCTTGGTGCAGGCGAGGGAAGAGATGACAGTGCTGATCATACTATATTTGTTGGGGATTTAGCTGCGGATGTTGCTGATTATGTTCTACAAGAAACATTTAGAACCCACTACACATCTGTTAAGGGTGCTAAAGTTGTAACTGATAGAACTACTGGACCGTCAAAAGGATATGGTTTTGTTAGGTTTGGGGATGCCACCGAGCAAACACGTGCTATGACTGAAATGAATGGTGTGTTATGCTCCACTAGACCAATGCGGATTGGTCCTGCTACCACAAAGAAGAGTTTGGGTATGGATCAGCAAAATGCTGCTAAAGGTTTGAATTTGGCAAACTCTTACCTAACAATTTTGAAATTCTCTCTCTGCTGCTTGTTGTTCAAATACTAATTAGTATTACAACTGTGGTCGTTTGTGGCTGCTTTGAGAAAGGTTGTTGTTTGTCTACAATATTTTGCCATTTTGTGTCTATACTGTTCAGATTTCCAATGCGCTAGTTGTTCTTCACTTCTTTGTAATTTTTGTTTTCCTCTTGTTTTACTCTTGGATGCACATATCAATCTTATGTTTAGTTATGGATGAATGGTGCTGCTTCTTTCCTTGCATTTTTCTTCGTGAAATTCGACCTTTAAATTAATTTAATATAATAGAAAATAGAAAATCTTATAGAACTCATCTTGTCTCGGAGCAGGATGTCGTGAGGCTCTTTTGTTTAGGGGCCTGGAACTGACTTCAGCTGAAACACATATTCCCCTTTAATGCGTGGCCTCAGTTAGGTCAGTTTTACAGTTTTGTAATAATTTAATCCTTAAATTCCGCCATTAAATTCCAGTCTCAATTCTTGTTTGTAGCAATCTTTGCTACATCTTGAATAACTTTTCCAATGTCTTTATTTTCCAAGGGTTGCTTATTTGCCTTATTTCTTCGTTTACATCCTTTTCATTCCAAGCACACCTTTCCAAGTTTATTATTGTTCTAATTTACCGAGATTCAGTTTTCTTTATTACCTTTTTTCAGTTCGATTTTCCCACTTGAGCTTCTGTTACTAACTTAACATTGAGGCATGATAATTTATCCAGTCTCATGGGATTGTTTTTCTTCACCTGATTTGTTTCTTTTCTCAATTGTTCCTTATTTTAGCTTCGTTTAATCAAGTGGAGTTGAATTTATGGCTTAAGTCATTATTTTATCTTGTTATGTAGAAGCTCTTTTATTTCTATAGTATTTGACCCGGCGTTGTCTGGTATCTTCATCTGGGAATTTTTTCCTGTTTCGTGTTGTATTTTTTAAAAGCAATCCCCCTTCAGAGTCCATTTTTAAGACTGATATCTAGTGGAAATCAGAATGTTCATTAAAAAAACTACACGTACATTTTTTCTACGTTGTAAGCTCTATTTTTGGTTAATTGGTATGGCTTACAGGTTGCTATCAGTTGCCTTTTTTTATTAGGTGAAAAGGTTGTCATTTTATCATTGGATGTGTTCATATTCTAGCGACTGAATTCTGGCCGGCTAGTTTTTGGTTGTCAGTTGCATTTTCTTAGTTCTTGAAAGCAACTATGTAGTGCATTGACCTGGCATTTCCGAGTATCCTTTCTCCACAAATGTTTTAGAACATGTCTTCTGGCAAGTCGTGTTGAAGCTCTCTCTGTTTCTTTTCATGTTTGAGCAATCTGCATTCCGTCGTCTGATTTCTTTGTTTCGTGTGATACAAGGTAAGCTTTCGTATATTTTTAAATAGTTTAATGATCACGATCACAAAAAAGCCTTATATGTTGTGCGAATTAATTAGTTGTAGTTACAAAGCAGAACTTTGTTCATGTAATAAATCTTTGAGGCCTGACATTCCACAACTATCTATCCAAGTGATCATAATTTTTATGGAAGCTATTTAAGTGATTATCCAAATGCTCTTATATAGTGCATCCTTTATGTCTGGGTAGAGCTGCAGAGGACTGAAAACGACTTGATATTTCAGCTTAGAAATCAAAACTTGTGGTTAAAGGTCCTTGGATTAATGCACAGTTTTCTTCTGTCTGCTTTCCTGAATCCTGACATCCCTGTTCTGTGACTTATTGCTTTCTGTGCTCTGCTCTTCCTATATTGTAACAATGTCAGCCTATTCTTTGTTCTGGCTCGATTAAAATCTTTTTCTTCTGTTGCAGTTTGTTATTGTGTGAGGCAGCTTCCTTTTTTCTCAGCACCTCATTTCAATCATAAAAGCTTCTCTAACCTTGTCTCTGCCACGAATCATTGATAAGTTGGTTTGATATGTGTTATGTGTTCTGAGGTTTAACTTAGCTCTTATGTAGTAGTGTGTGTACCCTAGTTCTTCTGTATCCAGCGTTTATTATGTCTGGCATGCCGTACCATTATGCATACAAATTTCTTTTTTGCAATTGTATAAACTTTCTAGGCTGAGGAGATCTATGAGTGAAGGAGGATTACGTTGCCAATGCCTTGTCCATTTATTTATGGTTCTTTTTTTGCAGCTTCTTTCCACTCTCCTCAAGCAACTCTGTCTGAAACTGACCCAAACAATACAACAGTGGGTTCTTTTACTTTCTAGATGTCAGCAGTTTTCGTTATTTTAATGACTAACTTATATGATGTGGAGTACATGTATTTGTTGGTGCTTTTGATGCAACTGTCACCGAAGGCCATCTTAGGCAGGTGTTTGGCCAATATGGGGAACTAGTTCATGTAAAGATACATGCTGGTAAATGCTGTGGTTTTGTTCAATTTGCTAAGAGGTGTGCTGTCTAACTAGAACCCGAGACCCATGAATACACTTAAAGCATGTGAAATTTTCAATAGTTCACGTAAATTGATATTCCAAGCTTTGTTACACTACAGAGCTTGTGCAGTGGAAGCCATGCTCATGTTGAATGGAGCTCAGTTGGGTGGCCAACACATCCGGCTATCATGGGGGTGCAGTCCTAGTAAGCAGGTGAGATAGTCATACTATAGCAAGAAAAACTTAGTCCGGTAAGATTTTTAGTTTTGATGTTGGAACTCTCTGCAGGATACATCTGCCGGATGGACTCAACCACAGCAGGACCCAAACCAGTATGGCAGCTACTATGGATACGGACAGGGTTATGAATCATATGGTTATGCACAACAGCCTCAGGATCCAAACATGTACGCTTATGGAGCCTATTCTGCGTATGGGAACTACCCTCAGCAGCAGGTCAGTAAAGACAGCTCTCCCACGCTCATTGTTTTCTTTTCAAGATTAGACTAACATTATAAGCCCACCACTTAGTTGTTGTATGCAGTTCGATAAACGATAAGGCTATGTTATTTCAGCAGAGTTGTGGGATTAATAAACATTGGTTAGTTAAAGCTTTTCATAAAGGGAAATTAACATTTGACTACTGACAGCTGAAAGTATTTGAG
Source organism: Triglochin maritima (assembly GCA_963682175.1). Lineage (NCBI taxonomy): Eukaryota > Viridiplantae > Streptophyta > Magnoliopsida > Alismatales > Juncaginaceae > Triglochin > Triglochin maritima. Next base: position 3,186,342 of record OY821775.1, read on the forward strand.
GGAATGCTTCATTTTAGATTTTGCTCTTCCTTCCTATTGGTGTTGCCTGGTTTAATTGACGCCATTGTTTTTTCTCAGAATATGTTGATTGCGTGTTGTCGAGGATCTTTTAAAAACAGTTTTTTTTCTTCCACAATCGCAGTTGTCTTTATTTAGTTATGATCTTGCTCGTTTACATTCTGTTCTCTGCTAACAATTAGTTGGTTTCTTGTGCAGTGAAAATCTATCTACTATGCCGTCAGTACAAGATATGCATGTAAGCCCTTGCAGCGGTTCCTCGATTGGCATGCATGGGACCTTATATCTTAAAACATAAGATCTATTCGCTTTCTATGCAATGTTACTTTCGCAATCAGTTTTTACTTTTCAAATCTATTGCTTGACTGGAATCTTAGTTTGTGTATTCGATACCCAGTGTAGGGAATTTACATTTCCATATTATTACTAGCAATAATGCTGTGCTGTTAATTGTTATTGAACTGGGATATGTTACCTTTACGGCTTGGGGTCTACCTATTTTCGTATGGAAGTATCTATGTTACCATAGTACCATACAGTCTTTCGGTGAGATCCGTCCGGAAGATTTCCACGGCTCTTTTGATGTAAATGGGCATTCACTGGGTAAGTGTATCCAATTCATTAATGGAAGTGGATCTGTTATATGTTTTTTTTCCAAGTTTTGTTGTTTGTATTCTATTTGATAAATATAATCTCATGTCATTCTTAATTGAAAAGTAATTACCTAGTATACATGGATATATGTTACAGGTACAAGGTAGTACATACCAACAAAACTTAGAAAAAACACGTAATAATAGATCTTCATTTATTTTTATTTTTTGGAGTACAAGTTTGAAGCTGTAAGAAAATTATTAACGAAGGGGTTATTTGAAGGTATAAAAATTGAGTACAAAACTTGATAAAAGGTATCAATTCAATCTGATTCAATTGATGGTTTAATTTGAAATTTCGCATTTGTAATGGTCTGATTGACCCGATGGTCGACGCGCATCCCGCGAGGAGGAAAGATGATTAGCTTTACTAATTATTAGTTTTGGGTTATGACGATGGTACGTTATTTTTCATGGGCTTAACGGTAGTGATGATCCGACTCCGAGGGGGAAGGCCGAAGGCTTAGAAATCTTATCTAAGTGGTTTCACATTAGTTTTGAGTGCTAACAACAATTACTCTGCGGCTCCGCGCTCTAGCGTACAAATACATGGAAGAAGGAAATCTACAAGATTATCTCTCGGGTATCTCAGGTATTATGTATATATGTGATTGGTTTTACGTGAAAAAAGAAAAATAATTGAGTGTTACAAAATGACCACACAAGATGAAAAGAAAAACATTATACTTAATATCCAAAACCACGCATAGTTCAGGGGGATGTAAAGCCAACCAACATTTTGCTTACTCGAAGTTTGGAAGCCAAAGTTGCAGTTTTTTCTGTCAAAACCTTCAATTGTAAGCAAACAATTAAGGAGCATATGTAGGCAGCGGCGGAGCCACGTTGAAGATTGTGGGGGCCATGGCCCCACTGAAATTGTCAAAAAAATCCTTATATATGTGTATTTATATGTTTCGTAGAAAAGATATGAGAAACAATAAGTTATATTGTCATAATTTTCCTCTCCTTCAAATCCACATCTAAATACCTAGATCAAACATTCAATCTCAACCTTCAGATAATTCATTCATTAATGCTATTAGCTAGGTGTATAACTTTATTATTCATTGTTACACCTAGATGTTATAATTAAATGACAATTTGTTATTGAAGAGTAAGATCAAATCAAGTCTAACAGTGTAATGTTAAAACATTAAAAACAAAGACGAATGGAGTAATAATGTTTCTCGTAATTTAAACAAAATTCCTCATGATTAGGGAAGACAACTTCATCTAATTGAGAATCCACATGTGAAAAATGAAATTATTATTTGTATGAAATCATAGTACAATGATTACCAAACAATTAGAACGATAAGGATATGTTAATTCTTGTTCGAACTTTAAACTTGACTCAGTAAATGCTCGGTTTAACTTGAAAATAAACGAGCTAAGTGAAAAATTAAAAAAAAACTCAAACTAGGATCGTTAAATGAGTCGACTCCAAATAGCTCGAGCTCGACTCGAGATTTTTATTGTTTAATTTGTATTTAATTTTTTGTATTTAGTAATAATATACAATAATATGAAAAAACTCGAAATTTTAACTCGATTTGACTCGCTTACACTTTAACCCCCACTCATGTAAATTTCTGCACCAGCCACTTTTGTAGGCATTTCTAATTCGATTTAGCATATCAAGTTCAAGCAATATGTTGAGCGCAGTAATGATATTTGGATTTCTTTCTGTAGCTATTATGAGACTAGTCGGTTGGACGAGAAAAGTGACGTATACAGTTTCGGTTTCGTCAATGCACCACTTGAAGTACACATGGGGAATTGGGTCGAGTTCAGGTATAAAGAGAGGTTGACTGAAGTAGTTGACCGGGAACTCGAAGGTAATTACGACATCAACATTGTTCGGAAAGTAGTTGAAAGCAAGGTTTTAAAAACCGGACCGGACCGGACGGTTCGACCCGGTCGAACCGGGAACCGATGGTTCAACGGCCGGTTCAACTAAAAAACCGAGCCTCTAGTTGAACCGTTCTGAACCGGATTGAACCCGGTCCGACCGGGTCGGACCGTTTGGTTGGACCGGTTGGTCGAACCGGACATAAAAATATTTCAAATTTTCCTAATTTTTAAAATCAGAAAATATGATGATTTTTTTTCTATTCTTACAAACAAAAATCCACCACCCACAAACTCTTCTCTCCCTCACCAAATCTCTTCGTAAGTATGATGTCATGGATAATATTGAAGATTGATTTTGATTTTAGATTCTTAATCCAAATAATGTTTTCTCTAATTCGTATCCAAGTAAATTGTGTTTGATATCATGAATTATATTTAATGTTTGGTGTGTGTATATATTAAATAATTTTACAAAAATCGGTTCAAACCGGTCCGACCGTTAATATTTATTCGGTCCGGTCCAACTTCGGGTCTCAAAAATCATGATGTCATGCTGACGTCATCAACGGTCCGACCGTGGTCGGACCGTGGTTCGACCACATTGAACCAAATCGAAGCTTTATCGGTTCGATGACCGGTTCAGTTCTGAAAACCTTGGTTGAAAGGCCAACTATGACTGAGGTTGTACATATCTTGAACATAATTACGTGGGAAGATACCACGTTGCTCAACAAGGACCATGACTAATGAGATAAACAAGGACAGTTGGAACTGGATAATTAAGGAGCATAATTACGTCGATATATAAGTAACGGAAAAAAATTCAAAATATTTTTTTTTTGCCAAAATAGACCTTCCTCAAAAGTATTTCTCAAACTAGACCCGCTGCCACCACGTGATGACACGTAGTGGCGGCGGGTTTTGTTTTTTTGTGCATACAGAACTCGACATTACCAGTGTCGAGTTCTTCCAAGACGAACTCGGCACTGGTGATGCCGAGTTCTTCCAAGACGAACTCGGCACTAGTGATGGCGAGTTCTTTTTGGTTTTTTATTGGCCAACACTTGAAAATTTTCACTCAGGAGGTGATTCAAATAGAACTCGGCACTGGGAGTGCCGAGTTCTATTTAAGAAACTTCTCCTGACGCTCAGATCGTGCATGGGACGGTTGACGCGCCAGGAGAACAATTTCTCAAATAGAACTCGGCATCCTAGATGCTGATTTCTAAAGGAAGAACTCTTTACGGTATATTGTTCATTGTATTCGTCGTGATGAAGATAACTGCAAATGACGTCTACATGCGTATGTTCCAAAAGGCTGCAGATATTTTCAAGTTAAAACATACGACGCCGAGCACACTTGTTCCAATCCGATATTGCTAAACGACAACAAACGATGCAGTGCTAATTTTGTATGCGACTTGATAATGTCATCTGTTAGAACTAAGTTCACAATTACTCCTGCTGAAATAATGGAAAGGGTGAAGACCAAATACTCACTTGAATCGGTTACGCTAAAACATGACATGCTAGGCAAAAAGCGTTGAACCGAATATATGGTGCCGAAGAAGACAATTTTAAAGATTTGCGAAGGTTCGTCACAGTTCTCTGTCAGAACAATGAGTGAGCGTCTACCGGAGCTGTCTCCCCCATGTGGGCGGCTCCGGCGGACGCACGCTATTTTTTATTTTTTATATTTTTAAAAAGATGTGGATATTTTACAAAATTTGAGTACACCGGGACGTCCGTTGGTTCTTTACTGACCTCTAAAACATTATTTTTTATGATTATGAGAGGAAGATGAAGATAGATGAGATGAGTGATAAGAGAGATTAAAGTAAATATACCCTTTGTTCACTATTCCCGTTCTGGGTTTGGAAAATTGGAAAAGGTTTTTCCGTTTGCTTTGGAAATGGTGTCGATTTTATGTAATAAAATGTGAAAAGCATTTGTGATGTGGCGTCAATTTGATAACTTTCAATTAGAATGGGCAACCTGATAGGTTCGATTTCCATCAACCATGTAGAATAACTTTAGGTGTGTTTTAGGGGGTTTAAGCATGAATGACATAATTAAGTTACCAGACGGTAGAAACACCAGAATATCGGATGGTGTAGTAACGAAGGTGGAGATTAGCATGCAGATTGAGAATCTCATCCAGCCTGATTTGTAGCCGCTAAGCACATTTTTGGTTTGAACCATACTTAGACCATAAATAGCAATGTCCGGATTACCCTCATCCGCTCTGCTTTTTCTCTCTGTCACGTCAGTATCTCTCTCTGCCACGTTAATTTCTCTCTCTGTCACGTAAGCTCACCCAACTCACCAAAAAGTTTTTCTTACTCGCGCCCAGAAACACTTTACATTCTCTCACATCCACGTCATTAAGGGATCAATCCTAGGTAAAATAAAATAAATTCACAAAAAATCTACAAAATCAAAATAAATAAAATATATATTTTCAGAAAAAAAATATTATTTGATAAAAAAAATTAAAATAATTTTTTAAAGATTTTTAACCGATTTTTTTAAGGAACATGGGGGCACTCAACCAAATCCTTCACTCACCGGGTCCGGAAATCGCAACGCCCACCGCCTGATTTCACGCACGGGTGGGGGAAGTACGGAAGACGTGACACAAGTTTCATGTGGAAAAACAGACGGGCGTCCGGGTTCATCCGCCCTCCGTCAAGGATGCTCTTATGTCAAAATTGAAAATATTTTTTTGGTGTCAACATCACGTTCACGTTTACGCGTGCCAAACTCAAAAGTTTGGCACATCCAAACGTTATTAGTAGTAGTTGGCTCTCATTCTCCCATAATTTCGTTTCTGTTGATGATACGATTTTTAACAGCAACGGTAACTAATAACCTAAAAATTGAAAAAACATGTTACAAAATTAATAAATTGGAAAATGCTACCTTAGCCAAAATTTAAATGCTTTTATCGATTGCATATTCCACGATTGCCTACTACAAGTCTACAACTAATGGTTTAAAAGCAGAATGTGCCTGTAATTGAAAATCACATTATTCTTCATAATTAAGTAATGAAATAAGTTTCAAATTTTAAAAAAAATCACAGGTGATAGTGGTAGATCTAATAACCTATTTCATGAGGGACTGGTGTTTAATAATTACAGAGAAAGAACGAAAACAACTATCACAATATGAGAATACTATAATCAACGAAATTAATCCTGAAACTAATGTCTGAATTATCTCTGGTTGTGGATAAAGATTATTATGATCGCCTCTTCTTCATCTCATTATTGAGTCGCTGAATTGCTTCGTGCTTAGAACTTGAGACATCCGAGGTCAAGATTGAATGCAAAACCTGTAATTCTTCAGTACTTGCCTTCATGAAAAGACCTTTAAGTATAGTCTGACGATCAGACGGCAAAAACTTGTCCTCAATGATAGATTGTTCACAAACTTCAAGATCTTTGCTGGAAGAACCGGACCTGGAACTCCAGTATTCCAAACAAATGTGATGGCAGTCCTTAGCCTCAATTGCCTGAAGATTTTCAGGGAGAAAAACAATAAATTTGACATAGAGGAAGAAGGTAAACCCAATAAACATGCAACAACAACAAAGTCTTTAATCTCAAACTAGTTGAGGTAGGCTAGAAGTGAAACTCTAAGGAGTCACGGTTCATACACGTGGATCGTCTTCTTCCACGTGTTTCTATTCAATGCAAATTCCTGAGGCACATTCCAATCTTTTAGATATCTTTTGACTGCTTCCTCCCAAGTCAATCGTGGTCTACCTCTTTCTCTTTTTGTGTCTTCGATCCGATTCAATACTCATCTTCTTATAGGTGTCTCTAAAGATCTTCTTTGTACATGTCGTAAACCCAATAAACATGAGAAGAAAAAATTATTTGTTTATCCTAAAACCTAAATCAACCAAAATATGAGTGGTTTAAGGTCGTGGAACATGATTTCCCATTGAAAAGAAATCTCGAATATCAACCATAACCCCATAATATTCAAGCAAGAAAAGGCCAGTGAAATAGCGGCCAATAGGGTTGAATCTGGGAACTTGTGAACTGAAAACCTCGGAAGGATTTTTTTTTTCTTTCTATATATGTATAATGTAAAAAAAAATCCTTGTAAGTTCCTTACAATTTCCAATTGCACATTAGTGTACAGGAAATGTCAAACAAGGGCTTCAGATTGTGACCCTAATTAAAGAAACTCTGAAACATAAATGTCTATGACCAGATGTGCTTAGGACTGTGCATCCGGACCGGACCGGATTTTTATCCGGGGTCCGGACCGAAGACCGGACCGGACCGAATCGGTCCAGTCCGGTCAAAAACCGAATTTTTTAAAGTAAAAAAAAATGGACCGGTCCGGACAGGACCGAACCCGAAATTTTAAAAATTGCCGGACCGAAACCCGGACCGGATTTTTTCAAAAATTTCCGGACCGAACCTGGACCGACCGGTCCGGTCCAGTTGACCGGGTTGACCCGGTCAATGCTCTGCTCTAGGTGTTAGTGGCGTGAAAAGCGACGGAAAGTGATTTTCGGAATCAACCGGAAAGTAAAAGAAAAAAGAATCTAGTAGAAAACAGTTTCCCTTTGACTGAATTTTGTTGTTTGTACATGCGTCGAGAAGTGATTTGGAGAAGGGGAATTTCTGTTGTTTGTTCATACTTCTTATGTCCACTGCGACGGGTCGGTCGGGGGTCTCGCTCGACAGTTTGGATAAGGAAAATGGACGACCGAACTAGTTTCGGTCGACCGAAATGCGACTTCTCAGAGTGAACGTAAACGGAAGACCGAACTAAGTTCGGTCGTCCGAACGGGTCATTCCAGTTACGAATTCGGTGTACCGAAATATGTTTGGTCGTCCGTTATATTCATTTCGGTGGACCGAATATTTGACGGTCGACCGAAAAAATTCAGTTTCCGTGGCTTTCCGACCTCAAAGTGACGGAAAACTCAAAAAAAATTATACATACCACAGAATCCGACGGAATCCATGTTTTCGTGCACAAACAACCACTTTCCGAAGTTAACCGGAATCCAAATTCCGTTTCCGTCGGGTTTCCGTCGGAATCTAAGGTTTACACGTAACAGTATCAGTAACAATATACCCAGTGAAATTAGCAAGTTAGGAGAATAAGTGGGAGACGAGATATAAAATTATATAGAGTACCTACAAAATCAAAATAAGAAAAGACAATAGAATAAAAACATATATCTAAATTGTACCGGTCATATTCTACATATTATTGCCAATACCACAAACATATTGCAAATTCTCACATGCATGCACAAATGTCCAACACATATATTACTATTTTCTGTACATTTCCAACTGCTATCTATCATTAATTATAACATACCTGAACAATCTCTGGCGTAGAAAAACCAAACATTTCAAAACCATCAACCACGACTGTGTAGTTTCCTTATTGCAATGTTCAAGCTTTGCCTCACCATATCCCAGCATTTAGTGACAGATGCATGTATAAACATCTCGTCTGGACATTGTTCTAATTGAACCTAGAAAATGTTAAGATGGTGGTCAAATTGTGCAATGACGAAAGATGTCCAGCAATAAAACAAATAAGTAATTTAAAGATGTAAAATTCCAGGGAAAAGATCGTGCAACCATGGAGCTTTAAAAGGGTACTATTTTAGTACTATATGTAAAACATCATAAATTACAAATTAAATACCTAAAAAAGTATGTGCAACACATCCATATATCACAAATTAATGTTCTGAAACATGCTGTATAAAGCGGAAGGCTTGGATATGCAAATATATCATTAAAAATTGTATGAGAAAAGCAAACCGTTTGGTAATATAAAGGTTTTGTAGTTATAAAAAGAAAAGGCAAGCAACCATGATGATGCAAAAAAATAACAGGTCTCACTTAGTTTAAGATCATTAGATTAGACTAGCAACTTCAACTATCCAATATTCTCATTTCTCTTTTTGGAAAAAAAGAAAAAGAAAATTGTGCATTCGAAAGGGACTCTGGGACACAAATGACGCAATACTGGTTGTTTAGGACGACAAACGCATAATAGCATTGCTTAGGTAATAAGTATGCACCCCTGTGTGGTCAGCATGTGCTTGTCATTTATGCGGGATTGCAGAGGATTGCTCACCCAAAAAAATCCAGAAAATTCACATGAAATAACAAGAAATAGAAGTAATGGAAACAACAAATTATCTTATAGAGGTGTGAATATGTGATGAATGGAGAAATTTATAGGTGTGTGGGAGAGAGAAACATGAACTAAAAAACAAGTAAACAACAATTTTCTTGTCTGGTTGCTTATGCGACTGTGGGGACAGCATAGTTGCATGCCACACAGTACCGTGTGTGTGCGCGTGGTGGCTGCATATGCAGTGGGTTTACTCACCATAAAAAATGGCTGGCAGCGACCAATATCCAATATCTCTGAGATATAGTAACATGTTTCAGTTGGATTTTTTATACTGAAATACTTGACCCGACTTTTATATCCTGCAATAACAAGAGTGTACATGATAATAAGTTCATGCCACTTTCTTTTACAATACCATTTACAACAACAAACCTTTTTATCCCAAACTAGTTGGGGTAGGTTAGAAATGAAACTCTAAGGAGTCACGGTTCAGGCACGTGAATCGTCTTCTTTCACGCGTTTCTATCCAATGTAAATTCTCGAGGAACATTCCAATCTTTTAAATCTCTTTTGACCGTTTCCTCCCAAGTCAATTGTGGTCTGCCTCTTCCTTTTTTATGTCTTCGATCCGATTCAATACCCCTTTTCTTATAGGTGTCTTCATAGGTCTTCTTTGTACATGTCCATACTATCTCGGTCTGTGTTGGATAACTTTTTCTTCCATTGGAGCAACTTCAACTCTCTCATGAATGTCTTCATTTCTAATCTGATTCATTCGCGTATGGTCACACATCCACCTCAACATCCTCATTTCAGATACACTCACATCCTCATTTCAGATACACTCATCTTTTGTATATGTTGTCTTTTAGTGACCCAACATTCCGCACCATAAAGCATTCCAGGTCTTATTGCGGTTCTATAAAACTTCCCTTTTAACTTAAGTTGAATTTTCTTGTCACATAAGACACCTGAGGCTTGTCGCCATTTCATCCATTCTGCTTTAATTTTATGGTTAACATCTTCATCAATCTCTCCATCCTTTTGAAGTATTGATCCAAGATATCTAAAAATATCTTTTCTACGCACCACTTGCCCATCTAATATAATCTCATCTCCTCGGTATTAACGGTACTGAAACAACATTTCATTTATTCAGTTTTAGATCTACTTAGTTTAAAACCTTTTGTTTCTAAAGTATTTCTCCACAACTCTAGTTTTCTCTCCACACCTACCCTACTCTCGTCAATTAATACTACATCATCCGCAAAAAGCATACACCATGGAACATCACATTGTAAATTTTTTGTCACCTCGTCTATTACTAAAACAAATATATATAGACTTAAAGCTGAACTCTGATGAAGTCCAATCTTAATCGGAAAGTCTTTAGTCACCACATCACAAATTTTAATGTTAGTTTCAACTCTCCTGGGTACTGAATGCACCTATAAACTGGCACACCTTCCGATTTTAATATGGAAGGAGAAAACTGAGTAACCTGTAGTATACAACAAAAGAATATTGTTTCATATTCAGGAGAAAATGAATATGAACATGTGGCCTTTGTAGACAGCAAACATGGAAAATGAGTAGAAGGTAATTTGGAAAAACATGCATTGGGTATAGTGCTTATAACTTACTAGATTGTCGAGCGGATCGGGTTGCTCTTGGAATAAATGTGACAAATGCTTTTTCATAACCATCTCAAGTTTCAATGCATGTCTTCCTGGCACACCATACCACAGTTTTGGAGCACCGAAATGCATGTAATTCATAGAATACAAGTGATGATCTTCAACATGCTGAAAACAACAAAGGGCTTTTAAGGTAATGACTAATGATGAAATTTTTATTTAGTATTTGAGTAATGCCCCTTCATCCATACCCCGGAAGGACCAGTACCACATGATGAAGCATTTAACATTTTACAACTTACCCAACAAAATGACGAAAAACACATTCCAACATATAGCCATGGCACCAGAACGCCAGGAATGTTCCCACTTTCAAAGGAGAGCACTGACTCTGGAAGGCGAGGGAAATTGTTCAAGTTCCAGCCAGAGGCCACATATTCTTCTTCGGACTCATAACTAATGGATCCAGATGACGCCCTAGGCAAGCCACTGCAGGAATTTTTTATTTCTACATCAGCACCATAAAGTACCTAGTGAAACAGCAAACAAGCTTAGGAATTTAGGCAACAATCTGCAGAATACATGAACTTCTTTGAAGAACTATCCATTCTGCATGTCCTAACTACCTCAATTTCTTCAGTTGGCTTCTCCACTATCCGCCAATATTCACCTTCAATGCCCTCCACCGAAGGCTCCCACTGCCCCTGAAGATGAGTATTTGAGTTTCCAACGTCTGCAGAAAATATTGTTTCTTGAAATGATCAGCATATTCCTTAAAAGCTTCGAAGGTAAAATCTGGTCCTGATTCAAATCCAAATTTCTCAGCACAATCATGATAATCAGGGTCATTAGATTTCACGAAAATGTTCACTGTCACCAAGATGATGTGCTTCATCCGGGCTTGTGACTCTCTGCCTTTTCCTTTTCATGGTTCTGTGGAAAGTTTCCATCTGCCTGGTTGAGAATCGATTTTGTAGCTTATGCACTGGTTGGATTCGGGTTGAAAATTTAAAATTCTTCTGACACACTTTCTCGTTAGGAGGACATGGAGGTTTCCATGATTTAGGAGGAATAATTTTGCAGATCCCATATGGCTCCACAAGTGGTCGTAATGCAGCAATGTACTTAATAGTATCTCTGAATTCCTGCATACAAGATAAATTGTAAAGAGAAAACTAACATTGTAACATAAGCAATAATTATAAATCCATCATTGTAAGAAAAAGGTAACATTAAAACCTCTTGATTGGGTGAAACACGGGAGCTTCATCGAGTATTGGTCTGCGAGACTGCTCAGGATGCCATCTTGCCACGACCTAAGTTGATTTCATAGGTATAGCCTAAGTCCAATCTCTAAGACAAAAAAACTACAAGCTTGACAATACATAGAAACAAATAGCATGATATATATTAATTTCACCTTTTGACAGTTTGGACAGTCTAAGCTGCCACGAATAACGCCTTTCTCTAGATTGTAAATTGGAACCTCATCCTGTGTAGGTTAATGAAAGAAGGATGCAAACTTTGTGAAAATCCATGATGATGAGTTGATGACACACTGAAGGATTTCTGCTACAGATTTATGAGGAAAATTTCTACTACAGGTTTACAAATATGAGAAACTTATATGATTGAAGTGCACATCGAAGATCAATACATGCTGGTTGCACAACTTTACAAAATTACTACACGCTCAGAAAGCTCGGTGTCACTTTCTTCATCTGGAATATTTGAAAACTGACCGTAGTTCATCCACGGTCTATGACGAAGTCGTTTCTTCACCTCCATTTCATTCTGACTGCTGCATTCATATTCCATATTAGAGCACACTGGATCAGGGGAATGTGCGGGATTACCAGTGATCGTCGATGCATCATCATCCTAGCGTTTTTCTATCGTAAATGACTTCATTGATACAAAACCAGGAGGAACTGGAGGATTTTCGTTAGGAATCTGGCTTACGAGAGCTCCTACGGATTTGGTTCCCATCAATTTTACACTGGAAAAAGAAACAAAATAAATATAAGAAACTACTTCTCTTTCCCTTGCTCCACAAGAAGTTGCTAATAAAATTACCCAGTAATCAACAAAAATTAAACATGCATTATCAAAAAAGAACTTGATGTTTTCTCCCTCTCGGCTCTCCGCATAACAATAAACCCTAGCCACACAGAAAAGGTACCAACAAAATATCACTTACAAAAATAAGTAAACGCACCAAATCAATATGAAAGATATGAAAAAATTATATCTCTTTCGGTCTCACCCTCGGCTAGAGTTCAACAGAGTGAACCCTAGACACAATACTAAACTTAAAATAGATAAAAAATTAAACATGCACTTTCGAAATAGAATACTGCAATTTTCTTCTCCAAAATCCTAGAAAACCAGAAATCTACCAATAAAATTCCAAAACAAATCAGCTAAACATTCACAATCAGTAAGGGATCTAAAATTTTCCTCCCCTATCATTCTCGTCGTGATTTCCCGTACCAAAACCCAAACCACGCAAAATTACCACAAGAGCGTAACGGATTTCCAGTCCTAACGTTGTGAGTCGACGAAAGATTTACGGATCGAAGTGAATCGATCGTGAAGCGAACAATAGAATGGATTCCTCACCTGTAAAGCTTCTCTTCGCTACTGCGAATTGGAGCAACAAACTATTTCCTTTTCTTTTTACACCAAAACAATTTTCGATCTTTCTTTGAATATTATATTAGCCTTTTTTTAAAAGCAAATTATCAGTAGTGATTTTGGAAGATGAATAAACTCGAAACTGACCAAAGTAATTTGATTATTAGTTACATCGGTTTAATTCTCAATTTTGTATTTGATTGTCTAGTTTCTTTTTCCGTCCTATTTTTTTCTCTACGACGGATAAAATCATTAGCAGTGTCGGTGTTAGCTATATTATATTGGCCTTCTTTAAAAAGCAAATTATCAGTAGTGATTTTGGAATAAAGTCGAAACTTACCAAAGTAAATTGATTATTGGTTACATGGGTTTAATTTTGGATATTGTCTGTAGAATGTATTTCAATCTGGATTTTATACTCCTTGGATTTTCGGTTTTATGTAGTTAAGTCCACATCAATTAGATTTTACTACCTCTTGCCCATGAATTTCTGGATTTTACCCATCATACCATTTTTTTTAAAAATTCCCTTATACATTTTTCGAATTGTCATGTAAATTGTATCATTCTAACTTGAGATCTTGTCACCACTCTTGATTTAAGAATTTTTTTTTTTACCTACATAATCCCTACGCAAAAAATTATCATCTCAATATTTTTTTGGGTTTAATGTAGGTGTCGCCATTCATGTTGGATGATATATCCCAAGTATTACCCCAAATAATTTATTCAGACGAAACAAGCTCAATCAGTATCCAAAAAAGTCGACGCAAATGAATCTTTTTTTTAGTAGTTAACAGTGTCGTACATCTTCATTGTTTCGATTGTTGATACATGTGGTATATCAATATATCATTGGTTTATTGGACAAAATCATGCAATTGTTTCTGTTGGGATGTGAAGAGTGTACCAAGCAAGAAGTTAACGTAGAAAAGGTCATTCTCTTTGTGGCGATAGGGAATTCCCTTTGCATGTCTAACTGTTGTCGTTTTGGTAAAAAATTCTAAAGCGCCTCAACAACGACAAGGTGAAGTCAACACATTTAGGGTGTGCTTGGTATTGTGGTGATAAGGGATGATAAATTAAGGAGATAAATTTTTAGGGTGTGCTTAGAATGGATGGAAAATTTAGGGTGGAGATATAATCCATTTCCTCCTCTCTCCTAATCTCATTGGGTAGATTTTATGGGGGGTTTTCCTCTTTTCACTTCTAATACATGTGTTTGGTATAAATATATTGTAGGACGACTACAAACAAAAAATTACTCAATTTGTTCTAATTTCGTTAAGTTTTGAGATTATTAGTCCATATAATTTCCCAAACACACCCTTAATAGAATTATTTCCAGGACATGTCATCCTGTAAAAAAGACACTTTTCGTGAAAATTTATGTGGAACTTTCACACGTAATCCGAAACATAGTCTAAGTTCTTAACACCATCTTCGGCTTAACATATAAACAAATAAAGGGCTGATGTCAAAATTTAAGTCAAGAGCGGTCAGAATTTGTAGAGATATTCCAGAAATCCATTTAGAAATCTAATGATTGACAAGAAAAAATTCAAAAAAAATAATAATATAATTGTCCGAATCCAAAAAATGTACGAATTAAACCAAAGCCCAAAAATCAACCTCTGGATGAATGTAACACCGCCCCCGAACCAATATACAATGTCTAAGAGTGCGTTTGGATGACTAATAAACTAAAATTTCTCAAATAAACTTACTTTCCTCTTTTCTTCATCTAAGCAACCTAAAACCATACCTGACTTATTCCATAAACCGGAAAAGTTCAGAAATTGAGTTTTTTCATTCGTACTTGTGTGTTCACAAGACTTTTCTACAGGATAGAATAATTTAGAAGAGTAAAATAGAGTTTTCAAAAACTTTTTTACCTCTGTCGGTATCTTAAAGACTTAAACTTATAAACCGGTGCATATAAGTAGCCAAAGAAGTCTCTCCCTTCCCTCGCATGGCCACCCTCTCCTTCCTCCGAACCCTGGGTACGGACGCCTTCTGCAAATCCCCGGTCGACCGGGACCTCGACGTCGGTGACGGGTGGGCGGATGCGGTCGTATCGGCCGGGAGGGTTGCCGCGTGCTTCGTGACGATGATGGCGACGACGGTCGTCTGGGGGGTCGTTATGGTGCTGCTGCTTCCGTGGCCGTACGAGCGCGTAAGGCAGGGGAACGTCTACGGCCACGTCACTGGGAGGTTGATGGTGAGGGGAGAGTGGTGTTCTTATGAAATTTTTATATAGTAGTGGAGTTTTGGTTTAAGTTTTGATTGTTTTTTGTGTTTTTTGGTTTGGAGGGATTTGATGGGGTTTTGTGCTTTTATGTTTTTTGGGTTTGGAGTTTTTAAGTTAAAAGATACTTTAGTGGAGTTTTGGTTAAAGTTTCGATCTTTTTTATTTTTCTTTTTGTAGTTGTTTTTAACTTAAAAAGGTGTTGGTAGTTAGAGGAGGGAGACATTGGTTTTAAGAAATATAGTTTGGGGAATGTACTTGAATTTGAAACGTTGGTGATTGGTTTCTTTTTGAAGTTTGTTTGTTTTATTATTTTTGGTTGAGTTTGATGGGTTCTGTTATTTGAGTCGAGTTGGACTCGTGTTAGACTATCGTTTAAACGTTTGGAGGGTGAAGTTTAAGTTTTAATGTTTCGATTTGAGTTCTGTTTGTTATTTTGTTCAGTGGGGAAGTCGAGAAAAAGAAATTGCTTTTAGCTTAAGTTGTTAGCCGAGAAACTCTTATTTTGAAATTCCTTTTTTAATCTTCCGCTTGAATGTATTTGTGAACTCTACTCTTTTTCAAGTGTGATCTCCTTATGTTGCTTTCTTCTTCTTCTTCTTCTTCTTCTTCTTCTTTTATTTTTGCTCTAACCACCTTTTCTTTGATTTTCAAAGTAGCTGCCCCTTCTTTCGAAAGAAATAGTGAAAGGCACGAATACCAACTCTGAAAATGATGGATCTCTGAGTAACTGCAGATCAGAGCCTTATACCATTTTGGTGCATAACAATATGAACTTCAATTTCTTATGAAGTTGTGTTAGGTGGACTTCAGACAATTATTTGCTTTGAATTGTTTTTTGTTGTAAAGTGAAAGTTGTTGAACCATTGAAGTTGCAATCTTGTATTGTTTCAGAAGTACTATTTTTAGACATTTAGTCATCAAATCCAAAGAAAATGGGTTTTCAAATCAGCAGGACCAAAAGAGAAAAAGGAAATTCAAAGTTTGACTTTTTCTTTATTTTTTGGGATTAAAAGCTTTGTTGTTATTTTTTCTTTATTCGCTTGTTTGATTCGTTGCTAATTTTGTAAGACAACTTCCATGTTTGGGACACTTTGTCTAAACTTCTCGGACATTGATTACTTAGTTTCGGGACATTAGACTTGTTTATTGATGCGCCTTTATTTTAGGGATGTGCATTATTGATTGTTTTGACAACTAATAAGATATTCCATGATCGCTTGACGTTATTATGACTTATATCAGAAGTATCTTCACCGAGTAAATATAATGTTGGTTTGAAAAGAAAAGTAAACTTAAATAAATCAATTGGACTATAACATTCTTTTCTTTTTGCATATTTATATTCCAACAAGATTGTCTATGTTTATCGCACACTAAAATCAAAAGTTTTTTTCTTCTTCTATTCTTCTAAAGAATATCATCACACAAACAAAAAAATCACCCAAAGATGCTCGATATTAGGTAAGCACAGTTTCATGGTTCATGCCACTTGCTAACGTTGCTGAAAGCCAAGGCATGCATTAAAACAATAACAATGTGTCTATTCCTTAAAACAAAAGATTATTTTTTTGTTATGTGGTATTTCCTGATTTATTGACAGAACATGTGATTCCACTTCGTCAAGATAATTTTTGGTTTGTTGATGTGATTTTGATAATACATGTTAAAAGGAGTCATGACATGGGTAGTTGATATATCTTATGCGATGTTAACGAGTCTTCTGTGTTATTTGTCCGCTGCAATAAAATCCCATTAATGTGAATCCTTCACCACCTGTTTATCTTTATAAATTTTTGATGTTACACAACATCTGTTTTGTTAAGTCGTCCTTCAACTTGAACTTTGAAAAGTGAGGTTGCTTGTAGAAAAATAGATTGTTGATTAATGGCTTATAAGCACATGAGAACTTATGAATCATATGATAAATTCACGGTTATTATGTTTTGTCTTTTTTATTTCTTTCTTTCTTGGTTGATGATACTTCTTCTGACATTCTCGTTCTGTAGATGTGGATTCTGGGAAATCCTGTGAAGATAGAAGGCTCTGAGTTCTCTAACACAAGAGCAATATATGTCTCCAACCATGCATCTCCTTTAGATCTCTTCCTTGTTATGTGGTTGACTCCAACCGGAACTGTTGGTATTGCAAAAAAGGAGGTGGTTAATAACCTTCTCATTCTCTAGAATCTACTTACATCAAAGGATTCTATTTATCTTTACCCGAATAGAGATTGTTTTAGTGGTTAGAAATAGCACCAGTGATGCTCAAACTCTGAGATCTAAATAACAAAATCATTCATCTAAGTTGAAGCTAGTACACATTATGTTCAACAAGCAGCTTCTAGATCTCATCCCATCAATTTGTAGGTAATAACACTGCAATGTGCCTATTCAGATCATATGGTATCCATTGATTGGGCAACTCTATGTGTTAGGACCCAAACCTAGGTTAGAGAGGTTAATGATGGATTAGAAGGTGTTTAGTATGGGAAGTTGGTGCAGCACAGTGGGTGCTTTGGGAAGAGTTGGGGGCGTGCACTGTTGACGTGAGGAGAGGGTGATGGGTGTGCGTAGGGCACTGTAGCGAGGAGATGGGTTGAGTTTATAAACGTGATTTCTTTTCTCTCTCTCTCTCTCTCATTTTCTCTCCATTTTCATTCTTCTTCTCCTTCATCCAGCAGAGGAGTCGATCGGAGGAGGCGAGGGCGTCGTGCGGGAGGAGGTCAGACGTCCGGAGGAGGAGAGGCGCGTGCTCGAGGTCTACCGGAGGCGACGTGCGTGAGCGAGCTCCGGCGTTTCGTCGTCGTTGGTTGAGGTATGTCAACTTATTAGTGTGGTTTTGAGTTTCCTAACCCTCGTGGAAGGGTTGTGTTGGTCGGACGGGGAGGTCAGAGACCTCTCCGACGTGTTTTTCCGTGAAAACCTCGGCTGGCGCGAGGTAGGAGACGACCAACGGTCGACCGGACCCTTCGGGCGGTCGACCGAATGCATGTAGTTTTGCCTGCCTGTTGTGTTTCGGTCGACCGGGGTCTGGTGTTCGGTCGACCGGAACTTAAGTTATTTGGATTATTATGCATGCTTGTTCGACCGTTGCTTGTTGTCGGTCGACCGTTATATGACGTAGAAATGTAGGTTGACCCTAACTGTTAGTTTTCGGTCGACCGGGACCCCTGAGTCGGTCGACCGATAGATTGGATTTTAATGTTGACCAGACTCCGGATTTTGACCTCGTTCGGTCGACCGGTTTTAGACCTTTGTTCGACCGTTGGGGGGTTCTGTTTTGAGCGCAGCGGTAGACCGTTTTAGGAGTACGGTCGACCGATTCCTTTCTTGAACCGGTCGACCGAATCACCTCTTCCGGTCGACCGTTTGGGCCCATGACAGAATTCCTGGTTCCCTTTTTGAATGCCAACTTTGTCCACGGAAACCCGTGTCCTCGCCTAGTGCGTGAGCCGGGAGGTGACGGTAGGCGTGTTCCGCGTGTCTGCCCAGGGACCGCCGTTGGGAAGAGTGTGGGTGTTCGGGACGCGTCACTTCCATGTATGGAGCGTGACTAATGTGATGGATTGATTGGACTTATTGTAGTGTAGCAGGCCTGAGGGATCGCGGATCCCAGTGTTGTTGTTTGTGCGGGCACGCAACTGGCGTTGGGTGAGGTTACTACCGGCCCACGGGGTAGTGTAGCTGCGTGTGGGGGGTGCGATGTCGCGTGCTGTAAGGCTGCATGTGCCTGCAGTAGGTCTCCTCGGGAGACTCGTTGTTGACTGTCGGACTGATGTCCCGTTTTACCCTTCGGGGGAACTGTTTTCCATTTCTGTCGATGCCATGACATGCTACTAGTATGCTAGGTTCATTGTGTAATGCATGCATATATAGGTGAGTTGGCATACGGGGTTTCCTTCTGGAAACTCAGGCATTGTTGTTGCATCTTTTTCAGGACCGCAGTAGGTCCAGTGGGGTGGTGATCGGCGGGCGCGCGCATTTGGAGTCGGATCCTCTAGTCGGACCACTGAGGTCAACATGATTACGTTTATCTTCCTTTGTCGTTTTGTTGTAATCATGTATTCATTTTGGCAAACTCTGATGTATTCTGGTGCACCGCTATTTGTTTATGAGAAGTAACAGTCCCGCCTTTGATTATTGTGCTCTTTGTCTTAATTATGAATTTTTAAATTTTCCGCTGTATCGGGATGTTACAACTTGGTATCAGAGCGGTCGATTCCTATGCGGTTCCCAATGAAATCACCCTTGTAGTAATAGGAAGCATGCATTTTATCTTTTAGCATGCATACATGGCTGAAGTTGTGATTGTTTCTCTTATCAGATGGCACCTAGGCGCGTGAGGAGTTCTCCACGCGATCGTGACCCCAGTGACGACACATCTGGTGCTCATTGGGACAGGTTGGGCGAGTTTCTGGAGCGTCAGACAGCTCAGTGCGCCCAGGGCGGAGTGGGAGCTGAGCACGATCGGTTCATGCGTCAGCACCCGCCGACTTTTGATGGCAGGAGGGCCCCAGAGGTTGCGGAGGACTGGGTCTTCCGGATGGAGAAGATCTTCCGCGCTATTGGAGTAGCACCTGGGAGGATGGTGGAGCTGGCCACCTATGTGTTCGATGGCGAGGCCGCCAACTGGTGGAGGTCCACGTCCACGGTGTTGTTCGATGACCGTACAGATGTGAGCTGGGAGGAGTTCTTGGAGGTGTTCCACGAGCAGTACTTCCCCCAGCATGTCAGGGATCAGAAGAGGGAGGAGTTTATGTCGCTGGAGCAGAGGGAAATGACTCTGGCGAGCTACATCAGCAGGTTCAACGCCTTGGAACGTTATTGCCCAGAGATTTGTGTGACCCTAGAGCAGCGGGCGAGGAACTTCGTGAAGGGACTGAGGCAGCCACTTCGATCTCGGGTGATCAACAGCATGTCGCGGACCCTTCCAGATGTGGTGAAGCATGCTACCATCATCGAGCAGGACCAGAGGGAGTGTATTCAGGAGGCGCGGAAGGCGTCAGTGAGCACCGGTAGCAGAGTAGCTGGTCGTGGAGCAGGGAACCCGGGCAAGAGGCCCAGGTTCGATGGAGGAGGAGCACGTCAGTCAGGAGCGTGCACTTACTGTGGGAGGTTCCATCCAGGACAGGAGTGTCCCCGTCGGACTGGAGCGTGTATGGGTTGCGGCCAGATGGGGCATTTTGTCCGTGATTGTCCTCAGAGGCAGGGAGAGCCGAGCAGGAGCCCAGGACCACCAGCAGTAGGCAGAGGCGGAGGCAGCCAATCAGTTGTCTCACCGGGCCAGGGCAGGAAGACAGGGCGAGTCTTCACTATTCAGGCTGAGGAGGCGAGGGACTCCAACACCGTCGTGGAAGGTACGCTTTCAGTTTCTGGTTCTGTAGCTCGGGTGTTGTTTGATTGCGGCGCCACTCACTCCTTCATTTCGGAGAAGTTTGCTGGCGAGTTGTGTCGGACTCCTGTGCTGCTGACTGATGTTTTGGAGGTCAGCACGCCCATGGGTGAGGTGGGCACTGTGGGGAGCTTTTTCCCCGGCACCACAGTTGCTTCGGGAGACCATGATTTTCCGGCTGATTTGGTCTTGTTACCGATGGTGGACTTCGACGTCATACTGGGGATGGACTGGCTGTCACAGTACGACGTGCGGGTCTTTTGCCGCGAGAAGAAGATTCTGATTCCGATGGAGGGCTTCCCAGATGTTCTGATCAGAGGTGCGAGGAGCAGAGGGGGTCGTCTGATTGTGTCTGCGGTTAAGGCACAGAGACTGATACAGCAGGGATGCAGAGCGTTTGTGGCCACGCTGGTAGTTCCTGATCCTGAGACGAGGAGGCTGGAGGACATAGAGATTGTGCAGGAGTTTCCGGATGTGTTTCCAGCAGAGATTCCAGCGTTACCGCCGCACCGAGAGATCGAGTTCGGCATCGAGTTGGTAGCGGGTACGACACCTCAGTCGAAGGCACCGTATCGTATGGCACCTGCAGAGTTGACAGAGCTGAAGAAGCAGTTGCAGGAGTTGATGGAGTCCGGGTTCATTCGACCGAGTGTTTCTCCATGGGGAGCGCATGTGCTCTTCGTGAAGAAGAAGGATGGATCGTTGCGGATGTGCATTGACTACAAGATGCTGAATAAGGTTACCGTTCGGAACCGGTACCCTTTGCCCAGGATTGATGATTTGTTTGATCAGTTGCAGACGGCGAGAGTGTTCTCGAAGATCGATCTGCGTTCGGGTTATCACCAGTTGCGGATCCGGGAGGCAGATGTTCAGAAGACAGCCTTCAGGACGCGGTACGGCAAGAGGTGATGCCATTTGGACTGACGAATGTGCCTGCAGCATTCATGGATCTGATGAATAGGACCTTCCAGCCGTTCCTCGACAGATTTGTCGTGGTGTTCGTGGACGACATCTTGGTGTACTCGCCTGACATGGAGCAACATCGAGAGCACCTGAGGATTGTGCTTGGCATCTTGAGGGATCAGCAGCTTTATGCCAAGTACACGAAGTGTGAGTTTTGGTTGGATCAGGTGGCTTTTCTGGGGCATATTGTGTCAGCAGATGGGATTTCAGTGGATCTGGCGAAGGTCGAGGCAGTGACTCAATGGAGAGCCCCGACGAGCGTGACGGAGATCAGGAGTTTCGTAGGTCTGGCAGGGTATTACAGGCGGTTTATCCAGGATTTCTCCAGACTTGCATCGCCGCTGACAGCGTTGACGCAGAAGGGCGTCAAGTTCGTTTGGTCCCAGAAGTGCGAGGACAGCTTTCAGGAGCTGAAGAGGCGTTTGACGACAGCACCTATTCTGACGCTACCGAGTGGCAGTGGAGGCTACGTGATTTACAGCGATGCATCAGGGATAGGCTTGGGTTGTGTCCTGATGCAGCATGGGAAGGTGGTCGCGTACGCTTCGAGGCAGCTGAAGGTGCACGAGAAGAACTACCCTACTCATGATCTGGAGTTGGCGGCGGTAGTTCATGCGTTGAAGACCTGGCGGCACTATCTGTATGGCGAGCAGTTCGAGGTCTTCACCGATCATCAGAGTCTGAAATACTTGTTCTCGCAGAAGGAGCTGAATATGAGGCAGCGCAGATGGCTCGAGTTCCTTAAGGACTACGACTTCACCATTTCCTATCATCCGGGGAAGGCGAATTCGGTTGCAGATGCGCTGAGCAGGAAGGTGGAGGTTTCAGTTGCGAGTCTGTGCATCCAGGAGTGGAGGCTACTCGAGGCTTTGTCAGAGTGGAGGCCGTTCACAGAGGGCTCAGAGGGAGCAGTGATTGCTGGGCTTCGGGTAAAGCCGCAGACTGTCTCACGGTTGGTTCAGGCTCAGCAGGGGGATGATGAGTTAGCTGGTCTGCTACAGTTGGCTTCCAGAGATGGATCAAACTTCAGTGTTGGGGTTGATGGTGGTCTGAGGTTCAGGAGTCGGATCTGGGTGCCAAAGTTTGATGGGCTGAGAGATGACATCATGGAGGAGGCACACAGAGCTAGATACACCATTCATCCGGGGAGCACGAAGATGTATAAGGACCTGCAGCGGAACTTTTGGTGGAAGGACATGAAGAGGAACATTGCAGAGTTTGTGAAGTGATGTTTGGTCTGTCAGCAGGTGAAGATCGAGCATCAGAGGCCAGCAGGACCGATGCAGTGTATAGAGCTTCCTGAGTGGAAGTGGGAGCACATGAAGATGGATTTTGTCACGGGATTGCCGAAGACGAGGAAATTCCACGACGCGATTTGGGTGATAGTCGATCGACTGACCAAGTCGGCGCATTTCTTAGCGATCAGGACCACGTTGCCTTTGGAGGGTCTAGCTAAGTTGTACGTGGAGGAGATAGTCAGGTTGCATGGAGTGCCAGTGAGCATCATCTCAGATCGAGATCCTCGTTTTACTTCCAGATTTTGGGGGAGTCTGCAGCAGGCTTTGGGGACGCGTCTGAGGTTCAGTACAACGTTTCATCCGCAGACAGATGGTCAGTCAGAGAGGACGATTCAGACCTTGGAGGATATGCTGAGAGCATGCACACTGGATTGGGCAGGGCACTGGGATGAGCACTTGCCGCTGATAGAGTTCGCCTACAACAACAACTACCACTCGAGTATTGGGATGGCACCGTACGAGGCGTTGTACGGGAGGCCTTGCAGATCACCGGTATGCTGGAGTGATGTGGGCGAGATGCAGTTAGTGGGGCCAGAGATTGTGCAGATGTACTCAGAGAAGGTGGATGTGATCAGGAGGAGACTGGCCACAGCACAGAGCAGGCAGAAGAGTTATGCTGATCGACGCATACGAGTGTTGAGTTTCGAGGTGGGCGACCATGTGTTTCTGAAGATTTCCCCAGCCAGAGGTGTGATGAGGTTTGGGAAGAAGGGGAAGCTCAGTCCGAGGTATGTTGGGCCGTTTGAGATCCTCGACCGAGTTGGAGAGGTTGCCTACCGGATTGCATTGCCGCCGCAGTTTTCGGGTCTTCACAACGTCTTCCATGTGTCGATGCTGAGGAAGTACGTTGCAGATCCAGCTCACGTTATTGAGATAGCAGTGCCGGAGATTCAGCAAGACTTGTCGTTCGAGAAGAGGCCAGTCGAGATTGTTGATCGCATGGATCACCAGCTCAGGAGGAGGACCATTCCGATGGTGAAGGTCAGGTGGCAGCATCACAGTGAGCGCGAGGCCACTTGGGAGATCGAGGAAGATGTCAGAAGGCAGTATCTAGAGCTTTTCGGTGAGTCGTTTGCTTTGATTTCGGGACGAAATCCTTTTGAGTTGGGTGGATTGTTAGGACCCAAACCTAGGTTAGAGAGGTTAATGATGGATTAGAAGGTGTTTAGTATGGGAAGTTGGTGCAGCACAGTGGGTGCTTTGGGAAGAGTTGGGGGCGTGCACTGTTGACGTGAGGAGAGGGTGATGGGTGTGCGTAGGGCACTGTAGCGAGGAGATGGGTTGAGTTTATAAACGTGATTTCTTCTCTCTCTCTCTCTCTCTCTCATTTTCTCTCCATTTTCATTCTTCTTCTCCTTCATCCAGCAGAGGGGTCGATCAGAGGAGGCGAGGGCGTCGTGCGGGAGGAGGTCAGACGTCCGGAGGAGGAGAGGCGCGTGCTCGAGGTCTACCGGATGCGACGTGTGTGAGCAAGCTCCGACGTTTCGTCGTCGTTGGTTGAGGTATGTCAACTTATTAGTGTGGTTTTGAGTTTCCTAACCCTCGTGGAAGGGTTGTGTTGGTCGGACGGGGAGGTCGGAGACCTCTCCGACGTGTTTTTCCGTGAAAACCTCGGCTGGCGCGAGGTAGGAGACGACCAACGGTCGACCGGACCCTTCGGGCGGTCGACCGAATGCATGTAGTTTTGCCTGCCTGTTGTGTTTCGGTCGACCGGGGTCTGGTGTTCGGTCGACCGGAACTTAAGTTATTTGGATTATTATGCATGCTTGTTCGACCGTTGCTTGTTGTCGGTCGACCGTTATATGACGTAGAAATGTAGGTTGACCCTAACTGTTAGTTTTCGGTCGACCGGGACCCCTGAGTCGGTCGACCGATAGATTGGATTTTAAAGTTGACCAGACTCCGGATTTTGACCTCGTTCGGTCGACCGGTTTTAGACCTTTGTTCGACCGTTGGGGGGTTCTGTTTTGAGCGCAGCGGTAGACCGTTTTAGGAGTACGGTCGACCGATTCCTTTCTTGAACCGGTCGACCGAATCACCTCTTCCGGTCGACCGTTTGGGCCCAGGACAGAATTCCCGGTTCCCTTTTTGAATGCCAACTTTGTCCACGGAAACCCGTGTCCTCGCCTTGTGCGTGAGCCGGGAGGTGACGGTAGGCGCGTTCCGCGTGTCTGCCCAGGGACCGTCGTTGGGAAGAGTGTGGGTGTTCGGGACGCGTCACTTCCATATATGGAGCGTGACTAATGTGATGGATTGATTGGACTTATTGTAGTGTAGCAGGCCTGAGGGATCGCGGATCCCAGTGTTGTTGTTTGTGCGGGCACGCAACTGGCGTTGGGTGAGGTGACTACCGGCCCACGGGCTACGGAGGTCGCTGCCCTGCTTTTATAGCGGCGCGGTTGGTGTTTGCGGCTCGAGGAGCCTGATGACCTGGCAGACTTCGGTGTGGACCCGTCCGATGCTGTGCCGGACGTTGTGATGGACCACCGATGCTGTGCCGGTGATGCCGCCGAGGTTGTGCCGGCGATGATGATTGTTGGGCCGAGGCTGTTCCGGCTATGTTGATTCCTCGACTGGGCACCTATCGAGATGTTGTTGTTATACCTTCCGGGCGACGGCCCCGTTGGTCCCTGTGGCTCCGACCACTGAGATTTGCAGATCTGTATTCTATCGGCGCGCAGGCGTGACAGAGGCTCCCTGCCGAACCCTTGAGTAGTGTAGCTGCGTGTGGGGGGTGCGATGTCGCGTGCTGTAAGGCTGCATGTGCCTGCAGTAGGTCTCCTCGGGAGACTCGTTGTTGACTGTCGGACTGATGTCCCGTTTTACCCTTCGGGGGAACTGTTTTCCATTTCTGTCGATGCCATGACATGCTACTAGTATGCTAGGTTCATTGTGTAATGCATGCATATATAGGTGAGTTGGCATACGAGGTTTCCTTCTGGAAACTCAGGCATTGTTGTTGCATCTTTTTCAGGACCGCAGTAGGTCCAGTGGGGTGGTGATCGGCGGGCGCGCGCATTTGGAGTCGGATCCTCTAGTCGGACCACTGAGGTCAACATGATTACGTTTATCTTCCTTTGTCGTTTTGTTGTAATCATGTATTCATTTTGGCAAACTCTGATGTATTCTGGTGCACCGCTATTTGTTTATGAGAAGTAACAGTCCCGCCTTTGATTATTGTGCTCTTTGTCTTAATTATGAATTTTTAAATTTTCCACTGTATCGGGATGTTACACTATGTGCTTGCAAATCACCTCCGTATCGATCGCTCCAATCCTACCGCAGCAATTGAATCCATCAAGAAGGTCCGATTTCCCAGTGCCCATCGATGTTCTCCATACTAATTTTGCGTAAAGCTTCTTAATTTGATATGTCTTTCATAAAAAATAAAAAAAATGATCTGTCATTATGGCAGGCAGCAAGAGCAATTGCTGAGAACAATTTGTCATTGATTATTTTCCCATAGGGGACCAGATCAAAAACTGGAAGACTACTTCCATTCAAAAAGGTAAAAACCCACAGCAAACCTTGCTATGAAAATTTATCATTTCTTGTGACTCTTCATGATTTTGTTTTCTGCCAAGCAGGGCTTTGTGCACATAGCATTGCAGACTGGATTACCAATAGTTCCAATGGTGCTAACAGGCACACATAACGCATGGCGAAAAGGCAGTTTACGTGTTAGACCGACTCCACTTACCGTGAAGTTCATGCCTCCTATAAAAACCGATGATTGGAAACCAGAGAAGATCAACGAGTACGTTGAAATGGTTCACACTTTGTATATGGAAAATCTACCTGAATCTCAACAACCAAAAATGCCCGAAGGAAAGGAGTAGCAAGTTGCCGAAGTAACACACATAAGTCATGAGCTCGTGAAACCTTTAGTTCAGGTGGTAGTTCTTGCCCAAACCGTCAGATTTAATTAGACGTACATAATTGATTGGTTCAGCAAACTGGTCCAACCAGAATGTTGATAAGGTAATAATTCATACAAGGCAAATGTAGTTGTAAATTTATTTGAGAAGCCTTGCCTGATTGTGATTTGTGTATTTGTTTCCGGATCCATGTATGTATCTGTGCAGTTGGAAAAAGAAAGTGATTGATTTCATCTTCTGATTCGGGATTAACAAAACTAGATTCACGGGAACTTGACTAAAACTAGATTCACTCTAGATCTGACACATGAACAACACACGTGATTATACCTCGCATTCATAGCTTACTTACCTACCAATGATCGCAACGTTAGGACTTGGACGCTTACTAAGAATGATGGAGGTGAAAAATATCCTTTTGTTAAAGAAATACGGAAGGCCCCATGGTCTCCATGTCCACCTAAGGTCAATTGTCTTATGTTGGCTTCTTAACGAAAATTCTCACTCGAGCTCATCAAGAAAGGATTACGCATTAATCCTTATTGTCCTCTATGCGGAATCGAAGAAGCCATAGATCACATATTTTACTACTGCGAAATTCCATGAGCAACGGCAGAACAAATTAACCGTAACATTGCACCTTCTAAGACCATCACTAACCATGACCTGGACGACCCGGTCATCAGCTATCTCTCTTCAAAATCAGTTTTCTCTCTCTTCCACATCAGCTTTCTCTTTCCTCAACCCACTTTCTTCTCTTTCCTATACTATTCACATCTTAACCACAACCCAACACAACCTACCTCTCTCCTCCACATCATTTCGGGGTCCATCTTAGTAAAAAAATTAAAAAAATTTAAAAAATTTGTAAAAAATCAAAACAATTATAAAACGAATTTTCAAAAAAAAATTAAAAAAAAACTCAAACAAAAAAATCAAAAAAATCAAAACAAAAATCAAAACAAAAAAAAATCAAAAAAAAAAAAAAATTCAACCCGGACGCGCCACGTGGCGCGTCCGGGTTGGATGACCCGGACAACCGGGTCGTCGACCCAGGCGTTGAAACGCCCGAGTCGACGACCCGGGCGAAGATGACCTCAAATTTCTGCTGTTAAAAATTTGTTTAACCGGACGAAGATGACCTCGACCTCGACCGCGATAAGGGATGCTCTAATAATACACAATTCAGGAGTTATGTTAGCTGTTGTCCTTTGTAATAGGTGGTATCGGCTGGACTATTTAATTATTTGACTCTTGTTCTTGTCATTGGGAATCAACTGTGTACTTTTTTTAGATATTGAGACTTGTAAGTTATAAGTTATAACATCTAAAACTAACTATGTTTGCTTATTTTAACTTTAATGAGCTTTCCTAGGCGGAGCATATTCCAGTTGAGATAGCAAAACTGGACCAATCGGCCTACACCGAACAGGAAAATAAGTATATTTGAATATGTTGAGTTAATTGATTAGTCTGGCATTTGTTAGGTTAGTTGTGCTAGAGTTATAACATATATTCCTAATATTTAGAATTATAATATTTGCAATGTCATTTCCAAGATTACCATATTGGTTTCTCATCAATTTTTTAGCATATACAATCTTTATCATAAATCGTAAGTTTCTATTGAGTTTTTTTCGTAATTTGTGTTCAATCATGTAATAAATTTCGTATATGCATGCATGTGATTGGCCGGATCTCACATTTCCGTATAGATTTGGTTGATTGTATGTTGATTCTTTGCAACTTTAGGAATATTTAATAGGTTGACGGTCGTAACACAAAAATGTGGCACCACAAATGTTTGACAACAACATTTTGAGCAAAAGGTGTCCTGACATTTTCCTAGATGTCAGACTGAGCCGGTAGCATTATTGTGTCGGGCCCGAGGCAATTTAATGGAATTCAGATTCAAATTCGAATATGCTAAGTATCTGAGTCAAATTATCCGAGTTGCACCTATACTTATTTGTCAAACAAGAGAAATAAGAAATTCAACATGTATTGTAATAACATTTTACTATTAACTTTTATTTGATTATCTTATGATTTTTTGTTTTGTTTTAGATGCATCCAAGATACTATATTCGTCGTTTTGTTTGTTACTCGGAGAAAACATCAGAATAATGTTTTCTAGTCGAAAAAAATATGATTGAGCAATTACAATTTGCTCCAATGATTATGGAATTTTATGTTTGTAGGCACTTTCATGATTTATGGGTAAGCTTAATTTATACTCTATGAAAGTTTATACGTAATCAAATAACTAATGTTTATCATTATGGTTAATTTTGGTTCATTTGAACAGAAGGAAGTGGTGTACAAACCTCCACACTTCGAGAAGAGGGTATGCCTCTCACAAAGCACGTCGTTGTTTTGGTAGGTTGTGAAAGCAACCGATGGAAAAAAATTGGATTATAAAAAATAGTTGGGGGAACAATTAGTGCGATAACGGGTTCGCAAAATTCATTCAGAATAGACGTTTGTCATTCAGAATAGACGTTTGTCATAATCATTGAAGCAAATTGTAATTGCTCAATCATATTTTCTTCGACTAGAAAACATCATTCAAAATAGACGTTTGTCATAATCATTGAAGCAAATTATAAATTGCTCAATCATATTTTCTTCGACTAGAAAACATCATTCAGAAAACATTATTCGCAAAAGTCATTCAGAATAGCAGTTTGCCATATGGCAAACGTTATAGATTCAGTTGTTATTTCCCAGATATGTTGTAGAAAATCTAAAGGGAAGCCCGAAAGATGTGCCACTTATTTGGGTAACATCCGTCGTTTTTGTCAACATGGAAGCCTGAGGGATGCTAGAGGTGAGATGCCAACCATTTCTCTTTCTAACGAACACCTCTAGCATCCCTCGGGCTTCCATGTTGACAAATACGACGGATCTTACCCAAAAAAGTGGCACGTCTTTCAAGCATAATCCAATTTTTTCCCATCGGTTGTTTTCACAGCCTACCAAAACAACGACGTGAAATGTGAGATCCGGCCAATCACATGCATGCATATACGAAATTTATTAGATGATTGAACACAAATTAGGAAAAAAAAGCTCGATAGAAACTTACGATTTATGATAAAGATTGTATATGCTAAAAAATTGATGAGAAACCAATATGGTAATCTTGGAAATGACAATGCAACTATTATACTTCTAAAGATTAGGAATATGGGTTATAACTCTAGCACAACTAACCTAACAAATGCCATACTCATCAATTAACTCAACATATTCAAATATACTTATTTTCTTGTTCCGAGCACCGAATTTGATTCCTCATTGGTTCGGTTCGGTGTAGACCGATTGGTCCAGTTTTGCTATCTCAACTCGAATATGCTCCGCCATAAAAAACTCATTAAAGTTAAAATAAGCAAACAAATTAGTTTTAGATGTTATAACATTTTACCATTAAATTTTAGTTGATTTTCTTATGATATTTTTTTGTCTTAGATGCATCCAAAATACTATATTCGTCGTTTTGTTTGTTACTCGGAGAAAACATCAGAATGGTGTTTTCTAGTCGAACAAAAATATGATTGAGCAATTACAATTTGCTCAAGGATTATGGAATTTTATGTTTGTAAGCAGTTTCAGAGGTGAGATGCCAACCTTTTCTCCTTCTAACGAACACCTCTAGCATCCCTCGGGCTTCAATGTTGACAAATACGACAGATCTTACCCAAATAAGTGGCACGTCTTTCGGGCTTCCCATTAGATTTTCTACAACATATCTGGGAAATAATTACTGAATCTATAACGTTTGTCATATGACAAACGTCTATTCTGAATGAATTTTGCGAACCCGTTATCGCACTAATTGTTCCCCCAACTATTTTTTATAATCCAATTTTTTCCATCGGTTGCTTTCACAGCCTACCAAAACAACGACGTGCTTTGTGAGAGGCATCCCCCTCTTCTCGAAGTGTGGAGGTTTGTACACCACTTCCTTCTGTTCAAATGAACCAAAATTAACCATAATGATAAACATTAGTTATTTGATTACGTATAAACTTTCATAGAGTATAAATTAAGCTTACCCGTAAATCATGAAAGTGCCTACAAACATAAAATTCCATAATCATTGGAGCAAATTGTAATTGCTCAATCATATTTTCTTCGACTAGAAAACACCATTCTGATGTTTTCTCCGAGTAACAAACAAAACGACGAATATAGTATCTTGGATGCATCAAAAACAAAAAAATATCATAAGAAAATCAAATAAAAGTCAATAGTAAAATGTTCCTACAATACATGTTGAACTTCTTGTTTCTCTTGTTTGACAAATAAGTAGGGGTGCAACTCGGATAATTTGACTCGGATACTTAGCATATTCGAATTTGAATCCAAATTCCTATAAATTGCCTCGGGCCCGACACAATAAGGCTACCGGCCCGGCCCGGCCCGACACCTAAGAAAATGTCGGGACACCTTTTGCTCAAAATGTTGTTGTCAAACCATTTGTGGTGCCATATTTGTGTGTTACGACCGTCAACCAATTAAATATTCCTAAAGGTACAAAAAATCGGCATATAATCAACCAAATCTTTAAGGAAATGTGAGATCCAGCCAACCACATGCATGCATATACAAAATTTATTAAATGATCGAACACAAATTAAGAAAAAAACTCAATAGAATTTTTGATTTATGATAAAGATCGTAAATCCTAAAAATTTGATGAGAAACTAAAATCGATTGTATATTTTCCACCAAATCTCTAAACGTGAGACATTTTCTGACCTTCGGAAATAAACCTAATTTGGTCATCGAATTTTGGTCTTTGTTTTCTAATATTTGTTTTTCGATTTTTTTGCGAGATTCCTCCACTTAGTTTTCAGTGTAAGACTCAACCAATGGTTTTGCAAATTAGAATACTTAAACATCCATGTGTTTTTTTTTTTGCTTTAAAAATTCTGTCCATTTAACTAGGCTTTTATTCCATAGAAAATTGTTCTATAGAAAAAGTTTCCGGATTTTTTTCATTTCCTTGATGACAATTTTTTGTGGTGACGCGCATGTAGATTTCACTTTGGCCTCGTAATGGAGAATGAGATTCCCAAATTTTTGAAAGGTATGTTTTCAACCTCACGACCCAGAAGGGATCGAAATCTTAAGATTTTTTCTTACGAAATATGTGTTAAAAAAATACATGACTTCTCAAAAATTATTGTTACCCAAAATTATTTTGAAAATTACCACAATTCGCTAATGTTTACAATATTTTGTTCATTTGGTCGAATGAATAGCATTGTGTCATCGACAAACTGAAAGATAATAAGATGTATTTTCTCTCTCCTAATTCTATGTCATGTACTACTCCATTTTTTCATGCCAAGGCGGAGCGTATATATAGCTCAAAAAAATTGCCACAACAAGGAAGAGCAGCGGTGCTAGGGGGGCACCCTGTTGAATTCCATTTTGACTTATAAGATATCTCTCTGGTTTACCATTGAGAATGATCGATGCTCTTGAAGTCTTAGTGAAGACCTAAATCCAATTACACCATTGTTGTGTAATTTCTAATCCTTGTAGAAAGTCTCATTCAATTTTGTCAAAATACTTTTCAAAGTCTAATTCTAGAAAAATATTTGCTTGTTTGATCTTGTGTAGAAAAAGTCTAATTTTAGAGTAATATTTGCTTGTTTGATCTTCTGTAAGTGATGTGTTACTTCCTATGCCCCAAATATTGTGTCATTTATTTGTCGCCCATTAAGGAAAGCAGTTTGGGTGTGGCGTATGATGGGGTTGCTAAAACTTTTTCCCAAATTTGTTACATGCTTGTTAACAACGATAATGGTCTTAGATCTTTGATCGCTTCCGCCCCCATTTGTTGGGTATTAAAGTGATGGAATATTTATTAAAATTAGGGGTGTAATTGGGACATGTATTACCCGTTTACCCACCCCATTAATAAGTGGGTACAAGTATGAGTACAATATTTGTATTCATTAAAAAAATTATACTCGTTTACCCATACCTGTTTAATTATTTAATTAATATACAATATATAGTTAAAATAATAAAAAGTAAGATTTTTGTTGGCAAAAGTAGTTGTTTCGAGGTTTGTTTGTGAAAAAAATTGTGATTTTTCATCATTTTAGCCTTATTCATAATCTCAAGAATTGTAAATTTAGAATCTTTTTGACGTAAATCTTTTTCATCAAATGATTAGGTTTCTACGAAGTTGATTTTTGTTAGCAAAAGTACACATTTTGTTAGCAAAAATTATATCCGTAATATTCACCTCATACCCGTTTATTAAATGGGTATGGAACATGTACAACAATATTTAAATAGATATGTACCCGTATCCGTTTAGTTAGGCGGGTATGGATATGAGCATGACCATATCTGTTCCATATCCGACCCGTTTACACCGCTGGTTAAAATCTTCAAATTCGTTAACGAAAATTTGTTTTTCATGCAGTCGTTGGAACAAGGATTCCACCGCACTGTACAACTCAGTCCAGAAGTAATGATAAAATATTAGATTGAATTCATCAGGCCGCAGAGATTTTACGGAGGCCAGATTGAAGACCTTTTTTTTATTTCCCTTGTTTGGAATGGTGTTGTTAAAGCTTAGGGGGTTTCAATTTTATGAGGGAGTATTTTGTCCCACTTAGTACGAGCTTTAGTGCTACTATGCCCATTAAACAGTTTTTGGAAGTGATTTGTCAGTTTGCTTACTATTTTTGTATGGCGTATCACAGAAGAAAAGGAGACCCTTGTATCACAATTCTTCAATCGCAAATACCTCCTTAAATCACCACACTGGGATGCTGAGACTGAGAGCCGCCCATACTATTCCCTATCCTGGCGACAACTCCGGACAGAACGCACCACATGGGAAGGGAGGCGGCCACCTCCATCAATATTGATGATTGGAGAGATGTTTGGTTACCCACCAATCCCCAACCACGACTAACCACCACAATGCAAGTGATCAACACCCAAAGGACCTCACCACTCACCAGAACCAACGGGAATTAGAACGAGGGGCCCCTCAAGATGGGATTTTCGGAGGTTGAATTTGGTTGTCTTCTTTGATTTTTTGATGGGATTGGAATGGAAGGATTTTTCTTGTTCCGGTGCTGTTTCCATGTGTGTTTTTGTTGTTGTGATCTTGATCTGATTGGGTGTTTTGGAGTTCTTTTAATTTGTAATTTTGATCTGCTCAATTTGGCGTGTTGGTGTTAGTTTTCTAGTATTCTTATATGTGGATGGTGGGTTTGTGATTTTATCGAAGCGTAAAAATTTGGGTTGGTTGTTGCTGAACTGTTGTTTTATTTACAAAAATGATTCTCACGTAGGATATCTTTATTCTTCTTTAACCATTTTTTTAAAAAATGTTGAATGTGTGTTAAATAATGAGTTTTTGAAGTTCAAGGGGCAAAGTGTTACAAAATTAAAGTTCAGGGGAGGTAACTGTTAACTTTGAAAGTTCAGGGGAGCAAAGTGATACCAAGACATAATTCAAGAGGTCAAACTGTAATTAACCCTTATTTTTATTTCTTGAGTTAATCCAGCGAACTTTATTTCTATATTGATTTATGTCTTTAGCTGACCTGTGTATTCACGGTTTTGACAAACTGAAAGTGCTTTTGTGACAACTGATTATCATATGAATTGCTTAACGAAAAAGATCAACATTTGATTATGGATTTTCAGGTTTGGAAAATTGTTAAAAATAAGGTGGATATTTTGAATTATTATTATTATTATTTCAAGCAGTGTCCTTAAGAGTCTTAAATTGCAATAAAAAGTTGAAAAGAACATTAAAATCTCTTATCCAGCGGGTGCGGAACTAATTTGACGCCCCCACCCACCCAAAATTTCTGGATGCATCCATGGATACGGTCAAACCATCACAAACAACGGTGTTGTATAAATTTTCCCTCGATCACAACTCCAACATTCTATGAATGTCATTGTTTTTTAACCAATCCGTCCACATATGTCTACGTATCTATCGCAACATTTTCATTTCCGCTACATTCATACTCACACATATATGCATTAACATGTCATCCCACGACCTCGTTAACTTTGCTTACATGGTGGGCGTTCCAACTTCCATGTTTGGTTCATGAGTTCCAACTAATGTTTTAAAAACTGAACAATGGGTTAATGTTTTAAAAACCGAACCTAAGAGTGATACCAAAACAGCTCGGTTTGATTCAAGGTGGTTCAACCCGATCCAACCGATGATGATGTCAGTATGACATCAACATTTTATGAATCAATGGTTGAACCGAACCGATTTCATAGTGTCAGTTCAACCGATTGAACCGGTTTTAAGATAAACACATAATAATCTTAATATAAAATATTCAACATTTTCGAACCAAGAACACTTGGTTTCTAGTTAGATGAAAAAGAGAAGAAGAAAAAAAGTAAAACTGAAACCAAATTTGCTCCGAACGTAGAAATAACTATAAAAATATTTTTAATACCATAAATATCATCACTTTAGTGACTCATCCGATTAACCACACATACTAAGCATTCAACAAAATTAACCACACATGCTAAGCATTCAAAAAAACCAAAGAGTTTGAATTTCGCGTAGTCAGAACTAAGTACCGGAGGCGAGGTGGACTGGTGGAGTCGGGACTGAAGAGACGTGGGTGGAGTTGGGACTGAGGAGTGAGGAAGTGAGGGTGGAGTCGGAACCGGAGGAGGCGGGGGTGGAAACTAAACAATTAAGAAAATTATTGATTTTGTAATTTTTGTTTAATTAAAGAAAAATCGGTCGAACCCGGTCCAACCAAACCAAAAAAACCTGATCGATTCGATAGATTTTTTTGGTTTTTTTCGGTTCGCTCTGGTTCTGGTGGAGGGGCAATTTTTTCAACGGACCGAACCGGTCTAGTTCCAGTTCTCGGTCCAACACGGTCCGACCGCCAGTTTGGTCCGGTTTTTAAAAGAGAGGTTCCAACGACTAGGGTTAGGGGTCGACCATGGTCGTCGCAGGGACGAGCCACGCGTCGAGGCCATGTTGGTTTTTTTAATTTTTTTTGTTATAATTTTTTGGTCGTGTATATAATTGAGTTTAAATGATTTTGAGGCATTGGTTTGTAAATAGTTGAGTATTTATTAAGATTTATTTAAAACAACGATTCAGACGAAACGAAAATTAATTGTGTTTTTATTAATTTGCCGGTATATAGATCAATATCTGGAATACAATAATAGGGTGTCAAAATAAAAAAGTCAGCAAAGCGTGCTCACTTTGGTCGCTAGCAGGGGCTATCGCCCCCTACCAGTCCTGCAAACTACCTCAAAGAGGGGGTCGGTCGGGTTGAGGAAGTGTATTGTGCTACATACAATCGTTTAAATAAATTAATATTTTTTAATAATAATAATTTGCTAATTAATATATTTTTTGTTTGAATTATTAATATTTTGGGTAAATATAATTGATTTTGGAATAGAATAAAAAAGAGAGAGATTGTGGTGAGTTGTGGTTAAGAAATGAATAATGTTGGAAAGAGAAGAAAGTGAGTTGGGGAGAGAGAGAACTGATGTTAATGTGAAAGAAAGTTAATGTGAAAAAGAGAGAGAAGTGAGAAAAAACTCGTGACCAGGTTAACCCTAATCCTGGTCATAGTTATGGATGAGCTAACATGGGATTCCAAACGTAACATAACCATTTTCATTCGACTCATTGTAGTGTTCCAAATATCAATAACTAAATAGTTATATTAGTCCGTACAAGCTCCAACTCTCTTCTCGCAATGTAAGCCCTAAAATTTGTTTGTGTGATTTCCCCCCAAAATTTACTACTTTTCTCTTTGTTAAACACAATATGTCATGATAAAAATTCATCAATCTTTTTAAAATAATGACTTTTTACACATGAGAATTTATCACATGTTTGAACGAAGTAGCAACAAAATTCGGTACACAACAATATCAGCGGATCTTGCCTCTCCATGTAATCCACCTAACCACATATCTAAACAAAAAATTGACCGAATTTAACTTTTAACAAAAAATAAAAACCCGGCCCATACCGTAACCAGACCACTGAAGTCCAATTAATAAGTCCAGTCCAGTAACGGCCCACTCAGACCACCTCCAACGCTCCAACATATAAAATCGGTCGAGTCAGTGGCAGTCAAACCATTACCCATCCAAGCCCTCCTCCTATCTCCAAAGACTCCAACTTTCCCCTTCCCTAGACGATGAACCCGGTCCCACCTCCGATGACCACTGCCCCGCAGAACCCTCCTCCGGTCCCACCCCAGTGGGGCTTCGTACCCCCTCCGGCACCGGCGCTGGCTCCGCAGTACCCGTCTCCGATGTGGAACCAGCAGCCGTCCCAGATCCCCCCGCCCGTCCCCGTACCTCCCCAGCCGCAGCAGTCCCTGTACCAGCCGGCGGCGACGGACGAGATCCGGACGCTCTGGATCGGCGATTTGCAGTACTGGATGGACGAGAGCTACCTCCACGGGTGCTTCGCTAGCACCGCTGAGGTACGGGGTTCGATGGATCTAGGGTTTGTAGGTTGATTGTGTTGTTTTGTTTGCCAACGACGGATTCCGAGTTAGGTGATAGAGGATACGGTGGATTGGAGTTTGGATTTCGTGTATTTTAGGTTGATTGTTTTGTTTGCTGACGGAGAATTGGAGGATGTTCGGGAAGTTTTTTTCTTTTGACAAATGACCGGCAGCTTCTTCTTAGATTGTTAAAAAATGCGTTTTTTTGTTCAAGCGGCAAGGATGTGTTCTGGAAAGGTTGATTAGAAAAATAGTGATCACTAATTTCGTCTTTTGGCTGTAGTTTTTTTTGGTGGTGTCAAATTGTCAACTTGATAAAAAATACACAAACATAAAAACAATCGTATCCGCTTCTTTTTCGTATCTATTCTTATGGACTCGTATCCATCTCCATGGGTGCTTCTTGTTTGATGGTGGTGGATCCAGGGTTTCAGTGTTCTTGTTGGATTGTTATGGTTTTTAGGCTGATTTTGTTCTGTTTCGCGGTGGGTTCTGATTTAGGTGATTGAGGATACAGTGGATTGGAATTTGGATTTTGTGTGTTTTAGGTTGGTTATGTTGCTTGCTTGACAAAAAAATGATTATAGGTTTAGAACGAGATGGTTGTGTTCTTTCGTGGCAAATTTTAGGTTTTGTCCCAAAATATTGATTCTTTGGGGATATTATTGACTGTTTGTTTGTAGATGGTTGGAGATTTGCGTTTCTTGGCAAGGATGTTTCCTGGAAATGTTAATTACTAATAATTACTACTACTTTCGTCTTGTTGAAGTGTAGTTTGTTTTTGTTTGGTGTTGTATCCAATTGTTAGTTTTTGTTTAAATTATCTGTTTGTTTTAGATAGTTTTTGTCAGTTTGATTTATCTATTTATTTGGATATCTTTTTGGGAATCAAGGTGCTCATTTTTTTTGGGAAGAGGTTTGGAAATGGTTCACAGCCTGCAAGATTTTTTCGTGTTTGTATCATTTGACGAAGTGTAGTATTGATGATTGCTTGGAATATGAAAGATTTAACATCAAGCTATTCTTTTTGAAAAGTTGTTCAATGTTTTCTTTTTTACCTTAATGGAATGAGTGCGTTCACTTGTGTTTTTTCCATTGTGGTATCCTGTAGGTCATATCTGTAAAAGTTATTCGCAACAAGCTGACTGGACAGTCTGAGGGTTATGGTTTTGTTGAGTTCACTTCTCGTGCTATTGCGGATAGCATTTTGCAAGCCTTTAATGGTCAGATGATGCCCAACATTGAGCAAAAGTTTCGGTTGAATTGGGCAACTCTTGGTGCAGGTGAGAGAAGAGATGACAGTGCTGATCATACTATATTTGTTGGGGATTTAGCTGCGGATGTTACTGATTATGTTCTACAAGAAACATTTAGAGCCCACTACACATCTCTTAAGGGTGCTAAAGTTGTAACTGATAGAACTACTGGACGGTCAAAAGGATATGGTTTTGTTAGGTTTGGGGATGCCACTGAGCAAACACGTGCTATGACTGAAATGAATGGTGTGTTATGCTCCACTAGACCAATGCGGATTGGTCCTGCTACCACAAAGAAGAGTTTGGGTATGGATCAGCAAAATGCTGCTAAAGGTTTGAATTTGGCAAACTCTTATCTAACAATTTTGAAATTCTCTCTCTGCTGCTTGTTGTTCAAATATTAATTAGTATTACAACTGTGGTCATTTGTGGCTGCTTTGAGAAAGGTTGTTGTTTGTCTACAATATTTTGCCATTTTGTGTTTATACTTTATACTGTTCAGATTTCCAATGCTCCAGTTGTTCTTCACTTCTTTGTAATTGTTGTTTCCTTCTT
The DNA here is from genome assembly GCA_963682175.1 of Triglochin maritima. NCBI lineage: Eukaryota > Viridiplantae > Streptophyta > Magnoliopsida > Alismatales > Juncaginaceae > Triglochin > Triglochin maritima. Next base: position 3,225,394 of record OY821775.1, read on the forward strand.
GTTTTACTCTTGGATGCACATATCAATCTTATGTTTAGTTATGGATGAATGGTGCTGCTTCTTTCCTTGCATTTTTCTTCGTGAAGTTCGACCTGTAAATTAATTTAATTTAATATAATATAAAATAGAAAATCTTATAGAACTCATCTTGTCTCGGAGCAGGATGTCGTGAGGCTCTTTTGTTTAGGGGCCTGGAACTGACTTCAGCTGAAACACATATTCCCCTTTAATGCGTGGCCTCAGTTAGGTCAGTTTTACAGTTTTGTAATAATTTAATCCTTAAATTCCGCCATTAAATTCCAGTCTCAATTCTTGTTTGTAGCAATCTTTGCTACATCTTGAATAACTTTTCCAATGTCTTTATTTTCCAAGGGTTGCTTATTTTCCTTATTTCTTCATTTACATCCTTTTCATTCCAAGCACACCTTTCCAAGTTTATTATTGTTCTAATTTACCGAGATTCAGTTGTCTTTATTACCTTTTTTCAGTTCAATTTTCCCACTTGAGCTTCTGTTACTAACTTAATATTGAGGCATGGTAATTTATCCAGTCTCATGGGATTGTTTTTCTTCACCTGATTTGTTTCTTTTCTCAATTGTTCCTTATTTTAGCTTCGTTTAATCAAGTGGAGTTGAATTTATGGCTTAAGTCATTATTTTATCTTGTTATGTAGAAGCTCTTTTATTTCTATAGTATTTGACCCGGCGTTGTCTGGTATCTTCATCTGGGAATCTTTTCCTGTTTCGTGTGGTATTTTTAAAAAGCAATTCCCCTTCAGAGTCCATTTTTAAGACTGATATCTAGTGGAAATCAGAATGTTCATAAAAAAAACTACACGTACATTTTTTCTACGTTGTAAGCTCTATTTTTGGTTAATTGGTATGGCTTACAGGTTGCTATCAGTTGCCTTTTTTTATTAGGTGAAAAGGTTGTCATTTTGTCATTGGATGTGTTCATATTCTAGTAACCGAATTCTGGAAGGCTAGTTTTTGGTTGTCAGTTGCATTTTCTTAGTTCTTGAAAGCAACTATGTAGTGCATTGACCTGGCATTTCCGAGTATCCTTTCTCCACAAATGTTTTAGAACATGTCTTCTGGCAAGTCGTGTTGAAGCTCTCTCTGTTTCTTTTCATGTTTGAGCAATCTGCATTCCGTCGTCTGATTTCTTTGTTTCGTGTGATACAAGGTAAGCTCTCGTATATTTTTAAATAGTCTAATGATCACGATCACAAAAAAAGCCTTATATGTTGTGCGAATTAATTAGTTGTTACAAAGCAGAACTTTGTTCATGTGTAAAATCTTTGAGGCCTGACATTCCACAACTATCTATCCAAGTGATCATAATTTTATGGAAGCTATTTAAGTGATTATCCAAATGCTCTTATATAGTGCATCCTTTATGTCTGGGTAGAGCTGCAGAGGACTGAAAACGACTTGATATTTTAGCTTAGAAATCAAAACTTGTGGTTAAAGGTCCTTGGATTAACGGACATTTTTCTTCTGTCTGCTTTCCTGAATCCTGACATCCTTGTTCTGTGACTTATTGCTTTCTGTGTTCTGCTCTTCCTATATTGTAACAATGTCAGCCTATTCTTTGTTCTGGCTCGATTAAAAACTTTTTCTTCTGTTGCAGTTTGTTATTGTGTGGGGCAGCTTCCTTTTTTCTCAGCACCTCATTTCACTCATAAAAGTTTCTCTAACCTTGTCTCTGCCACGAATCATTGATAAGTTGGTTTGATATGTGTTATGTGTTCTGAGGTTTATCTTAGCTCTTATGTAGTAGTGTGTGTACCCTAGTTCTTCTGTATCCAGCGTTTATTATGTCTGGCATGCCGTACCATTATGCATACAAATTTCTTTTTCGCAATTGTATAAACATTCTAGGCTGAGGAGATCTATGAGTGAAGGAGGATTACGTTGCCAATGCCCTGTCCATTTATTCATGGTTCTTTCTTTGCAGCTTCCTTCCAGTCTCCTCAAGCAACTCTGTCTGAAACTGACCCAAACAATACAACAGTGGGTTCTTTTACTTTCTACATGTCAGCAGTTTTCGTTATTTTAATGACTAACTTATATGATGTGGAGTACAGGTATTTGTTGGTGCTTTGGATGCAACTGTCACCGAAGACCATCTTAGGCAGGTGTTTGGCCAATATGGGGAACTAGTTCATGTAAAGATACCTGCTGGTAAACGCTGTGGTTTTGTTCAATTTGCTAAGAGGTGTGCTGTCTAACTAGAACCCGAGACCCATGAATACACTTAAAGCATGTAAAATTTTCAATAGATCACGTAAATTGATATTCCGAGCTTTGTTACACTACAGAGCTTGTGCAGAGGAAGCCATACTCATGTTGAATGGAGCTCAGTTGGGTGGCCAACACATCCGGCTATCATGGGGGCGCAGTCCTTCTAGTAAGCAGGTGAGATAGTCATACTATAGCAAGAAAAACTTAGTCAGGTAAGATTTTTAGTTTTGATGTTGGATCTCTCTGCAGGATACATCTGCCGGATGGACTCAACCACAGCAGGACCCAAACCAGTATGGCAGCTACTATGGATACGGACAGGGTTATGAATCATATGGTTATGCACAACAGCCTCAGGATCCAAACATGTACGCTTATGGAGCCTATTCTGCGTATGGGAACTACCCTCAGCAGCAGGTCAGTAAAGACAGCTCTCCCACGCTCATTGTTTTCTTTTCAAGATTAGACTAACATTATAAGCCCACCACTTAGTTGTTGTATGCAGTTCGATAAACGATAAGGCTATGTTATTTCAGCAGAGTTGTGGGATTAATAAACATTGGTTAGTTAAAGCTTTTCATAAAGGGAAATTAACATTTGACTACTGACAGCTGAAAGTATTTGAGGGAATGCTTCATTTTAGATTTTGCTCGTCCTTCCTGTTGGTGTTGCCTGGTTTAATTGACGTCATTGTTTTTTCTCAGAATATGTTGATTGGGTGTTGTCGAGGATCTTTTAAATACAGTTTTTTTTCTTCCACAATTGCAGTTGTGTTTATTTAGTTATGATCTTGCTCGTTTACATTCTGTTCTCTGCTAACAATTAGTTGGTTTCTTGTGCAGTGAAAATCTATCTACTATGCCGTCAGTACAAGATATGCATGTAAGCCCTTGCAGCTGTTCCTCGATTGGCATGCATGGGGCCTTATATCTTAAAACATAAGATCTATTCGCTTTCTATGCAATGTTACTTTCGCAATCAGTTTTTACTTTTCAAATCTATTGCTTGACTGGAATCTTGGTTTGTGTATTCGATACCCAGTGTAGGGAATTTACATTTCCATATTATTACTAGCAATAATGGTGTGCTGTTAATTGTTATTGAACTGGGATATGTTACCTTTACGGCTTGGGGTCTACCTATTTTCGTATGGAAGTATCTATGTTACCATGATACCATACAGTCTTTCGGTGAGATCGTTGAACTCTATTTGCTCAGTTCTACCTTTGATCCGTCCGGAAGATTTCCACCGCTCTTTTGATGTAAATGGGCATTCACTGGGTAAGTGTATCCAATCCATTAATGGAATTGGATCTGTTATATGTTTTTTTCCAAGTTTTGTTGTTTGTATTCTATTTGATAAATATAATCTCATGTCATTCTTAATTGAAAAGTAATTACCTAGTATACATGGATATGTGTTACAGGTACAAAGTAGTACATACCAACAAATCTTGGAAAAAACACGTAATAAAATTATTAACGAAGGGGTTATTTGCAGTACAAAATTATTAACGAAGGGGTTAAAATTATTAACGAAAAAACACGTAATTCATTTTCATTTTTTTTGCAGTACAAGTTTGAACCTGTAAGAAAATTATTAACGAAGGGGTTATTTGAAGGTATAAAAATTGGGTACAACACTTGATAAAAGGTATCAATTCAATCTGATTCAATTGATAGTTTAATTTGAAATTTCGGATTTGTAATGGTCTGATTGACCCGATCGTCGACGTGCATCCAGCGAGGAGGAAAGATGATGATTTGCTTTACAAATTATTAGTTTTGGGTTATGACGATGGTACGTTATTTTTTCATGGGCTTAATGGTAGTGATGATCCGACTCCGAGGGGAAGGCCGAAGGCTTAGAAATCTTATCTAAGTGGTTTCACATTTGATTTCCCATGGGGACAGAAATAATATTTTGGGTTAAAAGCGATCTCTAGCTCTAAATTTGATTTCTCATGGCAAAAATCATAAATTTAGGTATTTTGATAATAGTAAATTTAGGTTTCAAACAGATGGGTGTTCCTAACCTCAAGTGCTCTACCTTGAAAACTTGTTGGATGGATAATTGGATATATTGACGATAGCTATTGATTTTTTTAGCAATTTTAATAACATTCCGTGGTTGTAATTAATCAATTTAAATAATTTGACTCAAATTAATGTTGGGAGGGATTAATAGTTAGAATTTAATTAGTTACTTTGATTGGTTACGGTGCTAACAACAATTACTCTGCGGCTCCGCGCTCTAGCGTACGAATACATGGAAGAAGGAAATCTACAAGATTATCTCTCGGGTATCTCAGGTATTATGTATATATATGATTGGTTTTACGTGAAAAAAGAAAAATAATTGAGTGTTACAAAATGACCACACAAGATGAAAAGAAAAACATTATACTTAATATCCAAAACCACGCATAGTTCATGGGGATGTAAAGCCAACCAACATTTTGCTTACTCGAAGTTTGGAAGCAAAAGTTGCAGATTTTTTTCTGTCAAAACCTTCAATTGTAAGCAAACAATTAAGGAGCATATGAATGTAGGCATTTCTAATTCCATTTAACATATCAAGTTCAAGCAATATGTTGAGCGCAGTAATGATATTTAGATTTCTTTCTGTAGCTATTATGAGACTAATCGGTTGGACGAGAAAAGTGACGTATACAGTTTCGGTTTGGTCAATGCACCACTTGTAGTACACATGGGGAATTGGGTCGAGTTCAGGTATAAAGAGAGGTTGACTGAAGTAGTTGACCGGGAACTCGAAGGTAATTACGACATCAACATTGTTCGGAAAGTAGTTGAAAGGCCAACTATGACTGAGGTTGTACATATCTTGAACATAATTACGTCGGAAGATACCACATTGCTCAACAAGGACCATGACTAATGAGTAATTTGTCTCTGACGGGCAATCTGCACTGAGTTTGTAAATGATTTTATCTTTTTGTGGTTGGGTTTGTTCTCTACTTAATTTATTCTTACATGCTTTTGGATAAACAAAGTTTGCGATGTGATGACATTTATGTGCAAAGAGCAAATGTTGCTTGAGTTGAGGTTTGCTATTAAAATTAAGTTGCTGAAAAACACAACGAAACATGTTAGGGAATAAAATCAATCCCAAAATACACAGTGGAACGAAAATAATAAATTCGATGGAGAAAGAAACCAAAATAATACAAATCACCAAACACCAAACACGCAAGAACAAAATATTTAACGTGAAAATCCAATGCGGGAAAAACCACGGACGACACAACCTCAATCTACTATAAAGAAACAGATTACAAGAGAGACTTACAGAACACACGAACCAACCGATAAGAAAATTCCGACTGAAATTACTCATACCGAATCCACAAAGATGCTCTCTCTCTCTCAAGAATGCAAAAGTAGATAATAAAAGATGTCTATATCTTCTAATAACAAAGGGGGACGGAATTACCTTTATATACTAGGCCAAAATAAGTAGTAGTTGCACCAAAATCGGAGTAAAGAATGTGCAGATCGTGGGCAGAACTGTTCCGATCGGTCGACTGAACGGGTAAAACGGTCGATTGAACTTAAACTCGTAACAGACTTTGAGCTCCATCGGTCGACCGTCGTGCGCCTTCGGTCGACCAAAAATCTCTAGGCAGTGTAACAGAACTCCAACCGGTCGACCGATTGAGAACTACCAGTTGACCAAAAAACTCCAGACAATTCTCCTGGACCTCCAAATGCAGACACGGTCGACCGGTTGAGAACTACCAGTCGACCGGACATGTCCAGACACTTTTGTCCAGGACGTCCAGAAATAGAAACGGTCGACCGATTAAGAACACCCAGTCGACCGAAAAACGCCAAGCACTTTGTGCCGTACGTCAAGCTGCAATACCGGTCGACCGAACTTGTTCCCCGATCGACCGATTGTCTGTTTTCCCACATAAATACTTAATTCACATATTCAAGGTAAACAACAACAATCTCTACCTTTACCTTGAATAACCCCCGAAACTTGAAGGAATACTTCCTTCCTCGTTGTGTCGTCGTAGCTCCACCTACTCTGAGTTCAAACCAACCAAGTTCAAGCATACCATGAACTTAGTTGAAATGATTGATTTCGTTAATATCAGCCGGATTATCTTCTGTGCCCACATTCTTCACCGCCACACCTCCTTCAGCAACAATTTCCCGAATGAAGTGATAACGGACGTCGATATGCTTCGTCCTCTCGTGGTACATCTGATCCATCATCAGATGAATGTCATTCTGACTATCACAAAAACAACCACTGTATTCTGACATGGACTAAACTCTCCAAATAGACCCTTCCGCCAAAGAGCTTCCTTTATACCCTCGATCGCTGCCATATACTCTGCCTCCGTCGTAGACAAAGCAACAGTGTGTTGCAACGTCGCTTTCCAGCTAATAGTCGTGCTCCCAACAATAAACACATAACCGTTCATAGATCTTCGTCTATCGCGGTCTCCCGCATAATCGACATCAACAAACCCCATCAATGAATATGAAGATCGACCAAATTTCAAAGATATGTTAGTTGTACCTTTCAGGTACCTGAGAATCCAATTCACAGCTGACCAATGCTCCTTTCCTGGATTTGACATATAACGACTCACAACAAGCCTGACCGCCTGAGCTATATATGGACGAGTGCATATCATGACATACATAAGGCTGCCAACTGCACTAGTATAAGGCACACGCAAATTGTATGCCTTATCTGAAGGGAATGTGTTCTAAAGTTTTACTTTTAAATGTCAATTGTTATGTATTGAATGAGAAATCATTTTGTTCCTTGTTTATGTTATTCGTCTTTTAGAAGTGTTAAGGAAGAGACTCTTGGTCCTTAACCGTAGAGCTCTAAAAGATATTGGTTTACATAAAACAAAAGATATTCACAATCATGGTAATTAACATGGGACATTAATTACCGAGTTAAGATTGTCGTGTTGGTCATAGATCATTGTAGCTCTACAAGTGAGTGACAACACGGGTACACAAAAGAGGAAGATATTACTTTTGTATACTGAATAGACCTAATAAGTAAAACATTATAGAATTGTGTTTTCTGTGTCATTAATGTTTTACCGTGTCCTTGGTTCTTTGATATGAGACTTATATCCGATCACTTAGGAATTGCTTAATTAGACTAGTGTCTTGAGCTATCGATGAGTGTAGTGTAAAGACATTGGTTGGTTAAGTATGACTTTTGTTGGAGAAGATAGTTAGTCAAAAGATTATCATTGCCCCTCTTAATTGAGTGATGATATTAGTGGGCCCCTTGATAAAGCAAAGTTATAATGTGGACAATGTGATTTGAGTTAAATCACATATTTATAACTAGCTTAAAGAGATCAAGAAATGAATACTAATACAAAGATGACACAATACTACTTTGTGTGTATTCTTAATATCATGAGGCAAGGGACGGACACAAGTGGTGCACTCCATCACTAAATGGATCGGGTTTTGATTCAAGTGGAATTAAGACATCTAACTAATTGGGAGCTATAATGTGTAGCTAGATACCGCTTATAGCTTGTGATATTAAACTCTTAATATCACTGCCAACTTAGTTTAGATTCTCCCATAGGTCACACCACAAAACTGGGAAACGAGAAATGAGAATTTTGAGTTCATAAGATGTGTCGGGTTTCATGTAGAAAATATGACACATGGGGTGAACAAGCAAAATCAAACTTATGTTGTGATTAATAACATAATTAGAATCTAAATTAAATTCATATGTGATGTAAATATTATGGGGTGTAATGATTTATCATTACATAGGATAATATGTTACATAACTTGTGAATTTACTACTAATCTCGAAATGTCAAATTTTGTAGGGGTTAAACCGAAATTTGACAAGTCTGCAGTACTGTGCACAAACGGTCGACCGGTTAACAGTAAACGGTCGACCGATCGGTGCACGGTCGACCGGACACGTCTCGTCCGATAACAGGGAATTTTCGTCTGTTCGGAACGGTCGACCGAACATTGCGATGAAATATTTTATTGTTGCGAACGGTCGACCGAATGTAGAACGGTCGACCGAAACTTGGCTCGAGCGGTCGACCGAACCTACAAACGGTCGACCGGTCCAGACGGTTTTATGCAGAATTAATTTAAGAATTAATTAGATCATGCATGAAATTGGTCCACAATTGATTTAATTCGTGGCTAAGATTATTTGTTAGTAAATAATGGATGGTTAGATGGAAGATTGCATGAAATCATTGGCAAGAGGTTGCACATGAATAGGTAATTTGGAGAGAACTTATAAATACAAGTTTATCTCATTACCTCAATTAATTCATTATTTTCTCATGCAAAATTCTCTCTCCATAATTCTCCACGAAATTTCCTTAATTCTTAAGATTAGTTTTAGTTTTCAGAGATCATCTTCTCAAGGAAACTAAAGAAAAGTTAGTAATTGGATTCTAAACCCTATTGGAGATTGAGAGGCTAGCTCTTCTCTCTCCAATCTCGTTTAGAGTTTGGTGAATACTCGGAGGCAATCCACCGGGAGATTCGACCGTCAACGCGACTCCGGATCTTCAAGAGATTTTAGAGAACCTCTAGGTATGATCCTCTTTACAATTGTTTGTTCTAATGCATGTTAAATAATTAGGACAAACAAATGCATGTCTTTATGAAAATCGAAGAAAATATGAATGTTACGATCCTATATGTTTATAAAATTTCGAAAAATATATACATGTAATATGGCACGAAATCCAACATTATCCTCCTCCTTCTTGGGACAAGTCTATCGAGAGCTTAAAATGCGCAGCAAGAGGAATTCTTTCAGACTTGACACCTTCAATGCCAAAACGATGCAAGACCTTCTCAATATATTGCTGCTAGGAGAGAAACAAACTCTTGCATTTACGATCACGACGATTTTCCATACCTAGAATTCTCTTCGCTGAACTGAGATCCTTCATCTCGAACTCTGCCTTTAACAACATTTCCAGCTCAAATATTATAGACTTGTCCTTAGCTGTAACCCACATATCATCTACATAGAGTAATAACAAAATAAGAGAGTCATCCGGAAATACCTTTCGGTAAACATTGCAATACTTTGATCTGCTGTAACCATGTCCAACCATAAAAGAATTAAATCTTTTATACGATTGTCAAGGCGATTGCTTAAACCCGTAAATCAACTTTTTCAGCAAACATACCTGATTCTCTTTACCCTCGACCACAAAGTCCTCCGGTTGGGGCATATAAATCTGCTCCTCTAATTCTCCATATAGGAAAACGGTCTTCATATTAAGTTGTTCTAACTCTAATCATGAATTGCAACCAAACTCAACAAAACACGAATAGAACTATGCTTCACAAAGGGTATACATGGCAATCGTGTCGTGTCGTATACTTTCGTGTCGTATTTTTTTTCGTGTATATTACCCATTTTGACTATACACGAACACGACACAAAATAAATTCGTGTACCAATATAGGCTACACGAACACGACCGATCTAGGTTCGTGTAAACACGACACGAACCCGGAAATACACGAAAAAGATATTTAATTTCGAAAATCAATAACTGATTTTGTTACGTGACAAAACAAAATTTGTCAATCTTCACGAATAAAGGCTTCATGGCCAAGGGATGAGCTATTTGAGATCCCTCTGCTGAGTATTTATAGGTGGGAAGGAGAGTGAAAATTGGAATTTCACCGATGTGGGATTAAAGTTTCACACAACTGAACCTCGTTTAACATATATTATATTAAATCGAGAACAATAAATTATCAACCTCGTGGGCTAGTGGAGTGGTTAGCTGCTGGTAGTCTTCTCTTGTAGACGCAAGTACGAGTCTTGCTAGCCCATTTTTTTTATGGATTAAAAATTTTATTGAAAAAAATATCTGTTACGGTGTGAGTCTCGAACCCGAGGCCTATCGTGTTATAGGAGCCGACCTTACCATTGCGATAACACGCATAGTTGTATGGGTTTGTGGTCATAATAATAATATCGTGTATATTTGGGTATTTTCGTGTACACGGATTCTAGACATGAAAACGACACGAATTTTTTTCGTGTCTCATATGTGGTACACGAACACGACACGAAACACGAAAACTCCTGACCCAAACACTATTTTTTCGTGTCGTGTTTTCGTGTCAAATTGCCAGGCCTAACAAAGGGTGAGAAAATATTACTATAATCCACACCCTCCACCTGGCTAAAACCACGAGCAACTAATCGATCTTTGTACCTCACATCTGAGGAACCCTCGATTTTCTTCTTGAAGACCCATTTGCAGCTAACAACCACTTTTCCTTTTGAAAGTGCTACCAACTTTCAAATTTGGTTCTTATGAAGAGACTCAATATCTTCATTCATTACACCCACCCAAGCAACTGAATCGGGTGCCAAAATTGCCTCTGAATATTTGCTCGGCTCACCAGAGACTCCATTATCTTTAGTTGCAGTCAGAGTATATGCAATGACTGATTCAACGTATATAAATGGTTTCTTGGTCAGTCGCCTTTCCCAACGCCTCTTGGAAACAAATACTCTTCATCTTCATCAGACTTCAAACTCTCCACTTGTGTCACATCGGAGTCCTCATCAACATTCACTACCGGTTGCTCCACCTGAACTGGAGCACCATTTGACACAGGAGTCGAAATAACAGTGTTTTTCCTGAAAGGTAACATAGCAACCTCATTAAAGACAACATTTCTTTCAACCATGAGCTTCTGAGATTCCTTACATCACAAACGATAACCCTTCACACCTAATTCGTAGCCAAGGAATATACACTTCGACGACCGAGCATTAAACTTTCCTTGATCTACATGTGCGTACGCTGGACAACCGAAGACCCTCAACTTGGACAGATCTGAAGCTCTACCTGACCAAACTTCTTCTGGTGTTTTCATATCCAAAACGGTGTGAGGAGAATGATTCACTAAATAACAAGCGGTACACACTGCTTCTGCCCAAAAATCCTTAGTCAGGTCAACATTCAGAAGCATACGTCTAGCTCTCTCCAAGAGAGTTCGATTCAAATGTTCCGCTACTCCATTCTGTTGTGGTGTATGACGAACGGTTCAGTGTCTTACAATTCCTTCACCCTTGCAAAAATCGGTAAAATCCGAGGAACAAAACTCGAAACCATTATCCGTCCTTATAATCTTAATCTTGTTCCCTGTTTGATTTTCAATTATTACCTTCAAGTGTGGAAAATTCTGAAACACATCACTCTTTTGTTTCAGAATATAAACCCAAGTCTTCCTGGAGAAATCATCAATAAATGTGAGCATGTAGCGAGCTCCACCTTTTGATGGAACCTGTGAGGGTCCTCATAAATCAGAGTGGATATAATCTAAAGTGGTCTCGGTGGTGTGTTTCGCTGTGGAGAAGCTAACTCTCTTTTGTTTTCCCAATACACAATATTCACAGAAGTCTAGACTGCCGATTTTCTGACTTCCAAACAAACTACGTTTGTTCAACACTGTCATGCCTTTCTCGCTCATGTGCCCCAACCTCATATGCCATAGTTGGGCATTTTCCTCACCAGAAAATGATGATGCCACAACAATGTCACCCACCATAATTTCCTCACGAGACGTGTCCAGACACTTTTGTCCAGGACGTCCAGAAATAGAAACGGTCGACCGATTGAGAACGCCGCGTCGACCAAAAAACGCCAGACACTTTGTGCTGCACGTCAAGCTGCAATACCAGTTGACCAAACTTGTTCCCCGGTAGACTGATTGTTTGTTTTCCCACATAAATACTTAATTCACGTATTCAAGGTAAACAACAATACATTTTTTTGATAAATACACTGTTGGCTTATTTAAATGGACACTCTTGATGCTCATTTGTCTTTCCATTATGAACAGTTTACTTGCTTGTGGTGTGGTAGTCGGAAGGAAATGATTTGAAGGTAGAAATTAAAATTCCTGAGGTGAGATATTGATATCTGTCTTATTTGTTAGTGTTGGGGAAATTCCTGAAGATTGGGAACAATCTGCCCAAACCATAAAAATCAGGGAGCAACTTAAAAATTCTTCAGTAAAAAAAGGCAAGCTCTGCTTTATTTATGCAATTGATAATTTGTTCAACAAAAACTTCAGTTGAAGACTAATATATGGGCAAAAAATTAGTCGTGTGCTTATTACACGTCTGCATCAGTTCTATAAGACTAAATAACAATTTAGAATTTCAAAATCAAGAAACTGAGGTGGTGATCGATAATTAGATGTGTAGACTCAATCTTGTGTGCGCCGTGGGTATTCTGAACGTGGGTATTCAACGAAAAAGGTATGTATGCACATCAAACGTGGCCAGAGTGTTAGGATATGAAACTCTTTGAAAGATGCATTTATATGAATGTATGTACATGCAGTTAGGACAGTTGGACATACTTTTCAGAAAATTTATATATATAATTCCATTATTAGCCAAAGTCTGAGATTCCAGTTAGGTGTTACACATGTACCTACAACTGTGCTTCATGTTGTAACGTCTCGAAACAGCGGAAGATTTAAAATTACAAAATAACCAACATAACAGACAACTCACGCGGGAACGTCACTAATATATAAATATATAAATCCGGGTGCACCCAAAATACAAGGAGTTTTCCAAAAGAAATACGACTACAATACTGACACAATGGAATAGAATACAAGTAGTCGTACGGTCTAGCAACTGCCGAAGAGGATCCGACTCCAAAGCGCTCCGTCCTCGGTCACCACCCACCCGGACCTACTGCGATCCTGAAAAAGATGCAACAACAATGCCTGAGTTTCCAGAAGGAAACCCCGTACGCCAACTCACCTATATGCATGCATCACATAATGAACCTATCATACTAGTAGCATGTCATGGCATCAACAGAAATGGAAAACAGTTCCCCCGAAGGGTAAAACAGGACATCAGTCCGACAATCAATCATCGGGTCTCCCGAAGAGACCTACTGCAGGCACATGCAGTCTAGCAGCCCGTGACATCGCACCCCCCACGCGCGGCTACACTACTCAAGGGTTCGGCATGGAGCCTCTGTCACGTCTACGCGCCGATAGAAACAGATCTGTAAATCTCAGTGGTCGGGGCCACAGGGACCAACGGGGCCGTCGCCCGGAAGGTATAACAACATCATCTCGGTAGGTGCCCAGCCGAGGAAAACAACATAGCCGGTACAGCCTCGGCCCAACAATCATCATCGCCGGCACAACCTCGGCGGCATCACCGGCACAGCATCGGTGGTCCATCACAACGTCCGGCACAGCATCGGACGGGTCCAGACCGAAGTCTGCCAGGTCATCGGGCTCCTCGAGCCGCGAACACCAACCGCGCTGCTATAAAAGCAGGGCAGCGACCTCCGTAGCCCGTGGGCCGGTAGTCACCTCACCCAACGCCAGTTGCGTGCCCGCACAAACAACAACACTGGGATCCGCGATCCCTCAGGCCTGCTACACTACAATAAGTCCAATCAATCCATCACATTAGTCACGCTCCATATATGGAAGTGACGCGTCCCGAACACCCACACTCTTCCCAACGACGGTCCCTGGGCAGACACGCGGAACGCGCCTACCGTCACCTCCCGGCTCACGCACAAGGCGAGGACACGGGTTTCCGTGGACAAAGTTGGCGTTCAAAAAGGGAACCAGGAATTCTGTCCTAGGCCCAAACGGTCGACCGGAAGAGGTGATTCGGTCGACCGGTTCCAGAAAGGAATCGGTCGACCGTACTCCTAAAACGGTCTACCGCTGCGCTCATAACAGAACCCCCCAACGGTCGAACAAGGTCTAAAACCGGTCGACCGAACGAGGTCAAAATCCGGAGTCTGGTCAACATTCAATTCAACTCTATCGGTCGACCGACTCAGGGGTCTCGGTCGACCGAAAACAGACAGGGTCAACCTATTATTCTAAGTCATATAATCGGTCGAACGCGAACCTCCAACGGTCAAACAACATACAATCGGTCGAACGCAATATACAAACGGTCGAACAAATCATGCAATTCTACTCAGTACACTTAAGTTCCGGTCGAACACAACAAGGACCGGTCGACCGACAACAGGTAGAAAAATCCCAACTCACCAGCAATAATGCACTACCGGTCGACCGCCCCAAGGCATCGTTCGACCGGTGAAGGTTAAAGTCGGGCAAACAGTGCTCAAACGGTCGACCGCCCGAAGGATCCGGTCGACCGTTGGTCGTCTTCAACCTCGCGCCAGCCGAGGTTTTACGAAGAACGCGTCGCCGGAGAGGTCTCCGACCTCCCCCGACTCGACCAACGCATCCCTCCCATGAGGGTCAACAAACAAACCACACTAAGGAGCGACATACCTCAAATGAAGACAACGAAACGCCGGAGCAACGCTCACGCCTCCGTCCTCCTCACGCGCGTCCTCCTCCCCGCGACGACCTCCTCACGCCGGAACCTCCGAGCCTTCTTCCTCCTCTGGTCGCCGGACAGAAAAAGGAGAGGGAGTGAGAGAGAGCAAGTAAGGGAAAGAGAGAGAGAGAGAGAGAGAGAGAGATACACTTAAATAACCCAACACCCCATCACCTCACCCTCACCCTACACCATCACCCTACACCCCAACCCATACTTCCCATCACATCCACCACTCCTTCCTCCATCCCTATGCAAACCCCTCTTCTAACCCAAATTAACCCTAATCCGGGTTTAGGGACATAACACATGTACATGCGGCAAATTTCCCAGACTGAAAAAGCAAAACAGTTGCCAACAGATCGAGGTGTAGTTCAACCGGTTCTGGAAAATGCATCGCTTCAAGAAGGGAACGTTTCGAGCCCCAGTTCTAGAGGTGTGTAAGATTGTCAAAATCTCAAAAAAAGAAAAGAAAATAAAATAAAAGCAAAATCGTTAAAGAAATATAGGGGAAGATAAAATGGAAATTTCATGAGTAAAATATTTGAAATGGTCAAAAAGAGTGATAGAAGGATGCAAAAGAAAATGTTAGTTAAATTGGAAAGTATACATATTACAAAATTATGTTTCGTTGAATGGCATTTAAGATATCTGTTGTTGTTTAACTTGAATATGTGTTAAAAGTATTTGTGGGATAAAACAAACATTCGGACGACCGGGAACACACATGGGAGTTGGGCAAAAGTACTTGTTGATTTTCGGTCGACCTAAACTTAAGGGTTCGGTCGACCGGACACACACGAGGAGCTGGGAAAAATGTGTCTGTTGATTTTCGGTCGACCGGAACTTAAGTGTTCGGTCGACTGAGTATGCACTCGAGCAAACAGGAAAAATGTCTGTCCATTTTCAGTCGACCTCTACTTAAGGTCTGGTCGACCGATGGAACCTGTTTCGCGCTACGGTTAGAAGATCGGTCGACCAAAGCACCCGTTCGGTCTTAAGGTTCGGTCGACCGATGGAACTTGTTTCGCGCTACGGTTAGAAGATCGGTCGACCGAAAGACCCAGTCTTGCCCACGATTTGCACATTTCTCCACGCGATTTTGGTGCAATTTATACTTGTTTTGGCCTACTATATAAAGTCAATTTCGTCCCCATTTGTTATAGAGAACAATTAGATTAATTGTTATTACTTTGCATTCTTGAGAGAAAAGAGAGAGTGCATCCTTGTTGATTCGGTGAGAGTAAATTTAACCGGGTATTCTCGCCGGTTGTTCGTGTTTCCTGTAAGCCTCTCATTGTAATACGTTTTTCTATAGTAGATTTGGAGGTGTGTCATCCGTGGTTTTCCCCGCATTGAGTTTCCACGTTAAATCTTGCGTGTTTTGCGTGGTTTGGTGTTTTGGATTTGCAATTGTGATTTTTCTCTCCATTGGATTTGTTATTTTCGATTCCGCTGCGTACTTGGAATTGGTTTTAATTCCTAACAATATCTTAAGATTTTAAAAACTTGTAACTGCAATTGATCCCATTATTTATATGAATAACATGGAGGTTTATATAAATGATTTACTTACATTTGCTAGTTTGTACAACGTGGAGGACAAAGTTGCCAGGAAGAAGATGCAGAGAGACATTGGGATGGTTAGGCATCTATTTCTCTTCATCACAGCTACAATATTGATGCAATTGGCATTTGTTTTTCTTGTTCAAGCCCGATCAACTTTAGGTACGTACGTCTTCTATTGTAAATTTTAAGAGTCTATTGTCGGGTTGGGCATGTACCCGAATTTCGCTTTTCTAAAAATGTTTGACATATTCGATAAAAGGAAGGTCTGCAATGAGAAGATTATATAAGTTTCTCTATAAATCTTTGATTCAAATATGGTACCTACATGAACCCAAACAACATTCCCACGATAGAGTTCTTCAAAATCTCCTCAGAAGCACGCTTACACAATAATACCAATCCAAACTTAGATTGGACCAATTTCTAGTGTACTAAGTTTTTGTTTTTTAATTCTCTACCCTCGATCAAGAATTCAAGTTAAGATATGGATTATTTTCCACTATATTCTTGATAATTTGCTTCTGTCAATCACTAAGTAGTAGTTTACAACTTAATAACCATCTAAATCCCACAATGATGACAGGATACCAACTTCACGTTTTAAAATATGCAATTATTTTGTATCATACCTTATTTCAATGAATTTCTTGTCTCATAATCTACCTGAGTAATTTATTTTCACCCTAGCATGGTGATATTTTTTTTAAATAATTTACTATCTAGGTATTTTTATTCTTTTGTATCATACTCAAGCAGTCAAACTAGCTAGGTAACTAAATTTTGAGTTTTAGCTTTGCATGCAGCTAAAAACACAATTTCTTTAGCTCTCACCATTACGTTTAGAGACCAATATTTATGAAAAACAATTTTTCTAATGGATAAAATATCAAGTTTACGATGGGTAGCTCATAAAACTCTGCGCGCAAGATTTGAAATGTATAACCTAATAATTGGTAACATATATGGAGTGATTATGAGTAGTTATGGTTTCATTTGCCAAAATAAGTAGCTGAATAGGTAACATGTGGAGTTATTTTTCGATAGTATGTTCATCTCAAAACCAATTAATTAATTGGTATCTGACAAATTAATACGAGTATATGGAACATCCTTTCTTTCCTCCAGGTTTCATAAACATTGACTGTGGCACACCGAAAGGCCAGACTTCCGTCGACAGCGAAACCAACATAACCTACGTTTCTGATTCAAGCTACATAGAAACTGGTGAGACCTACACCGTAGCATCCCGTTTCCTAAAAATTGGAACCCTCAAATACCTAAACACTCTTAGAAGCTTCCCTGATGCAATCAGAAATTGTTACACAATTAAACCAATAGTCGTGGGTGAAAGGTACTTATTAAGGGCTATTTTTCTGTTTGGGAAGTATGACGGGAAAAACAAGCTACCAGAGTTTGATCTTTACTATGACATTTACTTTTGGAGCTCGGTTTCGTTCACCAATGCCGCCGATTATAGTTGGTATGAAATTATTGTGGCTGCTACGTCGGATTATATATCGGTATGTCTTGCGGACAAAGGCTTGGGGACACCTTTTATTTCTGCTATTGAGGTGAGGCCTCTTGGAAACAACATCTACGCTCAAGTGAACGCCTCCCAATCTTTGGTCCTCTACCGTAGGGTTGACTTTGGAGGAACTCATGACCTACCCCTCAGGTAGGTGGCTAGCAACATATATAGATTTTCTTAATTTGGATCTATATCGATTAATTGATTAAGTTACTTGTTTTGTAAACATTATGCATGCCACGATATATTTATGCTCGTTTTATTATGAGAAATCAGGTACCCGTATGACGACTACGACCGGTATTGGCCTTCTCATACCCCTGATCTAATTGCCGGTAATATAGGTGGGTGTGAGACATTGACCACTCCGAATCTTGTCACCCCCAACGGCACAAACATGTATCTACCCCCATCAAAAGTCATGCAAACAGCAATCACTCCAACATCAGAATACGAAATGTATATTTCTTACACTGGCTTGAAACTTAACGAACCAAGTGCTACTGACTATTATTTCATGATGCACTTTGCGGAACTCAAACCACCGGATGAAACCTTTAGGGAATTATATGTTGAATTTAACAATTACGGTGACATATCTGGCTATATAAAGTTAGATTACCTCAAAAGCTTCACGTCGTTGGCAAGTAAACCCTTCGTTCCTGGAGTGTTAAATTTTACCCTTCACGATACTGACCTGTCAGTGAGATATACAATTCTTAATGCCATGGAAATTTACACTTCCCTAAACATGATTGCACTATCTCCAACTCAGACAAAAGATGGTACGTACTTACGTTGAAAATGACTACACTATTTATTAGGAGCTTATATTCGATCATTTGGAATATTCTGACTTAATATTTTGTTTCGTTGAAACACAGTTAGTGCCATGATGAACATCAAGGACTACTACAAGGTGCAAAAGAACTGGATGGGTGATCCTTGTGCTCCAAAGTATTTTGTTTGGGAGGGATTAAAATGCAGCAATAATTATGGCACTCCTCCGAGGATCATATCAGTGTAATTTACAAAAAAAATATGCAAAAAATCCATTTTCCAAGTGCATACTTGAGAATGTAATATCTGATCTTGACTTGATGTATTATTTGCAGGAACTTGAAGTCAAATGGATTGACCGGTGAAATAACTTCTGCCTTTGCAAACCTCACAAGCCTTGAATACTTGTAAGGAGTACCCATTGATTTCTCAAACTAAAAATAGTCCATTTTTAACTCCGGCCAATTTGATAAGTGTGATGGAGGTTTGCCCCTTAATCTGTTGTTGCGATGATGATTGGATTGGTTATTCTCTCTTCGTTTGATTGAATCATGCTCGATTTCTATAGTTTTACACTGATATTTATATAAAATGAATGTGTTGATTATGTAGGGACTTATCGAAGAATGAATTAGCCGGTGATATTCCGCAATTCCTTGAAGAGCTCAAAAATCTTAAATACTTGTACGTATACTAAATGCTAGCAGAGTTTTGTCAACTGAACTTCAAGTTACCACAAAAAAATTTTCGTTGGTTTTGATTATTAATCAATCTTGTAGGAATCTGTCGTACAACCATCTTACCGGCGAAATTCCTAGAGGATTGGTGGCACGTTCCAAAAAGGGGTCGCTAAGATTAAGGTTTAGTACTCAAATTGATTGATTAATTTATATAATATATGGTATCGTTCAAACCAAACAATGAAATTATAAATATCTGATGCTACTTATTTTTAGTGTTGAAGGTCAAGTACCAAAAAGTTCAGGGGGAATCAATATGGAGCTTGCAGTAGGGGTGGCGGCGGCCGTTTTCGTGCTCATAGCAATTATCCTATTCTTTCTTTGGAGACGTTGGAAGCGAAAGAAAGGTACATATGTTTCTAATTTTAATTAACTGGAGAAATATATATACCCTATATATTATTTATTTTATTCTTCTAATCTAGAAATACATGAAGAAATTATATATGATGATATATAAGACTGGATATTTCTTTCTTTAATACTAATTAAGTACACGCTTGAAATTTAAAGTGTAAGGACGGTGGCTTGGTGGAGGGCACATTTTACCTTTAAAAAAATGTGTTGATATATCTATTCATCGGTAAAGCAGTAAAGCACATGTGATGCAACTCTTGGAGTAAGGGTTTCATATGTTAAGTGCGCATTGTATTTACTATTATTTTGCATCACAAAAGCTTCTAATTCTTCATTGTTCTTTAGATGGTTAATTATCATCACTTACCAGTTTTATTCACCCTTGTATCAGTTTTCATTCTACTACCTGTTTTAACCGTTAATACAACCTTAAGTGGATCGATTTTGTTATAATAAGACCATAGAAACTTGACTTTGCAACTTTGGCTCAGTTACCGGCACAAGGATTTTTAAAAAAACTAAGATTTAGAATGTACATATAACTAAAAGAGTTTTGATCACAAAGTGAATATTGGTGATCCAAGATATTCAGTTTCTTGTAATTTAGATCGTTATTATCACCAAATCTTTTATACTCTTATAGACCCGCAGGGACAACCTGAAAATCGTGGTGAATCTACTGCAAATGATTCTTCTCCTCGATCCGAAAGCACGCAATTCACATATGGCCAGTTAGAGAGAATTACAAAAAAGTTCTCAAACAAAATCGGTGCAGGACGTTTTGGTGTTGTATATTATGGAGTTCTCGATAAAAATATTAAAGTAGTAGTGAAGATGCTTCATCAATCTGCAGCCCAAGACCCAGAACGATTCATCAATGATGTATGTGTTTTTATATATTGTAGTCCTCGTTGGTATACCAAAATCCAAACATCTAGTTAGAGCTACTTTGTAATCATACAATATCATTGTCGTTGTTAATTAGTGAAAGTATAAACAGTACCAAACCATACCATGTCCTTTTTTTCTGAATCAATCGACCACTTCATCATCTTTTAATAAATCTTGCATGATATACGTACTGTAATTGGAGGAGTATCTCTTACTGTTCTTTTTTCTTTTTTTTTGATCTGTAGGCTCGAATCGTGACTGAGATAAATGAAAAGAATTTGCTTACTCCTATTGGTTACTGTCCGGATAAAAAACATCTAGCTCTTGTCTACGAATACATGGAAGGTGGAAATTTACAAGATTATATCTCAGGTTAGCGTGTGTGTGTGGATTAAGTTTTTATCAAATAATATAAATGAGATGAACTGTATATGCTGAAATTACCCATAAAAGAGAGCAAAAGACATTAAGATCAATAGCCAAAACAATTATAACTAGTCAATTATTAATGGATTTGTTTCCATAAGTGATGGTCTTTGATTCCTCAACTATTATGTGATTAACATTTCAATATTTAGATAATTTCATGCCGATATCATGTCAATTGGATTTCTATAATGTCACGGATCAAAAAATAAAAAAATAAAAAAGATTTCTATAATGTCTAAGGCTGCATATGGGATCTACAATGGATGCTTATAGCGTCTTATGATACAGACAATGTCGGTCATGAACATGGCAAAAGGAAAGTTCTTCTGTGGGCTGATCGACTTTCTATAGCTGAAGAAATTGCAGAAGGTTCTTGTTATGAACTACTAGACATTGCCATAATAGTAATTTTCATTCCTTAATTTGATTGGTGTTTGTCGACCAAAACATAAAATGTTGTGATTTGCAGGACTTGAGTATTTACATAAAAAACACATGATTCACGGGGATGTAAAGCCAGCAAACATTTTCTTAACTCAATCTTTGGAAGCAAAGGTTGCGGATTTTGAACTGTTGAGGAATTTCGAAAGCGAAAATGCTGCTTCACCATCAAATATGGTGATGGGAACTCATGGCTATCTTGATCCTCGGTAAGCAAACATGAACCTGTAGCGACATTATCATATTTAGCACCAACTCAATTATTTCGCTACGGTTTATATGTTTTGTTTTTTGTTTTTTTGGGGGTAGATATGATGGTATAAATCAACTGGACGATAAAAGTGACGTGTACAGCTTCGGTGTTCTTCTCCTGCAAATTATATCGGGCTCACCTGTATATCTTAATAATAATAACACCCACATAAGCCGTTGGGTTTTCATGGTTAAAGAAGAGAACAGGGCAGAATTGGTTGACCCAAACCTCGAAGGGCAGTTTGACATCAACATCGTCAAAAAAATATTCGACTTAGCATTGAGATGTAGTGCAACTCAATCCCAGGAAAGGCCAACTATGACTGAGGTGGTACAAATTTTGAAGACATTCAAAGGGTATTGGGTGGTGAATCCTCCTGCGTGACTTTCAGCGGCTTTCTACTTCGAACTGTTTGGCAGTGAATTTATCTTGTGGTGGTGATAAGTGAGTTTGATCCTGATTTTATTTGAAAAGCTTTTGATGTAATATGTATGATTCAAAAACAACTATTACTTAAATTGATCCTCAAGTTGGCACAAGATTTGCTGCCTCTCGACCCGAGTCCTCATACATTTTTTTCAAAGCATGATCTTTACCGAAGTCATTTTCCTATGGTTCTTCTCCATATTCCTGTCTCTTAAGATTGGAGTACAGACTTCAGTTTACCACTTCCACCTGTATAAAATTGTAGATGTAACTTACACCAGAATTTACAATAACATTTTATTACGTAAACAATCTAACATTCGGCAGTAGCATTGAATGGGCCAATATATGAGCACAAACGATGATGATACGCATGATAGAATATGAAACTTAATTATTTAAGGCATAATTAGTGACCAAAAAAAAAGAGGTCAACCAGTTGGCAATTACCAGTGTAAATGTAAATTAAATAGGTGATGCAAGTCTTCCACCATCAAAAATTAGCTCAGCATAATCTCGTGCACCAAACAGTGACCTTGGGGATCACTTCTACAACCCGTTCTAAGGTTGAGCCAAAAAACAAAATAATTTACATGACTAAATTCCTGTACTGTTATTTTACACCCCTTTCTGTAGTCTGCATTAGTGGATCTTAATTGCATGACTTTTGTTTCCCCCTTTCAGCACATAAATTATCCATGTTCAAATCTTGCATGTGTCCCTCCATGTCCTTCTGGTTTGTTGGCACATCGATGGCAAGAATGAAGAGGCAACTTGTTACGCGCATCCTCTTTAGACCAAGAAAATCGCTTCGTACGAAGACTGCTAGCCAAACTCCATGATGTCTTCAAAACATTCTCAGTCTTCCAGACAAGATGTAACATTCCGAAACAACGAAAATTTAAAAATTTAAACCATCAAGAGACAATCAGATAAAACTCGTCAACGAGAATGTTACTCATATAAATCAACAGTCGGTACACCAATAATACAACAGAGTTTGTCAAAAGACACGTTGGGAAAATGATGTTTAATATAATTCGTGAACATTTTTTCAGAAAAGTTGGTAGATTGTATTACATCAAAGATAATTGGTCGATGACACATGAACTTTTTTTACGAGGTTTTATTATTATTATAAGAGATGGCACAAGAATTATTATTATTATTATTGTTATTTTGAGATTTAAGGCAAATGAAACTTTTTTTTTCTTTCGAATAAACAAATGTAACCATTTTTTTGATTTTTTTAATGAATCTTTAATTAACAAATGTAACCATTTTTACATATGTGGTTAAAATGTTAAATCACTGTTGCAGTCTGCACACAACCTGTCAAATCTATTGTAAGTTGTCATTATTACAACAATACTACAAAAGACAGGTACAAGTAATCATGACGACCTCGAAGATTCCGAAGATGATCCTTGCCCCAAAATGTGTGCGTCCGCTGTCACCACCCAACAGAACCTACTACGGTTTTGAAACATGAATCAAACAACGATGCCTGAGTTTCCCACTAGGAAACCCCGTATGTCAAGCTTGCCTATATGAATGCAACAGTACGATAAATGAACCTATCATACTAGTAGCATATCATATCAACATCTGCAATGCATCAAATCCCTCCAAGGGTAAACAGGACCTTAGTCCAACAACACAAGGACCCTCAAAGGTCAACAAGGACATCAGTCCATCAACAACAGCGGGTCTCCACGGAAACCTACCGTAGGCACATACGGTCTTACAGACAGTACGCGACGCACCCCCACACGCGACTACTCGAGCCAAAGGGATCGGTGAGAGCGTCTGCACCACCTTGGCGGAGCCGCAGCCCGGTTGGTCAACATCCCAAGATAGGTGCCTAATCGGGGATCATCACCGGAACAACATCGGCGGCATCGCCGACACAACATCGGCGGTACAACATACGTCCGACACAACATAAGACGACACAACCACAAGCCGGAACATTGTCGGCACCATCATCGCCGACAAAAACCTCGACGGTATCTCCGGCACAACCTCGGCGGTACAAAATACGTCCGACACAACATCGGACGGGTCCAGACCGTAGTCTGCAGGGTCATCATGCTCCACGAGCCATGCGTCAACACGCATTGGGATCCGCAATCCCTCATGTCTGCTACTCTACAGAGAGTCAAGCAACTACACGTCACACCACGATCAATCATGGAGGTGGCGCGACCCAAGTGTCCACACTCTTCCACACGACGGTCCCTAGGAAGGCACGAGCACGTACCCGCTGTCACCTCCTGGCTCACGCTCTAAGCGAGGACACGGGTTTCCGTGGACAGAGTTGACACAACACAAGGACCAGGAATTCAGTTCTGCACACAAACGGTCGACCGAAAAAGCCTAACCGGTCGACCGTCCCCAATAGGTTCGGTCGACCGAAAGTCTACAACGGTCGAACTATTTTGCACATCACTTAAGTCCAAATGGTCGGACAACAGTTTAAAATTGGTCGAACGAATACGAGGTCAAAATCCGGAGTTGGTCAAAATCATACAAGTCTATTCGGTCGACCGACTCAGGGGTCCCGGTCGACCGAAAACTACTAGAGTCATCCTAATAGTCTACGTCATATAACGGTCGAACAATATATTGAAATTGGTCGAACAACATGCAATATTACCAAGTACACTTAAGTTCCGGTCGAACCAACTGCTAGGAACGGTCGACCGAAAACCAATAGGAACCCTCCAACTCACCCGCACACATGCAACCGGTCGATCGCCACGTGGCATCGTTCGACCGATGTTGGTTAAAGTGGAGCAAAACAGTAAAACTGGTCGACCGCCCAAAGGTACCGGTCGACCGTTGGTCGACAGCAACCCCGCGCTTGCCGAGGATTTTACGTCGTTTTCACGTCGCCGGCGAGGTCTCCGACCTCCCTCGACCGACCACCACTTCCCACCAACGTGGGGAACAACAAAACCAAACTACAAGCCAACATACCTCTTCAAAGTGATCGACGACGCCCGCCAAAGAACTCAAGAAACCACCTCCGGTCCGCAACCGCACGCACGCCGACCTCCACAGCTGGCCGACGGAAAAGAGAAGAGAGTGAAGGTGAGAGAGAGCAAAAATAGAGAGAGGAAGAGAGAGAGAGATGTTTGTATTTAAACCCAACACACCCCCATCACCTCACCACCCCTACACCATCACCTTACCCAACGCCCACTGTTCACGCCTCCTCTTCTCTTCCCCATGCAAACCCCCACTAATCATGGGATTAGTCCACTAACCAAGATCAGGGTCCTAACACGAGAGATGAGGGTCTCATCATCCTTGTACTCAAGAGGCTCTATATCCAGAAGAGCGGATGGTGACATGCACGCACGACGGCAACCAGTGTGAAACCAGCTATGAGAGGGGAAGGTGTCGTCATCCGCTTCATTGTTGTGAGAGGTTCAGGGAACTCATTTTTCGACATATCCTTGGTCTGGTGGATGGTAACAACACAGAAAAGGCAACCAACTATGTTTGCGGCAAGGGTACCTTAAAAGCACGGTTTTAAAAACCAAACCGGACCGGACGGTTCGACCCGGTCGGACCGGGAACCGATGGTTCGGCGGCCGGTTCACCCAAAAAATCGATCCCTAGTCGAACCGTTCTGAACCGGGTCGGACCGGGTTGGATCGGGTGGTCGGACCAGACATAATGTTTTTTCAAATTTTCTTAATTTTTTTAAAATAAGAAAATATGAGGATTTTAGATTCTTAATCCAAATATTACTTTCTCTAATTCTTATTCAAGTAACTTTGTCGAGTTAAGTAAAGATAACAAATTTGTTGAGTTAAGTAAACATAACAAATTTGCTGAATTAAGTAAATTGTGATTAATATCATGTATTATATTTAATGTTTGGTATGTATATATTAAATAGTTTTACAGAAATCAGTTCAAACTGGTCCGACCGTTAATATTTATTCGGTCCGGTCCAACCAACTTCGGGTCTTAAAATGATGACGTCATGCTGACGTCATCAACGGTTCGACCGTGGTTCGATGACCGGTTCGGTTCTGAAAACCTTGCTTAAAAGTAACCGAGTTAATTAGCAAATATGACGTCTTTTCCCTGGAGTTTGAATTGTTCGCCTTCAAGGGTATTTATCTCAAAGAACATGCTGTTGCCACAATTTTTGACCTTTTGAGTATCTGACATTATTTAGATCTCCATGATTTCCCTTATTTCCTGTTCGGTCTTATATTCAGGACATATACTAGTTAGCTATTATATTTGGCATTATTATATTCACCTACTTATATTTGGTGGCTTACACACTGAAATGATTCTGTCTTGGCAGGATAATGTTCATGCCCTGCTTAAAGTAGTTAGTGTGTAACGTCCTCAAACACAGCGGAAAATTTCAAATTTAAATCATACAATCAACGAGGACATTACGAAAAGAAATACACACACGGGTGCACCAACATATAATATATATATGTGAACGAGTTTACAAAAGAATGTGATTACATCAAAAGATCATATACATGAAATATACACAGGTAATCACAACCACCTCAAAATATAGGGAAGCAGGATCAGGTCTCGAGCGCTCCCTCCGCCGTCGCCACCCACCTAACGTCGCTCTCGGCCTGAAAGCAGACAATGAATGCCTGAGTTTCCAGGAGGAAACCCAGTATGCCAAACCCTAACACATATATGGACAGAATGAAATGTACAAAGAAATGTAAAACACCACAACTGATACACCCGCTAAGTTCCCGGGACCTCTCTCCCGGCCATAGCCCAACAACACGGGTCTCAAGGGTCCTCTCACCCCAACCCACCAACACACGTGCACACAAGGCACCGCCGGTCCAAAACACGGCCACACAACCCCCTCATTGCCTCAGTGTTACCGGAGCCACGGTTTTGCATCAATGTTACCGGAGCCACGGTTTTGCATCATTCGCCGGAGCCACGGCCACAATATCACAACCCACGTGTCACCACTAATCGCTATAGGGTCGGAATGTCTGTGTCGTCGCCCCAAAAGGGCCGGAGACCCGTTGTCTTCTAGCCAATCAATAACAACACACACCCACACAAAACAGTGTAAAACGGTCGAACAAAACATGGCTTCCGGTCGACCGATCCTCACCCAGAGAACTGGCCCAACCGAAAAACCCGCCAAACGGTCGACCGACAAAGGGATCCCGGTGACCGAAAAGCACCAGTAGAAATCCATTTTCGCAATCAACAGTAAAACGGTCGAACAACCGAACCCTATCGGTCGACCGAAAACAACCAGTAGAACTCACCCAGAGTCCTCACATCACGGTCGACCGAAACCACACTTCCGGTCGACCGGCCATTAAGTTAACTTAAACGTCGGTCGAACGAGTCAAACAGGCGGTCGACCGTTTAGATGGTCAACGCCCCAACCGACATACAACAGTACTTTCGGTCGACCGGCAAAGGGGTCCCGTTCGACCGAAAATACCCAGGACGTTTTCTCTCGCTAAAAATTGCACAACCGGTCGACCGCCCAAAAGGGCATCGTTCGACCGGTGCGAGGGATTCTGCCCCAAATACACTATAACCGGTCGACCGAACCAAAACACAGGTCGACCGTTTATAGTTCAGAAACGGCTGTGCAGGTCCGACGAGCCCGAAACGGCCTACCGTCGACCGCTCCCACTCCCACACTAACAATAGGTGAGCTTGAAAGCAAGTTTGACATACATTAAGGCTTGAAGAAGCCTTTGAAGAACGACGGCGAGCTTTTCCACGATAAACCCAAACTCCGGCGAACACAACGATCTCTACGACGACTCCGGCGAATCCAACACTCCGATCCTCGCCTCCGCCAACACCGAAGAACCACAGAGGGAGAGAGAGAGACGAGTCTAGAGAGAGAGAGTGAGTGAGAGAGAGATGCAAATGAGAGTGAGAGAGAGAAAACCAACTTTTATATACTTTTCTCCGACTCGATCTCAGCCGTCCATCTCAATCCATCACTAATCCTCTCCTAAACACAATTAGCACATAAGAAGGGTCTAATCAACGCCTAAAAGTCACAGCATCCTCCAGAAACATTTTGCAGTGGTACTAACATAGTGAGTTGCCTGATACAGAACTTCTCCTCCAGAAACATTTTGCAGTGGTACTTTCTTCTGTCTGGAGAGCAAAATGCCGATCTAATCAACGCCTAAAAGTCACAGCATCCTCACGGAACGGACTCTATCCCAATTAGTAACAAAGTTGCTAAATTTCTAAGAGAGAACTGTCAAAAGGATCAAGAAGACCGACAACTTTTGGGCAGTCAGCCAGGGGTTACGTCAGAAATTGACCTGGCAGAGATAATACTTGAGTTCCCGGATAAACTTGGTGAATCTGAATTTGCTTTTTGTTAAATTTGGTAATGTTTGTATTATGTTTTCTCCTGATTAATTGTGTTACAATTGGGAGAATATATATATGTGTACAAGGGAGATGTTGAGATGAATGAGTTGTTGCCTATTACAATAACATGTATGGAAGGAATGCTAGCTATCTAAGATGCGTGCTTGATGTGTTTCTTTTGGCTGTGATAACCGTTAAGCGTCTGAGCCATCTTTGTATTTCAACATTTTTCCATCTACAGTTAGTCTACTAATTTGCAATCCGGGTAGTCCAAAACAGGCAAATAAATCTGAAGAGCGTAAGGAGCATCTAAAATCTTCTTGCAGCCTTGCTGAGCGGCGATTAAGGTAATTGAGCTTTAGGGCTTTTCTTTGGTTTTCGTTCATTCTTACACTGGTGACCGGTCTTCCTGTCCTATATGTATATTTGTCCTGATGGGACACATCTTATATTTCTTTCAGCAATGTCAGTGCATCCAACTTATACTGTCAGTGTATCTACCTTTTTTGTAATACTCGTGTAGAATCACTTGTAACCTCATTTTATCTGAATGTGTGCAGGGTGGCATCTGAACCTTTCTTCGAGGGTCAACCTCAAAGCTGGGCATCTTCAGCTTTTCCTTACATTTGAGTCTGCGAGATCCCGACCTAGTTCTAAATCGCAAACGCTATGGAAACACAAGACTCCCGGTTCCACCAAATTTGCAAGATCCAAAGTGCCAAGGACCATGCAATTGGAAGATTCTCCTTCAATCCTCAGACCCTCAGATTCCACTTTATTTTCTGATGCAAGCTCATCTGATACCATTGATTACAGTTACGACCATTCAGATTCCTTCGACATGCTTCAGTCAGACATGTTTTTCCCCTTAAGTTTTTTATTTATATGAATTCAAATGGATTTGACTTTTGAGTCATATATAAACATAAATACTAATTAGTCTATACTAGATATTTGGAGCACCCACGGTGGGGCTCCATCCCACGATCGTGGGATTAATTTTTTTAATCCGCATTGTGTGGTGATTATTTTAATATTTGTTTAATAATGATGGACCCACTCATAATTAAAATTGAATAAAATAAAAAGAAATGATTGTATTATATTGTTTTAAAATGGATATATTTTAGAAAATAAAACTAATACATTTTTTAAAAATAACTATAATTCTTATCTCTTCGTGTTCTACGGATAGACACTCTTATTGTTATATAAATATTGTATTTCGAAATACTAAATTTTCAATAGTTAACTCAAATAGGACAACTACTAATGTTGAAACGTTTATATTCTCGTATTACACATTCAAACAGTAATATTTTCAAACATCTTTAAAAATTCATTCGCAACTATTATTTTTTTAGGGTTTATATTTTACAACTTCAACTTGCCGAGTATTATATTCTCAATTTTCTCTTTTCTAAAGATTTTATTTTCGATTTTTTTCCGTAAATTTTATTCTCAACTTTAACATTTGCAGAGAAATTGTTTCGTACTTTAACTTTTCTCTAAAATATATTCTTGCTTTCACTATTCTAAATCTTTTTTTCACAATAACTCTATATCTATGAATAAACATTTATTTTCTAACTTCACGCGTATTCACAAACTTTCATTTCTCTCAATTTTAATCATTATCTTGATTTTTTTTTGAATTGATTCACTAAATCCTATGAATAATCCACGTGGTCCAACACAGAGACAATTTTTTTTAGTAATATTGATATCCAATTTTAGTAATATTAATACATACATAAACAAGATAAATGATGATATATTACTTACTTAATTAATTAATTAGTAAAATGTAAGAAATAAGTTGGAGTAAAGAAAAGAGTTGATTTAACAGTATGATATTTTTATAAATAACATGATTGAGAACATGAAAAAGAGAAAAAAAAAGTAGATAAATGTTGTAAAGTGAAAAATTGACGTGTTATAAAGAATTTTTTTTGGCATAATTGTTATTTAAAGATCACGAGTACTTTTGAGTTTAAAACTTAAAAAAACGTACATGTACAGTTGTACAGAAGTTCAAATCTTCTGTGGTCGATGATGATACAGATCTCCTACCATCCAAACAGTGATATTTCTCTTCTTTATTCTTAGAGAATCTTTTAACTCAG
Source organism: Triglochin maritima (assembly GCA_963682175.1). Taxonomy (NCBI): domain Eukaryota; kingdom Viridiplantae; phylum Streptophyta; class Magnoliopsida; order Alismatales; family Juncaginaceae; genus Triglochin; species Triglochin maritima. Next base: position 3,255,961 of record OY821775.1, read on the forward strand.
GTTAGTAAGTTGGCGGGCGTTAATTATTCCTGCGCTAAAATATGAAGTTTAAGGTGGGCACAAACAAATAAAGGAGTGCCTCGTCTCGTAGGGCAATTTTCTTAAGTATCTTTGTCTTCGGAAAATATATAATCATTCATTTTCTGAATAATATTTTCAAAACTTTATATACACTACACCCTTCATTCGTTTGTGCCAAAAAATGTTTTTCTTTCTTTCCAGGGAACATGTGAAGCACTATAAGGATTTGCAACCTTTAGACTTTTCTGGACATGCAAATATGACTTCATAGTTTTTTAACTGAACGTTTTTAATTTTTATCAATGCTATGGATGGAATATTCCCACGAGTATGCATTTCACCAGTAAAAGCCTCAAGACTCGATCAAGCTCCAAATCAATCATTTGTTTTAAAACTGAGTAGCTGTACTAAACTTTTCTATTTCATTTAAATCGATTTAGAACTTTAAATCAATACTCAACCCGAATATAATCAAGTTGACCATCGTTCGCACACAATTACCTACAATTCCTCCACTTCGCAAGTTCTAATTTTTTTTTAGTGACAGCTCCTAAATATTAACGAATACATGCATGCATCTATTGGAGGATGGCCGTACCAAATTTGAAAGAATTACTTCCGAATACCATCTCATTATCATGCTCCTACGCTACTCATTTTGACCAATATATTTGGGGTCAACAATGATCATATTATGCAATATCGATTTTGGGATGCATTTTAATTGAAGCATGAAAAGGAAAAAAATGTAGATTTCACAACATATGTAAAATTTAATGAAAGATCGTGAAAATGAGGGATAGAACGATCAAGTAGGAATTTTTAGATGAAAATAGATATAAAAATTATGTTTAGTGTAAGGTTATTTTTAGAAGTTGAGCTTTTTTAGACCAGAACAGTGATTAGCACCTTTTCATATATTAATAGATACGACTCGGAACTTGTATAGTTTGTTTACATACATTTTGGTTGCATTCGTACGTTCATCAACTTTGTACACCAGTAGGATAAAGTTTGCCATAAGAAATATGAAGAGAGAAATTGAGATGGGTGTGTCTTCCTTTTTCCTCCTCACAATCACATTCTTGTTATTGGCAACTACTCACGTCCAAACTCAATATATCAACTTCAGGTAGGTAGCTTTTCAAGTTAAAGTGTATTATATAACATGTGTTTGACACTCAAATGACTGAAAATTAGACGTAGAGTTGAAGACATATATCACGAAAGGATTTAATTCATACAACAATAAGCTACGTACTACCATGATCTAGACGGGAATTAGGTGCGTTAATATATATATATATATATATATATATATATATATATATATATATATATATATATATATATATATATATATATATAGTAAGGATAGAATGAGTCCTGGACTCATTTTGTTTAAATGAGCTCCTCAAGATCTAACCATTCATCTTAATCTGAATAGTTGTGGGTGTTTTACTTTAAGTGGTGGTAATAAAGTAAATGTGATGGTCTTCCCAAACCCTTTAATCCACGTTACTAAAGAGAAACCCAATATTCTTCTTTCTATTTTCGTCATCCATTTCTCCTCACCCTCCAAACCGTAATTGTCATTCACTACCACGGATTCTGCAATACATCTTGCTTTTGTTTGGTTAGTTTTTGCAAGTGATTTCATTTTTTTATCCTGAATTTCGGTTATGATTGGTTTTAGTTTTTTGCACGAAATTTCGTTTTTGCTTGGTTTTTTTATGCTGATTTCATTTTTGTTTTGTTGTTTGCTGCTAATTACGGTTTTGTTTGGTTTTAAGTTTTGTTGTTGATTTCGATTTTGCTAGGTTTTTGTTGCTTATTTCGTTTTTTGTTTGGTTATTTGCTCCTGATTTCTGTTTTGTTTTTTTGAGTTTTTTGCTGCTGATTCGATTTTGCTTGTTTTTTGGCTGCTGATTTTCGTTTTTATTTTGTGGATCTTTAATCTTGTGGTTTATTTGGGATCTATATATTTTTGGTAGAACATTAGGTTTATATTACGAATTGTGGGTTTGGAATTTATTTCGATTTGTATTTGTTCAATAAAATCGATTAATTGGGTATTGGATGTGCTTACTTTTGAAAGTGGATTTTCACGTTGAAAATTGTGATATTAACATATTAAGTAAAATCAAAAATAATTTTAGGTTCGTAACCGGAAAATCGTAATGGTAGCCGCAATATAAATATGAGTACTGTAATATAATATTGAAAACTGTAATATTGATGTTTCGAATAATGGTAGCCGCAATATAAATATGAGTACTGTAATATAATATTGAAAACTGTAATATTGATGTTTCGAACCGTAATAAAAAATTGATACCTGTAATATTGACCGTTTTAGTTGTAACTAGAATATCTCTTTTGTAGTCGTAATATAGTGAAGTAATGTAATATTGTTATATCGTTTCCAAAACAATAATATTGTACACCTAATGGTGCACCATTTGAGATCTTGCAAAGTTACAACTGAAGATACAAATAAATGGCAGGAATGACTTGCAAGGAAGATTAATATTCGGGGACAAGATATACATGCAAATAATCTCCTACAGGAATATACATCATTTTTTTAAGTTTTGATATACATACTCTAGTAAAAATAATATGTTTTTTTGAAACATTATATATAATCTTTTTTTGTTGAATATTTTTGGTTTTGTACCAAGCAATGGTGAATGAGTACAAGTTATGTAACTTTTTTACTATATGTAATAACTGTAATAGTACGGTGCTAACTGTAATATCAAGAGGTTGCTAGTAATATTATTTTTCAAAACGTAAAATTATAATAGTATTACATTAACCATATGGAGTATCAAGATGTAATAATAATTTGCTAGACGTGTGATACAATTAATTTTAGTCCTTCCCAATTAAGAAAATGGATGCCTAATAATGTGTATATTGTAATGTGGTTCTTCATATAATTTTAGGTTTAGAAACGTTTCAAAAAATGATCTAGAATTACAACGTGTAATGTAACTTGTACAATATATGTATTAGCTGTAATATTACAGAACATTCTATATTCTCTTATTTTTTTATTAATATGTTAGGTTTTGTTCAACGCAATGGTTAATGAGTACCGACTATGTACCTTGTCTGTCTGTATATTGTAGCCGTAATTTGATGGTAACAACTGTAATATCGGGATGCTGCTGTAATATAACTATACAAACCGTAATATTAAAATAGTATTACCTTAATCATACGTAATATCAAGATGTAATATTAATTTGCGAGATGTAAGATACAATAGTCCTACCCAATTTAAAAAATGGATGCCTAATAATGTGTGAAATGTAACGTGGATCTTAAGATAATTTGAGGTTTACAAACGTTTTAAAAAGAAGTAATGGAGAAGTACAACATGTGTTATGTAACTTGTATGAATAGAGTATATCTATTAGCTTTAATATTACGGAAAATTCTATATACTCTTACTTTGTTGAATATGTTAACTTTTGTTCGACGCAACGGTGAATGAGAACAAGTTATGTACCTTGTTTGACCGAAACTATTAACTGTAATATTATGGTAAGAACTGTAATATCGACAAGCTGCTGTAATATTATTAGTCAAAACGTAATATTAGAAGGGCATAACACTAAGCATAAGTAATATCAGGATATGATATACATCAACATTCAACAGAATGATAATTTAGATAAACACTTCCCTGCCAATGTTATCCACATCTATCACAAAGCCCACAAAAGAACAAGATAAGGCCTATACAATAAGAAAAATTAGATCAAAATTCACATTATGGAAGACACCATCATTGTTACAGGGACATGTTCTCTCAACAAAATTCACCTTGTCCAGCTTACACAAAAAAACAACCCAAGTGCACATCATTGGGTTATGACACTGTAGACAAGGAAGCTAAGCTGAAAGAAACAAAGAGAGAGAAAAAGAAGAGAACAAACTGAAGAGAAGGTTCCCTTGCACGTAAAAGGAAAAGACACCCATCCATCTTACTTTAAGAAGCTCCTGTACTTTTATACTTTGTAAGCCATCCAATTTTGCCATGATTCTCTTGCACCCGCACTTTTCAACACCTTGTCAGCCCCATTTAAAGCTTAAATCCGAGCAAAACTGAGAGAATAGATCTTTCTATCTCTGAAATAGATACAACAACCAGAGAATCCACAATGTTGCTAGACTAGTTAAAGAACAAGATGAAAAAAAATCAGAGCTTTGGCGAAGTTAGTGCCTGGATGGCTGGCTTTGTCACTTATGAATCTACAGAATCAGCAAAGGAATGCGAGTCGTGGCTATTTTCCTCGCCCGAAGAATCTGATGGACTGCCCTCCCTTTCCATCCCAGTAATGGTGTCAGCCTTCCGAGCCGGGACTTCGGATATCTCGCGCAGGCTCCGGTCGATTCCGTGGTCGACAACATCCACGAAAGCCACCTCCGCCTGCTTCTTCCTCACCAAGGTCTCCTGCGTCGTTCACCTCGTCAGCTCCCACCTCATCGACCTCTTGCAGAGCCCCATGCCACTAGGGTTAGGTGTTTCACGATGGGGAGGTGGGGAGGAAGGAGTGGGTTAGGGGTTTGAGGGACCACGTTTTGGGAGAGAGAGATTTGGGGTGCGTGAGTTTTGTGTTGGGTGAGGGTGAGAGGGTTTTGATTTTTCTTTAATACCAAGTTTACCCTTCTGTGAGTAATTGTGAGAAGATCTTATAACCACCATTAGATTTAATTTGGATGGTAGATGATTAAGGGGCTCACTTAAGCCTAATTGAGCCCTGGGCTCGTTCTATAATTTCTGTATATATATATATATATATATATATATATATATATATATATAAAGCAAATTTTATAAAGATAATTTCAAGCTTTTTGCAATTCTTCCTATATTGAACTTTAGACTATTCCTGCTTTTCAAAGATGTGGTACATGAGTTTGGTTTGTCTTTGTTTCCCGATACGTTTACGAAATTTTCTTTTTGAGATTAATTACCTGAATCCATATGTACATTCAAGTATATGGACTTCTTACTGAAATTTATTGTAACATCCCGATCCATGCGACAAACGGAAGTTAAAGATAACAACTAGCTGGAAGGGAATAATTACAAGAGAAAATCAAATAAGACATCAGAGAGAGGTGGGAGTCTCTTTTAAAATGAGAGTTCGAAGTTACAAGTAGAAAATTCACAACGATACTCAAAAGAGTTTACATACGATTTCAAAAGAGGTCAAGTACATCAACAACCCATATTTCCTGTGTATGCGAGACAAAAACAAAAAAAACAGGAAAATCATCATGCATCTACATGCCAAAAAGGGTATACCACAAGCCACCTCCTAATCCTGGTGGTTTCCTGCAAAAAGTAATGTCACCACGACGTGAGTTTTTATAAAACTCAGTATGCCACAGGTTCAAATAAAACCTAGAACACATGGTCAAACGATTCAAAAAAATAAATATTTCACTTCAGACAGGATAAATACTATCAATTAATGAATCAATGAAAATATCTTCACTGATAAGAAATTTGCAATGCTATCCCAAAAAAAACCAATTAAACATATGGATAGCTCGATAAAAATTCTAAAATTTAAAAAGAATACGGTTGCAGTCAATCCATAACACAATGGCAATGAAAAACTATCCCAATTTCATTTCATAGCAACAATCAGATAATTTTAATATAAATTCCTACACTCACAATGTAAACAATACATTCATTCCAATTACCACTTGATTTTTCAATCAGTCAATGATACATACGTGTATCGAGAATTTCGAAGAATCCTCACCGCTGGCATGTGCGGTCTTCCGGTCGATGTATGGGTCTAACCCACCCCAATCAATAATTCACGTTTTGATTTCTATGGGGTTCCATACATCAACCTGTGTCATACAGTCATACAATAGATAACAGATCTGTATCTGCGGTCCTACAACCGCCAATAGCCCTGTCGGGCACACTATGCTCCAAAGAGCTAGTACTCCGAAGAGTTAAAGTGCTCATTAGAGCCAAATGCCAAAACCCAACAATTTATTACGAGTAAAACATACGACACGAGTCATTTTATTTCGTGAAAGAGATACTTTAATACAAAAGAAGGAAAAAACATTCTAACATTCAATAACATGTCAATTAGCAACTATAGAATAGCACGCAAGTCACAATTCCACGTTCTATGCTTACTCATCCCATGGTTTGGTACTACCCAAGCATGAACATATCAATTTATATGTTGCCCACAACATCTTAATCAAGAAGCTTATCTAACGAAATATCAGTCCATTGATTAAAATAAATCATTTAGAGCATACAAACTTGTGTACTGGAGTCATTAATTCACTAGGAAAAATACCGAACAAAACCTTGTATCTAACTTGACATCATGATTATGCACTAAATCATAAGGTCCATGGAAAAAGAACACAAGGGTCAAGGATGCAGCAGACCACAACTTAAACCAAAACTATACAATTCACATTAGTAGGAGGTTGCAACTGCTGTCATAATGCAATCCACCATTAACAGACCTCCTACATGCATAATTAGCACATTCATGTTATTATTAATAAGAAATAATAACCAAAGAATGCAAGGAGTTAACACTAAACCAATACACCTCACTTATTAGCAATTCTCTCATCCTTACAAAAGTGAGCAAGTACAAAAAGTATACTCATTAAATCCAATACTACGTTGGAACTCCAAATGCATCAAGCATAACCAAAATAAAACAAAAGGACAACAAGTATAGCACAAATTTGAGTAAATGAAAGGTGACAAGATAATGATAACATGCACGATCTAATCATTATAATAGAGTCCTCTACATCAAATCAACATTATATTCAATCTTTTTTTTCCACCCAAAAGAAGATTTAAATCAAGTGTGAGACCAAGTGTGTTTTGCTTACTCCTCTAATCCAAGTTAAACCCACATATAAGTACCTCACAAGCACCCTAAACAAGATTTATAGTCTTGAATCAAGAAACCATGAGCAATGGGTTCTAAACCTACCCATGACATACCTTGGTGCCAAGCAAAATCGATACCCTAAGCCACCAAAACCGCGATCTGTCACCTCCGATGATCTTAGGCAATCTCCGGCGAGCTTCGGCAGCCTCCGGAGGGCTCCTCACCAAGGTGGCCTAAGGGGGAGAAGGGGTTAGGGTTTGCACTCGTCACAAAAGGGGAAAAAGGAGGATGGGAGAGGTGAATCACGATTCACACTCCACCCTACCAAAAGTTAATTGGTAAAATATCAAAAGAGCCCCTAATTAACAAGGAAACCCCTAGACTTTACATTTATTGTTATATATATTCAATGAAAAAATGTCACTCTACACGGTCGTTATTAACAACATTGTCTTCACTCATTTCCTTGGTCTAGATTTCATAAGCATCGGAAGGCTACACCAACATCAACATCAACATCAACATCAACATCGACACCGACACCGACACCTACAGTGGCTTAATCTATGTTTCTGATTCAGATTACAAAGACGCTAGAGAGACTTACGAATTATCACAGGCATATAGTACGGACACCGCCAGAAGCTTAATTTCCCAATTGAACCAGAAATTAATTGTTATACCATAAAACCAATACTGCAGGGTCAGAAGTACCTCGTAAGGGCATTTTTATGTATGGAAACCACGATGGAAGGGACAATCTGTAACATCACGAAACAGTAAAAAAATTGAACAATTTAAACAACTAAAAGATTTCAAGATAATACTTATCAACAGAAATGTTACTCATATAAATAACCAGTCGGAACACCAAAATACAACATAGTTTGTCAAAATACTAGATTACATCAATATAATGAAAAACAGATACAAGTAATCATGACGACCTCGAAGAGTCCGAAGAGGATCCAGACCACAAAATGTGTGCACCCGCTGTTACCACCCCACATAACCTACTGTGGTCCTGAAACATGAATCAAACAACAATGCCTGAGTTTCCCATTAGGAAATCTTGTTCTCAAAATCGCTTATATGAATGCAACAATACGACAATGAACTTATCATACTAGTAGCATGTCATGTCGTCATCAGCAATGCAACAAATCACTCCAAGAGTAAAACAGGACATCAGTTCAGCAACAACATCGGGCCTCCCTCGGAGACCTACCGTATGCACATACAGTCTTACGGACAGTACGCGACACACTCATACACGCGACTACTCGAGCCAAATGGATCGGTGAGGAGCATCCACACTTCCGCGCAAAACAAACCACGTGGTCTACACCACCCCAACGGAGTCGTAGCCTGGTCGGTCCAAACATCCCCCGATAGGTGCCCAATCGAGAAATCATCGTCGGAACAACATCGAATATACAACATACGTCCGGTACAACATCGGACGACACAACCAGCCTAAACATCGTCGGCATCACTGACACAACCTCGACGGTACAACATACGTCCGACACAACATCGGACGGGTCCAGACCGTAGTCTGTAGAGTCATCATGCTCCAAGAGCCAGACATCAACATGCTTTGGGATCCGCGATCCCTCAGGTCTTCTACTCTATAGAGAGTCAAGCAATAACATGTCACACCACAGTCCATCAACGGAGGTGGCACGACTTAAGTATCCACACTCTTCCACACGACGGTCCCTAGGCAGACACGAGCAAAGTATACACCATCACCTCCCAGCTCACGCTTTAAGCGAGGAAATGAGTTTCCGTGGATAGAGTGAACACAACACTAGGACTAGAAACTCAGTTCTGCGCACAAACGGTCCACCGAAATAGGCAATTCGGTCGACCGTTTCCAATATGTCCGATCGACCGAATGTCTGCAACAGTCGAACTCTCTGCGCATCACTTAAGTCCCAACGGTCGAACACCGATCTAAAACCGGTCGACCGAATACGGGGTCAAAATCCGAATTCTGGTCAAAATCATACAAGTCTAACGGTCGACCGACTCAGGGGTCCCGGTCGACCAAACATTACCAGGGCATCTTAGCAATCTTGGTCATCTATCGGTCGAACAATATATACAATCAGTCGAACAACATACAATATAATTAAGTTCACTTAAGTTCTGGTCGGACCAAAGGTGAATATAGGTTTAGAACGAGATGGTTGTGTTCTTTCGTGGCAAAATTTAGGTTTTGTCCCGAAATATTGATTCTTTGGGGGATATTATTGACTGTTTGTTTGTAGATGGTTGGAGATTTGCGTTTCTTGGCAAGGGTGTGTCCTGGAAATGTTAATTGCTAATAATTACTACTACTTTCGTCTTGTTGAAGTGTAGTTTGTTTTTTGTTTGGTGTTGTATCCAATTGTTAGTTTTTGTTTTAATTATCTGTTTGTTTTAGATAGTTTTTGTCAGTTTGATTTATCTATTTATTTGGATTTCTTTTCGGGAATCAAGGTGCTTTTTTGTTTTTGGGAAGAGGTTTGGAAATGGTTCACAGCCTGCAAGAATTTTTCGTGTTCATATCATTTGACAAAGTGTAGTATTGATGATTGCTTGGAATACGAAAGATTTAGCATCAAGCTATTCTTCTTGAAAAGTTTTTCTATGTTTTCTTTTTTTCCTTAATGAAATGAGTGCATTCACTTGTGTTTTTCTCCGTTGTAGTATCCTGTAGGTCATATCTGTAAAAGTTATTCGCAACAAGCTGACTGGACAGTCTGAGGGTTACGGTTTTGTTGAGTTCACTTCTCGTGCTATTGCCGATAGCATTTTGCAAGCCTTTAATGGTCAGATGATGCCCAACATTGAGCAAAAGTTTCGGTTGAATTGGGCAACTCTTGGTGCAGGCGAGAGAAGAGATGACAGTGCTGATCATACTATATTTGTTGGGGATTTAGCTGCGGATGTTACTGATTATGTTCTACAAGAAACATTTAGAGCCCACTACACATCTCTTAAGGGTGCTAAAGTCGTAACTGATAGAACTACTGGACGGTCAAAAGGATATGGTTTTGTTAGGTTTGGGGATGCCACTGAGCAAACACGTGCTATGACTGAAATGAATGGTGTGTTATGCTCCACTAGACCAATGCGGATTGGTCCTGCTACCACAAAGAAGAGTTTGGGTGTGGATCAGCAAAATGCTGCTAAAGGTTTGAATTTCGCAAACTCTTATCTATCAATTTTGAAATTCTCTCTCTGCTGCTTGTTGTTCAAATACTAATTAGTATTCCAACTGGGGTCGTTTGTGGCTGCTTTGTGAAAGGTTGTTGTTTGTCTACAATATTTTGCCATTTTGTGTTTATACTTTATACTGTACAGATTTCCAATGCGCTAATTGTTCTTCACTTCTTTGTAATTGTAAAATTTCAACACATTCCCATAGATGACAAAGAAATCTTGCTCGAGAAAATCACGGGGAAACCCTCCAAATCTTTTGCGTTTTGTTTTCTTGATTTGGAGGATGAAAAACCCCATTTTATATTGATTCCAAATGGATGTTTATCGGGTTTGGGAGAGAACTCGATTAACCCATTATATTCGGTTACATGATTGTTGTGGAATCAGTATAAATGACACGCAGACCCAATAACAGTACATTGACCTTATAGTAGAAAAACTCAAGTTTAATACTCTCTAATCTCAATACTCCCCCTCAAACTGGGGAGTATATATTGATAATGCCCAGTTTGCTTAAAAGTCTGTCAAATTGAGGACTTCCTAATGCTTTAGTTAGGAGGTCTGCTGGTTGATCTGCACTCTTCAGGTAACTGGTTTTCAAGATGCCATCTTGGATTTTGTCTCTGATGAAATGACAATCAACTTCAATATGTTTTGTCCTTTCGTGAAATACTGGGTTGGATGCAATCTGCAAAGCAGCACTGTTGTCACAATGCAGTAAAGCAGGAGCAATAAAATTAACGTCTAAATCCTTTAGGAGACTTATTATCCATATTATGTCACATGTTTCAACACTCATTGCTCTGTATTCAGCCTCTGCAGATGACCTTGAGACTACTCCTTGTTGGAGATTTCGAGTTGTGATAATCCTGGACTCTTCTCAGATCGTGTACGGATCACTTTCCGAACAAGATTATTCGACCCTTTTACACTGCCCGGGTTGCACGAATACCTTGCTGGGATAATTCTGAGAAGGAACAATCTCGTTCAGGCAATATGAACTTCGATCAGAAAAGTAGAGAAGGAGTATGTATTTCGTATATATGTTTATGAGTACTGAATCCCTCTTATAATGAGATAATCAAAAAAGCAGAATGGAGGTTGGGCGGTTACACAACTGCTTTGGGCGGTTACACAACCGCTTTTTCGATTGTTACTATCCACTCAAACGGAAATACATTATTTCGGATTAAAAAAAATCTATATCAAACAATTTAAAGATCCAAAACAAAGTATGGTCTGCCCCTTGGACCCCGCAGGGGCTCCGCCCCTCGACCCCGCGAGGGGCTGCGCCCCCTCGACCCCTGCTTCATATTCGTGGTCGATAAACCGTTAGCTCAACAAGCGTGCACTCCGCACTACCCAAACTCGTTTCCGAGCCTAACGATAAATCGCATCAGTCTCAAGTAAATCACATTACGACTAAAATGAATCGATGACACTAAAATCACCAACACTCCTTGCTTCTTAGATTTCCAGCTAATGAGTGACTCCCCCAAGCAGATGATGTAATTGGGCAAGATGCCCAATCAGAATCACAAAATGCTTTAAGTGTGTAATCTGAATCATGTCTAAATAAGATTCCCTGTCCTGGTCGACCTTTCAAGTACCTTAACACTCTTATTGCTGCATTGAAATGGTTGTGTTGTGGTTTTTCCATGTGTTAGCTTAGTACTTGAACTGCATAAGAAATGTTAGGTCTGGTAAGAGTTAAATAGATCAACTTCCCTATCAATCTTTTGTACGTAGTAGCATCTTCGAGTGTTTCAGATTCTTCAAATCTGTAGTGTTGATCCAAAGGTGTGTTTGCTGGTTTTGCACTTAACTGACCTGATTCCTTTAACAAGTCCAACGTGTACTTCCTCTGTGATATGCATATCCCTGTTTTGCTCCTTGCCACTTCAATTCCCAAGAAATACTTCAACTCTCCTAGGTCCTTCAATCTGAATCTTTCAGAAAGCATATCTTTCACTCTTTTTATATCAACATCATCATTTCCTGCTACAATAATGTCATCCACATATACAAGTAAGGCATTGAATTTTCCACCAATTTTTCTTGTAAATAAGGAATAATCACTACTGCAGAATGCACAATAGACGTCATTGAATAGACGTCAGATATAAAAACATTTGACGTCTATAGGTATAGACGTCGTATATTTGTTCATCCGACGTCTATAAGTTTGTATAGACGTCGTATATTTGGTCATCCGACGTCTATACCTCCTGAAAGAAGCAAAATATTTTTTTGTTTATTTTTTGGGATTTATTTCGTAAAAGAATTTATGTGGATTTATTTTTTGGGATTTATTTCGTGTAAGAATTTATGTGGATTTATTTCGTGTAAGAATTTATGTTGATTTATTTTGTATAAGAATAATGTGAATTATTTGGATTGTTTTAAAAATAGTTAAACATCAATGTAACTATCACATGCATTTGTGTGTATGGTCATATGTCTTGAAGTTTAGTCCCACATTAGAGATTTTTTTTTCTTGGTGGAGTTGAAGTACTCCACCACTCATTTACTTCTAAATGGTAGTTTGGTTCCACACTACAATATATATATATATATATATATATATATATATTTAATGGTCAAAAGATTGGAACTTGGGGCACTTGGGAAACTTGGGCCTAAGATGGTTGTAATTATTTTTTTACTGTTTAATCGTGTATAGACGTCGGATGTATGACGTGACCGACGTCTATCGGGCGTACTATATGTATAGACGTCGGTCACCCCATATATCCGACGTCTATAGGTCGTAAAAGTTTAGTCCCACATCGACCATTTTTTTGCTGTTGTGGTTGAAGTACTCCACCACTCCTACACAGGTGAATGTGAATGAGTTTGATCACTTGGGCGACTTGGGCTTGGTCTACGTTGTTATTGGTCAAAGATGGGCAATTGGGGCACTTGGGCGACTTGGGCTTGATTACTGTAGAGGCTGGGTGCCTGTTATAGGTCGTATAACAAGCGTAATATTTTTGTTCGTAAATGAAAGGTATAATAGACGTCGGCTATATATGACCGACGTCTATACATTATACATTGTATAGACGTCAGTCGTATATAGCCGACGTCTATACACAAGGGTATAGACGTCGGTGGAATATACGTCGGACACTTCAATGGCAAAAATCCGTCGTATATACCACTATATATCCGACGTATATGACACTTTTTCCACTAGTGAATCTGACTTTGACTGCTTGAATTCCATTTCTAGTAAGACAGAATTCAGTTTTGAGAACCAATTTCGTGATGCTTGCTTCAGCCCATAAATGGATTTCATTAACTTGCAAACTCTTGTCTCCCCCTCTCTTAAATAGCCTTGAGGTGGTCGCATGTATACTCTTCCTCTAGTTCTCCATATAGGAAAGCATTGTTAACATCAACTTGGTGTAATGACCAATTCTCTTTAGCTGCAACTGCCATCAATGTTCTTATTGTAGTTATTTTTGCTACTGGTGCAAAAATTTCGTTATAATCAAAACCTTCATTTTGTGTATTGCAACTAATCTTGCTTTGTATCTCTCTAAGCTTCCATCTAACTTGTACTTAATTTTGTAGACCCATCTGCATCCTATGCATTTCTTTCCCTTGGGCAATTCGACTAACTTCCATGTGTGGTTGTCCTCAAGTGCCTTAATTTCAGATTTCATTGTTGTTGTCCAGTTGTTGTCTGTGATGGCTTGATTATAGTGTTCTAGTTCCATCAACTTGTTTACTGCTCCTATGAATTTTCTGTACTTCTTAGATATCCTCTCATATGACATGTGGTTTCCCATGGGATGACAAGTGCTACTGTCCATGTTGTCAATATGGGCAAGTTGGCAATAATACCTATCTAAGTATCTTGGTGGTTTATGTGCTCTTTCTGATCTCCTTGTTTCTGGAATCTCTTCCACCTGCAGCTCCTCATGTAATTTTGCCTCCACACCTTGATGTTCTCCTTGATTCTTCTCTACAATTTCTTCTGCTCCATTTTTGTCTGCATTGCCCATAGCTGGTGTTGGCAATGAAAAGAATGTCTCCAGGCCAGCCTCATCTCTGCCTTCATTATTCTTTAAAGGATATATGCTCTCATGGAATACAACATCCCTACTTGTGAAGACTTTTTGTTCTTCCAAGTCAAAAAGTTTGTATCCTTTCTGTCCATAGGGATATCCAATGAATACACACTTCACAACTCTAGTTTCAAATTTATGCTGAAGTTTTGGCTTTGTGGCATAAGCAAGGCAACCAAACGTCTTAAAATAGGCATAATCTGGTTTCTTCTTGTAGAGTGCTTCATAAGGGGTCATGTTGTCAAGGCTTTAGTGGGTATACTGTTGATTATGTGTGTTGCAGTTAGCACACATTCACCCCAAAATTTGATTGAGACTTGGCTTTGAAATTTCAGTGCCCTGCTCATTTGTAATAGGTGCCTATGCTTTCTCTCCACGAACGTTTTGTTGTGGGGTGTACACCACAGATTTTTGATGTTGTATGTCATGTTCAGAAAGAAAATTATGCATAATATTACTAGTGAATTCAGTTCCATTATCAGTTCTAATGCATTTAATGTTAACATTAAACTGATTTTTTACCATAGCACAAAAATATTTGAAACAAGAGAACACTTCACTTTTATTATTCATTAGGTAAATCCAAGTACAACGTGTATGATCATCTACAATAGTCAAAAAGTAAGATGCCCCAGACAGGTTACAAACGTGAAACTTACCACATACATCAATGTGAATCAAATCAAAAGCAGAAACAAACTTAGTATTACTGATCTTAAAAACAAGTCTAGTTTGTTTTGCAAGAGGACATATTTCACAATGACTGTCAGTATTACAAGTACTCATCAGATTACTACTATTATTGATGATGTTGAGTTTCTCATTTGAAAGGTGTCCCAATCTCCTATGCCATATATCAAACCTAATATTTGCAGTGGCAGTATGCGCATTAGCTTCCTTATTAAGGATGTACAGTTCACTATTATATCTACCCCGACCAGTCGTCTTCTTGGTGGTAAGGTCCTGTAATAGACAATAATCAGGATAAAAATGTGCAGAGTGGTTATTTTGATTTGTTAGCTTACCAACAGAAATTAAATTAACTTTAAATTCAGGTACATAGAGAACATTCTTCAAGGTAATGCCTTCTTTAAGTTTTATTTCACCTATAGAATCGACAAATGCTTGACTACCATTGGGAAGATTGACTGGCATTTTAAAATTAGGTTTATAAGCATTTTCAGCATATTATAAGAACACATATAATCACTAGCTCCTGTATCTATAATCCAATGGAGCCCTTTCATGCATGTGAAAGAACAAGAATTTGTACCTGCCATGTTTACAGACTTGGTTGTGCTTTCCTTGTTGAGGAGTCCCACCAGTTGACTATATTGATCATTGGTGAGCATTGGTGTGATTCCTTCTTCAATATTGACCTCTTGCTTAGATTCAACAACATTGGATTGGACATTCCTGTAAGTTTTAGATAATTTTCCTTGACCAGGATGTACCTTGTGCAACTTATGCCCTAGTGGGAAGCCAATAAGCCAATAACATCTGTCATTTGTATGTCCAGTTGACTCACAATGGCTGCAATAATACTTCTCCGTTCTATTATTCTTGGACTGATTATTGTATTGTTTTCCTCCATATTTTCCTTTATTCTTGTATCCATGCTTGTTGTTATGATCAATTTTCCCAACTAACATAACTGTACTTTCAAGATTCTGATTCTTTGAAGTAACATCCATTTCCTTTTCTTCCTGCAGGAATGGTGAATAACATTTGTTCACATATGGTAATGGATCCATAAGCAATATTTGTCCTCTGATGGATGAATAACTCTCATTCAATCCTAGTAAGAACTGTATCAATTTTTCTTTTTGATCTCTCTCTATGATATTCTTCATAGCTCCACAATTGCAAAGAGGGGTGCTCACATAAGTGTTCAATTCATCCCAAAGACTTTGAGCTTGGTGTAGTAGTCCAATATGGAATCATTTCCCTGAGTTAACTGGCTCATTGACCTTCTAATCTCAAACAATCTTGCAGCATTTCTTGTGAAAATCGTTCCTCTAAATCCTTCCACGCATCTGAGCCTTTCTCTATATAGATGATGCTTCTTGCAATATCTTGGCAGACAGAATTGATGATCCAAGATAACACCATATCATTACACCTCATCCACTTAACATACTCTTCAGGTTTCTTTTCTTGATCAGGGACGCGAAGAGAACCGTCAACAAACCCTAATTTGCTTTTTTGCATTCAAAGAAACTCTCATCGATCTTTTCCAGATTGCATAATTTGCTCCAGTCAACACTTTCGAGACAAGAACCATACCTGGAAAATCCAATGGATGTAGAAAGTAGGGATTTGGCTGATCTCCATTTTGATTTGTGTTGATCTGACTTGCTTTATCTTTTTCTCCCATCTTCTACCAGAATTATTTGTGGAAACTAATCAAAAACAAACAATAGGTAAAACTTCACCTCACTCCACTGATCTGCTTGGCTGTGCAGATCTTCGACGAGCACTGATTCAAGAATCTCTGATGAGGATTGATCCCCGCTCTGATACCATGTAAAATTTCAACACAATCCCATAGACGACAAAGAAATCTTGCTCAAGAAAATCATGGGGAAAACCCTCCAAATCTTTTGCGTTTTGTTTTCTTGATTTGGAGGATGAAAAACCCCATTTTATATTGATTCCAACTGGATGTTTATTGGGTTTGGGAGAGAACTCAATTAACCCGTTATATTGGTTACATGATTGTTGTGGAATCGGTATAAATGACACGCAAGCCCAATAACAGTACATTGGCCTTATAGTAGAAAAACTCGAGTTTAATACTCTCTAATCTCAATAGTAATCGTTGTTTCCTTCTTGTTTTACTCTTGGATGCACATATCAATCTTATGTTTAGTTATGGATGAATGGTGTTGTTTCATTCCTTGCATTTTTCTTTGTGAAATTCGACCTGTAAATTAATTTAATATAATATAAAATAGAAAATCTTATAGAACTCATCTTGTCTCGGAGCAGGATGTCGTGAGGCTCTTTTGTTTAGGGGCCTGGAACTGGCTTCAGCTGAAACACATATTCCGCTTTAATGCGTGGCCTCAGTTAGGTCAGTTTTACAGTTTTGTAATAATTTAATCCTTAAATTCCGCCATTAAATTCCAGTCTCAATTCTTGTTTGTAGCAATCTTTGCTACATCTTGAATAACTTTTCCTATGTCTTTATTTTCCAAGGGTTGCTTATTTGCCTTATTTCTTCATTTACATCTTTTCATTCCAAGCACGCCTTTCCAAGTTTATTATTGTTCTAATTTACCGAGATTCAGTTTTCTTTATTAACTTTTTTCAGTTCAATTTTTCCCTCTTGGGCTTCTGTAGTCCGTTACTAATTTACTATTGAGGCATGATAATCTATCTTGTCTCATGGGATTGTTTTTCTTCATCTGATTTGTTTCTTTTCTCAATTGTTCCTTATTTTAGCTACGTTTAATCAAGTGGAGTTGAATTAATGGCTTAAGTCATTATTTTACTTTGTTATGTAGAAGCTTTTTTATTTCTTATGTATTTGACCCAACATTGTCTGGTATCTTCTGTAATATCCTGAATTTTTTAGTTTAGGTAATAATCAAATATCTTAATGGACTAATTAAGATTGTTGGATGATTGTGTGGTTTTAGGAGAAGATGGAATTTTGAGAAGAATATTGAGAAGAAAAAGATGGAGATTTTGAGGCAAGTACTGATTCGTTATTCTTCAGTTTCATATCATGTCTGTCTCTCTTGATATTCGTAGTTGCATGCATGTTGAGCATTAATATTGATTTTATGGATATGCATATGATTGCATGGTGGTGTTTCGGTCGACATGTCCTGTGGCTGTGTGTATGTTTCTAGCAGAGCAACTTAGGAAAGAGCTGCCTAACGGACAGCGTGGAGCCACCCGAGAGAGGAAAGGACTGCCTGTCGTTAGTGTGGAGCTACCAGGTGTGCGTCTGACAGATTGATAGATTTCAGAAGCACAGGATGTGGTCGAATCTGAATGGGGGTTTCAAATTGATATGCATGCATTTTATTTGTGATGCATGTCTCTTGATTGTGCTTATTGACTGAATGTCATATTCTGTATTATTTTCCACATGATTATGATTCTGATTGATTGATGGTTGGAACTTGCGGGCTGTCGAGCTCACAATTTGTTGATTATATTTTTCAGATTATTATGGGTCTATCAGATGGATTTAAATATCAGAGTGTGTAGCGGTCAGGATCGTGGATCGTATCTTAACGCACCGGGTTCGGACGAGTGATCAGTTGTCCGGGCTCGGAGCGTTACATCTTCATCTGGGAATCTTTTCCTGTTTTGTGTCGTATTTTTTTAAAGCAATCCCCCTTTAGAGTCCATTTTTTAAGACTGATATCTAGTGGAAATCAGAATGTTCATAAAAAAAACTACACATACATTTTTTCTACGTTGTAAGCTCTATTTTTGGTTAATCGGTATGGCTGACAGGTTGCTGTCAGTTGCCTTTTTTTATTAGTTGAAAAGGTAGTCATTTTGTCATTGGATGTTTTAGGTTGGTTATGTTGCTTGCTTGACAAAAAATGATTATAGGTTTAGAACGAGATGGTTATGTTGCTTGACAAAAAATGATTATAGGTGTGCTTGGAATGAAAAGGATGTAAATGAAGAAATAAGGCAAATAAGCAACCCTTGGAAAATAAAGACATTTTTTGTCAAGCAAGCAACATAACCAACCTAAAACACACAAGTGTGCTTACCAGTTACCACACGTCTGCATCAGTCCTATAAGACTAAATAAAAATTTAGAATTTCAAAATCAAAAACTGAGATGGTGATCTATAAATAAATGTGGTATGCATGTTACTAAAATATATTCCCAAGCTTCTATTAACTTGACATTTTACAATTTTTGCTGAGTTGCAAGAATTCGCAGATCATTGTTTGTGAATGATATGTCAGACTTTAATAGATATAAATTAGGTTTTGATGGAATTTCAACAATACTGAACCAAATGAAAGAATGTTTCAAATAACTAATGAAATTTAAAACAACTAATTACGGACACTATTTCTAGTATTGGTAATTGAATTGGTTTCACAGACGAATGTAACTCGAGCAAGTTTTAATTTCGAGGGTGGCGTTGAGCCTTAAGGTGCTTCACATCATCACATGTTCATTGCTGAAACTAGAATTGATTAAGGTTGTTTAGCAAAAATTACGTTAGCTCAGTTCTAAAAACTGCTGATAGCAAAGTTGTTAGAGGCGACACAAGATTCCATATCCTACAACCCAACTATTGTATTTATGTAGTTTGAAACACATTAGATGTGTAGGCTCAATCTTGTGTGCGCCGTGGGTATTGTAAAGGAGTTTCAACGAAAAGGTATATATGCACATCAAACGTGACCGAGTGTTAGGATATGAAACTCTTTGAAAGATGCATTTATATGAATGTATGTACATGCAGTTAGTACAGTTGGACATGCTTTTCAGAAAATATATATATATAATTCCATTATTAGCCAAACTCTGAGATTCCATTATATATGCACATCAAAATTAAGTCGGCTGAAAAACACAACAAATTAAAGAATTGTTAATACATTTTTTTGCTAATACATTGTTGACTTATCAGTTAAATGGGCACTCTCGATGCTCATTTTTCTTTCCATTAGAACAGTTTCTTTGCTTGTGGTGTGGTAGTCGGAAGGAAATGATTTAGAAGGTAGAAATTAAAATTCCAGAGGTGAGATATTGATATCTGTCTCATTTGTTAATGTTGGAGAAATTCCTGAGCCCATTTTGGAAAAATGTGTGAAGTTGGGAACAATCTGCCCAAACCATAAAAAGCAGGAAGCAACTTAAAAATTCTTCAGTAAAAAAAGAGGCAAGCTCGTTATTTATGCAATTGATAATTTTCTCAAAAAAAAAAACTTCAGTAAAAGACTAAAATATGGGCAAAAAAGTAGTCAACACGTCTGAATCAGTCCTACAAGACTAAATAAAAATTTAGAATTTCAAAATCAAGTTGGTTTTGATTCAGTCACTTCAGAATAAAAATTACGTTTCAACTGCTGATAAATTACGTTTTGAAGTGAAACTAGAATTGATTCAGGTTGTTTAGCAAAAATTACGTTTGCTCAGTTCTAAAAACTGCTGATAGCAAAGTTGTTAGAGGCGACACAAGATTCCATATCCTACAACCCAACTGTTGTAGTTATGTAGTTTGAAATACATTAGATGTGTAGGCTCAATCTTGTGTGCGCCGTGGGTATTCTGAACGTGGATATTCAACGAAAAAGGTATATATGCACATCAAACGTGGCCAGAGTGTTAGGATATAAAACTCTTTGAAAGATGCATTTATATGAATGTATGTACATGCAGTTAGTACAATTGGACATGCTTTTCAAAAAAATTATATATATAATTCCATTATTAGCCAAAGTCTGATATTTCAGTTAGGTGTTACACGTACTTATTACAACTATGCTTCATGTACATGAAACTACATGCGGAAAATTTCCTAGACTGAAAAGCAAAACAGTTGCCAACAGATCGAGGTGTAGTTCCACCCGCGCTTCAAGGAGTGAGCGTCTCGAGCCCGGACAAGTGCTTACTCGTTCGAACCCAGTGCGTTAATACGATTCACGATCCCGACCGCTGCACACTCTGATATTTAATCCAAGTGATAGACCCATAATTAATTTGAAAAATAAAATTAACAATTTGTAAGCTCGACAACCCACAAATTCCAACCGTCAATCAATCATAATCATAATCATGTGGAAAATAATACAGAACATGACATTCAGTCAATGAACACAATCAAGAGTCATGCAATACAAATAATATGCATGCATAACAATCTGGAACTCTCATTCGGATTCGACCACATCTTGTGCTTCTGAAATCTATAAATCAGTCAGACGCACACCTGATAGCTCCATACTAACGACAGATAGTCATTTTCTCTCTCGGGTGACTTCACACTGCCTGTTATGTAGCTTTTTCTTAAGTGGCTCAGCACACACATACAACCACAGGACATGTCAACCGAAACACCACAATGCATATCAATGAATTCAATATCGATATTCAACATGCATGCAACTACGGATATCAAGAGAGACAGACATGACATGAAACTGAAGAATAACGAATCAATACTTGTCTCAAAATCTCCATCAATTTCCTTTATATGTCTTGCACCAGAAAAATCTCACATCCTTCACCCAACATCTTCTCCGAACTTCTCATTCAATTTTCTTAATCTTCTCCTAAAATCACACAAACATACAAATAATCTTGATTAATTTCTTAATAAGGTTTGGGTTCTCACGTCGAGCCCCTGCTCTAGAGGATATGTAAGATTGTCAAAATCTCAAAAAAAGAAAATAAAATAAAAGCAAATTCGTTAAAGAAATATAGAAGAAGATAAAATGGAAATTTCATGAGTAAAATAATTGAAATGGTCAAAAAGAGTGATAGAAGAATGCAAAAGAAAATGTTAGTTTAATTGGAAAGTATACATATTACAAAATTATGTTTAGTTGAATGGCATTTAAGATATCTTAAGCTTTTAAAAACTAGTAACGGCAATTGATCCCATTATTTATATGAATAACATGTGGGTTTATATAAATGATTTACTTACATTTGCCAGTTTGTACAACGTGGAGGACAAAGTTGCCAGGAAGAAGATGCAGAGAGACATTGGGATGGTTAGGCATCTATTTCTCTTCATCACAGCTACAATATTGATGCAATTGGCATTTGTTTTTCTTGTTCAAGCTCGATCAACTTTAGGTACGTACGTCTTCTATTGTAAATTTTAAGTGTCTATTGTCTAAAAATGTTGGGTACGTACCCAAATTTCACTTTTCTAAAAATGTTTGACTTATTTGATAAAAGGAAGGTACCCAAATGTTTTTACAAGTCTTACTCTTTAAATCTTTGATTCAACTATGGTACTTACATGAACCCAAACAATATCAGCGGAACAATTAATAAACTCAAGTGTTTAACCTAAAAAATACACATAAAAGTCATTAGAAGATCTTTAAGTTCTTGTAATTGGATATCAATCACTGCATGAAAAATTCATTATTGAAGTAATGAAGATGTGTAATCGATTGATGTTCATGGTTACTTCCGCTTGAACTTGTGAAAAAAGTTCCGATAATTTTTTTCATCATAATATTAAAAAGTTAAATTGTATTATTATAAGATTTAGTGCAAGTGGAAGATGTGAAGTCTTAAATGTCAAATTCAATCTTCTATCAAATTGATATCTAGTTTAGGTACTATTTGGACAGTTAATCAGTAAAGACATTACATTGATGAAAATAGTATAAACATAAAACACCTAACGTTTAATTTCTACATAAAGATTTGCTTCATCGCCCATTTTCAGCCAATTAATAGATTAATTATGGATATAATTATGAATTTTTAAAGTAATTTACACGGACAGGCTAGGAGGGGGCGAGGATGAGGTCAGCAGGTCGAGCAAGGTTAGGATTTTGTCGGATGGGGGCTGGGAGTTTGATTTTTTTGGACTGTAACGTGAAAAGAAATTTTATGGATTTTTTTTAACAACCCCGGGAGGGCGAGCAAGGTTATTTTCGGATTGGGGCCCTAGGGTTTAATTTTATTGGATTGGAGTGTGAAAACAAAATTTATGGTTTTTTTAAATTTTTGAGGGGGCACTTGCCCCCCTGCAGCCCTGCCCACGATAGAGTTCTTCAAAATCTCCTCAAAAGCTCACTTACATAATAACAAAAACCCAAACTTAGATTGGACCAATTTCTAGTGTAATAAGTTTTTTTTTTTAAATTCTCTACCATCGATCAAGATTTGGATTATTTTCCACTATATTATTGATACTTTGCTTCTGCCAATCACTAAATAGTAGTTTAATTAGAAATTAATAACCATCTAAATCCCACATTGATGACAGGATACCAACTTCACATTTTAAAATATGCAATTATTTTGTATCATACCTTATTTCAATGAATTTCTTGTCTCATAATCTACCTGAGTAATTTATTTTCACTCTAGAATGGTGATATTTTTTTAAAATAATTTACTATCTAGGTATTTTAATTCTTTTGTATCATACTCAAGCACTCAACCTAGGTAACTAAATTTTGAGTTTTATCTTTGCATGGAGCTAAAAGCACACAAAAAAATTAGCTCTCATCATTACGTTTAATTAGACCATTTATGAAAAACAATTTTTTTAGTGTCATTAATTTTTTCTAATGGATAAAATATGAAGTTTACGATGGGTAGCTGAATAAAACTCTGCGCCCAAGATTTGAAATGTATAACCAAATAATTGGTAACATATATGGAGTGATTATGAGTAGTTATGGTTTCATTTGCCAAAATAAGTAGCTGAATAGGTAACATGTGGAGTTATTTTTCGATAGTATGTTCATCTCAAAACCAATTAATTAATTGGTATCTGACAAATTAATACGAGTATATGGAACATCCTTTCTTTCCTCCAGGTTTCATAAACATTGACTGTGGCACACCGAAAGGCCAGACTTCCGTCGACAGCGAAACCAACATAACCTACGTTTCTGATTCAAGCTACATAGAAACTGGTGAGACCTACACCGTATCATCCGATTTCCTAAAAATTGGAACCCCCAAATACCTTAACACTCTTAGAAGCTTCCCTGATGCAATCAGAAATTGTTACACAATTAAACCAATAGTCGTGGGTGAAAGGTACTTATTAAGGGCTATTTTTCTGTTTGGGAACTATGACGGGAAAAGCATGCTACCAGAGTTTGATCTTTACTATGACATTTACTTTTGGAGCTCCGTTTCCTTCACCAATGCCACTGATTATAGTTGGTATGAAATTATTGTGGTTGCTACGTCGGATTATATGTCAATATGTCTTGCGGACAAAGACTTGGGGACACCTTTTATTTCTGCTATTGAGGTGAGGCCTCTTGGAAACGACATATACCCTCAAGTGAACGCCTCCCAATCATTGGTCCTCTACCGCCGGGTTGACTTTGGAGGAACTCATGACCTACCCCTCAGGTAGCTATATCATCATAGATTTTCTTAAATTGGATCTACAATATATTTATGCTCGTTTTATTTTGAGAAATTAAATCAGGTACCCGTATGACGACTACGATCGGTATCGGCTTTCTCATACCCCTGATCTAATTACCGGTAATAGCGAAGGGTGTGAGACATTGACCACTCCGTATCTTGTCACCCCCAACGGCACAAACATGTATCTACCCCCATCAAAAGTCATGCAAACAGCAATCACTCCAACATCAGAATACGAAATGTATATTTCTTACACTGGCTTGAACCTTACCGAACCAAGTGCTACTGACTATTATTTCATGACGCACTTTGCGGAACTCAAACCACCGGATGAAAACTTTAGGGAATTATATGTTGAATTTAACAATTACGGTGACATATCTGGCTATATAAAGTTAGATTACCTCAAAAGCTTCACTTCATTGGCAAGTAAACCCTTCGTTCCTGGAGGGTTAAATTTTACCCTTCACGATACTATCCAGTCACAAAGACATACGATTCTAAATGCCATGGAAATTTACACTTCCTTAAACATGACTGCACTATCTCCAACTCAGACAGAAGATGGTACGTACTTACGTTGAAAATGATTGCACTATTTAGGAGCTTATATTCGCTTGGAATATTATTCTGACTTAATTAATAATAATATTTTGTGTTGTTGAAACACAGTTAGTGCCATGATGAACATCAAGGCCTACTATAAGGTGCAAAAGAACTGGATGGGTGACCCTTGTGCTCCAAAGTCTTTTGTTTGGGAGGGATTAAATTGCAGCGATAATTATGGCACCCCTCCGAGGATCATATCAGTGTGATTAAAACAAAATCCCATGCAAAAAATCCATTTTCCAAGTGCATACTTGAGAATGTAATATCTGATCTTGACTTGTGTATTATTTGCAGGGACCTGAAGTCAAATGGGTTGACCGGTGAAATTACTTCTGCCTTTGCAAACCTCACAAGCCTTGAATACTTGTAAGGGGTACAATATATCTGCTTTGTGTTGATTTTTCAAACTAAAATTCGTCCATCATTTTTAATTCCGATTTGATCAGTGTGATGGAGGTTTTCCCCTTAATCTGTTGTTGCGATGATGATTGGATTGGTTATTCTCTCTTCGTTTGATTGAATCATGCTCGATTTCTATATTTTTACACTGATATATTATATATAAAATGAATGTATGTAGGGACTTATCGAAGAATGAATTAGCCGGTGATATTCCGCAATTCCTTGAAGATCTCAAAAATCTTAAATACTTGTACGTAGACTAAAATGAATGTTTGTCAACTGAACTTCAAGTTACCACAATTTTTTTCCGTTGGTTTTGATTGTTAATCAATCTTGTAGGAATCTGTCGTACAACCATCTTACCCGCAAAATTCCTAGAGGTTTGGTGGGACGTTCCGTAAAGGGGTCGCTAATATTAAGGTTTAGTACTCAAATTGATTGATTAATTTATATCATATATAGTATTGTTCAAACCAAACAATGAAATTATAAATATCTAATGCTACTTATTTTTAGTGTTGAAGGTAACGTACCGGAAGCAAATAAGCCAAACCCAGATAAACCAGAGAAAAAAGTTGTGGTGATTGTAGTAGTGGTAGTGGCGGTGGTTTTCGTGCTCATACTAGCAATTATCCTATTCTTTCTTTGGAGACGTTGGAAGCCAAAGAAAGGTACATATGTTTCTAATTTTAATTAACTGGAGAAATATATATACCATATATATTATTTATTTTATTCTTCTAATCTAGAAATACATGAAGAAATTATATATGATGATATATAAGCTAGACTGGATATTTCTTTCTTTAATACTAATTAAGTACACGCTTGAAATTTTAAGTGTAAGGACGGTGGCTTGGTGGAGGGCACATTTTACATTTAAAAATGTGTTGAGATATCTATTCAATATCGGTAAAGCAGTAAAGCAAATGTGATGCAACTCTTGAAGTAAAGGTTCCATATGTTAAGTGCGCATTGTATTTACTACTATTTTGTATCACGAAAGCTTCTAATTCTTCATTGTTCTTTAGATGATCAATTATCATAACTTACCATTTTTATTCACTTGTATTTCATTCTACTACATGTTTTAACCTTTATTTCAACCTTAAGTGGATCGATTTTGTTATAAATTGACAATAGAAACTTGACTTTGCAACTTCGGCTCAGTTACCGGCACTAGGATTTTTAAAAAGCTAAGATTTAGAATGTACATATAACTAAAAGAGTTCGATCACAATTGTGAATATTGGTGATCCTATATATTCATTTCTCTTGTAATTAAGAT
This sequence comes from Triglochin maritima, assembly GCA_963682175.1. Classification (NCBI taxonomy): domain Eukaryota; kingdom Viridiplantae; phylum Streptophyta; class Magnoliopsida; order Alismatales; family Juncaginaceae; genus Triglochin; species Triglochin maritima. The sequence continues at coordinate 3,282,571 of OY821775.1, forward strand.
CGTTATTATCACCAAATCTTTTATTTTCTTATAGACTCGCCGGGACAACCTGAAAATGTCGATACATCTGCTGCAAATGATTCTTCTCCTAAATCCAAAAGTACACAATTCAAAAGGGATTGGATAAGGAATCTTAAGTAACTTTCAGCGGCTTTCTACTTCGGACTGTTTGCCAGTGAATTTATCTTGTGGCGGTGATACGTGAGTTTGATCCTGATTTTATTTGAAAAGCTCTTCATGTAATGTGTATGATTCAATCCGTATATGGAACGGGTTTGAGTTTTCCTCAAGTTTTGTTGCATCTACTCTGTTTGATAAACATAATATTTCATGTTTTGCGTTCATTTCTAATTTAGAAGTGATTAACAAAATATGAGTATGTGTTACAAAGTAGTACCAACAAAACTTTTAAAAAAACTCATAATAATAGATCTCTACCCATTTGTTTCTGTGGTACAAATTCTAAGTTGTAAGAAAATTATTAACGAAGGGGTTATTTCGAGGTATAAAAATTGGGTACAACACTTACATGAAAGATATCAATTGGGTATGTGTCACATATAGCGAAAGGAAAGTTCTGTGGTGGGCTGATCGGCTTTTATAGCTGAAAAAATTGCAGAAGGTTCTTGTTATGAACTACTAGTGTAATGACCCTAACCTTTGCTTAAAGGCTAATGGTGCTTAGGTGGAGTTGATGGTGATTAGGGAGGAGGTTTGCATCGGGAAAGGAAGGAAGAGCGGGGCCGGTTACTGTAGCTGAGGGTAGGGTGATGGTGTAGGGGTGGTGAGGTGATGAGTGGGTTGGGTTTTAAGAAGCAAAACTCTCTCTCACTCTCACTCTTCTCTCATTTTCGTTTCTCCCCTCTCCCTCAGTTGATCAAACTCCGGTGGTCGGTGACGATCGTGATCGTGTGGTTCCGGCGTGAGGCGTGCGGAGGTGGACGCGCGAGGAGGTTGCGGAGACGACGTCGCGCGAGCAAGGCTCCGGCGGTTTCGTCGTTTTCTTGAGGTATGCCGACTTCTTAGTGTGGTTTGTTGATCACTCTCGTGTGAGGGATGTGTTGGTCGGTCGGGGGAGGTCGGAGACCTCTCCGGCGACGAGTTTTGACGTAAATCATTGGCTGGCGCAAGGTTGCAGACGACCAACGGTCGACCGGGTTCCTTCGGGCGGTCGACCGATGTAGTGTATTTTGCCCGACTTTAACCATCACCAGTCGAACGATGCCTTGTGGCGGTCGACCGGTAGTGCATTGTGCTGGTGGGTCGGGATTGCCTGTTGTGTTTCGGTCGACCGGTTCATTGTGTTCGTTCGACCGAAACTTAAGTGTACTGGATTTGATGCATGCTTGTTCGACCGATTCTTTATATGCGTTCGACCGTTTATGACTTAGAACTGCTAGGATGCCCTGGTAGTTTTCGGTCGACCGGGACCCATGACTCGGTCGACCGGTAGTATTGGAATGATGTTGACCAGACTCCGGATTTTAACCTCGTATCGGTCGACCGGTTTTAGATCTTTGTTCGACCGTTGGGACTTAGGTTTTGCGCACAGAATTCGACCGTTACAGACTTTCGGTCGACCGAACCTTTCATGGGAACGGTCGACCGGGTTGCCTCTTTCGGTCGTCCGTTTGTGCACAGAAATGAATTCCCGGTCCTTTTTAGGATGCCAACTCTGTCCACGGAAACCCGTGTCCTCACCTTATGCGTGAGCCAGGAGGTGACGGTGGGCGCGTACGTGTGCCTGCCCAGGAACCGCCGGGTGGAAGAGTGTGGGTGTTCGGGACATGTCACTTCCGTGTATGGATCGTGACTTGATGTGATGGATTGATTGGACTCATTGTAGAGTAGCAGGCTTGAGGGATCGCGGATCTCAATGTATGATGTTTGTGCGAGCACGCAACTGTCGTTGGGTGAGGTGACTACCGGCCTGGATGGCTACTGAGGTCGCTTCCCTGCTTTTATAGCGGCGCGGTTGGTGTTTGCGGCTCGTGGAGCCTGATGACCTGGCAGACTTCGGTCTGGACCCGTCCGATGTTGTGCCGGACGTATTGATGGACCACCAATGTTGTGCCGGTGATGCCGCCGATGCTGTTCCGGCGATGATGATTGATGAGCTGATGTTGTTCCGGCTATGTTCCTCAGATGGGCACCTACTGAGATGATGATGATGGACCGACCGAGCGACGGCTCCGTTGGTGTGGTTTCGACCACGAAGTTATAGATTTGTTTCTTATGGTGCGGACTTGACGGATGCTCTTTGCCGAACCCCATGATTAGTGTAGCCGCGTGTGGGGAGTGTCACGTCATGTTCTGTTAGACCGTATGTGCCTACGGTAGGTCTCCTTGAGAGACCCGATGATGATTGTCGGACTGATGTCCCGTGTTACCCTTCGGGGGAAGTGTTTTCCTTACTGTTGATGACATGACATGCTACTAGTATGATAGGTTCATTTATACTACTGCATGCATATAGGTGAGCTTGGCATACGAGGTTTCCTTATGGAAACCCAGGCATTGTTGTTGCATCTTTTATTTCAGGACCGCAGTAGGTCCAGTTGAGTGGTGATCAGCGGGCACACGCATCTTGGGATTGGATCCTCTCACTCGGACTACTGAGGTAGCTGCCCTGCTTTTATAGCGGCAGAGTTGGTGTTTGCGGCTCGTGGAGCCTGATGACCTGGCAGACTTCGGTCTGGACCCGTCCGATGTTGTGCTGGACGTATTGTTGGACCACCGATGTTGTGCCGGTGATGCCGTCGATGGGCACATACTGAGATGATGATTGATGGACTGACCGAGCGACGGCTCCGTTGGTGTGGTTTCGACCACGAAGTTACAGATCTGTTTCTTACGACGCGGACTTGGCGGATGCTCCTTGCCGAACCCCTTGATTAGTGTAGCCGCGTGTGGGGAGCGTCACGTCACGTCTTGTTCCGCTAGACCGTATGTGCCTACGGTAGGTCTCCTTGGGAGACCCGATGTTGATTGTCGGACTGATGTCCTGTGTTCCCTTCGGGGGAACTGTTTTCCTTACTGTTGATGACATGACATGCTACTATTATGATAGGTTCATTTGTACTACTGCATGCATATAGGTGAGCTGGGCATACGGGGTTTCCTTATGGAAACTCAAGCATTGTTGTTGCATGTTTTATTTCAGGACCGCAGTAGGTCTAGTTGGGTGGTGATTAGCGGGCGCTCGCATTTTGGGATCAGATCCTCTCGTTCGGACCACTGAGGTCGACATGATTACTTGTATCTTTTTTTGTTGTTTCTGATGTAATCATTTAGTTTTTTGACAAAACTCTGATGTAATATGGTGCACCGCTTAAATGTTTTATGAGAAGTAACAGTCCTGTTTTTTGATTATTGGTCTTCGATGTCTTGATAATAATTTTTAAATTTCTGCTGTTTCGGGACGTTACAACTAGACATTGCCATAATATTACATTTCTTAATTTGATTGGTGTTTGTCGACCAACACATAAAATGTTGTGATTTGCAGGACTTGAGTATTTACATAAAAGACACATAATTCACGGGGATGTAAAGCCAGCAAACATTTTCTTAACTGAATCTATGGAAGCAAAGGTTGCGGATTTTGAACTGTTAAGGAATTTGGAAAGCAAAAATGTTGCTTCATCATTAAAATTGGTGATGGGAACTCCAGGCTATCTTGATCCTCGGTAAACAAACATGAACCTGTAGAGACATTATCAAGTTTGAGCACCAAGTCAATTATTTCGCTACAGTTTATAAGTTTTTTTTTGTATGGTAGATATGATGGTATAAATCAACTGGACGATAAAAGTGACGTGTACAGCTTCGGTGTTCTTCTCCTGCAAATTATATCGGGCTTACCTATATATCTTAATAATAACACCCACATAAGCCGTTGGGTTTTCATGGTTAAAAAAGAGAACAGAGCAGAATCGGTTTACCGAAACCTCGAAGGGAAAATTGACATCAAGATCGTCAAAACAATATTCGACTTAGCATTGAGATGTAGTGCAACTCAATCCCAGGAAAGGCCAACTATGATTGAGGTGGTACAAATTTTGAAAACATTCAAAGGGGATTGGGTAAGGAATCGTGAGTAACTTTCAGCGGCTTTCTACTTCGAACTGTTTGCCAGTGAATTTATCTTGTGGTGGTGATACGTGAGTTTGATCCTGATTTTATTTGAAAAGCTTTTGATGTAATATGTATGATTGAAAAACAACTATTACTTAAATTGATCCTCAAGTTGGCACAAGATTTGCTGTCTCTCGACCCGAGTCCTCGTACATTTTTTCAAAGCATGATCTTTACCGAAGTCATTTTCCTATGGTTCTTCTCCATATTCCTGTCTCTTAAGATTGGAGTACAGACTTCAGTTTACCACTTCCACCTATATAAAATTGTAGATGTAACTTACACCAGAATTTACAATAACATTTTATTACGTAAACAATCTAACATTCGGCAGTAGCATTGAATGGGCCAATATACGAGCACAAACGATGATGATACGCATGATAGAATATGAAACTTAATTCTTTAAGGCATACTTAGTGACCAAAAAAAAGAGGTCAACCAGTTGGCAATTACCAGTGTAAATGTAAATTAAATAGGTAATGCAAGTCTTCCACCATCAAAAATTAGCTCAGAATAATCTCGTGCACAAAACAGTGACCTTGGGGATCACTTCTACAATCCGTGCTAAGGCTGAGCCAAAAAAAAAAAAAATTACATGACTAAATTCCTGTACTGCTATTTTACACCCCTTTCTGTAGTCTGCATTAGTGGATCTTAATTGCATGACTTTTGTTTCCCCCTTTCAGCACATAAATTATCCACGTTCAAATCTTGCATGTGTCCCTCCATGTCCTTCTGGTTGGTTGGCACATCGATGGCAAGAATGAAGAGGCAACTTGTTACTCCTGCGCATCCTCTTTAGACCAAGAAAATCGCTTCACACGAAGACTGCTAGCCAATCTCCATGACATCTCCAAAACATTCCCAGTCCTCCAGACCAGAAATGAGGGTCTCATCATCCTTGTAGTCAGGAGGCTCCAAGGGAAAGAACATGTCTTACTGAAGCATGTCGAAGGAATCTGAATGGTCGTAACTGTAATCAATATTATCAGATGAGCTTGCATCGGAAAATAAAGTGGAATATGAAGGTTTGAGGATTGAAGGAGAATCTTCCACTTCCTTGGTCCTTGGTACTATGGATTTTGCAAATTTGGTGGAATCGGGAGTCTTGTGTTTCCATAGTGTTTGCGATTTAGAACCAGGTTGGGATCTCGCAGACTCACATGTAAGGAAAGTTGTGTTGAATATTGGTTTATATTTGTTAAGGCAGACCGGTGGAGGAGTTCGGTCAATCGTAATTTAACAGGAGCTTACGAACCATAGGGATTGGTCGACCGGTGTTGGACATCGGTCGACCACAAAACTCTAGGAACTTTAAGGATGTGTGATCGGGCAACCGGTGTTGGACATCGGTCGACCGTCAGGACCTAGGCACTTTGGGCATGCTGGGTTCGGTCGATCGGTGTTGGACATTAGTCGACCGAAATCCACCAGGGACTTTCTCGAAGAACAGAACGGTCGACCGACAGTGATTCCGGTCGACCGATAAGCGATTAGGAGCCGAAGGATAGCGGGGAGCGGTCGACCGAACTAGAGCACTGGTTGACCGAAATTCAACAGTCGACCGTTTGAGCAATCCAGGTTACCGTTGCCCACGATTTCTGTTCGGTTTTGCACGTTTTGAGTTGTCTATTTAAGGGATTGCTTAGCCCTAATTTAAATAGAACACATTTTCTACATATTTCCTTCATTGAGAGTTGAGATATTAAGACTAGATAAATATCTAGACTGCTTTGGAGGACATATTGTCTTCATACACTTGTAATCTCGGTTGTTTCTCTTGTTGGAAAAACGGAAGAATGAAATGAAACCCACAGGAGACCCCCAAAGACATAAGTATGTTTCTGAACCTTGTAAATCGCGTGTGTGGTGGTTGTTTCAAGTGTGTGTTCGTTATTGTTTGTTCTTTTATCTTGTGTGTGTTTCTTGTTGCATTAAGATTGAGAAAATGTCAAAAGTTAGTATTTTCCGCAATCAATATTCAATTTTGTGTTTCGTTGTGTGCATTTGAACCATCTTCGTGTAGCGTATTATTAGATCTCCTTCCTAACAAGCCGAATATGCCCAGCTTTGAGGTTGAGCCCCAAGAAAGGTTCAGATGCCACCCTGCACACATTCAGATAAAAATGAGGTTACAAGTGATTCTACCCCAGCATTACAAAAAGTAGATACACCTGACAGTATAAGTTGGATGCACTGACATTGCTGAAAAAAATATAAGATGTGTCCCATCAGGGCAAATATACATATGGGAGGACAGGAAGACCAGTGTAAGAATGAACGAAAACCAAATAAAACCCCAAAAACTTAATTACCTTGATCGCTGCTCACCAAGGCTGCAAGAAGATTTTAGATGATCCTTACGCTCGTCAGATTCATTTGCCTGTTTAGGACTATCCGGATTGCAAATTAGTAGACTAACTGTAGATGGAAAAGGAAATTCAGATTCACCAAGTTGATCCGGGAACTCAAGTATTATATCTGCAACGTCGATTTCTGACGTAACCTCTGGCTGACTGCCCAAGACTTGTGGGTCTTCTTGATCCTTTCGAGGGCATCCTCAACGGATGTTTCTCCCATTCATCACCCACTCCATGATCTGGCGCACAAGTATTGTAGCTGCACCATAAATCGTGCAGCTACAGTTCAGTTCGCAACGAGTGATAAAATCCAGAATAAAATATTAGTGGGGTCATCTTACAAGACTCTTAGAGGCAGACGTGGATGTCCATGACGTACAACTTTTTTAAACATTGTGTTTGTCCTTTTTATACTTACGGTCAACCTATTTTAAACACTGGGTCCTTAGCGGGGATGTGTCCCCGGGGACCTGCCTGGGCGGCGAAACGCGTTGCTGGCGGTCCTATTCGTTGTGGCGCTCGTGTTCCCATTCTTTTCTTTTTTAATTTATTAAATAATGCTAATATATTTATTTTAAGGTCATTTTAAATCTTTTTATAAAAAGAAATTTCTGAAAATATGTTTTCCATTTTTTTATTTTTTTGAAATTTTTATTTTTTTATTATTTAACCCAGATATAAAAAAAAGACATAAAGAGAACAAAATGTAAGGTGTGTGGGAGAGATAAATGATATAAAATTACATTTTATTTATACTTGGGCGTCCACAAAACATTTTCTATATAAAATTACATCAAACATTTTCCTAATTAATATTAAAAAAATTAATTTACGTAGTCGCATATCTAATATACATAGGAAATTTAGGAGTGGAGGGTGGTCACTCGCCCTCCCCTAAATCCGCCACTTTTCACAACCCACGTGGGTGGATCTCACGTGGGTAAAAAAAATCATTTTTTTCCTTTTGTTTTTTATTATTATTTTGTTAGTGTATTTGTTAAGGTATTTGGACAAACGTACCTGCATAATGTTTCACTCACAAATGTATCTTATATAATATTATAATTTAATCCTACATTGTCTAAACATATTATTGTATCCCAAACTCGTATAAATATAATACTCCTCGCTCTCTTGTAGGGGTGTAAACGAGCGGAATTTCAAACCATAAGTATTATCTTATATTATTACTAAATACAAAAAAATAATTATAAATATAGCAATAAAAAATTCTAACAAGTTATCGAGTCGAACCTCAATTTTTTTCGAGTTCGAGCGGTTCGTTTACCGAATAAAATTTGATTTTTTTTTGTTTTTCATCAAGATCATTTATTTTCAAGTTAAAGTAGAGACGAACGTTTTTCGAGTCGAACTATCGAAACGAACCAAAGTTGCCACTCTCTTCAAAAGTTTGTTCTCAATCACATTTCTCTCAATAGTTCTAACATGAACTACGATGGAAGGGACGGTCTACTGGAGTTTGATCTGTACTTTGACATATATCTTTGGGAATCCATTCGCTTTCAGAGTGATTCCTCTTATGAAAAAATGGTATGAAATTATTGTGGTTGCCACGTCGGAATAACTGGGGACACCTTTTATTTCTGCTATTGAGGTTAGACCACTTGACAACAATATGTACACTCAAGTGTGTGGCAGGGGATCTAATAATGCACTAGCACGATTACGAATTAAACGCATCACGTAAACGAATATTGATTGTGAAACTTAACTTCAGACCCTCTCTCAATCTTAATACAACAAGAAACACGAATAAGATGAAATAGACAAGCAATCACACAACACACCTGAAACAAACCACGACACACACGTTTTACAAGGTTCGGCAAAGTGCATACGTCCTTGGGGGGTTCCTGCGAGTTTCCTTTCCTTTCAGCTCTTCTCCAACAAGAGAAGTCTCCGAGATTACAAACGATTGGAAACAATATGTATCCCAAAGCACTCTAGATCTCTCTTTAGCCTAATCTCTCTCAAGGAAATAAATATTGTACCTCTCGAGTATTTTCTGCTATTGAGATTGTGGCCACCGGCTGCCTCATATAGATATCTTCCTCTATGTGCATGTGAGGAAAAACTATCTTCACATCCATTTGCTCTAACTCCATGTTGTTCATAGTCATCATGGCTAGCAACACTCTAATCGAGGTATGTTTTACAACGGGTGAGAAGATCTCGTTGTAATCGACTCCTTCCTTCTGAGCCTATCATTTTGCCCCTTACCTCGCTTTATATTTTAACTCCTCCATAGGAGTTGACCATTACTTTTTCCTGAAGATCCACTTGTACCCAATCGCGCGTTTTCCCTTGGGAAGCTCCGTTAACTCCCAAGTTTGATTCTTATGAAGATACTTCATCTCTTCGGTCATGGTCACCACACACTTGTTTATGTCCTCCTGCTCAAGGGCTTCTTCGAATGTGCATACATATTCAAAGCATAGTTGGATTACAAACTTATTTTAATTAATCTCTTCTTTATCCATGCACAGAATAGGCTATCATCATTATGAAAGGGGTTACAAATCCTCTGGATCTGACCCAACTAAATCCCTATATAAAGGGACTCAATACTTGTAACATTATTCATTTCAATAACAGGTAATAACAAACCTTCTTCTTCTTCTACCTCTCCGCCTCCATCTCTGGGTTCTCCACCGTCCTCGCGTTTCTCGTCAAATGCTTCGACCACCTAACAATCAAGAATTCTACAAACATCGTCAAAAAAATACTGAACTGCTATTCGTCGTCGTAAAACTACTTAAATCGCCCGCAAGATTACAATTTTGCCCATCTACCCTTTCTACTAATATAACATTATAACTCCTCATTTCACTCTTTTAACACAACTTTCTTTTCATATCACTCTTCTATTCACCACATAAAATGTCTCGGAGGCCAGGAAAAGAACCAGCGGAGACCCCTGACTACTAACATCTGGTAAATTACCTAGTTTATTTCAATTACTTTAAAAAAAACATTTTTGAGTCGGGCGTCCGCGGGAGCCGCCCGACCCAACGAGAGGGCGGTTCTCGCGACCGCCCGATCGTTGGGTTGGGCGGCTCCCGCGGACGCCCGACCCAAGGAACAGACGTTTGCGGGAGATGTCTCCCACGTAGGGTAGGCGTCTCCCGCAGACGCCCGGGTTTTTTTTTTTAATTTTTTGTTAAAATTGATTATAAATTGTGATAAAATTTAAATAAATTGAATATTATGTTAATAATGAGTTAAATTAGTTTAGTAAATCGTTTATTGATTATAAATTGTGATAATTAATAAATAAATTGATTATTATGTTAGTAATTAGTTGTGTACGATTTTAGTAAATGATTATTGATTAATTGTGATAATTGCTAAATAAATCGATTATTAAGTTAATAATTAGTTTAATTATTTTAGTAAATCCATTAATAAATTTGTATTTTTAAAATTGAATTAATAGTCATCGGGTTACCGTGGAGGAAAAGGGAAATCAATTCCCTTACGCGCGGTACGTAGTATAGCAGACGAGTCAGGTCCTCGTCATCCACGTACACGTGGTATTTCTGCTTCAGTTAGGAGAGAGAGAGATCTGTTACGTCGTCGTCAGACACCTGGAGAGTCTTTCGACGACGAGGATGATTCAGATGAGGCGAGGAGTCACGACGACAGTGACGATGGGGCCGATACGACTTGGGGCCACAGGAGGAGGCGGTACATCAGTCTGGTCGAGGACGGTATCATTCCGAGACCGGAGAGACCATTGGATAGGACATGTGCCGATGCGGTAAGTTTATCTAATTTTATTTTTAATTGTAAAGTATATTTTGTTATTGTAAGCTAATTTTTATTTTACATACAGTGGATGAGTAGGGCGATACGGTGTACGCAGTCGTTCTTGCGAGAGAGAGACATCATGCCGACTGAGGCGACGAGACTTGCATGTACAGATTGGGATCGCCTGATCGAGGATTGGAACAGCCAGTTGGGCATTTCGGATCATGATTCAGATGCTGAGCTGTAGTTGTCTTGCTTTTACTTTCGTTTTGTTGCACTGTTACTACATTTGTTGGTATTTGCTTTTGTTTATTTGTGTACTCTTATTATTTATTTCTGACGAACATATCTTCTACATATTTCTTTGACTATCATATTTTTTAATATTTATTTTTCACGAAAATATTTTCAACTTATTTCTTTAGATATCAAATAATATTTAAATTTAAAATACGGTCAAAGAACAACACGATTTAAGTAGAAATACACGATATATTATACATTACAAAAACATTACAAATTACAATCAAAATGTACCACTTAACCGGTTCCAATACTCCATCCTACTTTGGTACTGATCCTCACATTCAACAACACTCTCATCTCGCATTTGATACCATAAGGTCGCTATAGGAGGTACTGGGAAATCATCAAGTAATTCCAAACGAATAAAATGTCTGTAACTCCCTAAATGAGCAATGACCAACTCTCTGAAAGGCCTCGTCATGGCAGACGGACACTCCCAAGGTAGAACAGTAAGACACGGGAACAACGAACCATCCGTTCCCACTGTGAAATACATGACCGCACACTTGTAAAAATTAGCAATAGGAAACAAGTCGGATCAAACCTCCATATAATGATCATCGCCACAAACTCCCCCGCCCCAATCAATTCGTTGACGAGCCTCTCTCACATTGCCGAAATAGACACTCTCATATATAGGCTGTGCACATATCTCATTAGAAATTGCACGACGGGCGTACGACCAGTTCTCCTGACCACCATGAAAGACATCGGCAACACATCGAAATCCACAGTTGCCATCAGCACGTACGTCATTCCACCTTTCCTGAAATGGAAAAATGTGTAGGATTTCATGTTTAATTACACATATATATTTTCGGAATTTTTTATGCGTAATAAGGATCTATTACAATTTTCTATGATTTATTTCATGCATGCATTGGTTTGTTTCAATAACTAGTTTTAAAACTTTTATTAAAACAAACATGGGACTCCGAAATTCATACCTAGAAGTTCTTTAAAACTTCTTGAAGATTCGGAGACGTTGAGGATGCTTGTTGCTGCGCCGGATGCCTCCGAGATTTCACCAAACTCTAAACAAGATTGAAGAGAGAAGAGCAAGCCTCTCAATCTCCAATAGGGTTTAGAATCTAATTACTAACCCCTCTTTAGTTCCCTTGAGAAGATGATCTCTTAAAAACTAAAACTAAATTTAAGAATTAAGGGAATTTCGTGGAGAACTATGGAGAGAGTTTTTGCATGAGAAAAACAATAAATTAATTAAGGAGGTAATGAGATAAACTTGTATTTATAAGTTCTCTCCAAATTACATATTCACGTGCAACCTCTTGCCCATGATTTCATGCAAACTTCCATCTAACCATCCATTATTTACTAACAAATAATCTTAGCGACGAATTAAATCAATTATGGACTAATTCCATGCATGATCTAATTAATTCTTAAATTAATTCTGCATTAACCGTCTGGAATGGTCGACCGTTTGGAGGTTCGGTCGACCGCTCGAACCAGGTTTCGGTCGACCGTTCGTAACAGGAATTATTCCATCGCAATGTTCGGTCGACCGACCGATTACATTCGGTCGACCGTTCGAACAGATGAAAATTCACTGTTATCGGTCGAGACACATCCGGTCGACCGTGCCCGATCGGTCGACCGTTTGAGCACTGTTCTGCAGACTTGTCAAATTTCGGTTTAATCCTTACAAAATTTGACATTTCGGGATTAGTAGTAAATTCACAACTTATGTAACATATTATCCTATACAATGATCAATAATTACACCCCATAATATTTACATCACATATGAATTTAATTTAGATTCTGATTATGTTATTAATCACAACATAATTTTGATTTTGCTTGTTCACCCCATGTGTCATATTTTCTTCATGAAACCCGACACATGTTATGAACTCAAAATCCTCATTTCTTGTTTCCCAGTTTTGTGGTGTGACCTATGGGAGGATCTAAACTAAGTTGGCAGTGATATTAAGAGCTTAATATCACAAGCTATAAGCGGTATCTAGCTACACATTATAGCTCCCAATTAGTTAGATGTCTTAATTCCACTTGAACCAAAATCCGATCCATTTAGTGATGGAGTGCACCACTTGTGTCCGTCCCTTGCCACATGATATTAAGAATACACACAAAGTAGTATTGTGTCATCTTTGTATTAGTATTCATTTCTTGATCTCTTTAAGTTAGTTATAAATATGTGACTTAACTCAAATCACATTGTGCACATTACAACTTTGCTTTATCAAGGGGCCCACTAATATCATTACTCAATTAAGAGGGGCAATGATAATCTTTTGACTAACTATCTTCTCCAACGAAAGTTATACTTAACCAACTAATGTCTTTACACTACACTCATTGATAGCTTAAGACACTGATCTAATTAAGAACTCCTTAAGCGATCGGATATAAGTCTCATATCAAAGGACCAAGGACACAATAAAATATTAATGACACAGAAACACATTCCTATAATATTTTACTTGTTAGGTCAATTCGGTATACAAAAGTATTATTTTCCTCTTTTATGTACTCGTGTTGTCACTCACTTGTAGAGCTACAATGATCTATGAGCAACACGACAATCTTAACTCGGTAATTGATGTCCCATGTTAATTACCATGATTGCGAATATCTTTTGTTTTATGTAAACCAATATCTTTTAGAGCTCTACGGTTAAGGACCAAGAGCCTCTTCCTTAACACTTCCAAAAGACGAATACCATAAACAAGGAACAAAATGATTTCTCATTCAATTCATAATAATTGACATTTAAAAGTAAAACTTTTAGAACACATTCCCTTCAAAATGATTCCTGGCAGTCTATCATTATATGGGAAGTTGTCCACGTCAATCCGTCCCGACACTGTAAGATAGGTAAATAACAATTCTTTAAAACAACAAAATTAGGAGATAATATATTCAACCCCATTTAGATTACTGATATATATTAAATAACATAACAACAAAGATATCGACATACCAGAAGATCATGTGCCCGTATTCACGGACGATCGAGACGAATTAGACCGACGACCCCTGCTCCCACAACTGCCAGACCGACCACGACCTCGCTCAGCATACTCGAAGGCACTCGGGTCCCGACGTGTGGACATTCCTCTAGGTCGACCTCGTAACTTAGTATTTTCTTCGGGTTCTCCATAGTTCGACTGATCGGGGTGTAACTGTTCGTATAAAATACGAGAGGCACTACAAATTACTGCAGGGTCGCTCCCCGAGATCTCATCCACTAGCTTCCGAAAATGCTCGACGTCTTGTGCTGACTGATCAACAAACTCTGACATCTGGACTCCTCCGATAACAAGTGTTTTTCAGAATGGATGAATCTGCTCTAAATAAATTCCATCACCTGACGCCTAACACTCGTACATGGTACAGGCACAAGGAATCCCATGTGTTGTCAGGAAAGCACACCCACAACGATATTCAATTTCATCACTTAAGTCATGCATTCTCTTCAACTCCTGAGTCATTAACGACAAGCAGTGATGCGAAACTCGGTCATTTATATGCTGAAACAGAGGACCTATGTACTGTGCCAAATTTTGACGTCTCGAATCTTCAAGAAAGTTCCGAATATTCGTCAGCTGCATTTCAATAGACGAGTTCACGCGGTCGAAAAGAGTGTCGAGAGCGGCAGTCGATGTAGTGATTCACTCTTTCAGAGCCGAATTTTCAGAGCCGAATGTGCACTTTCCACCTTGCAGTTCGTAGTGTTGCCGAAATGAAAAACTTGATTCGTCCAATTCAACACGAATTTTTCTTTATGCATCAACCACGTGTCTTCCACATACTTCGTCAGCACTGGCCAGGAACTGTAAGAATCCTTCAGATTACGGACTGCTCTATCATAATCCGTCTGTGAATCAGAAAGCATGACTCTCCTCCACCTTCCACGCCTAAAACTCTCTGCAAGCTGCTTCTCCTTGCCGAACACGTGGTATGCGTAGTTGTACACATCTTTGTTGATATGCCAGGTGCATAGTAAATGAGCTGACTCATGAAAAACCTCTGTCACTGGTCGCATCAGACTCATCTCCCGGTCCGTAATTATTGTTGGCGGGCTAACAATATCCAATAACAGATCTCGCAACCTCTCCAACACCCACCGGTAACTAGACTCGGCCTCATCCTGCAAAATCACACATCCGACGAGGAAATTCATATTTGTTGGAGTAACCCCAACCATCTCAAACAAATGCATCTTGTACTTATTCGTCTTATACGTCGAATCCATACAGATTACGAATGGGTATGTACGCAACAACTGAACTGAAGTCGGATGTGCCAAAAATGCGTGAGTCAAGACATTAGTTTTTCTTCATCTGCCACAATCCAATACAAATACTTATGCTGCACTGTCTCCCTGAGAAACTACTGTGCGGGATTCATGTCTTCAGATTTCGTCATCCTCATGTACTCTCTGAAGTTGTAAATGTGTCTTTGATTCGGATTATCGTCCGGAAATTTCTTCTTTACCGCCAACAAAATGTTACGGGGTCTTGTTTGTGCCTCTGTCATATCCCGAACAATTTGCTTTGCCCCATCACTAAGTCCGCTGACCTGTCGGTGACCCTCTGAATAAACTGCCAATGGGTGGTTGTGCTGCCCATAGATGCTACTAGAAACAATAACCCATCCATCACGATCTCGTCGCTCCACCACTTTTACCAAAAACCGACAACCGCAACTTTTTCTTTTCGTATTCTTTCGCAGTGCAATACTCGTATCACGAGAACTCATCTCACGTCTGCGATCACATCTGAGGTAACAATCCATCCGGTTATCTGCTTTTGGTTTGTATGATGATATAACTAAAAAAAATCTAGCTCCTATTGCAACTTGTTTCGCCCATTTACAACCTTCCTCGATTGTTGTAAATATTTCTTTACTGTCAAAAAGCTCACTGTAATCTACTCCATCACCACCGAAATCTTGCAACGGAACCTGAAAAATTTGAATTTAACAGAAAATTAAAAAAAACGGGCGTCTGGCTAAACCGCCTCCACCTTTGTGGAGGCGTCCAAAGGAGACGCCTGCACAAAGGTGGAGGCGTCCGTCTAAACCGCCTCCACCTATGTGGAGGCGTGTTAGGCAGACGCCTCTACCTTGGTGGAGGCGGTTTAGCCAGACGCACGAGTCAGAAGAAAAATTCCGCCCTCGTTACCTCGCCGGATTCAGGTGCTTCGCCAGACATTTTCGTGGTGTTGGTACTAGGAATGTGAGTAAAACTGAGTCAAATGCCTTGTTTAAATACACGATACGAAATCGGTATTAATTGATTTGTTAAGGGCAAAAATGTCATTTTTAGGACGATTTAAGTAGTTTTCCGGCAACGAACAGTAGTTACCAAAAAATATTCTACTTAGCATTGAGATGTCGTGCAACTCAATCCCAGGAAAGGCCAACTATGACTGAGGTGGTACAAATTTTGAAGACATTTGTTTCGGAAAACACAGCAGAATTTAAAAGGGATTGGGTAAGGGATTGTGAGTAACTTTCAGCGGCTTTCTACTTCGAATTGTTTGCCTGTGAATTTATCTTGTGGTGGTGATACGTGGGTTTGATCCTGATTTTATTTGAAAAGCTTTTGATGTAATATGTATGATTCAAAAACAACTTATACTTAATTGAATTGATCCTCAACTTGGCACAATATTTGCTGCCTCTTGACCCGACTCCTTGTACATTTTTTTCAAAGCTTGATCTTTGCCGAAGTCATTTTCCTATGGTTTTCTCCATTTTCCTGTCTCTTATGGTTGGAGTACAGACTTCAGTTTACCACTTCCACCTGTATAAAATCGTAGATGTAACTTAGGTCAGAATTTACAATGCCATTTTATTACGTAAACCATCTAACATACGGCAGTAACATTGAATGGGCCCAATATATGAGCTCAAACGATGACGATACGCATGATAGAATATTATGAAGACTTAATTCTTTAATATTGTTTCAAGCTGATTTTCAAGTGACTCTAACAGACCAAACAACCCTTCACTATCCTGGGTTAATATTTTCTACATACTTATATATATTCATAGTGTTTTCATGGGCATCGATCAAACAACTTGAAAAAATTACAACGACTGGGTGCGTACTTGCCTACTTATGTTAGGATGTAGATATGCTCTTGTATCAGTCCGACATTTATTGGAAGTATATATGCAGGAAACCAAAAATAATTTTAATATGTAAAACTCTAATATCACATTTTATATGTGTCACCAAGCAAATAATCGAGATGTTTGCATTAACGGAAATTACGTATGTTTAGCCAAAAAAAAATTGAAAGTTAAATGAAAGGTGCATTCGATTCGAAAATGAGAACCACGTGCAGTTAGGGGTGAGCAAAATTCGGTCCGGTCCGGGCACCCGGACCGAACCGAATTTTTCGGTCCGGACCGAACCGGACCGAATTTTTTCGGTCCGGTCTTCGGTCCACAAATTTTTGGAAATTCGGTCTTCGGTCCGGACCGGACCGAAAATTTAAGGGGAAAATTCGGGTTTTGGACCGAACCGAACCTATTCGATCCGGTCTTCGGTCCGGACTTCCCGAAAATTCGGGTTTCGGTCCGGTCCGGTTCGGTCCGGTTCGGTCCGGCTCCGATCGGCTCTCCAATTGCGTCTCCTTTCCCGATCTGGCGTCTTCCTTCCGTTGGGGTGCCGGCAGACCGACGAGGTTCATTCCCTTCACCCTGACGGTGCCCGTGTGCTTGTTCCTGCAGCACAACTACCTCATGTTCCTCGTTCCCACCTTCTTTTCCATTGGATCGCCTGGGGGCTGTGGTGCTCACGCTTGAGGCGCTGTTTTTGGATCTGTGGTGTTTTCCATCGATGGGTGAGTTGGATCTTCATCTGCATGTGTTGTTTTAGATCTTATGTTGCTTGATTGTTTTAACTCGTGGAATTTGGATGATAATTTGTCTGCGGGATGGCTTTACGTTTAAGATCATACATATGGAGAAGTGCGATCTCAAGGGCTCGTCTGCAATTTCGAATCTTAGATTTCATTTTAATTGGTCGGGTTTGGGCTCATGTGTGGGCTATATCATGGCACTCGGCTTTAAGGTTAGGTACTTCATAAGATCTTTCTTTTTGAGAAATTCGTTTGATTTCTACCTTCTGCGGAAGCATTACACTGAAAGTGATTGGTTTATAAATATTATTATCCTTGCGAATTTGTAAACTAAAAAAGCAAAATGGTTTATGCACGTGGATATTCTTTTTCAAGCGAAACAACAGTCGGAACTTAATTTTCACAGGAGGAGATTGATGGCAAGAGATTTGGATTGACGGAAGTAATCAGGGGGTCAGAATTCAGATGTAACCATCATGAATTTAAATATTTCCGGGGGTAATGGTTCCTCTCGGTAAGGGAAATTTAATGGAAAAATAACTTTAAATTAGGAAAATTTACCTTGATCCAACAAAATTGGTACCAACTAATGTGGGGTGGGGGGCTCAATTTAAGTGACCCTCAAAGACATTTGTTCTTGTCTGTAATGACAATAACTACGGCTAAGAAGAGGCGAGATGAGGGAGAATGAATCGGTGACATTGTGGGAGCTAAGACATTTGATTTATAAGTGAAGGGGTAATTACTTGGTGATGATTCTTGGGTAAGAATTTTTTTTTAATTTGATTATGTGATTAAGATAATCATCATGTTTGTGGGGGTAACTTAGATGCATAATTTCACTCCTTTGCGGTCATATAGTTACGACATTATTTGTACCAATATATATTGTTACCCACTAAGTACATCTATGTTATTCTATGACAGTATGACTCTTATCTGTTTATGATGTAGGTCAAGTCTCTTTATTGCGAAGCTTGTATTATTTCCAGAGTGTTTTGTTTTCCCCTTAATATATTTTAATTATTTCAATATTGGATTGGGTTATTGTGATGTCGAAGAAACTAATCGATGATTCTGAATGTCATTTTCAATTCTTTTTTTGTTATCCTGAGAAATTTGTTCTAGTATGGTTAAAGTGACCATGATATAGATCTCATTTCTTGAAATTATTGATAACTACAATGCACCCAGAAAATTTACATTATTGTAAATTCTTTTATAAAACCTTAGACAAAAAATGTATAGGTGGAGTATTTTGTTGATCGGATTGTGGATCTTAATCCCATCTTAATAACTAATATATATCAACCCTTTAACAATATTATATATATAGAAAATTATTTTAATTTAAACAACAATAGAAAATTATTTTTTTGTTCTTTTACAATTTTACCCCTCTTTGATCTTAACCATGGATTAGATTAAGATTTTAAGAAGCTTAAATTAGTAACCCTGGCTTATTAGATCTTGACCTTATATATATATATTAAAGACTTAATAACTAAACATGCAAAAGACAAATTAGAAAGCCCAAATCAATCCCTAGTTCCCTTACCCTCCGACTCCCAAATCTCTTCCACCGGAGTCCGACCGCGTGTGTCCCCTCCTCGCCGTTGCAACCTCGCCTCCTGAGTCCCGTCGCATCTTCCACCACCAAGCAACCGCTCCCTGGTCTCTGCTTCCCTTCCTGGCTGGTGAGCTCCATCTTTTCTTTTTTTGTTTTGATTTGGATTTTGTGGTTGCTGGTTTTGATTTGGATTTTTGTTTTGATTTGGATCTAAGCTCTGGTTTGTGAAAGTTGGGACTTGGGAGTTTGTTAAAGTTTGGACTTGGGAGTTTGGCTGGTGAGCTCCATCGATTGCTGCATTTTATTTTATTTGTCAAAGTTGTGGTCCTAACACGATGAATAAGTTAAAGTTTGGAGATGTATCTAAATAGGAAAAAGCCTTGTTGCATTTTCATTATAAATGTTTATACTTAAAGTTTATACTATGTCTTTAGTCTCTTCTGCTTGATGTGATTATGCATGAGAAAATAGTTGGATTGGATTTAATCAATGTAGCAATCAACAATTCTACATTTATGTTATACTATGCACCTAAGAGTGAGTTGCCATTTAAGGGCTGAGATAATAATTGTGAGAGATGTGAGGTTTACAACTTAGCCCTGCAAAATGTCGTTTTGTTTGAGTACCAAGTCTTTTAGTCTCCATTTGAGTGATTGAACTTGTTCTAAGCAAGTGCAGGACTGGGTGTTATTGTTCAATTAATATTGAGTTGTTGTTTTAAGCAATAATTTTGGACTTGAGGATTATTGTTTTAATTATTGTGCAAGTATTACATCATCTGGAACTGATATTTGTTTTTGTACAAAAACCTAAAAATGAGATTTGAGAAGCAAAAATCTTATCTAATATTTTGTTTTTCTTTTGGCAGCATTCCTGAGGCTTGAGTAAAGAAGACGAAGAGCTCTATCAAATATGTCCCAGGGATTGTCATCTATCCTGCTTATGGTTTTTTTATTTCTCTTTCTGAACCTTGCCTAAGAGTACCGTTAACGGTGCCCAAGCAGTTCCCGGGCATCCTGGTTTCTCTCTCAGCCACGTCAGCTTTTCTTTCCGCCACGTCAGCTCAAACCAACATCTTTAAATTTTTCTTAACCATGCCCAGAAACAACTCAAGCACCCTACATTCTCTCCCCTACACGTCATTTCGGGATCAATTTTAGGCAAAACACGGAAAATTATCAAAAAGAAATAGAAAATATAAACAAATAAAAAACTTATTTTCATAAAAAAATATTTGAAAAAATGATTTTAAATAATTTTAAAAACATTTTCTAAATACAAAATAAAAAAAATAAAAAAATGACCAATGGTGGGAGACACGTGTCCCCCACCAACCACATTTCCCAAGCGCCCGGGGTGGAATTTCGGACGGATGGGCGCTCGAATTTCCACCCAGGAGGTTGGTTTGCAATTTTTTTTACTAATAAAAGTCTGAGGTGTCAGGTGGATTCAAGGGTGCCTGGTGTTTTTGGGATGGTTAAGGATGCTCTTGAGAAGTGTATGGTGTCCTTGCCAATCGAAGGAGGGTTCTTCTGGTTGTAGAGCTCTTCGTCTACTACGTTGGTCGATACCTTGCTTCTTTTTGCAGCTCAATATGCAGTTATATTGTTAAGTTAAAGGCTCCATCGTGAACCGAGTGCAGGTCTGTATCCAAATATATTCTTCAAAAGAATGTAGAAGTGAGCTTTAATGTTCTAGTTTCGATCCGCATCAGATCATAGTTTCATTTAGTATCTACCATTGTACCACATACCAAAATCCTGATAAATCTGACATAACATTACTACGTATTAAAAAATAAAAATCGAATAACTAGACATAGAACTGATAATTTCATCTGAAAACACGATATAATGCAAGTCATAACTAAGTTAAGTTGTGCAACATCACAAACTAATCTATCCCTGACAAGCTTAGTTAATGTGACCAAAATCTGTTACCGTAAACAGAAATAAATAGCTAAAACACGAATTTCATGCTGACGTGGCATTCCACGTCGGTAACGGGCCGGGTTGGGCCTGTTATCCAAGTCTAGTTACGGTGAAGTTGCGGATTAGGTCACGGTAGAGACGTACCGAAGCAATTCACAGATACTAAAGTGCATCTAGCCAATTTCACCAAGTTGAAGGTCTACCTAAGCAAATTGCCTTTTTTTTTAGAACAAATAGTAGATTGCATTAATGATAAAAGTTTGGAAGTCAGGAAAACACAACCTTGCCAAGTTTTGCACGAGGTCAAAAAAATAGCTTATTGCGAGTTTCCACCTCCCATCCACCACATTGGGCAACAATCAGTTAGCATTCTTGGTAACTTTTCCTAATGGGTATCGGTTTCCCCGTCATCAAGAATTTGATTAAAAAAACTCTTATTTGTAAAGATGCCTTCAGCATTCTCGTGCCCAAGTCGTAGTGTCCCTTTAAGTCGCAAGTCTGAAGTGCAAACAAATGCAATAGCGAGAAGTCATATTGGGTCAAGTTAGACTTGCAGTTCGTTTGGCGAACAATTTTAGGGTTGATTCTTTAAAATCCATGAAGATTACGACAACAATGGCCAACACAAAATAAATGGGGATATTTTAGTACAACAGGTTTTTGAAATATTCAGTTCTTATACCCTTTTCTCTACTTCAAAAAACTATTAAATAGCCTTCGGCTGTTTTTCTTCTTATTACCTGTTTGCATTTACTCTCATGCCCTTACTACTCTTACAAAAGAATATTGTTTTAAATATTGATAATGTTAATGTGGAAGTGATGAGGCGATCATGGAGGTAAAGTCGGTACCGGCGGAGAATTTTTGGCTTTCCGAAGTGAAGTGTGTTGAACATTAATGTCGGTCTCAAGAGTAGCGGTAAATTTATAATCATGACAATCATATAACTGGTGAAACCAGCCAGCCTGCAAACCAAAAAAAATAGATGAAACTTTCGAAAATCAACAGATCAACCGCGTATAAGGAGTCACTTGGTAAAATTCTTAATCCTTAACACAATATGTATATAGTTTTTAGAGTATCACCGGCGCATAGCAGCGTAGCACTAACACACTGCAAAAGCAATCTGCACTTAAGAAAATTAACATCCGTTTCCAAACCAGTAAAACACTCATTTTAGACACAGGACGGTAGTTTGCACCTGTCATTAGCATCCAAACCATCTTCAGCATGCAAACCAGCAGCTCTCTTCCTTTTAGCCCCAAGAAGATACTCTGCCAACATACTTAAGTTACAAACAAAAGCTAGTAATTCCTATAACTGCCCAAGAGAAAGGGAAAATTGAATAGCTTTTTTATTGCACAACAAATTGAGAATAAACGAAGCTCTATAAATGTGCTCAAAATACACCAGTGGAATATGAGAACAGTTTGAACTATCAGGGCAAATTGATGTTGTGTCATAAACTCGATAAGACACAAACTCCACGGTCACAAGGACTTTACGAGATCCCAGCATTAATCGCAGAGAGTGCACCTTTTATAAAACAGTAGAATACAAAATGTCCTTTAACAGATGATTTCAAGTAAATGAAGATCTTTTTTCGGCATAAATGGTTTTCCAAACCTAAATGTCAAAGGATACATTTGATTTCCTAGTCACAACTGAAGAAATTCTTTCATCACAGATACACGTCCAAACTTCATTTCTAATGGTGAATGTATAACCTAACCTTTCAACAGTTCAAACTACATTTCTAGTAGTGAATATATCAACTAACCTTTGTATTCCATAAAATACTTGTCGCACCAAGCATCAATCTCCTCAACTACCCATTTCCTCATTCCCTGGTGACAAAATTTGCAGTAAACATATAATCAATATTATTATATGGCATTATTTAACATGAACGACGAGAAAAAGAAACAAATGTCGTGCATGAGCTCTCAATGATGGGTATACGAGGGGAATAATACCTCAATAGAATCACAATGGTTGCAACTCTCAATGATGAGCTCAATGACCAACTACATGGGTATAGCATATGTCATTGTCATAGAAAACAAAGTAATGCAAATAAAAATCATTATGATGTCCGAAAAACCAAATGTGTTAGGAGGAGAGAATCACCACGATTGCCACGTATTGTATGAATAACGGAAGGTTGTAATCCAAATCACACTCTCCAAAGCAATGCTGATAATCACAAGCAAGAAACAGCTGGACCAAAAGATAACGAACAGTTACAATGTGGCAACGAAATAAAATGTCCATATGTAACTCAATGTAAAACCATTTTTTTACCACCACTGCTATACCCAAAAAATAATATCATTTGAATTGCTAAAAGGTAAGATAACTTATCAGAACTTAATATCAACATAGAGGTAAAAAGCATCAGGACTTGAATCCTTAAAACCATAAAATCAAAAAGACTACTCACACAACAACAACTCTTAATGGCGATTTCCTTGGCGAATGACTTGAACTGTCGGCGTGTAGAATCAAATTCCATATCATCATTCCTCATGCAGTCATCACGCGTGATTTTGACTTCCTGGTAGAAACAAAAGTCAATTAATCAAGTATTCAAGTCAAACAATTTATAACGAACATGGAAGTGGACATGATTATCAAAGCATCATTAAAACGCTTGTTAATTTCAATTGATATCATCATTAAAATACTAAATGTTGTAGCTTTCAGACTATGATTATAGGGTCTCTTATGCAAACAAAATAGGAAAAGCTAAATGCATAAAAAGAATTATATTTCGAGGTGGTCTTCAATTGATATAATCATTGAAATGCTACATGTTGTAGCTTCCGGTACGTCTTTAGTGATTTTAGTGTCTTGTGTGCAATAAAATAAGAGGCAAAAGATCGATGATAATACCATCAAATCGTAATAATATCTGAAAATGCGCATCTTCAAGGAGGTTATGAGGTGAGGACCAACATTTTCTAAATGCCAAAACCAATCCTCCTTGCTCATGGTCACTAAAGTCAGCCCTTGCGCCTTAAGTGTTTCTTTTTGAGAGAGAGCGGCAGCTACCGTACGATCACATGATTCTTCGTCAAGCTCAGAATCAAAACGTGGGTCAATACCATCATCAAAACAGACTTCGAAATGTTCCAAACCTGTAGCATTTTCATGCTTCATGACACATTTCAGTTCAGCCACGGCACCCTTCATCTTCTGTATTATCTCCATCTGGGATGGGATCAACCTGAAGATAATTGAAAACAGACCGTGACTCATGAAACAACAAGGAGCAGCTCCTTTCACATACTGAGATACAATCTAAACACAAAAAACTGTTCATGATTTCCTCCAATAAAGTTTAAACATACTAAAGCTACCTGTTAGTTTATTTGGGAACCTCACGAAAGAACACTGTTACATGAGTATGAGATACATCATCGTCATAATAATAACCCCTAAAAAGTGGATAAAGAAGCCATCAAATGCGTAAAGAAATAGTGGATCATGACAATCAACGACTTATAAACAACTAATTACATTTCTGGCATGATATAGCATTACATCAAATTTCCCAGTAACAACCCTACGATTCGAATTGTAATCCAGAAAGATAAATCTAATGAATCAATAAACGACGTATCTCAGCGAAATGAACCAATCGAATCTAAAAAATAACAAGGTTTGATGCCTGAAACTTGGAAATCTATAGAAACAAGAAATATCGACATAGAATTTCGGTAAGGAAGTATTAGCACGACTAGGGAACGGAAAAGGTGGTGAAGTAGAAGCGAGAAGAAAAGAGAGGATACCATACCAGAGGAATCGGTAGTGGATTGGAGACACCGGATTGGGGCGTGGAGGTTGCGATTGGGGTTACGGATTTTTCTTTCCTAGGGATTCTCGACGTTTTATCTTGTAACATTTGCAATCCCAACTCAACCCCGTAAATTTGCAATCTCAACCCCATCTTAACCTTTTATCTTGCACGGCAAGGTACCCACAACTAGGGGCGTAAATGGGGCGGGTAATACCCGTATACCCGGTCACCCGCCCCGGGCGGGTACGGGTATGGGTACAAAAATCCATACCCGTTTAAAAATTCAAACCCGTATACCCGTACCCGTTTACCCGCTTAATAAACGGGTCGGGTACGGGTATACGCATTACCCATACCCGTTTACCCGTATACCCGTTAAAATATATTATATTATATATATAATATTTTTTTAATATTTTATATGTTATATATTATATATTTTATATATAATATATATTTTATATAATATATATTATATTTTTATATATTATATATTATACCCGTTATACCCATTTACCCGCCCCGTACCCGCTAACTTAACGGGTACGGGTCGGGTACGGGTATATATGTTTTTTGCCGGGTATATACCCGTACCCGTACCCGCTAATTTAGCCGAGTACGGGTACGGGTAGGGGCATACCCGACCCGTTTACACCCCTACCCACAACGACTATATAACCATTGGACGCTGACGTCAGCAATCGCATGCAATGGCTAACTACATTGTTTTTTTTAATTCCTAAACTACCCTCACTTTGACCTATATAAATTATAAACCCCTCGATAATTCTCGTCTCCACCAATTCACAACATCTTCTCCAATCCTCTGTAATTCTCTCTTAATTGCACTCTGATTGTGGTTTAAGTGGGTCGAGTTTGAGCTGAATTTTGGAATATGACATATTGAAATAAGGGCATTGCTGGTTCAGCTCGATGTGGCAGATGCACTCAATCCGGAGGTGTTACCGGAAACAATGACATTGCAAAAGAAGGTAAAACTATATGAGAGAGCATTGACCGCTATTCATTTGTCGTTGCCAAACGAAGTACTTCATGAAATAAGATACGAGAAGACAACAACAAAGTTGTTGGCAAAGTTAGAGGAAGAATTTGCTTTCAAATCCGTCGCTAGCCGGGTCCTCCTCGAATAGCACTTATTCCTGTTTCGAATGGCGGAAGATACATCTCTACTAGGGGTGTAAACGGGTCGGGTATGACCCTACCCGTACTCGGTTAAATTTGCGGATACGGGTATATACCCGGTCAAAAACTTGTATACTCGTACCTGACCCGTACCCGCTAAGTTAGCGGGTAGGGGCAGGTAAATGGGTATGATTATAATATATATATATATAATAAATGTACTCATGACATTTCAATAAGATGTATACTACATAATAATAATAAAACATATATAGAATCACACCTAAAAGGATTGTCAAACCATTTTCAATCATCGGAAGTCGAATTGCAATTTGAATCGTCTGAAGTACCTCTTCCGAGTGTTCACTAAACTCTAAACAAGATTAGAATGATTGGATTTAGCCAATCAAGTCTATTACAAAGTTAGAATCTATTTAATAACCCCTTCTTACATTTACATGAAAGTTGATGTCTACCTACAATACCAATTCATCCACTTGACTTAGCCGAATATATTTTACCACAATGTCTACAAGTAGCAGTTGTTTTACCTGATCATCCCGTCCTTCGTCAAAATTATTTCATACTTGGCTAGTTTTTTTTCTACTACACGTATTAAATTTTTCTTAGATTTAGGTGGATTAATAGGAGGGGATTGCAGGTCATTATTATCTTCAGAATTAAATGTAAAAGCCATGGAAATTACTAAATATGCAAATAAAAAGTGATTTTTTTTCATAAATGAGAAAGTCATGATTATTGTTGATTAACTAAAATTAACTACTAAAAAGATTAGAAAAACCTAGAAAATGAAGAGCAGAGAAGTCGTGAAATCGGCGGTCAACGGTCTGCTTATAGCTTTATACTTCACACTTTAACTCAAACTCGATCTGTTTACACCAAAATCAAAGCAATTAGAGAAAAATTATAGAAGATTTGGAGAGATTTGTGTGAAGAGAATGAGAATGGTTGGGGGTTATATAGGGTAGAGAGCGGTAGTTTAGTAACTTTAAAAAAATTCCAACAACTCTCAGATTCAACGACTAGTGCCTGGCACGACGACCGTGTACCCGGTGCCCAAGTCTAGTGGCGTTTGGAACCTTGTGCTGCTACAGAACACACGTGACTATGTTGGATTTCATGTCATATGCTTCGGGTTTTTAAAAAAAATACAAGCAATCATGATCGGGTTTCATATTTATTCAATAATTTCATGTACAGGACTCCCTGATTATGTTTCAATATATATTGTATACTATATAATATCAAAATATATATTTGATCATACCTAAACGATTGTCTAATCCTTTTAACTAATCGGAAGTCAAGTTTTCACCAAACTCTAAACAATATTAGAGTGATGGAGTTAGTCAATTAACTATAAAGCTAGGTGAGAATTTAACTAATAACCATTTATACTCCAAAGAATTTAATATCCAGTACTTTAATTAATCTAGAGAATTTTCGGAGGGGAGAGATGGAGAAAATATGGAGATAAAATATGGAGATGTGAGAATTTTGCATTAATTAAACAAAGGAACGGATAAATGACTTATTAATAGGGCATCATCCCACCTACATCATCTGTAAACCACTTCCACATGATCTTTGTCAATTTCTCATCTAAACCAATCATATTTTGACATATCATCAACCCATAACTACATTTGACCAAAATGGATTAAATTCATCCATTGATCAACAAAAACCTCTTATTAATGAAGGCAAAATCGTGGGCAAACGATCGACCAAATATATCCAAATATATCTGGTGCACCATATTACATAAGAGTTTGCCAAAAGAGTGATTACATCATAATACGAAATACATGTA
Source organism: Triglochin maritima (assembly GCA_963682175.1). Classification (NCBI taxonomy): domain Eukaryota; kingdom Viridiplantae; phylum Streptophyta; class Magnoliopsida; order Alismatales; family Juncaginaceae; genus Triglochin; species Triglochin maritima. The sequence goes on from OY821775.1 coordinate 3,310,294, forward strand.
ATCACGACAACTTAAAATAGGCAGACAAAAGAATCTGGTCCCAAAGTGCAATCTCCCTCGGGCACCACCTGCCAGAACCTACCGCAATCCTGAAAAGTAAACATAACAATAATACCTGAGTTTCCAATTGTCATCGAAGAGCCTCTAATTGTTCCTAAAAGAAGAAAAAAAGTCTCATAAATTCACAAATAAAAATATCAAATAACATTAACTAATTTAAAAGAAACATTAATATTAAATTTACAAATACTAAATGAAATCGTAAATATTAAAGTACCAACAAATCAAAATTCAAACCATAAATCCTAAATTACCAACGTATACTAAAACAAATCTTATATCTTAAATTACTAACAAATCAAACTAACATATCCAAATGAAATCTAACTTCCAATTTCATTGATTTCAATTGTAATCAATAACGTGTAATTTTTAAATATATATTATATATTAATTAAATAATTAAACAGGTAAATGGGTAAACGTGTATTGGTAGAGGTATACTCGTGTACATCCCATTTATTAAACGGATAAAACGGGTATGGGTAAACGTGAATAATTTTTTAAATGTGTACAAAAATTGTACTCATACCCATACCCTCTTATTAAATGAGACAGGTAAACAGGTAATACCAGCGCCAGTTACACCCCTACTCCAGACCCATCAATTTTTTTACTAAAAGAATGGGGTTGTCCCCCTTAACACGTGGGACAACCCGGTCGTCCACGACCGAGTCGACGACCTGGGCGTTCAAACGCCTGGGTCAACGACCTGGTCGTTCGAATATTTTATTGTTTTTTCGTTTTTTGTTTTGATTTTTTAATTTTTGTTTGAATCTTTTTTAATTTTTTTTGAAAATACGTTTTATAATTGTTTTGATTTTTTAGTATTTTTTTTTATAAAAAAATCCATGATGGACCCCGAAATGATGTAGATGGAAGTTGTAGGTTGTGGTGGATTGTGGTTAAGATGTGAATAGTGTAGGAAAAAAGAGAAAGTGGATTGGGGAGAGAGAAAGTGGATTGAGGAGAGAGAAAGCTGACGTGGAACAGTGAGAAAACTGATTTGGAAGAGAGAGAAAGCTCATAACCAGGTCGTCCGGGTCATGATTACGGATGACCTAAGGGCATAAATAACTATGCCCAGACTACACTCGGACGCTCTGCTTTCTATATCTGTCACGTCAACTTCTTTCTTTGTGCAACTCGCCTCGAGCAAAATGCCCGCTAACCACGGGGGGAGGTAATTTCTTGGAGAGGAATGACATGGTCACAACTCCTCTCTGATGGTAGCTTCTTAGGAGCAAAGAATTTGAGTGACAGATTCTCCTTCAGCAAGCTTTGCAATTTAGGTGGGGACACAGTTTCTATACTATTCAACAACTCAATTCCCTCTTGGTTGGATTCATCAACAGGCTGGCCATTTAGAAGATATAATGACTAGGCTTGCTTCAAGTGCTTTTCTAGCTCTTACGAGTCCACTAAGACCACCGGGGAAATACAATGGCGTTTCCGGGAATTAGAAATTGGATATGCAAGCTTATAAAGAAAATAAATATAAGTAGACACACAAAAAAATATTTACAAGGAGCAGTGTAAAATTGTAGTTTTGGAGGTCAGACGATCATGAATTTTAAGATCTCATCTCAATTACCAAAAATCAAAATCATTTGGATCCCACCTCTAAAGATTGTTGATTTCTGTAAAATCCATCCACATTCTTTTTGAGATTTTGTTCCATGATAAAGACCCTTGCAATTCCAGTCTCATTAAGTATTTCAAATGTTAATAATTAGACACACCCGCGCACACACACACATATATATGATTTTTATATATCTAATTTTTCCAACTAGTTAAAAATCCAAAAAAATCATTGTAAGTAAAATACTCAATTAAATACCTATACGTGGGTGCATTACAATTAGAAGTATTCGAAAAAGACAAAATAGTAATATTTTAAAGTTTATTTAAATAATTTTATTTTTCTTATAAATTACGATGCACTAACTTGAAATACTAGCACCGTCCACTGTTTACACCAAAACGAATTTATACACTACTAGAAAAATAAGTTTTACGGACGGATTAACATCCATTAGTAACGCATCCGTTGGTGTAGGTACATTTTCACCGATGGATAAAATTAATTGTCGGTGCTAATATCCTTCGATGGATATGCTTAGAACCACACGTCCGACAAAAAAATTGTAGCTTTCATCGGATCAACAAGGATAACTATCGTCGGTATCGGTTATTGAAAATTTAGATAGTTGGAAAATAATTTTTTTTGGCAAAAAATGAATCACCGACAGATTTGTAAAGCTACATTGATGGATAACTACCGTCGATGTAGGTTCTGTGTTTATATTAGTAGCATGTCTTTCACTTTTTTCCTTCTCACACACTCTCTCATCTTCCACCCCCAACCTCCCCACCACCTCCCCGCCACTGTCCGACCACCTCCCCACTCCCTCTCCTTCTTCCACCAGCTCCCAACCACCACCTCCTCACCACCGCTAGGGGTGCACATGGGTTGGGTTCAACCCGAAACCCAACCCGAACCCGACTGGTCGGGTCGGGTTGGGGAGGGGTTCGGGTTGGGTTGGGAAAATCAAAAACCCGAATTTTCGGGTCGAGTTCGGGTTGAGGGGGTCGGATTGACCCAACCCGAACCCGATTTTTATTTTTATTTTTATTTTTTTTATTTTTTCCCAAATAAACCGGTCGACCGAACATCACTCGGTCGACCGAACATCACTGTCGACCGTTTCCAACCCGAAAATTTCGGGTGTTCAAGCCACCGGTCGACCGAACCCGACCAAGTTTGGGAGAAAATTTCCAAATTCGGGTTCAACCCGATCCAACCCGACCCAACCCGAAAATTTCGGGTTCGGGTTGGGTTGAACCTAAACCGGTTCGGGTTCGGGTTCGGGTTGGGGTTTTTCCCAACCCGAAAATTTCGGGTTGGGTCGGGTTGAGGCCCAAACCCGACCCAACCCGACCCATGTGCACCCATAACCACCGCCCCCACAACCTCCTCGCCACCTTCCCCCCTTCCGACCCCCTCCCCACTACCTTCCCTCAGCCTCCCATCCCGATTTGTCTGCTCCCTCGCCTCACCTTTTCCCGTCCCCCGCCCTTTGATGGCAACAGGAGGCGAACTGTGGGCAATTGTCGGTGAGGTGCAAGAACAACCTCACCAATGTTAGGTTTTTTTAAAATTAATTTTGTTGAATCATAAGTTCTTATTGTTTCCATCGTATTGTGGTGTATGTATATGTTTTGAGTTGAAGTTTATTTGTATTGTGTTGTCGTATTATGTTTATATGTTTGTGGACGAATTAATGTGTTGTGAATGAATTAATTAATGTGTTGTAAATGAATGAATTGATGTGTTGTGGATGATTAAAGAAAAACTTGGATGAATGTGTTCTGGAAATTGAAACACAGAAAGAGCCAAATGTTTTTTTTTTGCATCTGAATTGGACTTACACCGACGGATATATACTACACCGATGGATATGTCCGTCAGTGTTTTTCGTTATGACAAAAGAATGAGAAAAACTTTGGAAGGAAAATGTAAGCCAAAATTAACACCGACGGTAGTTATCCAACGGAGTAACTAAACACTAATATAAAATACATCGACGGTAGGATATCCGTCGGTGTTCCAAATCACCGACGGATGGGGACCTACACCGACTGATAATTACCGTCGGTGAAACCTTGCTTTGTTGTAGTGATAATTGTACAGGTTCAACAGTGGAGGGAGTGATTTCATTATGTTAAAACAGCAATTTGAACCTTGACATGTACCCTGATGAGATAATATTGGGTGATGTATCAATTCAAGTTTAGAATTGTAGTCCACTCGTTTCAAAGTAAAAGTGGATCATGGAAAATTATGAGTATTGTATTGACTAGCTTTATGTAGCCAGATATGTCATCGTAATTGTTAAATTTAACATATAATTCCCTTCAGCTCTCCATCCGGTGGTTCGATTTCCGTAAAGTGCAACAAGAAATAATAGTCAGTAGCATTCGTTCGGTAAGTTTCAAGCCAGTGTAAGTGGTATACATATCCTAATCTGACTTCGGAGAGATTGCTGTCTGCATGACTTGTAATGGGGGTAGAAACTGCATGTTTATGCTATTAGGGATTTAGGGGTGACAAGATACGAAATTTTAAATGTCTCGCACCCGTCGCTATTAATTACCCACAATTAGGTCAGGGGTATGAAAAGGCCAATACCACTCGTAGTCGTCATATGGGTACCTGATTTCTCAAAATAAAATTAGCATAAATATATTGTGGCATAATGTTTACAAAACAACAAAATTAATTTAGATCCAAATTAAGAAAATTTATATATGTTGCTACCTGAGGGGTAGTTCATGTGATCCTCCAAAGTCAACCCGGCGGTAGAGGACCAGAGATCGGGAGGTCATCACTTGAGGGTAGATGTTGTGTCCCCGAGCCTTTGTCCGCAAGACATATTGACATATAATTTGATGAAACAACAGCAAAAAATTCGTACCAAGTATAATCGGCGGCATTGGTGAAGGAAATCGAGCTCCAAAAGTAAATGCCATAGTAAAGATCAAACTCTAGTAGCTTGTTCTTCCCGTCATAGTTCTCATACAGAAAAAAACGCCCTTACTAAGTACCTTTCACCCAGTACTATCGGTTTAATTGTGAAACAATTTCTGGTTCCATCAAGAAAGCTTCTAAGAGTGTTTAGGTTTTTTAGGACTCCATTTTTTAGGAAATGGGACGATACAGTGTAGGTCTCACCAGTGTATGTAACTTGAACCAGAAACGTATTGGTTTCGCTGTCGATGGAAGTTTGGCCTTTCGGCGTGCCACAGTCATTGCTTATGAACCCTGGAGGTAAGAAATGAGGTCCCTTTGTTTCGGTTTTGCCGAACACCAACTGATTTTGAAATGAATACGGTAACTAAATATTACTTCATTCATGTTAATGTTATGTATTCAGCTACTTAATTTTTTGCCGATAAAATTATAAACTTTTACTCATAAATGACTCGAGTTACGAATTCATAGTTGATTGTTGTGCATTACGAGACTTGCACGCAGAAATTTACTTGTCTACCCATCATCATAAATACCCACTACAAAAATAATACCGGTATCAAAATAAATTTTGAGTTTTTCATAAATGGTTCAAACGTAATGTAAGAGCTCTGTGATTTTAGCTGCGTGCAAGATATATTAAACACACTTAGCTTGAGTATGATACAAAAGAATTAAAATGACTAGATAAGAGATTATTGAAGATCATCAACATATGGTGAAAATAAATTATGCAAGTGGATGTGATACGAGAATTTCATTTAAATAAGGTGTGTTATCAACTTATCATCAATGTAGAATTTATATATATCTGACGATTAAGTTGTAAAACTACCATTTAGTGATTGACATTGTGAAGTCAATTATCATGAATATGGTGTTACATGTTAATTAACCGATGGAAGGAATTTTAAAAGAAACGTCTTACATGTTAATTGAACTTGATCCTTTTTGAGCTTTGATTGGTGATAGATATTGTGTAAGTGAGCTTTGTGATGGGATTGAGGAATGTTAACGTGGAATGTTGTTTCTTTGTATGTGGCGCAGTTCGATCAAAGATTTATAAAATATATGATCTTAAAAATTGCCATAACCTTCTTTTTTTATCGAATAAGTAGGTGATGCAAGTCTATTAGTTGATGTAAATGTAAAATAGCCAGTTGGCAATTACCAGTGTAAATGTAAATTAAATAGGTGATGCTTAAGTCTTCACCATCAAAAAATTAGCTCAGAATAATCTCGTGCACAAAACAGTGACCTTCGCGATCACTTCTACGACCCGTGGTAAGGCCGAACCGAAAAACAAAATAATTTACATGACTAAATTCCTGTACTGCTATTTTACACCCCTTTCTGTGGTCTGCTTTAGAGGATCTTAATTGCATGGCTTTTGTTTCCCCCCTTTGAGCACATAAATTATCCACTTTCGAATCTTGCATGTGTCCATGTCCTTCTGGATGGTTGGCACATTGATGGCAGGAATGAAGATGCAACTTGTGACTCCTGCGCATCCTCTTTAGACTAAGAAAATCGCTTCACACGAAGACTGCTAGCCAATCTCCATGATGCCATCTACTGTTAGCCAAACTCCATGATGTCTCCAAACGATCCCCAGTCCTCCAAACCAGAGATGAGTGTCTCATCATTCTTGTACTCAAGAGGCTCCAAGGGAAAGAACATGTCTGACTGAAGCATATCGAAGGAATCTGAATGGTCGTAACTGTAATCAATGGTATCACATGAGCTTACATCAGAAAATAAAGTGGAATCTGAGGGTCTGAGGATTGAAGGGGAATCTTCCACTTCCAAGGTCCTCGGCACTTTGGATTTTGCCAATTTGGTGGAACCAGGAGTCTTGTGTTTCCATAGCGTTTGCGATTTAGAACTAGGTCGGGATCTCGCAGACTCACATGTAAGGAAAGCTGAAGATGCCCAGCTTTGAGGTTGACCCCCCAAGAAAGGTTCAGATGCCATCCTGCACACATTCAGATAAAATGAGGTTACAAGTGATTCTACACGAGCATTACAAAAAGTAGATACACCTGACAGTATAAGTTGGATGCACTGACATTGCTGAAAAAAATATATGATGTGTCCCATCAGGGCAAATATACACATAGGAGAACAGGAAGACAAGTGTAAGAATGAACGAAAACAAAAGAAAAACCCAAAAGCTCAATTACCTTAATAGATGCTCAGCGAGGCTGCAAGAAGATTTTAGATGATCCTTATGCTCGTCAGAGTCATCTGCCTGTTTAGGACTACCCGGATTGCAAATTAGTAGACTAACTGTAGATGGAAAAGCAAATTCAGATTCACCAAGTTGATCCGGGAACTCAAGTATTATCTCTGCCAGGTCAATTTCTGACGTAACCTCTGGCTGACTGCCCAAAACTTGTGGGTCTTCTTGATCTTTTTGACAGTTCTCTCTTAGAAATTTAGCAACTTTGTTACTAATACGTCTTAAAGCTATTGACTCCATTTTTTCTGGCAATTTGCCTCTAGACGGGGATGCAAATTTTCTATTGGGATAGAGTCCGTTCCGTGAGGATGCTGTGACTTTTAGGTGTTGATTAGATCGCCATTTTGCTCTCCAGACAGAAGAAAGTACCGCTGCAAAATGTTTCTGGAGGAGAAGTTCTGTATCAGGCAACTCACTAACCACTTTAAGTAGGGCATGAACATTATCCTGCCAAGACAAACATTTCAGTGTGTAAGCCATCAAATATAAGCAGGTGAATATAATAATGCCAAATATAATAGCTAACTAGTATGTGTCCTGAATATAAGACCGAGCAGGAAATAAGGGACATGGAGATTTAAATAATGTCAGATACTCAAAAGGTCAAAAATTGTGGCAACAGCATGTTCTTTGAGATAAATACCCTTGAAGGCCAACAATTCAAACTCAATGTCAAAGACGTCATATTTGCTAATTACCTCGGTTACTTTTAAGGTACCCTTGCCGCAAACATAGCTGGTTGCCTTTTCTGTGTTGTTACCATCCACCAGACCAAGGATATGTCGAGAAATGAGTTCCCTGAACCTCTCACAGCAATGAAGCAGATGACGACACCTTCCCCGGTAAAATCCACCAGTAGGCATGCTAAAAAGTACATCACTCACAAGGCTCCAATTGGTACCATACTCGTGTACCACAGCACATAAGACTGCATCCTCTGAAGAGGCCCAGGGATCCGGAGAGGGTATATAATCTTTCGACCAAATACTTACCTTCTTTTTGGGTTTCTCCGGTCTGATGATCATTAATCTTTTAATTGTAATAGCTGTCATAGACATCCTGCCAGATGTCTTGCTCCGGCTTGATTTTCCCCACTCAACCACACCCTCTGTACATTTAAAGCTGGCCTCTAAATGATTCTTCTCCAAAGAATCTGAATCTGCAGCAGAACTGCATTCTTGGGCCCTCTTCAGTTTCTTCAGCCTTTTTCTGGAGACCTCTTCACCAATACCATCCATCTTACGCTTCTTCTTTATACTAGAAAATGGAGGAGATTCTGGGTAGATAGCGTCTGGAGAGAGAGAGTCTCCACTCATATCTTCCATGTACGATTCCGGTTCGTTGTACCTTTCTTCCACATCGGATGCTAGGGATCCTTTCTTTAAAGATTTGAACTTTGTCTTTTTTGACTTTTTCTTTGGTTTACATTTAGTGTTGATCGCTGCTTCATACCTGTTCACAAAATAAAAAGGATGAAAAGCTGGTATAAGTATGTGCTCGAAGGAAATGTTCTTTCTGTGAAAAATCCACTTCAACCAAAAGGAAGGTATTTGAGGCTAGAACCTTAACATGTTATACACAAATGCACACCTAGAAGTCTAGAGTCGTAACATGTTTTAAACAAGTTATGCATGTATGTAAACCTAGAAACCATTATATATACATAAATATATAATCATACTTGTTAGCCTCATCGTTTTCAGCATCGGCTTCCATTTTCTCAAGAGCCTCATTTTCTAGTCTCTCCAACAGCTACAAAGGAATCAAAGCATATGATTGTTCATATTAAACATGGGAAAGTACAACAAAATAGTATTAGCAGTATTTTTTAGCAAACCTGACGCTGAGCTAAAGCTTCAACTTGTTCCTTGTATGCCACAGTAGCATGCTCAGTACTCCATTCTGGCAAATCACATCATTCAAGAATTCCACGAATATAAGTATCAAAACATGACATAAATCAACATATGTTTTTAAAGTTGTTCCCTCAAAGTGGAACACAAACGTGACCAAATCTTTTGTAACAGAAAAGGTGGCATTAAAAACAAAGACAAAATAATCACGGTAAAAATCATAGTATCATGGCCCCAGGGATATAACATCACGTACTTGAAGACAAGAACAAATGCATGATGAAAACATCACGTGCAAGAGGAAAATCTACTTTTAAAAATCAAATATGATAACTGTAGCATGTAGTACTTGCGTAACATTATTGAGAAATTCATAAAACATACCTATATTGACTTTGATCAACTGACACATTTATGAATATGAACCTTCGATCTAATGGCTATTTCATAAGAAGTTAGTAGATATTCGATTTTGATTACATAATATGGATTAACCAATTTCTAGTTCCCCATTAAGAGGCTACTTATAACAGAAGTTTGATTTTCATTACTTACTTTCATATAAAAAGGGCTCTTCATCTTCATCTATCTCTGCTTCTAATTCATCCTTGAATTGTTGTATACGATCGAGCTCCCACTCTTCCTGCTCCACATTCACTAGGTGCTCTATTTCGGATTTATCAATAATAGGATCCCATAAATCTAAGTATCGCATTGCATATCTATCTATTGGCCTTAATTGGTTCCCAAATGAAGAACTTGCTTGTCCTGATGCCGCTGCTGCGGCAACAATCTGTTTGACATCAGCCAGCATATCAATGTCTTCAGCCTTCTCAGCAATACTCAGAGCTTTATCTTCATCCAAAGGGCTATCAAATTGAGTACTAGCACTCTCCATCAGTGCAACCGATGTTCCAAGTTTGCTTTCATCTGCCTTCAATTCATCTGGTTTTACTTCGTCTTCATTAAAGGTTTCATCATCTTCTAATCTCCCCATATTCTCTTCTGTGAACTCTTGATTTTCAACAGCTTCCTCTTGTTCAACACGTTTCAGAGCCATGTAATCTGCCTCATCTTCGGCCTGCTTTAAAGCAGCTTCTACATCAGCATTTGAAAATTCCTCCTTGCCACCATCTGCAGCTGAACTATCCTTTTTTGAAGTTGTTCTGTGAAGAGACTGGTACCCTGAGAAAAGTTCCATAGGGTCAAGTTTTTTGAAAAACTCAGTATTGTAACTACCACCCTGTATAACCAAATCATCAAGAGCACGCTTTTGATTGGCTTTTTTCAATATATTTTCTTCAATTGAGCTCTCACTAATTAGCCGATAAATATGCACTTCTCGAGTTTGCCCAATTCTATGGCATCTATCTTGAGCTTGTTGGTCCATTGCTGGATTCCAATCACTATCATAGAAGATGACTGTATCTGCTCCAACTAAATTAATGCCAACACCTCCACTACGCGTCGACAAAATGAAAAGAAAATATTTGGGATTTGTGTTGAACCGCTGCATAAGAGTTTGTCTCTCTTCCGGTTGAGTGGAACCATCCAACCGCATATAGGTATAACCATATAAATTAATGAAGGCCTCCAGAACATCTAGCATCTTTGTCATCTGAGTGAAAATTAAGGCTCTGTGTCCTTCTGACTTAAGACGCCGCAGCAAAACTGCAAGCTCTTGAAGCTTTCCACAATCAAATTGTATAAGACGCCTGTCAGGAAAGTACACTTGTCGGCGAACTATGGCAGGTCTAATGGGTGACAAGAGCGGACTAAGCACTTCTCTGCATTCCTCCTTATAAGACGGATGCAGAAAAACAGGTGAATCTGGTTTGCTACACCAACATACAGGGAAAGGAACTCGTGCTGCAGGAATTGCAAACATAAAACCTTCAACAATGTCAAGCACCGAATGTAAGCGTTCAACTGGCAGGAGAACAGCATCGGCTAACTTAGATGAAAAATTCAGATAGCACAATGGGTTATTCTTCTGCTCATGTATATGGTAGACAGGGTGTTTAACGGAGACAAGCTCCCTAAGGTTAGTTCCATAAATCGGCTTCTTCTTGCACCGCAACTTATTCCACCACCTAATAGCTGCTAGCCTTTCTTTTTTCTGCTTCAATCTTTCCTCCCAGATTGCCTTCTGAATCTCCTGAAAGATATTGGTTCCATGATTTCTCCTCTGATCAGATATCAAGTCATAGTGCTCCACATACTGAAGTTTTCCTAAGATGTCAACTTCTAATGACCCTGCCAATATAGACACTGATTCAACTTCTTCAGGTTCCCATGACACCATGTCAAACTCAAATTCTGTAAATATTAAACCCACCCCCCTTAAGTTAAGTTTGGAAAATGGGTCAGCAGAGATGATGGAACACACAGAAGAGCTCAACTGCATGTCCATCCCGGGCATATCAAATGAACTTATGATTGGACGGCCTTCAAAAAGGTCCGGATGATTACATACCTTGCGAAGCTGCATTATAACACTGATCATTCCAAAAAAATTAGCACTTGCTAGTGTTGCTTGTGTTTCTGAACTTGCTATAAAATCCTCATACAAATTGCGCTGTCGTTTAGACAGTTTACAATATATGACATGTTCATGCTTCTGTGGAAGTTGCTTCTCTACATCTCTTTTTAGGCGTCGAAGGATGAAAGGACGAAGAACGTTATGTAAGCGATCAAGTACATCTTTGTTAACTTTTTCCTGTCCTTCCACCATACCTGTAATTGGATTGCTAAACCAGTCCTTGAATTCCTGGTGAGACTGAAACACATGCGGCATCAAGAAATGCATCAGAGACCATAATTCCATAAGATCATTCTGGAGTGGTGTCCCAGTGAGCAAGATTCTACGTTTTGAATTAAAATTTAAAAGAGTTTGCCATCTCTGAGATTTCCAGTTCTTTATAAGATGAGCTTCATCTAAGATAAGATATTTCCACTTTTTACGCTTGAAAACTTTTGAATCCTGTATGACCAGCCTGTAGGTCGTTATGCAGATGTGAAAGGAATTGGGTTTTAACCAACCTTGCCTCTTGTGTTTTCTTTCTTTTGCACTTCCAAAATAAGTCAAAATTTTGAAAGCAGGACACCATTTGAGGAATTCAGTTTCCCAGTTGAGCATCACACTTGTGGGAACTACTATAAGATGAGGTCCCCAAATTCCCTTTTCACATGCCAAGTGTGCCAAAAGAGAAATTGTCATAATAGTCTTCCCCAAGCCCATTTCATCGGCCAATATTCCATTGAGTCTCTTCTCATACATAGTGACAAGCCAATCCAGTCCGATATGTTGATACTCACGAAGAGAGTGCTTTAGTAGGAAGGGTAACTTTGTACGGACTTTGGTAGTGGAGAAAGTGTTACCAGTAGGTTGTGCGGATCTTGCTGCTGCTGCTGCATCAGCTATATTGTTTTCAGTCTCCTGTTCCTGAAGAGATCCATCATCAATTTCAACAGCAGTTTCTGTTTGTGAGTTAACATTCTCGATTTCGAAATGTTTCTTTTGCTCACTTGCAACACCACCTACTGAGAGACAGGGGCTTCCTTGTTGTGCACCATGTTGTTCACCATGATCCAAGCTGTAGTTAGAGTTTGAGGATGTGCATTCAGAGTCAGCATCAGAACCATCAGCAGATACAGCACCCTAACAAAAATAAAGAAGAAACTTACTAAGTTAGACCTTGAAACAAAGAAGAAATAAGATAAATAGAACATTCATACCTTCTTATACCTTGCAAGTAATTCCTCTATGGACATCTCATTCTCCTGTTGCAGCAATTTTATCTACAAAGGGGGGGAAATAATTACACAAGGGAAGCTTGGTGAGCATTTATTAAGACTGACAAGGCCAAATTCACTTTAATTTTGTTATAAAAAGTACACCTTGAACCCTAACTAACTTATTCTCAATAAACCAGAGAAGCCAAAGAACTTATGGAGCCACAAGCGGAAGATGTTAACGAGGAGAGCAGATAATAGACAGGAATACTCAACAAGTATTTAAAGTTACAAAGTATTACATAATAGGTGCTGAAACAGAAGAAACCCTGACCTCATCTGAAGGGTCGTTTTTTTCATTCATTGCCTGAAATTCCTCCTCAGAGAGGGTCGCTTCATCATCCTGTATGGACGGGAAAGCTCATAAGCATAAAAGATGTTGTATAAGCATGACAAAGAATTAAGCAAGCGGTTCAATCATCACATCATAGATTTATTGTAAGCAAGTGCAAAAGCATGCAAGAATAGCACATGAGAAAACCAAATACCATCAAAAACATGTTGCGATGCATGAACATTGAACGTGATTTTCGCCAAGCTGTTAGATAAATAAGCACTACATTTAACACTACACCAGGCTTCAATATCCTTAATTGTGAAAAATATATCCTTAAACAAATACTTCTATTGCTCCAAATTATTTAGGAGGGTTCCAGTAAAGAGGGGGGAAGTTAGGAGTCACTAACGACAAATCAATATCTACAATCAGTACAGGGGAGATGGAACAAATTCACAGCCATCCAATTTCAAGTTTGACAATATGCACGGATGCACCATATCTATACATGCACTTCAAAAAGTGAATGGGAATACTCCTTTGAAATTCCGAAAATATCCCTATACTATAAGTTCCGAAAATACTTTTTTTTTATCGGTCCGAAAATACTTCCATAATTTAGCCATGATAAGAATGTCAAGGCCAAATGCTTATTTGGTATTTTGGTGAATGTGTGGCATTGGTTTTGTATTTTGTTCCATATTAGAGTAATCTTGTTGTACCATGAGCTATTCAATTTTGAATTTAACCAGTACTGAATTCATTTCTAATTTAAGATTAGACCATCACGATATGGTATTGTATTTCTAGATTTATCACATGTATAATCAGACAACTTGAAATTACTAAATATGTCATGAATGATATTTCAAGGGCCACAGGGCCAACATGGCTATGACACTTCATTTTGGATGACTTTAACGTTAATTTTTTTAATCAAACTTAATCCCGTATATTCTTATCCCCTGGACTAAAACATATTAAAATTTTAAGTCCGTCCACGTTAGTTTTACCGTTGATCGAAAAAAATTATATTTCAACGGCTGAAATTTATTGAATTTCAAAATGTTTAGATCAATGTCTACAATTATCCATTTTATCTGAAACTTTTATCATATTCTCCTTACATGATATATATCTCTCGCTCAAAACATTTCATAAGAAACAAATAATTATAAGTGGCCAAAAATGAAGTGACAACCATGTTGGCTACGTTACCCTCATAGCCACATTAAGCCCTACTTCAATAGTATCAACATCAATTTATTCATTAAGATTTGTATATGTTTTTTCTTTAATTTTCCCTAAAATTCATTACACATGCGAAGCATGTGCCTTATGAGTAGTATAACCAAAAGAATTAAGTGAAGTGGTTTGCTATGTAAGACTTCCACTTCCGCAATTGTCATAGTGCATGTACGTGATCTGTTACCTTTCATGTCTGGTTCTTCTGCGTAAGCAGTATGCTAGAACCTCTGATGAGACTAAACAAAAGCTATTGGTGATGTAGGCAGATATAAACTTGGCCATCAGTACCGATTAGGATATCATTACTCACCAACATTTTCATGTCACCAATTACTAATACGTGGGACGCTTAAGAAAAATAATATATATGTTTTCATATCACAAAGCATGAATATGGGATATGTGGCACAAAAGCAAGTAAGATAACATATAACAGAAACAACTGTATAAAAAAGTCAAAACCTTTTCCTCATAGTCAGCAGCGTAATCTGCATCCTGCAAAGAGAAAAGATCATCCTGTTAGTATCCACAAGATAGGTAAGGAAAAATACAAAGCTGTTGGTTTATTTATACAATCTGAGTATTCATTATATAATAACCAGTAGCTGTTTATGCATATTATTAAACAGGCAAAATGAAATACAGGTTTTAGAATTCACTAGTCATTTGGTAGTATTTTAATTGCCTTTGTCGCTTGTAGGAAGGTTTATATCAGTTGATAGACACTTGGATAACTCTTTTTTTGTATCGGTGACAGATAACTATCATTTCAAACATATGGATTATAGACACCAATGACGAAGCTTTAAAATTTGAATTGGTAGAAAGATATCGCAAACTTGAATATGGCTTAAGAGATGGTGATTGAAACTTATTACATCCCTCCGAGTGGGACTATCATTTACCTTATCTACACGTAGAGTGGTTCCACAAGATTCATTATTAGTGTGAGCAAAGCCATTAACTTGATCATCAGTACCTAAGGAAGATGGATTGATCATAGTAAATTAGTCATATCATATAATTGGTGACAATTATGTTTGCATGATAACCCAACTTACTGATATCTCACCCTTAATCTGATCTGTGCCTTCCAAAACTGAATACCCATCCTCCAAAGTGACTTCCCCACTAACTGAGAAATATGACATACTTAAGACATGAATAATTGAAAAACTGCATGATCCAACATCGTATTGTTTTTCATTGATTCCAAATTCGTAGGACAAAACAGCCCAAGCAACATTCATAAAAGCCAATGCAAATACAAATTTTACCTTTGCCTTCGCAATCACGCTGAAGAATTTCTTCAAGTGGAAAATCAATATCATTCATCAAGGCTGCCAATTCCTCTCTACGCTCCTCCTCGGTAATGAGAGCTTCATCTTCTTCCATAGTATGCTCGTCATCTTCCTGAAATAGCAATAGACATTTCATTTTCTCCAGATGTCAATTAAATTGATGGAAGATCCATAAGAAATTGTTTGAAGATAGTAATTTCACTTGGTTGAAGGAGGATATAAGCAACAGATGAACAAAGCATAAGTTTATGCAAGTCTAGTTGCAAAATGTCTATCAAAACAAAACCTGAAGAGCTAAGTTGCAAATGGTTAAGGCAGACTCTAAAATTGCTTCAATGAACATAAACAATGCAATGTTGATGAGTTGATCAACTGGTCTGGATGTCTGATTCCTCATAGGTGAACCAACAAATGTTGCTACTTCTCATTCTGTCAGTCTCATTGTTTCCACATTACAAAGTGTTAGATTAGTGCCTCACCAACCAACAAGAATGGATACTTTTAGACCTTTGGTGTGTTTTTGTATTTGCATCATATCATCTCTGATACTTACACCGATCTAATACTTTTGAATAGCTATCCCGTACTTCACTTAAAGTATCCTAACAAGGTGCAGGTATGGGCAAAGGAAGTGAACTAGGTGGCGGATTTGGTTGATGTTCGGGAGCGGGCTTCGGGAGAGGAGGTAGGTGGAGAGGGATGAGGGAAGAATCCCACAATAGCATTTTGGTCACTTCATCCCATTAAAGAAATTTAACAGAAAAAAGTTGACGGTAACTGGATGGAGGGAGATACTAGTGGTCTTCTATAGAACACATCGCAACATAATTTAAATAGATATCTTATAATTCACTTCCTCATTTCAAATCCACTTTGGAAATGCTTTAATGCTTTTTATTCATAATCAAAGGGGATGCCACAAATATTTCCAAAATAAATTCACTTTGGAGATGCTTTATAAGTTTGATGATATTTATTCATGACTAAAGGGGATGAATAAATAAATCTGTGAATAACACATCTCCGTATATCATGTTCGACTTCTATCAACCATAGTCCACATATCCATATTGTATCTATCTTCTATGTCTACCCATGTTCGATAATAAAACAAATTTAACCAACTAACCCGACTAGTCACTACCCATGCTTCAATGGACTGTAGCACCTTAAAAATTCCTCCAAGCTTCCAACTCAACAAATAAGTTGGAGCTTCAATAAATTAGAGATGTCCATGCTCTAAGCCTTTAACAGTGTTGAGGTGGGCAAAGCACAACAAATATTTATTTTCCTTTATCAATGTTGTTAAGCTTAATGGCCAGACAACTGAGATTATTTTGCTTGGCCTGTCTAGAGCCAATAGAAAACAGAGATCAAATTCAAATCACATTTACTGGAATAACTGGATCAGTATGGTTTTCCTACTTCCTACAAATTAGATCACTTTGTACTGAAAACATGCATAATTGACCCTGCAATAGCAGACACAAAGTGCTGAATGAATAATATAATATTCCCACAGAAAAAAACATGTCTTTATTATGCATTCAATGCTAGATCATAAAATTCACACTGGATGGAAAGTAAACTGTACGGAGGAGGGGGGGAGACACTTACAGACTCGTCTTCAGATCGATCAATGTCCACACCATAAACCTGATTGTCTGAAGTGATTCACCCAGCAGGTCAAATGGAAATCTAAGTTAGTGAAATTCAAAAATATAAAGGAACTGACTGGAATACAAACACAACTTACCATCAATAGCCTTTGCAATTCCATCAGCCTTTTCATCTAAATAGTATTCCTGCTTGATCTTAGAATCAGTGCTTGCTAAACCATCCGGATGATGTATATCACCAAGGTTTTCGGCTAACATAGTGGAATACCTAAAACAAATGCATAGCAAATATATCCTATTAAATTCCAAATCTTTCTAGAAAAACTGCAAAAGCAATATGGAACCATTGAGACCTTTCTGTTTGACCTAGGAGGAAATCAAGTTGTTTATCAAGAGCCTTCTTTTTTCTTTCCTCAAGGACCAACTGATGCTTATACAGAACCTATAATGATGGCAAACAAAAAGTTGCTTACATGATACAACATATAATAAAGTAAAGAAAGCAAGCACCATAAAAGAGCCAACTAGAATGGAAAATTGTGAACTTGCCAGTTTCTCGATTTTTGTCCAAAATTTCTTCATTTCTTTAGAAATATTAAGTGCAACTTTTCTTATACGTTGCTCTTCCTCCTGATATTATCAACGAACGGACAAAACAAATTAAGACAAACTGATCGGGAAAAGAACAGTCTAAAGATACAACACACAAGTACGCAAGACATAATAATATCACAACAAAATGTCACATATAGACCTTCACTTTCTTTTCTCCTTTGGTTGCTTGATCGAACATGCATTTGCTGGCCTTTATTGCAACCTTTTTTGCCTGAGCAAGTTTCCATTTTCTCTCTGACTCAAAATCCTGAACTCAAGATTAAGTGAGAAAGTGATGTAAGATTTGGTGAGTTGAACAATATTCACACGAATGCTGCTTGCTGTTTCAGCACTACAGAACCAAAATAATTGGGGATCATCCGCTTGATTGCCTATATGCGCAAGGAACCAGAAAGGAGAGCTCTGTACTGACTCGAGAGTAGTTAGTAGCTCCCCATTCATAAAAAGATATTGTGAAAGGGGAGAATCTAAAGACCTTTTAATTGGCAATCATTTCCACAAAGCATTCAGATAATATGGGTAATGGGAAGATACAACTGGAAAATGGTGAGCAATCTTAAGCTTCAAGAAGAGGTTTCACAATGGAGATCCCTGACTGGAAGTGTACTTGAAACTCGAAAGAAGGGAGGGAAGAGAGAGAACCTTCCAGGTTCCGGCAAGTAATATACCCAAGTGCTACTATCCAAAAGACTCAACCTCTATGTTAGTCATTGAAGAAAATATTTAATTACATAAGGATTCTTTGCAACCACTGAGAATGTAAGGATGATTACCTTGGAAAGCCACACCATCTCCTCTAAAACATGATCCCAATGAGTTTTCGGTCGTCGGGGTTCTTTGGAAGTTTCAACGGGCTGTTAGATGTGAACAATAATTACAAACAAAGCCTTATGTGTTTTTAAACAGGTATGTATAATAAATTCGTTTTACAATTTAATGTCGTGAAATCGGACCAAAGAATTGTGAGTTTGTAACATTTAACCACAATACTTAAAGGTCTAAGGAAAAAGCTAGTGCATTGATACAACTATATACTTTTTCCTTTGATTAACAGTTATTGCTTAAAATTAAAGTAACTTCCTTAATAAATAACAAAATTCAATCTTATAAGAAAATCTTGAAATTCCTGGTGTAAAATATTCTATACACAAAGGCATTCATAAATTCAAACAAATGATATAAATGCGATAACAATTACCAAACTAATATGCATTTATGATAGTACAAAGGTCTGTTTGAAACACCTAGTTTTTGAAGTTTGGATTCTCAAAAGTTAACTTTTGGACATTTTTTCCTAGTTTCTCAAAAGCTAGCGTCTAAGGTGTTGTTGCAATTCACCCAAAATCCAGCTTTTGGAGAAAACCTATCCTTGGCTTAGCTTCTTGATTTGTATATAAAACCTCAACCACCAAAAGCTAAAAGTGAACTGTTAAATCGTCGTTTGGGGACACCCACTAGCTTTTGAGTGATTTTGCAAATTACACCAAACTCTAAACTCAGAAAGTTGGTGTCCCCAAACAGACCGAAGAATAAGACATAATAAAATTAGAAAATGACTATTGCAGAAAGCAAACATTCTATAACATTTCATAAGACACTTGTAGCAAAATAACAAAATTAACATGTTAAAATGATGAAGGTACAAAAATTGCAACCAATGTAAGTTCAATTCCATCAAACATGCACTACGCACATGAGGATATGAGTTTCAAAAGGATTATGGCATCAAACCTTTGACCTTCTGGTTTTTGTTTCATGATCAGATCTGGATCTGAGACCCTTCGAGGCCATCTCTCCCTTCTAAATTAACCTACTCCAACCTCTGCATTCTGCATTTACAAAAATTCAAATCTATCGGGTTTTAAGGTTGGAATTCACACCGAACATTCCCAAACAATGTGAACAAATTTACATGTGAAATATGTAAATAGAGTAGTTTAAAATAGAGTAATCAGATCAAAATCTGGAACAATAAGTAGATTATAACTGAAAGTGGAGAAAATTCAGCAACCAAACCAACCAGGTCGTAAGCAAAATGAGTTTGAATGAGAATGTGGCCCAGAAGTTGGATGGGAAAGCAAGGTAATGAAACCCACACCATATGTCAAACATGTCAGGTAACCAGATCAATGTGTCACCTGTTCAATCCATTAGAGAATCAACTGAACTGTGGTGTCTGCATCACATCGTATATGTACTCTCAATTTAAAATTTTGAAATTATCCAAATAACCTAATGTAGATTTTGATTGGAGCATACATTTAGACCCGGCGAATCAGCTATTGATTCAGCACAGAACCTGCAAAACTGGATTTTATACCCCTAACCAAACAAGTACAGTTGCTAAGCCCATGATTGAAAGTGGCAAAATTACAGAGTTTAGTGTACCTAAATAGATAGTGATAAGGTTTCATCTTTGTGATCTTTATAGTGACAAACAGACCATTAGATTTTTTTAAGTAATAGACAAAAGATTTCTTAGGACTAATTTTCATATGCAGTTTGTGGTTTCTGAATCGACATTCCATTTGAAAACAGGTTCAGGAGAGACATAATATAACCAAAAGGTTACCACCAAATCTTTATAATGTAAGCAAATATAAACAACAGAAATATAACTAATTGTTTCTCGATAAATGGTACAAGAAACTCAATATGCTTGGTTATTTCAAATTCTTCTTTAAACAAGAAAAACCATTTTTGCCCTGTCCATATGAATCGTTTCAGAATTAAAAACATTGTCTTCTTTTCACTTAACTTCGATGTGATGGGAATTGATGCAAATTGAAAATCGTGTTGCCGACAAGAATGAGGAAATCCGAGAAGAAGAAAATTCTAGCAAGCGAGCTTTTACCATTGTAGTAGTTTACTCTTATGAGTGGTTATCTGTACCTTGCTTACTGAAAAAACTTTCTTGTATTTTGTTGTAGGGTGGTTGCGCACCATTACGATCCGATCCTATCTCTATTAATGCAATATCTTACTTTCAAAAAAACAATACAAGAGAAAATTCCAAAATTGAGAACAAAAGTACAACACAAATGGGAAGGAAAAAGTATCTATTTATATTGCTTACCTCAACTACAACCCTCATCAAGGGTTTATAAAGGCTACAATCCAATGATTGCAATACCTCACAATCCTAACAAACTCAACAATAAAAGAATAAAATATGGAACAACTCCCAAGAAATATTAAAATTTGCCAATGTTGATTGTTGAGATTACATCTTGATTCTTGAATTCAAAGTTATAGTGTATTGAGTGTTCATGACCTAAAATACCCTTCATGCCTCCTAGGAATTTCGTCAAACATATTTAGAGCGATCAAAACTAACTAATCAATCAATGTGCCAACAAAAAGTATGGCACCAACCAAGAACTTGAGCACAAAACAACCGAAAAGAACTCAAAAGAGAGGGTAAGCAAACCAAAATAAGCGACGTATGAAAGTTCGTAATACACCTATGTCCTCAAAGAGGTCTTTTGCAGATTTCCTTCCACTAAATCACCTCCGAACCAAAAGTCAAACCAAGATTCAAGATTAGAGACAATGTGTTCTCCAAAGTACACACGCCTTTCTACTCTCCCAAGAAAGGACTCCTAATTTTCAAGTTTCTTCCTATCTTTTATGGTGCTTAAAACCCTTGTTACAAAATGGGAAGCCAAGTTTCGTAACCTAAATTTTATAGAGTTGAGGCCCTCTTATTCAATTCCCGGTACCCTTAAGCCAAGGGTGAAAGTGTCATAAAACATATTACACAACTAGTTTGACCGTCGAACAATCGACCACTAGATAAGAGTGATTGCTTCCAAACTTGTATTTCATCACTCTTGGCACCTCGACTAGAAATTCATCAGTTGAATTCTAAAAGTTAGTTAGGATTGTGAGGTGTTGGAAGAAAAACACGAAAATGGTGGAGCATTTAGACGGTCATTTTTGAAATCCGAAGCACAATGGTTATTGTATCCAAAAACAATAGTGATGGAAAATTGTCGACCATTCAACATACAATGTTTCCTTATTTAAAGGAGACCATGAGATTGATCTCCATGAACTTTTAGACCAAGGGAAATGCTACAAGGAAATGTAGTCCATTGAGGATATTGGATTCGACTCGAGTTTCTTTATTGGTTTTATTTTGGGGATTTGGGTTGGATTTGAGTTTCGATGGGATTTAACTTAAAGGACAATGAAATGGTTAAACTAAGGCTTCTTGAGTGGGTAAGAGTTGTCGGTGTGAACTTTCTCTAATTGATGAACTCATTTGGATTGTGGTTTTCCTCTCTAGGGTGGAGGGGTTTCCATGTCATATCGTTGTTTTCTTCATTAGCGCGTTCTCATTCAACCTTGCAAGTTTCTCTTTATTGAGATCCCAGAGGTGCCAAAATCCCCAACAATAATAGGTGCTCCCTCACGTCCTACATTCTCTTTGCCACGACATCTACAAGCTCCACATCTCACCTTTAGTTTTCCAAGTGTCGCACTTCTAGGGCACATATCACTGTGTTTCTATCTACTCTTTCTTTACAATCCAAAACCTACCATAAATGATAAATTGCAAGGTTCACTGGACGCTCACCATGTGACACACTCATACACATGTACTTGAGTATGCTCGAAGGCAAGTTACCTTTTTTTATCAGACAAGTTCCCTGTGTTTTTTTATCAGGCATGTTTCCTATACTTTGAGTTTGAACTAATTCTCCCGCTTCACATGAAGGAATCCAACCATAACCCAATTAGCATCTCAAGATATGCATCAACATTTAACATACATTCTCAAAAGCCATTGTCATGAGCATCTCACTGTAATGCGCGGAAGAAAAAAACAAAAAATTGAGAAGCAAGGCTTAAGCTCTGCGACACTCCACCATCCATACCTCCCAAACTAAACATACATAAATCACAAAAACGTATAAGACTTAAACCAAACCTATAATCGAGCAACACGTTTCTTCTTCTCTAGTTCGACTCCTTCCCAACCACCAGCTCCAAAGTAGCTCCACAGCGGAGAGAAAACCTTCCAACCTGCAGAAACCCAACTTTAAGGTGAAAGTCACGAGAAAAGGCACAAACGAGGGCAAACTTAGGCGAAAAGGTGGGAAAAGGAGAAAATGCCTCGAACAACACGAGTTTCGGGGGTGGGAGAGGAGGAGAAGGACTGGGGGTGGAAAAGGAGGTTGGCGTGAGGGGACGGACCTGGAGAGTCCGATCTGGAGGAAAGCGGAGGATATCGCCGGAGCAACGGCGGAGGCGCGGAGGCGATTGGAGGAGGGGAAAGGAGAGAGTCGGGGTGAGGTGAGGGTTTGTTCGAGAATCGTGAGATGGGAGATTTTGGAGAAATTGCATAAAGTGTTCCGATGGAAGCGTGAGTTCATGACTTGACTCGTGGGAGTATATATTTTTTTCTTTTCGTGTGACGGTTTTGCCCTCGGTTTGTGTTTGGTATTACGAGGTGGGGATTGGTGGTTGTGTAAATGTGTAATGGTTGATCGACGGTGGGGATTGGTTTTGTTTGAGGCGGTAATCGTGGATCAGACGGTGGAGATTGTTTGAGTTGGGTCTTACTTCAAAGTCAAAGTTCTTTGTGAACCAAAAGGTCGAAGGAATACATTATACGTTCACTTATGGCCAACTTGAGTTGTGTACGTGGGTTCCATGATCTTCCTAACATCTCAATTCAAATCATTTTTTCAAGTTGTAAAATTAAAGATCTGTTTGGCATAGGAAATTGACGGAAAATAAATTCTTTTGTCACGAAGTAAATAAAGAAAAATAGTGACTATTAATAGGGGAATAAATGAGTTGGGTTTTACTTGAATAAAAAAATAATCATGCAATTTATGTTTTTTATTTTCAAAAGTAGTGTTAATATTTGTACTATTAAAAGTTTTATGTCATATATAATTATCAAGTTATTTAACGTATTTATACTTGTTAAGTTTGAGATATATAATTGTGAGTAGCTTCTCGTACTAAATATTTTATGTAATTTATTATTATTATTGACGTTGTTTACGTTGAATATGTGATTAAAGTACAGAACTGTTATTCGTCGTCCTAAAACTACTTAAATCGTCCCAACAGATTATCATTTTGCCCTTCTCTCATTTCTACTGCTATAACGCGACATTTTACCCTCCTATCACACGTCTCTCTTCATCTTCCTCTTATAATCATAAAAAATAATATTTTGGAGGTCAGTAATGAGTCAACGGAAGCCCCGGTGTACTCGAATCTGGTAAAATATCTAACATCTTTTTAATAAAATAATAATAAAAAATTACGGACGTCCGACGGAGTCGCCCCACGTAGGAGAAGGGCGTCTGGGTAAGACGCCTCCCCCATGGGGGGGCGTGTTACCCAGACGCCCCGCCCATGGGACGTCTCTCCTACGCGGGGCGGCTCCGTCGGACGCCCGTAAAAAAATTTTATATATTTTTTTATTAAAAAGATAATTGATTATAAATTTAGATACTTGTTAAATTAATTAATTAATAAGTTAATAATTACTATATTCGGATGACTGATACCCTTCGATACACCGAAAATTCAAAAATTTCCAGATCCAACAATTTCAAAATCCAAAAAATTTCCAGTGGGCGCTGCCCCATTGCCACCCCCGCCACCTCACCGGCGAGGTGGAATGTCGCTCGCTCACCGGGGAGCGAGACCCTCGAACGACCTGTCAAGGTGGTATTTGTAAGTCAGGATGTTTTACCGCCGGGGGATTTTAGATCTTAAAAAATGTTGGATCTGGAAATTTTTTGAATCTTCATCACTTGCAAAAAATCTCATTGTAATCCGACCGGTTACCACCGAAAACTTGAAAAGGAACGTCAAATAATTTGAGATAACACACCGCATAATTTTAATTTGACAAAAAAATATTAAAAAAATAGGACGTCTGGCTAAGACGCCTCCACGATGTTACAGGCGTCTTAGTCAGACGTCCGAGTCGGGAAAAAAATCTGCCTCCGTTACCTCGCCTGATCTAGGTGTTTCGCCAGACATTTTCATGGTGTTGGTATTAGGAATGTTAGTAAAACTGAGTCAAAAACCTTGTTTAAAGACACGGGACGAAATGGGTATTAATTGATTTGTTAAGAGCAAAAATGTCATTTTTGGGGTGATTTAAGTAGTTTTGGGGCGACGAATAGTAGTTCCCTTAAAGTATTCGTAGAATAAAACAGAGGTTCGGTCGACCGGAAGGAGTGTTTCGGTTGACCGAATGTGTGTTTTGATTTGTCCAGCAACAGTGTCTGTCCTTTTTCGGTCGACCGGAACTTAGGATTCGGTCGACCGGGCACACACGAGGAGCTGGGCAAAAGTGTCTGTCCATTTTCGGTCGACCGGATTTTAAGTGTTAGGTCGACTGGGCACACACGAGAAGCTAGGTAAAAGTGTCTGACAATTTTCGGTCGACCGGAACTTAAGTGATTCGGTCGACCGAGTATGCACTTCAGCAAACAGGAAAAGTGCATGTCCCTTTTCGGTCGACTGGTAATCAAGTTTCGGTTGACCGATGGAACCTGTTTTTTGAAGACCGGTCGACCGACGCACCTGGTCGATCACCGTTGGACCCAGTTCTTCCCACGTTCTGCACATTTCTCCACGCAATTTTGGTGCAACTTATACTTGTTTTTGCCTTACCATATAAAGGCAATTCTGTCCCCTTTGTAACAGAGAACAATTAGATTGATTGTTATTGTCTAGTTTGCATTCTTGAGAGAAAAGAGAGAGAGCATCCTTGTTGATTCGGTGGGAGAATTTTAGCAGGATATCCTCGCCGGTTGTGTTGTGTCTCTTGTAAGCATCTCCTTGTAATACGTTTCTCTATGGTAGATTTGAAGTTGTGTCGTCTTTGGGTTTTCCCGCATTGGGTTTCCACGTTAAATCTTGTGTGTTTTACGTGGTTTGATGTTTTAGATTTACAATTGTGGTTTCTTTTTCCATCGGATTTGCTATTTTTCGATTCCGCTACGTACTTAGATTGGTTTTAATCCTTAACGGTTGTTGTTTAAATATAATCATCTAATTTTATTTTATTTTCAAAAGTAGTTTCAATGTTCTTGTTATTAAAAGTATCATGTAATACATCTAATTGTTTTCAGCAAGTACATGATGTTTGCAAATATTACTCGAATACGTTGAAATTTAAAATAAACCTTATTATTTTCTAATCAACATACAACCTAATAGTTTCTCGGTGTTTTAAGACATAAAAGACTATACTAATTTTTTTGTTCAATCAAGTTTAACAAAGATAATGACAACAATTTTAAATAGTCAACCAAATAACATAACATTTGCAAGAGCATCATGCATTTGAATTGTAATTTATTTGTTGTTAAGACGATCCAATTTGAGTTGTATCTTTACTCTCTTTTTTCTTATATTTTAGAACCTAAATTATTATTATCAGCATCATACTTACCATCAAGTTTTTCAAGCAAACCGTCAATATCTTTCTAAGCATGAAGATTACCAATATCTTTTCTACGGATAAAATTACGTAATGGGAACCTGTCATTGATGTCAAACGTGTCTCAAATATGTTATTGTTCCATAATATTGTTATATATTATTTTGAATAAAAAAATAATCATGCAATTTATGTTTTTTATTTTCAAAAGTAGTGTTAATATTTGTGCTTTTAAAAGTTTTATGTCATATATAATTATTAAGTTATTTAACGTATTTATACATGTTAAGTTTGAGATATATAATTGTGAGCATACTAAAAAATTTATGTAAATTTATTATTATTGTTGTTGTTTAAACATAATCATCTAATTTTATTTTATTTCAAAAGTAGTTTCAATGGTCTTGTTATTAAAAGTATTATGTAATACATCTAGCTGTTAAGATATTTGACCATTTTTTATTCCCCTGCATGCATTTTCCCTCAAATTACCCATGGGAACATGAGAAATAGAATGGAATTTTAATATTCATTCAAGACTACATGGGAAAACAAAAGAAAAATATATATATATTACAAATTTAACACAACACACTTGAAAAGTTATCACCAAAGGGAAACTGTTTTCCCCATGTTTTCTAGTGTACAACCCTCAGGTTTGTGCGAGTAAAGAGTTTGACTACATTGATAGAAGAAATTTGTAAAATAATGTTTATGTTACTGGTCATGATGGCACGTGCTTAATGCCTCGTATCATCGCACGTGTTATGATTTTTAGGCAAATCTCAGAGAAAAACAATATACAAATATTAATAATGAGTATGTGTGTTGATACTAATCAAATATTATTTACGAATGAAATTGGTAATCTCACGTTTTTTTTGTTACATTAGAAAATGGATATGAAAGGAAATATTTTAGCATATACATGTGATAAGTCTCGAAATACAATACTGTATCGTGATGATATAATCATAAATTAAAATGAATTTAGTACCGATTAAATTCAAAATTGAATAGCTCGTGGTATAACAATATTACACTAATATTAAACAAATCGATCAAACAAGTAATGCAAAAATGAGTAGCTAAATTATATGGGTGTTTTCGGAATTTAAAGTGACGGGTATTTTGGGAACATCAAAAATGAGTACACATGTTCTCTTTGTAAATAGTATAGAAGTATAAATTAGGATGTATTTTGTATCTACACTAACCAAAGGGTGGCATAGGAGCGGTCACTCACCTTGAAATTTTGAGTTTTTAAAGAAGTAATAATATGAATATTTTGGTTTTTGTAGTACCATTTATTGTAAAATGGTTGTAGAATAGGTATAACTGCGAATTTTCTTTTAAAATAAAATTAAATATGATAAAATAACTAGTCTTAGAGAAACACATCCATGTAATATACATTAAACTATGTATTGGAAATTATTTGCCGTTGTTTTTATTTATGCTGGTCCTTTTTTTAACACGTGCATTTAATTGTTTCCCCCTTTTTTTCTCGTGTATATTCATCTTTTTCATGATTTTAAAATAAGGAATTTTTAGCATTAAGAATCAATTATGATTTCTTATCACAACGTCTACAACTACTTTAGACGGTTTGCTGCAAACATGGTTTGCTGACCATATTCCACTTTAAACGGTTGCGAATGCTAATTTTGTCGAGTAAAAGTAAAGATAAAACGAAACTTTATTAGAAGCTTTTAAATAAGCTTTTTCTCTCATATTTCTTCTATCTTTGAATCAAAATGGATCAGATGCTTGTAAATCAGCTTTGGCATGATTTGTTTTATTTTATAGACACTAATATTAGATTGTGTATTTGTGTATGTCTTATATCAAGGCAGTGCTATTATAGGAAACAATGTAATATCACCCGAAAAATATTGTCTAATAGCTTAAAGTTCCATAGCTATGCAAAAGGTTAAAAAAACACAGCTTTATGTTACGAACGTTTATAAAAGTGCTATCACTCATTGGTTTTTAATGTATAGGAACGATAATAGTTTGTAAAAATATACTGAGAAGAAAATAGTACATTTCTTGGGAATCAATAAAAAAGTAGCTCCAAATCTAGTTTTAGAGTGCAGAGCGCTCGGCGCAATGAGTTTCTGCGTGAGATTGAAAGAGTAGTTTGAGATAGGTGTTTCACCCAATAAATACGTAGATATGTGCTAGATTGCGGGTTTTCCCATTAGGTTGAGAGTTGAGACCACGTTTAACCTTGTGTTTGTTACTTTTTTTTGAATTTTCTCATGTGAAAAAATATTGTATTGTAGGTGATTGAGATGGATTTGGTGAGAATCAAATTCTTAACATATTCACATGTGTCTCGAGAATTTCGGATCCAACAATATGATCACCAAGATTGAAGGTCAGATACAAAGAACTACAATATAATTCACCAAACAGAAATACACAATAGCACAAATACAAACACCTGCAATATAATTCATTAAACACACAGTAGCCCAAAATCAGAGAAGGCTGACGACTGGGTTCATACCCTTCTCTCGGATGTTTTACCATTACGTTTGCTCACAACCAAACGACACAAAAAAAGAAGGAAAATGTTTAGAGGACGCGCGCGTCCGGGACGCGCGCTGATGTGGCCAGTTCACTCAGCAGACGCTGCTTAGTTGGCGCGATGGGATATGAAAAGTTTTTTGTTTTTTTATTCCTCTATATTTTCGTACCGTCATCATTTCCACCATCCTTCCCTCCATCCCTCATTAATGCGACTCAAATCACTCTCTTCCTTCATCATTTTGGCGCTCGGCGCTCCTACACGGCACAGAAGACTTGTTATCAATCTCAAGATGCCTCTTCCTTTTCCTTCCCTTCTCTTCTGTGGTCATTCCTCTGTACTCAAATGGAAATCGTTCCCGTGCCTTCCCTAGTGGAGCAGCCATCAAACGTTCCCCATGAGGGGATGTTTTTTCCCTCTTTCGAAGAAGCCAAAGCATTTTACGTGGCCTATGCCGATCATTGTGGTTTTGGCGTTAAGACAAGACAATCTCATTACGATCGTGGTGTTGTTATACGGGCCACGCTGACTTGCTCCAAGGAGGGCACCGCACCAACGGACCAAGGGCAAGGAAAATTGAAGCCTAGGTTATCCAGCAGAGTACAATGCACTGCTCGGATAAGGGTATCCGGAAACCCAGCAAGGGGTTACAACGTTAACTTTGTGGATCTTAACCATAACCATCCCATGCTTGACCCGGAGCAAATGCGATTTCTCAGGCAAAAACGAACCGTCCCTGAATCCGTCGTAGCACGGATATCGGTTAATGATGAAGCTGGGATATCGGCTGCTAAGACCATGCAATCTCTTGTGGTCGAGGCTGGAGGTTATGACAAATTGACTTTCAACGAAAGGGATTTAAGGTTTGTGTTCTTTCCGTCTAACATAATTGAAGTTGAACATTTTGCGCCTGGTCTTACTGGTTCCTGTTTGCAGGAATGTTGTAAACCAAGTCAGAAATTTGAAGATGGGACCTGGTGATGCACAAGCTCTTCAGGACTATTTCATTAGGATGCAGAAGATTGATTCCATGTTTTTTTATGTAATAGATATGGATGACGAAGGAAGACTACGCAACGTTTTTTGGGCTGACAGTCGTTCTAGAGCTGCATATTCATACTTTGGAGACGCAATATGTTTCGACACAACCTACATTACCAACAAATACGACATGCCATTCGCCCCATTTGTAGGAGTCAATCACTATTTCGAATCAGTTTTGCTCGGTTGCGCTTTGCTGTCCTATGAGACTACTGAAAATTACATATGGTTGTTCCAAACCTGGTTGTCGTGCATGAACGGTAAGTTTTTTTCCTTCTTCCCTCTTCATATCTTCCTCTTTTTTGTTTGTCTATTCGTAATAAAAAGTCTGTCTGTTCGGAATAAGAAGAGTGTATGTTCGGAATAAGAAGTCTGTCTGTTCGTATTAAGAAGTCTCTCTGTTCGGATTAAGTGTTGCGTTTGTTCGGAATAAGTGGTCGGATTGTTCGGATTAAGTGTTGTGTCTGTTCGGAATAAGAAGTTTGACTGTTCGGATTAAGTGTTGTGTCTGTTCGGAATAAGTGGTCGGACTGTTCCGATTAAGTGTTGTGTCTGTTCGGATTAAGTGTTGTGTCTGTTCGGAATAAGTTGTGAGTCTGTTCGGATTAAGTGTTGTGTCTGCTCGGAATAAGTGTTGTGTCTGTTCGGAATAAGAAGTCTGACTGTTCGGATTAAGTGTTGTGTCTGTTCGGAATAAGTGGTCTGACTGTTCGGATTAACTTGTTGTGTCTGTTCGGAATAAGAAGTCTGACTGTTCGGAATAAGTAGTCTGTCTGTTCGGAATAAGAAGTCTGACTGTTCGGATTAAGTGTTGTGTCTGTTCGGAATAAGTGGTCTGACTGTTCGGATTAACTTGTTGTGTCTGTTCGGAATAAGAAGTCTGACTGTTCGGAATAAGTAGTCTGTCTGTTCGGAATAAGAAGTCTGACTGTTCGGATTAAGTGTTGTGTCTGTTCGGAATAAGTGGCCTGACTGTTCGGATTAAGTGTTGTGTCTGTTCGGAATAAGAAGACTGTCTGTTTTGGATTAAGAAGTCTGTCTGTTCGGAATAATGTCTCACTCCTTTCTAATTGGGTCCCTTATGCAGATATACCCCCCCAGCTATAATAACAGATCAATGTGGTGCCATTACTGCTGCTGTAAGGAATGTCTTCCCAGATTCAAGACACAGATTCTGTATATGGCACATAATGAACAAAGCACCCGTGAAGTTGCCGACGCAGTATCGGGATCACATATTATTTGATCTGAAATTGATTGTATATGATTCCAAAACCCCAGCAGAATTTGATCGTAATTGGCAGGGTTTCCTTCTTGATTTTGACCTGCAGAACCACAGCTGGCTCAAATCCATTTATGCAATCCGAGAGTCGTGGATCCCTGCATTTATTGGTGATTTTTTTTTCGCGGGAATGGCATCTACTCAGAGGAGCGAGAGTATGAACGCCTTCTTCGACAAGTATCTTACTTCGAAGACCACCCTTAAGCAGTTTGTTCAACAATACGAACTTGCGCTCCGCCACAAGTACGAGAAGGAAGCTCAATCAGAATTTGATTGTCTTCATAAAAAACCCCAGTTGGTTTCAATTTATCCATTCGAGAGTCAGTTGAGCGAGTTGTATACCGTAGGGGTCTTCAAAAAAGTGCAGTTACAAATTGGGAAGATGATATACTGCGATATAACGGAGGAGTTCAATACGAATGAAACATTCCAGTACAAGGTATCTGAACGTGTTTTGGCTGGTGAGCAGCTACTGTCGAAACGTTTCCTAGTACAAAACACATCCATGAATTTTACATGTGATTGCAGAATGTTTCAGCACGTTGGGCTTCTATGCTGCCACGTTTTTGTTGTACTTGCACGCTTGAATCCTAATGCATTGCTTCCAGACTCTTACATCCTTAATCGATGGCGGAAGGATATTCGAAGGAGCTATCGAGATAAGACGTACCCAGACGATGGTGTAATGGCGAAGGATGCGCTACGTCGTCACGACGACATCATGGGTCGTGCCGTTTGGATCGCACAGGAAGCCTTCATCTCCCACAAAAGGTATATTGAGGCCGTGCAGTGTATTGAAATGCTTAAGGCACGTATGCACACTACACAAAACTTGGTTCGACCTGATGAACCTGAGTCTTCGGGTACATCGGTCCTTAATCCGGAAAAAGTCAGACGTATAGGAAGACCGCCGACTAGACGTCGAGTGTCTTTAGCTGAGAAGATAATTAAAAAGAGCCATAAAAAACACGCCCAACAAGAGAAGGGAAAGTGGAAGATGAAGGTTACTTCGCCGCTTCACGAAGTAGCACCAAAACCCGCGGATCCTGATTTCTCCGATTGGGACATGAGTTTGTATTACGAGGAATTTCCTCCTTAATTTACATTTTTGTGTTTTTTTCCGTTCTTGTAAAACCAAGAAACTTGTAATTGTTGATACGTTGTGATCTGTAAATGGTTGTTATACAAGTTCAGTTCAGATTTACTTGTGTCTGTTCGGAAATAGAAGACTGTGTTCGGAATAAGTTGTGAGCCTGTTCGGATTGAATGTTGCTGTTGTTCGGATTAAGTTGTGAGTCTGTTCGGATTAAGTGTTGGGTCTGTTCGGAATAAGAAGACTGTGTTCGGAATAAGTAGTGAGCCTGTTCGGATTAAATGTTGCGTTTGTTCGGATTAAGTTGTGAGTCTGTTCGGATTAAGTGTTGCGTCTGTTCGGATTAAGTGTTGGGTCTGTTCGGAATAAGTGGTGGGTCTGTTCGGAATAAGAAGACTGGGTTCGGAATAAGTTGTGAGCCTGTTCGGATTAAATGTTGCGGTTGTTCGGATTAAGTGTTGCGTCTGTTCGGATTAAGTGTTGCGTTTGTTCGGATTAAGTGTTGGGTCTGTTCGGAATAAGAAGACTGTGTTCGGAATAAGTAGTGAGCATGTTCGGATTAAATGTTGCTTTTGTTCGGAATAAGTTGTGAGTCTGTTCGGATTAAGTGTTGCGTCTGTTCGGATTAAGTGTTGTGTTTGTTCGGATTAAGTGTTGGGTCTGTTCGGAATAATAAGACTGTGTTCGGAATAAGTAGTGAGCATGTTCGGATTAAATGTTGCTTTTGTTCGGAATAAGTTGTGAGTCTGTTCGGATTAAGTGTTGCGTTTGTTCGGATTAAGTGTTGCGTTTGTTCGGATTAAGTGTTGGGTCTGTTCGGAATAAGAAGACTGTGTTCGGAATAAGTAGTGAGCTTGTTCGGATTAAATGTTGCGTTTGTTCGGAATAAGTTGTGAGTCTGTTCGGATTAAGTGTTGCGTCTGTTCGGATTAAGTGTTGCGTTTGTTCGGATTAAGTGTTGGGTCTGTTCGGAATAAGAAGACTGTGTTCGGAATAAGTAGTGAGCCTGTTCGGATTAAATGTTGCGTTTGTTCTGAATAAGTTGTGAGTCTATTCGTATTAAGTGTTGCGTCTGTTCGGATTAAGTGTTGCGTCTGTTCGGATTAAGTGTTGGGTCTGTTCGGAATAAGAAGACTGTCTGTTCGGAATAAAGTTAGCTTAAGAATGACATTGGTAATGTTTGTATTTTTACATGTAAATAGTTTGTGAACTGAATATGTAAACATTTTGTACATGTAAACCAAAAAATAAACAAAACTAAAAATATGTTTGTCTGTTTAGACCTGCACACACGACCGACGATCCCTAACTAACATGACCGCCAATTCACCCCTGATAGAGTGGATGGTATTGGGGTCCTTCTCCTTCGTAGGGTCAACATTCAACATTAGGCACCTTATCCAGTATAAAACGAAGGCGCCGCAATCGTTGCTCCCCGGTGGTTGTTGTTGGCTTTCTTTCCTCAGGATTCTCAGGGGCCAGTCGACCTTGAGTAGATCCCTCCAGTATACAGCCGCATCCGCTGCTGCACATTCATGCTGGCCTACAGTCTGCTCCGGATCATCACCTTCGCCTAGCTCCCTAGAGAGACTGTTGAATGCCAAAATCTCTTTGGACGGGCCATAGACAACCACCAGTGTCCAATGACCTGAAGACCAGCATGGTTGTGCGATCACGGTCTGTGTTGGAGACGCACCTACGATTTTAGGGAGGATAAAATCATCAACTTCTCTGCCTTGCCCTGCAAGAATTCGCCCCGACTCGAAAGTGGATATGCATATAACTTTTTCTGGGTGGCGTCTTTCTTCGAGCACCGATAGCATAGCGTCGATAGTTTCATCGCTAATATCCATCCTAGGCGTTATAAGCTCCTTCAGGTCGGAGCGTTTTAAACTGCACATATCGCCTCTCCAGATGACCTCCCTATTGTCCTTGTTGGGTTCGGTCAGGTTCAGTAGCATTTTGACCTCATCAAATGACAACGTGCCCAATGCAGGCATGTCAACATCCGGCCTTTTTTTCTTCAGGCTCCTTTGAGCCGCTCTATCTTTTCTTTTTTGCTCTTCTTCCTTCTTATTCTTCTTGGCCAGATGTTCGCCTTCCTTCAGCTGCTGCTCAACGGTGGCCGTCGAGCGTTTTCTTTTCGCGACCCAGTTTGCTATCTGGGCCTTTCTTTCTTCTTCCTTCTCCTTCTTCTTCTTCTCTTCCTCCTTCTCCAGCATTTTCCTCTTTTCTCCCATCTTCCTCTCCTCCTCCCTCTTCTCCTCTTCTTCCTTCTTCCTTTCCTCCTCCCTTTTTCTGTCACATTCCTCCTCCTCCCTCTTCCTCTTTTCTCGTTCCTCCTCCTCCTTCCTCTTCTTCTTTTCTCGTTCCTCCTCCTCCTTCCTCTTCTTCTCTTCTTCTTCCTCCTCCCTCCTCTTTTCTTCTTCCTCCTCCTCCCTCCTCTTCTCCTCTTCTTCCTCCTCCCTCCTCTTTTCTTCTTCCTCCTCCTCCCTCCTCTTTTCTTCTTCCTCCTCCTTCCTCTTTTTTTCTTCTTCTTCTTCATCCTCCTTCCTCTTCCTATTCTCTTCTTCCTCCGCCTCCCTCTTCTTCCTATTCTCCTCCTCTTGCTCTCGCTCGTTCTCCCCACCAGGGACTCCAGTTGTCCCTGTCCCTCGAAGATATATAATATCTTTCCTGAGCCTCCCACACTCTTCCTGGGAAATCCTCAGTTCTTCCCTGAGGTCGTGTACCTGTTCTGTGGCCTTCTTAAGGGCAGCTTCGGCCCTCAGCCATTTTGTCTTCACCTCACTCAGCTCCAATTCTTGGAGCAGCGGGTCGCATGGAATGCTGCAGTCTGCCAGTTGGAGCCTTGGCAAACTGACGGTTGAAGTTGAGCTCTTTAGAACAGGACCAATAAGTTGCAGCTCCCTTTCACTCATTGATGGAGCCCCCATCAGGTCGAACGTGCCGTCGTAAATTCGATGTAAGGTAATTCCACGTTCCTCCCATTTCCTCAGGGTTAATCGTTTCCCAAACATCTCCGTCCATCTTTTCATCCGTGGGAAAACTCCAGTTCTGGGCTCCCCCAATTTAAATTTCTCACAAAGCCACACCTTCAAATGGAAAGGAAAAAAATGAGAACTACTATACCAACGTACCTTCATATTCGAAAGACAACTGAATCCGAACATACATTAAACGTAAACCGAACAGACACCCAACTTAATCCGAACAGACGGACTTCTTATTCCGAACAGACACACGTCTTATTCCGAACAGACCCACCACTTAATCCGAACAGACCCACCCCTTAATGCGAACAGACTCACCATGTATTTCGAACAGACTCACAATGTATTCCGAACTGACTCACAATGTATTCCGAACAGACCCAACACTTAATCCGAACAACCCCACCACATATTCCGAACAGCCCCACCACTTAAACCGAACAGACTCACAACATATTCCGAACAGACTCACAACGTATTCCGAACAGACCCACCACTTAATCCGAACAGACCCAACACTTAATCCGAACAACCCCACCACTTAATCCGAACAGACGCACCACTTAATCCGAACAGACGCATCACTTAATCCGAACACACGCACCACTTAATCCGAACAGACGCACCACCTAATCCGAACAGACTCACCACTTAATCCGAACAAACGCAACACTTAATCCGAACAGACACCCAACTTAATCCGAACAGACACCCAACTTAATCCGAACAGACGCACCACTTATTCCGAACAGACTCACCACTTAATCCGAACAGACCCACCACTTAACCCGAACAGACCCACCATTTAATCCGAACGGACCCACCACTTAATCCGAACAGACCCACCACTTAATCCGAACAGACTCACAACGTATTCCGAACAGACACACATCGTCTTCCGAAAAGAACAAAAACAAAAAAAGAGGAAGAGAGGAAGTGTGAAGCAGGAACAAAAACTTACGTGTAGTATGGCAACACAACCTTCGACGTTCCCCTGCCGCATTATGAAATTCCCTGCCTTTTTCCTCTCCTGCAGTTCTAAACTTGCTTTCTCGAGGCCTCCAACCAGGGTTTTGTGAACTGCACTTGCCCATGCATAGCTGCTTAGGCGTTTGATGTTCCTCAGAGGGTGCATGAACCATTCCTTCGGTCGCAGCGTTCCATCATAGAACAAAAAATTGTTGAAGATGAAAGAAATCAGGAGACGAACGTACTCCTCCGTCTCGCCCATGGTACTGTTTGCCATGAGATGAACTAAAAGTTGGGTGTTGTCAAGGTTCACCCCGTCTCGCTTCTGGACGCGCAATGGTTCCATCACCACGGCCTTCCCATGCGTACGTAACCCCAAAATTAGGGCGATGTCTTCCGGTGTAAGGGGAACTACCCCTGATCCTATTCTCAGCCCCACCTCCTCCGTATCGTAGTGCTCGACGAACCAACCGACTATTTCGTTGTCCGTCGTAATGTTAGGAAGGTTTAGGAAGTGACCGAATGGGGTGCTACGGAAAGCCTCCTTCTCCACCTTATTCATCCGGTCAAACTGCTTTCGGATGGCCTTCCAGGAGCATCGTGATTCCCGGAAGTAGTACGTGGTTCCCTAAAACCAATAATTTAATAAACGGAAGTTCATCAAAAAAAATAACGACCCACGGAAAGAAAAAATTAGAGACCCACCGGTTCTGGGACGTGTTCGATATCGACGGCCGGAGTTGAAGATTCCATTATCGTTTACAAGGTGCGCTTCACAGGGAAAGAAAGTCGGGAATGCTTCACAGGTGTGCTTCCTACGTTCACAGGTAAGAAAGAAAGAAAGCGAGAGTCTCCCTTTTGTTCTGGATATGTTATCTTCCTCGGTATCCGAACCGTCGATCGTGGGGTGTCTGCCGCTGTCTAATCTGGAAACGAACCGTCCTTCTTCGAAAACCGTCAAAAAAAATTTAAAACAATTTGAGGCGCGTTCGGAAGGAAAGCGTGACATGGCAATCCGAGTAGACGCTGACTCATCCACTTTTTGAAGCCACGTAGGGCGCGTCCGTGACGCCCGCGTCCGTGTATAAGGACTCAAAAAAGAACATATAAATGTTGAAGAAGTCAAATCACTCAAACTATGTAGAACTTCGTGATCAATGGAGGGCGAGGTGATCCAGGTTGGTAGAGAGAAATGATCTGGATCATGAGAGGGAGATGAGATTGAGGAAGAAGGAAGAAATTTGTTATTGATTATTCTGTATTCCGTTCAATTACATGAAGACTGTTTATATACACAGGTTCTCTGTTATCGGATCAGGCCTGATCCGATTATGCACTAGTTGGATATATATGTATTCCTACATTCCCCCACAAACTAGAGAATACATATCATGAATTCCTAGTTTGGCAGTAAGTTTGCGAAATTGGTCGACTGGTAAGGGCTTGGTAAAGAGGTCAGCCAACTGGTTGGATGTATGAATGTATTGGGTTTTAATGACCCCTTGCTGAATCTTGTCACGAATGAGGTGGCAGTCTATTTCAATGTGTTTGGTGCGCTCGTGGAACACAGGGTTGGCAGCGATGTGAATTGCAGATTTGTTGTCACAGTAGAGAGATACAGGACTGGTTGGATGTTGGTTCAAGTCTTCAAGTAAGCCAATGATCCAAGTGACTTCACAACATGTGTTAGCCATTGCCCGATATTCTGCCTCAGAGGAGGATCTGGAAATAGTTAATTGTTTCTTGGTTTTCCAGGACAATATCGATTCCCCCATAAACACAGCATACCCAGTGGTTGACCTTCTAGTGATTGGGCAGCTTGCCCAATCAGAATCACAGTAGGCTCTAATGTTGGTGTTGTTGTTGGCTGGGAAGAGGAGCCCTTGACCAGGTGCTTGTTTGACGTATCGAACAACTCTCAATGCTGCTTGAAGGTGCTGCCTCTCTGGGTGTTCCATGAATCGGCTGAGGAAGTTGACTGATTGGGTGATGTCTGGCCTTGTGATTGCTAAGTATAACAACCTGCCAATCAACCTGCGAAATATGGAAGGATCATGCAACATATCATTGGTTGGTTCTGATAACTTGTGGTTGGTTTCGAGTGGAGAAGCAGCTGGTTTGGCTCCTGAAAGTCCAGTATCCTTGAGAATTTGCAAAGCATAGCCTCTCTGGTTCAAGTTGATTCCCTGTTGTGATCTGCCAACTTCAAGCCCAAGGAAAAATTTCAGATTGCCCAAATCTTTGATGTGGAACTGATCTTGTAATTCTTGCTTAATTGCCTTAATTTTAGTGATGTCATTACCTGTGATCAAGATATCATCAACATACACTATCAATGCAGTAAATGAATATGTAGATTTTGAAATGAAAAGTGAGTAGTCATGCTTAGATTGAGTGAATCCAGATTTGATTAATGCTTGACAAAGTTTTTCAAACCAACACCTGGAAGATTGTTTTAGACCATACAATGATTTGTTCAATTTGCATACTAGATTTCCTTTCCCTTCAAAACCAGGTGGTGGCAACATATATACTTCTTCATGCAAATCTCCATGGAGAAACGCATTGTGGACATCTAATTGTTGTAAATGCCAGTTATGAATGGCAGCAAGGCTCAGGATGGTTCTAATGGTGACCGTTTTACTAACTGGTGCATAAGTTTCATGATAATCCAAGCCTTCTATTTGATTGAATCCTTTAGCTACTAATCTAGCTTTATATCTTTCTAATTCACCATTAGCCTTATATTTTAACTTATAAACTCATTTACAACCTATTGGTTTCTTATTGTTTGGGAGTGGGACCATGTCCCAAGTTTTGTTAATCTGAAGAGCTTCTAACTCTTGGGCCATGGCCTGTTGCCAATTCGGATCAAGAACATCGTCTTTATAATTGTGTGGTTCTAGCAGTTTATCAATTTTGTCAACAAAATAAGCATGTTTAGTTGAAATAGAATCATAAGTCATGTAGTCATGTAATGGATATCTGGTAGTGCACATACATGTTTTCTGAGAAGAAACATGACCTATACTGACCTGTGAGTGGTTTCCCCTTACTGTTGGGCAATGGAAGTCTCTGAGCATGGTTGATTTGATTGGTTGTCTTGATGATCTTCTAACAACAACGTCTTGAGCATTACTTGTTGGTGTTTGGGCTTGCCCAGCAGGTACTTGATCTTCTGTTGTCTCTTCTTGAGTCTGTGCACTCTCATTTTGAGCATGATGGTCGGTATTCTGACCATACTGATCAGGTTGTATACCTACTTCATCATGGTTCTGAATTGTACACAAATCTTCATTTATCATAGGTAGTACGGTCTGGGAATTGTTGTGTTCTTCTTGGTGTATTTTTTTGTAGGGAAATTTGTATTCATTAAACCATACATCTCTACTAACAAGGAATTTTTATTTTTTATATCATAGAGTTTATATCCCTTTTGACCGTAAGGATAACCAAGAAAAACACATTTATTTGCTCTTTGGTCAAATTTACCTTGAGTTTGGAGATTGGTAGCGTAGCATAAACATCCAAACACTCTTAAGTAGTTATATTTAGGTTCTTTGTTAAATAGGACTTCATAAGGTGTTTTATTACCAAGAACCTTAGTTGGAAGTCTGTTAATAATATGTACAGCAATAAGAACACAATCATTCCAAAAACTAAGTGGTAAATTGGATTGAAGCCTTATAGTCCTGGCTGTATCCATAATGTGTCTGTGCTTCCTCTCAACAATCCCATTTTGTTGGGGTGTGTGAGGGCAAGACTTTTCATGAGCAATATCTTCATTAGTGAGTAACCCTTGAAATTGGTGTGACATAAACTCCATCCCATTATCACTCCTAAGTCTTTTGATTTTGGTATTGAACTGATTATGAATCATGGAAATAAAAGATTTCATGACATTAAAGACTTCTGACTTCAATTTTATTAGAAATATCCAAGTATGCCTACTGAAATCATCAACGATGGTGATAAAATACAAAAAACCTTGATAAGATGGAATAGAAAACCTTCCCCATATATCAACATGTATCAATTCAAAAATATTTGAAGTACAAGTATTGCTTAACGGAAAAGAAAGTCTAGTTTGCTTACCCATTCTACAACACTCACAGTCTTTATTACATGTATTATTAATATCATCAAATCTACTAGCCAATATATCTATTTTCTGTCCTGAGGCATGTCCTAATCTGCTATGCCAATCAGCATTATCTCTGATAGTGTTTAAGGCAAGATGGTCGGTATTGTTCGAGTATATGTAGAGATCATCCCATTCTTTACCCATACCAATCATCTTCTTCAAGGCAATGTCCTGGATAATACAGAAACCAGGATAAAAACTAACACTACTATTTGAGGAGTTAGTTAATTTAGCAATAGATATGAGATTTATTCTAAATTCAGGTACATAAAGGACTTTGGTCAATATAATGTGCTTGTTCAGTCTCACTTCACCAATAAGGTTGGCTTCTACTATTTTATTATTGGGAAGCCGGATTGAGACATTTTCATCGATTCTCCTACAATTCTGCATAAGGTCAAGTCTATTGCACATATAGTCACTGGCCCCACTGTCTAGTATCCAAACCTTATTATTTAATACAGCATAAGAGTAGGATGTACCTGCAGCATTCACATTTGCATATGTTGTATTCTCCTCTCCTTTTGCATCCTTCTTGTTGTTCAAGATTTGGAGGATTTGTCTATATTGCTCTTGTGAGATACTTGTATCTGCCAATTGACTTTCAACATTTGCTGCTCTGCCTTCTCTGGAATTCTCTTTGGTTCCATGTTTGTTTTTCTTGTAGTTATTAGATTTTGGTGGAAATCCAATGATCCAGTAGCACTTATCAACTGTGTGACCAATCTTCTTGCAATTGGTACAAGTAGGCTTCTCTCTTTGAGTTATTTTGAACTCCTGCTGATTAGTGCTTTGGCCTCCTGTTGTATCCCAATTTGGTCGTTGGTTAATGTTCTGCCAATTTGATTGATTGTTTTGATTGGTTGATTTGCTAACTGCAAGTGCATTTGATTCTTGGAATGGGTTGCTATTCACTCCAACTTCTCTTTGTGTTTCTTCTTGCAGTATAAGTGAGAAAATCTTACTGACACAAGGAAGAGGGTTGGAAAGCAAAATCTGACCCCTGATTGCTGAATAGCTTTCATTCAACCCCAACAAGAATTGAATTGATTTATCCTCGATTTCCTACTCCATGGCTTCTTTGCAGTCAGCACATGTGCATTTGGATTTTCTAGTGAATTGTGCCAATTCATCCCACAATCCCTTGATCTTGGAGTAATAATCTGTCACACTGAGGCTATCTTGCCTCAAATCAGAGATGGACTTCTTGAGTTGAAACAGTCTAGGAAGATTAGACTGTGAGAACCTTTCTTCGAGATCAATCCAGATTTCCCTAGCAGTTTCATGGTATATAACGCTATTTGCAATTTCTTGATCTACAGAATGTAAGATCCAAGATGAAACCAAGTCATCACACCTCTCCCATTTCTTGCAATCATTTGAGGCCTTGGTAGAGTCTGGTTTAGGCAAACTCCCATCGACGAACCCTAATTTACTCTTTGAGTTCAACGATCTCTTCATTGCTCGACGCCATGTTTGGTAGTTTTGTCCGTTCAAAACTTGAGAGACAAGAGTGATGCCTGGATTATCCGAAGGATTGATGCAGTAGGGGTGGTATTGGTCTTTACTCGTTTCTTCCACCATTGATGACATCCTTGAGGTCTTGACCTTGTTTTCCCCTTTCTTGCTCTGATATCTTTATCTCGATTTGTTGCGGAAGCGAACTCGTATCTAGATAGGCTCTGATACCATGTAGAACTTCGTGATCAATGGAGGGCGAGGTGATCCAGGTTGGTAGAGAGAAATGATCTGGATCATGAGAGGGAGATGAGATTGAGGAAGAAGGAAGAAATTTGTTATTGATTATTCTGTATTCCGTTCAATTACATGAAGACTGTTTATATACACAGGTTCTCTGTTATCGGATCAGGCCTGATCCGATTATGCACTAGTTGGATATATATGTATTCCTACAAACTAGTTGCAGATTTTTTCACCATTAAACCAAAATCGCAACAGGAGAAAGTAAAACGAAGATTACCAACATCGATAGAAACAACGGGGCAAGAGAAGAAGAATCCTGTAACTTCGTTGTTTGACAAAGGTTGGAGTTACAAAATTCTCAGAGCTACTTACAGTGTTATAGAGTTTTTTACATTAATTCATTTCTCATCAAAGTCCAAACTTACGAACTGCTATATTGGATGACAATCAACAGAGCACTTCCATCATCTGAGGGATTCATTCTTC
Source organism: Triglochin maritima (assembly GCA_963682175.1). NCBI lineage: Eukaryota > Viridiplantae > Streptophyta > Magnoliopsida > Alismatales > Juncaginaceae > Triglochin > Triglochin maritima. Next base: position 3,352,517 of record OY821775.1, read on the forward strand.
TCTTTTCCCACGTCCTTCTTGTAACGTCCCGAAACAGCGGAAGATTTAAAATTTCGAAATAACGAATAAAACTGACAACTCAAGGCGGGAACGTCACTAATATATAATATAGAAATCCGGGTGCACCCAGAATACATGGAGTTTACAAAAGGTGTACAACTACAATCCAGATGAAAGAAATGAAAATACAAGTAGTCGTACGATCTAGCAACTGCCGAAGAGGATCCGACTCCAAAGCGCTCCGTCCTCGGTCACCACCCACCCGGACCTACTGCGATCCTGAAAAAGATGCAACAACAATGCCTGAGTTTCCAGAAGGAAACCCCGTATGCCAACTCACCTATATGCATGCATCACATAATGAACCTATCATACTAGTAGCATGTCATGGCATCAACAGAAATGGAAAACAGTTCCCCCGAAGGGTAAAACAGGACATCAGTCCGACAATCAATCATCGGGTCTCCCGAAGAGACCTACTGCAGGCACATGCAGTCTAGTAGCCCGCGACATCGCACCCCCCACACGCAGCTACACTACTCAAGGGTTCGGCAGGGAGCCTCTGTCACGTCTACGCGCCGATAGAAACAGATCTGTAAATCTCAGTGGTCGGGGCCACAGGGACCAACGGGGCCGTCGCCCGGAAGGTATAACAACATCATCTCGGTAGGTGCCCAGCCGAGGAAAACAACAAGCCGGCACAGCCTCGGCCCAACAATCATCATCGCCGGCACAACCTCGGCGGCATCACCGGCACAGCATCGGTGGTCCAACACAACAGTCCGGCACAGCATCGGACAGATCCAGACCGAAGTCTGCCAGGTCATCGGGCTCCTCGAGCCGCGAACACCAACCGCGCCGCTATAAAAGCAGGGCAGCGACCTCCGTAGCCCCAAGGGCCGGTAGTCACCTCACCCAACGCCAGTTGCGTGCCCGCACAACATCAACACTGGGATCCGCGATCCCTCAGGCCTGCTATACTACAAAGTGCCAACAATCATCTCAAAAGTCACGGTCCATACATGGAGGTGACGCGTCCCGAACACCCACACTCTTCCCAACGGCGGTCCCTGGGCAGGCACGCATCACGCGCCCACCGTCACCTCCCGGCTCACGCACAAGGCGAGGACACGGGTTTCCGTGGACAAAGTTGGCATTCACAACGGGACCCAGGAATTCAGTTCTGAGCAGATTCGGTCGACCGAAATAGTCTAACCGGTCGACCGTTTTCACGAGGAATTCGGTCGACCGAAAGTCTGAATCGGTAGAACTCACTGCTCAACACTAATTCCCCAACGGTCGAACAAAAGTCTAAAACCGGTCGACCGAACGAGGTCAAAATCCGGAGTCTGGTCAACATTAAATTCCACTCTATCGGTCGACCGACTCAGGGGTCTCGGTCGACCGAAAACAGACAGGGTCAACCTAGTATTCTACGTCATCAAACGGTCGAACGTAAACATACTACCGGTCGAACAAACATGCAATCGGTCGAACGCAATATAAATCGGTCGAACAAACATGCAATACTAACAGGTACACTTAAGTTCCGGTCGAACACAACAAGGACCGGTCGACCGATAACAGGTAGAAAATCCCAACTCACCAGCAATAATGCACTACCGGTCGACCGCCCCAAGGCATCGTTCGACCGGTGAAGGTTAAAGTCGGGCAAACAGTGCTAAAACGGTCGACCGCCCGAAGGACCCGGTCGACCGTTGGTCGTCTTCAACCTCGCGCCAGCCGAGGATTTACGAAGAACGCGTCGCCGGAGAGGTCCTCGACCTCCCCCGACCGACCAACAACACCCTTCCACAAGGGTGAGCAACAAAATCACACTAATGAGCGGCATACCTCAATAACGCCGGAGAAACGCCGGAGCAACGCTCGCGCCTCCGCACCCGCAACCTCCTCCTCGCTGCGACCTCCTCACGCCGGAGCCTCCGCGTCGTCTTCCTCCTCCACCGCTGGCCGAAACGCAAGGGAAGGAAATGTGAGGAAGGTGGTGGAAGAATGGAATGGAAAAGAGGAAGAAGAAGGAGTTCTTCTCCTTAAAAACCCAAGCCAACACCCCCACCATACCTCCCATACACCCCCACCTTACCTCTACACCCTACTCCATACCTCACCCATACCTCTCTCTCTCTCCAAGTCAAACCACCACCTAACCACCCCTTAATCCACCCTAAAAAGGGTTAGGGACTTAACAATCCACCCCACTTAAAAGGATTTCGTCCCGAAATCACAGCAAGTACTCACCGAAAAGCTCTGGATACTGCCTTCTGACATCCTCCTCAATCTCCCAAGTGGCCTCGCGCTCGCTGTGATGCTGCCACCTGACCTTCACCATCGGAATGGTCCTCCTCCTGAGCTGGTGATCCATGCGATCAACAATCTCGACCGGCCTCTCCTCGAGCGACAAGTCCTGCTGAATCTCTGGCACTGCTATCTCAATAACGTGCGACGGATCTGCAACGTACTTCCTCAGCATCGATACATGGAAGACGTTGTGAAGACCCGAAAACTGCGGCGGCAAAGCAATCCGGTAGGCAACCTCTCCAACTCGGTCCAAGATCTCGAACGGCCCAACATACCTCGGACTCAGCTTCCCCTTCTTCCCAAACCTCATCACACCTCGGGCAGGGGAAATCTTCAGAAACACATGGTCGCCCACCTCGAAACTCAGCGCTCGTCTGCGTCGATCTGCATAACTCTTCTGCCTGCTCTGTGCCGTGGCCAGTCTCCTCCTGATCACATCCACCTTCTCTGCATACATCCGCACGATCTCTGGCCCAACTAACTGCCTCTCGCCCACATCACTCCAGCATACCGGTGATCTGCAAGGCCTCCCGTACAAAGCCTCGTACGGTGCCATCCCAATACTCGAGTGGTAGCTGTTGTTGTAGGCGAACTCTATCAGTGGCAGGTGCTCATCCCAGTGCCCTGCCCAATCCAATGTGCATGCTCTCAGCATATCCTCCAGGGTCTGTATCGTCCTCTCTGACTGACCATCGGTCTGCGGATGGAACGCTGTACTGAATCTCAGACGCGTCCCCAAAGCCTGCTGCAGACTCCCCCAAAATCTGGAAGTGAATCGAGGATCTCGATCGGAGATGATGCTCACTGGCACTCCATGCAACCTGACTATCTCCTCCACGTACAACTTAGCTAGACCCTCCAAAGGCAACGTGGTCCTGATCGCTAAGAAATGCGCCGACTTGGTCAGTCGATCGACTATCACCCAAATCGCGTCGTGGAATCTCCTCGTCTTCGGCAATCCCGTGACAAAATCCATCGTCACGTGCTCCCACTTCCACTCAGGAAGCTCAATACACTGCATCGGTCCTGCTGGCCTCTGATGCTCAATCTTCACCTGCTGGCAGACCAAGCATCGCTCCACAAACTCTGCAATATCCTTCTTCATGCCCTTCCACCAGAAGTTCCGCTGTAGGTCCTTATACATCTTCGTGCTCCCCGGATGAATGGTGTATCTAGCTCTGTGTGCCTCCTCCATGATGTCATCTCTCAGCCCATCAACCTTCGGCACCCAAATCCGACTCCTGAACCTCAGACCACCATCAACCCCCACACTGAAATCTGATCCATCTCTGGAAGCCAACTGTAGCAGACCAGCTAACTCCTCATCCCCCTGCTGAGCCTGAACTAACCGTGAGACAGTCTGCGGCTCCACCCGAAGCCCAGCAATCACTGCTCCCTCTGTACCCTCTGTGAACGGTCTCCACTCTGACAAAGCCTCGAGTAACCTCCACTCCTGGATGCACAGACTCGCAACTGAAACCTCCACCTTCCTGCTCAGCGCATCTGCAACCGAATTCGCCTTCCCCGGATGATAGGAAATGGTGAAGTCGTAGTCCTTAATGAACTCGAGCCATCTGCGCTGCCTCATATTCAGCTCCTTCTGCGAGAACAAGTACTTCAGACTCTGATGGTCGGTGAAGACCTCGAACTGCTCGCCATACAGATAGTGCCGCCAGGTCTTCAACGCATGAACTACTGCTGCTAACTCCAGATCGTGAGTCGGGTAGTTCTTCTCGTGCACCTTCAGCTGCCTCGAAGCGTACGCGACCACCTTCCCATGCTGCATCAGGACACAACCCAAGCCTATCCCGGATGCATCGCTGTAAATCACGTAGCCTCCACTGCCACTCGGTAGCGTCAGAATAGGTGCTGTCGTCAATCGCCTCTTCAGCTCCTGAAAGCTGTCCTCGCACTTCTGGGACCAAACGAACTTGACGCCTTTCTGCGTCAATGCTGTCAGCGGCGATGCAAGTCTGGAGAAATCCTGGATAAACCGTCTGTAATACCCTGCCAGACCTACGAAACTCCTGATCTCCGTCACGCTCGTCGGGGCTCTCCACTGAGTCACTGCCTCGACCTTCGCCGGATCCACTGAAATCCCATCTGCTGACACAATATGCCCCAGAAAAGCCACCTGACCCAACCAAAACTCGCACTTCGTGTACTTGGCATATAGCTGCTGATCCCTCAAGATGCCAAGCACAATCCTCAGGTGCTCTCGATGCTGCTCCCGGTCAGGCGAGTATATCAAAATGTCGTCTACGAATACAACGACAAATCTGTCGAGGTACGGCTGGAAGGTCCTATTCATCAGATCCATGAATGCTGCAGGCGCATTCGTCAGTCCAAATGGCATCACCAAGAACTCGTAGTGGCCGTACCGCGTCCTGAAGGCTGTCTTCTGAACATCTGCCTCCCTGATCCGCAACTGATGATAACCCGAACGCAGATCGATCTTCGAGAACACTCTCGCCGTCTGCAACTGATCAAACAAATCATCAATCCTGGGCAAAGGGTACCGGTTCCGAACGGTAACCTTATTCAGCATCCTGTAGTCGATGCACATCCGCAACGACCCATCCTTCTTCTTCACGAAGAGCACAGGCGCTCCCCATGGAGAAACACTCGGTCGAATGAACCCGGACTCCATCAACTCCTGCAACTGCTTCTTCAGCTCTGTCAACTCTGCAGGTGCCATACGATACGGTGCCTTCGACTGAGGTGTCGTACCCGCTACCAGCTCGATGCCGAACTCGATCTCTCGGTGCGGCGGTAACGCTGGAATCTCCGCTGGAAACACATCCGGAAACTCCTGCACAATCTCTATGTCCTCCAGTCTCCTCGTCTCACGATCAGGAACTACCAGCGTGGCCACAAACGCTCTGCATCCCTGCTGTATCAGTCTCTGTGCCCTAACTGCAGACACAATCAGACGACCCCCTCTGCTCCTCGCACCTCTGATCAGAACATCTGGCAAACCCTCCATCGGAATCAGGATCTTCTTCTCACGGCAAAAGACCCGCACGTCGTACCGGGACAGCCAGTCCATCCCCAGTATGACGTCGAAGTCCACCATCGGTAACAAGACCAGATCTGCCGGAAAATCGTGGTCTCCCGAAGCAACTGTGGTGCCGGGGAAAAAGCTCCCCACAGTGCCCACCTCTCCCATGGGCGTGCTGACCTCCAAAACATCAGTCAGCCGCACAGGGGTCCGACCCAACTCACCAGCAAACTTCTCCGAAATGAAGGAGTGAGTGGCGCCACAATCAAACAACACACGCGCTACTGAACCAGAAACTGAAAGCGTACCTTCCACGACGGTGTTGGAGTCCCTCGCCTCCTCAGCCTGGATAGTGAAGACTCGCCCGGTCCTCCTGCTCTGCCCCGGTGCAACAACTGATCGGCTACCTCCGCCTCTGCCTACTGCTGGTGGTCCCGGCCTCCTGCTCGGCTCACCCTGCCTCTGAGGACAATCACGGACAAAATGCCCCATCTGACCACAACCCATGCACGCTCCAGTCCGACGGGGACACTCCTGCCCCGGATGGAACCTCCCGCAGTAAGTGCACGCTCCAGACTGACGTGCTCCTCCTCCATCAAACCTGGGCCTCTTGCCCGGGTTCCCTGCTCCACGACCAGCTACTCTGCTGCCGGTGCTCACTGGCGCCTTCCGCGCCTCCTGAATACACTCCCTCTGGTCCTGCTCTATGATCGTAGCATGCTTCACCGCATCTGCAAGGGTCCGCGGCATACTGTTGATCACCCGAGAACGAAGCGGCTGCCTCAGTCCCTTCACGAACTTCCTCGCCCGCTGCTCTGGGGTCACACAAATCTCAGGGCAGTAACGCTCCAAAGCGTTGAACCTGCTGATGTAGCTCGTCAGTGTCATGTCCTTCTGCTCCAGTGACATGAACTCCTCCCTCTTCTGATCCCTGACATGCTGGGGGAAGTACTGCTCATGAAACACCTCCAAGAACTCCTCCCAGCTCACATCCACACGATCATCAAACAACACCGTGGACGTAGATCTCCACCAGTTGGCAGCCTCGCCATCGAACACGTAGGTGGCCAGCTCCACCATCCTCTCAGGTGCTACACCAATAGCACGGAAAATCTTCTCCATCCGGAAGACCCAGTCCTCTGCAACCTCTGGGGCCCTCCTGCCATCAAAAGTCGGCGGGTGCTGACGCATGAACCGATCGTGCTCAGCCCCCACCCCGCTCTGAGCGCTCTGAGCAGCCTGACGCTCCAGAAACTCGCCCAGCCTGTCCCACTGAGCACCTGAAGTGTCGTCACTGGGATCACGATCGCGTGGAGAACTCCTCACGCGCCTAGGTGCCATCTGTCACCACAACAATCAACAGATAAGCAACAATGCATGCATGAGCTACGAAATTAATGCATGCCTCTAGCACTACTCCTAAGGGTGGTTCTTTAGACGAAGACACAGGAATCGACCGCTCTGATACCAAGTTGTAACGTCCCGAAACAGCGGAAGATTTAAAATTTCGAAATAACGAATAAAACTGACAACTCAAGGCGGGAACGTCACTAATATATAATATAGAAATCCGGGTGCACCCAGAATACATGGAGTTTACAAAAGGTGTACAACTACAATCCAGATGAAAGAAATGAAAATACAAGTAGTCGTACGATCTAGCAACTGCCGAAGAGGATCCGACTCCAAAGCGCTCCGTCCTCGGTCACCACCCACCCGGACCTACTGCGATCCTGAAAAAGATGCAACAACAATGCCTGAGTTTCCAGAAGGAAACCCCGTATGCCAACTCACCTATATGCATGCATCACATAATGAACCTATCATACTAGTAGCATGTCATGGCATCAACAGAAATGGAAAACAGTTCCCCCGAAGGGTAAAACAGGACATCAGTCCGACAATCAATCATCGGGTCTCCCGAAGAGACCTACAGCAGGCACATGCAGTCTAGTAGCCCGCGACATCGCACCCCCCACACGCAGCTACACTACTCAAGGGTTCGGCAGGGAGCCTCTGTCACGTCTACGCGCCGATAGAAACAGATCTGTAAATCTCAGTGGTCGGGGCCACAGGGACCAACGGGGCCGTCGCCCGGAAGGTATAACAACATCATCTCGGTAGGTGCCCAGCCGAGGAAAACAACAAGCCGGCACAGCCTCGGCCCAACAATCATCATCGCCGGCACAACCTCGGCGGCATCACCGGCACAGCATCGGTGGTCCAACACAACAGTCCGGCACAGCATCGGACAGATCCAGACCGAAGTCTGCCAGGTCATCGGGCTCCTCGAGCCGCGAACACCAACCGCGCCGCTATAAAAGCAGGGCAGCGACCTCCGTAGCCCCAAGGGCCGGTAGTCACCTCACCCAACGCCAGTTGCGTGCCCGCACAACATCAACACTGGGATCCGCGATCCCTCAGGCCTGCTATACTACAAAGTGCCAACAATCATCTCAAAAGTCACGGTCCATACATGGAGGTGACGCGTCCCGAACACCCACACTCTTCCCAACGGCGGTCCCTGGGCAGGCACGCATCACGCGCCCACCGTCACCTCCCGGCTCACGCACAAGGCGAGGACACGGGTTTCCGTGGACAAAGTTGGCATTCACAACGGGACCCAGGAATTCAGTTCTGAGCAGATTCGGTCGACCGAAATAGTCTAACCGGTCGACCGTTTTCACGAGGAATTCGGTCGACCGAAAGTCTGAATCGGTAGAACTCACTGCTCAACACTAATTCCCCAACGGTCGAACAAAAGTCTAAAACCGGTCGACCGAACGAGGTCAAAATCCGGAGTCTGGTCAACATTAAATTCCACTCTATCGGTCGACCGACTCAGGGGTCTCGGTCGACCGAAAACAGACAGGGTCAACCTAGTATTCTACGTCATCAAACGGTCGAACGTAAACATACTACCGGTCGAACAAACATGCAATCGGTCGAACGCAATATAAATCGGTCGAACAAACATGCAATACTAACAGGTACACTTAAGTTCCGGTCGAACACAACAAGGACCGGTCGACCGATAACAGGTAGAAAATCCCAACTCACCAGCAATAATGCACTACCGGTCGACCGCCCCAAGGCATCGTTCGACCGGTGAAGGTTAAAGTCGGGCAAACAGTGCTAAAACGGTCGACCGCCCGAAGGACCCGGTCGACCGTTGGTCGTCTTCAACCTCGCGCCAGCCGAGGATTTACGAAGAACGCGTCGCCGGAGAGGTCCTCGACCTCCCCCGACCGACCAACAACACCCTTCCACAAGGGTGAGCAACAAAATCACACTAATGAGCGGCATACCTCAATAACGCCGGAGAAACGCCGGAGCAACGCTCGCGCCTCCGCACCCGCAACCTCCTCCTCGCTGCGACCTCCTCACGCCGGAGCCTCCGCGTCGTCTTCCTCCTCCACCGCTGGCCGAAACGCAAGGGAAGGAAATGTGAGGAAGGTGGTGGAAGAATGGAATGGAAAAGAGGAAGAAGAAGGAGTTCTTCTCCTTAAAAACCCAAGCCAACACCCCCACCATACCTCCCATACACCCCCACCTTACCTCTACACCCTACTCCATACCTCACCCATACCTCTCTCTCTCTCCAAGTCAAACCACCACCTAACCACCCCTTAATCCACCCTAAAAAGGGTTAGGGACTTAACACTTCTGATTCAGAAAACTAGGCTGGTTAGTAGAAGATAGAAGCCTCGCCCACATCCTGTCGGTTATAACAACTTTTTTCTGCGTCTCCGTTATCCTCTGCAAGTTCAAAAAATATCTCATTTTAATTGACAACTATCAAATAAATAAAAAAATATTACGAGATTTATATTAACTGAATTGAGTTCCCTGAGGGATATTTACAGCTTTCAATTTGCCTTGAACCATGGACCATGAAATAAAGTGCTACGACATTCTAATTTTGAATAAAACATCAATGGTGGAGATATGGTATGTGAAGGACCATTATCAAACAGAAATTGCATTGTTTTAAAGTTAATGAGCAAAAAACAATGATAATATGAGATTAGAGAAAGTATGGATGTAGAACGTGAGTTCACTTATGTATGCAAGCCAGTAACAGGCTGCAATTCGTTAAATATTAACAATTTGACACTAACTATAGGTTTAGAAGTCGTAACTACTGTGATTCTCATGGTTGGAGCTGTTACAGGTACTACTACCTATGCCAGTAACAGACTGTAATATGTTAGATACTCATTGCTGGAGTGCGTACAGGTAATACCATCACACACTCGAAGATCAGTTACAGAACAGGTAGGAACTTGTTTGAAAATTAACCAGATGTTGCTATTGTAAAATCACGTTTCAGTTAGAAATTTCACAGATGAATTCCACAAGGGTGCATGCTGTATAGGAAATTTGGCATAACTTACGTAGAAGGGTATATATGCGTGCCTTCCATTAACTAGCCCAACGGTGAAGCCTGTATATCCTGCCATTGCACCATGAACAGCACTTTGGGCCAGTAGTGTACAGTACACATTGTCAGATGCAATACTTGGAATAGCACGGATCATGTACGTCGGATCTGCATTATTAGCAGTTCATATTAACAGGTAGTGGTTGTTGTTTATATCTATGGCAGCAATAACATAAACAACCTCATTAGACAAACCTATATATTTGAGAGTTATGACCATGTTCTCTTTTTCCGAAAAATGCTCCTGCAAATTGACAAAGAATATCAGTTTATTTTTTGCTTTCCAACAAAAACATTCTTTTTTTATTTTAAAAGAGTAGAAGTGAAGAACCAAAATGCATGCCAAATTATATAGGATGATGAATAACAGCGCCTATGAAACACGGACATAACACAGTAAGTAGCATCGATAATTCCAGTGGGCGATGAACATAAGCACAACCTTTATCTTCTGAGACAACCAAATCCCAACATCAGAAAGCAGTCTGTTTCCAGAAGGATCCTGCATATCCATATGCAGGCTTTCACGCATGAGATCCTGCCCTGCACCCTCAGCCACAACAATGACCATGTGACCCTGATATTGTAGACGCTTTTTAATGAACTCAAAGAGGCCTCCAGAGCCTTCTAGGTAGAAAGGTGACTCTGGAATCAAGCAACAGTCCTGAAAATATCGAATTATAACTTCTCAAGATCATAACAAGACAATGATTGTGTGGGGGAAAAGTTGCATTGTGAAATGCAACGTATATTAACAAAGAGCAAAAAGAAGTGTGCTATAACTGAACTTGGTAGATGCTAGAACACTTACCACATCTCGGCTGGCAAGAGTTGCATACATTGCAATAAAACCTGCAAAGAAGAGCCAAATGACTAATACTTTCTCTATACAGAAATTTTCTGAGGAATGTTTATGTGCAAGTTAGTTTAGGTTAGACGGGCTAAATTTTTCATGTCAAACCTATGAAGTATGTTGCCTACAGTGGATGTATGTAATATCCAAATAGAACCAAAATACTTCACAAAGATCATGCATATGTAATGTACATTTAGAGGTAATATAGAAGAAAAAAACACTTCAAAGCCATGCATGCAGCTCGACACTTAACCACTTTTGAAAAGATTGGTATTGGAGTAAAGTGTATGTCAAAAAAATGTGCAAAGAGTGTAGACTACAAGCAATACAAGGATATGACATGAGTAAATTTACTTCCAGACATCCTTTACAAATTTGTTAAAAATATAGTTCATGATATACCTCTAGGAAATATCTTCGTGAAAAAAAGATTCAATTCAAGATCATGCATTACATAAACTATAAAACTAACCACTATATCGACCCATTAATTTCACAACACCAATGCCATTTTGACCACTTTCAGCTTCAACATGTGCTGCATTAATAGCTCTTTGAGCCTCTTCAACAGCTGTATCAAAGCCAAAGGACTTGTCTATGACCTGACTCCACAAGTATCAGCAAAAACAATAAAAAAGTTGATGAAAATCGCAGCCGATATACATAAGACGTGATGAAACATGCCAAATAATTGTCCGAGAAGCAAAATTACCGGAATATCATTATCAATAGTCTTTGGGACACCAACTACAGAAACTTTTAAGCCACGCCTCTTAATTTCCTGAATAACGTAAAAATAATGTCAGGTACTCGTTCAAGAAGGAAAATAGAAGCAAACAATGAAACGTATGAAAGCAAGAAGGTACAGAGGTTAAAACAAATAAAAGCTTTTATTGTGAAAAGTTAGGTTTCTTCAATATGAATTTCAAAGTTCTAACTTCTAACTAGTATCTATTGGTTATATTATAGTCTTTAAATCATTCTATGGAATCTGTTGAAATGATTTTCGAATGTGCATTTACTCTATAGTCCCACTAATTATTTTATAATGACAATCTTTCTTATAGATTTGCAAGTACCTCAAATATCACAGATGCACCTCTTTGAGTTCCATCTCCTCCAATGACATATACCTAAAAGACAAAATTCATAGGTATTGTGTGTGCATTCATGAAATCCAAAAAAGGTACAATGTAACTCATCATGTCAGAAATTCTTTTCTACCTGATTTATTTTGTGATTTTGAATCATGTCAGCAATCTTCAATGTGTCATGCCCACCTCGTGATGTACCAAGGATGGTTCCACCCCGTTTATGAATATCATTTACATCTTGGCGTGTTAGAGTAATGGTATTCCGTGCATAGAAGCCTCTATATCCACCCTGTAGATTTACTGTAATTGTGAGTACACAGAACTGAAGTTGAGTCAAAAAAGAAATGGGCAATACATTAACCAAGAACCTTAAAAATGTTATATCTGTAAATAAAATAATTTAAGTAGTATGGGACTTTATTATCTTAGGATATGCATAACACAGTGAATAGCCTTTGTGATATAAGCTCAAAAACAAACTTAAGCTAAACAGAGGTTCTTATAGTAAGATCTAGAGTTGCAAAACATTTTATTCAGCAGTATTGTTCAACATTTCCGACAATGTACTGAAAGTTCATGTTTGATTTTTTTTTACCTTAATAGTTTCTAGAGGAATAGATGACTACATCTTACCTCTACTCCCAGGACACTTTTGACACCATACATGTCGGACAGGCCACATACAATCTCCCTAATTACAGTATTCAATCCAGGACATAGGCCTCCACAAGTTACAATACATGCTTTCACTTCATCTGGTTCAAAATACACCTGCACCAAAGGAACTTCATAATGACATCTGCCTCCATTAACGAACCTAGCTTCCAATCACCAGAAACACCACTACAAACCATTTGTCGGGGCCCAGCACGTCGAAAGTGAGTCCCTCTTGGGCTACCTTTCTGGACAACAACCTGAAAATAAAGATAAGATAGAATGACCATTCAAATAAGTATCAAAATACTCTCCACACATGCTAGTAGTTTTTTTTCAAATGGTTTTGAAATAACTACAGTTACTACACTATCCCATATAATTAAAAATGAAAATAGTAATCACCTTCTGGCTAACAGTATCGTCCATGTTAACGAAATACTGCCTGAGGAAAGTGCAACAAGTGATATGGTTAGCATTCCAATACTAGCCGTGATTCACCAAACACAACCCCAAGAAATATTGCATAGTAGTTGTGAAGTTGCTTACCTGACAACCGAATATGATGGATTTTCTTGCAATGGATTCATGTAAGTCTGACAGGAAAGCAAAACCACAATGAGCATTTTGAAGCCAAATAGGAAACGTATCGTCCAATAAAAATAACAAAGATTTTGAAGAAGGAAAAGGAATATAGAAGAGGAACTCCGAATTCCCATTTTAATGTCCTAATTGAACAAAAACAAGGAAATTCAAAATGCTCTCTTTAAAGAACAACAACAATAAACTCTACACTCTTTATCTAAATTAGATGAAACAGAAGTTTAAACGTGCCACGCACAGGTAGTCCAAAACAAGAAAGAGACAGAAAGCAAGTAAAAAATGATTAATTTGAACTCGTCCAACTTCTGCGACCTCATTTAATCCACCACAAAATGTAAAATCTCAAACCATACTTATTACACGATATACCCCTATTCTCTTTGCTTCAAAACCCAAACCCTCCAAGACAAAGAGCAGATACATGTATAGACCGTCCTTTGAATCCTACTTCCAGTTTGAGCAATCCACTAGAAATGCTTGAGGTTCTGCAGAGCTCACAAGTAAAGAACACAAACATCATCAAATCCAACTTCTTCCACTTCCAAAACCCCAATCGCAAGCTCTCTATTCCCAACAAAACCTCCGTCTACAAACCTCCAAAACCCCAATCGCTTGCACCTTCGTCTACAAACCTCCGTCTACAAACCTTCCAAAACCCCAATCGCTTGCACCTTCGTCTACAAACCTCCGAAACCGGACTTCCACGAAAAGTGAAAGCAAAGCTTCACAGTAAGTAAGAATATGTAAGCAAACCTTCGTCTACAAACATCATCAAATCCGACTTCTTCCACTCAACACAAACCACACTCTTACCATCTAATGCGGAAAGCATAAAAAATGCGACCACGTTCTTACCAATGAATTCCACAAAAATGCTCACCCCTTTCCTCACTCTCTAATTGGAAATCCCAAATAAAGCTTCCAAACCAAGCAAACAACACAAACAAAGTAGATCGCATCAACTGAAACCAACTTCTTCCACTTAACACAATCATCACCGCAGCCCTGGGGTTTCAACAAAAATTTCACAGCTCTCTTAACATACACTTGAGGCCCAACCAAAGCTTATAAACAAGTAAACAACACAAACAAAGTAGACCACATCAATCTTGTCCAACTTCTTCCACTTGACACAATCCACACCGTAACACCAACAAAGGTGACAACGCCCTCGGGTTCCAGCAAATCTCTCTTCATGATGTCCACCTGAAAGCTCAAAATGAAGCTTCCAAAACACAACAGAACAAAATAGATACTGCATCCATTGAAACCAACTCATTCCACATACCAAATCCATACCCCCAACCCTTCAATTCACACCGTTCCAAACACTAACCACCCGAGACCCCAAAATAGCTTCCAAAACAAGAAAACACCAGAAACAAAGTAGACCACGTCATTCACATCCACTTTCTTCCACTTCGCAAAATCCAACTCTAAACTCTTCGATTCGAGCAAAACTCAACACACTAATCATCCACAACCCTTGGATTCCAGCAAAAATACCAGTCATTTCTCAACAATGACACTAAAAACCCTAACAAAAGTTCCAAAACAAGGAAAAGAAAACGAACAAAGCAAAACACACCATCCGAATCGAAATCCTTCCACTTCGCAAATGCCACTCCTAAACCCTTCGATTTCAGAAAAAACTCATCACGCTAACCATCCACAACAACTAAAAAACTTCAAGAAAAAAAAACTAACAACGAAAACCACAACCAACTCCCTCCTTAACACAATACCGCATCATTCAAAACCAACTCCTTACACTCAACACAATCCACACCACAACCCTTGGATTCCGCCAAAATCTCACACATTCTTAACTATCCGCTTAAAATCCCTAACAATTGAAGGCTTCCAAAACAAGAAAACAAAAACCAACAGAGCATCAAATCCAACTCCTTCCACTTCGCAAACTCCGCCAAAACCCTCCGATTCAATCAAAACTCATCACAACTAACCATCCAAAACAACTAACAAACTTCAAAAACGAACTCAAGAACGAAAACCACAACAAACGGCATACAGTTAGACCATCGATGTAGTCTGTGAGGTGCGGCACGTCGTCGAGCACATAACCGTCGTCTCCCTTCACGATCTTAGCCTCCCCGGCGGCCATCGCGTCCGCCGCCTCGACGGCGATGTCGCCGAAGCCGAGAGGCGTCGGAGCCCTAACCGGCGCGGAGTAGCAGAGTTGCTCCAAATCTTCGGATTCCATTGGGAGAAGTGGAAAATGAGAAATGACCGCATTGTGGGGGTATTTATAGTGGAGGTCTTCGACTGGAAGGAAAAAGCGGCGTAATCCGTTTTTCGATTGATTCCGCTGGAATCGATTCTGATCTCTCCAGTGGTTTTTTACACGCACTGCTGGCGGCGGGAAAAGGAGGAATGCATTAGTCGTGTCGTGTGGGGGAGTTTGCGTTTTGGACCCTGGGGTTTAGTGAAATTGTTTTTTGGGTTATTTGCTGTTGTACACTTGAGAACAACTCTTATTGGAGCTTTGCTCTCCTATAGTATTATATTAGTCATGTACACTTGCAAATCGAAGATTTTGCTTTTATACACTTACTTGGTGTTACCGTTACATCCAACCCGATGCCGTACCTAAAAATTTACTTCCCGTTTGGTTATCGCGATTAACCCTCTCCAAATCAGAGGATTACCCACTAAAACCCTTCTTACCCTTCCTACATCGAAATCCCCTCTTCTCCTTTCTACAACGAAAACCACTCCTCCTTCCCGACCCCAAACACCTCTCCTTCCTGATCCCAAACATCCTCCTCTCGACCTCTCGATCATCGGTGACCGCCCGTCCATTCCGGTGACGTCTAATCCAGCCCTAATATTTGATGTCGTCTTCCGGTGACCGCCCGTCCATTCCTCTCTTCAACGTTCCCACCTGCAAATGTGGACTTCCAACAAAGATTCAAGCATCGAACAAGCCCATCTCATTCGGTCGGCGCTTCTGGGTTTGCCCTAGGGATTTCAAAGTATGCCCTAAACTTATCCTCTAATTTGTAAGGTTTTCTTGATGTTATGGATTCGAAAATATAACTTGTGCATTTTATTCGTGAAACAAAAAAGGCATGTGATGAAATTGTTTAATGAAGGCATGTGATTAGGGATGTGAGACTCTTGAGACACATTTCAGATTCATTAATTTCTTTGTTCTCTGGTTCTTCTTTCCTTGCGTACTATGATACGTTTTCATTGTGTTCTCCATGTAAGCTAAAAATTTGATCTTCACTAATTCCTTTCTTCTTTCCTAACACTTTACTGCTGGAAGCTAAAAATTTGATCTTCAATATCTTTTTTGGATTGCTGGTTATTTGTTAATTATAGTTTGGATTGCTGGTTTTTGGATTGCTGGTTATTTATTTTTCCTAACTTATCTACGTATACGTTCGCGTTTAATTGATTTTTTGTGTGTAGAGTTCCGATTCGTGCGACTTTTTTAGGTGGTTCGACGACGACAAGAAGATACCCGTGATGGAAAATTTTACTTTGATTAATGATAAGATGAATTATTGCTTGGACGAGCTTCTCAATCTCAATGTTCGGGTCGGGGAGATGCATGCGTTGCTTCGTGAAGTGAAAGAAAATGTGGATGACGTGAATGTGGTCGCGAAGAAAGCCGACATGTTTTTCTTGGTGCTTGGTGTTGTAGTCCTTGCTCTTTTCTTGAAGTTGGTTGTGTAGAATAATGTGTATGTAGGTTTCAAGGTTTGGTATGTGTGTTATGTGTCTAAACAAGTTATATGTGTGTTATTTTCAGATTTGGTATGTGTGTTATGTGTCAAACGATTATGTGTGTTATGTGTCAAACAATTATGTGTGTTATGTGTCAAACATTTCTCTGTCTCCATAGTTCAAACAATTATGTGTGTTGAGGTGTTATTTGTTTAGCTTGTCCTGAGAATGCCTGTGGAATTATGTGTGTTAAGTTCAAACAAAATAATTTTCCAATCACATTCGATTCGACTATAGCCTTGAAAAAACTTCATGGATGGAGAAACTAAACAAACACGACCTGCAACCACTAATTCAGCGTTCATTTTGGCATGCAACTCTAATTGTCGTGGTGTCTCCTTCACCATCCACACAATGAAGAGTTCCTGGGAATAACAGCAATGGTACAAGACATTCAGAATTTCAGAATTTCAGATACAACACAAATCCAGTTACACATCACTACAACTTCACATAACAGACAAGAACACATCAACAACGACAATAACAGACTCAGAGGAATGTTGAATTACATATCAAATCCAAACTGCAACACAATTATAAAAAAACTCAACAAACTTGGATCAAGGGAGACATCCACCACTAACTTGGCCAAGCAAGTCCATCATTGATCCACAAGCAGAGATTATAGGGACTGGAGTTGTACTAAAGGTAGTTGGTGTTTCAGAAGCATCTGTATTTGTTGTTGAAGAACGAGCACCAGTCCTCCTATCACCTCCTCTCTTTGTGGTCCGTTCACGCCCCCTGTTTTTAGTAATAAAAACACCAAAATATAAGTACACTCGTAAACAATACTGCACCTTTAACCATACTGCTTAATTCACATATAAAGAACACAAGAACCACCAACCAGTCCACCAGCAACACTATATAAACCCAATACTAACCCAATACTAACAATATACTAACCCAATACTAACAATATACTAACCATACTGCAGTCCACCAGCAACCAGTCCAACACAACAAACCACTCGCACAACAAAACAAACCAGCAACCAGTCCACCACAACAAACTGGCAGTCCAACACAACAAACCAGCAACCAGTCCACCAGCAACACTATATAAACCCAACACTATATATACCCAACTTAGATACCAATTCATGCACACACTCAATAAATAAAAGATGCTATCAGAAAAATGTATAAATTTAAGCAACTTCACCTATCCGGGAAGGGTTGTTGATCCATAATTGGTTCCTTGCATTTCCTAGCCTGGTGTCCTAAATTCCCACAATTCTTGCATTTGTGTCTTCTTTGTGCATTCGTCGGCTCATCCGATGGTTTTTTCCTCTTTAATGCGGGTCTTCCAGCTTTCCTCCTGGTCTTCGGTGGCAACACAACACTGACTTCTTTGATCCAATTTGCTCTGTCAGGCATTGGACTAATGTTCATAGCGTAAGCACATTTGTATTTCTCGACTGTGTACCATTCGCTCACGTAGTTCTCCCACACAACACCCCTAAGTGTTGAAAGCAATGCACAAACATGCTTGCAAGGTAAACCCATGATTTGCCACATTCCACATGAAATGACACTTCGCATACGTACCAAACTGACTTCTCGACCAGACTTTGTCCTTGTACTCCACCTTTGATATCCAGTCATAGGCCGACTTATTTACTATCGCAATTTCTGACATGAAAGACTGGAAGTCATCCTCTTTGTACGACTGAGCAGCACGCCAAAGGAGGCTTTGCAAATATGCTCCAGGGAATTTTTTCCTAAAGTTCTTGTATAAGTGCCTCATACAACTTCTATGCTCACACCCATGGTAAGTCTTAGCTACAGCCTCCTCAAGGCCCTTGCAACGGTCAGATATAAACACTAACCCCTTAGGTCGGCCAATCGCTTCCATCATATTATCCATGAACCACTGCCAAGAGGTCTCACTCTCAATATCTGCAATCCCAAATGCTAAAGGCAGTATACCATTGTTCCCATCGATAGCAGTCGCAGACAGCAAAACTCCACGGAACTTGTGCTTCAGATGACAACCATCTAGCCCTATGACGGGTCTGCATCCCTGTAGGAAGCCTTGTCTACAAGCATTCAAACATACAAAAAGGTACTGAAATTGTTTGTTGGAATGCAATTGAAACCGAATAACACTGTCGGGGTTCCGTTTCTTCAATTCACCCACCAAACTGGGAACTAACTCATATTGAAGGCCATCAGCTCCATGTAGTTTTTCTAATGCAAGTGTCCGGCCTCTCCACACTCTGTGATACGGGAGTTTCAGGTGATATTCTCTCTGTAGATGATCAGCAATATTCTTCACTGTGAGTCTCTCATCATCCCTTAACAATTCAAGTGCTTGATATGCAATCCAGTGATTTGTAGCCATCTTTGAACCACAACTATTGACTGAAGAGCATGTGTGCGGAGTTTTAAGTTTCTTGATCTGAAAAGCCTTTGACTCTTGCATTAGTGATGCATGAATTCTCCATGAGCAATTTACCTCTTGGCACTTTGCAGTCACACAATCTGGTTGGCTCTTAATGATATCAACTGCACACTCAGACAAGATACAATGTTGTAACAAACACATTCTGAAGCAGGCCACATCTGGGAAAATTGCCCCCACAGACATCACCGGGTTCTTCATGTCTACTTCAATTGATTGTGGTCCATCATCGAAGTTGAAGTCTAAGTCTAAGTCTTCCAAAAGGTCATCATCGCCCTCAAATATGTCATCAAATTCTGGGAAGATGACTTCTTCTTGCTCATCTCTTTCCAAGTCTGACTCTAGACCCGGTGTGTAATCGGGTCCCTCTTCATCAGAATCTCTAGCAGCACCCATGTTAACATCATCATTGTCTTCTATCGTTGGGTCATCATTTGGGACTCCACGAAAACTCCTCCTACAGGTGACACTGCTAGACCTTCTTGGTTGACTACCCTTTTTCAAACCTTCCATTTGGGTAGGTTCATTGGTTGGAGGTTGGATTGGAGATTGTGGTTGTTCTGAGACCATATTGGTGTCCTGCACTTGTCCTTCTATTACTGGAACAATTGGACATTCAACCTGATTTACAGTTCTGCTACCAGAACATGAGTCCACACAGTGTACCCCACATTCTTCCTCCCTATTCGTATAATTTTCAGCACTGCCAAAGATGTGCAACTCCATCTTCCGATTACCGGACAATAGTGCTTCCTCTAAATCCATATCTGAAGAGATGATTTGATACTCTTTCATCTTCGGATGGGGAACCATGTAGTCAATTCTCAAAACCTGGTTGACACCAACCTCCACAAACTTCTCGGCCCACCTCTGAAGATCACTAAAAGTTACCTCTTCAATAATGATCATCCCCTCTGCCTCTTTGAAACCCACAGCACGCCTACGTCCCTTTCTACATACCCATTTTCCTCCAATGTGCAGTTTAACGTTCATATTAGTCACTCGAACATTCCTGGTAACATGAAAAAGGATTGGCAAAATAAGTGTTCAAATTAAGGTGGTTTGTTATAAAACATGAAGGCATGTTCATCTAATATCCTTTACCAGCTTATCTTTGCTGTTTTGTATTTCTAGGATGTCTCACTGATCTAGAAATGCATGAAATGAAATCATCCTTATTAAGCAAAAAAATACACTTGGTGATAACAACTCATTAACCAAATTTCTGTTGTAAATCATCAAACTCGTTAACCCACAAGTCATTAACAAAAAAACCAAATTTTTGTTGTAAATCATCAAACTCGTTAACCCACAAGTCATTAACAACAAAAACACTATAGTTCAATTTCATGCAAACCAAATATTCCCCACTTAAACGGCAGACATGCAAGCATACATGGTTCCTTGCAAGTCCAAATCCCAAAATTATCACCAAATTTTTCAAAAATCAAATCCGAAAATCAAAATAACGAGTGTTTCGAAATGCCTACCTCAGATTCCTACCAGCAAGTCCACTTCTTGTGTGCATGTTATCGAGTTGGACGGCGACGACGAACTTCTCGCAAGGGTGGCTGCCGTCGAGCGAGCGGCGGTCGAAGAAAATGCAATCCAGTTGAAGAAAAATAGGTGGGAGAGGTGGATGTGGGTTAGGGAAGAGGACCTGAGGATATGGCTGAGAGAGGTGGGTGTGGGGTTCGGGAAGAGGACGATCGGGTTTACGATTGAGAGATCGGAGAGGTGTTTGGGGTCGGGAAGGAGGAGTGGTTTTCGTTGTAGAAAGGAGAAGAGGGGATTTCGATGTAGGAAGGGTAAGAAGGGTTTTAGTGGGTAATCCTCTGATTTGGAGAGGGTTAATCGCGATAACCAAACGGGAAGTAAATTTTTAGGTACGGCGTCGGGTTGGATGTAACGGTAACACCAAGTAAGTGTATAAAAGCAAAATCTTCGATTTGCAAGTGTACAAGACTAATATAATACTATAGGAGAGCAAAGCTCCAATAAGAGTTGTTCTCAAGTGTACAACAGCAAATATCCCATTGTTTTTTTGAGAAAAATCCTTAATTATTGAGGTCACTTAATCACGGGGTTACGAAAATAAAGATGATATTCGTTGATGTATTTGAAATTCTCATAAGGATAAATTAAGTAGCATTTTGTTCTCAATAAAGTTATGGTTGAGACGTGATCACTTGTTGATTGTTGGATTACCTTCTTTTGGCGTTCCCTTTTTTTTCTTGTAAAAGGAACGATTTTATTTACGAGGAGATAACTAGATAAGCATTACAAGAGCCACGTCAGAAAACTCTGGTATGCCGTATGCATTATCTGAGTATGTTTATTAACTATATACGCTACCTAAAACTTATCAATAAGCATGTGGTACACAGTATCGAAGGCAGGCTATGCGTTTGCAACCATTTCATTTATTATTGAATATACAATGATATTTATATATATTTAAGTAATATAATGCTCGTGTCGAAGTAAGTTTGGCACCTTAACTTTTATAATTTTTGAATTATGAAAACAAATATATCATAAGTTTATCTAGGTTATAGGTTGGCATCGTCAGGTTGATTGTGGCTTTCGCATTATAAATTTATAGTATGAAATTAAGATTCGAAATGATGATTTTGTGATTTTTCATATTCAGTTTTAAAAAATAATAATTCCCATTTGCATCTAAGAAGCAAGAAAATTATTATTGCCTCATTGAACTGAACTTCTTTCCCGCCTGGCGCCTGCCTCCTTTCTATGGGCTGTGAATTTTTTTATTGAACTGCTATGGGCGTGACAACTGACAACAACTAGAATTAGTAGAATATGGCGAAATAGAGGATGAAGACTAATGACATATCAGGGACCAAATAACACGAAGATTTGAATTGTAACACGTTTATCAAGATTATCATGGACCTATCGAAACTAAAGACTAATAACATACCTTATCAGAGCAACAATAAACCAAAACATGATCTAAAGCGGCAAATCTAATAAGAGGCCAAACCAGCGTCCAAAAAGCACATAATCTGTTTGCAGAGTAATCGCATCCAAAATTACTGATCTTATACATATCAAGCACAGGTCAACGCTTACATGCCCAATAAATAAATAGAGAAACCAATACTGTTAGAACCTTAAACTATAATTAGAATAGCTAATTAGATTAGAGGGGGATTAGAGGGTATTTGACCTTTCGTGGAAGGATATGTTGGTTGAGGTTAGGATTGTAATTGGGGCGGGTAAAATCCGTCCCGACCCACTTAAGTCGGGTAGTGGTGTAAAAAATCAAACCCGTCTACCCGAATACCTGCATACTCAATTAATAAACGGGGGGGGGGGGGGGGGGGGTAGTGGTTGTATTTTCTACCAGTCTCGTTTACCCGATTACCCGCATAAGAATTTAATAAATTAAATAATAAATATTATATATATACTTATATACCATATACATATCCCTATTTTCTAATCCCTAATTTACTAATAATGTTATAAAGTTGAAGTTATTTATTATTTTATGGTGTTCATCACATGTGTCGTTTTTTTAAGGTGCTAATGTGTCATGTGTTTTAATTTATGGTGTTATGCAGGAAAAAAAATTCATTTATCTATCTACCCGCCTCGCATAACCCGTTTACCCGCCCCGCCCACGTAACCCGTTACCCGATCTTAGGCGGGTCGGGTAGCGGTAAAAAAAATTCACCTGACCCAACCCACCAACCTTAAGACGGGTCGCAGTGGATTCAAAACCCGCCCCGACCCGACCCGACTACAGCCCTAGTTGAGGTGTGTAGAAAGAAGAGGTGTTGGAGAGTGATCGGAAGATATAGAGGTGGGTTAAAAATAAGTGTATATATACGATAAGTTGGTGTTTATCGAGAGATTTTACTGAAAACATGTATATAGAACACATGCACGCTGATATCAGACTTGACGAGTCTATTTATTTTTAAACAAATAGCACGTAGTTTTGTGCAACGAACAGAGCATATACGTCCCTACGCTTGGTGATCGAAGTGAAGAACATCACCAGCTCATCACAGACTTATATATTAGATAAACAACAACAATGACTTCTAATTTTGATAGTTTTCAGCCCCTTCGGTGACCAACTATGAAGACTACTCATTGCACCTGAAAGCATGAGAATATCACTCACGTGCAAACCAGAAACATTTCAGTGTTCATCTGCTTGGTTTTCACCTATAGACAGGATGCAGTTCAAACATCTCTAGGCAAGCTAACCAGTAACTCAGAGAATTGTCCGTACTTGGCCGGTCCACTGACTAAAACACCAATGATGGTTCATTTAGCTCCTTATTGTAGTCGGAAGCAGAAAAGTTGCCATACCGAAAAGGGGAAGCAAGGATAAGATAGAGACGCATGATATAGCTTTGCAATTGGATTTCACTTCATGTTTGTGGCATATTATGATACTGCTATCAGAGAAATCCACAGGATGGCACCTCTCATGAAGTTCTCTGTATGCATGTGATATTCAAGATGTCATCTGTGAAGACGGGAAGACCACAACTAAGAAATCGTATAGGTACCACCTGCTCTGTTCTGAAAAGCTTAATTTTCTACAGCACTCCGATCTGAGAGATTCAACGACAAACTTTCAGTCCCATGAACAAACCGGCCATCTAGAGAGTGGTGGCAGACATACTTGACTCTAAGGCTAAGTTCACATCAACCAAAGTTTAGCAACGACATAAATCCCCACAAAAAGGTAATCAAAATTTGACATTTAATCTTAGGCTGGCTCTTATGTCACTGGATTTTGTGAGCATCCATAATGAAATAATAGATCCTGCAACGGAAAAAAACCAGAGAGAAACATGGTGTAAAGTTTTTCTCAATGTAAGATATTTAATTTAAGAACGATGGAGAAGAAGCTTGATGCACATCAGATATGATTAAATAAACAGGGCAAAACTATTTAAAACAAAGCATCAATTAAAATTTCTCATAAGAAAAACTTATTAATCATGGCATACTGTTTCTTGTGTTACCTGAAAAGTGCTTACGCTGTATAATTTTTATTCATTAGTAAAAAGGAGGCTTTTGGAGGCCACAAATCATGTTGGCTCTTTGTTTCTAGTCTGATGGTGGTAGTGTTCTCAAAAATACATGCATCAGATCTCTTGAACTAATATATATTTAACAATTTAACTCTTAGGCAAATCTAGTTAAATTTTACTATTTATCTAAATACTCAAAATTTTCAAAAGCTTGAATGTAGACATTTGAGTCCATCAGGTAGACATCCAAAGAATCCAATAGAAATTTCTTTTACGTTTACCATATGTTTCTTACTAAAGATACATCTTAACCTCAAAACTGCATTAAAAAATACTATTTGCTACCAAGAGATGCTAAAGTGTCGCAACCTATAAGGCTATAACCATGTCGGCGCATTATCTCTTCCTGGATAATTCTATCTCTGGAAGGGGGAAAACCCCCAAAAAAGGCCAAAAGACAGCATAAGAGTTTGCATATTTCTTACCATACTATCATCTCTTCAGGGAGACATTGAAAACTACATTGTTGTTGCTGATATTCCCAGCATATGTAGAAAAAGATTAGCCTTTGGGGATAAGAAGCCATTTACACGTCACTTTTCCTCCTCATCGTAAAGGGCTAACCACCCAACCAGTAATGCGTCTTCTTTTAGAAAGTTTTGGTGTCCTGTGAGCTCCATTCTGCATTCGCTCAAGGATTGTGTACGTTATAGTATCAGCAGTCAAACCCTCTTGTTTCAACTTGGCATAGAGCTTGAATGCGTCATCAACTTGCCCACACCTCTCAAGACAATCGAGCAGGATATTGTACGTAACAATGTTAGGGGAACAGCCCTCTGCAAGCATTTCATCAAACAATTGAAGTGCCATCTCGATGCGGCTATGCTTACCAAAACATTCAATGAGCGTGCTGTAGGTGAAAACATCAGGACTTAGTCCCCTTTCCTGCATCTCTTTGAAGCGCATATGGGCTTCATCAAGATCACCATTCTTTCCAAGAGAGTTTATCAAAGAATTATAAGTAATTACATCAGGTTTGCAGTCACTGTTTTCCATATCTTCAAAGACCTGGAGAACTTTGTCAACATTGCCTGCCCTACCAAAGCTCGAAATAAGAATATTATACGTAAATACATCTGGAACACAAGCATCCTGCTTCATTTGTTCATAAAGAGTATTTATCTGGCATGTCCACTTCATCTTGCTTAGAGCTGAGAAGACGATATTATACATGATGCTGTCAGCAGCAAGCCCTTTTTCCCCAACATTGCTTAACAAATCTATTGCTTCCTGCATTTTGCCTGTACTGCATAGGCTGTCTAGCACTGAAATGAAAGCATCCCTGTCACCTTTCTCATGTTGATTCCACATATTACAGAAAATTTCATGGGCCTCACATGCATGTCCCATTTTTATCAATGTCTTTACGAGGAATGAATGGATTGCTTTGTTCATGAAATTTTTGGATATTTCTACAACATCACTCAATCTATTCAGCTGACCTTCTGCTGCTAATACCTCCAAAATAAATTTGTAAGTGAAATCATTTGGACGACAGTTATGTTCGATCATTTTGTGGAAAACAAGTATTGTTTTATCCACCATTCTGTTTTTGGCAAGAGCCTGAATCATGGTGTTGTAAGAAATCAAGTTGAGGTCACAACCTTTACTCACCATGTCGTTGAAAAATAAAATGAAATCATCCGACTTCCCAATTCTTCCTGCCATTCTAATAAGAATAGTGTATGTGTACATGTCCGGCTCACAATGCTTTCTTTTCATGTCAGCAAAAACCTTATATGCTTGTTCCACCTGATGAAGAGCCACGAACGAGGTAGTAAGCAAACTGCAAAATAGCTCGGCTTGAGGACTTTATAAAGGAAAAGAAACACAAATGTGGATAGAGCGGTTATATATTCTAGAACCATGCCAGAAAATGAAAAGAAAAAAATAACATGACAGAATGACTTGTCTAAATCCTCCACAATCATTTTCTAGATGATTAAATTGATTATTATAAACATAGAGCACCTATATGGATGCAAACAAACTATTCCAACAAACTTCAATCCAAAGATGCAAGCATTCTTTCTCCACTGCAAGCCAAAATCAAACACAACAAACTACAATGGGATCTTGTTTTTCAAAAAAAATAAAAATGTTGTCATGCTGATTGCAAAGTGGATTTGAAGCCTACCATTAGCAATAAATTGTCTAAATCCACCAGGTCATATATTTTAGATGATCAAATTGATTGACAGACATAGAGCACCTATATGGCACGTCTGAAATCTCAAACAAACTGCCCTGACAAAATTCAACGAAATGCATGTAGTATTTCTCTACTGCAAGTAATCTTGATGCTACCACCCTGATCGTAAAGTGAAGTCCAAAGAGCATGCTCCTAGCATTACCAATAATTCTGTGATCCCAAACGGAATTGAATACCAATTCAGGGTTGATTACCACAGCCTCCGCATTATTATTTCCAAGCCAAATGAAGCAAAACAAGGCAACCAAAATAAAGAAGTTTTTATCAACAAATTACGACTATAACACAAAAATATCAACATCACATTTCACAGAACTGAACAAAATCATTTCACACCATAACAGGGAACAAAAACAAAGAAGCAACACACATATATATACCATATCAGCTTTAGCCAAGGCATCGAGCAGCATATTATAAGCGAAAACATCCAACATATACCCTTTCCCCTTCATCTCAACATAAACCCGAAACGCCCTCTCGACATCGTAACACCTCAAGTACGCCTGCAAAACACACTTATACGTATACCCATTAACCCTAACCCCCCACTTCCTCCCCAACCCGAGACACCACTCGACCTCCTCCCCGCCGACAATCCCGACCAACAGATTCACCGTCGAAACATTCCCCTTAACCCCCTCCCTCTCCATCTCCCTGACCACCCTCCTCACCCCATCCACCTCCCCGGCGGACCCCAAAACCCTGACGATCCTGTTGTAGGTGAAGCAGTCGTGGCGGAAGGCGGGGAGGGAGGAGCAGAAGCGGAAGAAGTCGAGGGCTACGGAGGGGGAGCGGAGGTGCTTGAGGACCTCGCTAGCCTCGAGGGGGGTGAGGGGTGGGGCTAGGGTTTGTAGGTGGTCGGGGAGATGGAGGATGGGGTCGAAGGTGGGGGAGGGGGAGGAGAGGAGGGAGGTGAGGTGGCAGATTAGGTGGCGGCGGGGGAGGGTGTGGGAGCGTGTGGGGTCGTGGACGAGGGATGGGAAGGAGAGCTCGACGGCTAGGTCGCGGCCGGTGGGGTCCACACGGACGATTCGGGCCTTGTAGGAGGTCGAGAAGGGGCGGAGGTGGTGGTGGAAGGCTCGCATTGTCGGGGTGACTGGGCGAGGGAAATGTGTGAAGGGGTATTGGATTTTTAGGCTACTATAGCTCCGAACATATAGTTCGGGATTTGCGAGTCTAGTAGCTACTTGTCGGACAGTTCGAAATTCGACTTGAACGACCTCAGGAAAAAAAATTAGGTTCGGTTTTTGTTTAACGCTCTGTGCGAAGGGTATTGGATTTTATTTGTATTATACAATAACATAATCATTTTACGTTATTTTAATAATAATTATAAATTATTACAAAAAAAATATGTTCACCAAACTTGAGTTTTTCACTCTCTAGAAATCAATAATATTACTAATCAACTTCGATGCAATATTTTTTTTAAAATATTTCTCATGTAAAATTAAAAAATAAATATACAAAATCTTTGGATATAGTTCAAATGAGTGTTTTTTATTCTTCCAACACAATGAAAGGAGAAAATGAGTAGAAGAGAATGCCTAGGTGGGGAAAAAAGAAGGTAAAACGGTTAAGTGGGGGGAAACGTAACGAGAGACGAGTATTTATGTGCATCAAATTAGGACTTTTTATAAAGTATATTTTGGTCACTAAAATGTTATTAATTCACTTTCTCTCCATTTATCTCCAAATTTAGAGAGAAAGTTGAATTAAAATTTTGTATTACAACTTTTATCTCCATTTCTTTTCTCTCCTTTAGTCGTTATCCAAGCGAGAGAAAATCTAACTTTCTTTTTCTTTTCTTTTCTCTCCTAACCAAACATACCCTAAAAATCGAAACATCTCGTAACTTCAACTTTAAAAAGAGTTAACTTGAACTCAAAAAATCTCAAGTTTCCGCTTGAAGATTCAACTTAATGTTTATTTGGTTACTTTTGTACATGTAATATATATAACAACATGATTCACTAACAAGCAAGAGTCCAAAATTTGGTTCACTCAACAATTTTACACCTTAATTACAACCATTATATATAAGGGTTAATTACAGTTTGACATCCTGATTTATGTCTTGGTATCACTTTGTACCCCTGAACTTTCAAAGTTAACAATTACTTCCCCTGAACGTTTATTTTATAACACTTTGTCCCACCTGAACTTCAAAAATTTATTATTTAACATATATTTGACTTTTTTCCCTAATTATTTTTGTTGTATCCCTAATACACTCCTAAACCTATATTTACGTGAAAGTTTGGATCGAAACGGAGGTCAAATATGGTTGGAATTCTGGTCAGATTGTGTGAACAAAAAAGGGAGAAAACGTCAAATGTGTGTTAAATAGTGAAATTTTGAAGTTCAGGGGGGCAAAGTGTTACAAAATGAAAGTTCAGTGGAGGTAAATATTAACTTTTAAAGTTCAGGGGTGCAAAGTAATACTAAAACATAGTTCAGGAGTCAAACTGTAATTAACCCTTATATATTTATGAGCTATTTTTAGGTTGGGTGCACCTTTTGCGGATGCGTAATTGAATCCTTGCACCTGGATTTCAACTATTTGCTTGAGTGCACCTATTATTATTTACTAGGGTGCACCTCTACCGTTAATAAAACTCACTCCATTATAACACCGTAAGTGCACAGTTATGAATTTTGCGTTTTACACCTTATAAATTTAAAAATCTCGTCGGCGTTAAATGAAAAACAACAAAACAAAAATGGAAAATCTCTCTCCCTTTCTCTCTGGTCTCTCTCTTCAATTCTCTCTCTACACTAGAATTTGTGTGACTTT
Source organism: Triglochin maritima (assembly GCA_963682175.1). Classification (NCBI taxonomy): domain Eukaryota; kingdom Viridiplantae; phylum Streptophyta; class Magnoliopsida; order Alismatales; family Juncaginaceae; genus Triglochin; species Triglochin maritima. The sequence continues at coordinate 3,381,750 of OY821775.1, forward strand.
AATACAACAATTCGTATAACATGTCATGGAATTTGAAGGTTCTTGATTGTGGCTTCACTTGACTCGTCCATTTAGGAATTCGTATAAAATGAGAAATGCTATGTGTGTTCTATTTTGGAATTCTTTTCTATATTTTTAGGCAAAATAAATCATCTGCTTACTCTTTATCCTCAAATAATATACGAGAGTCACATTTCCAAAATGTGAGGCTACGTAGCAGTACCGATATAAAATACATCATATGAACGGATTGATCCGTGGGTTTGAATCGAATCATTTTATTTAGTTGGAAAAACCAACTAAAAAATCTCTAAAAAACACAAGTCACGAGTGCCACCTCTTTCCCACCCTTCCCTCTGTAGACTAGATCTACGCCTCCGACCACTACGGAGGTGTAGTCTGTAGAGAGAGAAACACAAAGATCTCGTCTCATCTTAGGCTCGTTTCCTCCTCCCATGGGGTCGTCGTCGTCTTCCCCGGAGGACGGCGACCGCAGGGGGTCCCCTGTTCTCCTCAACGTCTACGACCTCACCAACCTCAACAACTACATGGTCTGGTTCGGCGCCGGCATCTTCCATTCCGGAATCCAAGGTCGGGTTTTGGGGTTTGGTGGGTTTCGGGGCGGAAAGTTGGGGGTTTTAGGTGAACTGATGGGTTTTTTTGCGGGGGAAATTGTTTTTGTGTTGGATTTTGTGGATTTTAGAGGGAAATTAAAATGGTTTTTTTCCCGAGGTGGTTGATTTGATTCGGATTAATTGGTGGTTTTGGGGGGAAAGTTGGGTTTTGTGAGGTTTGATTTGTGTGGTCGTTTTGGTGGAACTTCGTTTAGGTGTTGTGATTTTGGTGAAAATTCGAATGAGTGTCAGTTAGTTTTGCGGTAATTTAAGGAGAAGTTGCCTTTTGAAGTCATTGTTGTGGTTTTTCTCGTGCAATTTCATGTTTCGGTTGCGGTTTTTGCGGTGAACTGTAATTGGTTGTTAAGGTTAGGTGATATTGATGAAGTTATTTTTAAGTTACCTGATGTGGTTCGTTGTGGGATTCATTTCATGCAAGCAGCTTTGATTGAGTGGAGTTGGCTGTCTCCCATGCTTCTTTGCATTATTAATGTGTGGATATTAGTCTTTTTGTTCTCAAGAGTGTGACATGTTTGGGCAGTGTCATATCTTTGTTTGAAATTTCCTAAAGACTTGTGTTATTATATATTTCATACTAGTTAAGCTGATAATGTCTGCATTGTCGGTTTTTAACGAAGGTAAATTTGGTTTGTAAAATGCTCTTTTGGTACGTCTTTTTTACACATTTGAATCAACTAGCTATGGTTTTCCTTTAACCGTAGGGACAAATTTACCACGTTTTCTCTGGGTCTGGGCTTAAATGATGCCTTGTGGGCTCACATTTAACTTATTTATGGATGGCAACTGTAAATTTTGTTGATAGGCTTGCATGAGGTAAAAAATTGATAAAGTCTAAAATCCGTTAAACCAGTGCTCTAGGTGATTTGTCTTTTAGTATCCCTTTCAGGAGAATAGATCTTATTTTATTTTACATATTACATTTCCACTGACACATATTCTTCTAATTGGCTTGGAGTGTTTGCAAAATGTTTGCTATTGTGTTTACATGCAAAGATTTGCCTTTGGTTGGCATCAAACCAAAATTAAACATAACCATCAAATGCTCAAGTGAACCCAACCCCATTTGTGATGGTCATTTTCCCTCTAATACATGATATATTTTTTATTTTTTTTTGGTGACCGGGGAACTCACCGAACCACCGCCTTTTGGACGCCGGTCAGGTTACAAACCACAGGGTTCGTGGGCCCACCCCCTTTATTACCCTCTGCCGAACCGAGCCCACTCACCATAAAAGGGGCGAGAGGCACTTGAGTCTAATACATGATACTTCATTACTTCAATTGGGGTCTTATGTTGTATTTTGCAGTTCATGGTCTTGAATATGGATATGGAGCTCATGACTTTCCTACAAGTGGTGTCTTTGAGGTGGACCCAAAACATTGCCCAGGATTTACCTATAGATGTACCATCGAAATGGGCTATACTAACATGCCTCCATCGGAATTTAGGGCATTCATGGAGAGCATGGTTCCTGATTATCATGGAGATATGTACCACCTCATCTACAAAAAACTGCAACCATTTTACAGATGACATTTGTGAGAGATTGACAGGAAAACATATTCCTGGTTGGGTGAAAAGGCTTGCTGGCTTAGGTATGTTCTAATCTGAACATATCTTAGAGGATGATACCTCCAAACTTGACCCTGTTATTTTGAAGACACCTTGATAATTGACTAGGTTATCCATTAGAAACATACTTACAAATAATGGAATCATGGCATTTGGTTGCTTTTTTTGCTTACAAAAGATTAAATGTGTATTTGTTTTCAGGTGCAATATGTAGCTGCTTGCTACCTGAAAGTCTTCAAGTTCCTGTCGTGAAGCAAACACCTGATTACCATATGTGTTCAGGTTAGTGGAGGAATCAGGCCTGGGCGGGTTTTACTTCGATTGGGTTTTTGACTGCTAGCTGACCATAGAATGCTTTTGACCAGCCACAATTTTGTATTACATCCTCTGGGCAACTTGTGTTCATATTTTTTTGGTCCTTTTTTCGCCCACTTTTCCTCACTTCGGAGAAAAATCAAGGAACCAATGTGGTTATTTTCTTAGATGAATGTCGGATGGAAGGTGAATCATGGGATTTCTCGTCATTTGGCTTTTGGAAAATCCAACATTTTAGAAAATTTATGAAACCGATATTCCGATAACCCTTGAACTTTAAACATTTTTGGGCGTTATCTGTCAAATAGATTCAACCATTTCTAGTTGCAAACGTTCAAAATATACATCAATACTAAACATATGCCAATAAACTATTGGTGTGTTCTAAAGTGCATCCTTGAAGTCAAAAGGGCCTCTTTGCTTTCCTCTCCAGGAGTAGTCATTACTTTTTTATTCTCATGTCATTGTGTTTGTGGTTTGCATTTTCTCTAGATGAAGTCACTCTTGTTCTTTTGAGCAATTAAGCCTAATATTTAACGCTTGCTTTTGCATTGATCTTTATTCGCAAACATTGTAATGCTGAAAAATTTATTTCCTTCATCTTGCATAGAAGAGGGATCAGAATCTGTCTCGATCATATCTGCACAAGATCCAATAGAGAGTGACGATGCAGATCAAGAGAAACATCTTCTCTCAACATCTTCAGGAGGTGAAAAATTGATCAAAGAAGTCCATAGATGAGACCTTCAGCCGAGCACTTGTAGCAGTAGAAGTCATCGTTCAACAAAGCATTTCTTCTCTGCTTCATCTTGTTGTTTCTCCCTCCACACGTCAGTACTCTCCAGAGAAATGGATTTCTTAGTTGGTTATTAGCTATTTAGCTTTAAATTTTAATCCAAGCCATTCTTACCTTCTGCGTCTGTGGACATGCTATGATGTAAGATATGTTAACACGTTATTTGCATCGTGTAATTCAGATGTACACTGCTTTGGTGTATATAGAAATTCTTTTGGCAAGAAGACGCCAGATCACAATGTGTCAATGTCTTGCATTCCCTTTTAATAAGAATATATGAAATTGTGTAATTTATAAAGTTTTTCACTTGATTTGCAATCTAAATTAACACATTTAAACAACTTATTCTTAGTTCTTGGACGTTTAGACTAGTTGTGCACCAAAAAATAACCTTACAAATTCAATTATATGTTACATCATTTCAAATATTCTTTGTGTTCAGAAGACGCATAGGTAGTTGGAATGTTGAATATTTAACATGGAAGTTGAGAGAGTTAATGGATGTGATCAACAAGAGAAAAGTCAATATTCTTTGTGTTCAGGAGATCAAATGGGTAGGTGAAAAAGCTAAAGAAGTTAAAAATACATGGTTTAAGTTGTGGTATAGTGGAAAAGATAGAAATAAAAATGAAGTAGGAATCTTAGAAGATAAGAGCCTAATAGATGAGGTGGTAGAGGTTAAAAGACAAAGTGATCGAATGATTTTGATTAAGCTAGTTATCGGAAAACTGATTTTGAATGTCATTAGTACCTATGCCCCACAAGTAGGTTTGAGCGAAACAGTGAAGAAACAATTTTGGAAGGATCTTGACATTATGGTGAGAGAGATACCTAGTAGTGAGAAACTTTGTATTGGATGAGATTTTAACGGTTATGTTGGTAAACATAGCGAAGAATTTGAACGTATCCATGGAGGGTTTGGGTTTGGTGTTAGGAATAAAGAATGAGAAGATTTTCTGAATTTCGCTATAGCATATGACATCATGGTAACAAATACTTTCTTTAGGAAAAGAGAATCTCATTTAGTCACATTTTGTAGTGGTCAACATCGAAGTCAAATTGATTTTGTGCTTACTCGAAAAGATGATCGAGGATCTTGTATAGATTGTAAGGTAATACCTGGAGAGTGTGTGGTGACTCAACATAAGTTGGTAGTAGCGAACTTTCGCTTTCGTATTAATGTAGTACGGAATAAGTATAATAAAGATGTGAAGATTAAGTGGTGGAATCTTAAAGGAGAAAAATGTATGAGATTTAAGGATAGACTTATGGCAGAGAGACATTGAGATGTTGTAGGAGACACTAATAGTATGTGGGAGAGTATGTCATCTTACATTTGTCAAGTGGCTAAAGAAGTTTGTGGGAAGAGTAGAGGAGGTAGACTAGATTCGAGAGACACGTGGTGGTAGATTGATGATGTACAACAAGCAATTAAAACTAAGAAAGAATGTTATAAGATGTGGTTTAAAGATAAAAATGAAACTAACTTAGAAGAGTATAAGTTGGCTAATAAAAAAACTAAGAAAACAGTAAGAGAGGCTAGATGAGTTGTTTATGAGAATTTATACCAAAAGTTGGGATCAAAGGAGGGAGATGTTGGAATATATAAGTTGGCTAAAATAAGAGAGAAGAAAACTAGAGATCTTAATCAAGTTAAATGCATTAAAGATGATAATAATAACCTCTTAGTTAATGCGGAGGATATCTAGGAAAGGTAGAGAGAATATTTTGATAAGTTGTTTAATGGAGAAAAGGATAGCGACACTTTTGAAGTGGATGATACAATTGAGGAATCTAATAGATGATTTGTACAATTGAAAAATCTAATAGACGATTTGTACGGAGGATAAAAGAAGTTGAGGTTAAGGAAGTCTTAAAAAGGATGAAAGTTGGTAAGGCTTTAGGACCAAACGAGATCCCGATTAAGGTGTGGAAATGTCTGAGGGATAAAGCAGTAACGTAGTTAACTAAATTGTTTAGTAGTATCTTTGAGAAAAATAAAATACCAAATGAGTGGAGAAGAAGTATTTTAGTGCTAATTTACAAGAATAAAGGGGATATTCAAAGTTGCACTAACTATAAAGGTATCAAACTCATGTGTCATACTATGAAATTGTGGGAAAGAGTAATTGAGCACCGTCTAAGGAAAGAAACATGTGTTAGAGATAATCAATTTGGTTTCATGCCTGGAAGGTCAACGATAGATGTCATATTTCTTATTATACAACTTATGGAGATGTATAGAGAACAAAAGAAAGATCTACGTATGGTTTTTATTGATTTAGAAAAGACATATGATAGAGTTCCAAGAAATGTTATGTGGTGGGCCCTTGAGAAAAAGAAAGTATCAACAAAATATGTGAATTTAATTAAAGATATGTATGAAGAAATTGAAACTAACATTAGAATTTGTGATGGTGTGACTAAAGCTTTTCCGATTAAGATTGGACTTCATCAGGGTCCAGCTTTAAGTTCATATCTATTTGCTTTAGTAATGGATGAGGTAACAAAAGACTTACAATGTGAGGTTCCATGGTGTATGCTTTTTGCGGATGATGTAGTATTTATTGACGAGAGTAGGGTAGGTGTGGAGAGAAAACTAGAGTTGTGGAGAAATACTTTAGAAACAAAATGTTTTAAACTAAGTAGATCTAAAACATTTTAAACTAAGTAGATCTAAAACGTTTTAAACTAAGTAGATCTAAAACTGAATATATGAAATGTTGTTTCAGTACCGTTAATACCGAGGAAGAGAAGATTATATTAGATGTGCAAGTGGTGCGTAGAAAAGATATTTTTAGATATCTTGGATCAATACTTCAAAAAGATGGGGAGTTCGATGAAGATGTTAACCATAGGATTAGAGCAGGATGGATGAAATGGCGACAAGCTTCAGGTGTCTTATGTGACAAGAAAATTCCACTTAAGTTAAAAGGAAAGTTTTATAGAACTGCAATAAGACCTGCAATGCTATATGGTGCGGAATGTTGGGTCACTAAAAGACAACATATACAAAAGGTAAGTGTATCTGAAATGAGGATGTTGAGGTGGATGTGTGATTATACGCGAATGGACCGGATTAGAAATGAAGACATTCATGAGAGAGTTGGAGTTGTTCCAATGGAAGAGAAAGTTATCCAATACAGACTGAGATGGTATGGACATGTATAAAGAAGACCTATGGAGACACCTATAAGAAGAGGGGTATTGAATCAGATCGAAGACATAAAAAGAGGAAGATGCATACCACGATTGACTTGGGAGGAAGCGGTCAAAAGAGATTTAAAAGATTGGAATGTTCCTCGAGAATTTGCATTGGATAGAAACGCGTGGAAGAAGACGATTCACGTGCCTGAACCGTGACTTCTTAGAGTTTCATTTCTAGTCTACCCCAACTAGTTTGGGATAAAATGCTTTGTTGTTGTTGTTACATCATTTCAAATAAATACTACACCAATATAGTCATATGTTTACACGAGTTCAAATAAATGTTACATAAGTGAAAAGCTCAATGATATGTTTCATGAGTTACAGAAAAATGTTTCATGTATATGAGTTCATGTATCATATGTCTCGACTCGTGCAAAATATAATTGATGCAACGTATATTTATTTGAACTCATATAATATATGATTAAATTCGTGCAGCTTTTTGTTTAAATAGATAACCGTATGCTAATACCCAAAGGTGTTTCGAGTAAAACACTTCAAAATTTGGTTAAAAACGTGCAAGTATAATGACAATCTATACATTAGTTTTTTGTGGTATCGGTGGAAATGCAACTTTGTATGCTGGCTTAGCAGATAATTGATACATTAAAGTTGCTCCACTTTGACAAAGCTCAATGTAAATCTTTTCGCTTCGCGAGTTGTGAAACAAACGCACGTTCTGGCCTTCTGGGTATAGTTTGTGTGGACTTTTCTCCACCACGACAAGTTATAAAAGGACTCCAAGATGTTACAAAATTAATTGAGTTATTCAATTTCCATCTTCATAATGAATTTGAATTTGAATGTGAAATTAGTTTACAGGAAACAGAGAAACCATTACAACTCTAGATTTCATAGTTTTCTAGCATTTGAAATGAAAGTCAGAAAAATCATTCCACGTACAAATTTATAGTTTTAAAACTAGTAAAAAATATTCTAAGTAATTCATTAAATTTTCCTGCAAATCAATCATCAAAAATTATTTTAAAAGTCCAATTTTCCTACTTTTGAACTATTTTCCTGCATACAAATCAATCACCAAAATATATTTTGGAAGTTCAATTCTCTACTTCTGAACTATTTCCTAGGAAACCAATCAACACCCTTAAGTAACCACCAAAAATGTCAGTCCACTTATAACTAAAATATGAGTGCCACCTTCAACAAATATCTTATAGCCGACCACAACAAAATGATTCCGACTAACATGGCTAGTGAAGATACGTAAATACTACCACATGGACAATGATTTCGTCAGGTTGCCAAATTGCACCTTGAAGTGTTAAACGAGATGCACGGAATAGTGCTTAAGGTGCTGCGTTTAGATACACAGATCAAATAAGAACATGTATACCAAAAAAATGCCGTTGCACAAAAAAATTAAGTGGGAGGTTTCCTTCCAAAAACACCTTCAATTTATTTTCTATCTAAACGGAGTCCAAGTACCTTTTGCATTTCTTTCCGTTGCATTATTTGAATGTGAAACCTTTGCTGCAATGATGGAGTAGCTTTAGTTGTGCATCAAAACTGGAGAACAAGAAGCTTTGGTGATGGAAGCGTTCACTTTGCATGAAACTTTGCATTCACACTGTCATAACTGGGGACGTGGATCACTGCAAAACAATCATAACATAATTTCCAGATCAAATCACAGTCTAATCATTTCCAGAATAGAAATATGTTGACATTGTCAAAATATGAGTTTGTGAATCTAAATTTTGTAGTGCTCACCATCTCCCCATGAAGCCATTGTAAGTGGAGAGGAAATGATTTTCTCCGAGAGTGATGTGATATCCTTCAAGGTAACCTTATCCACAGCTTTCAGGAAATTGTCAACCGGTTTTCTACAATCAAAGTAAAGATGAAGAAAGAGAAAAATAATTAACTAAGCACCAGTAAATGAAAAATAAAAAATCAGGTACAACTTCAATGTAGGACTATCTGTGAGACGAATCAGATGATACGTGAAACTTCATTAAGTTTGCCTTTGAAAACTTTTTAGGATAAGAGGTTCTTGTGCTTGTAGCTAGGAACAGAGCTCTTTTGCAGCAATCAACCAGATGCCCATTATACATGTCAAAGTGCGCTCTTGGACTGTTGGACATGTACAGAGAGTAACTGACAAATACATAAAAAAACAAGGGTAGGACACACTGGACACTTACTAACACGAGCAACTACTTGCACAGTTGCATTTGCACCAGTGTTGGGGTTGGAGTGTGGCACTGCTTTTGGTCTAAAAAGGATGTGGTGTTTGCTTTTTTTTAAACTCTTCAAATGAAAGTCTACGTAGTGCTGTTATTTGGTGTCCCTTGTGTCCTTATTTTGGTCTTTGCTTATTGTTATGGTAACTTACCTTGTGGAGGTTGCCTTTTATGTCCCTGTGTTTTTCCGTTCCTTTTGTGGATTTATACTCTCTTCTTATCTACCTTTTCTCTTATTACCAACATTAAAAAAGTAAAAAAAAAAAACAGTTCTTGAGAAGTATGCTGCTAACATGGCCTTATTGTATGTCTTTTAAGAAAGATAAATGAGTCATTTTTATTGATGGTTGTTCCAATGTTTTTTAATATTTTTTGGGGGGAAATTACCTCTGTTTGTATGTGAGTATCTGTCGTCCAATGTCTTCTGAAGCTATCATCTGTAAAACTCAAGTTTAGCATATCTTGTCAACTGCAATACATCAGTTGAATAATATCTGAATATGAAACAAAGACATACTCTTGATTCCAGATCCATCAAAATTTCAGCTTTTGTTGTTTCTTTGGCTCGATCCAGTTGCACCTGAGTGACTGCACATAGATGCAGAAACTAACACTTACAGCAAAATCTCTACAAAGTTTACAAAAAATCAAGAGATAAAAGCAGAAAAAAAACCTTGTCCAGGTGTAGCAACTGCAATTAGTTCCTTAACTGCAAGATCAACAGCTTTAGGTATAAAATCAGCACCCTGAATGGAATAAATAAATAAATAATAATAAGGGCATAAAACGATAATTATAAGTTAAAAGAACTCCATAAGAAAGTTAGAGAAATGATACTCAAGCATCAAGTAAGATGCCCAAACAGAAGATCAAACTCCAATATATTACCAATAAAATATACATATTTCGCCTTCCAACTTCTATGAACAGCACCTTTTCTTTTGTGAAAGTGATATTTAAATTAGGTTTTAATTTTCAAAGTATGATGTCTAGCAGGTGAAGGCACTTGACATCTTAAATTTATGCAATTGTTAAGTATGAAACCATGGTTTTCAATAACTGGCTGCTCTAAGAGACTAGAAAAACAATATCTTTGGCCTCTCTTTCGCTCCTCATGTTGGAGCTTCAAGAAATTTAAATAATCTCATGAAATTGAACCAGAACACTATAGGGTGCCTAAGTGAAGAGAGGCACCAGTGATAAGGGACATACAACAGAATATGTACCACTAAAGCAAATGAATACAATTCAAGGTAGCACATGTATATGTGAAATCTTACAGCAGTGGCATGAATTCCAAACACGCCTGTGTTGTTGTAAACACTGTTGAAGGCAGAGAACGATTGAACTTCTTGGAACGCAGTCAAGACATTGAGATCTGCAAAATATGGGTTTTAGAAATATAAAACATACGATATAATCATTGGAACGATACATGCAACAGCTACTATATGCCTATGAATTTTTAAGCTCGAGACAACATTGAAATGGATATCATCCAAAAAAAATACAAATATCCAAGGCCAAACGTTATTTCTAGAGCAGCCATGTCTTACATAAACGAGAGTGCAATCCTTTCCCAGGCCCACCAGTGGAGAACGAACCACCTCCTCCCATGAGCATCTGGAACATGCAGATCAATCATTTGCTAAAGATGTTGATAATGTACGGATATTACTATCTTAGATAAAAAGGCAACAGAAGAAGAAGTTTAAACTGGATAAACGATGTCTATCGAGCTTTCCCATTTTGGTGAGCAGGAGAACCTGGAGTACAGACAAGGTCATGGCTGTTTCTTCCTTGCGCCACCCTCCAGGAACTTCAAAAGCTAAAGCAACATGTGTGCTCTGTAAGCAAACAAAATGCATACAGGAAAGTCAGATTAATAAGTCACCAAAAGTATACACAAATCCAAAGCAGCTACACACCACTGAATCTGCTTGGCGACGATAATCTCCTCCAACGTAGAAAGATTTTGGTTCCTCTGCTGCAGCCACCTTAGGAAGGTCAGATAGAAGAGGTTCAGCATATGATAGTAAATCTTCATGCTGGACACCTGCTGCTGCGAGTACCATCCGTGGTGCAGTGTAGTTTTCCTGAATTGACAAGACATCGTTTAAAGAGGATCAACTGTAAGCTATAAATGTTGGGCAAATAACAGGGATTCATGAACATACAGCGACAAAGTCCTCAAGGACCACACTGTCTAATCTGTTTACAGCAGATTCAGAAGCCATTAAGGGATTAGCAAGAGCCCCTGAATAGCCAGCTGCGTGAATTGCCTCCAAAATCAAACACTGAGGGTTGCTAGAAATATCATCCATCTCAGCTTTCACTTTTTGCAGCTATAATTAGAACAAAAATGTCAACATTCACAATGAATGACTAGTCTAAAGTAGCATGTATTTGTCAGAACTGTATGGATTTACCTGCTCATTGACTTCCCAATCCAAGAAAGCAGGGTTTCTTACACTATCAATAAGGACTTCAACCATCTGAGGAACATAAGTCTTCAAAGCATCAAAAGTATAGCTCATCTGTTCTCGAGAAGCAGATGCTGAGACACTGCCACCAATTGCTTCCACTTCTCTCACAATACGAAGATGACTTCTGTTAGTTGTGGTCTTGAAAGCCATCTTCTCCAATAGATGACTAGCCCCAAACGATCTTGGTGATTCATAAACAGAACCACAGTCAACATAGAGGGCTATGGAGGCAGCAGGGTTCTGCACAAATATTTCACCATAAAGGGCATGTTAACATCATGGGATAAGATTCCTGTTTCAATAATTGAAAGAGAAACATACAGGTGACGCTTCAGAAGCAATTTTAACACCATTGGGAAGTGTTGTGATTTTTGTTTCTTCTGGTTGAACATAGTCCGGCAAGGCCGGAGGGATGGAAACACCTGGAAGAGGGAAATCCAAAGGAGGCAATGTACTAGAAGTTCCTCCAGTCAGCCAGCCAAAAATTCCTCCAGATGACCTCTTGGCAACACTACTGATAAATCTAGTTGCAGCGCATCCAGAAACTCTTGTAGAGCCTACTTGGTTCTGTGACAAAAAAATAACTTAGATCCACTTTTTTCCTTGCCATTTAATTACATAAGCAAAAATGCGCTCAGAAAACAGATGTTGTACAATGTATATTACAATAACATGTATAAATGTCAGGGAAAAGTCCCAATTCAATGTGATACAAATCAAAATCAACAACAAATGGCAAAACTGCCCATGTGTTTGACGGTCAAAGGTGTAGTACTACTTGTAATGGACCTTAAATATCGTAGGTCCAAAGTAAACAAATCTCTATTTGATGGAAGTTGTTTGTATACCTATGAGTTCCATTGGACCCAAAAATGAGACAGCTGACGATTCTTTTTTTCCTTCCAATATCAACTGGCTCACATACTTATCTAGCAATATATATTTCTGAACGAACTTAGGTTCAATTCGTATAAACCACCACCACGGAATTGTAAGAATGACATGATTTTAGTGTGTAAGTAACTAAGTATAACTCACATATATTCTAATCCAATTGAATTATGGTGTAACAGACTAATGGACTAATGGTAGAATCACTGTAAAGCCCAATGACCACTTATACAGAATGAGGTCGGACATGATTCTAACATTTGTGTGTTTATTTACCTGTCTTTGAATATATATTTTTTGACAAGATACGTATCACGTATGTACATTTCCATTGTGTCAAAGATTCTGTTTTTTTGGCATTTGGAGCATCATGGACTATATCAAATGACTATTTAAACGATCTGCATTTCTTTTTCTTACCTATTGTAAAATCGTAGAAACATGTACGTGTAGAAACTGTTGCATACTCTACTCATACTTGATTATTGTTAAAAGGGGACCTCTTGGCCAAGCATATCTATTATCTTCCTAGTACATTCAATCACCTATAGTCTGTTTACGCGATGCAAAAGAGGTAGTGATGGTAGATTTGTCGAACCGAGTATATCATTGCACACTAAAACATTTAAATTAAAGAAAAGCTCATCTTTCACATGTTTCATAAGAGAGTTTTTCAATCCGTTGTGTTGTAGCGTAAAACAAAATCTGAATAAACCTTCCCAATTACATACCTCAGCAAGTTGGTATGAGCAACAACAAAAATTGAAAACTTAGAAAACGAACAACACCATTCCCACTTGAATCAAGACACTACCATTGTACCTTAAATACAGATTAAAAAAAATATATATAAAAAATCGATAACATACCTCGGCGAGTCAGAATTCGCAAAAGGAAAAATAAAAAATAAAAAACCTAAAAAAACGAGATATATCCAAAACAACCAATTGCAAAAAAATAAACGCACAGATTCCGTCGTTCGGAGATCGAAACCAAATTGGAACAAAAAAACAAACCGAAACCGAAAAGATTAAAGTTTTACCATTCGATCAAACACAGGCTCTACAATTCCGGTAAAATCCCCCAAAATAACAAACGCTCCGGATCTACGAAAACGAAGGTTTTGATGGGGGTCTGAGGAGAGAATCTACCTTGAGGGACTTGAGGTTGGAAGCGGTGAGCCTATACATGGTGGGATCCGCGAGGAGGAGAGGGATCGAGGCGTTAGGTTTGATTCGCCAATGGATCGGAATGGAAATGGGAATGGGAGGCGCTGTGGTTTGATGGAGGACGGGGACCAATAAAATATTGGTCTTTTGCGTTTGGGTCCCTGTGAAATGTGGGTGCCGGACTAGTAGTTGCCTGTGTAATGGATTCCGGACTACTATGCTCTCGTGAAAGTGAAAAACTCGAACAAAATCAAAATTTCAGTCAAAAGTTCCAGAATCGTAGTTGTTCACGGAACGCCCAGGCGAGCCTAGGCGACCGGACCCCCGGTCGCCTAGGCGTTCGTGCGACCGTCTAATTCTTGACGGTCTTTATTTTTAATTCAATTAAATTTTATAAAATAGATAAAAAATCAGGAAAAATCGGGAAAAATAGGAAAAAATACACAAATATTATCTAAAATACCATACATGTTTAGGCTTCAAAAATACACCTAGTTCCTCGACCAATGCCTCACTAGGCACCCCCTCTACCCACCTAAACACTTAGGTATACAATTTATTGCTTAGTAGTACGATTACAAAGATAACTCAGAGTTCATACAATAGCAGATAAGAGAGAAATTAGAATTACAAGTTAACTAACTAATTCCATTGAACACATTGATCTAATGTCCAACTCGGAACCATATCATATCCTCCACCACCATCAGAGTCGTCGGAGTGGTTCTCGTTCGGATTGTCGACGTAGACATCATCTTCTTCAGTTTCTTCATCGTCGGATTGGACATATTGCTCGTCGATGTCCATCGGTGGTTGAGAACTCGATGCACCTGGATCTCTAGAACTAATGTGAACGATGACAGCATCTATGCCACCACCTAATAATGGCGCGTCAGATGCAGTGGAACACCGTGTGTCAGATGCAGTGGATAGGGGTGAGCAAAATTCGGTCCGGTCCGGGCACCCGGACCGAACCGAATTTTTCGGTCCGGACCGAACCGGACCGAATTTATTCGGTCCGGTCTTCGGTCCACAAAATTTTGGAAATTCGGTCTTCGGTCCGGACCGGACCGAAAATTTAAGGGGAAAATTCGGGTTTTGGACCGACCCGGACCGGACCGAACCTATTCGGTCCGGTCTTCGGTCCGGACTTCCCGAAAATTCGGGTTTCGGTCCGGTCCGGTCCGGTCCTGGACCGAAGCTCACACCTAGCAGTGGACATGGATCGAGCAAAGTGTCTCCGTGAAGAAGAATGTCCTAAAACTGCTTCCTCCGCATCGGCCCATGTAAGCTCCTCTCCAGCGAAGGCCGGATCTTCAGTTTCTACCAACCATGGATGCTCGTCGAAGAGATCGTAGTCCACACTGATGGGTCATAAAATCCAGACAATTTACTAGAAAATTGATTATATTCCTACCTGACTTATCAGTCCAGCCATCTGTCATCAACGTGCACCCGTATGTTGCCCAATCTTGTCTGTACGACTCTAGTATACCTCTAGTGTAGCCAATTTCCTGTTTAAGGCACGAGTCACTAACTTCATAATACGTCATGGGTTTAAGTCTGGGTCTGTAAGTACAAGTAGCAGATATTTCTTCCTTCCACTCAGGCGTCCTTACAGTGTTGAATGATATACCACATCTATAGAAAAGCCTAAACCATTTTTGATTAATTGTTTTCCAATCTTCTTTTCTAAAGGTTCTTTCGATGGTTGTTTGTTGGGGGCCGGAAACCACGTCCTTCCCACGTCCGCAAAATGGTGCCCACAAACGTTGTTTTTGTCTCTTTCGACCAGGAATGGGGCGAGAACGGGAGGTTGTGGTCCGAGCAGAACCGGAACCCAACCCGGTTTCCAGATCAAATTCTATGTTTTCTCGGTCTGCATAATCATCAAGACATACATTTTCGTTTTGTAATGTCCTACTATTTCTAATCATGTATGCAGTTATGGCTTGTTTAACAGAGTCAGGAACTTTATCACAAGATCTAGCATTGCTACCGGGTGTGTGTGCAAGATGTTGTTTGTGACGGGTTATACCACCTCTAGTTCCCTTACCACATAACTCACAGACAATGCAGACGTGCTACCGGTATGACTATATAGATCTTTCGGCTAGACTATATAGCCACTTCTTAGCGTCGTCCTTTAGTGCTAGAGGCACGAATTTCAGACGCACTGCCTCCTCAGGGATATGCTGGTATTGCATAAGAGAGCAGATTTCCTCAAATTCTCTAAGGAAGAGATATGGGTCTTCCCTAGAGGTGAACTTAGGCAACATACTCATGTATTGTGCCTTAAGTTCGAAGTCGCGACCCGGTATGGTGGGCATAACGATGCACGATGGCTGAGCAGCCATCGCTGGATAGCATCGATCCCTCAGAGTTATAGGTTGCACAACAGGTGGGTCCACTACGTTCTCACCCATTGGATCCGGATGAGGTAGTGCAGCAGATGGATTGGGGCTAAGTTCCAGACTGGAATCTAGATGAACTCGTGAGAGTCGATTACTCAAGTCCTGAATCCAAATCTGAGTGCACCGGGTTGAATCAATTTTTGAATTCAAATTCCAAATTTAAATTCCAAATTTAATTTCAAGAATTAATTACAAATTTTTTTCGTTTTTTTTATATAATAAAAAATGGAAACAAACAACAGAAAGGTAAAGATGAGAAGGGAAAGAAGACTGAGACGAGAAGGGAAACTTAACTCTAAAAGGTAAATTCAAGGGTTGGCCAGAAATTTCCTGAACAAGCACGGTTCAAACAATCCTAGACATAGTGTCACTTAAATCTAGACGACTCCTAACTGGTTGAGTCGAATTGATTCGCTTGATTCACCTCCCTCACCAATCAAACCAAGTTGGCCAGTCAGTGTATAGCTAGTGGGGGCGCTTCCGACAGAGTCGGTGCCAATTAGACAACCACGTCGCTTGGAAGACTTTCGTCAACACAAAAACACTTTCTAGACACCAAATTGAATTCAATTAGCTTCAAATCATAGCAAGTCAAACCAATCTCCTCCTTAATTGAGTCCGAGTCCTTAGGGGCCAATGTCTAATTGATTTTAAATTTAAGGCTTGGGTGACACTTTAGGATTGTGGTTTGTGGGCCACGGAAGGGTGATGAAATCCCCACCGTATCTTTTCCTACGGAGTTGCCCTTAAGGTAGTTTAACTTAAATCTAGCAAAGATAGTCAAACAATGATCTTTTTAATGGGGGGGAATTTTAAGGTTGTATGCAAATTAAATTATATGCTTAGATGCATTCGTTAAAAACCGCGATACGTACCTTGCCTCGAGCACTCTTCAACAGAAATTGATTTGCAAGAATTTAGCAAGAATAATGCAAACAAAACATTATATGATGCATGCACTAAGGTCTTTCTAATTTTGCCAATTTTAGGTCAGAGTTGAAATATTGCCAATTATGGAATTTTTGCCCTAACACATGCAGTTCTACAGAAAGGAAATTTTCCGAAACTAGAAATTACGAGGAAAAGGGCAACAAAGGTTACCTACGCAATGCTCAGTCGGGTTCGCCGCCCGCTCTCGAAATTTCCAGATGCTCTGTGCGTCCACCCAGAGATGAGTCGTGTCTCAGAAAAATTTGAAGCTCAGAAGCTTCAAGTGTGCGGCGGATTCGCCGCAAGTTGTTCTTCAGGTGCGGCGATTTCGCCGCTCGTTTAGCTCCAAATGTGCCCGGATTTCTCCGCGCACTCTGTTGTCTCCTGAAACACAAATCCAAATACTTAGATCGCGCACAAGATAAACAGAATAAAATCAAAATAAAAAATAAATAAAATCTGCGTCGCCTCCCCGGCAATGGCGCCAAAAACTTGATGTGAATTAAATTTATACCGCAAGTGCACGGCGTCAATGAAGACGTGGCAAATACGGGTCGAACACAAGGAGGGAGAGATTTCGTTATTTTTGTTATTTCGATTGAGGGGAAGAAGGAGAGAAGAATTAATTTGGGTTTTTGGGATTTTTGATTTAATTATCTAAAGCAAGAAACAAGAACAATTAAAAACTAAAACAAGAACAAAAAGTGAATTCCGTTGGGTGGAGGTTTAGATTTAAGGTTTAGATTAGAGAATTCAGAAACTTATAGTAAATCATGTTAGTTATGAAGCATTACAAGATAAATGATTTAACATAAACTCTAGTAATCAAAATATACTAATCACGAACTTAAAATAATAACATTCATTCATCTTCTCTAACCCTAAATCCGTCACCTCCACCCTTTGGAAAGAGTTAGAAACTCATAGAGGGAGGAAGAAGAAGGGGTCCTTGAGACATTACAAAAGAAAACTAAAAACCAGAAATAAAAGACAAAATTTATTAAACTAAGGAATAAAAACTAGAACATAAGCTAAGGGACCCTCACAACATCGTTTCAGGGCTATTTATAGCCGATACAAGGGACCTAGGTATATAATAGGAAATTACACGTGGCGACACACGACTGGACAAAATTCGGGGACGCGGATCGACAGGGGTGCGGCGGAATCGCCGCATGTGCCTTGTATTGTGCGGCGGAAACGCCGCATATATTGCTCTGATTAAGTCCGGATTTTTGCTGTGTGTTTATGGTATGATTTGATCCTCCTTTGCGCGTCTGGATGATTTCTTTCCATTCTTTTGAGCTCCGAATTATTTCCTTCATATATTTGGAGATCCACATTGATTTTTCTTTAGATTTTCTCCATAATAATAAAGCTACTCGTGATTTGCACTTGGGTCCTTGTCTTTTTGCAATTAAGTCCCCGGCTACTTTTGTGCTTAAGTCCTTGTTCTTTTTGTGATTAGGTTTTCAATGCTTTTATGCTTGGATGCATTTCCTTTTGGAGCCCGATAAACTTGAACTTGGTCTTTGTGATAGAAATGAGTCTTTTGCACGCGTTTATGCTCGGGATGTGGGTAATTTGCATTTAGGTTCCTGTATTCTGTAAATATGACTAAACACATACCTTAGTAGTTTATTGATATAAAAGTAATCTAAATGAAAGACATATGATGCAATGTATGCAATGCATCACCCACAAACGTTGTTTTTGTCTCTTTCGACCGGGAATGGGGCGAGAACGGGAGGTTGGGGTCCAAGCAGAACCGGAACCCAACCCGGTTTCCAGATCAAATTCTATGTTTTCTCGGTCTGCATAATCATCAAGACATACATTTTCGTTTTGTAATGTCCTACTATTTCTAATCATGTATGCAGTTATGTCTTGTTTAACAGAGTCAGGAACTTTATCACAAGATCTAGCATTACTACCGGGTGTGTGTGCAAGATGTTGTTTGTGACGGGTTATACCACCTCTAGTTTCCTTACCACATAACTCACAGACAATGCAGTTTTTATCATTAGCACTAATGTAATGGACAGTATTCCAACCATGGTAATTTGTACGGGTAGGTCTTAGGTCATCGTAACTCTCGTGATGCATAGGGAGACTAGTGCCGGGTACGTAGGTCATATCTTAAAACTAGACTAATATAAAAATTTAGACTAATATGAAAATAAAATACTAATTAATTTAATTCTAAAAAGAAGTTAGAAAGAGTGCACTTGATTTTGGCGGTTGAAGAATGAAGAACCGGATCGGAGACTTGACTTTCCAACTTCAAAACTAAGCACCAGACCGGAGACTTAATCGCGAAAACTTGATGATTATGAAACTTGATGATTAGGATAGAATTATGAAGAAGAAGAGAATGAAAGATTTGTGAAAAATGAAGAGGTTTGGAGAGGTTTATATAGGATTTGGGGGTAGTGGCAAATTTGTAAATTTTGAAGAAGAAAAAACAAAAAAGTGGAGAGCCGTTGGAGTGCCTCCAACGGCTCTCGCCTAGGCGATCGCCCATTTCGCCCAGCTTTGCTGGGCGAAAGACGGTGGTCGCCTACCGCCTAGGCGATCGCCTACGTGAACACTGTTAAGATCATTGTGTTGGTTAAATGTATATTTTGTATTTTTTATCATTTTTACATGATTTTTTGTGTTATGATAATAAACTAAACTTCACTGTTAATTAGATCATGCATAACATCGTAGAGAATATTATTTTATTGATTTTTTTAGAACCAAAAAAATCTTATCCACCGAGTGTATAAATTTATGTAAATGTTAATCTAGACAAATCGACACAATCTGTTTTAGTCACATCAACATGATATTTTTCTTTTCTCTATTTTTACTATTCACACACCAACTACAAACTAATCAAAAATGTCAACTTAGTCACATCAACACACTTCCACTTCCACTTTATTTATTTTCACTCTTTTTTTATTTTCCACTATTCCAATTAATCATATCACATAATTTATTTATCATAAATTATTTATCAACATTATTAAAATAATTTACATTATTAAAATAATTATAACAATTTTTTTGTTTTGGTTTTTTAAAAATCTTTTTTAACCAAATATGTTTTCTATTTGTTTTTGATTTTTTTCTAGAATCGATGTCCAAATGATGTGAAGAGATAATGTGTTGAAAAATTAGATTGTTTTATCAATAAAATATCAATTTTTTTCTCCAATATAATAAATTATTTACAACTAAATATAAAACTAATTAAAATAAAAAATTTAAAAAAACTCAATGGGTGGAGGCCACACCCTCGTAGTGATTTCCTCAGAGTAGTGATACACGGACGCGAACGTTCGGGACATGCGCTGAAATGGTCAGTACAATCAGCAATCCAGTCAGCAAAAGTCAAATGTCTTTTATCTTTTAAAATTAATTAAATAACATATTTATTTTGTGTCACATGCAATTTTTATTTTTCTCATGCAACATTTCGTTTTCCCATGCAAGATTTTCGTTTCCCAATGCAACATTTGATTTCCACATGTAACATTTTCCCAATGCAAATTATTCTTACCAGACACACAACTTATTCTGGACAGACTCACTCTTTATTGTGGACAGATACACACCTTATTCTGGACAATCACACAACTTATCCTGGACAGACACATAACTTACTATGGACAGACACACAACTTATCCTGGACAGACACAGAACTTATTATGGACAGACACACAACCTATTCTGGACAGACACACAACTTATTCTGGACAATCACAGAACTTATTATAGACAGACACACAACTTATTGTGGACAAATACAGAACATATTGTGGAAAGACACAAAATTTATTTTAAACAGACACTGAACTTATTGTGGAAAGACATAGAACTTATTCTAGACAGACACAAAACTTATTCTAGACAGACACTGAACTTATTATGGATAGACACAGAACTTATTCTGGACAGATACAAAATCTGTTGTGGACAGGCACAGAACTTATTCTGGACAGACACACAACTTATTGTGGACAGACACAGAACCTATTGTGGACAGACACAGAGCCTATTATGGACAGACACAGAACTTATTCTGGACAGACCCATAACTTATTATGGACAGACACACAATCTATTCTGGACAGACACAAAATTTATTATGAACAAACACAGAACATATTCTGGACAGACACAAAATTTATTCTGGACAGACACACAACTTATTCTGGACAATCACAAAACTTATTCTGGACAGACACAATTTATTATGGATAGACACGTAACTTATTCTGGACAGAATAATGTGTTGGTCTGTCCATTTTAAGTTGTGGGTTTGTCCGTAAGAGAATCAAATGTTGCGTTGGGAAAATAAATATTGCACGAGGAAACGAAATGTTGCATTAGGAGAGTATAAGTTGCATGTGACACAAAATAAATCTGTTATTTAATTAATTTCAGAAAGGAAAAGACATTTGACTTTCGATGACTAGACTATTGTTGCTGACTGACCACGTCAGCGTGCGTCCCTGACGCAAGCGTCCATTTATCATTTTCCATTTCCTCACGACCAGGTGGACCGCCACGTCATGTCAGGTTTCACGACCTAATGGTCCCACAACTTTTGGGCAGCCTGTTAGGAGATGCCAATATATGTCGCCCTCATAGGATATGCGAAAAAAATGTAGGAAAATGAATGTGCAACAAGTTCAAGGATTTGCATGTCTACTCATGCTTTGATTTCGGGACACTTTTTTTCTCCCCAAAAACTCAATCTTATGGATTCTTTAAGAATAAAAAAGTGAGTTCTATAAACTATTGATAGCACACGAAGAAGTAGTAAGCATAAGAGTTAAAAAAAATTGCTTTTATATTTTCGTTTCAAGTTTCAACATAACATATAAGATAACTAAAATATTAAACATAATCATGTCTAACTCAAGGAAAAACCATTTGGATGGTAAATTTCCTTCAAAAGTCAGCGATGGATGTTTTAAATGTCAGTAGTTTTTCCCTCAAAAAATCAACTTTTATAATGGTACATATGCTAATATCCCTTCATGGGCTTTCGAATTGGACCTGGATATATGGCCCAATATAACACTAAACGAACCCAAGCAGAACAACTGAACAAGTCAGTGACTTGAAAGTTGTAAAATCATTTCGTATTCCATAAAACCTTGATTTCTTTATGACGTCTACAGTTCTACACGACTACACATCGTATAACTGTCACTTCAAAACCAAATTTCTCAAAACTATTATCAACGAAGCAATCGTTTCAACAAAAAAAAAAAGTCGAAACTCAACAAAATCCCCACCAAAGTATATTGTAGACATGGAGACGTAGAGAATACTTATCCAAAAAAGTATAACACCCACAAACACCACATGGGTCTCAATCATAATCGAGTAGCAGTCATGATGGGGGCGGATCGGACGGCAGGGATTCGATGCCGAGACTTTCGAGCCGAAATGATTGCTTTAAATTCCCGGAGTTGATCTGTTGGGCCTCAGCGTGTGGACCAACAAGTCTCAACACTGGTAGATGGTACTGTTTTGAACAACTGTTTTCTATATTCCCAAACCCATCATGCAAACTTTGAAACTTGAGAAACTGGGGTTTGGGCAGGGCTAGGTGTGTCTGCAAGTGTGCAACTTACACTTGGTGGGGGGTGGCAATAGTACTACACTGTAATTAGTTTGTGGACTTGTTTTACTTAATTGCTTATTGCGCTATTCGTAAGTCATTAAGTGCGATAAGCTTCTTTTGCAAAGGATTTATGTATGTGTTATGTTTGTTCCGTTAAATTGTTAAGAAATATTAAAAGAAGTTAAAAGAAGACATGACAAGCTGAATTAGCTCAACTAGTACTTCTTTTGTGTTATGGAGTGATTGCTTGATAGAGCGTTGGATTCCCAATTATGTATGAGAATGCTAAACGTATATATTGGCATATGTCTGGGGATATATGAGCGTGTATTTCTTGTTTCTCTATTTTCTACATGCTAGCGTCTTTGGTGAGACTTGTCTGTTGTTTGTTTCAATTGATGATAGAAAGTTTTACGTAAAGATTTGGAAATTGCGTGTGTTTTCTATGTGATTGAAAGTTTTTTTTTTGGTCTCTTCTTGTATTTGGATATGTGTGTTGTTGTTTACCTTGAATATATGATTAAACTATTCGTGGAATAAAACAGAGGTTCGGTCGACCGGATGTGTGTTTTGATTTGTCCAGTAAAAGTGCATGTCCATATTCGGTCGACCGGAACTTAGGATGCGGTTGACCGGGCACACACGAGGAGCTGGGAAAAAGTACATGTCCATTTTCAGTCGACCAGAACTTAGGATTCGATCGACCGGACACACACGAGGAGCTGGACAAAAGTGCATGTTGGTTTTCGGTCGACCGAAACTTAAGTGATTCGGTCGACTGAGTATGCACTCGAGCAAGCAAGAAAAGTTATTGTTGCTTTTCGGTCGACCGGTACTTTAGTTTCGGTCGACCGGTAAAAGTTGCTTTGCGATACGGTTAGAGGATCGGTCGACAAAAGCACCAGTTCGGTCGACCGTTTGACCTAGTTTCTGCCCACGTTTTGCACATTTCTCCACTCGATTTTGGTGCAACTTATACTTATTTTTTATCTACTATATAAAGGCAATTTCGTCCCCTTTTGTTTAGATGAGAAATTAAGATTAATTTCTATTGTCTACTTGGTGTTCTTGAGAGAAAAGAGAGAGAGCATCCTTGTGATTCAGTGAGAGCAATTTAGTCGGGTATTCTCGTCGGTTGTTTGTGTCTCCTGTAAGTCCCTCCTTGTAATACGTTTCTTTATAGTAGATTTGGAGTTGTGTCGTCTGTGGTTTTTCCCGCATTGGGTTTCCACGTTAAATCTAACGTGTTTTGTGTGGTTTGGTTTTGGATTTGTATTTGTTCTTAATTTTCGTCAATTGGATTTGTTATTTCGATTCCGCTGCGTGTTTGAGATTGATTTTAATCCTTAACGATGTGCATAGGAGTTGAGTTTATTCATCTTTTATGCAGAAAAAAATAAACTTCTTTTGTTAGGTTAGAGATTGTACACGCCCAAAAAATCATTTACATGAACCAAAATATTTTAGGTGAAAATGCTTACGGAGGAAAATCATGACATCTTCGTTTGCGTGTCTGGATAGGTAAAATTAAGTTTTTCATCCCAAAAGAAATGGTTTTATAATGGAATTCAATTTGTTAAAATAAGATTAAAAAATTTAATATGAAATATTGTACTTTGTTCTTCACTATCTCTATCACTTCGAGAGAAAGAGTATATATAGTTCCCCCTCTCCCCTATTTCCCATTTCTGATGGACTGCTTGGGACCTTTCCGTTCTAACCATCTATCGTTCTTTTTTCCCTCGGTTGTATCTGTAATAATTGCTGATGGGAACAAGTAACTCTCAGTTTATATTCTACTTATTCCAAACATCCCAATAAGTAATAATGTAAGGTTTGGGTTCTCCAAATGTCAACAAGATGGTCAAACCCTTTTTTGTTACGTGTAGGGGAAAGCAAATACTCACATTTTTTGTAATCTTTGCATAAGACATGCCCACGTGTTTAATTAGTTTGGGGTCAAGTATTGGTGTAATTTGGTCTCTTGTCTGTCTCTAAGCATTTTCAGAGTCATATAAGTCTATTTGTTGATGCTTTTTTTTTCTTCCTTTTTGACTGATTTTTCAACTTTAAGGGATTTTTTACGACTTGAGTTGTTTTTCTTCTGAATATTTTTTCTTTATCGCTCCACCGTTGATTCTAATACAAAAATTCATGTCCTTCGTATCCGTTGCCAACCGTCGTTTGGTAGCAAAAATGGCTAAATTGTTCTCGTTCTTTTCAGAAAGGTTTTCTTGTAAATTTTTTAATCTACGAGAGATAATTAATTTGGTGGTGTGTGTCGCACTAATGATAACAGAAACATATTTTCGAGTCAGCAGGCAATCCAGATCTGATTTATTTACATGAAAAAGGCATATCATTGAGCTATCGGATTGAAATTAACTTAATCCGATATAGAAGTTATCTTTCCTTCAAATCGAGACTTGCGTTATTTTTGCTAATTCTATAGTCAACAAAACGACACATCATTAGAGATCCAAATTTTAATTATTTCTCATTTTTGTAAAAGCTATAATTCTTTTCATCTTCTTTCCAATTTTACCAAAACTAATTCTTTTGTCATGTCAAGTCATGGTCAAGTGCGAACTGGCTGGTATAAATATTCAAAGTTTAAATGTTTAATTATACTACCAATTGGTGGACATATTAATCTCTTTAATCCCAACATAGAAGATTAATAATTACCATTGCACGACTAATGATGAATGATAATCTTAGAAAATGGGAACACATGCAAAGAAAGAATCTTTCCAACATTGGAAATCCAGAAACTAAACCACCAATTCAAACATATCAAAATTTTCCAAAGCCAACCCCCCATCTCTAATCGAGGATATATTCCACTTGCCTTGAACATTTTGGCAGCAATTCCTACCAAAAACAAAGATGGAGTGAGGTAGAAGACAACACACGAAATTAGCTAAACCTAACACGGATCTCTCCATCTCTTGTAGTCTCACCCAACTCACCTATGACAACACAAAGAAAAAAAACATAACCCTAACAGTACTCAACTTGGCTGTTCCTCTCTTCACCTCACACTTGCATGTTGGCAACTTAATTATTATAATACTCTATCTTACCTTAAAAATGAGAATCTATGATGCAAATCTTAATGGATGTACCGTACTCCATTGAATGTTTTGGCGTGCAAGATTTAAGTTGTGCATGAATCAAGCATCATGGCATCATGCACATTTTTTTTCTTCTCTCTAGATAATCATAATAATTAAAGTGGATACATAGATGAACCTACGTATAGCTCACAATCCAAATCTCCAATCATGGTCCTGTTAACGTTGCCTGAAATCTGATTACAATTGAAAATTTCCACTGCTTCAATGTCTATTATTTCAAGTATCTAGTAGACTATTTATTCATAACGATCAAAGACAACTGCTACAACTTTTAACCATTCTAAATTTCTAATTCATATTGTTGCATTGTG
The DNA here is from genome assembly GCA_963682175.1 of Triglochin maritima. Lineage (NCBI taxonomy): Eukaryota > Viridiplantae > Streptophyta > Magnoliopsida > Alismatales > Juncaginaceae > Triglochin > Triglochin maritima. Next base: position 3,407,454 of record OY821775.1, read on the forward strand.
TACTATAATATCTTGTAGCTTTTTTATATTAGTAATGGCCATAACTAGTTACTAGTACATCGACAATTTTTTTATACGCTTATATTTGTGTTAAGTAGTAGTTTGACATGAATTTTACAATGGACATCATCAATTGTCTTAAACCCTACGTATTGTGAAGAGGTATCTCGTAGTAAGGTTGTTAATTCTTATAAGAACAAATTGGTAACTACAAACGGGGAAATAAATCGTATTAACCAAAATATATCATTTTTGCCCATTTTGTGTGCCCTTCAGATTGAATGGGTGTGATATACATTCTCATGCATCGTCGAACTTAGTTGTACACACACACACCAATCGTACATAATATCTCTTAACCAATTAGTTGATAATGTTTGGACATGGTTCTCACAATAAATAAATATAGCTAATAATGGTTGGTCTTAATAATGGTTGATCATGATTCTCACACCAAATATATATATATAGTCTGATGTTAGACCTCCATTTCCAGGTCACTTGCTAGTTTTTTCTTTCGGAATCATCGGTAAACGTTAAAAAAACCTTAACAACATTTTTTTTTGTGTTATTTATATCTCTTCACTTTACCAAATCATCAGTGAATCACAAATTAAACAAGGATAACATGCATGCATACACAATACAAGGTGCTTCATGCTGAAGCTTTGATGTGGGTGTAGTTTATTTTGTTGGGGTCCATGAGGAACATACACCACTGCTAATTTCCCTTGCAAATCAAGCAATCTCAAGATCCATGTCTCATGCATCCATCCTCTCTCTATCTCTGCAGGTCTCTCATGCCAAAAGTACCATCATTCAGAAATCCCAACTCCCATGTGAATTCCCATCATCTTTCTTCCATATATATATATATATATATATATATATATATATATCCCCCATTAAAAATCCATTTAGGGAACATTCTCCTCACCCTTCTTTTCCCCAAACATGCAGTTTTATATCCTTTTGAGGTTGATCTGAACAAGCCCACATGAGAACTGGTGTGGTCTGTGTTTACTGTTGGTGTTGGGAATGTTGTGTGTGTGTGTGAGTGAGTTTTGGTGTTTTGGTGCTCTTTTGCTGTTTGTTGCAGTCAGTAATTATGTTACATGCTTTTGAATGAGTGTTTCCGTTCTGTTACAGCTGTGGTGTCCGTTTCCCTTTTCTTTTGCTTTGGCACCTCCTCCCCTTAAAATAACACAAGAGGGGTGAACCTTGCCTGCCTGCTGTTGCTGCTTTCTTCAAAGTATAACTATATACCTTCTTACACTTCACCTCTCTCTTACTCTTTCTCTCTTTCTTTAGTATAGACAAGTATTATACCGAAGGTATACAAAGTAAAACACGTTTTGACCTCGTAGAACAAGCAAAGAAGGAATATTGAGAAAATATGTCTAGCTCTTGACCCTCCAAGTTGCAAGAGTCGCATCTAATTAGTAATTACCTCCTTTTAATATCAACTAATATGATATATCTTTAATCTTAAAACAATCAAGATCAAAGATCGTATCTTGACTTTATTTAGAATACGGTCGAAAAATTCCAATGTCAAGAATATATATGTAAATAAGAAGTATATATCTTCCGAGGGAAATAATAGTAGAAATTAAGGATATTATTTGAATTCTAGAAAGAATGTCACATGTATAGGTATCTCTCCTTCTAATTGTGAATGGCCATTTTAATGAAAAATTACAAAATGAGGTCTACAACATGAGTCACACCAAGTATAGATAGAAGATTAGGGGAAGATAATAAAGATATATAATACTTGAACCTTGATAATTTGTGTCATATAAAGCATAATAAATTAGTAAATTATCACAACATCTCTTTCACCCTCCCTCTCTCTCCTCTATATCATTCTTTGCCTTTATCCTCTCATGGGCTTCGGTTAAAGTGTGGTGTTATATTTCCTTGGTGTTTCCACAGATTAATGAAAGAGAGGTTTTCCTATCACAGTCCAACACACACAGATTGTTCCTTTTCCTCTCGTTCCCCACCTTCTAATTATTCCCACCCTACTCACCTCCCCCACCCTCTTCTCTCCCCTTAATTCTCCCTTCACTTCCCTTCTTCCACCTGTTCCCGGATTCCTACCCACAGAGGTATTCCAATTCCATCCTTGCTCGTCACCACCCTGAATCTTATAGCATCTCTACAAGCTCACAACAAACAATTCTTTCAAACTTCCACCCAAAAGTCTCATTTCTGTTTGTAGGATCCTCCGGATCTCTTCACAACCAACCCTTTTCTTCTATGCATGCGTGGTTTCATGAACTTTCTTATAATTCAAGTAGTGATGTCTAACTAGTCCTAGGTTTAGCAGTGAGTTGCATCCCGAGGTTTTGTTAGAGTGGAAAATTCAAGTAGTGATTGATACACATGAAGAGAGATGGAATGATTGGAGGGATTTTCTTAAGTATTATTATTATTTTTTAATTTTGAAGATCTCATGCAGGGTGGTGGTAAAGAGAAATTCGTGCACATGAACCGCTTCGACTAGCCATGAATAGGAGTCAAATCGGGTCAGTGAGCAGCTCAGACCTAATCGACGCGAAGCTGGAAGAGCACCAGATGTGTGGCTCCAAACGTTGCCCTAACTGCGGTCACAAGCTAGACCAGAGACCTGTAAGCCAAAAAACCAAACAAAAATTAGGGTTCATGGGCATGTTTTGTACATGTTTTTTTTAATATATGGTTCATGGTTTTGTTTGATGGAAGTTGCAGGATTGGGTTGGACTTCCAGCAGGGGTTAAGTTTGATCCAACGGATCAAGAGCTGATAGAGCACTTGGAAGCTAAGGTTAGGTTTGAGGAGTCCAAATCCCACCCACTAATTGATGAGTTCATACCTACAATTGAAGGTGAAGATGGCATCTGCTACACTCATCCGGAGAAGCTACCAGGTCAGCATACATGGACTGGTGCAACAATCCGTTACCTTCTTCTATTTTTGCAAAATGGGATTCCTCAGGAATCTCTCAGGATTTTCAAATTAGTCTACAGTGTTGGGAATTTGCACTTGTTTTTCTCTAACCAAAATCTCAGATTCCTCAAGAATTTCTCACAATTATAAGTGCTTAAGGTTATAAAAAGGGTTTCTTTGGCTTATTTGTGAAAGACTATTTTTGGTGGATGTTTGAGTGCCACTTAGTCTCTCTCTCTCTCTCTAACCAGAAGCTCGATCAGATTGCTCAGTAATCTCACATAATCATGAAAGTTGAGGGGATTAAACTTCTTGGGTTACTACATTTTCACCATTCGATAAGCTAGATATTAGTAATGCATGTATTTATTTGTGATCAATATATATAATATACATATACCTTGTTCAAATTCTCTTTTCTTTCTGTATCTTCTTTTGAAAAGGCTTTTCAAAGATTTTGGTTGGATTCAGATTTCAATGCATGTCAGGAGGAGAAATAGCTAGCTTCGACTCACTTTCTCACTTGGTGACTTGAAGATAGATATGCGAGAGGATCTAGGACGACTATTTTTCTACTACCAAAGCTTCTAGCTTCTTTCCTATCCAAATTTTCAAGTGTAGTTGCAGCTGACACCAACTGCAGACAACACCTTTTGGATACACAAAACTGCATATCTAACTCCAATTATCATCATTTTTTTTAAACTTTGAATTTTTGATGTACTCCTTTGTGTTACAGTTAAATATAACTTCTACAACAACTTGGTCACATATTCAAGTCTTTCATTTTTATCAATAGCTAGTAATTTGATTTACAAAAATGAAATTACAAATTTAACCTTAATATGTGAAATTAATTAAGTACACCTTTTGCAACTTCAATATGCAACATCTATTGCTCAAATTGACCACTTTTTCATGAGAATGTCTAGAAAAAATAACTGTAAGTCTTCTAAACAATGTGATATTGTTTCAGGCGTGACGAGAGATGGTTTAAGCAAGCATTTCTTCCATCGTCCCTCAAAGGCGTACACAACTGGAACAAGAAAGAGAAGAAAGATCCAAACCGATTGCGACATCCAAGGCGGCGAAACGAGGTGGCACAAGACAGGCAAGACGAGATCAACTACCGCAAACACTCTAGTGTTGATAATTCACATGTGACATAACAACATTTTGCAAAACGTGGAAATTTACCAGTGGACACAACTCTAAAATCAAGCGTTTCATTTTCTAAATACATATATAGAGTAATGTGAGACTATATATATTGCCAAACCAGATAATTTGGCTTAACATGAGCTCTTAATCCATATTGTAGGCAAAACAAGACCAGTAATGGTGAGCGGAAAGCAGAAGGGGTGCAAGAAGATCCTAGTATTGTACACGAACTTCGGAAAGCATCGGAAGCCAGAGAAGACCAACTGGGTCATGCACCAATACCACCTCGGCGAGCTAGAGGAGGAGAAGGAGGGGGAGCTAGTGGTGTCGAAGATCTTCTACCAGACACAGCCAAGGCAGTGCAACTGGTCGGAGCGAGGCGCGGTGGCGGTGGGGGTGGCAGAGGGGAGCAATGTGGAGCATAGGAGGGACAGTGCTGGAAGTGGAAGCACAAGTTCTTCCAAGGAAGTTGTTGCCATGAGAGATGAATTGTCTTCTGCCGTGGTTGGATTGCAGGGCTATGGGGGTTTGGATCACATGCAACACCACCATCTTAAGTCCGATAATTTCAGCTTTGCACCATTTAGGAAGAGCTTTGATGAGGTAAATTGAATAAATGTGTGCTGATTTTTAGATTTGTTTTGCTTTCTAGGTATTTTAGGCATCAGGAAGATAGGTGTAGCTTTATTTTTTTTATTTTGCATTTTCATGATTTTTGGAGGTTTGTTTGGAACCTTCAAGTGGTGGTTCAACAGTATCAAGAACTTTATGCCAAATTCTATTGACCAATTTTACAGATTACGTAAGTAAAAAAAGGCGCATTGTGTGTATACTCCCTACAAAATAGGCATTGGCCAATTTCTAGGAGAAAATTTTGTTTGAGTAATGAGGTGGAGAACGGGAATTCTAGAAATAGTTACGTAAACACGACATTAATTTTATGTATATGTATTTTTACGAATTTTTTTTATAGAATATATAGGAAACTATCTTGGGTTAGTATTAGACCTATGAATAAACATTTTCATGTCTTTAATTAGGGGGATGTGCATTTGTACTTAATTTTGATTGTAGTATTGCAGATAATTTCCAAAGGATTCGTAATTAATTAAGTAGATCATACTTTTATTTTTCTATTGGTGTCAAGATAGATTATTTCCATTGTGTTATTCAGCAATGGAATGTGCATTTACCCAACATTAAGTCCGAATCATAATTCATAACCCAACAAAGTTTTGGGTGCAAAGGTTCTCTCACCACTCATCACACAATTTTCTTTTACTCAACCTCTTGTATCCTCACCCCCTTCATCATCATTTTAGCTCACATGTTCTCTCCAAACTAACAAAAGGAAAGTCACAGGAGTTTACAAATGCATCACTTGAGAGTTGAGACCATCCAATTCATGCATGCCTAAAATATAATATTAGTTACCATGTTTGCCTTTTTTAAGAAAAAAACAAAATAAATTGATAATTTTTGCAACACGAGTCAAAATAAATAAATTAGTAACGAAGGTGAGTTGAAATTTTCCCACCAGGTTGACATGGGAGAAGCAAGCGGCAAAACCGGAGAAGCGATAAATCGGACGTGCGGGGGGCACGACGAGAACGTGCACCACCAAGCGGTGGCTGCGTTCCAAGTCAGCCGACCGACACATCCCATCTCCAGTGTCCTCTCCCCAAATACCCTTCAACATGCTATTGTCAATCTTGATGATCCCTATCATCGAATGCTCCTCCAGGTTAAACCTCACATTTTCTACCTATAGACTTCATTGATTATTTATTTATATGAATTATTTTTGTTAATTACAGCAGCAGCAGCAACAACAACATCAAGAACAACAAGTTCATAAGATGGGAAGACCAACCTCAGCTGGACTAGAGGAGCTAATAAGGGGGTGCACATCAACAGGAATTAGAGGGGTATGGACTTAACTTTTGCATTTTACTAGGGTGATCTTAGATATCTATCCACCTTACAAATGCGATACTAAAAGACTTCTCTAGCTAGTATACATAAGCAATTATTGATTACGACTTCTAAATTTCAAATAAACAAGGTTAGTATTGCAAATTATATATTTGGAAATAGTAATGTCCATGCATCTTATATGTACCTCTATTTGTAGCAGTGTCCTCTTAAACTTCTTTTGTTATCCAAAATAATCTACAGATACCAAATAAGGTTACACGGTACACGCATTAATTACTAACTTTTAATCTAGATTGTTTTTTTTAGGTTTGATCATGTAGAGGATGACTTCTCTGCTATTTTTTATATATATTTTTTCCATGGGTTTGTTCCAACTGCCAACTAATATGGACATGACCATGGCTCATTAGAAGAAGAGTTGTCAACTGTATTTTGCTCAAACGTCAAGAAAGCAATGGAAACATGTCATAGAAACTGAATCTTCTTAGGAATAGAAAAGGATCCCTTGAGAAAAAGTTGTGGGTCCCTATTTTTGTTTTATGTGGCTACAATTTGAAAGAAAAACAAGAGCACATTTTTCTTTCTTACCTTTATTTTTCTTAAAAATGAATATGCTTGATCCTTTAAGCATGTTATCAGAATTGAATTTTTATTTGGAATCATTATTTTATAAAAATAAAGACAAAAGGCAAAGTTCTCAAATCGGTCCAAGATGGTAACAAACATTCCTTTACTTAACTCTGGTCCTACAGAAGTGGCTAAAACAACTTCTTTCCTTTTGAAGATGTTTTGCCTCAAAACACTGAAACAATTACAAAGAATACTTGAAGACCCGTTTCCATTTGAAATCAAGGAAAATGACAGATAGCCTCCTTTCTTCATGCATCATCATCATAAATAATTATTTGTCAAAGCACTTGTTTTCCATATACTGTCCTCGTAAGTTTCTTTCAGAATCTATGTTTCCGGTTTAGTTTGATTGGAATGGTCAAACTGAAACCATCTTATGTTGTAAAAACCAAACTTTATAAAAGCTTACATATTCACACCATTTCTTAGATATGTACATTCATGTAATAAAATATAACAAAACTAGTGCACCATATAACACACGTCATTCTTAGATGGTTGTGCATTGTAGTAATTCTCCTTTAAACATCTTTATAGGTCTAACAACTGCACCATATGCATATTTTCATTATTCCTTTGGTGCAATTATTCTTAGGGTGAATTAAGCGTGAATTGTTATTGTGATCTGTGAATGGTAATTTTATATAGTTTTTGCATTAACTTGCTAATAATTAAGTCATTTAACTGTTGTGGATGTGATTTTACAATGCATGCATGTTTTTTGCAGGAATCGTCAATGGGGAACACCCAAGAGGCAGAATGGTTAAAATATCCATATTGGCCAGACCCTGACAACCCAGATCATCATGGGTAGAAGAAGCAAAGGTGCAAAAGAAGCACAAAACCCTAGAAGAGACACCATCATCATCATCTCAAGCTACTAGCAGACTGCCTTGGATTAAAGACACCACAAGCGGTGCTAGTTTCTTATTTAATTAACACCTTAGTTATCTAACTGTGGAGTGATCCAAGTTGGAAGGGAGCAAAGTTGGCCAAAGGTTTTAAAGAATTGAAGGGCAAAGGAAAAGAAAGGAAAAAAAAGAAAGCTGACAAATAGAAGAAACTTGGGAAGGCTAAAACTTGTAGACCCCAATCAATTCTTCTGCGTTGAAGTCATCAACACCATCATGGCCATATCATCCCAATGATCACTTTTACTCATATGTTGTTACACCTTTAGTTTTCTTCTTCTTTTTTGGTTCTGTCAATTAATTTTTTACCTTTTTGCATTGTGTTTATTTGATCTTTGGAAAGAATGGAGGAACCAAAGAAAAGTTTCTAGAATGAATACTGTCTGATGTTGTAGTTGTGGTGATGCTTAGGTTTGTTGCTTTGGTTTTCGTAATGTGCTTTGCTTTAAGATCTGAAACCTATCATTATTTGAAAGTGCAATTGATATGATTAACATTAAAGTATATAATTATCAAGTCCAGTCATTTCGTATGACCATATGAGATGAAAGATTCGATCAAGGACCATATATATTATGGCAACAGTCACCTTATATATGTTGTGTCATTATTAATTAATCCATTCAAATCTTATTCTTCGTCAATTTCAAGACCCTTTCTAGAAAAATTCAGCTCTAACATTTTTGTGATTCTAGACACTCTCCCATACTACGTCTAAAGCAATCAATTTTCACAAAAAAAATATAAATACACGAAAATTTATATTTTTCTTAATATATGTGTTTTGGATCGACGCAAGCTACTTTAATTTTTTCCAAAAGCACATTTTTGCACTTTCTTGAAACCTTTTAATGTCTGTAGGTGGTTGTAGTGTTACATGAATATAACATAAGATAAATACCAAAAGAGAGCCAATGTAATAGTTGTTACTTCCAAAGTATTCTCTCTTATGACCAAAGTAGTATTGGATCAGGAATATCTATTTTTTGGTAAGCAAGCAATACATTGGACTTGTGAATCATGTGTTTCTGTCAAACTGATATATGCTTTTATTCTCCAAAGTTGTCCATTTCGGTTTTGGAGTAAACCACTTTCTCTTATCTAATTTGTCATATATTCTCTTTCAAAATGGAAACTCCATTACACTGTTACAGCCTTGCAGGGCATAGAAGCCATAATATGATGTGGAACCTTCCTTCGTTGTAGCTTCAAGGATGACATGTTTGTGTTTGTCATTATTATTATGTGTTTGTGTCATTGTGCATGTTTCTGAAATTCTACAGCATGCATATATAATCAAAATCTCTTATATCTTATATCAGAATGTAAATTAATATCTATACATAGCATCTCCTTTAACGTACACGTACATGGATAATGAATTCCTTGTATCAGTATGCAACTTAATATTTCTAAAAGATGCATCCCCTTAATTAGCTATGGGATATGAATACATGCATGTAGATATTTTATATATAAAATCTAACTTGCTTTTGGGTATGAACCTATAATTCTTCACTTATGAAGATAGAGGATAAAACGATTCATTCATCTTGTTCCTAATCAAAATTGCACTTATACATAATATAAGGTGGCCAATATATAAATTTCCAGAAATAGGCATTTGGGGAACAATGAATTTAGTAATACCACTACAACTACTCTTAACTAAAACTCGAATGCGAGCTTACATTGTTGGAGTTTAATCATTAGTTTTAGACATTTTAATTTTTTGTAAGACTATTAATCTGCCAATTGGGTTGTCTCTAATAAGTCCTATCGAATCATGCATGCAACCATGGACTCCCAATTATTGGGTCACAATATATTTAAGAAAAAAAACAAGTTGGGAGGGACACAAGTGTCCCTTTCTTACATGTGATATTTGATAGGGCCGGGGGGTTAAAAGCAAAAGAGATTATGCCATGTCTTGTTTGATGAGTCCCTAAAAGCTCTCCTTCATCTCTTTCTCTTTATGGTTGATATGGGATTCTCCTCAAAGTGCATTCTTAGCCCATGTTGGGTTTTCCCATGTGCAGGGTTTTGGTCCCATAAAGAAGTTGCAGAGGGAATTGTTGAGGTAGTGGGATGGGGAATAAGAGAACGTGCATGGCCTTCTTTTTGGATTCTCTCTACCATGCATGGTTTTGGTTCTGATGTGGATATATGGGTTGGTGACAACAACCTCACTTACATGAATTATTACTATGATCTTGTAGATTAGTACTTGTGTGCTTCTTTGTTTGCTTCGTGTTGAATCTGGACTCCTGCGGAATCTGATTCCATGTGGATTGTTGCACTCACTTTCTGTATGTGGATTGACTTGTTTTGAGATGGTTTTATGGGATCAGATGTGCAAATCTATTGGGGTTCTTCTAGGGCATTGGGCCCACTTCTCAACCTTTAAATCACGTGTGAATTTCTGTGGACTGGACTACATCTCAAGCTTTTTTTAATGCAAATTCAATTTCCCAAACAAAGGCTATTATCTCAAGGCCCACAATTAGCTTTGAATGGATTTGGAATTAGGTACCGCAGGCCATAATGGTCCAAAAGCTAGTCCAGCCCATGAGCCCATCCCAACAACCTAACTTCTAGAAAAATCATTTTACCGTTTGTTGATTTTTGTTGATGGTTGATACTTCGGAGTTTGGGCAGCTATAATCTTTCTATATCAATTTAAACATTGTGAAGTCGTTTTTTCTTCTTAAATCATATAAAATTTATAAGTCCCGTGGAACCATGGTTGCCTCCACCAGATTTCAACCACCGTTATTGTAGACATGGGCGGACCATGACATAATTGAAGGGTGAACACCTTATAATTGTAAATAGTATCTAAGAGCACCCTTAATGAAACTCTTTTATCGGGTGTGCGGGCAAAGTCTCCTAGCATGAGGGATTAGGGATGCAAATGCTAACTAATTATCCGAGTATCCGATTCGAAATTTACAATTTGGTTGGTATTGGTAAAAAAAATTTACCGAATACAATTTTGAATTGAAATTTAATTGTTTTTTCTACCGTTTTCAAATTCGGATACGAAAGCGGATATAGATCAAACAATATCCGAATATCCGAAAATACCAATTTTGACATCCAATATACGTGGTTATTAATATTTGTACCGTGAGTTAATAAAAAACAAAGTTATTTCTTATGTAAATATAAATAGGGTTAACTACAATTTGCTTCCTGAATTTTGTCTTGTTATCACTTTGCACCCCTAAACTTTCAAAGTTAACATTTTGTCTCTCATTAACTTTCATTTTGTAATACTTTACCCATCTGAACTTCAAAAAATCATTATTTAACAAACACTCAATCCGACTCAAATTCCAACCATATTCGACATCCGTTTCGATCAAAACTTTCACGTAATATAAGTTTAGGAGTGTAGTACGGATACAACAAAAAAATGGGAAAAACGTCAAGTGTGTTAAATAATGAATTTTGAAGTTCACGGAGGACAAAGTGTTGCAAAATGAAAATTCAGGAGAGGTAATTGTTAACTTTGATAGTTCAGGGATGCAAATTGATACCAAGTCATAGTTCAGGAGGGACAAACTGTAATTAACCCATATAAATATAATAAAAATGCAAAAACAAATTATAATATAATTCCCTTAAAACAACTTTCCAAAATATTTTAGAAACAAAAATATATAAAAATATGTTATAAGAATTTGAACATTATCCGAATTTGAATTCGAAAAGTTCACAAATTCGAATATGAAATTGGTAAGATATAAAAATAGGGTTGTACAAGATTCGGGTCGGTCCGGGTTCGGTCTGGACCTCGGGGCAAGTTCGATTTTCGGTACGGTCCGAAGTCGGTTCAAAATCCTAATTTCCCTTCAAAAATCCGTTCCGGTCCGAAGTCGGTACGGACCGAACCTAACTTGTCCGGTCTTTGGTCCGGACCCCGAAGAGAATCTGGGTCCAGTCCGGGTTCAGTTCGGTCCAGTCCGGACCGATGCTCAACCCTATATAAAAAATTGAATTTAAATTCAGATTTGATATGTTTATTTGGAATTCAAATTCGAATTTGGATACAAGTTATATGAAATTCAAAAGTATATATTTGCATCCGTAAGAGGACGTGACGCCCCGACGAGTGGATGAGACTCCCCAATTTTATTTATTTATTTTGTTAATAGTTAATAATTGTAATATATTTATTTTAAAGTCATTTTAATTCTATTTTTCAATTTTTTCTCTGAAAATATGTTTTTTTATTTGTTTTTATTTTCTACAATTGTTTTTATTTATTTTACCTGTGATTGATCTCCAAATGACATTAAGTGGTGTCTGTGGGTTTCAGGCACAGTTAAGAGTGAATATAAAGAAAAATCAAAAAATAAAAGTGGACACGTTTCAAGAAAAAATAAATCATAACATTATTAAAATAAAAATTCAGGTGTATCTCTTGCGTGAGCGTGCCGACGCCCGTAGATCACGTTGTAGTGCCAAAAATCTGTTATTCGACTTCTTTCTCAGTCTTTGGTGTTAATAATAGAATTATTTTATACAAAAGGACAACTCTTGCGCTTGTAGGTTGCATCAGTAGTGGGTAGCTGCCGTTACAATTGAACAAAGTGATTAATTCCTCTAAAACAAATGAAGATGCAGATGTGAAACGTTTTTCCCACCTTTAAAATTAAACCATAAAATATCTCCAATTAGATTTTTATATTCGATTCGTCTTACCGAGACTCAAAAGTCAAAACTAAAAGCAGTTGTAAACCGGCCGATCCAATGTTTCTTCAATTTTAGCTTATAAATTCTTCAGTCTTAGTAAAAATTCTCAACATTGATCCACAAATCTTCCCTTGCTAATCCGAACTTCATGCCACAGGGTCCAATTCGAAGTCTTAATTGGAAGTTCACACGACAGATATGGTCAAGATCAACGAGTCTAGATAAGATCGGGAGAATTTGCAACTTATTAGCTTAAGTTTGTAGTTCAATGTTCTTGTAATGCTGCAAATGGATTCGGAAGATCGGTAGAGTTTCAACAACTAAATCATTCATTTATTTAGGATTAACTTAAAAAAAGGAAAAAAAAAACACTGAAATTTATTAAAAACAGAAAGATCCGAAACTGGGAGATAAACATATACACAAAGATCTGATCAGATCAGATCAGATAAGATAAGTACTAATTCTGAGGATCTTGGAAGTTGGGGTCGTTGGAGTCGACGGCGCCGTCAGGCATGTTGAAGTCGTCGACGGCGACCCTTTCATCGCCGGACCACGTGTACTTGCCGCCGTGGCCGCCCTTCTTCGGCTCGCCGCTCACCCCCGTCATCGACTTACGACCCCGCTTGTCTTTCCCCTCTTGCGTCTTCGCTGCTCCTCCCTTCTTGTTCGGCTCCATTTTTTGCTGGTTAGATCTTGGGGTTTGGTTCGGGTTTATATAACCAAGAGATTAGGGAATTTTACTATTTGGATCGGATTTGTTTGGATGTTCCGCGGGTGTGGATAAGGGACCATGTATTATATCAATAGTTTAGACGGTTTTTACGTTGTTACCGTTAATTGTTGGTTGTCAGTTTCACTAATCTCAAACAATGATATAAGCATGTTCAGGATAAGAACATTTATGCAGTGAGACATTTTTAGATCGTAGTTGTAACTAATAACTCATAAAAGTCGTCCACTCCCAAGTATTGAGTTCTTATCTTCGGTAGATGTCACATCTCCGGGTAGTAGGATTACATAAATTGAAGGTTAAGCCTCCTTAATATAAGTTAGATTTCCTATTTAAAATATACATCAAAATTTATTTGTGTATACCGATTTTTTATGATTTCGAGTCATAGATTAAATGTACAATTTAGATTTTCTTTGTTTAATGAATTTAAGTTATAGTTAAAGAATTGACCTCCCCATCCCGTAAAAGTATGTATAATCTTAATAAGTGAAAATTACGTGAGATTTAAATGAACCGCCGTATGTTCCCTAATCACCACTACGATGATCTGCATGGACATCGAAAACAATATTATGATTGGATGAGGGACGGAATAGATAAGGATGATGGCGTGTTAACTGTGAACTCTGCTCAACTATAAAAATGTCCTCTTGACCTGAAACTGGCACACATGGTTTTGTTGTTTGTTATTATCAAACTATCAACAGTGAAATGGTTTAGGCGCCCCTATGTGAGTCACACACTACCATGGGGCCGAAAGGGTGTCCACCGGACCGGATCAGTTTTCCACCAATGGGCCGGACCGGACTGGATCATTCTAACATCTAAGATTTTTTGAAAAACTATTGTTTATTAAGAATTCGATTGTTATTTAAGATTTTGTAACTTTTAGAAAAACTCGTTGGTTAAATATTGAAATCATGATAATCCAGCTACTTGCGTCTTGCGACGTTGGTAGATATATATTCCTTCTCATTGGAACCATCATTTGAAATGATAAATTATTCAAATTTATATTAGCACCGTACTTGTAATGTTACATTTCCAAAGCCAAGCAAATTAACCAGAGATAAACTCACAAACTTGTTAACCTACAGAACTGATGTCACCTTGGCATCCCACCAAAACCTCTTCTAACAACTCCCCTCCCCACTCTCTCCGCCAACCCCTCAAATACATCGGCCGCTGCCGATTTACCCGAGTAGCTCATTTTCTCTGCAACCTCGTACAACACATCTGGCCTCCCACTCCTCGCGAAATCGGCAGAAAACTTCTCGTAGTCGAATCGTGGAGGCCTCATCCCTTTGCTCACCATTTCCTCCAAATACTTCAAAGCCAGTTCACACCTTCCATACCTCACAAGCCCTCCGATCAAAACCGTGTACGAGTTCTCATCGGGACAAATTCCCTTCTTCTCCATCTCCTCCCATACCGCACATGCCATCTCAGACTCTTTAACCCCAAACCAACTCTTCATCAACATGTTGAAAGTATGAATTGTGGGCTCAATCCCATTCTTAACCATCCTCTTATAAACCCTCGAGGCATCCTCTGGTCTCCCACTCCTAGTCATCACCTTGATCAACACATTATAAGTCTTTCCATCCGCAACACAACCATGCTCCTGCATTTCCTTCAACAATAGAGGTATCTCATGTGCCCGCTTCGAGCGTCCGAAACCCATGATTAAGCTCGTATAAGTAACAACATCAGGCTCAACCCCATTCTCACGCATTTCATGGTAACACTCGATCCCCATCTCCAATTTCCGATGCTTACACAAATCCTCGATCAAAACATTGTAAGTACAAACACCAGGCTTAGGCCCCTTAGCCTTCATGAGCTCAAACAACTTAACGGCCTCCGGCTGCCTATGGGCCCTAAGAAGCCCCTCCAACATCACATTATGCGCTACGAGGTCGGGCTTAATCCCGACCTCGACCATCTCATTCCAGACCTTACCAGCCTCCACAAGATCTTTAACCTTACACAGCCCCATAATAAGTGCAGTATAAACCCGAAGATTGGGCCCGAACCGCTCGCGCATTCTCTCGAACAGTTGACGGGCCTCTTTCCCGAGCTTCGCCTTCCCTAAGAAATTAACCAATTCGGCGAAATTCTCAACGCTCACCTCAAACCCTCTCTTCTCCATGAGCTTGAACACCGATACCGCCTTCTTCAGATCCCGCGCGGACGCGAACGCGACGATCGACAACTGGAAGGATTCAACTGTTAAAACCCCCTCTCTAGCCGCCATCTCGGAGAGAAGAGAGACCATGGTCTCGAACTGGCGGGTCCCGGCGAGAACTGAAAGCATGGCGTTGTAGGTCACAGAATCATGGGATAAACCGGACGCGGCGGTCCAGCGGAAGAAGCGGAAGGCGGGGCGGTGGGCGTGGCGGAAGCGGCGGAGGACAGTGGCGACGAGGTCGGAGGTAAGAACAATCTCCGCCTGGTCGAGGACGGCCTCCATGTTCCGATCCGACGCGAAGAGTTCGGCGACGATGGCGCAGACCCTGGAGACGTCATCGGACGGCGGGGATTTGGGGATCTGGATGGACGGTAAGGATGGGAGGGTGGAGATGGGACGGAGAGTTAGGGGCAGTGGTGGCGGAAGAGGACGTGGAGGGGGCCACGGCAGTAGAGGTGGAAGTGGACGGTGAGGAAGATGGAGACGACGAGGAGGGAGATGAGGAGGAGGACGAGGCAGGGGCAGAGGAGGACGAGGAAGGGGGAGGGTGTGGTCGGGTCGAAGGAGGAAAGGGGTTTCCGGTCGAGGGAGGACATGGTGGGGGAAGTGGAGATGCCGGAGGGTGTGGGTTCTTAGGATTGGGGGAAGAATGGGCATTACTACATTTTTCAGCATCACCGGTCTCCATTTCATCCCATGGCATTCGCTGAGGGCCTCCTTAACGGAGGCTCTTTTCGGGTCGGGGCGAAATTCGCCCCGACCTGGCTCTCCTTAATGGGGAGCGGACCCGGGTCGGGTCGCGACCTGGGTCTGCGACCCGACCCGGGTCCCGACCCAGGTCTGGCCACGTGGTCAGACCTGGTTGGTTGATTTTTTTTATTTTTTTTATATTAGTTAAATAATATGCTAATAAATATATATAATTAAAATAAATTGTAAATAAATATAATAATTAATAAAATAAATCAATTGAATTAACTATAATAATACAAAATCAATATTGAATTTAATATCAAATTTGAAATCCCCGCCAGTTGGGCAGCCGTTCGTACGAGTTCAATATGTTTCAATCCAACTTTTAAAAAAAATTACATTTTCTTGTGTTTTTGTTAAATAAATCAATTAAAGTGTATCACTTATTAATATTTGTTAATAATATAGTAAACAAAAAAATTGAAACTCAAATAAATTAAATTAACTTTAAAACAAATTAACAACCAAACACATAACATAGATTTCTACTACAAAAAGGAAATAACATGAAATTTGACTTAAACTAAACTTGACCGAAATCGATTAGCAACTAAATACATAACTAAACTAATTTAAAGATGAGGTAAAAAGAAATGATGTGGAGGAGAGAGAGTGTTGAAAGTGGGGTTGGGGTTAAGAAGAGAAAAATGGGTTGTGTTGGGTTGTGGGTTGCATAGTGTTTTTTGCTGACGTGTCAGAGAGAGAAAGCTGACGTGTCAAGATATTTGGGGTTGGGGTTAAAGATGGCCTGAGAGCTTAGGTGGATTTGAGGGGTGTTTGGTTTTAAAAGTAAATTACTGGAATTTGAATTTCATTTATCCAAAATCCGGTGTTTACTTTTGGAATTCAATTTCTGTTGTTTTTTCGTATTGTAAAAATAATATATTTTTGTTATTGATGTTTACAAATAACTAACAAGATAAACAATCAACAAGACAATTATATATTAAACAAAATAAATGGACAATTTTTTTTCTTGATTTCGAATCATACATGAATCACAAGTCGAAACCACCTAAAAGAATTTATTTTTGTTAAAATCAATTTATTTGATTTCTTGCTTGATAAAAAAATAGAAAGAAAAAAACAAACAAAGAATCAATATGAGAGCAATAAAAAAAACAAGAATTAAATATCAACAAGGAAAATCAAGATGAAAGAATCAACCAAGTTTTATACAAAAATTAAAAATACCAAGAACTAAAAATACGGGGATTAAGATGATAGCAATCAAGAAAAATCAAGATTAAAAAATCAACAAAGGATTATGACGCAAGGTCAGAGGTGGCCAGGGGGTGACGTAGGGTCAAAGGAGGTGTCATCGAAGAGGACTTGAGAGGGTGACGACGTCGCCGGAGAGAGACATCTCCTTTGGAGAAAGTGAAAGTGATGGAAAACTCTAACCTTGAAATCCTAGCCCTCCTTCCACTCCCCTCCCAAACTCCAGCGACCCTCCCTATCCGACCACCGCTCGAGAGAGCCGCCTCGCTAGGGATTTGTCTTTTCTTCATTGGAGAGCACAAATACTAGGAAAATCATGGTCAAAGAGAATTTGTTTTATTTTCCCTTAGAATCCTAATGCACAAATGAGACTTTGTTGTACAACCAAATTAGGTGTTTTTTTTAGTTTTTTTGCTGTTTTGGGATCCTTTCCAATTTTGTATTGATTTTAATTAAGAGATGATTGTATTGTTTTAAAATTAAGATATCTTAGAAAGTAAAAGTTTTTTTTATTAAAAGTCACCATAATTCTTATTTTCTCCTGGTTATACAGATACACTCATATTACTGTATAAATATTGTATTTTAGAAATACTAGATTTTCGGTGGTTAACTGAAACATGACAATTACCAGAGTTGAAACAATTTTATTCTCATATACACATTTCAAATAGTTATATTTTCAAACATCTTAACAAATTCATTCTCAAATTTCATTTATTTTTGGTTTTTATAGCATAATCTTTATAAGATTGAGAAGATGAAAAAGAAAGATATTGTGGATAAATATTGCGAAGTAAAAAAATTGACACATGACAGAGAGTGAAAATTATGATTTTTTAAAGATCACGGTTGTGGCCCTACAAAATTCAGATATGAATAATTTTTTCAAGATATTTGTAAATATAACTGTTTGAAAAGTGTAATACGAGAATATAACATTTTCGTTCCTAATTCTCTGGTTTGAGTTAACTAGCGAAAATTTAGTATTTCGAAAATACAATTTTTTATAACAATATGAATGTTTATCCGTAAAACATAAGAACATATGAATTATGATATTTTTTATATTCTAATATATCTCCATTTAAAATAATACAATAAACTATACAAAATAAGAGTGAGTACCATCACCATTAAACTAATAAACAAAAAAGCAAAACATGGGCCAATTTTTTTTAATTAATAATTTTTTTTACAAAATTAAGTTTTCTGGAAAACAAAAACCCGGATTTCGACATTGGCATGCCCGAGCCGTGATTTTTTTAAATTATTTGCAATCTGTTTTATAATTGTTTTTAAAAAAAATATTATGTTTTCTAATTTTTTTAATTTTTAATTTTTTAATTTTTTTCAGGATCAATCTCCAAATGATTTGGAGAAGAGAGCGTGTTGAAAAGTTATGTTATTTTATCTAATAAAAAACCAATTCTTTTATAACCATAATAAATTATTTACAACTAAATATTAAATAAAAACTAGTTAAAACAAAAAGGAAAGGGTGGAGTTGTCAAGCCTAAAGGAAAAAAATAAAAACAAAATTTACAATTTAAAAAATAAAAACAATTAGAAAATATATTTTAAAAAAGAGAAGATTTAAAAGACATATAAAAATGATTTAAAAAACATATAAAAATGATTTAAGAAATTATTTTAATCTTATATGAATTATTGCTAAAATCAATATATTCACTTTCTTGCATACAACTCGTATGTAATTGTTTCACCAAGTTAAATCCGCAGCACATCATCAACAATAAGTTCATGGATTCAATCAATTAGGTCATAATTTCCATTAACTTTCTAATATTAAAAGTAGAATTTTGATCCTGTTGTAAAATAACGATCAAACAAAAGGACAAGAAGTTGAGGGAGAATGGAGGAGTTGTATTTCATCTCCTTTTGTGTGTTCTCAATACATACTACAACTTCATATATATACACATAGATGTGTGTAAGTTACATAGTATACATTAAATAATGATGTAAATATAATACACATTACAACACATTTTAATAGAGGAGTTATAATAGATTGGTTGGAAGATGAACCATCTTGGAAGGTGAATCATCCACTATACACAATTTTTATAACACTTCCCCTTGGATGATCACCTTTTGGTATACGCCTTTCGATCTGCCTCGTTAAAAACATTGTCAAGTAAAACCCTGTGGGACAAAACTTGGTGAAGGAAAAAAGAGTGCAGAGCGTATAATTCTCTCTCTCATTTCAACATATATTTATACACTATGTTGGAAAATAGTGTCATGTTCATGTCTCGTTAAAAACCTTGCTATAAAAACCCAGTGAGAAAATAGTTAAGAGAAAAAGGAGTGCATGACATATGTTAACACAATTGCGCAAGCTGTCTCGTTAAAAACCTCGCCAAGTAAAACCTTGTAGGACAAAAACTTGAAAAAGGAAAAAGAGAGTACAGTTATAGGCCTTCTAGGTATTATCCTCCAGGGATAATTGTTCTGTTGGGATGATGATTAGAAATCTACTCCACCTGATACGTAGTTCACCAACTTGCATAAACATTGCAACGTCTCCACAATAACACAAAATAATTTGTGATTTTTTATTGTTGTGGATTAGACATATATGAATCATCACCGAACAAAATATTTATCTCATGAATATAGTAAGTAAATATTGATAATTTCATGTGAACTTTCTTTGTATAATATATCTTTATATAATTGAATCATTGTAACAATTCTCTTCTGGAGAATGTCCGAACTGCATATCGGAAAATAATTGATTGTTCTCTAGTCATTTATTTCAAAATTTATCATTCGAATATTTCACGGGTACGTGTTTAATCTCTTCAGGAGTTCCTTTTAATATCATTATTCAAGATGATATGCATATTCTCTTTGTTTGTTCATATGGTGATTATAATGCATCTCTTCATTATAATTTTTCTTGGGCAATTTTAGTCCTTCAGGGATTTATTTATATAAATACCAAATGACTTATACAAATTTGCAGTCACAACATATCTCATATGTTTATATATATTTATGTCATACTGATCAAGTAACATAACGTAATATTATACATTTCGAGAGAATAAATAACATCGTAATGTTGGGTCCTGTGAAAAACCCTTGTGTCACTACTCGCTTTATAGTGTACCACCATGTTGTAATGTGATTTCTATTCACATTCTTCAGAAATCAGGACTACAGGTCCAATAAGCGAGTCTAGTTCTATATTATTTGTCTTCTTTTGTTCATTTCAAATACGAATGCTTCTCGCATTCTTATAATACTATAGATTCTGGATCAAGATTTTCTATTGAATTAACATGCTCTAAGAAGGCGAATTTGTCGTCGACGATAACCTTTTAATGCTTCTCTCGTATCAGCATAGTTGATTGCAACTTTTATAACAATCAAATCCTTGTTGTTTCCCAAAATGTTAGGATCTGACCGTTATGTATTCCCGAAATTGTTACATTTGCTAGCAGCTGCTTTTATTTTACCGGGTTTATATTCTTCAGGAATAACCTCTTCAGGAGGTGTAATGAGTGACTAAGTTTTATTTTCATTTCCACAAATAATATATGTTATAGTCCACGCTTCTGGCATTGATTGAGCTCAAATATTTTTTATCATGTGAAAATCTTCACTTTATATTATATTATGCGCTTTATGTCTAGTAATACAAGACATAGTCACTCTTTTGTGATCAATGAAAATGTATGGCATTTACTTTTACTTGCTAGATATTGCAAGTTAATGATTTTATGAACTTCAGGTTCAATGATACTTGTACGTATATTCTCTAATGAACTTCATGTTCAATATAATACATTTTCTTGACATTCTTTAAGCTTATGGCTTTCTCCCCCTAATGTCAAAAAATATGTGTCTCTATATATAAAATTGTTGGACTAGACAATAAAATACGTCGCCATTCAAGGGCTTCAAGTATTTTAATATTATCAGAAATATGAATCATACTGAAATGTCCAATTTAATTTGAGACCACTAAATTTTGGAGGTGGTAAACTATTAATCGCAGTTGATAAACATTTCATTCAATATTGTACAAGTAAAATATGGGAACATTCATAACATGATGTACATAACAAAAAAATATGAATAATATCAACATGTATGCATATTAATGTATAATGTATAAATTTTAAGATCTCATAATGATTCATATTCAGAGATATTTTATAAATCGATGCTTAATTTGTAACGTGTGCTTCGGGCACATGATCCAAAATACGATGACACATATTGTGATTTTGCAATATCTTATTCTTATGACTTTCAATCACAAGTTATCTCATCTTACGGAAAGATAGACCTCGTAGATACCTACTTAGTTGAAGAGCCTTCTCATTCTTCAGTGGATGATCATATGAAATTTCAGAAGCATTTGTCATCATATATGTCCTCATTGACCCAATCGGTCATACCATATGTTATTAGAATCAATATTCATTTGATTCATGAGTGCAAGTCTTTTGACCAAGCCACTACGTGTGCAATGACACATTGTTCAAAAGTCAGGTAATTTTCTTGATAGCATTTTTCCTACCTGACATGATTGTAGGAATATAAAATATTTTTCTTTACTTCAATTGTAGTCTCAATACAAGTCATTCTTGCGATTTGAAACTTAATAAGTTTCTTGAGACATAATTTATAAAATGCATCATTTAACGCCAAGATAATTCATCATGTAATAGTAGATATGACTCTTCAGGAGCTTTCTACTAAATTTGTACGACCTTGTACAGTAGTGGTTTCGGTTTTTCTCATTATTAAATTAGAGAATACTTATCTCTTAATATAGTGTGCATGACAACACTATACATGATGCATAATTCATCTTTCCTGATCTTAAATCAAATAGGAGATCGAAGAGTATCCATATTCTTCATTTCAAGCCGAATAAAATATTTATTGTAGATAAATTATTTATGCAACTATTACAAAATAAATGATAAGGTTCTTCCAATGACAAAATATAAAATAAGAACCATGCATTCAATTAATTTCAACGTAACTTGGTATAAATCTTTTAGATAGAAATTATGCATACTAACATATCACCATATGCATGTGTACTTTGCCATTTTAAGACGATAATGCAAATATTATCTTTGTTATTGATCCTTAAAAATACATTATAATGATATGCAAAAATAGTCATCACAAACATATAAAAAATGTTGAATATCGATATGTTAGCAACATATACATGTGTATTATTAATATCTAAAAAGAATCTCATCGTAAGTGAATAACAATCACAAGTATGAAAATATATTGGACTAACGAGAGCGCTGACCAATATAAAATATATAGTTTCTGTGGGATCGTGTGGGTTATGGGTCTACTAATTACTATTAATCTAATCACCTACTCGTTTTATCAATAGAGTTACATGCAGCGGAATTTAAACAATTAAACGAGCAAGTAAGAAAGTAATGCAAACCACAAGAAGACACGTCGGTTTTATAGAGGTTCAGCCGCGCCTACGTCCTCTCTTACAAGCACCTCTCGAATCTCCGTTCGAGCTCCTCTTGCGTCTTCACTATGCCTCCCCGTTCCGGGCCGGGAGCAACGCCTTTTACAAGTCTTCAAGCTCGCGAACAACCCTCGCCGAGCTTGACACCACCTCTCACAATCCGAGAGGAACACTTCAGGCTTTCACCGAAATCCTTGCTTCTTGTCTTGGGCTTTCACCAAGACCCTTGCTCACTTTACAACAAAGGTAACCTTGAGTGGAACTCACTCTCTAGTTGAGCACAACAATTGCTAGTATGATGATTGATGAAGAATGTGAAAATTAGGCTTTGGATGACTAATTTGGAGCTTTGAGGTTGTGGAAAATCTCACTATAAGTTTGACACTTTGGAGTTGTGAAATCTTGTGGAAAACTAAGTGTGAACCTCTATTTATAAGCTCCTAAAGATTTCTAGCCGTTTGGACAAGATTTGATTGGGATTTGTGCAAAGCACACAAAACAGAAAATCAGATTCAGAAATCTGTCCAGAAACGGTCGACCGAACCCTTGAGTAAGTTAATGGATCGGTTGACCGAACAAAGGTACTGGTCGACCTAATCACTTAAGTTCTATAAGTCAGCGGTCGACCGAACAGGTACCGGTCGACCGAACTTCTGGGTTCGGTAGAAGGAAAACTCGATCAGTTGAACTAAACTTGTGTCGACCGATAGCAGGTAGATTTTCCCTAATGGAACGGTCGACCGGACAAGGTATTTTGTCCGAACGGTTCAAAAGTATTTGGGGGTGTATTAAGAGAAAAATGTGTATACGACCGTTGTATAATACGACAAGGATAACGGTCGCATTTTTACCAGAAATAGCAAACGACTCGGTCGACCGAACAGGTCTGGGTAAACGGTTAACAAAAGTGTGATCGGTTGAACTGATTGGTCTGGTATAACAAATATTGTGTATAACCGGTCGACCGAATGGTGAGCGGTCGACCGAACTCAGGCAGACTGACGACCAATGTTTTTAGGTGTTTAGATGATTTAATGGAGTCCAAAAGATATGATATTTTGTGTGTGACTCCTACAAAGAACCTAGTGTGTGAATGCATGCATATTAGCTTAAGTTATGTTCAATTCACATAAGTTCCTAATACTCAAAGAAAGGTAAAATTACATGTCTTCAATCCTAGCTTGATTACATGTCTTGACTTGATTTTTCTTCTTTCTTGAGTCTTGATCACCTGTATATGTTAGCACAATACAACATGTATACCATTATACTACATGTGCTAATCTACATGTCCTAATTAA
Source organism: Triglochin maritima (assembly GCA_963682175.1). Lineage (NCBI taxonomy): Eukaryota > Viridiplantae > Streptophyta > Magnoliopsida > Alismatales > Juncaginaceae > Triglochin > Triglochin maritima. Next base: position 3,431,428 of record OY821775.1, read on the forward strand.
GATTAGGTTGAAATACATCATCAAAATACGGATTAAGGCCAAAAAACCAACAATTTCAATATAAATGACAAATAAATCAAAGCTTAAACAAAATATTTGTATCATTGTATATAATACCCATTTGTCATATTGGTATTCCATCATATAATCATGTACATCTACTAGATAAAGTATATGTTACTTATCAAATAAAACACACAGAACTACAAATAAACCCATTTTGATCGTGGAATTTATATACCATAAGGACATTAATTATTTTGTCATTTATCCCATCCACATTCACATCCATAATCATGGTCACAAAATGATTATATAGATTTTTGTAAGATTTTTCACGCTCTCATACATTCACTTCAGAGAATGGAGCAAGTCAATTACTTGTTAATTTTTGGACTCCGTGCTACTACTAGAGTATCAGATCATTAATTTGTGAAATGGATATAAGATTTTCTTATCTCAACTCTCTATGGTCTTCTGGACACGCATAACGCTAGATTTAGGGAATGAGTTTGATGAGTTTACGAGACTTTGGCATTTGCACACCCTTTTGACGCTCATAAGAATCCTTCAATGATTGATATACATTTTCATACTTTTCTTCACATGAATATACAATCTTGATCAGGAATTCTCTAGTGAGCCCATGACTTAATTTTTCTAAATTAAGCCCCCACAATATCCACCACTCGTTTCAAATTGTAAGGTAGATTAAGATAAAAACGGTTATGCTAATGAATGGTGAGATTAACTGTAAATAATATCCAATGGTGAGATTGTAGGGGGCTTAAACTAAATTTGATGAGCCCTGGGCTCACTAGAGCTTGACCCCAATCTTGATATCATTATATATTTGCACATCATGAAGATTACAGTTTTTGCCATCGGGCCTGAAGTGTTTCTTTTTCAATGATAACATGACATATGGTAAATTATTATTTTTATAATATGAAAATCCAAATTTTGTTGCAATATACCACATTATATTATATATATAATTGCATAAATAAATCACATGTGCCGGAAAGAATAACCATAATATTTCAAGATGTGATGCAACAAAATAACATCGAAATTTTATGTGACATAATATTATAACTTAACGGGATGCATCAAATATTAGATTTGCAAAAATGCATCAAATATGATTGAAACTAGTGTTTCATCACAAGAATAATATGATATAATATCCAAGCATTTTTCGTTTCTTTTCGGTGCACAAGTTAAAAGCAATAATAACATGTAGAGTTTTATAAGAAAAAATATATACCATTTGCATGTTTTGATTATTCCAAAAAGATATCTAACTATGTCAAGCAATATATATATTTTCATTTGTATTCTCAAGAGCATCAAGTTGGATTTTAACATCCAAAATGCGACAAGTAAAATTTTTGTTCATTTATCAAAAGACGTATATTTAACATTCTTCAACAATCAAGATGATCAGTATCATATAAAAGATTACACAAAATAAAATATATAAAAAGAAACGTTTATAGTTTCTAGCAAAACAACATGCATTAGATATGACATATGCACACAAAAATTATGTCATTATCATTGGAATGTTAAGTCATCTAGTGATATTCCAAATATATGATCAACTTTTGCAAAACAAAATGCTTATAAACCTCGATTAATACATATTTATCAAATAACGTACTCATATGCATCTATAAATGTTATGTGCATGATTTAAATTTTACTACCATACTAAAATAAAAGTTAATAGTCCGCCATCTAAGAATATATATACAAAACATAATATTTCAAACCAATATTTTGTAATAGAAATTTGTAAACATACATCACATTTAAGAATATAATATGAGTATAATTCTACATATACCATCACATTTAAGAATATAATATGAGCATATTCAACAAGTAAATAGATTAATAATATTATAAATTGTAAAAGACTACCTGAAGATGAATACAACCTTATGTTGTAAACTACCTTAATCAAATAACAAACAACTAGTGTTTGAGTTGATCACATCGAGCGAAGTCGTGCTGATAACGTGTTGTAAAATAACGATCAAACAAAATGACAAGAAGTTGATGGAGAATGGAGGAGTTGTATTTCATCTCCTTTTGTGTGTTCTCAATACATACTACAACTTCATATATATACACATAGATGTGTGTAAGTTACATAGTCTACATTAAATAATGATGTAAATATAATACACATTACAACACATGTTAATAGAGGGGTTATAATAGATTGGTTGGAAGATGAACCATCTTGGAAGGTGAATCATCCACTATACACAATTTTCATAACAGATCCAAGATATTATCATATTTGCTGCCCGAAAAACATTAACAAATTCTAATATGATTAATGCTATAAATTTTAGTGATATTGTGCATGACTAATGGAAATTTACAACAATGGAAACTGGAGAAAATTATTAAGAAAACATACTAAAGTACGAGAAAAGTAGGAATATAAAATGAAGTGGAGAAAAATGGTACGAAACAAACAAAGTGATTAAATCTAGTGCGATAGAAGATTTTGGATTTTCTGGTACGAGGTTTGATCATACGTGATTGACTAGCATTTCTTACGATTGATGACATGTCTACGTGGGCAAAAGCTAATTACTTTTAAAGAAAGATGAATGCAAAACATGATATATTATACATCACACTCAACATAGAACCAACCAATTACGATTTGAAACCAAATTGAGGGTATATTTTCGATAAATTCAATACTTAGGCTACTACGAATTGGTTGAGAAGAATTACCAACAAATTGTATACAAAATGAGCCTGATTAGAAATTTGTTACAAAATAATGAGTCAACCTAGGATTAGTAGATCCGTTGATATTTCGAGGGTGTATGAGGAGACAGAGAGAATTCAATTTTACACTTCAAACTTTATCCTGTGAAATAAAGCGAACAATTTGCATAGATACATCACAACAATTTTTCAAGTTCCTGGTCTTTTAAAGAAAGTTTAAGAATATCAATTTCCAAATTTTAGATACGATTAGGGAAAAATAAAAGAATTCATGAATTTTAGCGGCAGTGGAGACGAAATCTTAGCCGTTGGTTGTAGAGAATTTGGAATTGTCCCTCACTCAACCAATCCGAGAAAAGGATCCACTAAATTCTCCTCCACAGCCCAAAGCCAACCCCATCGGAACACAAACCTTACGATTGCTTGGTCTGTTCTCGACTCGGTAAGTTCCGTTCGATCCACGCAGAAACTAGTTTTTTTCCTTCCACTCTCGTCTTCGATTTGTGGTATGTTTTTGGAGTTTTGGGATTTGATTTTTTGTTTGAATCGCGTTTTGTTGATTCGGATTGCTTGGATTTGTTGTGAATCGCGCAAAAGGTTCATTTTTTGAATAAGTTTCGACATTTTGATCATCAAAGGCTACATCTTTGTTGTTTTGGATTGGATTTTGGAAATTTAGGATTTGGGTTCTGTTGTTGAAGTGAATTCTGGAATCGTGGGATCTGGGGTCTATTTTGATCATTGAGATGTTTGGATTTGATGGGTTGATTTTTTTTTCTCTCTCGAGACGGGTGAAGATGTTATCTATTTTTTGGAGAAAGTTCACATGTTTATCAGTTTATGTTGATACTGCATGTTTTGGAGGATGAAAATGTTGTGAAAATTAATGATAAAATGAGGTTTGAAATTTGAGTTTTGGGGTCACTATCACAGTTTCTACAGTGTAATTGAAAAGTTCTTTTGTTTTGATTGAATTTTGAACCTATAGGAATTGGATTGTCCTTTAACTCGGTTTTGGTATGTATGGATGCTAAATCTGAGGAAAATGGTGCTAAGTTAATGATGATCATCAGGTTTTATTAGTGTCCACATTGAATTGGATTCTCGGTCTTTCTTAGCTACCAATCAGATTAGTCTGATTGAGCTAATGGTTTCTCTTTAATGATTTCTGCAGGTTCAAATTTCTGTTAGTGTTTGTGTTGTTCCGTTCATATTATCAAAGACATTTCTTTCTTTACTTGCAGAAGAATATGGACAAGTTCAATGCTCCAGCACGCCTCATGATCGTCTCTGATCTTGACTTCACCATGGTAGAATTCACCCAAAAGTTTCTGTAAAAACTTTGTATATTACTTTATCACTTTTAGGGCCTTGTAACATATATACATTTTCCACTTTCATGCTTGTAGGTTGATCATCATGATCCAGAAAACAAATCGCTTCTCCGTTTCAATGCATTGTGGGAGTCCAATTACCGACATGACTCCATTCTGGTCTTCTCGACTGGTAGGTCACCCATCCTTTACAAAAAGCTGAGAGAAGAGAAACCTTTGCTTACTCCTGACATTACAATCACGTCGGTTGGTACCGAAATAACATATGGTGACACAATGGTTCCTGACCTTGGATGGGAAGAGGCTCTGAACGAGAAATGGGACAAGGGAATTGTCATGGAGGAGACATCAAAGTTTCCGCAACTTACACCTCAGGTTCTTTTATGACAAGTTTCTTGCTTGTTATGACTCTTATTATTACTATTTCACAATATTCATTTCCTATGTCATTACTTGATGCAAGCAAACTATTATTTGATATAATTGTAGGCAGAAACAGAACAAAGGCCACACAAAGTTAGCTTTTACGTGAAAAAGGAGGATGCCGAGGAGGTAATGAAGTCTCTTTCGGAACGCCTGGAGAAACGTGGGGTAAATATTCTTATCTTTGTTTGGTTTTCATATGCTAGGGTTGAAGATTTTTCTTAAACTTCTTTCTTTACTGATTTTTCACACATCAGAGTGACTGTTGCTAATTCATTAGATCTCCGTGTACAGCTAGACGTAAAATTAATTTACAGTGGAGGTCAAGATATTGACGTATTACCCCAAGGTGCTGGCAAAGGGCAAGCTTTGGCCTATCTCCTTAAGAAGTTTAAATCCGAAGGGAAACTACCAAAAAATACTCTAGTTTGTGGAGATTCAGGCAACGATGCCGAACTGTTTAGCATTCCTGATGTTTATGGTGTCATGGTTAGTAATTACTACAAATAAGCCATGTAGTGATTGAAGCTTTTATATAATCATATAGGTGACATTTTTTGTATATCTGCTTACCTCAGGTCAGCAATGCTCAAGAGGAGTTATTGAAGTGGTATGCAGAAAATGCCAAGGGCAATCCTAAGGTGATTCATGCAACTGAAAGGTGTGCTGGTGGTATAATCCAGGCTATTGGTCATTTTGGCCTTGGTCCTTCTTCAGAAGATGGTGCTTCAAAGGTGTGATAGCATGTTTATTGATTTTGATTAGCTTGGTTTAGTTTCATCATTTCATTTATGCATTGAACTTTATTTTCAAAGTGTTCGTTTTCTTCTGCATGGTAAACTGTGTAATACAATCACAATTAAGTGAACTTCCTTGCTCTTTTATCAGGTTGTTCAAATCATTGAAAAAGTTAGATGTGTAGAAGTGTTCACCATGCAACCCACTTTCACCTTTTTCATGTGAATGATACTGCTTAAAGTGTATTTTTTTAAACTCATTTTGCTTGTCATATCAGCCTAACTAACTTATGCTGTTACATTTTTAGCAATTTTTTAACTTGATTTGTGCCTTCGGGTTATCTTTGAGCTTTTATCTCCTTTTACGTGATCGATCCAGACTCATAATTCATATCCAGATCCTCCAATCTCCATCACTTGACTGACCTATGCATCCTTGTCATCAACTTTTATTTGTTTTCCCTGAAATTAGTGCATTAAAATTATTCTTTTCCCTTGGTTGACCGTTACCTTTGGTGGTTAGATCACAATTTAATGAAATATGTGCTTCTCTTCTTTTATATTGTATTTGTTTTATGTTTTCTTTGATGGTTACTTTTGTATAGGTTGTCACAATTTGCATGCTAAATGATGTTAACTTGTGATTAGAGTGTTCTACTGTTAATTTATAATCTTTAATTCTGTTATGACTTGCAAACTTACCAGGATTTGTAATCTTGCTACCACTGTAACGTCCCGAAACAGCGGAAGAAAATTTTCAAAATTAAACATACAACATACGACCGTCAACGGTCAACACGGGCACGTTACTAGAAAAGTCAACATAATAATATATAAAATATCTCCACGTGGAAGTCATAATACAGAGTTGTCAAAAGAGTGATTACAACTAATACATAACTACTACATAACTACTGTAATCATTACCTCTACAAAAAGATCGGAAGAACAGGACCCGATCCCGGAGGCACTCCCCTCGGTCACCACCAACCTAAGACTGCCTGCTACCTGAAAATGCAACATAAAATCTGCCTGAGTTCCCGAAAGGAACCCCGTATGCCAACATCTCCTATATATACAGAAAAACAGATGAAAATGCCAAGAATGCTCATGCAATGCAATCCGCCTCGGGCCCCATACATGCCCCAACCGCTGCGGACCATCTCCCAGCCGCGCCAGGGGCATGGGAAACATCCCCCACCCTGCCAATCCAGGCCCACACGAGGGGGGTCGCCGCACTCATCTCCCAGCCGCACACAGGGGCAAAAGGGAGGCATCCCCCCTGCCAATCCAGGCCCACACGAGGAGGTCTCGGCTTTCCTCCACAGGGAAAGTGCATCTCCTTCCCCCACCAGGGAAGAAGGCATCTACCACCCACACAGGCATGGCAGGCATCCCTCTGCCGCACCGGCATCTACGAGGGGTCCAACAGAAAAATACGCTCTCGTCGTAGGTGAAATCCGTAGCTCCGAGGTCCGGTGATCGACCGTGGGCTCGGCAGCCGGTAGTCGCCTCTGCTCGACGTCACGTATGTGGATAAATCCACCAAGGGAAGATAATTCGACCCACCAGTCGAACAAGGTTAAATCTAGCGGTCGACCGTTTGGAAGGTCTACGCTATACGTTTTATATACATATATATCCTGTCGGTCGAACCAGGGTCCGTTCAACCGATAAGGAAAACTGCATGAATCCTGCCCACTGCATTCGGTCGACCGAAACTCTTTTGGTCAACCGGATCAACATGCACTTCACTACAGGAAAACTGCACGCGGTCGGTCGACCGGATCCAGAGCGGTCGACCGTTTAGATGGTCAACGCTCTTGACCGACTTTGTGCAGTTCGGTCGACCGAGACACACACTCGGTCGGCCGAAGGTCTGTCTACCCTATCTACTGGGATCGGTCGACCGAACAACCACCGGTCGACCGGACTAATATAACCCTTATAAAATATTCTCGCTAAAATTTGGCATAAACGGTCGACCGTCACACAGACGTCGTTCGACCGTTTTCGGGCAGTAAGCAAATGTATACTAAACTCGGTCGACCAAGACCACTACCGGTCGACCGAAACATGCATTTTCCCTCTGGACAGGCATCATCTAGACGTTGTTCGGTCGACCGAACACTCAATCGGTCGACCGAACAGAGCGTCTTCAACCTCTGTCCAGTCGGGTTTCTCGCCGGGAAACGGCACCAACGCCGCCCCCTACACTCCCACACATCTTGGGGAGTTACTATGAAGACTTGGCATACCTTTCACCGCGAAGAAACCGCGTCCCGCGAGCTCCTCCTCCTCCGGCGTCGAAACTCGCTTCTTCTCCTTCGCGCGCGCCTCCACCACGTCGCCGGGTCTCCTCCTCCTCCTCTGGTCGCCGGAACACCAAGGGAAAGTGGTGAGTTGGGTGGAAATGAAATGGGGAAGGAAAAGAGAAGAGAGGGTTGGGTTTGGGTTTAAATAACAAAACCTACACCTACCCTTACTTCTCCACCATACCCACCATACCCCAACCACTCTACCCCACTCCTCCCATTCTCTCACGTCCCACGTTCTCACGTCCTTACAATCCACCCTCCTTAAAAGGATTTCGCCCCGAAATCAGAAGGGTAACTCACCGAAAAGCTCTGGGCCCACTAACTGTCTCTCGCCTACGTCACTCCAGCATACTGGTGATCTGCACGACCTCCCGTACAATGCCTCATACGGCGCCATCCCAATACTAGCATGGTAGCTGTTGTTGTAGGCGAACTCGATCAGAGGTAGATGCTCATCCCAGTGTCCAGCCCAGTCCAGTGTGCAAGCCCTCAGCATATCCTCCAAGGTCTGAATAGTCCTCTCTGACTGACCATCTGTCTGTGGGTGGAAAGCTGTACTGAACCTCAGACGCGTCCCCAGTGCCTGCTGCAGACTCCCCCAAAATCTGGATGTGAACCTCGGATCTCTGTCAGAGATGATGCTCACCGGTACTCCGTGCAATCTGACGATCTCCTCCACATACAGCTTCGCCAGACTCTCCAAAGGCAAGGTGGTCCTAATGGCCAAAAAGTGTGCCGACTTGGTCAGTCTATCAACTATCACCCAAATCGCGTCATGAAACCGCCTCGTCTTTGGTAGCCCCGTAACGAAGTCCATCGTCACGTGCTCCCACTTCCACTCTGGAAGCTCGATACTCTGCATAGGCCCAGCTGGCCTCTGGTGCTCAATCTTCACCTGCTGACAGACCAAACACCGGCTCACGAACTCTGCAATGTCCCTCTTCATGCCTCTCCACCAGAAATTCCGCTGCAGGTCCTTATACATCTTCGTGCTCCCTGGATGGATGGTGTACTTCGCTCGGTGTGCCTCCTCCATGATGTCATCTCTCATCCGCTCAACCCTCGGCACCCAAATCCGCCCTCTGAATCTCAGACCACCATCAACCCCAACACTGAAATCTGACCCCTCTCTGGCAGCCAACTCCAACAGACTGGTCAGCTCATCATCCTCCCTCTGCGCCTGCACTACCAGTGAGACTGTCTATGGCTCCACCCGCAACCCAACTAACACTGCTCCCCCAGAGTCTCCAGTGAACGGCCTCCACTCTGCCAGTGACTCAAGCAGTCTCCACTCCTGAATGCATAACCCTGCAACTGATACCTCCACTCTCCTACTCAAGGCATCTGCCACTGCATTTGCCTTCCCCGGGTGGTAGGAGATGGTGAAATCGTAGTCCTTAATGAACTCCAACCAACGGCGCTGTCTCATATTCAACTCCTTCTGGGAGAAGAGGTACTTCAAACTCTGGTGATCGGTGAATACCTCGAACTGCTCGCCATACAGATAGTGTCTCCAGGTCTTCAGCGCGCGCACAACGGCTGCCAACTCCAAGTCATGCGTCGGGTAATTCTTCTCATGAGTCTTCAGCTGTCTCGACGCATATGCAATCACTCTCCCGTGCTGCATCAACACGCAACCCAGACCAACGCCAGACGCATCACTGTAGACCACAAAACCTCCTGTGCCGCTCGGCAGCGTCAAAACTGGAGCTGTCGTCAGTCGTCTCTTCAGCTCCTGAAAGCTGTCCTCGCACTTCTGGGACCAAACAAAAGTGACTCCCTTCTGCGTCAGGGCAGTCAAAGGTGCAGCTAACCTCGAGAAGTCTTTGATGAAGCGACGGTAGTAACCCGTCAATCCAACAAAGCTCCTGATCTCCGTCACGCTCGTAGGGGCTCTCCACTCAGTCACTGCCTCTACCTTCGCCGGATCCACCGAAATCCCCTCTGCAGAAACGATGTGACCCAGAAATGCGACTCTGTCCAACCAGAATTCGCACTTCGAGAACTTAGCATACAACCTCTGGTCTCTCAAAATGCTAAGTACAATCCGCAGGTGCTCTCTGTGCTGCTCCACATCGGGTGAGTAAATCAGGATATCATCCACAAAGACCACGACACAACTATCCAAGTACTGCCTGAACGTCCGGTTCATCAGATCCATGAAAGCCGCCGGAGCGTTCGTCAACCCAAAAGGCATCACCAAAAACTCATAGTGCCCATATCTGGTCCTGAATGCTGTCTTCTGGACATCCTCCTCTCGGATCCTCAGCTGATGGTATCATGAGCGTAGGTCTATCATAGAGAAGACCTTCGCTGACTGCAACTGATCGAACAGGTCCTCAATCCTAGGTAGGGGATACCTATTCTTGATGGTGACCTTGTTCAGCATCCTATAGTCAATGCACATCCGCAAAGACCCGTCCTTCTTCTTCACAAACAGCACTGGCGCGCCCCAAGGTGAAACACTCGGTCTGATGAAACCAGCCTCCATCAGCTCCTGTAGCTGCTTCTTCAACTCTGCCAACTCTGCGGGCGCCATCCTATACGGGGCCTTCGACTGCGGTGAGGTGTCTGCTGCCAGCTCAATGCAAAACTCCATCTCTCGCGGAGGTGGCAATCCTGGAATATCATCTGGAAACACCTCTGTAAACTCCCGTACCACATCTATCTCGTCCAGCCTCGGAGACTCAGCCTCTGGAACAACCAGCGTCGCCAGAAACGCTCTGCAACCCTGCTGCATCAACTTCTGAGCCCTCAAAGCTGACACCACAATGCGGCCTCCTCTGTTCCTGACTCCTCTAATCATGATATCAGGCAACCCCAACCTCGGAATCAAAACCTTCCTCTCACGGCAAAGGACACGCACGTCATGCCGGGACAGCCAGTCCATCCCAAGAATAACGTCGAAATCCTCCATCGGTAGCAAGACCAGATCTGCCGGAAAATCTTGGTCTCCCGAACCAATCGTGGCGCCGGGGATGAAGCTCCCCACAGTGCCCACCAGACCCAGGGGTGTGCTGACTTCCAAAGTGGCAGCCAACATCGCAAGGGTACAGCCCAACACTCCCGCAAATCGCTCCGAGATGAACGAGTGTGTCGCGCCACAGTCAAAAAGCACTCTAGCCTCTAAACCTGCCACAAGAAGTGTACCTTCCACGACGGTGCTGGCGTCCCTCGCCTCCTCTGCCTGGACAGTGAAGACTCGTCCAGTGCGCTGACCCTGCTGCGGTGCTGCAGGTCTCCTAGCTCCGCCGCCACTGACACTCGGAAGTCCCGGAGGTCTGCTCGGTCCAGCGCCCTTGCTAGGGCAGTTCCTGAGGATGTGGCCCTGCTGACCACAACCATGACAAGTAATCGACCCAAAGCAGCGCCCAGTGTGCACTCTGCCACAGCTCCTGCACGCCTCTGGCTGCGGCGCCCCTGCTGCCTCGATCCGGGGCCTCTTGCCCGACTTCCCCGAACTCTGCCGTCCTGGCCTCCCTGAGGATCTCCCTACCGACCTCCTATCATCCTGATAATTCTCCCGGTAGTCCCTCTCCATGATAGTGGCGCTCCTCACTGCGTCCGCCAAGGTGCGTGGCATGCTCGACAACACTCGGGTCCTCAGATGCTTCCGGAGTCCCCCGACAAACTTCATCGACCTCTGCGCCTGAGTGACGAAAATCTCCGGACAGTAACGCTCAAGGGCGTTAAACTTCCCAATGTACTCCTCCAGGGTCATGCTCCTCTGCTCCAGAGCCAGGAACTCCTCTCTCTTCCTGTCTCGCACGTGCTCCGGGAAGTACTGCTCGTTGAACTCCTCAACGAACTCCTCCCACGACACATCCTCACGACCAGTGAAAACAACAGCAGCAGTCGACCTCCACCAGTTCGCTGCCGCTCCTCTCAGCACGTAGGTGGCCAGATCCACCTTCTTCTCCGGAGTGCAGTCGATAGCCCTGAAGATCGTCTGCATAGTGAAGATCCACTCCTCAGCTGCCTCTGCATCCACCTGCCCAGTGAAAGTCGGTGGGTGCTGCCTCATGAACCGGTCGTGCATCGCACCGGCCCCCGCCTGCGCACTCTGCGCTGCCTGGCGCTCCAACATCCCGCTCAACCGCTCCACGGTATCGAACAGGACTCTGCGCTCTGCCTCCCGGGCCTCCTCTCTCTCAGTCTCACTCGAATCGCGAGTCTCGACCGCAGGCACAACCCGTCTCGGAGGCATCGCTCTACAGAACAAAGAACTCACGTCAGAATGATTATGAATGCATGCCATGGACCTCTAGACTCTAATCCTAACTCGATGGTGGTTTCTTTGGGAAAGTACGCCGAAATCAAGGCACTGATACCAAGTTGTAACGTCCCGAAACAGCGGAAGAAAATTTTCAAAATTAAACATACAACATACGACCGTCAACGGTCAACACGGGCACGTTACTAGAAAAGTCAACATAATAATATATAAAATATCTCCACGTGGAAGTCATAATACAGAGTTGTCAAAAGAGTGATTACAACTAATACATAACTACTACATAACTACTGTAATCATTACCTCTACAAAAAGATCGGAAGAACAGGACCCGATCCCGGAGGCACTCCCCTCGGTCACCACCAACCTAAGACTGCCTGCTACCTGAAAATGCAACATAAAATCTGCCTGAGTTCCCGAAAGGAACCCCGTATGCCAACATCTCCTATATATACAGAAAAACAGATGAAAATGCCAAGAATGCTCATGCAATGCAATCCGCCTCGGGCCCCATACATGCCCCAACCGCTGCGGACCATCTCCCAGCCGCGCCAGGGGCATGGGAAACATCCCCCACCCTGCCAATCCAGGCCCACACGAGGGGGGTCGCCGCACTCATCTCCCAGCCGCACACAGGGGCAAAAGGGAGGCATCCCCCCCTGCCAATCCAGGCCCACACGAGGAGGTCTCGGCTTTCCTCCACAGGGAAAGTGCATCTCCTTCCCCCACCAGGGAAGAAGGCATCTACCACCCACACAGGCATGGCAGGCATCCCTCTGCCGCACCGGCATCTACGAGGGGTCCAACAGAAAAATACGCTCTCGTCGTAGGTGAAATCCGTAGCTCCGAGGTCCGGTGATCGACCGTGGGCTCGGCAGCCGGTAGTCGCCTCTGCTCGACGTCACGTATGTGGATAAATCCACCAAGGGAAGATAATTCTACCCACCAGTCGAACAAGGTTAAATCTAGCGGTCGACCGTTTGGAAGGTCTACGCTATACGTTTTATATACATATATATCCTGTCGGTCGAACCAGGGTCCGTTCAACCGATAAGGAAAACTGCATGAATCCTGCCCACTGCATTCGGTCGACCGAAACTCTTTTGGTCAACCGGATCAACATGCACTTCACTACAGGAAAACTGCACGCGGTCGGTCGACCGGATCCAGAGTGGTCGACCGTTTAGATGGTCAACGCTCTTGACCGACTTTGTGCAGCTCGGTCGACCGAGACACACACTCGGTCGGCCGAAGGTCTGTCTACCCTATCTACTGGGATCGGTCGACCGAACAACCACCGGTCGACCGGACTAATATAACCCTTATAAAATATTCTCGCTAAAATTTGGCATAAACGGTCGACCGTCACACAGACGTCGTTCGACCGTTTTCGGGCAGTAAGCAAATGTATACTAAACTCGGTCGACCAAGACCACTACCGGTCGACCGAAACATGCATTTTCCCTCTGGACAGGCATCATCTAGACGATGTTCGGTCGACCGAACACTCAATCGGTCGACCGAACAGAGCGTCTTCAACCTCTGTCCAGTCGGGTTTCTCGCCGGGAAACGGCACCAACGCCGCCCCCTACACTCCCACACATCTTGGGGAGTTACTATGAAGACTTGGCATACCTTTCACCGCGAAGAAACCGCGTCCCGCGAGCTCCTCCTCCTCCGGCGTCGAAACTCGCTTCTTCTCCTTCGCGCGCGCCTCCACCACGTCGCCGGGTCTCCTCCTCCTCCTCTGGTCGCCGGAACACCAAGGGAAAGTGGTGAGTTGGGTGGAAATGAAATGGGGAAGGAAAAGAGAAGAGAGGGTTGGGTTTGGGTTTAAATAACAAAACCTACACCTACCCTTACTTCTCCACCATACCCCAACCACTCTACCCCACTCCTCCCACTCTCTCACGTCCCACGTTCTCACGTCCTTACAACCACAATTACAACACATATTCTACAAAGTTCTTTTGTCCTTGAGGAAACAACATCAAATCAAATTTGAACAAAATATCAACTTACTCAAAAAAATAATCTTACACATTGTAGATGTTTCATATAGATCGAGGAATCCATCAGTAATGTGAATCTTAGTATGTCCATTATATTTGGTCTCTCTGAATTACTGATTAATCATTAATGATTTAGCCCGTATTTATTTTACAGACCGACACTGGGAGTGCCGTTTGAATTCAAGTGTGAAGAGTAAACCAAAATAAACTCAGCAGTGTCAGCCGATAACAAATTACGTGGGATTGCTTTCCTGTATACCGGTCGTTCCTGATGAGCAGCATAAGGAAACCTTTTCAGTATATTTTCTATACTTTTGTTTATAAATTGGAGGGCTTTGATGTAGGAAAGCTTTTAAAGAAGTATACTTTATGTACTTCTGCTACATCAGTTCAGGAGAAACTGCATTGCACAGTGATGTTACACTTCCTCTCACTGGATCTGTTTTTGTGATGATATCTTTGTGTCTTTGCTGTTTATGTGAAAAAATAACATATACATACCTGTTTTGATGGATGGATGGATGGATCATGAACTCATACTGAGTCCCAACACGCCGAGGCCCTTCACTCCATGCAGCTTAAGTATTTTTGGAGTCGCAATGTCTAACACGACACAAGTAGTCATATTGAGATCTAAGATGAAGGAATCTGGTGGGGGCGGGGCATAAATCAATGAAATATTTTGCGTCTGGTAAGTTTATGTTTTTCAGTTTAGAAGGTTGGAATATTGGTGGTTTTGAAATTATTATATGGTTTTTTTCGTCATAATTTTGAACCTCATGCTAAAAGATAATGCAGTTCTATTGCATTTTGGTTCAGGTCAATTTTTTTGTTTGCAAAGTTGTACGATATCAAAATGATTTGTACAATGACCTCGATTTTGACAAGACTAATGGTGGCGACTTTAATTATTTTTTTAAAAGAAGAAAAAAGGCTTTAAGAGAAAATAATTTCTCTACTTTGTGTGGGAATTCTAAAAGAAGATGGAGGAAACAAGAAGGTCAGTCAACACAGAAGTAAGTTCTCATATGCTCTCTAAGAATGAATTGAAAGCCAAGTCTGATCATCTCTTCGAAAAATTAATCCAATTGACAAAAGAACTTTAATTATACAATCAAAATCACAAATGCGATCTATACAATCTGTTTTAGATTCTCTATTCCAAAAAGGAGTTGACAACAAAAGCTTCCAAACCCCTTATTAATCTATCATGATTAAGATTTAAGAACATAACACCACGATATTGAATATTTAGCCGAATGGCATGATAAGACAAATCCTCCACCGAATGTTGCCTCCAGAAGCAGACAAAAAGATGGTCGCTGGGGATCAAAAAACATATCCAAAACAAGATCAGTTGGGACCTAGTTGTTGTCAGAATTAATATGTGCATGTCCTTGTTCACGTACTTCAGTTCACATGCATAGGCATGTAACTGCCCACACACCCATCGACAACAGCTCACAGCCACATGAGCCCTCAGATATCAACCACCTCTTGGATATGTCTCCATGTGCTTGGTTTGGTTTGGTTCATGTCTTCTCTACCAAATCAACAATCATCTTTGAATTGACAGAATATTTAAGACAAATTTGGACTCAAGGAATATCGATCATGCCCATGTTGAAGTAACGAACCAGTTGGAGTACAAAGACGATGGTGTTAATCCAATCCAAGCTCAAGGCGAATCAGTTGGCGCAACCGACTTAGAAATTGAAGCGCAGGTCTTGTTGGAAGTCGATGCGTTAATTACACCCAAATCCCAAAATGTCAATTAGATGGTCAAACTGTCTAGTGTAGTGGAGATGTGATGAGAAAACATGGTTTGTGATCACACTTTACTGGTGCTCCGTTTATTATTTGTTTTTTAGTAGTTTTCTAGATAACAGAGCAAAATGTCTGAAAAATGTAAGGTAAGACTGGTTAAAACAGAGATAACAGAGTTAACAATTAAAACCATACTAGCACATTCTTATATTGTGTTTAAGCCAAATCAGTCTTTTTATTCATGGTTGTTTTCGTAACATTGAACTCTCAACTTTTTAAGTAGAGATGTCAATTGAATGAAATATCATGTTTTGTTGTGATGTTAGTATGCCTCGTCAATAAAGCATACTTTCTTAATTTTGTGTCGAATTTAAGTAAATTACATAATAAAGTTACTAAATCAGAGTTCACGCTATATGTTATAAGCAAGATTACTATATCCTCTGAGGTAATGGATGTAAAAATATTAAATAAACTGAGCTTTGCATGTTAAAACTCGACTCGTCTAACAAACTACTGAACTCGATGACTCGTGTTCAAACTCGGCCCATTTATTAAATAAGCGAGTTTAAGCTTCACATGTTTGCTCGTTTATTTATTTTCTAGTTTCAATTACAATATAAAAGTTAAAATAATAAATACATAATATTTTAATTATTTTAAAATTAAATTAAGAACAATTAAGTAAACTAAATTATACATGTACGGATTAAGGGTTTTAACCGTATTATACTATTATAGTGGTATAATATATATATATATATATATATATATATATATATATATATATATATATGACGAGTCGAATTCGAGCTAGCCGAGCTCGTGTTTCCGTAGTCTAATAAATGAACTCAAATTTTGTTTAAACTCCACATATTTACTGTAAAAACCAAGTTCGAGTCACATTTTATGGAGATCGATTTAATTGATAGCCGTACTTAAAGGTGCTTATAATATTCCAAAAAAACTTAGTATAACGTTAATCAACCAAATAACAAATGTTTAATCACCCGTTTCAGTTCTTTCTTTTTGATCATTGATATTGATTATTTCAAAACAAAGAATCTTCCAACTAAACTACTACGAGTTGGTCCAAACAAATTCCCCAGAAAAACTGAACATAACCTAACATTATCAACAACTAAAAGTTTATAATTAAGAAAGATACTCAAAGATTTTATAGACGCCTGACATGTGGACAACTATTCTTCCTCCTCATCATGTATACACGCCGTGTCCTTATTGTTTCAGATAAATAAGAGCAGTAATTTGGCAGTATCATTACTGACAGATGTTGAATACTTTTTGGCACTCCAAAATTTTGCCATATCGTATTGGAATTAAATTCTCAACAGGGTCATCCATGTCTTGATGTTCCACACATCCAGCCTGGACCAGACATGCCGTGGGCCCCATGTGGGCCTAAAAAATATCGAAAAGTGGACCGATATGGATCGTGGGCCCACTAGGAGGCCCATTTGTACTAGACTTCATAGTCCATTGCCTCTTCCAGATAAGCAATGGGTGGTATCTTTGGAGATTATGCAACAACATGCTTCTTTATTTTTATATTAGAAAAATATATTTTCCATCTGATCAGTGATCACAAGTCTTGATTTCATTGTAAATATCAGATTGTTAAGTTGGCTTTCTAACTTTTTATATTTTTTTTGTCTATGCCATGTCTGTCTAGTTGTCTTGTTAAGCGTTGTCAGAGTAGCAAGAATGACATGCCAATTTAAGCTATGAAGTTATTTTTATTTTTCTTGCCCATGTCATTGTTATCATAACCTTCTCATTTATTACCCTATATTTGAAAGTAGGCACTTCTGCAATCAGTTTGGATTTAGTTAAAATAGACTATGTATGGAATTGGAAAATAAATTTATGCATTAGTTTGGGATGATTTCAAATAAATTATGTATGAACTTGCAAAACTCAACCTTTTTAGTTCTAACTAATATGCTTATATATTTATCTGAAGTGAAACATCAACGAACTCCATTATGATTTATCACTAGGCTGACATTTCTCGTAGAAACTCCAAATTCAGTACCACATCGTTCAGATCATCAGTAATCATGACTCAGACTACCTGGTCATGAGTTTTCTCTCTATTCTCATTCTCTTTCAAATCAGTTTTTTATCTTCCACATCAGATTTTTCTCTCCCCAATCCATTTTCTTCTTTTTTCTACATTATTCACCTCTTAACTACAACTCACATCTCTCATCCACATCATTCTCGTGGGTCGATTTTGAAAAAAAAAACTTTAATTTTTTTTAAAAAAAATTCTAAAAAAATAAAAACAATTTGAAAACGTATTTTCAAAAAAATGGGAAAAAATTCAAACTAATTTAAAAAAAAATAAAAAACTGCTTTAAAAACTGTGTGCAGTACATCCACAACTGAACCCCGTATTGCCTGTGAGCCAGGTCGTGCATGACCCGATCGTTGCCCCCGGTAAGGGGGCGACGACCGGGTAGTCATGGTCGTCCCCCTGTTAATAGTGCTCTCAAGTTGGACAGGTTGTTCTAACATAAAATATGCCTTTTAGTTCGAACTTGTTTTCGTCTGTGGATTTTTAAAATAATTTATTTTATATGTACAATGTCGTAGTTGATGTATATATCCTCAATATACGGGTTCTCTTCATAATATTGTCTAATTTTCTAATGTGAACTTAGTGTATAAATCCCATTGTAGACATAATACGCAATGTTCTATTGTTTTTTCGCTAGCTATTCTGATTTGATTTTGCATGTGAACTGGTGGTTGATGTTCTAAAGTGAGCTACAACCTTAAATGAACTGAAACAAATGTTACTTGATCCTATAGAGCTTACTCAAAGCCAAGTTGGGTACGGTAGGCTTGACGACCTACAAGTTGAGCCGAACTTGGTGAGAGAGAAGTTTAAACAAGCCAACTAGGCCAGCATGAAAGAGACGTCAACCCGACTTATAAATAAGTTTATGTGATTCCATTGGTACACCATTTTTCTATTTAAAAACATCAAGTACTTATATGAAGAAGAAGAATAATAACCACACCTAATTTTTATACTTTGCTTTAGAGCAATACGGGATTACATTTACAGCACCCTAACGTGTGTCCCGAATTTTCTCTGTTATGCAATTTTCTCTGTTATGCATGCATGCATAACCAAGGTGGTACGCACTCCACAGATGGTGGATTTATTTGTTTTTATACAATGTGAAATCTAGTTGGATCATCATTGTTTTGAAGTCTAGTACTTATATGAAATGCCTTCGGCTTAATTCCGTGGTTGAAGGTCATATCTTTATCATTTTGCAGAAGTCATTCAACCCACCGTCGCACTAGAATTGCAAGAATTGGTGGAGATATAAACCTTCAAGGTAATTAGCGTCTCACAACATATATATAACACAAAGGGACATATCTGGTCATTAAACTATTCCATATGGCCAAGGTAGAATTTCGGCGGTGAAAGCTTCAATTTACAATTCCTCATACGGTTTTCGCTACTACAAGAATGAGTAAAAGTAGAAGCCGCAAGGTAACTGGCCAAATCTACAATAACCTGTCACGTGGTAATTAATCATTAATTTCTTATTATTTGACATTACGAAGGGAAACACATATAAACCGGATCACTACTTTGGTGGAAATCAAACCCCAGGTGAGTTACAATCAATAAACGAGATACATCTCTCCCGGATCCAACGGCCGAGATCCACCAGCCCCCTCTTCCCGCTCTAATAAATACCCCATCCATCCACCTCAAAAGAAAGAACCAAACCAACCAACCAATCAACACACCAAAGCTAGCCCACATGGACCCTTGTCCGTTCGTCCGAATCATAATCGAGTCCCTATCGTTAAAGCTCCCGCCGGCGTTCGGAAAGCCGTCCGGCGCCGGCGTTCACCCTTCCACCACCTCGTGCTTCTGCACTCTCCACCTCCACCACAACTCCACCTCCCACTCCAAGTCCACCCCTCTCCCCCTCTTCTCCTCCGACCCACCAACACCCAACCCTTCTCTCTCCCCCACCAAAGTCGCCTTCCACGTCGACCCCCCGGCCAGAAGTAAACCCACGTGGGTTGTCCTCTCACTCTACACCGGCCGGAGTGGGACCACGTGCGGGGTCAAGAACGGGAGGTTGGTCGGGAGGGTGAAGGTGGAGATGAGCGTTAAGAGGGATGAGCCGGCGGTGTACCGAAACGGGTGGGTGGTGGTCGGAAAGGATGGACCGGAGGCCGCTAGGTTGCATTTGGTGGTTAGGTCTGAACCGGATCCGAGATTCGTGTTTCAGTTCGGCGGTGAGCCGGAGTGTAGTCCGGTGGTTTATCAGTGCTCCGGGACTTTCCGGCAGCCGGTTTTCAGCTGCCGCTTCTCCGCCGGCCGGAAGAACACCATGTGCAGGTTGGTTGGTTCTTGCCTTCTTTGTTAGTATTGTTATTGTTTCTTTTAAATGATTGGTATTGTTTTCGTCTAACACCTTTAGTTACTTCGTCACTGATGTACTAGATTGTTATTCGATCTCTTGTACCAACATATTTCGTAATTTCATCATCTATTTGTGATAATTTATCCAAAATCTGGAAGTTTCAAGTTACGACCACTATTACACACTTGTGCAAATTATTAATCTTGTTCCTGCTGTGTCAGGTGATTTAGTTAATTGTATTGGTTCAGCATGTCAGTTAGAAGTTTTTTCCCAAAAAGAATGAATTGTTGTGATGATATTTACTTAGGTATTTAGTATAGGTAAGCGTCCTTATTAATTTCCTTAACATTAAAAAATGATTTTACTAAATTTGGGAAAACGTAGAGCTGTAATGTAGTCGTGTAGAGTACAGGTGTCGGTGCCTTAGAATTAGGTATTTACGTTGTTATGTGTCGGCGCATGTTAGATTGATGAATTGAGACTTGCTATACTGCGCATTACACGTATGTCTACCTGACGTTCTGATGTTGCCACGATGAAATAGTACTTTATGAGATTTGTTGAGAATTTACGATTTTATGGAAAATATTATTTCCTTTTTTATTTTCTAGTTTGATAAAAAAATGTTCGTAATCATGGTCACATAACATTGTAAATGAGAAATCATTTCATTTATTTTATAGGCAAGTAAGATATCTTTCCAATTTGCATTGAATTGAAAACAAGTTTTCTTGCCGATCCAATGGAACTTCTACAAACTAGTAGAACTAGATTTTTTTTTGCCTCTAAACTCACATATATTACTATATTAGATGAAGTTTTTTTGGCCCGTAATATTTCCATGGAAATCCCTAATTGCCTCAACACAATATAATATCAATGGCTAATTCTCATTTGTACGTTAATTAAGTTCACAAGAATCACAGCCATTACTTGTTAAATTTCCATAAACAACCCCTTGAAGGCATATATATTCACGTGTTAGTTGGGTTATATATTTCCAAAATTGTGAAGTCAGCAGCCTGACCGGTTGACTATGGCATTGTGTTCAACTTGCTTGAGATCAAACAATATCTTCCAAGTTGGAATTTTTTAATGGAGAAGAACATCAAGATCTTGAGGCCACGTGTTTGGATTCTGCCACTTGATTTTCTTTTCTTTTCTTTTCCTATTTTCACTCATTTCCTTCTGTAGTACGTAAATAATGCTGCAGTAACTACTTATATTGCAAGTGGCCGGTGATGCTTATTTATGTTGCTTCAGATCTTCACTTGTTCAAACCACTAGCTGTTACCAGACTGTTAAGTGTTAATTAACAGTCCATTTTCTTTATTTTATATGGGTCCTTGAGATCGTTCAGATTCGTTGTTGTTATTTTAATCTTCTTTTTCCCTGGAAAACTTGTTAATTTAATTTCGAAGATATCTGTAGATTGTCTTCCTATATTAAGGACACTGAGTACACCACTTCCAATAATTAATTTAGTGTTCCTGGATCCTTTGTGAATATTTTCACAAGGCTACTAGAAATTCGGTTTAATGTCTTGGCTCTGGAGTTTTGTTAATGACTAGCAAGATTCAAATTTTAGATTTCATGATCAGTTAGAAGAAAATAAAATTTAGTTTGCGTTTTAAAATTAAATTTATTGTATTGTTATTGTAAGTTAAGGGGAAAAAAATGATGTGCAGTGTGCACTCATAAGTAACAACAGCTAAAACCATAAGTTCACAGCATATCTTGTGTGCTTTTTTGTAAATAGCCTAAAAATGCATAAACATTTATCATCAAATATCAAGTTATTCTGACATAATTACAAATGCTCCTCCTAATTAATTAAGGTAATTTTTTTTGTTTCAGATCATTGTCGTTAGATGCAGCAAGCAAGGACATCAACAGAAGTGGTTGGTTGTGGTCAATAGGAAGCAAAAGAAGAGAGATGATGAGAAGAGAGCAAAGAAAAGGTTGGACAGTGACCATTCACGACCTCTCCGGCTCCCCAGTGGCGGCCGCCTCTATGATCACTCCTTTCGTCCCATCTCCAGGCTCCGATCGCGTCTCACAGTCGAACCCTGGGGCATGGCTTATTCTCCGTCCCACGTCCGCCTTTCCGGCTTCCAATGGTTGGAAACCATGGGCTAGGCTGGAGGCCTGGAGAGAGAGAGCTCCGACTAACGCTCTTGGTTACAGGTTCGATTACTAATCAATATCCATGAATTAATTTGAAACTATATGTTAATACTATTTGTTTAGGTTGGAAGTCGTGGTAGAAGCGAGCGCCGATGGAACAAAACCGATGACCGAATCAAGGATAAGTCTTAAAAAGGGAGGGGAATTCCACATCACTTCGGCGATCAATGGCAACGAAGATGGATGTTTTGTGATGACATCAACGGTGGAAGGCGAGGGCAAAGTGAGCAGACCAATGGTGAAAGTTGAGGCCCAACACGTGCGGTCCACTGGCGACGCGGCCCTTTTCGTGGCCCTCTCCGCCGCCGTCGACCTAAGCATGGACGCCTGCAGATTGTTCTCTAAGAAGCTTAAGAAAGAGCTTTGCCAAGATAACAGAAGGTAATTAGGCTCGTAAGTCATCCATTTAAGCAATTAGAGTGCAATTCTTTTGTTCTTAATTTGTATTTTTCTACGTGTACGTGGTTCGATTGTAATGGTCGGAGTGGAGTGAACTCAATTAAGTTTGTAGACTCCTTCCCAAGATTCTTTTTATGAGAGTTTTGATTGGTTCCAAAGATGACTGTTACTAGCTAGTTACTGTTGGGAGGGGATCTAAGATGCACTAGCACGACACAAATTAAACGTACCACGTATAGTAGAATATTGATTGCGGAATAATAACGTCTGACCCTCTCCCAAATTGAATTGCAACAAGAACACTAAAAGATGGAAATAAACAAGCAAACACAAATGCACACCTAAACAACCACGACACACGCAATTTACAAGGTTCGGCAACGTGCCTACGTCCTTGAGGCTCTCCTGCGGGTTTCCTTTCCTTCTTCCACTTCTCCAACAAGAGAAGCAACCGAGATTACAAATGATTGGAAACAATGTGTCTCCCAAAGCACTCTAGATCTATCTCTAGCCTTAACCTCTCAACTCATAATGAAGGAAACTATTGATATTTTCGTGTGTTACATTGAAGAGCAAACAAACCCTTATATAGACTCAAAAAACCGAGCTACAATTAAGCAAAACCGAACAGAACTATTCATGGGGACACGGTTAACCGATGCTCGTTCGGTTAACTGTGCGTGCTTCAACAGGAACGATTGCTTCAACCGTGAGTACTTTGGGAGACACATTGCTTCCAATCATTTGTAATCTCGGTTGCTTCTCTTGTTGGAGAAGTGGAAGAAGGAAAAGAAACCCGCAGGAGAGCCACAAGGACGTAGGCACGTTGCCGAACCTTGTAAATTGCGTGTGTCGTGGTTGTTTCAGGTGTGCATTTGTGTTTGCTTGTTTATTTCCATTTTTTAGTGTTCTTGTTGCAATTGAGTTTGGGAGAGTGTCAGAAGTTATTATTCCGCAATCAATATTCTATTATACGTGGTGCGTTTAATCCGTGTCGTGCTAGTGCATCTTAGATTCCCCTCCAACAGCCCGGGCACCCTACTTTTTGATCTGGCACATCAACTTCTCTCTTTGGCACGTCGTCTCACCCCACCTCACCCCTAAATTTCTCTTAACTGTGTCCTGAAATACCCTACATTCTCTCCCCTCCACGTTAGGATTGTCAATCGTGTCGTGTCAAGTCGTATATATAAGCTCTAAATATTGTGTTGTATCTGATTCATTTAATAATCGAGTTGCTAGATTTTTGTCGTATCCAAACCGTTTATAATTGTGTTGTCATTATTAAACATGTTACTTCGTGTATGTGTTTAACACGACTACCATTTACATCATTAAATAATAATTTATACACAATTAGTTCCGTTTATTACACGAATACCGAATTGCATGATTGCACACCATCAGTTTATTATAATTTACAACTTATATATTACTCGTAGACTTGTCGATATTAGTATTCGTAATCGTATACCTAATTACCTGATTACTTATCATGTTTTATCGTGTCTTAATCGTGTTAATCGTTTTTGCAGCAGAATCTCATATCCAACACATTTAATAATTGTGTTGTCATAACCAACACATTTATTAATCTTGTTCAAATTCTAAAAAATAAAAAAATATTTTTTCAGTAAAAAATAATTTTATATGATTTTCAAATGATTTTTTTAATA
Source organism: Triglochin maritima (assembly GCA_963682175.1). Classification (NCBI taxonomy): domain Eukaryota; kingdom Viridiplantae; phylum Streptophyta; class Magnoliopsida; order Alismatales; family Juncaginaceae; genus Triglochin; species Triglochin maritima. The sequence goes on from OY821775.1 coordinate 3,455,705, forward strand.
TTTTTAAGAAATTAAAAAAATTAACAAACTGGGTGGGGACACCAACCCATACCCAACTTCGCGCGTGGGCGAGGAGGGGACAGGGGACGTGGCCACCCCGGGGTGGAAATTAATGATTATCTTAATTAACGAGATTATTTTTTCGAAAGATTCATAGAACTCGATGAGGAAATTATTAAAGCTCTAGAAATGGCTCAGACACGTTATTGAGATTTATGCTAACGACAATTTCGAAAAGTTTAGCGTATCTTTTTTTTTTAAAGTGTTATGGATAGTTTTGGTTTTGGGTTAATTACAGTTTGTCCCATTTAACTATGTTTTTGTATCACTTTGCATATCCGAACTTTCAAAATTAACAGTCACCTTCTCTGAATTTTCATTTTGTAATATTTTACCCTTCTACTCTTCAAAAATTCATTATTTAACACACTCGACGTTTTTTCCCAATGTTTTTGTCAATCGGACCCAAATTCTAACCATATCCGACCTCCGTTTCGATCTAAACTTTCACGTAAATATAAATTTAGAGTGTTTAGGGATACAACAAAAAAATTGGGGAAAACGTCGATTGTGTGTTAAATAATGAAAAATTGAAGTTCAAATTGACAAAATATTATAAAATAAAAGTTCAGAAGTGCAAAGTGATACTGATATGTAGTTTAGAGGGTAAACTGTAATTAACCTTATGTTTTATTAGAATTTCGTCAAGCAGCTCCTGAGTACCTGAGGCCGTGTGAGAGATAGAGAGCGGAGTAGTTTTTTTGCGACGAGGAAGTATTTGACTGTTGATTCCACACTAGGCCTCAGTGGGTCCATCTTTTTATTGATTTTTATTTCATAAACAACAAGGTATACAATATCCAACTTCGCGCGTGGGCGAGGAGGGGACAGGGGACGTGGCCACCCCGGGGTGGAAATTAATGATTATCTTAATTAACGAGATTATTTTTTCGAAAGATTCATAGAACTCGATGAGGAAATTATTAAAGCTCTAGAAATGGCTCAGACACGTTATTGAGATTTATGCTAACGACAATTTCGAAAAGTTTAGCGTATCTTTTTTTTTAAAGTGTTATGGATAGTTTTGGTTTTGGGTTAATTACAGTTTGTCCCATTTAACTATGTTTTTGTATCACTTTGCATATCCGAACTTTCAAAATTAACAGTCACCTTCTCTGAATTTTCATTTTGTAATATTTTACCCTTCTACTCTTCAAAAATTCATTATTTAACACACTCGACGTTTTTTCCCAATGTTTTTGTCAATCGGACCCAAATTCTAACCATATCCGACCTCCGTTTCGATCTAAACTTTCACGTAAATATAAATTTAGAGTGTTTAGGGATACAACAAAAAAATTGGGGAAAACGTCGATTGTGTGTTAAATAATGAAAAATTGAAGTTCAAATTGACAAAATATTATAAAATAAAAGTTCAGAAGTGCAAAGTGATACTGATATGTAGTTTAGAGGGTAAACTGTAATTAACCTTATGTTTTATTAGAATTTCGTCAAGCAGCTCCTGAGTACCTGAGGCCGTGTGAGAGATAGAGAGCGGAGTAGTTTTTTTGCGACGAGGAAGTATTTGACTGTTGATTCCACACTAGGCCTCAGTGGGTCCATCTTTTTATTGATTTTTATTTCATAAACAACAAGGTATACAATATCCTAGCTTACAGAAGCCCCCGAAGCCCAAGACATGGACAAAGGAAAAATCGGACAAAATACCTCCTACTTACTATGCTTTTCAATTAGTGTGGGTGCAGGACTAACAAGAGAGACATTTAAACTAGTGGGTTGTCCGTAACACTTAGGGGGGACGAGTGAGGAGTTAATGGTTTGGGACACATCATCCGGGCTAGCTCTTTACAACATGGTACTAGGTATCAGTTTGATGTTCACTTCCCATTTGGAGTATCCAAAATAAAAAACGAACCAAGGCGGCTGCCTGGCTCATATGACTACTTCGAGAGGTAGCGGTTTTATATTAATACGTTTCACGTATATTAAAAATAGAGGTTTTTGCTTTTTGGGGGGTTTAGGATAGAATTGGGTGTGATTGGGAAAACCAGGAGAAAGAGAGAAAAGAAAGAGAATAGATAAAGATTTGAGCATTTTGCAAAATAAAATAATTTGATTATATAGAATCTGTAAATTGTACAATTTAAATATTTTTTATTCAATTGATGAATGGTTATGTTTGAAAATTTAAAGGAATTCGGGATATGATGATTTTTTGATAATATATGTACAAATAATGGTTGAATAGTGACTTCTGAAAATTATAATGTTTTGTACAAACATTCAAGGAAAAAATATTTTATATACCCCTCTTCGAAAGTATCTTTTTAGCATAGGGGAAAGAGGAAAATATCACAAATACGAAGAAAAAGAGATGAGGAGAGAGAGTTTACAGGGTGAAGTTCGGCTTGTGGGTTGTGAAGGAGTGCAGGATAATAAGATCGGTGTTGTAGAACATCTTCCGAATTTCCGAAGATGCATCCGAATTTCCGAACATCTTTGATGCAACTAAATTCCTTATTTCAACTTTTCACTTGTATTATTTCCGTTTTTCCGAAGAACTACTACTTACAATCTTCTTTAAAAATTCAACACACCTGACAGGATGACCACAGTTCCACAATAGAACAGAATGAAGGCAACTTCAAATGATAATGTATAACAGAACAAAGTGTATATATACCATTATATAGCATTACAAAATTCAGGAAACTGGCAACCCTATTCCCAAATTCACAACACAATTCAAATGGATGCCAGTGCTGCCTTCTTTGCCTATCCACTCCGACATTCTAAAAAAAGAAAAAACCCTAGTATAGTCCCAACATCAACTTAAGACATAACTACATCATAAAAGTCCGACTGCCTGTACATAACTGGTAGCTCCTTTCCAGTTCATTTGGCCAGTCATGGCTACTTCTCTGCAGATGACGAGGCAGCTTGATCCACAAAGATATTCCAAACCAGTTAGGAAGAAACTTACCATCCCAATGGCTTGTTCTCCTTCTCGAGTTCCCAGTTAGGCAGTTACCTGCATCTTTTGTTGTACATCACGGCACCATCCACGTCAAATTAAAGTAACCATACCTTAGAAGCTGGTTTTCCTTGCTTCTTAGCTTCCAACTTATCCAGGGCTTTGGGTCTTAAGTCTTCACGCCGTTGAAGTCAAGCTCAACCTGCTAAAGATAATGAAGAACAATCAAACAAGACAGCGTACTGGCAAAGAAAATGCACAATACAGATATGGTGTTTACAGCTCACAAGTTCATGCCTTAGAACAGATTTTTGTGAAGCATCAGATGAAGCTCCAGATCGTGTTTGTACAACCACACCAATTGCACCATTTGGCTTCAGGATTCACAAACATGAACAAAGATGAGATAAGAGATCAGTGTATGGGAAGAAATTTAAAATAGATTTTAACAAAAGAAGGCACGAGATGCAAAACCTTCAATTCCTCTGTCAAACCATTAGGAAGTAACTCGCAGTGAGACTCCTGAGGCACACCTTCAGAATCTGTATGTGAGACACTAACGGGCAATGCCTCGTTGCAACCAATCCTTTCAAGATGCTTCATGTTCGTGGAATTCTTTAACGTCACTCTATCTTTACCTACCCTGTCTACACTACGAAAAACTTCACACCCAATTGGCGCAGTACCATCATGCTGTTTCTGATCCATCACTTCGTTGTATTCAACATCACCAACCATGACAGTATGCGCCCCAGGAGACTCACCGGAGACGTGTCCACTCTGCTGATCAAGGCAAGCACCTGTATTAGCTTCCATATTGCAGTTATTGCCACGCACAGTGGAAAATCCTTGTGGTTCAATTTTTGTCACTTTCTTTGACACATCCTGCATCTGACATATGTCATCAGTCCCAGAAAGAGGTGATAGGCGTCTCTGACTATTTGGACTGGTGGATGAACGCTTTGCTGGCCTATTTGGTATTTCATCGCGGCAATTAGAATCTGAAGTCCTTTTACGTTGTTTTTCTCCAGAGCTATCCTGGCTATTACGGCCTCCGTCTTCCCCGGAAGGGCTATCACGATGGTGACATGCTGACCTAGAAGGCCTAGGTCGCTTGTATCCTTCAGGAAATACATATGAAGGAATTTGCTTCCTACGTACATGAGAAACATAGATTTCCATCCCTGGTTTCCAAAACATGTACATATTCACTGAGTGTCTAAACTCATCTACTGTTCCACGTATGTCAAACTGTTGACCTTCCTGAACTTTTGCCCCTTGTTTCCTTTGCAAGCCCATGAAAAAGGCACAATGAGAGCACTCTTTTGAAGGATCCACATACTCATTAGGATATGGATGGCATTGCAACATCCCATATGTGTCTCGCTCTATCTGAGAAAGTACAACAAGAGTAATACTCAAGTAACTTAAATTTATTGAAATGAAGAAGCTGAGAAAGTAGGGTTACCTGAGCATCCTCATGCCCAAAGAACATTTCGTGCATAATAGATCAGAACAATTTTCTCAATGAATGAAAGAATTAAAAACAAAATCTAAAAGGTACCTTCAACGTTAACTGCCTCAAACGAGATTCTACCCATCCCTTCCATGCCCTTAACTCATCAGAATCGGCCGCAACAATGTCAACCTGTAGATAATTCTTATATGTCTCAAAGAAAAAATATGGCTCAAATAGAGCAGCCCAAGAAGCCTTGTTCAGCTCGATGTCCTGAAACACAATGATGATATAAGAAGTAAAAGCACGTGAACCATATATTAGAAAATACGAGAAAAATTCCTTTGCATACCTCACATGTCATGTTGCCAATCTGGAATTGTTCCATCATAACTCGAAGGGTACTTACAGAAACATTATAACTTGAATTCATGCATGGATAGGCAGGAGTTATAATAGGCATATGGTGGGTACGATCACGAGGATTCTTACGAGGATCCCACACTGGAAAACCAAGTTCATCTTCTTCTATCGAACACAACATTACAGGATTGGGCCACCGCCACTGAGTGTAGACTCTAAAAAAGCGTGAAACCAACATACTAGGTACAGCATTAGGATAAAGCTGACAAACACGAGCAACTAATAGAGCCCAGTTCACACCGCCAAGAAACCCAGTAACCTTAATAAGAGAAAAATAAATTATTGAAATGCCATTAGTACAATCTAATAACACAGCAATAGAACAGAAGCTTACATTTGAATAAACACCACGCCTCTTTGCCCAAAACTTTAAGCATCGCAAGGTTGTCCGGAAATGCTACAAGCAATTTCACGATTTTAGAACAAGAACACAATGGAACCACAGATAACATTTTAAAGCATTGCAAGTTTGTGTAGTAGTGCCAACACCTCAACATTTGGAACAAGACGAAGGATTTGATCAGCAACCCTACACCCATTAAGGCTTCGAACTGTTTGTTCATCTATGTTGTACAGGACAGAGCCATGAGATATATCTAAGTCCTGAGAAAAGAGGAAGTGATAATTGTAAAACATTAAAACTTCAAATCTAAAAACACAGAACCACTTGAAGTCATGTGCTGATGTGCATGCTGATGAAAGTATACATTTGCCTGATATTTAAATTAGAAACAAAAATATGTAATCATAGATTCATAGGTCAATAATCTCAAAACAAAATGTAAGCATGTGAAGCAAATAAACAAAAACTGGCAATAAAATATCAGGTACAATTAATTTTTTTTACTTTTCCAGTTCACTGCTTAAAGTTCTAAAAAAAGGTCAATCAGGTAGTTTATTAGTTAATAACTCACTTCTGGAACAATTAAAACGGAGATGCTGGCATAAAGAAGGTCAATTGATATCCCTCGAAATTTGAACTTCATCACAGGAACATGAGCATCAGGAACAGGCTGAAGCTCAGCTACTTCTTCCATTTCAGACAACATATCATGCAAAATAATGAAGAAGTCCTCCTGGGATAAAAGTAAAACACACACACATAAAAAAGGGCTGACAACGTAAAGGCCAAGAAGCAAAGAGCAGTCGAGTTAACTTACAAAAAGGAGGGAAAAGGTGAATACACTACTAACCTCGCGATTAACATAGGATGGCCCGATACACAGTGTATCGATATCAGCTCCAGGACCATGAACCTGGTAGGAAGATGAGCTACATTCTTAGTTGGTCACAATCACAAAAGGAACAACTTGGATGACCTCAAACAATTCAATTCCATGGGGGTTACAACAAAACGACAAAAAATATAAGAAACCTAACTGGACATACAATTTTGTAATATGACTAATATCTAAGCATCAATCATATAAAAATGTCCTTTCATATTTGCTATCTGGACTTACCCCAAGCCTATAAGATCCAAAAGTAAAAATCACTGCATTAGCCTCCTCCACCATTTGTTCAGTGTATCCTCTCTGACGAGTCAACTGCTTAACCCAGCCTTTAACAATCTAAAGTAAAATTCGAAAGAAAAAAAATTAGCAGGAAGATTAACGAAACACTTTTTTTGGGGATAAAGGTCTAAGAAAATTGATCAACAAACAAGGTTACTAAAGTCTAACTAATATAATTTCTAGCAAAATTGTGATGAAGCAAGAAAAATAACCTGATCAATCTCCCCCAAAACCTCCTCTCTCTTGATAGCAATTTCCTTACTTTCATATAGTTCAGAATCAACTAAAAACTGCAAGAAAACAAACAGTTTGTTTGAATCCACCATGAAATCTAGAAAGTTATAAAACAATTTAAGACAGATCGAGAGCCAAAACCTTTTCTAACTCGATGCTTCTCTGGAGATCCCCCTCCGTTGGCCCTGCTGTAGACAGTGGGTTTGTAACCCCATATTGTTTCACTACTTGCGGTAGCGAATTGCTGAAGACCACGGCGCTAACCATCTTAAAACCACACACAGAATCGACTCAAATAAACCAGAGACAAAAAAACTTTTTTCCCCTTTTTCTTATTAGATTAGTTCTCTTCCTTCCACACAAATTCAGATAGTGAAACCAGAAACAACCAATCCGAAACGACCAAAGAAAAGAAAAGAAAAAAAAACCAAAATCCAACCTTTCCAATTCCGCGAATCTCAATCGAAACCAGACCAAACCCGACTATCAACGAAAAACGCCCACAAGAACCCAAACACAACAACCAGATAAGGAAATCAAACCTAGATCGCAAACCAACACTTCAAAACCCAAGATCACGCCTTCAAACCACAAAATCCAAACCCTAACACCAGATCCGAAACACCGGGGGTCGGAAGCACACAAAACCACCCAAAACCACCGAAAAGCCCAAACTTTTTCCTGAAATCGCCAAATAACACCGAAAGGGAGACCGAGACGGCGCGAAACCGAGGGGACGAGGCAAACGAGGGAGGGGCGTGGGCTCCGACGGTCGGCGAGGGACGCGATCTGGGGATTCCGCGGGGGCGGAGGGAGAGGAAACCCTAGGATGGGTAGAGAGAGAGATGGAGAGAGAAAGCGCACGTTAGTTAATTTGGGGGATAATAGGGTTGGTGGCAGCGGAGTAAATATTGTTGCACGCGGTTTTTAAATTTAGACCCTTTGAACGTTTTCCGGAAAGTCTTTGACTTGTGTGAAAATATTTTGTGAAAAGGGAAAGAGTACTTGAATTGTGATGTTTTGAAGAAATTTTCTCGCTTCCCTAATTCCATTCCGAAATTAGAAGGAAATCAAGAGAATTTTTAAAGGGATCACTAGGGTTGTCAAGTTCTGCTCGGGATCGATAAATCGCTCGATGTTCGCTCGATTTTGCTCCGATTTTGCTCAAAGTTGCTCAGATCGGTTAGTAACGAGTCGAGCACGAGCAGACCCCGCTCGCTCGATACTCGCTCGGTGCTCGCTCAATTATCGCTCGAAACCTGATTATTATCAACGTTTACGTAGGCGACCGCCTAGGCGTTAGGCGGTCGCCTAGGCGGTCGCCGGTGGCGGTGGTCGCCTGGGCGACCACCGCCTTTCGCCCAGCAGAGCTGGGCGAAATAGGCGATCGCCTAGGCGATCATTTCGCCTAGGCGATCGCCTAGGCGAGAGCCGTTGGAGGCTCTCCAACGGCTCTCTCCTTTTAATTTTTTTATTATTATTTTTTTTCAAAAATTACAACTTTGCCACTAGCCCCAAATCCTATATAAACCCCTCCAAACCTCTTCATTTTTCACACATCTCTCATTCTCTTCTTCTTCATAATCCTATTCTCATCATCAACCTTCCTAATCATCAAGTTTTGCGATTAAGTCTCCGGTCTGGTGCTTAGTTTTGAAGTTGGAAAGTGAAATCTCCGATCCGTTTCTTCATTCTTCAACCGTCAAAATCAAGTGCACTCTTTCTAACTTCTCTTTAGAATTAAATTAATTAGTATTTTATTTTCATATTAGTCTAAATTTTATATTAGTCTAGTTTTAAGATATGGCTTACGTACCCGGCACTAGTCTACCTATGCATCACGAGAGTTACGATGACCTAAGACCTACCCGTACAAATGACCCCGGTTGGAATACTGCCCATTACATTAGCGCTAATGATAAAAATTGTATTGTCTGTGAGTTATGTGGTAAGGAAACTAGAGGTGGTATAGCCCGTCACAAACAACATCTTGCACACACACCCGGTAGCAATGCTAGACCTTGTGATAAAGTTCCTGACTCTATTAAACAAGACATAACTGCATACATGATTAGAAACAGTAGGACATTACAAAACGAAAATGTATGTCTTGATGATTATGTAGACCGAGAAAACATAGAATTTGATCTAGAAACCGGGTCGGGTTCCGGTTCTGCTCCGACCCCAACCTCCCGTTCTCGCCCCGTTCCTGGTCGAAAGAGACAAAAACAACGTTTGTGGGCACCATTTTGCGGACGTGGGAAGGACGTGGTTTCCGGCCCCCAACAAACAACCATCGAAAGAACCTTTAGAAAAGAAGATAGGAAAACAATTAATCAAAAATGGGCTAGGTTTTTCTATAGATGTGGTATATCATTCAACACTGTAAGGACGCCTGAGTGGAAGGAAGCAATATCCGCTACTAGTACTTACGGACCCGGACTTAAACCCATGACGTATCATGAAGTTAGTGACTCGTGCCTTAAACAAGAAATTGACTACACTAGAGGTATACTAGAATCGTACAGACAAGATTGGGCAACATACGGGTGCACGTTGATGACAGATGGGTGGACTGATAGGTCCGGTAGGAGTATAATCAATTTTCTAGTAAATTGTCCGACAGGTACCATGTTCATGAGGTCTGTAGATGCTTCCGGTCACTCTCACACCGCAGACTACCTGTACAAGCTGATGGACAAGGTAGTTGGCGAGATTGGCGAAGAACACGTTGTTCAGGTGGTCACCGACAACGCCGCCGCGTACGTACTTGCCGGTAGGATGTTGCAACAAAAAAGAAGGAGATTGTTTTGGACTCCCTGTGCAGCGCATTGCATCGATCTCATCTTGGAGGATATTGGCAAGTTGTTTTTGAAGACTATTGCTTTAGCTCGGAAGATCATCAAACATTTCAACAGCTCTGCCATGTTGTTGAAGAGGATGCGAATTGCCATTGAAGGGAACCTGCTACGCCCTGCTGTCACGAGATTTGCCACCGCATTTCTGAGTTTGCAAAGGTTATTTCTGAAGAAAGACAAACTCCGAGCCTTTGTTGTTTCCCCGGGGTACAACGATCCTAATGCAAGTTGGATAAAGAACAAGAAAAAGAAGGAGATCTCTACTGAAGTTGCCGAGACCATTCTACAAAGTGGTTTCTGGACCAACGTCGTAAAGGCACTGAAGGCCTCACAACCTATGGTTCAGGTTCTTAGACTTGTTGACGGCGATGAGAAACCAGCGATGGGATATCTGTGTGACGCAATGGAGAAAGCCAAAGAACAAATCATGAGGAACTTTGACGGAAACCCGAGGTTGTACAAGCAAGTCATCGACCTCATCGACACCAGGTGGGGTCCAGGGAAGATGATGTCATCACCGCTACATTCTGCTGGTTTCTTACTCAACCCTGGTACCTTCTTCTCCGTCCCACCTCAGGATCGAAATATAGCTTTCAATGAGCATATGCCTGGATTCATGGATGTCGTAGAGCGGCTCGTCCCCACTCCTGCAGAACAAGACAAGATTTGCGGTTTACTTGATCGTTACAAGAACTCCCTCGGAATATTCTCGAGGGATATGGTCGTCAGACAAAGGTCGGAAAGAAGACCTATAGATTGGTGGCAATCGTATGGCGCAGACATGGGAGAGACTGCATTACAGAGGTTGGCCGTGAGGGTGTTGGGATTGACATGTTCGGCATCAGGTTGTGAGCGGAATTGGAGTGTCTTCGAGCAGTTGCACTCAACGAGAAGGAACAGGTTGGCTGTGAAGAAGATGAATGACTTGGTGTATGTGAACTACAACCAAAAGTTAAGGCAAAGGTTTCAGCAAAGGATGGAGAAGCCTGAATTTTATGACCCCATCAGTGTGGAGTACGATCTCTTCGACGAGCATCCGTGGTTGGTAGAAACTGAAGATCTGGTCTTCGCTGGAGAGGAGCTTACATGGGCCGATGTCGAGGAAGCAGCTTTGGGACATTCTTCTTCACGGAGACGCTTTGCTCGATCCATGTCCACTGCATCTGACCCGCGGTGTTCTACTGCATCTGACGCGCCATTATTAGGTCGTGGCATGGATGATGCCATCGTTCACATCAGTTCTAGAGATCCAGGTGCATCGAGTTCTCAACCACCGATGGACATCGACGAGCAATATGTCCAAACCGACGATGAAGAAACTGAAGAAGATGATGTCTACGTCGACAATCCGAATGAGAACGACTCCGACGACTCTGATGGTGATGGAGGATATGATATGGTTCCCAGTTGGACATTAGATCAATGTGTCCAATGGAATTAGTTAGTTAGCTTGTAATTCTACTTTCTCTTTTATCTACTATTGTATGAACTCTGAGTTACTTTGTAATCGTACTACTGAGCAATAAATTGTATACCTAAGTGTTTAGGTGGGTAGAGGGGGTGCCTAGTGAGGCCTTGGTCGAGGAACTAGGTGTCTTTTCGAAGCCTAAACATGTATGGTAGTTTTAGAAAATATTTGTGTATTTTTTTCTATTTTTCCCGATTTTTCCTGATTTTTTAATCTATTTTATGAAAATTAATTGAATTTAAAAAAAAAAAAAATTACCGCCCAGCCCTGGGCGGTCGCACAACCGCCTAGGCGATCGCCCAGGCGACCGGACGCCGCCGGCCGCCTAGGCTCGCCTAGGCGGTGCCTGAACGTTGATTATTATATCTAATTATTTGATTAATCTGAATATTCAATCCAATTACTCAATCAGTAAAGTGTTAAACTCATTTAATAAACTAATTTACCAAACCCAACAATCTATTTAACAAACCAAACCAAAATACTCATAAGAATAAAAACCTTATTAGTCCTAAACTTTTCGTTTTTCATTATTATTATTATTTATTTTCTTTTTCTCATATTTTCTGTTGGCTTTTTGGCCTTAATCCATATTTTGATGATGTAATTCAACCTAATCTTAATTAGGACATGTAGATTAGCACATGTAGTATATAATGGTATATATGTTGTATTTTGCTAACATCTACAGGTGATCAAGACTCAATAAAGAAGAAAAATCAAGTCAAGACATGTAATAAAGCTGAATTGAAGACATGTATTTTACTTTTCTTTGAGTCTTAGGAACAAATGTGAATTGAGCATAACTTAAGCTAATATCCATGCATTCACACACTAGGGTCCTTAGAGAAGTCACACACAAAATTTCAGATCAATCGGACTTCGATAGGTCATCCAAAACATAGTCGGAAAATCACTAAAATTAAACCTTAAATCCTGTCCGAAAACGTTCGACCGATTGGACCTTTTGTTCGACCGGTTTCAGTAGATTTAGAGTTTTTACATGACCATTTTTGTTCAACCGATTTACCTCATAGTTCAACCGATTTCAGTAGTGTTTTGCCCAGACTAAAACGGTCGACCGGTTTTGCCATTTTGTTCGACCGTTGCGGGTTTTCATGTGACCGTTTTATTTTGTCGTATTCATACAACAGTCATATACGCATAACACTATTCCCAACCGTTCGACCGAACCATCTATTTGTTCAACCGATCCGTTAGTTTTTGCAAGGTTCTGTTCGACCGGTTCCACTTTAGGTCGACTGGTTGGAGACAGTTTTTGATGAATTTGAATTCTGTTTTGTGTATCTTACACAAAACCCAACCAAATCTATCCCAAACGGCTAGAAATCTTTAGGAGCTTATAAATAGATGTTCACACTTAGTTTTCCATAGAATTTCACAACTCCAAAGTGTCAAACCTATAGTGAGATTTTTCACAACCTCAAAGCTCCAAATTAGTGATTCCAAAGCCTAATTTCCACATCATTCATCACTCAATCATCTAGCAATTGTTGTGCTCAATTAGAGAGTGAATCACACTCAGTTACTTGTGTTGTCAAGTGAGCAAGGGTCTTGGTGAAAGCCCAAGACACGAGTATAGACTTCGGTGAGAGCCCGAAGTGATCCTCTCGGATTGTGAGAGGTGGTGCCAAGCTCGGCGAGGGTTGTTCGCAAGCTTGAAGAAGTGTAAAAGGCGTTGCTCCCGGCCCGGAACGGGGAAGCATAGTGAAGACGTAGGCGGAGCTCGTGGAGTCGAGCGGAGCTTGCAAGAGAGGACTAGGACTCGGGTGGGGTGCCGAACCTCTATAAAAACTGACGCGTCTTTTGTGGTTTGCATTATCTTTCTTTCTCTACTTGTTTGTTTATTCCGCTGCGCATTCGATTGCTTAATCAAGTAGAGAATTATGGATTAGCTTAAAAGTGATTAGTGGACCCATAGACCCACACGATCCTACATTTTCTACACCAAAAATTCAAATAAATTAAGGTTTGGGTCAGGTGGATGATCTTATTTATAAGATGTTGATGTTGTTAGTTGTCATATAATTAGGAGATTGTGTTTGATTTTAAGATTGTGTTGATTTTGTTTGATTCAAGTGTATAATCTTATTTATAAGATGTTGATGTTGTCGTATAATTTATAAGATTGTGTTAGTAATTATTATAATTGTCTTAAGTAATCTTATAAATTGCTTGTTAGGACAACATTATTAGCAATTCAATACAAAAAAAGTTCATATTAATGGGCCGCTCGCGAGCAGGTCGAACCGAGCACGAGCAGAATTTTCCGCTCGAAACCCTTAACGAGCCGATCTTGAGCAGACTCGAATCGCTCGTTTAGAGATCGATTACACCCCTAAGGATCACATTGAATTATTCTAATATGTTTGAGATTTTTTAATGTTTAATTTCTCGAAGAGAACGGAGGGGTTAGAAAGACCAGGCGCCAATAGAGAGATTTTTTTGTAAATATATTTTTTAAATTAAATTTCAACATGTAAATCATAATAGTAATTCCGTAAACCAAATACTAGATAATTATCAACCGAACAAAAAATTAAAGTGGTCCTTATTCGAATTCTTTCATTTTATAAACTTCTTCAAAAAAAGTGTAACCATTTCAATAATTGTGGGAGATCAAAGAAACAAATCGATTTGTCTAGAAAGAAACTTTGAGTAGTTAATAATGAGTATTTGATTGATTTAGAGGAAGTTCCATTTCCACTGTGCCTCTTTGTAGTTCTGTGTGAAGCCATATAATTCGTGTAAAGATATTACATGATTGGATTGCTAGTAATTATGGACCAATGATTGTCATAGTTTGTCTAATCCAGAATCATGAATAAATTTCACTTTCTAGAAGAGTTAATTACGCAAAAGCATGTATTGGAATCCTAACAAGCACATGTTGGGAAGATGGGATATGAACGGTGAGTTGGAATCCTTTTTGCTTGCTGTTGAAGTAAAAATAAAAGTCTCGTACCAAAAAAGGAATATCTTATGAATTTTCTTTACATTAATATTAAAAGGATTGCTTGCCCATTTTATTACTGAAATCACGCCCATGCTTTAGAGGAAATCTAAAACTGAACGAAATAATGTGGTAAAATTTAATTTTTAGAAAATTTTACGAATTACGGGAAATGATTTTGGTTGCACTCATTGTTTTTAAAGAAGTCATCGATTACTTCGAAAAATAATTCACTCATGGTGATAATTAGATAATAAAGTTCAACTAATGTGGCAGTCTGTTGGGATTTCTAATGCAAAATTCCAAAATAATCCACAAATTTGGTGTAACGATACAAAATAATAATAATTCCGGTGGTTGGTCACCTACCCTGAAAAAAATTGTCCCGTGAACTTATTCCAAAATCAAGATTCACGCATTCAAAATGTAAACACATGGTTGGAGAACTTACGAGTAGAACGCCATATCAGGTAAATGACCTCAAAAATCTAAATGAAATATCCAATATCTGACGTTGATGTGGCGATGGAAAGGAACCAACATCGTTGAAGTGGACAATGGGGTCAACCAGTACCACTCAGATGTCAAAGATTTGGTCGGAAGCATTGGATATTTTGTTGGTGTGGTCCACTACATGAGTTCCAGTAATAACACTCGCTCGAAGCGATCAAGATTACGATAGAATATTAACTCTACAAAATCCCTGTTACTGAGGTGGTGCACCGCCATGATGGCCGGACACAATTAGCTGCATAAGAGAAAGAGTCCTAAGTAGGAAATCAACTACGTAGACAATTTCCACATTCATTTAATTTTGTCCAAGAGGCAATTGAATTCAGACTTGTCAGAATTATGAAGTAAGAATACAAAACTAAAATCATAAGCTGCCAAATCTTAAATACAGAATTTAACCCACCGTGAAAACCTGTTTTAAAACGCAAATATAAGAGTATAAAAAAATAACTTAACAACATGCGATATTCGGTACTACAATGATATTCACTTCAACACCAGGAGAGACGAAGTTCAATAACATGCACACTAATTAACTCGTCGAAATAAATGACGCAAGCAGATAAAAAATAATCAAAAAGGAAAAGCATAACTCACAAATCAACTCTCAGACAACTTAAAACAGACTGAAAATAATTACCCAGAAATGTGCTGATAATAAGTTTAAAAGTAGTACAAACAAAAGGAAGGTAACATAAAATGAGACATAAAAATTGCAACAGAACAATGACGGGGACAAAATAGATAAAGGACAGAAGAATCACAGCTTGTCTTCGAACTCGGAGAGAGGTGTCATTTGCTCCTTCAAACCCTTCCTCTTGCGAATGTCCTTGACGAGCTGTGCAGCTTGAGAGGTTGGCTCCATCGGATCCGAAGACATCATGTCCCAATGATCGAACACGCACTGTGGAAAGGCCTGCCCAGATGTTGCAGCCCGAAGAGTACTTGAGAATCCAAAGGATTCAACAACAGGAAGGTAAGCCTTGATGTTGTACAATGGAGTACCCGGCCTCTGCATTTCCTCAAACACATGTCCTCTCTTCTGATTAAGAACACCATAGATTCCACCAAGTGCTTGCTCCGGTGCCTGGATCTCGACTAGGTAGACCGGCTCTAGCAGCCTTGGTTTGGCAGTCAACTGGGAGGCATAGATGACTCTTCGTGCAGTGGGAATGACCTGCCCACCACCACGATGAATGGCATCAGCATGAAGAACAACATCACACACCTCAAAGCAAATACCACGCATGTTCTCCTCAGCCAAAGCTCCCTCCTTCGAAGCCCACTGGAAACCTGCAACAACGGAATCCTTGATTTCATTGAGGTACTGAACTCCCTTACACATATCCACCACCATGTTCGGACCGGTGGTTTCAGGTCCGAAGCACCAGATCTTCTTGGCAAGGTCCTTGTCCCATCCAAACTCCTCAGAAAGGATCTTGGAACGAGCCTTGGGGTCATCACGCGGGCCAATACGGCCGTCATCAATCGCCTCTGCCAGACCATCTTCCAAGGGACGAGCTTCCATGTAGAGACGATTGTGCTTGTTGGGAGACTTGCTCATCACCGTCCGGCAAGATTTCTCCAACACAGTCTCACGGAAAGAGACAACAGGGTCAGATACAACAATCTCTGCACCTCCCATGAAATCATCCTGCAGATCTTTCAAACATATTTCAAGGTGAAGCTCACCAGCTCCGGCAATGATATGTTCACCGGATTCTTCAATTGTGCACACAACCATAGGATCGGACTTCGCCAGCCTCTTCAATCCTTCCACCAGTTTGGGAAGATCAGACGCAACCTTACATTGCACCGCCACACGGACAACCGGGGAGACAGAGAACTTCATGGCTTTGATGGGATGAGCGTCCGCTTCCTTCTCGTTGGTTAGAGTGGCATTCTTTGTGATGAATTGATCCAATCCAACCAAAGCCACTGTATTTCCACATGGAACATCCTCCACCGACTCCTGCTTCTTCCCCATCCAAATAACAGTTCTCTGAACATTCTTCACGTACAAATCTTTCTTCTGGCCGGGAACATAGTTTGGTCCCATTATACGGACCTTACAACCTGTGGCAACCTTACCAGCGAAAACTCGCCCAAAAGCAAAGAATCTTCCCTTGTCAGAAGCCGGAATCATTTTCGAAATGTAAAGCATAAGTGGACCCTCGGGGTCGCAATTGCGGATCGCATTTGCATATATGTCGTCGAGAGGACCCTCGTAAAGATTCTCCACACGGTACCGCTGTGCTGTTGCGGGAGAAGGAAGGTGAAAGATCATCATTTCAAGAAGAGCGGTGCTGGCCGGCAGCCAGTTCTGCATCACACGCTTCATCAACGCCTTTCCCATCAACTCCTTCTCGTCGGACTTCATGGTAACATTGAGCTTCTGCAACATGGGCCACAGTTTGTCCTTCTGGTCATTCATGCAGGTGTTGATGATCTGCTTAATGGGTTCGTAACAGAACTGCACAAATCCTCTCTTACATGTTGGGGAACCGGTGTTCTTGGTTGTCCATTTCTTCGTAGCAGGATCGAAGTAATTTTCACCCCACAGCCTCTCCATCATCTTGGACTCGTCAACTCCAAACTTGGAAGCATACATTTTGGCAAAGTTTGTAAGGGTGAAAGCCCAACCGTGCAGACCAGCAGAGAAAGCAACGGTTCCTTTTTCTGGATAAACTTGCACGTCTCCGAGAAGGACATCCTCGTAGGTTGCCATAATGACATTTGCATTCTCAATGACACGTTGGAAGGTCTGATAGGCCTCTTCACCATCCACCTGAAGCTCAAGGAAGCAACGGTCCATCTTGTTCACAGTCAAGACAGGCCTGATTCTCTCTCCAAGAGCCTGCCGAAGAACAGTTTCCGTCTGGACACAGACACCCTCAATGCAGTCGACCACCACCAAAGCCCCATCAGTAATTCGGAGAGCAGCAGTCACCTCAGAGGAAAAGTCGACGTGTCCGGGTGAATCAATAAGGTTGATGAGGTACTCGTTGCCACTTCTCTCACCTTTGTAACTATTCAGAGACTCGGCAGTCATTTCGTAATACAGAGAGATGCCAGTAGATTTTATGGTGATACCACGCTCAGCTTCATCGGCACGGGTGTCCGTCATTCTAACATCACCAGCAACTTCTTGGGCAATGATACCAGCCGCGGCGACCAGAGAATCCGTAAGAGTTGACTTGCCTGTTTAATTTGCAGATATTTAATTAATAGAATAATGAAAACGAATTTGATAAAAGAAGCCTTGTCAATACAGTGCACATACCGTGATCAACATGTGCAATAACAGACATATTACGAATGTTATGCTTCAAATCCATAATACGCCGGAGCTCCTCAGCCGTAAACTTAACCTGAAAGATGGAGGTTAAAAATTAGTTGTGGTTTGATGATGATCCAAAACATCAATTGGATATTCACGTTAAATTTCTAGGTGTGAGTGCAAAGACAAAGTACCATTTTTGCTGACAGGGGATATCACGGTACTTAGGAATGTGGACTCTGCAACATCGCAAACATGTAAAGAAAAATTAGAACAAACTAATAATAATTTAAAACATCCAGAATCAATTTCTTCAGCAAATTTACTTGGCTTAGATAATAAGATAATAGTTCCAAATTGGTAACTGGACAGTCCCCAAATAAAATACATCAACACTAACAACAATCGTGAAATCACGAACGCAGTTTACCAGCAACTTCTCAAAGAAAAATAGAGTACCAAGTACATTAGGACTATACCCTCTTCTATATTATGTCCTACAACATGCTTCAGGAAAAAAGTGAAGAGGCACATTCTCATAACAAAGAAAAGTTTAGGGTGCTTTAAAATGCACTCTTCATTTTAGACACATTAGACACTTCCTGTAGACAATTAGAAATATGTGGTGACAAATTAAAGATTCAACAAAAAAACTATGATAAGACCATTTTACTAAATAAAATCACAAATTTAAACATGCAGACAAGTTGGTGTAAGTGGATAATGTGGTGACTGTTGTGCATTATTATGTTTAACCAAATGCTATATTTGGTGATAACAAGATTGTTTCAGAGATTAACCTAAATTAAATTAATAATCGAATGGTCCATTCTTTATAAATGTGTTCAATACGATTATCAACTCCAGATTGAATGGTCCATATTGAAATAGGTATGACAAAATCAATGATCAACTTCAGATTCACGAAAAGGCATGACACTTACTCCACCTAACGTTTAAAATTCATCTGAACTATTACTGGAAGAAAATTATTGTTTTTAAACTGATAAGATACATATTTATGAACCTAAAGATGAACCAGCGACATAGAAAAATCAACCAGTAAAGTTTTGCAACCCGAAAAACTTCAAGAACGAATTAAGGAAACAACAAATAAATAATCACCTAAACCATGAAAAAAGATATGGGAAATAACACAAACTCATAAACGAACAATCAATTCCAGTCCTATATAAATCAACAAAGAAAATTTAGTAAATCCGCTAAAGTTGCGGCTTTTCATTGATGAAACCACAGTGAGAAACTAATGGTATGTTTGGTTAACAACTTGAGGAGAGAAAAGAAAAGAAAAGAAAGTTGGACTTTCCCTCGTTTGGATAACGACTTAAGAAGAGAAAAGAAAAGAAATGGAGAGAAATGTTATAATACAAAATTCCAATTCAACTTTCTCTCCAATTTTGGAGAGAAATGGAGAGAAACGGAGAGAAAATGAATAAATAATATTTTAGTGACCAAAATATCCTTATTAAAAAACCTACCAAAAAAACCTAATTTGCTACATCTAAATACTCATTCCTCGTTTCATCTTCCGTCACCCAACCGTTCTACCTTCTTTTATTCCCCACCTAAATATTTCATCTTACTTTTACATGAGAATTTTTTTAATATTTTACATATTACCTTGTTTGCAACATTTCTGAGTTTGTATGACTTCACATTTTCAAGTTTGGTGGATATATTTTTATCTGTAATAATTTATAGTTCTGAACATTATTAAAATAATGTAGAAAGATGTAAATCAAAAGTATAATACAAAATAAAAGGTATTTTGGTCTTTTAGAATGTTTCTTTTCTTTTCTCTCCTAAGATGTTAACCAAACGAGAGAAAAGTATTTGTTATAATGGGTATCCAAACAAAAGAAAAGAAAAGAAACACATTTTTTTTCCTTTCTTTTCTCTTCATTTCTCTCCTAACTTGTTATCCAAACAAACCATAAGAATGATAAACAATAGATCTTGAATGATCTATAACATCTTTACGGGAAATTAAACTCGGACACTTAATTGAACAGATGACTCCAATCCACCACATGCATCGACCAAATATAGTGAAATAAATTCTTGGATTCTTGGGGAGATCTGCGAAATTTAAATTCCACTTCCAAAAACACAAACGATCCAAAAACTAATATCAGAAAAAACAAACATAAAGGCCAAAATCACAACCGATGGTCAAAAACCGAAGTCATTGGTAAAGGTGGAATCAACACCATCAGATCCGTAAAAAAATAGACTTTCCCATCGGGACACCCACAAACAGAATCAAGCAGACGATTTCGACCTCGGCGATGGGAAAATCAAAGAAGTGGAGATCTAGGGTTTACTGCTTCACCTTCGCGAGGAGATAAGCCGCCACCAGCCTTCGCGACGAGATCTAGGGTTTAGGTAAACGTTTGTGTGGAGGTAATTGGACATGATATTATATACGCCCCGAACGAGGGGTTCTGTTGTCTTGCGGATGTGTATCTCTAACTTGTTCCCTCGGTCCTCTCCAGTGTAGGGTAGTAAATGGAACTGGTTTTACCCGCAAACCCGTCCAATCCCGTCCCATCTAATGCAACTAGCAGGCAAAAAAACTCAACCCGCCAACCCGCATAATAAGCAGGGTGGGTAGCGATTTTCTCGCAATCCGTCCCACATAACCCGCATAATCAATAATTCATACCAATGTTTCACTTATATTAAAGTTTGTTTTTTTGTGTTTAGCTTTGATTTTTTTATATATAGTTAAAAACATACCTCGATTAAAAAAAATCTTGATCAAAATGGAAAATAATAAGGAAAGTTGATTGATTTTTTGTATTAAACTTTGATCAAAATGAAAATTATTAAGGAAAGTTGATTGATTTTTTGTATTAACTTTGATTAAAAAATAACCCGCCTAACTCGTCCCCCCCCCCCAACATAGTCCTCCCTTAAGCGGGGCGAGTAGCGGATTTTCTTTAGGCCCCGCCCCGCTTACACACCTAGTATAGTGTCTAGATGTCTAATTCAACGTGCATTTTTATACCTGTATATTCCATTCCGATTTTTGATGGTATTCATCTAAAATATCAAAATTGGGTATATTGGCTTCGTACATATCCCTATATCTGAAAAGTATGTTCATGCATATCTGTTGGTGTGGGGCCAACATTTGTTA
This sequence comes from Triglochin maritima, assembly GCA_963682175.1. Classification (NCBI taxonomy): domain Eukaryota; kingdom Viridiplantae; phylum Streptophyta; class Magnoliopsida; order Alismatales; family Juncaginaceae; genus Triglochin; species Triglochin maritima. Next base: position 3,476,583 of record OY821775.1, read on the forward strand.
GGCTTCCATAACGATTTCCGTCACGAGAGACTAACGGATATGACACCAAAACAAACTGAAGCGCATGAAGCCATGAACACAATTTCAAACTAGAAGCATTGGCATTACGTCAATTATAAGTTTTCTGATGGGTACCTAAGCAATAAAAACTCAATTATGTATGGATAACAACGCTCACTAAGAATCGGACGACTGCGAAACGACCAGTTAATTGATTTATGATCTTCATCTAATATCAAATAGTCAACCTTGAGCACCTGGATATAAATTGGAATGGATAAGAAAAGGAGACTATCCAAAAGATCAAAAATGGCGTGGTGCTTAACTTCTCGTTGAAAATGGAGGGGGGGGCATTTATACGTGCATAAGAATAATTTTCAATGGAGATGGATATTAGACTAATGTACTCTGAAGCATAGTATCATGCTAATTTTGATGTATTAAATGAGTACTCAAACAAAAAACTCATTCTTCATTTGACATACCACTTGGGTAGTGAATTGGACAACTCGTCGTAATTAGCAATTATGGCTACTAGCTGTGAGACTTGAAACCTCGGGTTTTGGATTCGATAGGCAATTTCTACACTCACTACTTTTCGTTTTGCGTGTTTGTTTCAACAACTTGGAGTGAGTTTTTAAATTGTGAAAGGGAACTACTATTCATCGTCGGAAAACTACTTAAATCGCCCCCAAAATTACTATTTTGCTCTTCACAATTCATTTAATACTCATTTCGTTACGTCTCTTAAAATAAGGTTTCTGCCCACGTTTTCCTCATTTTCCCAGTACAAACACCACGAAAATGTCTGGCGAAGTGCCTAGATTCAGTGAATTAAGTTCAGCAAAAAAAATCGAGTCAGACGTATGCGTAAAACGCCCCCCATGGGGGAGGCGTCTTAGCCTGACGCCACACCCAAGGGGTCGGCGTTTTACCCAAACAACTCATCTATGATTGTGACATTTGTCTAAGATGCCTCACCGATAGAGGGCGTTTCGCTAAAACGCTCATCCAAAAAAATTAAAAATAAATCTAAAAATTATACGGTGTGTTATTTCAAATTATTTGAGGTTCCGTTGCAAGATTTCGGTGGTAACGGGTTGACTTACAATGAGTTTTTTTGCAAATGATTAAGATTCCAAAATTTCCACATCCAATAATTTCAAGATCCAAAATTCCCGGTGGTAAAACTTCTCGACTTACAAAAACCACCTCGACAAGTCGTTCGGGGGTCTCGCTCACCGTTGAGCGAGCGCCATTCCACCTCGCCGGTGAGGTGGCAGAGGTGGCAATGGGGCAGCGTCCCCTGTAATTTTTTTGGATTTTGAAATTGTTGGATCTGAAAATTTATGAATATCTAACACTTGCAAAAACTCATTGTAATCCAACCCGTATAATTAACCACGGGCGCAAGATCTGGTGAGTTTGTGAGGTCTCGGACTGTCGATCGTTTGTTTCTCAGTCTATCGAACATGTTCCATGCGAATGACTGAGTTTCTATCGGTGCACTGTGATCGTAGAGACAGTAAGTTTTTGATCTTCCTAGAATCTTTGGGTCGGTTTACCGACCTCTACCGGTCATCCGAATATTTAGCAATTATCACAAATTATAATCAATTTAAAAGAAATTTTAAAAAAATTCAAAAATAAAACAGGGGCGTCTTCTGGAGACGCCTCCCCCATCGGGGGAACGACTCCTTCAGACGCCTCCTCCTACGGGTGGGCGTTCGAGGGAGCCGCCCGACCCAAGGGGGCGGCTCCCGCCCATTGGGTCGGGCGTCTCCCTCGAACGCCGACCCAAATTTATTTATTTTTTTTAAATTAAAAAAACTAAATAATACATTTTATCAAATTCGAGTAGTCTGGGGTTTCCGTTGGTTCTTTTCCTGGTCTCCGATACATTTTTCTGATGAATATGAGAGTAATATACAGAGATAGTAATGTTAGAAGAGTGAAACGAAGAGTTATATAAGTAGAAAGGACAAAATGACAAAATGGTAATTCACACAGACGATTTAAGTAGTTCAGTTGTTAAATGTTAAATGTAACCTCTCAGTTTAAATCTAATATATTAGCAAAAGAAAAAACATTAGGATCAAAAACTAATATATTTTCTTTAATAGTCAAATCATCATTTAAGCTTAATATAATTATTAAATAACAACAATTTTTGTAATCATACATGATACATCATTAGAATTAAAAAGAATTCCCAGAACCAAAGCAATAAAAATTTGCAATATCTTCTTTAATCGAACGTGTATGTGCGTTTAATAATTTTTAACAAACGGTAAGTTGTGTTCTTAACATGTAACAAATGAATGTATTCGCTTTTATTGTCAATCGTCGTATACCACGAAAATTGGGCTTGCTTGGACTGTGACGACCGACTCAAATTTTGCAGCTGCACTCGACCGAGAGAATCATGGCCCATATGGCTGCCTCTTGGGCCTGCTTTGTTATTGTTCAAAATTCTCACAAAGTCATAATAAGTGGTAACGATTAATATAAGTGTAAATTACAGTTGTTCAAAATCCTACCAAAATTTGAAGTAAATTTGACATCTGTTTAAATTTGAACTTTTGCATAAATATAGATTATAATTATTTTCGACAAACAACACAAAAGAAAATATATGATGAATATGTTAATTTTTTTTGGGATAGAGATGATATCAAAATGTTACACAAATCAAATTTTAAGATGACATTTTAAAATTTAAGGAGTCACAGTGTTATTCGACAATAATCGATGGGCATGGGGGTATATAATTGTAATATAATCGTGTACAATCAAAATAAGCTGAATAAAATTAGTATTTTTCAGACAACCTTTTAGATATAATCAGTTACGATTCAAATGTTAGACATGAGCAAAATAAAATAAAATTAAGCGTGATTTATATTCCTGTTTATTATATTACTCGAGAGAACATAATGATGTATTAGTTTGTAATACATTTTAAACAAGGACTACAAAATCTGCGGAACTAAATGGCCGCCAAAGAGTTTGACCGGCTTCTTTTGTAACGACAATTCAATTTCTAAATTTCATTAAATTTATTACGACGAAGAAAGATCAAAACTCATCATGTCTATTCCGATTCTCCAAAGTTTTCAAACTCAATTCTCTTTCCATTTCCAACCAGAATTTGTAAACTCAACGGTCATACTCATACTCTACCAGTCAACTCTTATCGGAGTACCAAAGCAATATTCAAATCTTTTTTACAGACTAACGCTCAACTGTTTCTCTGCCCGTCCTCCTAACTTATATTCGTCCGAATTTATCAAAAACATGAAAACCTCTCTGTATTCGTCAAAAAGAAATTTAAAAAATCCACCTTCACGTGTTTGGTATAATGCAAGAATTTTCCTTCGACACCCTCAACTTTCTAAAACCATTATAAATTTTATATTACAATTACTTCAGTTGACCTTCTTCAGTTTCTACAATTGTACAATTTCAACGATTGTGTCGGTGAGTCTGTGACCAACTTAGCATCATACCGAGTCATATAATGTGAAGATTATAACATGTTTTATTCAGGAAAAATCTAACTTTTAGTTAGCTATTCTAGAAAACCACTAAAGAAACAACTTTAACACACTAAAGTATAATTCACCAAAAACACCAATACGGAATGTTAATTATGTCATTATTTCCAGCATTAAACAGGAGTAAATGATGCATAACTATTATCCATAAATTTTTTCATCCTATAAATCCAACCAAAACGGCAAAACTTCAAATCACTCCCTCCCTTCTCCTCCACACTCTAAACCGTCCCGAATCTTTTAACCCTTCCAGAAGACCACAAACAGCAAAACTCCAAACCTTTCCAAGACACGTACTGTAAAACCCCCAAGTTTAGTCCCACATTGCTTAACATGAGAATGTTGGGGTGGGATATAAAGACATGAGCCCACTACCATAACACTTACCAACTTAAGTTTTGTGGCAATAGGTGGGTGTTGTGGGCCAGTGGGCACATGGGTGACGGACCTGGACCCAGGTTCGATGCGGACTCGGGGACGGGACGTTACAGATGGTATCAGAGCCTGAACCAGCCGGAATTGTGGGAACTAAGTGCTACACCTAAAGGGTGGGAGCCACCTCTAGAATCTCACAACGCCTGGTGACTGAGTGGCTTGACCCTGACGAGGACGTCAGGTGTTCAAGTGGGGTAGGTTGTAAAACCCCCAAGTTTAGTCCCACATTGCTTAACATGAGAATGTTGGGGTGGGATATAAAGACATGAGCCCACTACCATAACACTTACCAACTTAAGTTTTGTGGCAATAGGTGGGTGTTGTGGGCCAGTGGGCACATGGGTGACGGACTGGGACCCGGGTTCGATGCGGATTCGGGGACGGGACGTTACAGATGGTATCAGAGCCTGAACCAGCCGGAATTGTGGGAACTAAGTGCTACACCTAAAGGGTGGGAGTCACCTCTAGAATCCCACAACGCCTGGTGATTGAGTGGCTTGACCCTGACGAGGACGTCAGGTGTTCAAGTGGGGTAGGTTGTAAAACCCCCAAGTTTAGTCCCACATTGCTTAACATGAGAATGTTGGGGTGGGATATAAAGACATGAGCCCACTACCATAACACTTACCAACTTAAGTTTTGTGGCAATAGGTGGGTGTTGTGGGCCAGTGGGCACATGGGTGACGGACCTGGACCCAGGTTCGATGCGGACTCGGGGACGGGACGTTACAGATGGTATCAGAGCCTGAACCAGCCGGAATTGTGGGAACTAAGTGCTACACCTAAAGGGTGGGAGCCACCTCTAGAATCTCACAACGCCTGGTGACTGAGTGGCTTGACCCTGACGAGGACGTCAGGTGTTCAAGTGGGGTAGGTTGTAAAACCCCCAAGTTTAGTCCCACATTGCTTAACATGAGAATGTTGGGGTGGGATATAAAGACATGAGCCCACTACCATAACACTTACCAACTTAAGTTTTGTGGCAATAGGTGGGTGTTGTGGGCCAGTGGGCACATGGGTGACGGACTGGGACCCGGGTTCGATGCGGATTCGGGGACGGGACGTTACACGTACTCCCATCAGATTCTTGTTTCTTCTGGTCGTCTGACGTCACCCTGCATGGGAATCTGAGAGCGGTGCTTGTGAAGATCCAATCCTTCTTACATTTCTCATGTTGGTTTTGTTCCATATTCGTCAATTTAAAGTCCTTTTTCGACCTCATCCCTGTTGGAGTAGGTTCGGATAGCTTTGATTTATCCCAACTCCTCCAATGAAAGGGTAGAGTTAAAAGATCAAATCTTGGTTATGTTTTCCTTATGGGTTTTCCTCCAAATCTGTAATCACACCCTTTCTTTTTATATTTGATTACTGTTGAAGTTCATTTCTTATCACATCACCCCAATGGAAGCTTAAAGTTGTAAAGGTCGAATCTATATTACATTTCTTTTTGTGTATATTATTCCAAATTCGTAAAATCACTCCTTTTTTTCATTTAGCCAATCTTTCAATTGAGTCATATAGCTTTGGAGTAGCAGACATGTAAAGATTAAATCCTTTTTCCAATTTAGACATGGGTTTTCAACCATAATCTCAAACTATTTATCCAATTTCAATTCCATCCGAACATTGTTATAAAAGTTGGTTACTTCTAAAATTCTATCTTTTGGATAAGTTTCCTCTTTGAATTTAACACAGTGAATGCTAAAGTTGAGTCCTTTCATTGGCAAATCAGGTGTGTTCTACTACTATAAAAAAGAGAGTCAATGGGAAAAGCAAAAAGGTGGGTCAAAAGCTTGTTGGGTGTTGGAAGGAATGAGCGAAGCAATGGTGGTGGAGGAGTTGAAGAAAAGAAGAGGAGTAGCTTTGGGGTGTCCAATAGAGAGTTATCAGCAGGGGAGTTGAGGATTAGCTATGTAAATTGTGAGAAGGAGCAGAACAAACACGCAATAGCGGTGGCTGTGGCAACTGCGGCAGCGGCCGATGCGGCTATTGCAGCCGCACAGGCGGCGGTTGAGGTGGTGAGGCTTACAAGTCTGTGGAGGATTAGGAAGGAGTGGTGGGCTGCTGTGAGAATACAGACTGCATTCAGAGGCCTTTTGGTAATTACAATTCTAGTTTTTTATTTAGTTCAACTGCATTATTTTTGTTCTTAGAATCTAAATTACAGTTTACTTTTGTTATGCTATTTTTTGTTGTTTTCAGCTTTAGATTGGTTCTTGGCTTCTTGCACAGGATAAATCATTAATGTGTTTTCACTCTGACTTTTACTGGACTTAATGCCTGATGAAAAGTATACCAGATCAGTTTTGCTTGTTTCCTTTTGATTTTTTTAAAGAATATACAAGTGCTTTGATCATCTCTTCTTTCTTTCTTTCTTTTTAAATACTCAACTTGTTTGACTTGGGATTTATTCGCAGATTTGTAAAATACATAAGATAGGACGCATATGTGTTGGCTACGGCAAATTTTCATGTGATTTCATTTCTCAGAAAATAGTGAGTGAAGTTAAGTCAAAACTGTAGTGTATTTTCCTATGAATTTCTAAACTGGTTAACAGCATTAAGAAAATGTGCTTTTATCATAATGTGCTTGAGTATCTCTACATTAATGTCTATCTTCTTAGTTACTACGGGTTTGGTTTTAACTGGCCGTTTAATTTGAGCTCGATCATTAAGCGAATTCCTTGTCAAGCTTTCTGACAGCAAGAGTATCCGTCTTATTAACTTCACTCTACGTTAACGTAAAACCCCCTTCATTCTAAGTTGAAATTGAAAACCAAATTACCCACTCGTGTCTTTTAAACGTGTGAATTATTTCTCCTTTTGTCGCTGGAAAAACTTATACTTCACAAAGAATCCAAAACACGATTCGTATTTTTCTGTCTTGGTAGGCAAAGAAGGCATTAAGAGCTCTGAAATCACTGGTGAAACTGCAAGCTCTTGTTCGAGGCCATCTCGTGAGAAAGCGACTTTTTCGATCTTTAAACACAACGAAATTGCTACTTAGTGATCGGTCTGTTGTTCGCAAAACCCGTTACTCGCACCTTCTTCCCTTTTGCGAGCACAGCAGATTACACCCTGAAGTGAAGCACAGGAGATCCCTGGTGACATCTGCAAATCTCAGTTTCACTTTCATCTACATGACTACATCCATATTTCATTTGATGCTGACTTCAATTTGTTTTCCTTTTCTAGGAGAGGTTTGATGAAAATTGTAGCGAACATTCTTGTACCTTTCAGGGCAAGAGGTTGTCTACTTCTAGTGCAACGTCGATTGGAAGCCCGAGAATCATAGAAGTCGATCTTGGTAGGTCGATGGAGAAGAAACGTGAACATCACTTGTATTGCCTACCATATCCGACTCTGGCTCGAATCAAGATTCCCAATCACAGTAACTTCCAAGAATCCACTTCGTTTCTGTCTGGCGAGGATTACCAATTCTCCACATCCACAGCCCAAAGCACGCCTCGCTTCCATAATTCAAGTGAATCTGTGACAGGACCTGTTATGATCACTCCAAGGAAGTTTATGTCGAGTCAGCCAGATTCTCCAAATTATATGGCGAACACACTATCTTCTAACGCTAAGACAAGGCCGCAAAGCGCTCCCAAGCAAAGACCTGAGCTGAAAAAGATGGACAAGCGTAGCAGCATTGGTATGAGAAAATCGTGCTCACATGCTCATTAACGATCCATCTGGATTAGCAATCCATTTAGTCTGTCATTTCAAGTCTGCAATAGTTGTGTACTTATGTTGAAACATGAATCATATACGTGTAATAGAATTATGTTCTCCTTTTTGGTTATTTGTTGGTTGTTTAGGCATACATACCTATCCTATGTCTGTAATGGTTATGTTTGTTGTTTCAGAAGGCCAAAATGGAAAGTTTTTTAAGTAGAGATTTGAAAAGGTTCAGAGTTTATGGGGTCTTGTGGATGATTTGAATTTGTGTGTGTTTTAATCATCTGGTATCCTGGTCACGATTCACATTGGCACAATGGTTCAAAATGTGTTGATCTTTGGAAAAAGGTTCAATGGGATCACTGTCAAACGAAATAAATGGGGCATTTGTGCTTCTTGTCCTCATTTGAAATGGAAATTTTAGCTTCATGTTTACATTTGGAAGTAAAGATAACATAAACTTCCCTAAGTACTTTATTTCGAACTACTTCGTTGAACTGAGCCACATGTGCCAGCGTAGTCACCATATGTAACATCCTCAAAGCAGCGGAAAATTTTAAAATTTATAAACACTCAATCAACAGAGGATATTACGCAATAAAAGGGACACAGGTGCACCAACATATATATTATATATATCCGAACATCAGAGTATACAAAAGTTGTGATTACATCAAAAACATATACAAAGGAAGCAGTAATCACACGACCTCAACTGAGAGAAAGCTGGATCCGGTAGCAGCGCTCCTCTCCTCGGTCACCACCCCCTAACGCCGATCACGACCTGAAAGTAAACATGCAACAATGCCTGAGTTTCCAGAAGGAAACCCCGTATGCCAAACTCTAAATGTACGAAATAAAAGCATCCTAGCATGCAATTCTACCACCCAAGAAAAGCATCTCAACACGCCCAACACCAGGGCTCTCTCAAACTCAACCACATGACACACTACTGGTACGGGGCTCCAGGTCTAATCTCAACCAACCGCCGCACACACCACAGTCACGGGGCTCCAGGTCTAATCTCAACCAACCGCCGCGACTCACACTCGTCGCCAAGCTGGGCTCCAGGTCTAATTTCAACCAACTGCAGCAACCACGACACGACCAAGGGCTCCAGGTCTAATTTCAACCAACCCAAACGTATAAGGGCTCCAGGTCTAATTTCAACCAACCCCTACACGTGATCCCTGCTCAGGCTCCAGGTCTAATTTCAACCAACCCGAACGCACTACGGAGCTCCAGGTCTATTTTCAACCAACTCCGTACAGACTAGCTGGGCTCCAGGTCTATTTTCAACCAACCACAGCTCTCACACAGTTACGGGGCTCCAGGTCTCTTTCAACCAACCGCCGCAACACCACAATTCTAAGCTGGGCCTCAGGCCTATTTCAGCCAATCCCAAGCTCACACACGGTTACGGGGCTCCAGGTCTAATTTCAACCAACCACCGCAACCCTTGTGCACCTAGCACACCTGCCGGAAGAACATCGGCACCACAACTCGCCCCACACGGACGACCACGACAACAACACCTCCATAGTGCAAAACAGGACACAAACGGTCGACCGAACCAAAAGTCCCGGTCGACCGAATCAAGCAAATACAGGGCAATCCACTTCGACCGGCACTCCATCGGTCGACCGATTCCTAACACCACACTCGTTCGGTCGAACCCAAATCAAGGGACGGTCGACCGTTTAGATGGTCAACTCCCGGTTCAACGAACAAAACGACCAATCGGTCGACCGACAAAGGGGTCCCGGTCGACCGAAAGTCACCAGGGAACAAAATCCCACAACTCCACAACGAATTCGGTCGAACGCCGAGCACATCTCGGTCGACCGAATCTGTCCAGGGAATAATCCCTCACTCGCGCCATATATTCGGTCGAACGTCGAGCACATCTCGGTCGACCGAATCCCTCCAGAGCGTTTCCCACGCTCAGCGCACAAGTCCGGTCGACCGAAACCACATTCGGTCGAACCGACCACAAGTCCACTTAAGTCACGGTCGGACGAGATCAAAGAGCGGTCGACCGTTTATATAGTCTACGCCCCCCAACCGACTTAAGACAGTGCACACGGTCGACCGTAGGGCTGTAAATGGGTAATATTTTACCCGCAACCCCCCCCCCCCCCCCCCACATAATGCGGGTAACGGACAAAAAAATGTTACCCGTCAACCCGCTAACCCGCCACCCGCATAACCCGCCTAATAAGCGGGGCGGGTTGCGGTTGTCTTGCAACCCACCCCGCATAACCCGCAACCCGCCTAATCAAATATATTATTAATTTTTTATGTACCAAAATCATTTTAATGTTTCAATTTTACTCATAACCATTAACCCACCTTACCAAATCATTATTCAACACTAACCAAATGTCTAATTTTTCACTCAACACACATCCAATTTCCCAAAAAATACAATGAGTAATTACTATTTATCAAGTTTTGATGTTCTTTTATTTTTCTTAGGAAAAATAAAAAAAATTAAAAAACCCGCCAAACCCGCATAACCTGCCCCGCCTCACCTAGTCCAACCTTAGTGGGGCGGGTAGAGGTTTTTTTTTATTTTTGACCCGCCCCGCCCCGCATACCCGCTTAACTTATGCGGGGCGGGTAGCGGTTGACCAAAAACCCGCCCCGCCCCGCCCCGCTTACACCCCTAGTCGACCGGCAAAGGGGACCCGGTCGACCGAAACTCACCAGACTTGCCTCCAATGCACAATCGGTCGACCGCCCCACAGGCATCGTTCGACCGATTTGAGGCAGAGCCCGAATTCTCTTCACGAACGGTCGACCGTTTGCACCAACCGGTCGACCGATCAGGCAGTGAAATCTGCTGCACATTTACTCGCGACGAGCCATACGGCCTACCGTCGACTTCCAAATACTCACGGTAATTAAGTGAGCGAGCTTGACATACCTAAAGGTCTGAAAAGACCTTAGAAGAACCACGACGACGCCTCCACGAGCGCGCCTCCCCAAATCACGATCCGTCGACGAACCTCGCGTCCAAACGACGATCAATCGTCTCCTCGACGATCCACAACACCACACTACCTCCGGCAACCCCACAATCCAACCACAACCACCAAAACCCGAGTGAGGTCAAGAGAGAGAAACCAAAACGAGCCGGAAACGAGCCGAGAGAGTAACACTCACCTCAAACCACCAACTCCCCGAAGCCGATCTTCGCCTCGCCGGAGAACACCACCACCACGCCGGATCACCACCTCTAAGGTAGAGAGAGAGTGAGCAAAGGGAGAGAGAGTCGTGAGTTAAGAGAGAGAGAGCTCACCATATAAATATCTCCTCCTCCTCCAATCTCAACCATCCAATCCAATCCAATCCATCTCCACCACTCATCTCATCCCCTCTCCATCTCAACCCTCCATCCATCCATCTTCAATCCAAGTCATCCATTCCAAAACCCCTCTAATCACCACCTAATCAACCACAAAGCACAATTAGGATAGGATTAAGATCAGAATCCTACACCATATATATCAAGCTTTGGCTTCATTGTAATCATTAGAGCCGCAATCTGATAATTGGGTAATATGTATGTCGTGTCATTTCATGTACTTCTGGATACCTGATAGGTGAGAAACGAAAATGACATAAACACGATACAAAACACAAAATTGTAAACCCAGAAACGATCTTTTCGTGTCGTATTATCGTGTTCTGTGTCAAATTGTTAGGTCTAGTAATCATGAAACCTCTGACCAACGAAAGGAGGACTCGTGACATCCTTAGGAATTGATAACGTACGAGTTCTCTTAGACTGATGAAGTAATTGAGGTCTCCGGTGGAGGTATCGGGATCACTGAAACTATGAAAGGTATGTTCTTCAATAAGTTACGTTTTGAATCCTTACATGGGAAAAATAACTTGATGTTTGAGAAGGATAAAAAAGCTGCAGCAAATCAACTATTGGGAAGGAGTGGAATAAAGAGCAGTTCAGATCGTTTGCCAAAAAATTAGTGGAGCGGAGTCATTTCTGTGTTGAGTTTTGTCTATTCAGTTTTTGGATTTTGCTTTTGGATGCTAATGATTTTTCACCTCTTTGTCGATATTTATAACTAGTGATCAGTTATCTTTGCGATCAGCTGGTTACTTGTTTTTGGAGCATAATAATAGAAAAGATGTTTCCATATTCTTCTTATAGGTTTTTAGTTTTTACCTTGTATGGAAAGTTTATTACAAGTGTCTGTCGGAACACAAGCTTCCAGAGTTGATTTCATATGCGGGAATTGTGGTGATTCTCTTTATTGAACTTGTTTGATCTCTTGCCAATATTTTTTTATTTGTACCTTTTTTTTCGCCTTTGTTTGACAATTCCTGAAACTTTCGGTGCAGTTGGCTATCGAGCTCATTATTGATAGTTCCACCACTTGTAATTCTATTGAGGTACTATTGTCATATTCGCTCATTTTCGAAGTGAGTTTGTTGATCTGCAGTTGTCGCCATTTTTTCCATGCATGACAGTTTTTGTTGTATATTACTGTAAATTTGATCATTAGCAAATGAAGAAATCGGTGGTCGACGAAATTGATGGACGTTGCATCAGATATTTTGAAGAATACGAAGGTTAGTTCATCATTGATGCAGAAGTACTTATTTTAGTCGTGTAATTGTGGTGAATGTTGTCTTTTAATTTGAACTAGAAATAATTGTATGCTATTAAAAGAAATGGCACTTGTGGCAAACAAAATTTGTTCTCTTGAGGCTTTGATTTATAGTCTCTTTGATAGGATGTTTTGGATTATACTTCATGACTGAATGTTTTTTTCTGATTTATGTTGCAACCTTTGTTAAATTCTAAGTGTCTTTAACATTTGAACATCTTATGTAAAGACGTGAGAGAGGGAGAGTGAGAGGTATGGGGTGGGTGTATGAAGTATGGTGGGGATGGAGTGAAGTATGAGTAGGGTGTAGGGTTGGTGGAGGGGTTTAGTTTAAAACCACCCAACACATCTCATTCCTCCTCTTTTCTCCCCATTTTCTTCTCCACTCATCACACTCTCACCACCTTCCCTTGCTTCCGGCGGACCAGGAGGAGAACTTGAGCACCGGCGACGCGGAGAGGAGGCGCCGTAGGAGGGAGCTCGAGAAGAAGAAGCTAGAAGCGACGCCGGAGGAGGAGGAGCTCGCCGCACACGTCTTCTTCACGGTGAAAGGTATGTCAAGTCTTCATAGTAACTCCCCAAGAGGTGTGGGAGTGTAGGGGGCGGCGTTGGTGCCGTTTCCCGGCGAGAAACCCGGCTGGACAGAGGTTGAAGACGCTCTGTTCGGTCGACCGATTGAGTGTTCGGTCGACCGAACAACGTCTAGATGATGCCTGTCCAGAGGGAAAAATGCATGTTTCGGTCGACCGGTAGTTGGTCTCGGTCGACCGAGTTTAGTATATATTTGCTTACTGCCCGAAAACGGTCGAACGACGTCTGTGTGACGGTCGACCGTTTATGCCAAATTTTAGCGGGAATATTTTATAAGGGTTATATTAGTCTGGTCGACCGGTGGTTGTTCGGTCGACCGATCCCAGTAGATAGGGTAGACAGACATTCGGCCGACCGAGTGTGTCTCGGTCGACCGAACTGCACAAAGTCGGTCAAGAGCGTTGACCATCTAAACGGTCGACCGACCGCGTGCAGTTTTCCTGTAGTGAAGTGTCTGCTGATCCGGTCAACCGAAAGAGTTTCGGTCGACCGAATGCAGTGGGCAGGATTCATGCAGTTTTCCTTATCGGTTGAACGGACCCTGGTTCGACCGACAGGATATATATGTATATAAAACGTATAGCGTAGAACTTCCAAACGGTCGACCGCTAGATTTGACCTTGTTCGACTGGTGGGTCGAATTATCTTTCCTTGGTGGATTTATCCACATACGTGACGTCGAGCAGAGGCGACTACCGGCTGCCGAGCCCACGGTCGATCACCGGACCTCGGAGCTACGGATTTCACCTACGACGAGAGCGTATTTTCTGTTGGACCCCTCGTGGATGCCGGTGCGGCAGAGGGATGCCTGCCATGCTTGTGTGGGTGGTAGATGCTTTCTTCCCTGGTGGGGGAAGGGGATGCACTTTCCCTGTGGAGGAAAGCCGAGACCTCCTCGTGTGGGCCTGGATTGGCAGGGGGGATGCCTCCCTTTGCCCCTGTGTGTGGCTGGGAGATGAGTGCGGCGACCCCCCTCGTGTGGGCCTGGATTGGTAGGGTGGGGGATGTTTCCCATGCCCCTGGCGCGGCTGGGAGATGGTCCGCAGCGGTTGGGGCATTCATTGGGCCTGAGGAGGATTGCATTGCATGAGCATTCTTGGCATTTTCATCTGTTTTTCTGTATATATAGGAGATGTTGGCATACGGGGTTCCTTTCGGGAACTCAGGCAGATTTTATGTTTCATTTTCAGGGAGCAGACAGTCTTAGGTTGGTGGTGACCGAGGGGAGTGCCTCCGGGATCGGGTCCTGTCTTCTTAGTTTTTAGTAGAGGTAGTGATTACAGTAGTTATGTATTAGACATGTAATCGCTCTTTTGACACTCTGTATTATGACTTCCACGTGGAGATATTTTATATATATATTCTGTTGACTTTTCCAGTAGCGTGCCCTTGTTGACCGTTGACGGTCGTATGTTTGTGTTTTAAATTTGAAAAATTTCTTCCGCTGTTTCGGGACGTTACATCTTAATTTCATGATTTGTATGAAATAAAGTTTACCATACAGCGTAAAATCATGCTTAATATTAAACATTTGGCCCTCTTTGCACCAAATCCCACCCTACTTGATGTTTGTGTCAATATTTCCATTCAAGTTATGCTCAAAGCCAAAGTATATTCTTCCAATGTCTTTATACTGTACAAGGAATCCTATTTAATTAGCTCTGGACCATAGTTAATCTTATGGCCTTCTAATAGTTCAACTTATCGTTTCTATGAGTTCCACTCTTCACATGTCAAGCACATATTAGGTGATATGTTGATTTATTTTTTACTATTGGGGAAATCTAGAGACATTTTATTTTATTTTTCGCTGGCATAGTTGACGGAAATCACCATCTTGTTTCTAACTTCGAATGTTTTTTGGCAGAATGATCCCCCACTTTGAATGTTGAAGGTCCAAGCAAGCAAACGAAATTGAGCACCTTCTAGTTCATGTTGTGGTTGATGGTTGGTGTTTTGATGTATCATGTTAACTAAAACTTACCAATGTGTATATTGACGTTAAGTTGGTTAGTGTGACCTGTTAACTGAACATTGTTTTAGTTGCATAGACATCATGCAGTAACCATGTCTTGCCTATTTTGTAGTAGTGAGTAATCTTTAGTTTAAAACTGTATATATATTGATTAGTGATTCCTCAATGTGCGGTTTGCTTAGTTATCTGAAATTCGATCGTATATATCGACACTTGGTGTGAGAACCCAACTTTAATAATTAAATTAATTAAGTAAGGTTATCAAATTAGAATTGTTCTCTTAGGTGGAGGGGGTGATGTGTTGATTGAAATGATGAGGTAGTGAAGCGAAGAGTACAAATACTCTTTTCTTTCTTCTCTTCTCATTCTTTCACACGTCTCTCTCTCTTTTGTTGCGGAAGTAGAAGAAGAAAGAAGTGGTGGTTGAAGAAGAAAAAGTGGAAGAAAACGAATAAGGATTTGGGTAGAGGGTAAAGATTGGTGTTTGTTGTTAAGAAGAGAAGTTGATAAAAGAAGAGTTGAAGTAGAAGAAAAGAGATTTGAGAGGAGAGATCAAGTGAAGTGGGAAGAGTGAAGCTTTCACCAAGAAGAAGAGAATGTGAAGAAGGCAGAAGGAGATTCGGTTTTCGTTGGAGTCGAGATCGTCGTTTCGCCGGAGAAAGTTCTTTAACGTGGAATCGATCGTTGTTCTTTTGAAGTTTTTTCAAACTTCCAAGGTATGTCAATCATTGCTTTTACGGCCACCTAAGCTTATGTGAGTGTTTGAGTGTTCGACGGTAGTCCGAAAAACTCGTCGGAGTTAGTGCAGCAGAGTTTCTGTTATGTTTCGGTTGACTGGTGCTAGATTCGGTCGACCAATCGTAGTGTAATTTTGGGTATTATCTCTCGCACCGGTCGAACGATACCTTGGGTGGTCGACCGATTATACATTTTGATTGAGAAGATGAAGACCTAGGTGTTTTCGGTTGACTAGGGTCCATTTGTCGTTCGACAGAATGCACTGTTGTAAGTCGATTGGGGGCGTTGACCATCTAAACGGTCGACCACCCTGTTGACCAGTTCAACCGATTGCACTGTAGTAAGTCGGTTGGAGCCTAGGCCTTCTAAACGGTCGACCGCTCATTGATTTTGTTCAACCGACGACTTAAGATGACTTAAGTGAGGTTCGACCGATTCATATTTCGATCGACCGGCGATGACTTAGAGGAATGTTGAAGTCCCTGATGAGGAAGATGACTCCGTAGAGTCACGAAAAACATCAGGGACTTCAACATTCCTCTAAGTCATCGCCGGTCGATCGAAATATGAATCGGTCGAACCTCACTTAAGTCATCTTAAGTCGTCGGTCGAACAAAATCAATAAGCGGTCAACTGTTTAGAAGGCCTAAGCTCCAACCGACTTACTACAGTGCAATCGGTCGAACTGGTCAACATGGTGGTCGACCAGAGTGACGACTTTGACGACTCTGATCAGATCTGACGATGACTCGGAAGTGCGTGCGACCTTCACCGAACCCATATGACTAGTGTAGTTGCGAGTGAAGGTGTGTCGTGTACTTTTCGTATGACCGCATGTGACTGCGGTGAGTATCTACGGATGTCCAAAACTAGACATATGACTAATGAATCCCGGTTGGGAAAATGATTGTTATGACTTATGACATGATGACCCATTTGGGAAATGATCTGTTATAATTTATGTTTGGCATGATACTAGTATGATATGTCATGTTTCGCATTGCATGTAGGTGAGTTTGACATACGAGGTTTCCTTATGGAAACTCACAACATTGTTATGTTTTATTTCAGGTTCCCCTTCGGGAGCTGTTTGGGTGGTGACTGAAGACGAGTGCATTTTGGGGTCGGATCCTCGTATCTATTTTGAGGTTATTATGACTACTTGTATATGTATATTGTATTTTGATGTAGTCATTCTTTTGACAACTCTTGTATACGGTGCATCATCTTATTTTATATGTGTATTCGAGTAGCGTTCACTGTGTTTAATGTTGATATCCTTTGATTATCTCTTTATTAAAAGTTTAAAATTTCCATTGTTTAGGAAACGTTTCACTGGGTGAATCCAAAATCTCAACTCAGGTTCTGAACTTGCTACTGCTGCCGCTGAAGTTTAATAGTGTGTAGAAAGTTTCTTGTTTAATTGGCTCGTACGTGGTGTATTAAATTTATTCAAGGGTGACGGGTATGCTTGGACTAGTGTTTTCTTGAATTAATTCTGTTATGTTTGTTTTTTCTGCACGTTTGCGCGAGAATAGATTTTGGAAGTGGTTTGTCTTTGGCGATTGTTGGATCAAGGAAAATAACCCTCCACGTTGGTATTGTAAAAAATGAAAAATATATGAAGCAAATTTGGTCGATCCTCTGTGAAATGCTTTTGTAAATGACCTCTACATAAAACTGTGAAAATACATGACTTGAGAAATTGACCTAAAAAAGAAAAAAAGAAATCCTACCCACAACGTGATTATGCAAAATTTGTCAAATTTTAAAATTAGTGCATTTGTTATTTTAGGTCTCCGTGGTAGTTTTGGTTAAAATTTAAAGAGATTTTTGGAGGTGTAATTGAAGAGACAAGTTGGTTGGTGTCATCTAAGTAAACAGGCTTCTTATTGGTGTGGTGATGAAGATTTCGCAATTAACGGATGGTGGCGAACGCAAGAACTGCGTATTTTGGAAGCAGGTTTCCTTTTACTCCTGTTGTGGATCGATGTTATTTTGTAGGAACGAGCGGCCTCCAGACCACAAAGAAAAAAAGGTAAAGACGTTATGGACAACTCGGAATGGCCAGATTTGTTTCCAATTGTCAAGCAATCATTTATTTAAACGCTTAATTCAATTCGACTAACAGTTTAACTTACGAGACATAAACTATAACCTGCCGAAAAGACACTTATCACGGCCAACTGAAGAGATGATATGATGCAAGAGACTCATCGACGAAATGATCCAATGGAATGCCTGAATAGCGAAGAGTTACATCGACATCTACATCTGATGCTTCAGTACCTCAATGAAACTAGTTTTCAGCAATACCCAATACGAAGGCAGTAAACATCTAATACGAAGATGACAGAAGCTTCGACCTACACCTGCATCAACATCGAATAATCCAGTAGCCAGTCCAATACAATGCAAGATTCTCATCATACTATCACAGGTTTCGGACACGGCCAAGTTTCCCATCCAAAGAGTGAATAGCCTAAAATTAGCAGAATAAAAGTATGAGAATTGTAACACGTTCAAAAGAGCGCAAAACAATAGATGCCCACCAAAATAAGATCACAACTTTAGCAAGTAGCAAGCAACCCAGAAAAAGTGAAACAAAGGGAAAAAAACGGCCGGAAACATGATTTTGTCTACCAAGCAGGCAGACAGAGAACAGATTAAAGACGCACAAGAGAACAATGAAATCTAAGGATGTAACAGATATAAATCTACAAAAGCAAACTTGCATAGAATAATCAGTACATAATAACAAAATCTCCTCACAAAGAAAATTAAAAGCAACGGCAAAATATAGTTTGCAACAAAAGGGGGAATGAGTTGAAACGTACAACAAAAAGATGAGCACAGAAATAGTAAAAATTGGGGTTGAAGCACTTCCGCGGCAGCAACAAAAAGACTCATCCGAAAGACACCGGTAGTAGTGTGATTACTGAATCACAGCTTGTCTTCGAACTCGGAGAGAGGTGTCATTTGCTCCTTCAAACCCTTCCTCTTGCGAATGTCCTTGACGAGCTGTGCAGCTTGAGAGGTTGGCTCCATCGGATCCGAAGACATCATGTCCCAATGATCGAACACACACTGTGGAAAGGCCTGCCCAGATGTTGCAGCCCGAAGAGTACTTGAGAATCCAAAGGATTCAACGACAGGAAGGTAAGCCTTGATGTTGTACAACGGAGTACCCGGCCTCTGCATTTCCTCAAACACATGTCCTCTCTTCTGATTAAGAACACCATAGATTCCACCAAGTGCTTGCTCCGGTGCCTGGATCTCGACTAGGTAGACCGGCTCTAGCAGCCTTGGTTTGGCAGTCAACTGGGAGGCATAGATGACTCTTCGTGCAGTGGGAATGACCTGCCCACCACCACGATGAATGGCATCAGCATGAAGAACAACATCACACACCTCAAAGCAAATACCACGCATGTTCTCCTCAGCCAAAGCTCCCTCCTTCGAAGCCCACTGGAAACCTGCAACAACGGAATCCTTGATTTCATTGAGGTACTGAACTCCCTTACACATATCCACCACCATGTTCGGACCGGTGGTTTCAGGTCCGAAGCACCAGATCTTCTTGGCAAGGTCCTTGTCCCACCCAAACTCCTCAGAAAGAATCTTGGAACGAGCCTTGGGGTCATCACGTGGGCCAATACTCATCAATCGCCTCTGCCAGACCATCTTCCAAGGGACGAGCTTCCATGTAGAGACGATTGTGCTTGTTGGGAGACTTGCTCATCACCGTCCGGCAAGATTTCTCCAACACAGTCTCACGGAAAGAGACAACAGGGTCAGATACAACAATCTCTGCACCTCCCATGAAATCATCCTGCAGATCTTTCAAACATATTTCAAGGTGAAGCTCACCAGCTCCGGCAATGATATGTTCACCGGATTCTTCAATTGTGCACACAACCATAGGATCGGACTTCGCCAGCCTCTTCAATCCTTCCACCAGTTTGGGAAGATCAGACGCAACCTTACATTGCACCGCCACACGGACAACCGGGGAGACAGAGAACTTCATGGCTTTGATGGGATGAGCGTCCGCTTCCTTCTCGTTGGTTAGAGTGGCATTCTTTGTGATGAATTGATCCAATCCAACCAAAGCCACTGTATTTCCACATGGAACATCCTCCACCGACTCCTGCTTCTTCCCCATCCAAATAACAGTTCTCTGAACATTCTTCACGTACAAATCTTTCTTCTGGCCGGGAACATAGTTTGGTCCCATTATACGGACCTTACAACCTGTGGCAACCTTACCAGCGAAAACTCGCCCAAAAGCAAAGAATCTTCCCTTGTCAGAAGCCGGAATCATTTTCGAAATGTAAAGCATAAGTGGACCCTCGGGGTCGCAATTGCGGATGGCATTTGCATATATGTCGTCGAGAGGACCCTCGTAAAGATTCTCCACACGGTACCGCTGTGCTGTTGCGGGAGAAGGAAGGTGAAAGATCATCATTTCAAGAAGAGCGGTGCTGGCCGGCAGCCAGTTCTGCATCACACGCTTCATCAACGCCTTTCCCATCAACTCCTTCTCGTCGGACTTCATGGTAACATTGAGCTTCTGCAACATGGGCCACAGTTTGTCCTTCTGGTCATTCATGCAGGTGTTGATGATCTGCTTAATGGGTTCGTAACAGAACTGCACAAATCCTCTCTTACATGTTGGGGAACCGGTGTTCTTGGTTGTCCATTTCTTCGTAGCAGGGTCGAAGTAATTTTCACCCCACAGCCTCTCCATCATCTTGGACTCGTCAACTCCAAACTTGGAAGCATACATTTTGGCAAAGTTTGTAAGGGTGAAAGCCCAACCGTGCAGACCAGCGGAGAAAGCAACGGTTCCTTTTTCTGGATAAACTTGCACGTCTCCGAGAAGGACATCCTCGTAGGTTGCCATAATGACATTTGCATTCTCAATGACACGTTGGAAGGTCTGATAGGCCTCTTCACCATCTACCTGAAGCTCAAGGAAGCAACGATCCATCTTGTTCACAGTCAAGACAGGCCTGATTCTCTCTCCAAGAGCCTGCCGAAGAACAGTTTCCGTCTGGACACAGACACCCTCAATGCAGTCGACCACCACCAAAGCCCCATCAGTAATTCGGAGAGCAGCAGTCACCTCAGAGGAAAAGTCGACGTGTCCGGGTGAATCAATAAGGTTGATGAGGTACTCGTTGCCACTTCTCTCACCTTTGTAACTATTCAGAGACTCGGCAGTCATTTCGTAATACAGAGAGATGCCAGTAGATTTTATGGTGATACCACGCTCAGCTTCATCGGCACGGGTGTCCGTCATTCTAACATCACCAGCAACTTCTTGGGCAATGATACCAGCCGCGGCGACCAGAGAATCCGTAAGAGTTGACTTACCTGTTTAATTTGCAGATATTTAATTAATTGATTGAAAGAAAAAAATTATGAGACTTATCAACAAAAATGCAACATGATGATATTTTAAAAGAGAAGTCATTTACGAAGACAAACATCAAACACGATATATAGATAAACTAAGTTTAAAAAAAAGAAACTTGTGAATTCAGTGTGCATACCGTGATCAACATGAGCAATAACAGACATGTTACGAATATTATGCTTCAAATCCATAATACGCCGGAGCTCCTCTGCCGTAAACTTCACCTGAAAGACGGAAGTGAAAAAAAGTTATCACACAACATCAATTGGATGTTCCACATTAGGTGTGAGCTAAGAGAATATACCATTTTCGCTGACAGGTGATATCACAGTACTTCTGAGAAAGGTGGATTCTGCAAGATAACAAACATGTAAAGAAAAATAAGAACAAATTAATATACATCAACACTGCAAAAAGAAACACCACAACAACAACGTACAAATTCATTAGGGCTATTCTCTCTGCAATATGCTGCCTACTGGCCTACAATATGCTTATATTAACAAGGAGACTCACTCCCGAAGCCAGAAAAGTGTAGGTTGTTCATATCACACTCGTCATTTAATTCAGACACGTTACACATTTCTAGTAGATGTTTAGAAATATGATGTGACATATTGGCAATCCAACATAATCCACTAATAGGATCTCTAAATTAATTAATAATTTTATAAAATATAAACATGCAGAAGATTTAGTGAGAGGAGAAAGTGGTGACCGCTGAGCATCATATGTTTAAACAAATGCAAAATTTTGATGATAACCAGATTGCTCCAAAGATAACAATAATCAAAGTGTACATTGTTATAATAATTGAATGGTCCATTCTCAATAAAAATGTGTTTAATATGATTATCTATCATAGCTATTACAAAAACAGTGATCAACTACAGATTCACGAACATACAATACACTTACTCCATCTATTGTTCAAATTACATCTAAACCATCACAATAAGAAATAAATTGTTAAACTGATAAAAACACAATTGTGAGAACCTACAGATTAATCAAGCCATGGACCAAAAGAGAAACAGTAAAACCTGAGCAACCAAATACATCTCCACGAAAACTAAGAAAACAAGAACTTCACCAGCAAAACCAACATAAAAGATGCGGGAGATAAATCAAACTCGTGAATGAACTAATTACATCCATAAATACATCAACAAAGAAAACCAACCAAATCCACAAAAGTTGCAATTTTTCTTCAATGGAACCCCGCAGCAAAATAACAAACAGTAGATCTGGAGTAAGGCATAACATCTCTACTGCGAATCAAACATATTTGCAATCGAAAGAGTGAAACAAAGAGAAACAAACTCCGATTTGATAAACGAACAACAAATTCTAATCCATCAAATTCAACAACGAAAAAATGGACTTCTTTTCTAAAAAAACAATCAAACCAAAAATACACATCAGAACATCAACACATCAAGGCCAAAACCACAATCGATGAGCAGAAAACGAGATCTATTGGGAAAAGGTGGAATCAACACCATCAGATCCGTAAAAAACCGGACTTTCACATCGGGAAACGCACAAACTAAAGGAATCAAGCATACGATTTCGCTCTCGGCAGTGGAAAAATTGGAAAATCGAGATCTAGGGTTTAGGGTTTCACCTGAGGGACGAATTAAGCCGCCACGAACCTTCTGAGGGAAAGTTTGTGTGAAGGAAAGTTGAGAGGATACGGATGTTATATATGCCGCGAACAAGCTGTCTGTTGTCTCGCGGATGCATCGTTTTAGGCTACTCCACCCACTATTCTAGTTTATGAATTTAAAAAGGTACTTTTCGGGTGGCTTGTGAAGTTGCAAGAGCACCATTAACGGTGCTTAGTTGCCTGCGCGACTGCCGGGCTGGGTGGCCTCCGTGGGGGAATCTAGTCTCCAAATTTGTTTCTATTTTTATTTTACTTTAGTGGAGGATTAAAGATTTATTATTATATATAATTCATAATATATTGATTATTTTTTATTAACGTGATGTAATATTTTTTATTATTGTGAGATAATATTTTTTAGTATTTAATTGAGTTAAATAATGATTGTAATATTTAAATTAAATTTCAATTTATCTAATATGTAAAATGGTTTCCTAATATTTAATAATTTTTTCGTGATTTAATAGTAATTATTAAATATTTTCGAGTTAAATTAATTAAATACAGTAATTAGAATTATATAAAATGTAATTTGTTGAATGTTACTAAAGAATTAAAATTTTGAAATTAAAAAACGACGTGGATGAAAGAGAGTGCAGGGTGAGGGGGTAGTCCGGGCGTGGTTAAGAGTTTTTTTTGGGTGAGTTAGGTAAGCTGACGTGGCAGAAAGAAAAGCTGACGTGACACAGAGAGGGAGCAGGACGCCCGGGGTAGCCGGGGCACTGCTATTTATGCTCTTAGAGTCGGGCGCCCGAGCGACATATACTCGTTAACTATGCTCTAATGTGGATCTTATTTTTGAATTTATGGTTGTCGAGTTGCAATTTAAGTTAGTGATTATAAAAGAACGCTGATTTGTGTGTCTGTGTCACGTTCTCCGTCACCATCAATGTCATTATTTGTATTTTATTGTTTTAAAATACGATTTCGATGCCTGACAGATTGTGTTTCCAAGCATTACAGATTGTGTTCCAATAATGCAGGACAGATGTGTGTCCCGTACGGGATGCACATCGGTTCCTCGAGTGACTCTAGGGCTGAGCAAAACTCGGACTGGTCCAGGTTTTTGGACCGGACCGGACCGGTCGGTCCGGAAAGTTTTGTTTCGGTCCGGTCTGGGTTTCGGTCCGGAGAATTTTAAATTTTCGGTCCGGTCCGGACTGGTCTTTTTTTTTATAAAAAAAATCGGTTTTTATCAATCCGGTCTGGTCCAGTCCGGTCTTCGATCCGGACCCCGGACAAAAATTCGATCCGGTCTGGACCGAATGCTCACCCCTAAGTGACTCACATATGTGCCTCACGGGTAGGGGTGACAACAGGTATCCAGAACCGGTCAAACCGAACTAGAACCAGTGATATCGAACCGGAACCGAACCGAGATAAAATGGATACAAGTCGGATCTGAATATCAAATTTTAGAACCAGACCCGATTCCGATTCGGTTCGGTACAGAATCGAATCCGGATCCGATCTATTATTATAAAAAAACTAATACCTAACAAACCCTAAGTCACACTCCTTAGTCACGCCGTCACTCACAATTCTCCCAACTTGCTGAAGAACCGGTGCCCTCTCCCAACCTCTCCCTCTCCACTTCCTCCTCGGCTCCTCCCCTCCTCAACCTCAACCCCAACCTCATCCCCACCCCAAACGCCGCCATGATTTCCCCATCTGGCAGCATGCTCGGTTCCTCCTCCTCGTAGCATTCATGGGGCCTCCCTCCCTCGCTGTCGCCATCCTCTTCTTCTTCACCCTCGACCTAGACGACTGCTCCACCCTGACGCTGAGTCCTTGGCTGATTATTTGATTGATGTGGGTTGACGATTGATTATTGTTTGGTTTGAAGATAACATTTGGATTGACAATAAAGGAAAGTGAACAACAGTCTGTCACTGGATTTCCCAACGCTGATGACTCCAATAGCTATTGGGTATGCCTTTTTGCTCTTCTCAACGTTTCAACGGCAATTCATCATTTCATTATGGTTGACCTGTGTTGGTAGTACCGAATTTACAAGTAAATTTAGATAAATTGAAAATAAAAGGTTTTGTACCGGATCCGATTCTGGGTACCCATGATCCCACCGGATTGGGTTTTGGGTACCCAAGTTGGGAACCGACCCAGATCCGGTTCGGTTCTGATATCCACTTATAATATGGATCCGGTTCTGGTTCTCCTAGTACCTGAACCGATATGTTGTCACCCCTACTCACGGAACACACATTTGTCTTGCGATGGACACACAATCTGTTATGCAAAGATGAAAGATCATTAATTCAAGAAGAGCGGTGTTGCCCGGTAGCTAGCTCTGCATCACTCGCTTCATCAAAGCTTTCATTGTCAAGTTCTTTTCGTCGAACTTCATGGTAACATTGAGTTACTGCAACATTGGCCAATGTTTGTCCTTCTCATCATTCATGCAGGTTTTTATCAATCTTATTGATTGGTTTGTAGCAAAATTGCATAAATCCTCTTTTACAAGTCAGAGAACTAGTGACGCTAGCGGTCCATTTCTTTGTAGCAGGGTCAAAGTAGTTTTCACCCCCACAACCTCTCCATCATCTTGGACTCGTCAACTCTAAACTCGAAAGCATACATTTTTGGAAAGTTTGTCAGGGTGAAAGCCCAACCATGCAGATGAACAGAGAAAGCAACAATTCCTTTTTCTGGATAAACTTGCACATCTCCGAGAAAAGCATCCCGTAGGTTTTGTAACATGTTTTTACTGGAAAAGAAGAGCAAAAATCAGAGAAAACATGCACTTCCACGACGTAAGCGAGACGATCGATCTAACATGACATCTCACGATTCGTTACGCATCAAAGCAGATGAAATGGAAAGGTGAATTAGGGTTTAGGGTTTTCACCTAGAATGGCGAAGCCAAGCAACGAACTAACTTTTGCATAAGTGGAAATGGGAAGAGGCACTATTTATAGCCGTGTCGGAAGCAGAACCCCATTGTTGTGTCGGTGTCTCACGTATGTGGATATGGGTGCACATGGGTCGGGTTTGGACTCTAACCCGACCCAACGTGGAAAAATTGGGTTTTCGAAAAACCAAACCCGAACCCGAATCGATTCGGGTTCAACCCATCCCGACCCGAAATTTTCGGGTTGGGTTGGTTCAGGTTGGACCCGAATCAATGAAGCAAAACCAAAGTTCACCTAAAAATCAACATCAACATTAGATATATGTCACCTGAGAAAGCCAACTTTAACACAAACAAATTAACAATAACAACAATCACCTTTAAACCAAACTAAAACCAGCTAGGCAAAATATGTGATACCAAATTTAAGAGATGTAATGAGAATTTTATCATCAGTGACTCATAAGACGCATGAGGAAGTAGACAGAAATTGATCCAAGAAATCTATGAGCCTTACGATGTGCTCATGACCCGATTAGTAGCTTTAAGACCGAACTAAAAGTATTTGATGATGTTGAATCTAAACGTCTTAAAAAACACGAAACCATCCACCACTCACCCTAACTTACAAAGTATTAAATACAAATTAGATTACATGTTAGGAGCATACTAAAGAGGACCACGAGGTGGTGGCACATCCAATGCAGTAGATCCATTGATGCATTGTGCTGAGGGGAGGAAGAGGCTGAGGCCTGAGGGAGTGAGGGGTGAGGAGAGGTTGTCGTCTGAGGGTCCGAGGGGCGTGGAGGCTGAGGTCGGAGGGAGTGAGGGGGAGGATCGGGGGGGGGGGGGGGGGGGGGGGGGTTGTCGGTTGTCGAAGAGACACTTTTTGTTAGGGTTAGATTTAGAATTAGGGTTTTTTGTTAGGATGGACGGTCAGGATTACGGGATATATTGGGAAAAATATTAAAAAAAAATATCTTTCGGTTCTGGTAGGGTTGCGTTGTCAACCCGACCTCTCAACTCGAACCTAACCTGAAAATTCGGTTTTCAGATTATTTTCAACGCAATCCAACCCGATCCATTACCAACCCGACCAGTCGGGCGGTTTGGTTTTCGGATTCAACCCGACCCGTGTGCACCCCTAGGTGTGGATAGCGTAAAGGTTCTTGAGATATAGACCGTTGGATCAGAAACTTAGAATGAAGGGATGAGCAACACGTTGGAGGGCTAGAACGGGAGGGGGTTCCGCGTGGACAATGGATATCCTCGAATAACGACGATGAATATTGGGGCTTTCTTGCACCTCGCGTTAAATGATTTTTATACTGTTGGTGTCAACTGTCAAGTCTAACAAGTTTGGAAAAAAAACGCAGAAAAATGATACTATTATTCATGTTTTATTTATTAATTTCGCAAGATGAGTATAGTTCAGTTTTTTTGCTGATCAAATTATATTAGATTGATATTATGGCATGGTTATGATCCACACACCATATCAACAAAGTATTACAATAGTGATTTTTTTTTTCTTCAAAAGTGATACTCAGATACAAGCATTTATGAGTATGACACCACCCAAACACAATGCAAGTTGTTTAAAAATTGAGCTCCTATTGTATAGAGCAAGGAGTGTGATTTATTCGTAGGGACTCATCACTCAAGGAACATCAAATCTTAATTTCATGATTTTCTTAGAATTTGAAGAGGAAACGAGAGAAGTCAGTTCAAATTCCATTCATAAATTACAAGATTGTAGAGCTCTCAATATAGAACTTTTGAGAGTTTATTAAATTTTCTTACTAAGCAATCAAAGAAATTTCACAAGTCTAATAACCCTACTCGTAGGCTATTTCCCATCAAGTATTTCGAATGGGCATTGGGCATGGGTTTAAAGGGGAATCCGTAGGCTATTCCGTTAGGAGTTTTTTTTAAATGGATCGCCTAATCAGCAAACAAATCCGTTCAAAACTTGGAATGCTGTGCAAGTTTATTTCGGTCCCCCGTAAGCCCAACTTGGCCCTCCAGGCCCACACAACACTTTCGAGTCAAAAACCTCGAAAACTAGGGTTTTGACATTTGACCAAATCGAGCAACAATTTGGAGTAGATGTTGCCGGAGACCAATCCCCCCACCACCTCCAATTCGCCCCCCCAAATCTAGTTCTCGAGGTCAATTTTAGCCCTAATTCTAAATGTTGACCACTATCGCCAAGAACCCCGGGATCCCACTCCTATCCAGCCTTTCCAGGTCGACCAAATCCCCCATTTCCGTCCCAAATATCCCATCTTTCTCACTTGGATACTTTTCCAGCAAAAAAACTCGATTTTTTGGTCGTAGAACGGCTGTAGAGAAGCTAGAGTGGAAGCGTACGAACCATTTGATTGGGTTGGAGAGGAGAAGTAGAGGTCTTTGTACCGTTTCGGATGGGCGAAGACGGGACAGTGGCGGAATGGGTGGGGGAAGGCTCCCTTGGATAGCTTCCGCTTATGGGAAGAAAGCGAAGGTGTTCGATAAAAAGACCAATGCGAGTTCGGAGAGGAAAAGTAGTAAATCCTCTTGGGAGGAATCCGCGGCCATTTTTTTGTCGAAGAAAGAATCCGACTCCGTGATGGAGGATGGAGTGAATGGTGGTGTGGTTAATGAGAGGTTTGGTGTAGGGAAGGGAAGTTCGGTTGGGACGGATGAATTCGAGAGAGAAAGTGAGGAAGAGGAGGTCGTTGATGATCCGAGATGGGATAAGATAAAGAACAAGTATGTTAGGTTCATTGAGAGGGAGTCTCGACCGGAGAGGCCGGAGGTGATAAGGTGGAATAAGCAGGAGAATTGGGGGAGGAAAACGTGGAGGGAGGCTAAGGAATCATCTGTTCCAAAAATGGTTGGTGAAGGCGTTTATGGTGTTGGTCCGATTTTGGCGGCGTTGACAGCGGGAAGGAGGGACTTCTATGCTTTGTATGTTCAAGAAGGGTTGGGTGTGAATGTGAATAAGAAGAAGAGGAAGGATAAGAAGGCTGTTGAAAACATCTTGAAGATGGCACAGAACATTGGGCTTACCGTGAAGGAAACGTCAAAACATGACCTTAACATGGTTGTTGACAACCGACCGCACCAAGGTTTGATTCTCGATGCATCTCCACTGGAAATGGTTGGTATCAAAGAATTAGATGTTGTGGAAGCAAATGGGGGAGGTAAGACTCGTCTATGGGTTGCGTTGGACGAAGTTACTGATCCACAGAATTTGGGGACCATATTGCGGTCGTCATATTTCTTTGGGGTTGAAGGGGTAGTTGTTTGTGCAAAAAACTCAGCTCCATTGAGTGGCGTTGTTAGCAAAGCTAGTGCTGGCGCCCTTGAATTGGTTGAGTTGAGATCATGTAAGAACATGATGCAGTTTTTGACATCATCAGAAGAAAATGGATGGCGTGTTCTTGGTGGGTCAGTCTCATCTAAATCAGTTCCTCTGAACGAGGTTCCATATGGAGTTCCTACCATTCTTGTGTTGGGCAGTGAAGGCACGGGTCTCAGGCCTCTAGTGGAAAGATCATGCTCTCAGCTAATCAGAATCCCTGGGAAAATTTCGCCAGACATGCATATAGAGCAGGGCGAGGACGAGGATGTTGAAGGCCTCGAACATGAGAGCAGTGGGTCTGGACAAGAATTGAAGCCATTTCTTGCTGTTGAGAGCTTGAATGTTAGTGTTGCCACAGGTGTGTTGCTTTATCATTTAGTTGGTAGCAATTTTAATCATGTAGCTGATCCAAACCAGTTGTAATATGTTGAACGTGAAATTCCTACACTTCTGGAAATTTATATGATTTAAGATTGATAACTTGTATATCATTCTAACTAAATTGTGTGACCTTCAAATACTTGCCATGTCACTCCCACTTGTTACTAAAATTTCAAATGAGCGTTACAATTTAAAGATATACGAAAGCAACTATATGTCATTCAGATGCCAATTCCCAAACATGCAATAATTGTCCTTTTGTATTATATTTCTATCAGCAGTCTATGTCTTATCTGGACTCCAAAATTAAAATGGTAGGATGAATTCTAGACTAAGCATTACATTTATAATTCACTACTGCAATTGTTTATGCTTTCATGCCAAATCATCTGTAGTGTATATATTTTGCGTTATTTTTACACTTTACCAGAGTAAAATATTTTTTTCTGAATAGTAAAACAAGCTATAGCTTGGAATATCAAGATGTTCGTTGCGATCCTGTGATGTCACACCAAACTATCGGATACAGATAGTTACACCTTTTTTATTTGACATATCTATACGGAACATGTTTTTGTAACCCCTTAGGCGTAGGTGTCATACAATGTTGGTGTTATTGTTATACATTGTTAACTGCCAATTTTGTTGGACAGAGTGACTTCAATCGATATAAATAATTGTAAACATGTAGAACCACTGTGACACGTACATTAACCGAGTGAGGACTTTTCACGGTAATGATGTATTGTCCATGAAAGGTGTTAACGATCCCAATAACCAGCACCTCCTTTATCTCAATTGTTGGCGAAAATTTCAGTTTCATTAAATAGACATCTTATGATTATAAAATCCTGCACGAAATGCATTATTCTGTCTATATGGCAATCCCCATTTTCCTTCATTCTCTGCTTCATAAAAACAAAGTAGGGTCTTTCAATTCTATTGGTTTGAGATATGAAGTTTTTGCCCTGTGCAACTACCTTTGGTAATCTCAAGCATACAATATTGTTGCTTGTAAAATGCCATTGCTCATTTGTATTATGACAATTCAGTTCAACTTGATTGCCACTTCTACTTTAGTATAAATGACATTATGCATGTCAAGGTGACATGTTCGACCCCAACTAGCTTTGGATTAAAGATCTTGTTTGTGTTGGTGTTGTTGTTTACCTCAAATAGAGGTGCAGGTATGCCCACTAGAAACATATTTCACTTCCATCACTGCATCTATGTTCTTCAAAATGTGCAAAGTTTACAGAAACATCTGCTCACGTTTGATTTGTGCACTTTTAATGAACTTCTTAAAAGACATAAAGCAGGTTATCCATCCAACTTATTATCGTCAATCACATTTATTTTGTAATGTGGTCAAGTGGTCAACTAGTACTGGTAGCCTGGTAGGCATGTTTTTCTTTACAGGGGTAGTTGACCTTCAACTCCTGAGTCTTGAAGGATTGCAACAACACTAGTTTACCTTGAAACTTTAAAAAAACTAGTTAACCTTGAACCCCTGAAGGATCACAATAATACAACTCTAATTGTGATTGATACACCGATCAATCATTTTACAATTTTCATATTTCATGCAACTTTTGCACATTGAATAACGTCCTGCTTATGGTACGGTGCAGACCATTAGTCCAACTAAGCCCATTTGTTTCGAAATCGTTATCAGTTATCACCAATGCGCCCTTACTGGTCTACTGCCTTACATTTCATATTTGAAAAAACTAGTAGGGTCACTTTGAATTTCACCAAACATAAACGCCAATGACAGTAGAAAGGTAACAGAAAAGGGGTCATGTTCATCCTACATGCAAAAGCTGAATGCATTATTTTTCATGTTTCTTGTCTTCTCCCTACTGTCTGCCGCTTCCAACAATAATGGTCCCAAATATGGGGTCAGTTCTTTGGATATTGTTTCTGAATTTTAAAAATCCATTTGTTTTGCATTTTAAAGATAGACATTTTTGGCATTGGAAATATCTTTCGACTGAATCAATTTACAGTATTACGAGAATAGATAAAGATACAAAAATCACATGATGACTTGTCAAATTCATAATAATCAACCACCATGCACAAGTCAAAGTAGTCCAACCATCAAACTACGTTCAAATGACTTTCACCTCGTGTCTTTAGCTGTTCTCCTCTAAGAACATATTATTGGAGATAGTCGAAAAGAAAAACCGAATCCTAAAGATAAGGCTTAAACAAAACCTTGGCATCAACGAATAGATATAATAATGGACATGAGATAAAGTGTTTCCACTACCATCACTGCAATCTGCCAAAATCCTTACTTCCGTGTTGCACCAAACTATCCTGCCATTTCATTCATGTGCTCTATTCCCCTATCCACTTGTGCTGCTTTCATTGTGTGATTCTCAATGTGTAAAGTTAGGTGTGTTTGAGCACTTCACAATTGACATTGACCCTTCCTTTCCTTCCAGACAAAATACCGCCTAAAACCCGAGAACCTCAAAGTGATGGTTGGGGGAAACGTGGCATTACATTCCCTGTCTTTTCATAAAGGGAGTATTCCATTTTCACTTCTCTCACTACCCAATACTTGCTTCTCAACTAAGGAACATTTTTACACATCTTGGATTCAATTATGTATGAGAAATTATCCGATCATTAGTGGATGATAATACCCATTACATGTGTTGTAGAAAAATCATACTTATTTGGCATTCCCTTGTAGTTCTTATGGCAATGGTTCTTAAACAACAAAAACTTTCATCCCAGAACTCATTACCAGTGGTTTTCGAAGCAACCTAATATTTTTTCCTTATTGGTTCCTATGAATTTTCCTTGCTATAGTCTATAAAATCACCACGTTGCACGATATTATTGATCCGGTTGTTAAAATGGACAATATTTAATGTAATGCCAAGAATGGCTAAGGAAAGTTTTCCCCCAACAGGCCAACTTGGTATTTGGTAGAACCATCAAATTTGCAAGTTATAGCATGATATAGGTTATAAAAACACCAAAGTGTGCTCACCACTGACTCAAAATTGTAATCGTTGTTGCAGCATGAGTAATTGAGTAGCAAACGACTGTTTAAGTTTGACTATCTGCTTAGATTCCATTCCGGGTTCGGATCTTAATGGGATGCAACAAGTGACACGTGATCACAAAACAACCAGAAACAGATTGGGTCTTACAAATCTTGTCTTTTCAGTTGGATTCTAGCTTATGCTTCTTTCTATAGATCCAAACACGACAAACACGACTACAAGCAATATGAGATTACCCACACAATTTTCTCAAATTTTCTCTAGCAAATATCATTTTTCACAATATAAAGATTTTTAGACATTATCTTTTCAGACGAGACTGGGTATCATTGAGGTACTTCATGACTGTAATGAACAGTTGCAATTCATGATAACCATGTATGCATAAAATAATTTTCCTTTGTGGAATGGATGTAATGAAAAAGAATTAAGAACAATAAGATTTGCATATCACATCAGAGGAGGAGATTTTGCCAACTTTTTTTTTGGTTGCAAACTTCATTTACATACTACAGATATACATAACAGACCATTCAAGAGGAACAGAATGGAACACAAAGAACAGAAGTTACACTTGAACACAACAACCTTACCAAAGCTGAGATTAAGAAAACGAAAGATACAAGATACAATAGATATGGAGCCCAAACCAGAGAGGTATTGTATTCTTCAGAGAAACCATGCATCCATACTTCTCTTTCTCAGGTTCTTATTTGCTCACAGCTGAAAGGAAATTTAAACCATTACCTTTGAAAATTAAGGTGATATGATTTCAAAACTTTCGAATTTTTATCTTACGGATAAATGCAGAGAGCTCAGAAGTTTTGAGAACGCGTAGCCTCTTCGCTGTAGAAACGAACATTCTGTGCCAACAGAAGTACAAATTCATGCTAGGAAATAAAAACATAGTCCGAGACAACATTTCAGTCGAGAAATTACAATTCAACGTACGACCAATATCTTAACTATTGACTAGTAACATTGCAACTTAATCTACCAGGTGTATTTGAGATTAATAGTTGGAAGAGGAAAAGTTACCCCCATGGAACATCTCCAACCAACAACCTGTCGCCCTCGTTGTCCTCGTAGACCAAAGTATATTCCCCACTTCCATCCAACAAGCCCTTAATTACAGCCTTCTCTTCTGTATTTCCATGACAGGCAGGAGTAGTAGCAGATTCCTTTTGTGCTATAAAGGAAGAAACTATGTGAGAAAGAAAGCATCTCACATTTGCTTTCTCTTGAGCATTTTATGATGAGAACTTCAATGAAATGATACCAAGTTTGCTTTGCCCAATCACATGACAAAAGGTTTGGTTTGGGAAAAGGGATAAGGTGGCTCTCAAAAAGAACATGAACTCTAAGGGAGAAGTGCTTTCAGAATAGAGAACTAAATTACTTGAGGGCATATACCGACATAATTATTCTTAATGTAAAAGATCGAGAAAAATCTGAAGCTGATAGAATGGCTAAAAATGGTTATCTATGCTATTAATGGTAAGAATGACAAAAATAAATAAAGAATTTGTTTCTAGATCGATAATTTACACATTTGTTCTATAGCTACTTCATGTAAATTACCTGCAAGAAGATCTTTGAAAAGTTTGTTGACAGCAGATGAAAGATCACTATAGTTGTTGTATGCCTTGAGGTCAACTTTTCTTCCGATTGGGATACCATCCATGTTGATCTTCACAAACATCCCATTGGTGGATTTACCAGGCTTCTCAGGTGTTTCAGGAATCTCAGTTTTCGAAGTTGTCTTTAAGGAACTACTCGCGAGATTCTTGCGGAAAGAGCGAACTGGTGGCCATCCAACAACAGGAGCAGCAGTCCTGACAAATTGTCAAATATAAAATTACTAAAACTTATTGAAAATCAAACCATTTTTCAAACTTTATGTGCCAGCTCCTATGTATATTTCTTAGAATCTCTATCATAATGGAACTTACGAGCAAAAACTTAGGCTCCTTTTTTGGGATGAGCTGGCAGGCAAACAATAAGATAAACAAATTATTGCAGTTGCATCTGCAGATTGTTCAAAATCTTAATCAAAGATACCACTTTGTCATAATTTTAGCTCCTAAGGCAATTCTTTCGTGTTGTATTAAGCTATAAGCCCATAATAGTTCCAGAAACTATAGTATGGTTGTAATCGCAACTTGCTCACAATCGAATTGGAAGAAGCTCTTTACTGTTCAGGTGCACATAAGCAAATAGTTTCACAACATCTTGAGCAGTGACCGTGAGCGTCTCCAAACGAGAACTTTATTTTGAGCTATTTGTCTAACAATAGCATAGCATTTACTCCGCAAAATCATCATACCCTTTAACAGCCGTACCAAGACAGCTTGTCAAAAAAGAACTTGAAGAAAACATTCTTCCATTTATATTAATGAATAGAATCATCTTGTTTATAATTAATTTAGAGTAAAATCGAAAAATAGAAGAGAAACATAATAAATGTGGAAGAAAGAATTGAAGCAACTCCGAAGTGCTCACCTAGATTGGCTGCTACTGTTTTTTGCAGCCGTGTCAGTTGATGCCTTCCTCTCATGGCTGAGCTGTTGCTTCTCTGTCTCCATCCCATTTGTTTTCTCCTGAAATTGCAAAAACACAGTCTTCTGCTGTTGTTTCTGATAACCTACAATAATTCACATGGTAGAGATTAAAACCCTCAAAATCAACACGAGACAAAGCTATACAATACAAAACAACCCCCTTGGCATTTTTTCATCTGAAGCATGTAATGATGTTTAGACAAGAGGATGAACTATTTCTGTGGCTGCAAACAAAATAATAAACAATGTTTTTTTAATTAAAAAACAACAGAAGGATAAAGATAAGGCTAAAGAGCATGATTTTATGCCATATTGCCAACAGAATCATACTAGAAAAACCATAAAAGAATGTTATGCTGGTACTTTTCCGCTTCAATAAGGATAATACTTAATAAACCAAAGAACAAATAAGTTAATACTTTTTTTATAAAAGAAATATGTTTTACCAGCTGAATCGTGTTCAAGTGTGTCCAAGAACCCTCTTTTTGCACCAGAAGAAACATTGTTGTTGGTCTTGGAGAATTTGGTGAGGAGCCCAAGAGAAAGGTTGGAAGCTGAATCTTCTTGTCCAGGTGGACCAAGCTTGAGCTCAAGCTGCTTCTCCTCTTCACCTCCATACCCCTTCCCTCCCCCTCCATCTCTTACCATCCACTCTCTCTTCTTGTGGATCAAATCCAACAGCTGAGGACATGTAGCATCTTCTCCTCCCATTTCAGCCTACTTCAGACTGTTTGAGGCAAGAAACAACGGCAAGTGGAGGAGTTCTTCCAAGGATGTGTCTTTTCTTGGTTTAAAGTAAAAAACTGCAAATTAAAACATACCCAATTCACATAACCATCTGAAACATTAAAGTGAACTCCCAAACCACATTGTAACACAAACTCATCTCCCAAAGATGAAATAAATAGCAAAGTGGAAGCTCTAAAGGGACAAAAACATGGACTTACTACACACACGACACAACACACAAGGGTACATTAGAAGAACTATTAACATATATAGAGTCAGAATTCCATTTAAAACAACAAGCCCGATTCGCAAAACCACATGAAACAAACACTGGACATGAAAATCAAACTTCATAGCACATTCCAACATCAAACAACCTGTAGACATGAAACATCAGTTTTCCATATCCATTCCAACAAAATCTCATCTCACAGAATCACAGAACTAATAAATGAGTAGTCTTGAGAGGAAAAAACAAAAACAAAAACTACCTCAGAAGAAAGTATTTTCTCACTTACAACACCAAACAAGCAAAAATGTGAAAGACCCAATTCACAAAACAACCACCAAACAACAAAAACCAAGCTTCAACTCAAAACCAATAATTGGGACCACCTCAGGCACACAAAAATGAAAAGGATGCATGCATGAAAAGAACAAAAAAACCCTTCTAGGGAGAGACACCACCAACCTATGCAAGGAAAGAGGAGAAAGGTGTGGTGCTTTTATTCCCCACTCAACACACGCACAGACCTCTGCTCTCTGCTCTGCTGTGGTTTGTTTGGTCTCTTTTCTTCTCTTCTTTGTTTGTGGTTTTGTTCTGGGTTTTGATTTAAATATGATATGAAGTGGTAATAAATCCACTTTGATGGTGGTTGGTGTGTCCTTTTGTGGGTGTTTTGCTGCCCATGTGATCCAAATGGGCATCAGTAGATTGTTCCACTCATCCAAATTATCACCCCACGTTTTGGGCTGGTCGGCTTCATTTCTTTCTCTTTTCCAATTGTTTTTTTAAAATTGTTTTTATATATACATTTTCAAATTTTTATATATTTTAAAAAAAAACTCTGTGTTTTTATATTTATCCCGATGGTACTTTTGGACGGCAATTTAGAGGGGGATTAAAACAGAGTTTTTTAAAAAAAAAAGGACCATAGTTCATTATATTGATACGTTTAATATGTAGTATATAACAAACATTGCAATGGACATGTAGTCACTTGGGTATTCATAGTTAAATGGAGGAGGATGAGTAATCATTGAACATTTGGATGATTTTTGTCGTCACTGAAGTTTCCGTTCTGTCTGTTTTCCAAAAAAAAAACACTTATCACAACGATCCTTCCATATCATCCACCATGCGTATGGTAGAGGGTTGGGGTCGTAGCTGAGTTTTTTTTTCCCGCAGAGTCTTGCAAAGTTGTGTTATTGGACACGTGGAGTTTAGTAGTATCTTGGCCAAGTGTAATATTTTGATGATCCGAAGGGTTTGCACATGTGTGAGTAGATGGTTGAGGGATTCAAGATACTGCAGCCGAAGATGCATATGTCGTTTGTGATGTGAAGTCTGCTGGATTATTGAGTTTGGGCTAAGTCCGTGAATAACTCAATTGAAGAAATCCAATGTTGAGATGAAGATGATAACTATTGCCACACGTGTCACGTGCTCACCTCACTTTTAGTCTCACATTGGTGAAGCTAACAAGTTGAAGAATGTTGATAAACATCCTATTCACTTGACCCTTTGTAGGCGGAAATAGAGGAGGAGAGAATTCTCCACACGCGCGCGAGCGCGCCCGTCCCGTCCCGGTCCATGGCGAGACGAGACGAGACGTGGCGGGGGTTTTGGGGGAAATTAGAGGCTTTAGCCTCAGGGTGATGGGTGACCCTACGATCTCTCTACGAAAATCGTCCCTCTCCGACGATTTTAGGTCTCCGAATCCAGAGTTCTCCGGCGACCGATTCTTGCGAGGTTCCGCGCTGCTTTCGCGGTCCGTCGACTCCGGTGTGCGCCTGATCGACGGTGTGACCGTTTCTATCCTGGGAGAAAACCGGCAGACCATCAAAAACACTGGTATGTGGGCCGATATTTTCTCTTAGGCAAGTCGCCTTCCGACGGCTCGGTCTTTGAGGTCGTCTCTAATCACTGTTCTTTCGTTTCTTGTTTTTGTATGTTGGCTTTATCTGGATCCTTACGGAATATTTATTCGACATATGTAACTCACTGTATTACATGATCATATTTGTAATTGTGTCAACAAAGTCTTCGCGTTATGTTTGCTCGGACCGGTAGTATATTCCTTAGGAGTCTCCGCATAAAAATGCAACTCTTGGTCGTCGTTTTCCAAAATGCACGGTAGTTAATTTGCAGAGAGGGTGCATTTATATCTCGCGTGCTAAGACAATTTTATAATTTTTGGGTAACGAGAGAGTGAGTTTTGTTTGTTCTTTCTGGTGTTGGTGGAAATAATCTTGTAACAGCGGCTTCATTTCCATTGTTGTTCCAAAACGGTGATGTAGTTCTGTTGGATAGATGATTTTGCAAAAGCTTGGATGTGTCCATTGCATAGATTGGAATGACTTGGATTGTGGATTTAATTAATGTTGCCCTTTCTGCGTGTGATAGTCTGCTTGTTCTCCAGGATACCAATGTTGATTTCAGTTTCATCAACAAGTTTTTTTTTAGTTGGATGCGACCTTCCTTTGGAACCTCCTAAGTATAATTCGTCGGTTGTCATAGGTTTGAAACTTGTGGTTTGCAGAAAGTGTGTTTAGGCATGTGCGGTGACTTGAGTCCCAAAATATATAGTGGATATTGAGATCGAGGTCCAGATCGTTGTCGCATTCCATGCATTATTTCTTTCCCGATGAGTATATTGTCTTGGATAATACGGTTGCACACAAAGGCCCCTTGGTTTTGGACCATTAGTTGTGGTATAAGTCCTATTCGTATCGCTGTTGTTTTCCCAATAAGACGATATATAATACAACATTAGCGAGGCTAATAGAGTAATAGGTTTCGTCACGTGTGGGCACTTGGGTATAAGGATCACATGTGTGTATGTAAAAAGCAGAGAAAGTTATATGGTTTTCCTGCGGAATGAAATTTAATGAAAAAGGGAAAAATAGAATTAAAATATATTATGTTCAAATTGACAACCTCCAGTAATATGTGTTTTCTAATGATATTTTATAAGAAAAACATTTTTTTCATGTCTACGAATTCAAACATATCACATAATTGTACACTCTAAATATCCCCAATATAGTTTCCCATTTGTTTTTTGTTTTTTTTCAAAATAGGTCCGCAATTTAGGAGTGATTATGGTTTGATGTTTTTCTTGGTTCCGGATATTTGCTACTTGCGTCCAGTGGTGGGGACCTTGGGGTGTTATCGATGGATTTCTAGTTTACAACATAAATTATTCCTATTTTTTTTCTTGTGTTTATACATAAATAAATATGCTTATCTGAAGCTTCAGAGCAATTTTTTAATGAAAATTTTCTTTCGTCAATTTTTATTTTCATTGGGATTTTATAGTTATATTTTGTAATGCGCGGGTTACTACCAGACACAAAAAATTGACTTCTATAATATGAACTACAAAAAACAATGTGAATTCGGTATGGATCTTTAAAAAGACAGTGGACTTCCTCTGAATAAAGTTTTAATATAAATAACTTTTCAAATTACAGAAACTGATGATGCATCTATGTTATCACATATTCTAAGGATATTGAGTATCACAATTCCCTTGACTTTTGGTATTTTATGTTTTCCCTTAACTCATTTGTTGCTATTAAAAATAAAGATGTGAATAATCAAGTAATTTTAACTTGATTCGTTTTTTATATATTAAAAATGAAGATAGGAATGATGGTGTGTGTTTTTATCCAAGAGATTAATTAGGCATCCTATATTATAGAATACCGATATCCATGTGACATTCAACTTAATATTCATTTATGTGACAAATTATATTGTGGTGGGAGTATCTCATGAGTGGATTTGATTGCAATCATATGCTGGATAGGATTCCCCATGTCAATTTATTTTCAACGACGCTAGTTTTCACCCACCCATTAAAAAATGAGGGACCAGAGGTGGAGATGGTGTTGTATGTCTGGTTCTTGTCAAGGGGACCTAAAAAAATCATATCTTAAAATATATTAATTTGAAGAACAAAGTGTCATTTGATGACCCTTCAGGCGTTCACCATTCGCACTCTCTTTCAATAGAATATAACAGAAATTAATTATAAATTGTGAATTAGAACCTTGCACTTATAAACTTAGTCGTCAACTCTTTCTCTTCTTTCTCTCTCTACTACGTCATTATAACTCAACATCATATTTCTCCTTAACTATTCCTACATTAACCATGACCCACGTTATCTCACTCTCTTTTATTCACAACATTAATTTCTTTCTCAGTTTTTATTCTATTCAAAAATTATTTATATTTACCAAAAACATAAATAATCTATTTATCTACAGTACGCGCGTGATGTCTTATATTGTCGGACTGACAAAATAATTCCCCTAATCATAACCCACCCCGACAGGTCGATCGGGGTGGCAAGGGGTAGCGCCACTAGAAAAAATTTGAATTTTAAAAACTATAACTAGTAGTTTTATTGATCAAAATGTAAATTACAACTACTTAAATCCTAATTATTTAAGTAAGAAGAATGACGTAGGCACTTGAAACTGATGTAGGTGGTTAAGTACAAAATTGATGCTCAAAAACTTAATATAGAAATCTAACTTTGATTTTTGGTTTGATTAAAGAAATGAAGCTCTTTTGGGGGTGGTGTTATGTCCCTAACCGAGATTAGGAGGTTAATGGTGATTAGAGGAGGATTAGGAGGATGGTTTGCATGGGGTTGTGTGGAGTGCATGGGGAAGGGAAGAGAGGCGAGTACTGTAGCGTGGAGGAGAGGTGATGGGTTTGGAAGTAGGGGACTGTAGCAATTTCGGGTTTATAACCCAAGTTCTTCTTCTTCTTTCTTCTTTCTTCCTCATTTCCCTCATTCCTTCTTCTTTCCTTGCTGGTGCGCGTGTTGGTGGAGCAGCTGCGGAGGCGTCGGGCGAGGAAGGAGCTCGTGCGGGAGAGGTGCGGAGTTGAGCGCGCGGGGTGATCACCGGAGGCGACGTGCGTGAGCGAGCTCCGGCGTTTCGTCGTCGTTGGTTGAGGTATGCCGCTCATTAGTGTGATTTTGTTGCCCACCCTTGTGGAAGGGTGTTGTTGGTCGGTCGGGGGAGGTCGAGGACCTCTCCGGCGACGCGTTTCTTCGTAAATCCTCGGCTGGCGCGAGGTTGAAGACGACCAACGGTCGACCGGGTCCTTCGGGCGGTCGACCGTTTTAGCACTGTTTGCCCGACTTTAACCTTCACCGGTCGAACGATGCCTTGGGGCGGTCGACCGGTAGTGCATTATTGCTGGTGAGTTGGGATTTTCTACCTGTTATCGGTCGACCGGTCCTTGTTGTGTTCGACCGGAACTTAAGTGTACCTGTTATTATTGTTTGAATTGTTCGACCGATTTATATTGCGTTCGACCGATTGCATGTTTGTTCGACCGGTAGTATGTTTACGTTCGACCGTTTGATGACGTAGAATACTAGGTTGACCCTGTCTGTTTTCGGTCGACCGAGACCCCTGAGTCGGTCGACCGATAGAGTGGAATTTAATGTTGACCAGACTCCGGATTTTGACCTCGTTCGGTCGACCGGTTTTAGACTTTTGTTCGACCGTTGGGGAATTAGTGTTGCGCAGTGAGTTCTACCGATTCAGACTTTCGGTCGACCGAATTCCTCGTGAAAACGGTCGACCGGTTAGACTATTTCGGTCGACCGTATCTGCTCAGAACAGAATTCCTGGTTCCCCTTTTGAATGCCAACTTTGTCCACGGAAACCCGTGTCCTCGCCTTGTGCGTGAGCCGGGAGGTGACGGTGGGCGCGTGATGCGTGCCTGCCCAGGGACCGCCGTTGGGAAGAGTGTGGGTGTTCGGGACGCGTCACCTCCATGTATGGACCGTGACTTTTGAGATGATTGTTGGCACTTTGTAGTATAGCAGGCCTGAGGGATCGCGGATCCCAGTGTTGATGTTGTGCGGGCACGCAACTGGCGTTGGGTGAGGTGACTACCGGCCCTTGGGGCTACGGAGGTCGCTGCCCTGCTTTTATAGCGGCGCGGTTGGTGTTCGCGGCTCGAGGAGCCCGATGACCTGGCAGACTTCGGTCTGGACCGTCCGATGCTGTGCCGGACGTTGTGATGGACCACCGATGCTGTGCCGGTGATGCCGCCGAGGTTGTGCCGGCGATGATGATTGTTGGGCCGAGGCTGTGCCGGCTTGTTGTTTTCCTCGGCTGGGCACCTACCGAGATGATGTTGTTATACCTTCCGGGCGACGGCCCCGTTGGTCCCTGTGGCCCCGACCACTGAGATTTACAGATCTGTTTCTATCGGCGCGTAGACGTGACAGAGGCTCCCTGCCGAACCCTTGTGTAGTGTAGCTGCGTGTGGGGGGTGCGATGTCGCGGGCTACTAGACTGCATGTGCCTGCAGTAGGTCTCTTCGGGAGACCCGATGATTGATTGTCGGACTAATGTCCTGTTTTACCCTTCGGGGGAACTGTTTTCCTTATCTGTTGATGCCATGACATGCTACTAGTATGATAGGTTCATTATGTGATGCATGCATATAGGTGAGTTGGTATACGGGGTTTCCTTCTG
Source organism: Triglochin maritima (assembly GCA_963682175.1). Classification (NCBI taxonomy): domain Eukaryota; kingdom Viridiplantae; phylum Streptophyta; class Magnoliopsida; order Alismatales; family Juncaginaceae; genus Triglochin; species Triglochin maritima. Next base: position 3,518,940 of record OY821775.1, read on the forward strand.
GAAACTCAGGCATTGTTGTTGCATCTTTTTCAGGATCGCAGTAGGTCCGGTGGGTGGTGACCGAGGACGGAGCGCTTTGGAGTCGGATCCTCTTCGGCATTTGCGAGATCGTACGACTACTTGTATTTTCATTTCTTTCATCTGGATTGTAGTTGTACACCTTTTGAAAACTCCATGTATTTTGGGTGCACCCGGATTATATATTTATATATTAGTGACGTTCCCGCCTTGAGTTGTCAGTTTTATTCGTTATTTCGAAATTTTAAATCTTCCGCTGTTTCAGGGACGTTACAACTTGGTATCAGAGCGGTCGATTCCTGTGTCTTCGTCTAAAGAACCACCCTTAGGAGTAGTGCTAGAGGCATGCATTAATTTCGTAGCTCATGCATGCATTGTTGCTTATCTGTTGATTGTTGTGGTGACAGATGGCACCTAGGCGCGTGAGGAGTTCTCCACGCGATCGTGATCCCAGTGACGACACTTCAGGTGCTCAGTGGGACAGACTGGGCGAGTTTCTGGAGCGTCAGGCAGCTCAGAGCGCTCAGAGCGGGGTGGGAGCTGAGCACGATCGGTTCATGCGTCAGCACCCGCCGACTTTTGATGGCAGGAGGGCCCCAGAGGTTGCAGAGGACTGGGTCTTCCGGATGGAGAAGATCTTCCGCGCTATTGGTGTAGTACCTGAGAGGATGGTGGAGCTGGCCACCTACGTGTTCGATGGCGAGGCCGCCAACTGGTGGAGATCTACGTCCACAGTGTTGTTTGATGATCGTGTGGACGTGAGCTGGGAGGAGTTCTTGGAGGTGTTTCATGAGCAGTACTTCCCCCAGCATGTCAGGGATCAGAAGAGGGAGGAGTTCATGTCGCTGGAGCAGAAGGATATGACACTGACGAGCTACATCAGCAGGTTCAACGCTTTGGAGCGTTACTGCCCTGAGATTTGTGTGACCCCAGAGCAGCGGGCGAGGAAGTTCGTGAAGGGACTGAGGCAGCCGCTTCGATCTCGGGTGATCAACAGCATGCCGCGGACCCTTGCAGATGCGGTGAAGCATGCTACGATCATAGAGCAGGACCAGAGGGAGTGTATTCAGGAGGCGCGGAAGGCGCCAGTGAGCACCGGCAGCAGAGTAGCTGGTCGTGGAGCAGGGAACCCGGGCAAGAGGCCCAGGTTTGATGGAGGAGGAGCACGTCAGTCTGGAGCGTGCACTTACTGCGGGAGGTTCCATCCAGGACAGGAGTGTCCCCGTCGGACTGGGGCTTGTATGGGATGCGGTCAGAGGGGACATTTTGTCCGTGATTGTCCTCAGAGGCAGGGTGAGCCGAGCAGGAGGCCGGGACCACCAGCAGTAGGCAGAGGCGGAGGCAGCCGATCAGTTGTTGCACCGGGCCAGAGCAGGAGGACCGGGCGAGTCTTCACTATCCAGGCTGAGGAGGCTAGGGACTCCAACACCGTCGTGGAAGGTACGCTTTCAGTTTCTGGTTCGGTAGCGCGTGTGTTGTTTGATTGCGGCGCCACTCACTCCTTCATCTCGGAGAAGTTTGCTGGCGAGTTGGGTCGGACCCCTGTGCTGCTGACTGATGTTTTGGAGGTCAGCACGCCCATGGGTGAGGTGGGCACTGTGGGGAGCTTTTTCCCCGGCACCACAGTTGCTTCGGGAGACCACGATTTTCCGGCAGATCTGGTCTTGTTACCGATGGTGGACTTCGACGTCATACTGGGGATAGACTGGCTGTCCCGGTACGACGTGCGGGTCTTTTGCCGTGAGAAGAAGATCCTGATTCCGATGGAGGGCTTGCCAGATGTTCTGATCAGAGGTGCGAGGAGCAGAGGGGGTCGTCTGATTGTGTCTGCGGTTAAGGCACAGAGACTGATACAGCAGGGAGGCAGAGCGTTTGTGGCCACGCTGGTAGTTCCTGATCCTGAGACGAGGAGGCTGGAGGACATAGAGATTGTGCAGGAGTTCCCGGATGTGTTTCCAGCGGAGATTCCAGCGTTACCGCCGCACCGAGAGATCGAGTTCGGCATCGAGCTGGTAGCGGGTACGACACCTCAGTCGAAGGCACCGTATCGTATGGCACCTGCAGAGTTGACAGAGCTGAAGAAGCAATTGCAGGAGTTGATGGAGTCCGGGTTCATTCGACCAAGTGTTTCTCCATGGGGAGCGCCTGTGCTCTTCGTGAAGAAGAAGGATGGGTCGTTGCGGATGTGCATCGACTACAGGATGCTGAATAAGGTTACCGTTCGGAACCGGTACCCTTTGCCCAGGATTGATGATTTGTTTGATCAGTTGCAGACGGCGAGAGTGTTCTCGAAGATCGATCTGCGTTCGGGTTATCATCAGTTGCGGATCAGGGAGGCAGATGTTCAGAAGACAGCCTTCAGGACGCGGTACGGCCACTGCGAGTTCTTGGTGATGCCATTTGGACTGACGAATGCGCCTGCAGCATTCATGGATCTGATGAATAGGACCTTCCAGCCGTACCTCGACAGATTTGTCGTTGTATTCGTAGACGACATTTTGATATACTCGCCTGACAGGGAGCAGCATCGAGAGCACCTGAGGATTGTGCTTGGCATCTTGAGGGATCAGCAGCTATATGCCAAGTACACGAAGTGCGAGTTTTGGTTGGATCAGGTGGCTTTTCTGGGGCATATTGTGTCAGCAGATGGGATTTCAGTGGATCCGGCGAAGGTCGAGGCAGTGACTCAGTGGAGAGCCCCGACGAGCGTGACGGAGATCAGGAGTTTCGTAGGTCTGGCAGGATATTACAGACGATTTATCCAGGATTTCTCCAGACTTGCATCGCCGCTGACAGCATTGACGCAGAAAGGCGTCAAGTTCGTTTGGTCCCAGAAGTGCGAGGACAGCTTTCAGGAGCTGAAGAGGCGATTGACGACAGCACCTATTCTGACGCTACCGAGTGGCAGTGGAGGCTACGTGATTTACAGCGATGCATCAGGGATAGGCTTGGGTTGTGTTCTGATGCAGCATGGGAAGGTGGTCGCGTACGCTTCGAGGCAGCTGAAGGTGCACGAGAAGAACTACCCTACTCACGATCTGGAGTTAGCAGCAGTAGTTCACGCGTTGAAGACCTGGCGGCACTATCTGTATGGCGAGCAGTTCGAGGTCTTCACCGACCATCAGAGTCTGAAGTACTTGTTCTCGCAGAAGGAGCTGAATATGAGGCAGCGCAGATGGCTCGAGTTCATTAAGGACTACGACTTCACCATTTCCTATCATCCGGGGAAGGCGAATTCGGTTGCAGATGCGCTGAGCAGGAAGGTGGAGGTTTCAGTTGCGAGTCTGTGCATCCAGGAGTGGAGGTTACTCGAGGCTTTGTCAGAGTGGAGACCGTTCACAGAGGGCTCAGAGGGAGCAGTGATTGCTGGGCTTCGGGTGGAGCCGCAGACTGTCTCACGGTTGGTTCAGGCTCAGCAGGGGGATGAGGAGTTAGCTGGTCTACTACAGTTGGCTTCCAGAGATGGATCAGATTTCAGTGTGGGGGTTGATGGTGGTCTGAGGTTCAGGAGTCGGATTTGGGTGCCGAAGGTTGATGGGCTGAGAGATGACATCATGGAGGAGGCACACAGAGCTAGATACACCATTCATCCGGGGAGCACGAAGATGTATAAGGACCTGCAGCGGAACTTCTGGTGGAAGGGCATGAAGAAGGATATTGCAGAGTTTGTGGAGCGATGCTTGGTCTGCCAGCAGGTGAAGATTGAGCATCAGAGGCCAGCAGGACCGATGCAGTGTATTGAGCTTCCTGAGTGGAAGTGGGAGCACGTGACGATGGATTTTGTCACGGGATTGCCGAAGACGAGGAGATTCCACGACGCGATTTGGGTGATAGTCGATCGACTGACCAAGTCGGCGCACTTCTTAGCGATCCGGACCACGTTGCCTTTGGAGGGTCTAGCTAAGTTGTACGTGGAGGAGATAGTCAGGTTGCATGGAGTGCCAGTGAGCATCATCTCCGATCGAGATCCTCGATTCACTTCCAGATTTTGGGGGAGTCTGCAGCAGGCTTTGGGGACGCGTCTGAGATTCAGTACAGCGTTCCATCCGCAGACCGATGGTCAGTCAGAGAGGACGATTCAGACCTTGGAGGATATGCTGAGAGCATGCACACTGGACTGGGCAGGGCACTGGGATGAGCACCTGCCGCTGATAGAGTTCGCCTACAACAACAGCTACCACTCGAGTATTGGGATGGCGCCGTACGAGGCATTGTACGGGAGGCCTTGCAGATCACCGGTATGCTGGAGTGATGTGGGCGAGAGGCAGTTAGTTGGGCCAGAGATCGTGCAGATGTATGCAGAGAAGGTGGATGTGATCAGGAGGAGACTGGCCACAGCGCAGAGCAGGCAGAAGAGTTATGCAGATCGACGCCGACGAGTGCTGAGTTTCGAGGTGGGCGACCATGTGTTTCTGAAGATTTCCCCAGCCAGAGGTGTGATGAGGTTTGGGAAGAAGGGGAAGCTCAGTCCGAGATATGTTGGACCGTTTGAGATCCTCGACCGAGTTGGGGAGGTTGCCTACCGGATTGCATTGCCACCGCAGTTTTCGGGTCTGCATGATGTTTTCCATGTGTCTATGCTGAGGAAGTACGTTGCAGATCCGTCGCACGTTATTGAGATAGCAGTGCCAGAGATTCAGCAGGACTTGTCGCTCGAGGAGAGGCCGGTCGAGATTGTTGATCGCATGGATCACCAGCTCAGGAGGAGGACCATTCCGATGGTGAAGGTCAGGTGGCAGCATCACAGCGAGCGCGAGGCCACTTGGGAGATCGAGGAGGATGTCAGAAGGCAGTATCCAGAGCTTTTCGGTGAGTAGTTGCTTTGATTTCGGGACGAAATCCTTTTAAGTTGGGTGGATTGTTATGTCCCTAACCGAGATTAGGAGGTTAATGGTGATTAGAGGAGGATTAGGAGGATGGTTTGCATGGGGTTGTGTGGAGTGCATGGGGAAGGGAAGAGAGGCGAGTACTGTAGCGTGGAGGAGAGGTGATGGGTTTGGAAGTAGGGGACTGTAGCAATTTCGGGTTTATAACCCAAGTTCTTCTTCTTCTTTCTTCTTTCTTCCTCATTTCCCTCATTCCTTCTTCTTTCCTTGCTGGTGCGCGTGTTGGTGGAGCAGCTGCGGAGGCGTCGGGCGAGGAAGGAGCTCGTGCGGGAGAGGTGCGGAGTTGAGCGCGCGGGGTGATCACCGGAGGCGACGTGCGTGAGCGAGCTCCGGCGTTTCGTCGTCGTTGGTTGAGGTATGCCGCTCATTAGTGTGATTTTGTTGCCCACCCTTGTGGAAGGGTGTTGTTGGTCGGTCGGGGGAGGTCGAGGACCTCTCCGGCGACGCGTTTCTTCGTAAATCCTCGGCTGGCGCGAGGTTGAAGACGACCAACGGTCGACCGGGTCCTTCGGGCGGTCGACCGTTTTAGCACTGTTTGCCCGACTTTAACCTTCACCGGTCGAACGATGCCTTGGGGCGGTCGACCGGTAGTGCATTATTGCTGGTGAGTTGGGATTTTCTACCTGTTATCGGTCGACCGGTCCTTGTTGTGTTCGACCGGAACTTAAGTGTACCTGTTATTATTGTTTGAATTGTTCGACCGATTTATATTGCGTTCGACCGATTGCATGTTTGTTCGACCGGTAGTATGTTTACGTTCGACCGTTTGATGACGTAGAATACTAGGTTGACCCTGTCTGTTTTCGGTCGACCGAGACCCCTGAGTCGGTCGACCGATAGAGTGGAATTTAATGTTGACCAGACTCCGGATTTTGACCTCGTTCGGTCGACCGGTTTTAGACTTTTGTTCGACCGTTGGGGAATTAGTGTTGCGCAGTGAGTTCTACCGATTCAGACTTTCGGTCGACCGAATTCCTCGTGAAAACGGTCGACCGGTTAGACTATTTCGGTCGACCGTATCTGCTCAGAACAGAATTCCTGGTTCCCCTTTTGAATGCCAACTTTGTCCACGGAAACCCGTGTCCTCGCCTTGTGCGTGAGCCGGGAGGTGACGGTGGGCGCGTGATGCGTGCCTGCCCAGGGACCGCCGTTGGGAAGAGTGTGGGTGTTCGGGACGCGTCACCTCCATGTATGGACCGTGACTTTTGAGATGATTGTTGGCACTTTGTAGTATAGCAGGCCTGAGGGATCGCGGATCCCAGTGTTGATGTTGTGCGGGCACGCAACTGGCGTTGGGTGAGGTGACTACCGGCCCTTGGGGCTACGGAGGTCGCTGCCCTGCTTTTATAGCGGCGCGGTTGGTGTTCGCGGCTCGAGGAGCCCGATGACCTGGCAGACTTCGGTCTGGACCGTCCGATGCTGTGCCGGACGTTGTGATGGACCACCGATGCTGTGCCGGTGATGCCGCCGAGGTTGTGCCGGCGATGATGATTGTTGGGCCGAGGCTGTGCCGGCTTGTTGTTTTCCTCGGCTGGGCACCTACCGAGATGATGTTGTTATACCTTCCGGGCGACGGCCCCGTTGGTCCCTGTGGCCCCGACCACTGAGATTTACAGATCTGTTTCTATCGGCGCGTAGACGTGACAGAGGCTCCCTGCCGAACCCTTGTGTAGTGTAGCTGCGTGTGGGGGGTGCGATGTCGCGGGCTACTAGACTGCATGTGCCTGCAGTAGGTCTCTTCGGGAGACCCGATGATTGATTGTCGGACTAATGTCCTGTTTTACCCTTCGGGGGAACTGTTTTCCTTATCTGTTGATGCCATGACATGCTACTAGTATGATAGGTTCATTATGTGATGCATGCATATAGGTGAGTTGGTATACGGGGTTTCCTTCTGGAAACTCAGGCATTGTTGTTGCATCTTTTTCAGGATCGCAGTAGGTCCGGTGGGTGGTGACCGAGGACGGAGCGCTTTGGAGTCGGATCCTCTTCGGCATTTGCGAGATCGTACGACTACTTGTATTTTCATTTCTTTCATCTGGATTGTAGTTGTACACCTTTTGAAAACTCCATGTATTTTGGGTGCACCCGGATTATATATTTATATATTATTGACGTTCCCGCCTTGAGTTGTCAGTTTTATTCGTTATTTCGAAATTTTAAATCTTCCGCTGTTTCAGGGACGTTACAGGTGGAGATTCAAAAGGTGAGTTTTCTTGACAATAATATATGTAACTTTTGTGTTTTGAATCCTATTTCGGGGTTTTGGGAAATAAAAGACAAAACAAAGTGCAAAATCCATGTCCATGTGTGTTTCAAAATAAAATTACACCAAAACCAAATCCCTTCGTCTCACCCTCTCACTCACCAACATATGTCTCATCATGTCTATCCTCTGATTCTAACTCTACAATGTATGCTTCATAATGATCGTAATTCATTGGTACGTGATGTGATGACACAAATACAAAGTTAGGAGTTGAGGATGAATGACATGGTTCATATTGGCTAGATGTTAGTGACATAACTTGAGAATCCTCAATCAACTGATTGATCTGTAAAGTAGGATAACATTTGGGTTGTTTCTGAATACACAATACGAAAGTCTTCGTGACATCATTTTCGTGCTTTAATCATAAAAATATCAGCATAATTATACTTCTTATGTGATGATCACTTGGATGTTTAACATCAAATCACTAGTGCATAATACACAAAAGATGTCACAGAATAGACGTCGGATATCGAAACATCTTACGTCTATAGGTATAGACGTCAGATGTTTGGATGTCCGACGTCTATAGGTTTGTATAAACATCGGGGTTTTTAGTATAACCGACGTCTATACCTCCTGAAATAAGAAAAATATAATTTGTTTATTTTTTGGAATTTATTTCGTGTAATAATTTATGTTGATTTATTTTGTATAAGAATTAATACAATTTTTTTGGGATTTTTTTCATATAAGATTTTATGTGGATTTTTTTTGTATAAGAATAATGTGAATTATTTAGATTGATTTAAAAATAGTTACATCAATGTAACTATCAAATGTGTGTTGAAGTACACATGTGTGTATGGTCATATGTGTTGAAGTTTAGTCCCACATTGGAGAAATATTTTTTGTTAGTGGGGTAGAAGTACTTCACCACTCCTTTACTTTTAAACAGAAGTTGGGTATCACACTAGCTACAATAGGCAAATGGATTATATATATTTAATGGTAAAAAGATTGGCACTTGAGGCACTTAAGATGATTGTAGTGTTTTTTATACTATTTACTCATGTATAGACATCGGTTGTATAGCGTAGTCGACGTCTATATGACATAATTTTTATTATTATTGTTACTTAAATGTATAGACGTCGGATGTTTAGAGTGACCGACGTCTATAGGTCGTCATAGTTTAGTCCTATATCGGTCAAATTTTTTTGCTGTTGTGGTTGATGTAGTTCATCACTCCTCTACAAATAAATCCGAACGAGTTTGATCACTTGGGCATGTTGTACGCGATTATTGGTCAAAAGATTGGCACTTAGGGCACTTAGGAAACTTGGGCTTTATTACTGTAGAGGTTGGGTGCATGTTATATGCAGTAATATATTTTTTGGGTAAATTAAAGGTATAATAGACGTCAAGTCATATATAGCCGACGTCTACACACAAGGGCATAGGCGTCAGTGAAATATACGTCAGACACTTGGACCGCAAAAATCCGTCGTATATACCCTTGTATATCCGACGTATATGACTTTTTTTCCAGCAATGAATCAAACGTTTGTTTTGGAAAACCATAGTGCGCAAACTTTTCACACAACTCGTCATATCGCATTTCACGAGTAACATTCATCATCTGTCTATAACATCCTTCATATTCTGGATTGTCGTCTCTGCATGAAAAATCCCATCAGAAAAAACTTATACAAAATGAGTACTAGAATTCATTACTGGGAGTGTACAAAATCTACATATTATACATGAAATGAACAAATTAATAAACAATCAAAAAAATCAAATCCATACTCACAAAACATATACAACAAAACATCAACAATATTTTGCACAAAACCAATCAACAACAATCAAATCTCTTTACCAAATAAATCTTGATGTAAAACAAACTTAAATAAAAGTGCATTAAATCGAAATATACCAAAAAAGGATAAAACCCTAAGCGTGGGAGGGAAAGAGGAAAGGATGAGGTGGGATACAATTTGGGTGCAAGTTTTTGTTAGGATCTATGGTCCTCTAATCGATAGATAAATGCGGAATTAAAAATAATTATCGAAGGATTAAGGAAGAGACAATTGCAAACCACAAATTTGTCGACACCGGAGTTTAGAGAGATTCGGCACCCACACCCGGGTCCTAGTCCTCCTCGCAAACCTCGCTCGATCCCCCGAGCCTCGCTTACGGTTCCACTAATCGATATCCGTTCCGGGCCAAGATCAACGTCGTTTACAACACCAAGCCTCGCGAACAACCTCGCATCGCTCGTGTCTCCTCTCACAACTCGAGAGGGAGCTTCCTCGAAGCTTTACAACTTGGTGATTCTTGAATAAAGAATTGGAATCACAATCTAACTAACACTCTACACTTAAGCACACTTGGATATTGATATGGAATTGGATATGCAAGTGGTGAAGTTTAGGCTTGAGTGTTGTGGATTGAGAGCTTGAAGATGGAGATGATTTGACTTTGAGTATTGGATAGATAGGAAGTGTTAAAGATCTTCAAAACCAACAAATGAGATCCTATTTATAAGCCTTCAAGCTCAACTAGCCGTTTGGGAGTTGGTGAGGAAATGGACCAATAGGAATGCAAGATGTGACTTAAGCTCCGACAGAAATCGTGTTGTCCTCGGTCGACCGTAATCCAAACGATAGTCTGAAGAATTGGTCTGAATGAAGAACTCTGTTGACCGATTATGTATCGGATAACCGTTCACCAACTTCCAGTAGCTTTTATCTATTTAGCCCTAATTAAGTTCGGTTCACCAAAGTCTATTCGGTTCATCGTTCTATGGTGGACAATAGAATTGGTTGGGCTCTAATCTACTCAAGTTCGGTTGACCATGTACACTTCGGTAGACCGAAGTTAGCGCAGGTTTTCTGCTGACATTGAGTGGGAAATTGGTTTATCGATAATGGTCAAGTGTCACGTATAAATAGTCGTTGGGCTCCTAAAGCCAATAAGGAATCAGTTGACCGATAGGTATTCGGTCGTCCGAAATGGGACAAGTCAATTGGGCTCTAGGGACTCAATTCGAAAGCGACTGTTGGAGCAAAGTCAAAAACCGGTCCAGGGCCATTCAGTCGACCGAAGGTGGTTCTGTCTTCCGTTGGGACAATTCCAGAGAACACCTAAGTTTGACTAGTGAGAAGTATTCGGGTGGACCGAACTAGACAGGATTCGGTTAACCGAAATAGGTTCGGTTTACCGATGAATGACGGGACATAATCCTAGTGCTCAAGTTTACATAAAACATTATAGACTCAATAAATACAAAGTTACATATCTTGGTCCAAAGCTTTGATTACAAGTCTTGAATCTTGATGTCTTTGTCCCAATACTCATTTCCTTGATTGTCTTGATCAACCTATTAAGATGATTGCAAGTATACAAATATATATGCAATGCATGTAATCGTGTTTGGTCACTTTGATTGATTAGGTTGATTGATTAAAATTAGTTTAATTAATTATCAAAATCAATATATATTAAGGCCAAAAAGCCAACAGTTTTAACATACCGATAAATCGGTATCTGGGATATAATTTTCTCTTTCATGAAAACAATATCACGAATGTCGTTTCATAAAACACGTTTAATGAAGATGTCATTTTCACTGTAACGAAAATAATAACGTTAATGTTATTTTATTGTCTTATATTATGTCAAATAAGTGTTTCAAACTTATATACTACCAAATTTGTTTTTTTATGATATTTTTTTCTTCCAAAAAAAAAAGCATAAACCAAAACCAGTCACACACATGCAACACCAAGCTGAAACCACCCACCACTCCCTCCATCAGACGTGGATCTCCGTGAGCACCACGTGGGAAGTGGGAGGGATACTGCATATCCATCCCGAAATCCTGTCAATTTTGGACACGACACCGACACGACACGATAAGGAGACATTATTTAGATACGACTTTACACGGAAATTTTTGTATGATTGAAATGATTTATTACGATGTTTTTGTGAACATACACATATAAAATAATTGGTACACGATTTGACATGAACACAACGTGATAACACGATAAGTTATTTTTGTACACGAAACAGACACGAACTGCATTTTTTGTTAGATAATCAATTGTTTTTACTTGATAATAGTCAATTGAGATGTTATTTAGAATGAAAAATATCAATATAACATGTCACTTAACTATTTTCAATCTAAACATGATGAAATCTTTTCAATTTATACTATACACGATAACACGAAATCCTGTCACGAATGCAGAACTGTCAGACACGATAGTACACGAACACGACCCAATTGACATGTCTATCATGTCTTCTACAATTGGATAATTCTAAAATGACCTTAATAGTATTGAAGAAGTCCCTTAATTCCCTTTCAAAACCACACAACTGCAATTTGTTACTTCCTCAACCTTGGTCATTATATGTTAAGATGAATATATATATGTTTACACATCACGTGTAATTAATTAACAAAAGGCAGGTAAAAAGACAGGGAGATACACAAACAAACATACAAATAAAGATAGATGGATGGATGAATTTTCTGACAGAAAATAATTTCTGTTGTTTGTGTCTATCATTATAAAATACACGAAACTTTGTATGTGCAGTTTAATTTATAAATGAAAATATGTTACTACAATCTCAAAAATATTAATCCAAATCACGTTTAATTTATAAACGAAAAGTTGTTTCTTTAATCTCAATAATATTACAATTCAAATCTCATAATATTTTGGATATATTTCACCTCTACAAAGTCATTAGACGGATAATTTGGGAATTTCTCATCTAAGAAATTAACTTTATGACACGGTTTAAAAGCATTTTCCCATTTTATGATGCAAAAATACACCTTCCAAATTTCATATGCTTTAAATCCATATGAGATATTAGTAACTGAGGATTAAGCCTACTATCCAAAAAACACGTTTTGAGCACTTCATGTGTTGTGTCTATCTTCTACTAGAAAAAGAAAAACCATTGGTGGGACAACCCCAATGATTTGATGCCTCTTTCTGGTTCGTATTGTCTCTTTCAATCCGAAATTGGAGCAACCAAATTCACGATTCAGTTTCAGTGTACACACCTATAGCTTATTTTGTCTTTATAATGTCTTCATGGGATTTTCCACTATTGTTTTCACATCAACCCCCACCATTCTCTTTGTTCTGTTGTTTGATCACTGAGATGAGATGATTATCAGGTCCAAGGTCGGGTCAAAACTCAAAATCAAATTCACATCCCGACATCAAGTATTTTGGTCGGGCTGTGGTCCACGGGCCTAAAAAATATATGGAAAATTTCCGGCCCATGATAGTTGAATTAGGTCAATTTTTGGTTTGGTTTGGTTTGGTCAAGGGAAGTCGAGTTAAGTGTGAACTTGGATTTTTTTTAGGATTTTTTTTCAAAATAATAACCTAATAATAAAAAATTAGAAGAAAATGCATGTTGAAAACTTAATTTGTAAAATATGCACATTGAAAACGGCACCTGTGATGTCGTTCTCATTAACTAAAACTGGCATCACTGATGTTGTTTTTGTTGGCTTTTTGGCCTTAATCTAGGTTTTGATGATTTAATTAACCTAATCTTAATTATGATGATGTAGAGTAGCACACATATTGCATTGCATATATATTGCATGTGCTAACCTCTACAGGTGATCAAGACTCATGGAAGGAAGGAAATCAAGTCAAGATTTGTAATAAAGCTAAATGAAGACTTGTAATCTTGATTTTATTTTGAGTCTTAGGAACATGTGTAAATTGAGCATACAAGAGTTAAAAACCAATCACATACACAATAGGTTCCCTATAGAAGTCACACAAGAAATTTCACATTATTTGGACTTCATTAGATCACCCAAACCTTAGTCGGAAATCACTTATAAACTTAAACCCAGATTTCCTGTGTGAACCGGTCGACCGAACCAGTTCTCAGTTCGACCGGTTTATAACAGACTCTCCACAGTGATTTTACCGAACTCTACCGGTCGACCGGTTCTACCTTTTCGGTCGACCGATCCCGGATTTTAATATGGCCGTTTTTCTTGTCGTATTCCTATAACGGTCGTATTCGTATAAAACAAACTTAACCCCAAAATACATTCGGTAACCGGTCGAACGAAGACCTTGTTTCGGTCGACCGGTTGAACATATTTTTCAGAAACCAAATTCCCTGCTATCGGTCGACACATTTCTCGTTCGACCGATTGACCTTTGTCTCAACCGAATCCCCTTTTCGGTCGACCGCTCCATACTTTGGTTCGACCGATTCACTTAAGTAGAGTTAAGTTCTAGCTCGTTTGTCCGACCGAATATTCTTTTGTTCGACCGTTCTCCTTGAAATCAAGTGAACGGTCGACCGGTTTAGTAGTTTCGGTCGACCGGTTCTGGACAGATTTGCAGCCCGATTTTCTGCTTTGTGTATCTTGCACAAAACCCAATCAAATCTATCCCCAACGGCTAGAAAACCTTAGGAGCTTATAAATAGAGGATCAAGACTTGTTGTTAACACAACTCTCCAACTCCAATTGTCCCAAAACATTAGAGAGAAACTTCAATCCTCAAAGCTCCCAATTCTACACTCTTTAAGCCTAAACTTCACACACTTGATCATATACTCATCCTACTCAAAGTGTGCTCAATTAGAGAGTGAATCCCACTCAAGGTTACATTTGTTGTCAAGTGAGCAAGGGTCTTGGTGAAAGCCCAAGACAAAGAAGCAAGGATTTCGGTGAAAGCCCGAAGTGTTCCTCTCGGATTGTGAGAGGTGGTGCCAAGCTCGGCGAGGGTTGTTCGCGAGCTTGAAGACTTGTAAAAGGCGTTGCTCCCGGCCCGGAACGGGGAGGCATAGTGAAGACGCAAGAGGGGCTCGAACGGAGATTCGAGAGGGGCTTGCAAGAGAGGACGTAGGCGCGGCCGAACCTCTATAAAAACCGACGTGTCTTCCTTGTGGTTTGCATTGTCTTTCCTTCTCTACTTGTTTGTTTATTCCGCTGCGCATTTGTTTGCTTAATCAAGTAGAACATTAGGGATTAGATTAAAAGTGATTAGTGGACCCATAACCCACACGATCCTACATTTGGTATCAGAGCCTTGTTAGCTAAATTCTATACTTAATCGTATTTTTAGCATGGCTAGCACATCTAATCACTTAGAGGGTTTATGCACCACAAGGCCTCCTTTGCTTAATGGGTCAAATTATGATTATTGGAAAAATAGAATGAAAATCTTTTTAATATCAAATGACCTTAAGTATTGGAAGTTTATTCAAAATCCATACATACCCCCAAATGAAGATGATTTAGATTCTCTATCTAGGGCTCAAATGAAAGAAATTGAAATGAATTCAAAAATTATGAATATTCTTTATTGTGGCCTTAATGAGGGAGAATACAATAGAATTAGGGGATGTGAAAGTGCAAATGAAATATGGCATAGGTTACAAATGCATCATGAGGGTGATAGCAAAACCAAAGAAACTAGGATAAGTCTCCTCATGCATAAATATGAAATATTTTCTATGCAAATCGGTGAGAACATAAGCGACATGAACACTCGCTTCACCGATATCACTAACTCTCTTTTGATTCTTGGAAGAAGGATAAATGAAGGAGAGATGACTCGAAAATTCCTCCGGTCATTGAGTAACGATTGGGAAGACAAGGTCGTGGCAATCGAAGAATCGCACGATCTTTCAAAATTGAAGATGGAGGAACTCATTGGAAATCTCATGGCCTATGAGCTCCAATTGAGTCATCGAAGAGAGAAGGAAGCATCAAAGAAAAACTCCGTGGTGGCATTACATGCAAATTTTGATGAGCCAAGGAGGGTGGAAGAAGAGGACATTGAGGTCCTTGCCCAAGACTTCTTCAAATACCTCAAGAGGGATAAAGGAGAAAAGAATGAAAGAAGAGGTAGAAGAAGTGAGAAAAGAGAAAAAGAAAAAGAGAGGGAGGAGAGTGAAAATGAGAGAAGAGAAGGGGAGAAGAAAAAGGAGAGAAGGGAGAGGAGAAAAGAAAAGGAGAAGAGCAAGAGAAGAGAAAGGAAGGAGGAAGCACACAAGGCTACATGGGATGATTCTTCATCACCATCATCATCGTCTTCTTCCTTGCAAAGTAGAAGAGAAGTGGCTCATTCATGCTTCATGGCCATTGAAGATGAACAAAGTGAGGTAGCTTCTAACTCCTCTAAATCTTATTCCACTAGAAGTAATTCATGTTCAAGTAAATCATATTCTAGTGCTAGCTCTAATTCTAATGCTAATGATGAATCATATACACATGATGAGCTACAAAATGCATTTCATGATTTAGTTAAACAATATGAGATCATTTGTGAAAAGAACAAAAATGCTAGAAAAACTATAAATGATCTCAAATGCCAAATTGAATTAATCATGAATGAAAAGAATGAGGTGATTGCTAGACTTGAATCAAATGAATCATCACTTGCTAGTCTAAGTAAAACACCCATTATTGATGAACATGTAGATCTTAAAGCTTCAAATATGCAATTAAGAAAAGATCTTGAAATGTTCACTAAAGGAACAAAAATGCTTGATATGCTTTTGAGTAGTCAAAGACAATCATTAGCTAAACATGGTTTAGGATACAATGTGCATTTGAAAAACCATGTATCTCATACTACTTTAAATGGCAAGCATTTATTTGTTAAATCTAGTTCCTCAAGTGTGTGGGCACCCAAAACCAAAATGGTTTGGATTCCCAAAACTAACATTCAAGGACCCAAAGTTGTTTGGGTACCTAAATCTACACTTGTAGGAGCTTGAGGAGGAAATTGGTGGTGACCGGGTGAGCTCAAGAGTCAAATTCAAATCCGGTTGCATCACCAAATGAGATTGGAGCTAAATTCGAATTCAACATTGGTATAAATTCCTATCTATACAATTCATGTTAAATTAGCTCTAATCTAGCTTCACATGCTTAATTGACATATCATATAGTTCAATTCATTGAAAATCATTATCCCTATTCATTGCAAATCATTTATCACATCCATTGATTCTAAATGTCAAATTTTAAATGGATGTTAGAATAAGGCTTAAGTTGAAACTTAAATGAACTTAACTTGAATCATACTCATTGTTTCCATTTAGCCTTATTGATAGGGGGAGCTTAAATGTTATATCTTTTATTAGAGTAATGAAGTGCAAAATTTAGGGGGAGCAACTTCATTACAAGACATCCAAATGCTATGCTTAAAGTCTTAAATAATTATTATTTTTGATGGATGTCAAAGGGGGAGAGATAATTAAGGGGGTAACTTGGAATTTGACATAAAATTGAACAAAAACTATGCACACCCATAGGGGGAGCATTAATATGCATAGTTTACATATACAAATTCCATGTATTTAGATAGAATTAAGATATAGGTTGCCATCATCAAAAAGGGGGAGATTGTTGGCTTTTTGGCCTTAATCTAGGTTTTGATGATTTAATTAACCTAATCTTAATTATGATGATGTAGAGTAGCACACATATTGCATTGCATATATATTGCATGTGCTAACCTCTACAGGTGATCAAGACTCATGGAAGGAAGGAAATCAAGTCAAGATTTGTAATAAAGCTAAATGAAGACTTGTAATCTTGATTTTATTTTGAGTCTTAGGAACATGTGTAAATTGAGCATACAAGAGTTAAAAACCAATCACATACACAATAGGTTCCCTATAGAAGTCACACAAGAAATTTCACATTATTTGGACTTCATTAGATCACCCAAACCTTAGTCGGAAATCACTTATAAACTTAAACCCAGATTTCCTGTGTGAACCGGTCGACCGAACCAGTTCTCAGTTCGACCGGTTTATAACAGACTCTCCACAGTGATTTTACCGAACTCTACCGGTCGACCGGTTCTACCTTTTCGGTCGACCGATCCCGGATTTTAATATGGCCGTTTTTCTTGTCGTATTCCTATAACGGTCGTATTCGTATAAAACAAACTTAACCCCAAAATACATTCGGTAACCGGTCGAACGAAGACCTTGTTTCGGTCGACCGGTTGAACATATTTTTCAGAAACCAAATTCCCTGCTATCGGTCGACACATTTCTCGTTCGACCGATTGACCTTTGTCTCAACCGAATCCCCTTTTCGGTCGACCGCTCCATACTTTGGTTCGACCGATTCACTTAAGTAGAGTTAAGTTCTAGCTCGTTTGTCCGACCGAATATTCTTTTGTTCGACCGTTCTCCTTGAAATCAAGTGAACGGTCGACCGGTTTAGTAGTTTCGGTCGACCGGTTCTGGACAGATTTGCAGCCCGATTTTCTGCTTTGTGTATCTTGCACAAAACCCAATCAAATCTATCCCCAACGGCTAGAAAACCTTAGGAGCTTATAAATAGAGGATCAAGACTTGTTGTTAACACAACTCTCCAACTCCAATTGTCCCAAAACATTAGAGAGAAACTTCAATCCTCAAAGCTCCCAATTCTACACTCTTTAAGCCTAAACTTCACACACTTGATCATATACTCATCCTACTCAAAGTGTGCTCAATTAGAGAGTGAATCCCACTCAAGGTTACATTTGTTGTCAAGTGAGCAAGGGTCTTGGTGAAAGCCCAAGACAAAGAAGCAAGGATTTCGGTGAAAGCCCGAAGTGTTCCTCTCGGATTGTGAGAGGTGGTGCCAAGCTCGGCGAGGGTTGTTCGCGAGCTTGAAGACTTGTAAAAGGCGTTGCTCCCGGCCCGGAACGGGGAGGCATAGTGAAGACGCAAGAGGGGCTCGAACGGAGATTCGAGAGGGGCTTGCAAGAGAGGACGTAGGCGCGGCCGAACCTCTATAAAAACCGACGTGTCTTCCTTGTGGTTTGCATTGTCTTTCCTTCTCTACTTGTTTGTTTATTCCGCTGCGCATTTGTTTGCTTAATCAAGTAGAACATTAGGGATTAGATTAAAAGTGATTAGTGGACCCATAACCCACACGATCCTACATTTGGTATCAGAGCCTTGTTAGCTAAATTCTATACTTAATCGTATTTTTAGCATGGCTAGCACATCTAATCACTTAGAGGGTTTATGCACCACAAGGCCTCCTTTGCTTAATGGGTCAAATTATGATTATTGGAAAAATAGAATGAAAATCTTTTTAATATCAAATGACCTTAAGTATTGGAAGTTTATTCAAAATCCATACATACCCCCAAATGAAGATGATTTAGATTCTCTATCTAGGGCTCAAATGAAAGAAATTGAAATGAATTCAAAAATTATGAATATTCTTTATTGTGGCCTTAATGAGGGAGAATACAATAGAATTAGGGGATGTGAAAGTGCAAATGAAATATGGCATAGGTTACAAATGCATCATGAGGGTGATAGCAAAACCAAAGAAACTAGGATAAGTCTCCTCATGCATAAATATGAAATATTTTCTATGCAAATCGGTGAGAACATAAGCGACATGAACACTCGCTTCACCGATATCACTAACTCTCTTTTGATTCTTGGAAGAAGGATAAATGAAGGAGAGATGACTCGAAAATTCCTCCGGTCATTGAGTAACGATTGGGAAGACAAGGTCGTGGCAATCGAAGAATCGCACGATCTTTCAAAATTGAAGATGGAGGAACTCATTGGAAATCTCATGGCCTATGAGCTCCAATTGAGTCATCGAAGAGAGAAGGAAGCATCAAAGAAAAACTCCGTGGTGGCATTACATGCAAATTTTGATGAGCCAAGGAGGGTGGAAGAAGAGGACATTGAGGTCCTTGCCCAAGACTTCTTCAAATACCTCAAGAGGGATAAAGGAGAAAAGAATGAAAGAAGAGGTAGAAGAAGTGAGAAAAGAGAAAAAGAAAAAGAGAGGGAGGAGAGTGAAAATGAGAGAAGAGAAGGGGAGAAGAAAAAGGAGAGAAGGGAGAGGAGAAAAGAAAAGGAGAAGAGCAAGAGAAGAGAAAGGAAGGAGGAAGCACACAAGGCTACATGGGATGATTCTTCATCACCATCATCATCGTCTTCTTCCTTGCAAAGTAGAAGAGAAGTGGCTCATTCATGCTTCATGGCCATTGAAGATGAACAAAGTGAGGTAGCTTCTAACTCCTCTAAATCTTATTCCACTAGAAGTAATTCATGTTCAAGTAAATCATATTCTAGTGCTAGCTCTAATTCTAATGCTAATGATGAATCATATACACATGATGAGCTACAAAATGCATTTCATGATTTAGTTAAACAATATGAGATCATTTGTGAAAAGAACAAAAATGCTAGAAAAACTATAAATGATCTCAAATGCCAAATTGAATTAATCATGAATGAAAAGAATGAGGTGATTGCTAGACTTGAATCAAATGAATCATCACTTGCTAGTCTAAGTAAAACACCCATTATTGATGAACATGTAGATCTTAAAGCTTCAAATATGCAATTAAGAAAAGATCTTGAAATGTTCACTAAAGGAACAAAAATGCTTGATATGCTTTTGAGTAGTCAAAGACAATCATTAGCTAAACATGGTTTAGGATACAATGTGCATTTGAAAAACCATGTATCTCATACTACTTTAAATGGCAAGCATTTATTTGTTAAATCTAGTTCCTCAAGTGTGTGGGCACCCAAAACCAAAATGGTTTGGATTCCCAAAACTAACATTCAAGGACCCAAAGTTGTTTGGGTACCTAAATCTACACTTGTAGGAGCTTGAGGAGGAAATTGGTGGTGACCGGGTGAGCTCAAGAGTCAAATTCAAATCCGGTTGCATCACCAAATGAGATTGGAGCTAAATTCGAATTCAACATTGGTATAAATTCCTATCTATACAATTCATGTTAAATTAGCTCTAATCTAGCTTCACATGCTTAATTGACATATCATATAGTTCAATTCATTGAAAATCATTATCCCTATTCATTGCAAATCATTTATCACATCCATTGATTCTAAATGTCAAATTTTAAATGGATGTTAGAATAAGGCTTAAGTTGAAACTTAAATGAACTTAACTTGAATCATACTCATTGTTTCCATTTAGCCTTATTGATAGGGGGAGCTTAAATGTTATATCTTTTATTAGAGTAATGAAGTGCAAAATTTAGGGGGAGCAACTTCATTACAAGACATCCAAATGCTATGCTTAAAGTCTTAAATAATTATTATTTTTGATGGATGTCAAAGGGGGAGAGATAATTAAGGGGGTAACTTGGAATTTGACATAAAATTGAACAAAAACTATGCACACCCATAGGGGGAGCATTAATATGCATAGTTTACATATACAAATTCCATGTATTTAGATAGAATTAAGATATAGGTTGCCATCATCAAAAAGGGGAAGATTGTTGGCTTTTTGGCCTTAATCTAGGTTTTGATGATTTAATTAACCTAATCTTAATTATGATGATGTAGAGTAGCACACATATTGCATTGCATATATATTGCATGTGCTAACCTCTACAGGTGATCAAGACTCATGGAAGGAAGGAAATCAAGTCAAGATTTGTAATAAAGCTAAATGAAGACTTGTAATCTTGATTTTATTTTGAGTCTTAGGAACATGTGTAAATTGAGCATACAAGAGTTAAAAACCAATCACATACACAATAGGTTCCCTATAGAAGTCACACAAGAAATTTCACATTATTTGGACTTCATTAGATCACCCAAACCTTAGTCGGAAATCACTTATAAACTTAAACCCAGATTTCCTGTGTGAACCGGTCGACCGAACCAGTTCTCAGTTCGACCGGTTTATAACAGACTCTCCACAGTGATTTTACCGAACTCTACCGGTCGACCGGTTCTACCTTTTCGGTCGACCGATCCCGGATTTTAATATGGCCGTTTTTCTTGTCGTATTCCTATAACGGTCGTATTCGTATAAAACAAACTTAACCCCAAAATACATTCGGTAACCGGTCGAACGAAGACCTTGTTTCGGTCGACCGGTTGAACATATTTTTCAGAAACCAAATTCCCTGCTATCGGTCGACACATTTCTCGTTCGACCGATTGACCTTTGTCTCAACCGAATCCCCTTTTCGGTCGACCGCTCCATACTTTGGTTCGACCGATTCACTTAAGTAGAGTTAAGTTCTAGCTCGTTTGTCCGACCGAATATTCTTTTGTTCGACCGTTCTCCTTGAAATCAAGTGAACGGTCGACCGGTTTAGTAGTTTCGGTCGACCGGTTCTGGACAGATTTGCAGCCCGATTTTCTGCTTTGTGTATCTTGCACAAAACCCAATCAAATCTATCCCCAACGGCTAGAAAACCTTAGGAGCTTATAAATAGAGGATCAAGACTTGTTGTTAACACAACTCTCCAACTCCAATTGTCCCAAAACATTAGAGAGAAACTTCAATCCTCAAAGCTCCCAATTCTACACTCTTTAAGCCTAAACTTCACACACTTGATCATATACTCATCCTACTCAAAGTGTGCTCAATTAGAGAGTGAATCCCACTCAAGGTTACATTTGTTGTCAAGTGAGCAAGGGTCTTGGTGAAAGCCCAAGACAAAGAAGCAAGGATTTCGGTGAAAGCCCGAAGTGTTCCTCTCGGATTGTGAGAGGTGGTGCCAAGCTCGGCGAGGGTTGTTCGCGAGCTTGAAGACTTGTAAAAGGCGTTGCTCCCGGCCCGGAACGGGGAGGCATAGTGAAGACGCAAGAGGGGCTCGAACGGAGATTCGAGAGGGGCTTGCAAGAGAGGACGTAGGCGCGGCCGAACCTCTATAAAAACCGACGTGTCTTCCTTGTGGTTTGCATTGTCTTTCCTTCTCTACTTGTTTGTTTATTCCGCTGCGCATTTGTTTGCTTAATCAAGTAGAACATTAGGGATTAGATTAAAAGTGATTAGTGGACCCATAACCCACACGATCCTACATTTGGTATCAGAGCCTTGTTAGCTAAATTCTATACTTAATCGTATTTTTAGCATGGCTAGCACATCTAATCACTTAGAGGGTTTATGCACCACAAGGCCTCCTTTGCTTAATGGGTCAAATTATGATTATTGGAAAAATAGAATGAAAATCTTTTTAATATCAAATGACCTTAAGTATTGGAAGTTTATTCAAAATCCATACATACCCCCAAATGAAGATGATTTAGATTCTCTATCTAGGGCTCAAATGAAAGAAATTGAAATGAATTCAAAAATTATGAATATTCTTTATTGTGGCCTTAATGAGGGAGAATACAATAGAATTAGGGGATGTGAAAGTGCAAATGAAATATGGCATAGGTTACAAATGCATCATGAGGGTGATAGCAAAACCAAAGAAACTAGGATAAGTCTCCTCATGCATAAATATGAAATATTTTCTATGCAAATCGGTGAGAACATAAGCGACATGAACACTCGCTTCACCGATATCACTAACTCTCTTTTGATTCTTGGAAGAAGGATAAATGAAGGAGAGATGACTCGAAAATTCCTCCGGTCATTGAGTAACGATTGGGAAGACAAGGTCGTGGCAATCGAAGAATCGCACGATCTTTCAAAATTGAAGATGGAGGAACTCATTGGAAATCTCATGGCCTATGAGCTCCAATTGAGTCATCGAAGAGAGAAGGAAGCATCAAAGAAAAACTCCGTGGTGGCATTACATGCAAATTTTGATGAGCCAAGGAGGGTGGAAGAAGAGGACATTGAGGTCCTTGCCCAAGACTTCTTCAAATACCTCAAGAGGGATAAAGGAGAAAAGAATGAAAGAAGAGGTAGAAGAAGTGAGAAAAGAGAAAAAGAAAAAGAGAGGGAGGAGAGTGAAAATGAGAGAAGAGAAGGGGAGAAGAAAAAGGAGAGAAGGGAGAGGAGAAAAGAAAAGGAGAAGAGCAAGAGAAGAGAAAGGAAGGAGGAAGCACACAAGGCTACATGGGATGATTCTTCATCACCATCATCATCGTCTTCTTCCTTGCAAAGTAGAAGAGAAGTGGCTCATTCATGCTTCATGGCCATTGAAGATGAACAAAGTGAGGTAGCTTCTAACTCCTCTAAATCTTATTCCACTAGAAGTAATTCATGTTCAAGTAAATCATATTCTAGTGCTAGCTCTAATTCTAATGCTAATGATGAATCATATACACATGATGAGCTACAAAATGCATTTCATGATTTAGTTAAACAATATGAGATCATTTGTGAAAAGAACAAAAATGCTAGAAAAACTATAAATGATCTCAAATGCCAAATTGAATTAATCATGAATGAAAAGAATGAGGTGATTGCTAGACTTGAATCAAATGAATCATCACTTGCTAGTCTAAGTAAAACACCCATTATTGATGAACATGTAGATCTTAAAGCTTCAAATATGCAATTAAGAAAAGATCTTGAAATGTTCACTAAAGGAACAAAAATGCTTGATATGCTTTTGAGTAGTCAAAGACAATCATTAGCTAAACATGGTTTAGGATACAATGTGCATTTGAAAAACCATGTATCTCATACTACTTTAAATGGCAAGCATTTATTTGTTAAATCTAGTTCCTCAAGTGTGTGGGCACCCAAAACCAAAATGGTTTGGATTCCCAAAACTAACATTCAAGGACCCAAAGTTGTTTGGGTACCTAAATCTACACTTGTAGGAGCTTGAGGAGGAAATTGGTGGTGACCGGGTGAGCTCAAGAGTCAAATTCAAATCCGGTTGCATCACCAAATGAGATTGGAGCTAAATTCGAATTCAACATTGGTATAAATTCCTATCTATACAATTCATGTTAAATTAGCTCTAATCTAGCTTCACATGCTTAATTGACATATCATATAGTTCAATTCATTGAAAATCATTATCCCTATTCATTGCAAATCATTTATCACATCCATTGATTCTAAATGTCAAATTTTAAATGGATGTTAGAATAAGGCTTAAGTTGAAACTTAAATGAACTTAACTTGAATCATACTCATTGTTTCCATTTAGCCTTATTGATAGGGGGAGCTTAAATGTTATATCTTTTATTAGAGTAATGAAGTGCAAAATTTAGGGGGAGCAACTTCATTACAAGACATCCAAATGCTATGCTTAAAGTCTTAAATAATTATTATTTTTGATGGATGTCAAAGGGGGAGAGATAATTAAGGGGGTAACTTGGAATTTGACATAAAATTGAACAAAAACTATGCACACCCATAGGGGGAGCATTAATATGCATAGTTTACATATACAAATTCCATGTATTTAGATAGAATTAAGATATAGGTTGCCATCATCAAAAAGGGGGAGATTGTTGGCTTTTTGGCCTTAATCTAGGTTTTGATGATTTAATTAACCTAATCTTAATTATGATGATGTAGAGTAGCACACATATTGCATTGCATATATATTGCATGTGCTAACCTCTACAGGTGATCAAGACTCATGGAAGGAAGGAAATCAAGTCAAGATTTGTAATAAAGCTAAATGAAGACTTGTAATCTTGATTTTATTTTGAGTCTTAGGAACATGTGTAAATTGAGCATACAAGAGTTAAAAACCAATCACATACACAATAGGTTCCCTATAGAAGTCACACAAGAAATTTCACATTATTTGGACTTCATTAGATCACCCAAACCTTAGTCGGAAATCACTTATAAACTTAAACCCAGATTTCCTGTGTGAACCGGTCGACCGAACCAGTTCTCAGTTCGACCGGTTTATAACAGACTCTCCACAGTGATTTTACCGAACTCTACCGGTCGACCGGTTCTACCTTTTCGGTCGACCGATCCCGGATTTTAATATGGCCGTTTTTCTTGTCGTATTCCTATAACGGTCGTATTCGTATAAAACAAACTTAACCCCAAAATACATTCGGTAACCGGTCGAACGAAGACCTTGTTTCGGTCGACCGGTTGAACATATTTTTCAGAAACCAAATTCCCTGCTATCGGTCGACACATTTCTCGTTCGACCGATTGACCTTTGTCTCAACCGAATCCCCTTTTCGGTCGACCGCTCCATACTTTGGTTCGACCGATTCACTTAAGTAGAGTTAAGTTCTAGCTCGTTTGTCCGACCGAATATTCTTTTGTTCGACCGTTCTCCTTGAAATCAAGTGAACGGTCGACCGGTTTAGTAGTTTCGGTCGACCGGTTCTGGACAGATTTGCAGCCCGATTTTCTGCTTTGTGTATCTTGCACAAAACCCAATCAAATCTATCCCCAACGGCTAGAAAACCTTAGGAGCTTATAAATAGAGGATCAAGACTTGTTGTTAACACAACTCTCCAACTCCAATTGTCCCAAAACATTAGAGAGAAACTTCAATCCTCAAAGCTCCCAATTCTACACTCTTTAAGCCTAAACTTCACACACTTGATCATATACTCATCCTACTCAAAGTGTGCTCAATTAGAGAGTGAATCCCACTCAAGGTTACATTTGTTGTCAAGTGAGCAAGGGTCTTGGTGAAAGCCCAAGACAAAGAAGCAAGGATTTCGGTGAAAGCCCGAAGTGTTCCTCTCGGATTGTGAGAGGTGGTGCCAAGCTCGGCGAGGGTTGTTCGCGAGCTTGAAGACTTGTAAAAGGCGTTGCTCCCGGCCCGGAACGGGGAGGCATAGTGAAGACGCAAGAGGGGCTCGAACGGAGATTCGAGAGGGGCTTGCAAGAGAGGACGTAGGCGCGGCCGAACCTCTATAAAAACCGACGTGTCTTCCTTGTGGTTTGCATTGTCTTTCCTTCTCTACTTGTTTGTTTATTCCGCTGCGCATTTGTTTGCTTAATCAAGTAGAACATTAGGGATTAGATTAAAAGTGATTAGTGGACCCATAACCCACACGATCCTACATTTGGTATCAGAGCCTTGTTAGCTAAATTCTATACTTAATCGTATTTTTAGCATGGCTAGCACATCTAATCACTTAGAGGGTTTATGCACCACAAGGCCTCCTTTGCTTAATGGGTCAAATTATGATTATTGGAAAAATAGAATGAAAATCTTTTTAATATCAAATGACCTTAAGTATTGGAAGTTTATTCAAAATCCATACATACCCCCAAATGAAGATGATTTAGATTCTCTATCTAGGGCTCAAATGAAAGAAATTGAAATGAATTCAAAAATTATGAATATTCTTTATTGTGGCCTTAATGAGGGAGAATACAATAGAATTAGGGGATGTGAAAGTGCAAATGAAATATGGCATAGGTTACAAATGCATCATGAGGGTGATAGCAAAACCAAAGAAACTAGGATAAGTCTCCTCATGCATAAATATGAAATATTTTCTATGCAAATCGGTGAGAACATAAGCGACATGAACACTCGCTTCACCGATATCACTAACTCTCTTTTGATTCTTGGAAGAAGGATAAATGAAGGAGAGATGACTCGAAAATTCCTCCGGTCATTGAGTAACGATTGGGAAGACAAGGTCGTGGCAATCGAAGAATCGCACGATCTTTCAAAATTGAAGATGGAGGAACTCATTGGAAATCTCATGGCCTATGAGCTCCAATTGAGTCATCGAAGAGAGAAGGAAGCATCAAAGAAAAACTCCGTGGTGGCATTACATGCAAATTTTGATGAGCCAAGGAGGGTGGAAGAAGAGGACATTGAGGTCCTTGCCCAAGACTTCTTCAAATACCTCAAGAGGGATAAAGGAGAAAAGAATGAAAGAAGAGGTAGAAGAAGTGAGAAAAGAGAAAAAGAAAAAGAGAGGGAGGAGAGTGAAAATGAGAGAAGAGAAGGGGAGAAGAAAAAGGAGAGAAGGGAGAGGAGAAAAGAAAAGGAGAAGAGCAAGAGAAGAGAAAGGAAGGAGGAAGCACACAAGGCTACATGGGATGATTCTTCATCACCATCATCATCGTCTTCTTCCTTGCAAAGTAGAAGAGAAGTGGCTCATTCATGCTTCATGGCCATTGAAGATGAACAAAGTGAGGTAGCTTCTAACTCCTCTAAATCTTATTCCACTAGAAGTAATTCATGTTCAAGTAAATCATATTCTAGTGCTAGCTCTAATTCTAATGCTAATGATGAATCATATACACATGATGAGCTACAAAATGCATTTCATGATTTAGTTAAACAATATGAGATCATTTGTGAAAAGAACAAAAATGCTAGAAAAACTATAAATGATCTCAAATGCCAAATTGAATTAATCATGAATGAAAAGAATGAGGTGATTGCTAGACTTGAATCAAATGAATCATCACTTGCTAGTCTAAGTAAAACACCCATTATTGATGAACATGTAGATCTTAAAGCTTCAAATATGCAATTAAGAAAAGATCTTGAAATGTTCACTAAAGGAACAAAAATGCTTGATATGCTTTTGAGTAGTCAAAGACAATCATTAGCTAAACATGGTTTAGGATACAATGTGCATTTGAAAAACCATGTATCTCATACTACTTTAAATGGCAAGCATTTATTTGTTAAATCTAGTTCCTCAAGTGTGTGGGCACCCAAAACCAAAATGGTTTGGATTCCCAAAACTAACATTCAAGGACCCAAAGTTGTTTGGGTACCTAAATCTACACTTGTAGGAGCTTGAGGAGGAAATTGGTGGTGACCGGGTGAGCTCAAGAGTCAAATTCAAATCCGGTTGCATCACCAAATGAGATTGGAGCTAAATTCGAATTCAACATTGGTATAAATTCCTATCTATACAATTCATGTTAAATTAGCTCTAATCTAGCTTCACATGCTTAATTGACATATCATATAGTTCAATTCATTGAAAATCATTATCCCTATTCATTGCAAATCATTTATCACATCCATTGATTCTAAATGTCAAATTTTAAATGGATGTTAGAATAAGGCTTAAGTTGAAACTTAAATGAACTTAACTTGAATCATACTCATTGTTTCCATTTAGCCTTATTGATAGGGGGAGCTTAAATGTTATATCTTTTATTAGAGTAATGAAGTGCAAAATTTAGGGGGAGCAACTTCATTACAAGACATCCAAATGCTATGCTTAAAGTCTTAAATAATTATTATTTTTGATGGATGTCAAAGGGGGAGAGATAATTAAGGGGGTAACTTGGAATTTGACATAAAATTGAACAAAAACTATGCACACCCATAGGGGGAGCATTAATATGCATAGTTTACATATACAAATTCCATGTATTTAGATAGAATTAAGATATAGGTTGCCATCATCAAAAAGGGGGAGATTGTTGGCTTTTTGGCCTTAATCTAGGTTTTGATGATTTAATTAACCTAATCTTAATTATGATGATGTAGAGTAGCACACATATTGCATTGCATATATATTGCATGTGCTAACCTCTACAGGTGATCAAGACTCATGGAAGGAAGGAAATCAAGTCAAGATTTGTAATAAAGCTAAATGAAGACTTGTAATCTTGATTTTATTTTGAGTCTTAGGAACATGTGTAAATTGAGCATACAAGAGTTAAAAACCAATCACATACACAATAGGTTCCCTATAGAAGTCACACAAGAAATTTCACATTATTTGGACTTCATTAGATCACCCAAACCTTAGTCGGAAATCACTTATAAACTTAAACCCAGATTTCCTGTGTGAACCGGTCGACCGAACCAGTTCTCAGTTCGACCGGTTTATAACAGACTCTCCACAGTGATTTTACCGAACTCTACCGGTCGACCGGTTCTACCTTTTCGGTCGACCGATCCCGGATTTTAATATGGCCGTTTTTCTTGTCGTATTCCTATAACGGTCGTATTCGTATAAAACAAACTTAACCCCAAAATACATTCGGTAACCGGTCGAACGAAGACCTTGTTTCGGTCGACCGGTTGAACATATTTTTCAGAAACCAAATTCCCTGCTATCGGTCGACACATTTCTCGTTCGACCGATTGACCTTTGTCTCAACCGAATCCCCTTTTCGGTCGACCGCTCCATACTTTGGTTCGACCGATTCACTTAAGTAGAGTTAAGTTCTAGCTCGTTTGTCCGACCGAATATTCTTTTGTTCGACCGTTCTCCTTGAAATCAAGTGAACGGTCGACCGGTTTAGTAGTTTCGGTCGACCGGTTCTGGACAGATTTGCAGCCCGATTTTCTGCTTTGTGTATCTTGCACAAAACCCAATCAAATCTATCCCCAACGGCTAGAAAACCTTAGGAGCTTATAAATAGAGGATCAAGACTTGTTGTTAACACAACTCTCCAACTCCAATTGTCCCAAAACATTAGAGAGAAACTTCAATCCTCAAAGCTCCCAATTCTACACTCTTTAAGCCTAAACTTCACACACTTGATCATATACTCATCCTACTCAAAGTGTGCTCAATTAGAGAGTGAATCCCACTCAAGGTTACATTTGTTGTCAAGTGAGCAAGGGTCTTGGTGAAAGCCCAAGACAAAGAAGCAAGGATTTCGGTGAAAGCCCGAAGTGTTCCTCTCGGATTGTGAGAGGTGGTGCCAAGCTCGGCGAGGGTTGTTCGCGAGCTTGAAGACTTGTAAAAGGCGTTGCTCCCGGCCCGGAACGGGGAGGCATAGTGAAGACGCAAGAGGGGCTCGAACGGAGATTCGAGAGGGGCTTGCAAGAGAGGACGTAGGCGCGGCCGAACCTCTATAAAAACCGACGTGTCTTCCTTGTGGTTTGCATTGTCTTTCCTTCTCTACTTGTTTGTTTATTCCGCTGCGCATTTGTTTGCTTAATCAAGTAGAACATTAGGGATTAGATTAAAAGTGATTAGTGGACCCATAACCCACACGATCCTACATTTGGTATCAGAGCCTTGTTAGCTAAATTCTATACTTAATCGTATTTTTAGCATGGCTAGCACATCTAATCACTTAGAGGGTTTATGCACCACAAGGCCTCCTTTGCTTAATGGGTCAAATTATGATTATTGGAAAAATAGAATGAAAATCTTTTTAATATCAAATGACCTTAAGTATTGGAAGTTTATTCAAAATCCATACATACCCCCAAATGAAGATGATTTAGATTCTCTATCTAGGGCTCAAATGAAAGAAATTGAAATGAATTCAAAAATTATGAATATTCTTTATTGTGGCCTTAATGAGGGAGAATACAATAGAATTAGGGGATGTGAAAGTGCAAATGAAATATGGCATAGGTTACAAATGCATCATGAGGGTGATAGCAAAACCAAAGAAACTAGGATAAGTCTCCTCATGCATAAATATGAAATATTTTCTATGCAAATCGGTGAGAACATAAGCGACATGAACACTCGCTTCACCGATATCACTAACTCTCTTTTGATTCTTGGAAGAAGGATAAATGAAGGAGAGATGACTCGAAAATTCCTCCGGTCATTGAGTAACGATTGGGAAGACAAGGTCGTGGCAATCGAAGAATCGCACGATCTTTCAAAATTGAAGATGGAGGAACTCATTGGAAATCTCATGGCCTATGAGCTCCAATTGAGTCATCGAAGAGAGAAGGAAGCATCAAAGAAAAACTCCGTGGTGGCATTACATGCAAATTTTGATGAGCCAAGGAGGGTGGAAGAAGAGGACATTGAGGTCCTTGCCCAAG
Organism: Triglochin maritima; assembly: GCA_963682175.1. Lineage (NCBI taxonomy): Eukaryota > Viridiplantae > Streptophyta > Magnoliopsida > Alismatales > Juncaginaceae > Triglochin > Triglochin maritima. The sequence continues at coordinate 3,549,482 of OY821775.1, forward strand.
ACTTCTTCAAATACCTCAAGAGGGATAAAGGAGAAAAGAATGAAAGAAGAGGTAGAAGAAGTGAGAAAAGAGAAAAAGAAAAAGAGAGGGAGGAGAGTGAAAATGAGAGAAGAGAAGGGGAGAAGAAAAAGGAGAGAAGGGAGAGGAGAAAAGAAAAGGAGAAGAGCAAGAGAAGAGAAAGGAAGGAGGAAGCACACAAGGCTACATGGGATGATTCTTCATCACCATCATCATCGTCTTCTTCCTTGCAAAGTAGAAGAGAAGTGGCTCATTCATGCTTCATGGCCATTGAAGATGAACAAAGTGAGGTAGCTTCTAACTCCTCTAAATCTTATTCCACTAGAAGTAATTCATGTTCAAGTAAATCATATTCTAGTGCTAGCTCTAATTCTAATGCTAATGATGAATCATATACACATGATGAGCTACAAAATGCATTTCATGATTTAGTTAAACAATATGAGATCATTTGTGAAAAGAACAAAAATGCTAGAAAAACTATAAATGATCTCAAATGCCAAATTGAATTAATCATGAATGAAAAGAATGAGGTGATTGCTAGACTTGAATCAAATGAATCATCACTTGCTAGTCTAAGTAAAACACCCATTATTGATGAACATGTAGATCTTAAAGCTTCAAATATGCAATTAAGAAAAGATCTTGAAATGTTCACTAAAGGAACAAAAATGCTTGATATGCTTTTGAGTAGTCAAAGACAATCATTAGCTAAACATGGTTTAGGATACAATGTGCATTTGAAAAACCATGTATCTCATACTACTTTAAATGGCAAGCATTTATTTGTTAAATCTAGTTCCTCAAGTGTGTGGGCACCCAAAACCAAAATGGTTTGGATTCCCAAAACTAACATTCAAGGACCCAAAGTTGTTTGGGTACCTAAATCTACACTTGTAGGAGCTTGAGGAGGAAATTGGTGGTGACCGGGTGAGCTCAAGAGTCAAATTCAAATCCGGTTGCATCACCAAATGAGATTGGAGCTAAATTCGAATTCAACATTGGTATAAATTCCTATCTATACAATTCATGTTAAATTAGCTCTAATCTAGCTTCACATGCTTAATTGACATATCATATAGTTCAATTCATTGAAAATCATTATCCCTATTCATTGCAAATCATTTATCACATCCATTGATTCTAAATGTCAAATTTTAAATGGATGTTAGAATAAGGCTTAAGTTGAAACTTAAATGAACTTAACTTGAATCATACTCATTGTTTCCATTTAGCCTTATTGATAGGGGGAGCTTAAATGTTATATCTTTTATTAGAGTAATGAAGTGCAAAATTTAGGGGGAGCAACTTCATTACAAGACATCCAAATGCTATGCTTAAAGTCTTAAATAATTATTATTTTTGATGGATGTCAAAGGGGGAGAGATAATTAAGGGGGTAACTTGGAATTTGACATAAAATTGAACAAAAACTATGCACACCCATAGGGGGAGCATTAATATGCATAGTTTACATATACAAATTCCATGTATTTAGATAGAATTAAGATATAGGTTGCCATCATCAAAAAGGGGGAGATTGTTGGCTTTTTGGCCTTAATCTAGGTTTTGATGATTTAATTAACCTAATCTTAATTATGATGATGTAGAGTAGCACACATATTGCATTGCATATATATTGCATGTGCTAACCTCTACAGGTGATCAAGACTCATGGAAGGAAGGAAATCAAGTCAAGATTTGTAATAAAGCTAAATGAAGACTTGTAATCTTGATTTTATTTTGAGTCTTAGGAACATGTGTAAATTGAGCATACAAGAGTTAAAAACCAATCACATACACAATAGGTTCCCTATAGAAGTCACACAAGAAATTTCACATTATTTGGACTTCATTAGATCACCCAAACCTTAGTCGGAAATCACTTATAAACTTAAACCCAGATTTCCTGTGTGAACCGGTCGACCGAACCAGTTCTCAGTTCGACCGGTTTATAACAGACTCTCCACAGTGATTTTACCGAACTCTACCGGTCGACCGGTTCTACCTTTTCGGTCGACCGATCCCGGATTTTAATATGGCCGTTTTTCTTGTCGTATTCCTATAACGGTCGTATTCGTATAAAACAAACTTAACCCCAAAATACATTCGGTAACCGGTCGAACGAAGACCTTGTTTCGGTCGACCGGTTGAACATATTTTTCAGAAACCAAATTCCCTGCTATCGGTCGACACATTTCTCGTTCGACCGATTGACCTTTGTCTCAACCGAATCCCCTTTTCGGTCGACCGCTCCATACTTTGGTTCGACCGATTCACTTAAGTAGAGTTAAGTTCTAGCTCGTTTGTCCGACCGAATATTCTTTTGTTCGACCGTTCTCCTTGAAATCAAGTGAACGGTCGACCGGTTTAGTAGTTTCGGTCGACCGGTTCTGGACAGATTTGCAGCCCGATTTTCTGCTTTGTGTATCTTGCACAAAACCCAATCAAATCTATCCCCAACGGCTAGAAAACCTTAGGAGCTTATAAATAGAGGATCAAGACTTGTTGTTAACACAACTCTCCAACTCCAATTGTCCCAAAACATTAGAGAGAAACTTCAATCCTCAAAGCTCCCAATTCTACACTCTTTAAGCCTAAACTTCACACACTTGATCATATACTCATCCTACTCAAAGTGTGCTCAATTAGAGAGTGAATCCCACTCAAGGTTACATTTGTTGTCAAGTGAGCAAGGGTCTTGGTGAAAGCCCAAGACAAAGAAGCAAGGATTTCGGTGAAAGCCCGAAGTGTTCCTCTCGGATTGTGAGAGGTGGTGCCAAGCTCGGCGAGGGTTGTTCGCGAGCTTGAAGACTTGTAAAAGGCGTTGCTCCCGGCCCGGAACGGGGAGGCATAGTGAAGACGCAAGAGGGGCTCGAACGGAGATTCGAGAGGGGCTTGCAAGAGAGGACGTAGGCGCGGCCGAACCTCTATAAAAACCGACGTGTCTTCCTTGTGGTTTGCATTGTCTTTCCTTCTCTACTTGTTTGTTTATTCCGCTGCGCATTTGTTTGCTTAATCAAGTAGAACATTAGGGATTAGATTAAAAGTGATTAGTGGACCCATAACCCACACGATCCTACAGTTTTTACCTAGGTAAAAATGAAATCCAATATGTTTTTCTTCTTCTTTCTAAACGTAATTCTTGTGGGGTAAAATACATAGTGAGAGATTTGTTGAATCTATGAGTTTGTGCGGGGGTGGCAAATGGCGACAGTCCATGCGGAGGACGTAAGATGTTTTTTTCCTAAACGTTTTTTTGTGTAGACACCCTATTATTGTATTCCGGATATTGATTCGTTTACCCGTTTATATTTCTTAATGTACGTAAACAGATCAATATACGGAATACAATAATATGATGTCGAAACAAACAAAAAAACGTTTACAAAAAATATAGCATCTCACGTTCCCCTAGAGACTGCCGCCCCCTGCCATCCCGCACAAACTCATAGACTCAACAAATCTCTCACTGTGTGAGTAATCATAACAAGACGTCTCTCACTGTGTGCCAAGTAGTAATCATAACAATCCGCAAAACGTCTTACCCCACAAGAATTACTACTTGGATATAATAATTTGAGTTGATTCATACAATTCTGATAAAGATTCGATGTAAATTACATAAAATGTGTATCTTAGCTGACTTGGTCACCAACTAGATGAGAGTAAGATGTGAGTTATGTTTCCACTCCCATAACCATAACAAGTTAGGGTTGGCGTATTTTTAAATTTAAGTTAATGCATCGATTGATAGCTTACCCGTTTTCCCGGAGAACGAGACCCCCGATCGACCCGTCACTATTTCTTTTTTACCTAGGTAAAAAAGACATCAGTGATGTTTTTACTTAATGAAAACGACGTCACATATGTCGTTTTCAATGTTCATATTTTACCAATTAAATTTTCAACGTGCATATTCTTATAAATTTTTATTATTAGGTTATTATTTTGAATTATTTGCCTTTTTTAATGTACTTGGCTGCTTACCTCATTTTAAATCCTAACAACTTAAAACATGCGAATGAGATTATGATTCGAAAAGTAGTCTTGACTATTTCAAGACAATGGACTTGATTTTGATCGGGTTTTGTTTACTATTCTGGTAGTTTATGAAAACTTTATTAAGGTACTCTAATCACTAGAGACATCTAATTCGTTGAGATACAATTTACCTCATATCACACTCATCGTGAATCATCATATACAAGCCATACACTAAAAGTGTAAGACCCAATCAATGACATTAAGAATTTATTCCTCTCCTCCTATGAGACATAAAGCCACCAACTTTACAAACCAAAGTCCACTATCTCTAAAAACACTTGAAAATTGCAACAAATCCCTTCTCCAGCAATCCAAATTCCCACTCCCTTCATGATATCCAACCAATTCCAAAAACACAGTCCAAGTGATTCTTTCCTCTTCACTCTTCGATCCTATTACAAACTAAACTATATATCTAACAACATATTAATCCAAAAAAACAATACAAAGACAACAAAAAAACACCAACATGGGATGTTGCAAACCAAGAACAACTTCCCCACTCAAATCTCACAATCCAAAGCTAACCAAGGAGGAGACCATCATTAGGATCCCAAATGCCTCAGCACATCTCATAGAAGCTGAGAACACTGTTGAATTGGCCAAAGGTGACTTAATTGTGATCAGGCTAATTGACCAAGGCCAACTTCTAGCAACCATCATAAGCATTGGGTCCGTCCGGTGGCCATTGACTCGGGACGAACCGGTCGTGAAGATCGACGGTTTTCACTATCTCTTCTCTCTTCCGGACGGAGAGTCTGGGTTCTTGAACTATGGGGTGTCGTTTGGTGGTGAAAATGGTGTTGATACTGGCGAGCTTGATGAATTCTTGGAGGAGAATTCTTGTTTTTCAGAAGCTCCAAAGACTTCTTCAGGCGTGAAAGTGAGTTCTAATGCGAGTTTTTGGAGGGTATATGCGCCGAAAATTAGAGACTACAATAAAGTTTTGGAGAAGGCGGTTGCAGGTGGCACAGGTCAGGCTGTGAAGGGGATCTTTGCTTGCAGTGATGCTTATGCCAACCAGGTAAATATTTGCTAACTTCAGGTTACGTTTGGTTGAGATTTCTTAATCAATTAAGATCAGGGACACTTATCTTCAGTATGCTATTCATTTTCTGATGAATTAAATGATTATAACTTGCTAGAATCTAGGAAATTTCCCACTGGGAAATTCAAATATTGTACTCTTTTGATTTTCATGGAAGGAGATCACATGAAGTTTCAATTCGACATTAGAATACTTAGGCAGCTAAGAAGAAATTAATTAGATAACTTACCAAGATGGAAATGCAGGTCCACAAGGGAGCAAATATTATTCAGCCTCAAGCTGTTGACCAGCAAAATCAAAAATATTTGGAGGGAAGTGCAGCAACCAAAAAGGCTTCAACAAATAGCATCAACAGAAGTCTAAAGATGTAGTTTCAAATAGTTGGACCTTCATCTACTTAATTAGAATTGTGATTTTAATCGATAATAAGGAGTTGTGCTTTCCATTTTGACTCGAGTATTACCGTGTTTTAGGGTGAGGAAGTTATCTGAGATGACAGAGAAGATGAGCAAATCTTTCTTGAATGGTGTAATCATAGTCACTGGTTCAATTTCCACACCACTGGTTCAGTCCAAGACCGGAAAAGCGATTCTGGGATCCTTCCCCGGAACCGTGTTGGTAGCTTCACTCGATGCTGTTAGTAAGTGATTCAATATTAATCCCCCATTGCATCTTAACAAAGGCAGATCGATCGTATTCTAGATTGCAGTTAGAACGACACATTACACAATCAAAATCTAACACAAGTTTGTGTTTATGTTATTTTCAATTTTGATGGCAGACAAGGTTCTAGACGCAGTAGAAGCCGCTGAAAGGAAAACCCTTGCTGCAACTGGGGGAGCTGTTGCTGGAGTAGTCTCCAAGAGGTACGCAACCACCTAGGTCCGTTTATATGACTATATCCAATTTGTCAAATCCTAAAAAGTAAGATAAATTCAAAAAAGAGAAGAAATGCAATGTTATTTTATCCGAAACATTCTACTGATGTTCTCACTACCTAATGATATACCCGAAAGTCAAACTCTCACCTAGTTATTTCACATCAGAGGAAGTACTAACCAGATCACTATTATTAAAATGGTAGACATTGGTTTAGTTATGCATCAATAAAAACTTCTACCAGGAAAAATGAAGCTTGATTGCAAGTGACTAAAGTGCAAACCTCCCCTGTGCACTATCTGTTTACTTGCATTATACAGGGCATCTGATACAAGGTTGTTTTTTATAAAGGTTTGGAGAAAATGCAGGACAAGCAACTGAGGATGTGTTTGCAACAGCAGGCCACACATTTGGGACAGCATGGAACCTTTTCAAGATCAGAAAAGCAGCCACTCCCTCTTCTTCTCTTACTTCTTCTGTGCTCAAGAATGCTATTAGGAACAACCCCAAATCTTAATTTAGGTCAGCATAGTGAACGAGTGATATGGTTCATGGTATTTAAATGATATTCAGTGTGCAGAAATTAGTACTATAATTGTGTGTTTGTGTGATCTCAAGGGAGTTTTGTTCATGTTTACTTTTACTCCATGTGGTGCATAAAAATCTTTGAATGGGACTGCTTCCAAGGTTGTTTAAATTGACAAGAGTGTTAAGGTTTATGTTGATATATATAATTCAACATTCATGTTGTTTTCGCAAGTTGAGCTAGCGCAGTTTGGTCAGCTAAGAAAACTCTTAAAAATTGGTTGCAATATTGGATTCGGACAATAGACTCATAGAATGAGTTTTTTTCTTCTCGCGTCCCTACCATTTCTCAAATCATGCGACGCACCAATTCAAATTCCATTACATTAAAGTCATGGACTTCATTGCAAACGCACCATAAATATAGCCCCAAACACTCTAATCCAAGAGCCCCCCAATTCAAACTCCATTGCGACCGTTGCCTTCTCTCCTTCCCATCCATGATCAACCCCGCCTCTAGATTGACGGCCAGGATGCCTCTAACGGACGTATCCAACGGCCCGAAACCCTCGACCACTGTCCAGGGCAAGAAACCCTCGACCGCCCCCGACGCCGCCGACGATGGTGTCCTAGACCGCCTCCTCGTCTCCCATTCCGATCTTTCCAAACTCATAACGCAGGTATATCTGTGGGATTTCGTTGCTTCTGTCGATTCGTGATGTGGGGTGCGATTCTAGGGCGGAAAAGATTCGATCTTTGTGGATTATGGAACCCTAATGTTGATCTTTGTGGGTCTTAGACGGTGTTTAGTCAACATGCGGTTGTATATTTTGGTTTTTCGTTTGGTGTTAGAAAGTACCCATTTAGAACAGGTGTGTGATGAGTTTAGAGAAGTTAGTTAGAGAATAGTATTTGAGGGAATGTCTTTATTCGTACTACATCACAAAGATCGATCTTTTGAAGATGATCGCTCGGGCAATTTGAGTCAAGTTGTTGATTTGATTGAATCACGATGTGGGTCAATGAGTTTAGGGTGGAAAGGTAGAATCTTTATGCGTTTCGGAAACCCTAATGTTGATTACTTGTGGTTAAGAATGAAGGATTGAATCCACATGCATCTGTTCGCTTAGGGTTTTCTGGTCGAAGATGGATGGATCTGGAAGAGATGTGATATGAGTTTAGAGAAACGAGTTTTTTTTTGGGGGGGGGGGGGGGGGGGGGGGGGGGTCTTTATTAGAGATTGGTCCTTCCAAGTGTGTGACTTGTGCACTTTTGCGTGAGTTTGTTGTTGCCTTGGCTAATTGCCTTGTGGGTCAATGAGCTTAACATGGAAACTTGGACCTTTTTTGTGTATGGGTCGATGAGTTTAACGTCGAAAGGTTGGATCTTTGTGTGTTTCTGGAGTCTCATTTGTTATTACTTCTGGTCGTTTGATAATGGCCGAATCTACATCGACAGGGTTTAATAACAAAGGATTAAATCCACATGCAGTTTATTATTTCTCTGAATACTGATATGATTAAGCTTTATCTGTGTTCTGAAATGCTAGTTTTACTCTCTACAGGTTGATGGTCTTGTTGTTCGAGCATACAAACATAAGTTAACTAGTAAATTGGGAAGCAATGACATCGAGTCATTTATGTCATGCTTGTCTGACATGCATTCTTCTCTAAAGGTAGCTGTCATACTCTTACCCATTTTCCACCGTGCACGTTATGATGTTTCAAATTCAATAATTTGTTGATTTCCACTTGCAGACTTGGGCAGTAAAATTTCAAAAATCTTTTGAAAATTCTGCTTCAGTCCCTGTTAATGAGGTATCTAGACCTCCATCAGAGGGAACCCTTCCAGATCAAAACAAAGAATGTGCTGTGCTTTCTGATGGTCCAGAAGAACCTTTTATGGATTTGGAGGGTTCTCCTTCTCCACTATCTTTATGGGACACTTTCGACTGTGACGCAGGAATTGAGAAACAACTCTTCTTACTCACACCATTACCCAAGTCAAGAGCAGCACATTCTAAATGCCCGCTACCTTTGATGAAAGATCATATAGAAGAATCTGCAAGCAATAAAAATACTTCTTGCATTGCCAGTGGGCTATGCCCTTTAGAACCAGTCAAAACCAAACGCATATCCCCCGTGAAAGCTGTAAAGGTAGTCAAAGACCAACCCCTTTCTCTTGTGGTTCAAGCCACGCCTTTGCCGGTATTAGATGGTCGCGGGAAAAAGATTAAAAACCGTCAATCAACTCCCTGGGCTCCTCGCGATAAATCAATTAAAGACATGTTCTGTTCGGAGCTTGCAGATTCGTTGCCTCCAAGAAATTCTTCTTTAGCGGATGCATCAATGAGAAACACAGCTCTTCCTCTCAATAAGCCACCTAATCAAGGTATGTCCTCATTAAATATGGACACTTCACTGTTTTGCTTTGGGTACTTTTATGAAACCTCCTTCTGACAGTGATAACAGCATCGAACTCTGTTCCAGGATTAATTATCTTCAATGAGTGCACTCCTGTGTGTAAGGGATTGCAAGGCACAGTTCAGAAGGGTAGGAGGGCAGGGGAAAGCACATTGAAGAGGGAATTATGGACTAGATTTGAAGCTGTGTCTGTACCTGGTTTGTCGCTTGGTATCTCCCTCGATAAGGCATCGAACAAAGGATTCCTGGATATGTTGGAAGAAGTGTCTGAATAGGCCAACTTCTGATCAGGGGTTTATTTGTTTAAGGTTGGAGTTGTAACCCAGATTTTGTTCTGGGAGTGGATCTTCTCTGTATGTAGTCCAGTTCGTTTGCCATCTACATTTTTAACTGCCATGTAAAAATGGGTTTAGGATTAGCATTTGTGTACCCTACTCTTGGTTGTTACATGGTAATTTTGATGCAGAAAATTAGGGCATTTGGAAGGGCAGTAGATTAGATCACAGTTGAAAGATGTCTCCTGCTTTAGACGAGTTATATGGTATCATCCAAGTTCTCTGTTTTGGCAGGCAAAATTTGGTTTTCTTCATTCGTTCTTTCTTTCTGAAGATCATTACTACTATTTGCATATAGATGTGACTGTTAACTTTTGCATGTCTCTATTAGAAAGAGTGGGGTCATTCTTATGCTGAATCTACAGCAGCATATTTAGTCATTTTCTCGAGCCCTTGATTTCGTTGTTGGAGTGTGGAAGTAATGTTAATGTTTATCAGCAAGGGAACAAAGGATGGGGGATTCTCAAACCCTTCATTCAGAAGAGTTTGCATGAGTCAAGCCTTTATTGGTAATTATGGCCGTGTAAACTTTTAGGCATCATTGGATTTAATTTTTTTTGTTGGAACCGAAAATGTATCAGGGAGAATATATTCTTTTTCGAGTTTGGGCATCTACGAACTCGCGAAATCAATATAGATATTGTCCTATCCACTTTCAGACTGATAGTGATGTTATTGTATTCGCACTTGCATCTGAGTTTGTCTTAACATGTATAAACATTGAAATACTTACAAGTATATTATGTGGCATATTAAAGGGACCTTTATTTCTATCATCTTTTTTTGTAAATGTAATCCAGTAATTTCAAACTTTTGCTAAATATTAACCAATTTGGTCGGTCCATGAAGTATGATTCGAGGTGAGCATAATGACTTGAAAAGGTGGATTTAAAATCCGTTCATACATTTTTATAGGGTGGAACACACTAATCTGCTCTAAATTCCATCACAATTTCCTCTGCATACACATCAGGAGGATACCTACTGCCATCATTATATGTAATGATTTAATTACAAACCTGAACAGTTACACCATTGAATACAAGCTCCATACACGAACCGATATCATCATCGTCGTAATAAAGTAAATAAACTACTAAACCCTTCTTTTCCACTCGCTTATCTAACGTTTGACTGTTCGTAACTCGAGTTGGTACGGTTTGTTTTTTCCTAGAAGTATATTTTTTCTTTCATAAATTTTCATTTATTTTACAAGTAATTTATTTTTTAGAGCATGAGTAGGTAAAAGCAGTTGGCATATGTTAACCATGAAAATAAGTCATCCAAATAACATGATCGAGAGGTGGTAGTTTAGAAGCATCTAATGACTGCTAATATTCCAAATTTCAAACATCCAAGGCTGAGGATGGCTACAAACTTCATCCTTACCTACAAACATCCCAACAAATTAACCCTCATCTAAGATCTTCCAACGTCTATGTATGTGAGGATTAGGAACACTACCCTGGTTATTTGCACATATCCCTCTGTTCAAGGTCTGATGAAAATAAAAGTAGATTGTTTCTTTGTGAAACCCTTAAAAGGTGAGGCTTTTCACTTCTTCAGTTCTAGATATTCTTACATTAGTACTATTGAAGTGTATTGACAATAACATTTTGGTTATTATTGTAGATGATGGAAGCTGTGGAGATATATGCATACTTGTGGAAACAGTGACCTTAACAAAGAGTGAAACAAAGTTCATAGTTGTTGAATTCCATTGTTGTAATAAAGTAAAGAGTAAACTACGACTTACTTCTTTATTTATGGTCGAGTAATACTTTGACCATATGAGTTTTAAAACTTCACACTCAAACTTTTTAAATTTTGATTTACCGTAACATTTTGATTATTTTTTTCAATTTTTTTATATTTTAACATATTCATATTTTTTCCCTCAATTTTTTATATATTGTTTGTCAAACGTACTTATAATCCATCTGCATGGTGAAATTCAAATCAAATTGATAGTCAGATTTTACTGGTGTTTAGAATTGATTGACACCAAATTTGACCTAATTTTAAAACAAATTCGACAACTTCCGACGTTTTAAACTTTAATCGATCGAATGTTAACTTCAAGTAATAAACTAATAAGAAAAATAAACCCTTCTCTTCCGGTCCTCGACGCCCTCCAAAAGACCAAAACCCTCCTCTCCCGTCGTCTCCAACTCCCAGCAATGACGAAGTCCCCAAACCCTTGGATTCCCCACATCGAAGCTTTCGTCTCCTCCACCTCCGCCTCCAACAAGGTCGATCCCCTCCCTCTCTCTCCCACTCCACCTCCCATCTCGATTCCACCCCTACTAACCCCGTTTCCCCCATCCAGGCAGCCGCCGCGATCGCTTCCCTCGTTAACAACGGTGCCCTAACGCTAGAGACACTGGTCGGAACCCCAAACCTTCGATTATAGCGGTGGTTTTGCCAAATATGTGGTTTGTTTGCTGATTTGTGCGGTTTGTGTTTAGGTTAGGGATATGGACCTTTACCTCACTGCTACGGATAATTTTGTTCGAGACAAGGGTGAGTTTGGTGTTTGCTTGGGAAAGTGCGGTTTCGGTTGGATTTTGCGTTTGGTGTTGGTGATTGGTTGATTGTGGCATTGTGGGGGATTTGGTTTGTAGGTGTTACGCTTCTGGCGGAAGTGGTTGTGAGGCTTTCGTCGAAACGGTTGGACTCTGCTACTGTCCACAGTTTGACTGAGTTCTTCGCGTCGAGGCTGGTATGTTTTATTCCTGCATTTCATGTTGGATGGCGTTTATTCACCGTTTTACTTTAAATGGCATGAATGGTATTAAATTTCTGAAAAATTACCTAGTTTTTACTTTGTTAGTGTTAGAGAAACCATTAGAGGTGATTTTTTTTTACTTCTGATGATAAATGAGTGAATTTAGTAGGTGAGCATGCTAACTGAACTAGGAGTTTGTAGAAGAATAGTAGTTTGTAGTCATTTCGTAGAAATTGTAGTTGATACTGATTTACATCCCATGTCATTGTTGGCTTTACAGTCAGAATTTAATGTTGGGTGTTGTGCAGTAGTTAAGCCTAGGAATTTCTGGCAAGGTAGGAAGGTTCCTGAATTTTATTCACTTCATCAAAAAATTCTTCCCATCCACTTCCTACTCATCGCACATCGAAATTCTATTTAAATAAAAGGCAGATATTTATTTATTTAACATATCTACAATAAATTCTCCCATGGTATTTGATTACATCAATGTAAACGTTGTCATGTTAATACCCTTTTTCTTTTGCCTTTGCCCATTCCAGGGGGCCTTGCTTGTTTAAGAGCAAAATTGATGAGGTACTGTTTATTGACTGTTCTAAGGATCGGTTCAACCGTGAACCGGAGGCCTGTCCGGTCCGGGAAGGTTGTAAAAATCGGATTTGAAGTGAACCATGTTGGACCGGAGGTTCAACCGGACGATCGGACCGGCGGTTCTTGACAATCGGGTATCTAGTTACTCGGATCCAAAAAGAAAACACACAAAAACCCGACCCATACCCTTTTGCCCGAAACCCTCCTTTCCCCTAAACCCCAAACCCACCTCTCCCCTAACACCGACTCTCCCCTCTCACTGCCGTCAGGCCTCCGGCCACCTCCGACCACCTCCAACCAAGACCCCCGTGGTTTTGGTTTTTGTTGGATCTGGTGTTGGAGGAAGTGGAGAGGAGAGTGGAGAATGCGGTGGATCTGGTGTTGGAGGAAGGGGAGAGGAGAGGAGGTGTTGGAGGGGAAGAGAGATGGGAGCAGGAAGAGGAGAGGAGGGAGGCATTGGAGGGGAAGTGGGTTTTTTGTTGGGTGGTGTTTAGAGTTTTTTTTTGTTTGTGGGTTTTTTAAGAAAACACCTTATGAATGTTGATATTGTAGATTTTTGAAGATTTTGTCTTAATAAATAAGACTTGTATATATAATATGTATATATGACGTCATGCTGACGTCACCGGTTCGATTCGGTCCAACCCCGGTCAAACCTCTGAACCTTTGAACCTTTGACGTTGCCAGTTTGACGTCCGGTTTGTTTCTGAAAACCTTGGTTTATTCATTAGGCAGATTGGCAAGCTTTACATGGAGCACTTTTGGGTTGTTGGACGCTTCTGAGGAGAAAGAGTGATGTTGGTATGGTAGTAGGTAGTGATGCTAGGTCAGTTGCTGAGTCGTTTTTGCAAAATCTTCAAGTGCAGCTTCTGGCACAACATGATCGTAAGGTGTGTATTCATTTTTTTGTATACATTTGAACAAACTATGATCAAGCTGTACTTGTTTCATAATCGTCTGTATTTCTTGTAACATGTAGCTATGCTTTGAAATTCTTGAGAGCCTTCTAGATGGCTATGCTGAGGATGTTATGATTCTGGTATTGTTCTCCCCCATTTCCACCTGACAGCAAGCCAATTGATGGCGGAAAAGAAAGTTTTATTGAACATGTTTAGTGTTTGTTTGGAAATACTACCTTAGATTTCTGTAGGAAACATGGCCAAATTTCATAACATTTCAGTTCCTTTTGTTTTTTGCCCTAACATCTTTTACTATTGTAGGACAAAACTCTTGTTGATGGAATATGTGATGCCATTGACAATGAAAAGGATCCAAGTTGTTTAATGGTCATGTTTCACATAGTTGAATCTCTTGTCAAGATATTCTCAGATCCCTGTGGCCCGGTGGCTAGCATCGCTGAAGATCTTTTTGAAATTCTAAGCTGCTATTTTCCCATTTACTTCACTCATGTAAGTTTGTGTGAGGCAACATTGCTCTAAGCTTCAATTTTTGTAAAGAGTTCATTTACATGTTGTGGATACAATTTTATTTGCTTAATTATTCCGAGTACCTTAAAAAAGACTTCCTTTTCAAATAAAAAGATTGAAAACAAAGGTTATATATGATATACTAGATTAATTGCTACATGTAATATGCAACTGGCAGATTTTTCTATGTTGCTTAGATTATTAGTTGAAGATTAAATTAAAAAGAGGGGAAAACATGATATGCATGGGAAAACCATACACCCTGGTCATCAATATCTTCATCTTGTCTACTCTATGTATTCATTTTCTGACATTAAAGTACGACAGAAGCAACTGATGGTCCATCCTAACATTAGGTTCCATCAGATCACAGGAAAAATCCAGAACCTATGATGGACTTTGTCAAGGTCAAATTTGCATCACCTCTCAACAAATACAACAAAAAATATAGTATTCCACTTTAGTTTATTATCTGATAGATCTACTAACTTAACCTGCATGCTAATAGGGGGAATCTTTTTTTTTTGGTTTCACATGTTTGTCACCATCCAAATGGAATGGAAGGGTTTAATTACATTTCTTTGCCTAATAGGAGAGAAAAAGTAAAATAAATTATTAAGTTTTTTTAACGCATTAGTTACACCTACACACTTTGAAATTCAAGTCCTTATTTATCGAATTATATCATGAAATCATATTTGAAATGGTTGTCACTAGTTACTTCTATTTTAACTCATGGACTTATCTTTCATCTTCAATCTTTCAGGACAGACATAAATTTAATCACATAAAATTTTCTTTTGCTGTTAGCTGCCTCAATGACTGTGATAATACAACTGCAATACTTCAAGTCACTATGTTTTATCTTTATAATTTAGGCCGCTATATGCATATAAATTGCTTTTCTCACCTTACTCTGAATTCTTTTTCTTCCCTGTTTCTGTCTACAGCCAAAGACTGATACTTGTGACATCACAAGGGATGATCTCTCCTTAGCTCTCATGGTATGTGCCTGTTAATTGATGATGTTGGAATGTAACTAAGTCATTTATAGGAAGATTGGGAATGTTGATTTGTGGAGCTTTTTTGTTATTTTATCATTAGAAATTATGGCCCATGGCACTTTTTTTGTATTTTGGAGAGGCTTTGACCTTTTTATTTCATTTTATTTTAAGTAATAGACCTCTTCCATTTTGAACTGTAACCAAGCCTTTGAGGATATCGGTATTAATCTTAAAGAAATTCTCAAGCCAACTAACCTAGCCTTGGACTTGTTTTTAACTTCATGAATACGTAGTTCTGATTGTATTGAAATGAGTTTGTGATTGTAGTTTTGTTCTCCTTGTCTAAGTTTTGAAAGGTGAATTTGGAGTTTTCTTGGAGTAAAAAAGAAATTCACATTTAATCACATTTACTATTTTGTAGCCTACATTTTCTGATCAAGAGATCTTGGATCCATAGATTTGGATATAATTTTCTATTTCGTAGGAAATGAACCTGGAAGATACACTGGATTGTCTTAGTTTGAGTCTTTGAGATTAAAGAAAAGAGTGCCGGAGTTACCTTGTACCATTCATAGCCTTAAATGTTACCAAAAAAGTGAGTAATCTTTAACTTCCAATTAGCTCCAAAACATATATCCTCAACATCGACATGGTTCAGGGCATTGTTGATATATACTGTTTAGAAAATATGAAGCATTTTTTTCCATTGCAATAAAGTCTATAACTTTAGGTTCTCCTTAACATTACAAATGTACCTGTTGTTTTCTGGAGCCAACATATTGATAACTATTTCTGACACATGAAAGCCTCCCAGGCTTTCACAAGTACTTGTGTACAACCACCTTGAAGTTATTCATTCCCGAATTGCCACATGGATGTTAAAGTAATGCAAATCAATTGGTTTCAGACTTGCAGCTCGGAGAAGTCAGTTTTCAGAAATTTTGTTTCGCAGGAATGACTCCTTTAATTTCTTATCCAGCTTAATTTTGTGCTTGGCTCTTTGGTCTTTCACAAAGTCAAAGGTGTTAGAAAGCATTCTGTGGTAGTTGTTGTAGGCTTGCTTCTGACCAGTTTAATTCAGGAATCTTTTGCTAGAATTGGGAGTGTAAAGAAAGAGTTCTATTCTTCATTTGTGTTTTCATTTTTTAATGTTCCGTCCTTATGATTTTTGATATATCTAACTGGACAGTAATGCAGCGTGCGTTCTCCTCAACTTCGCTGTTCGAGCCTTATGCTATCCCTTTACTTCTTGAGAAGCTGTCCTCTTCTCTACCTCTAGCTAAGGTTTGTGAGCTCGTAAGCCTGCTCCCTGTTTTCTTCATGTTAAGACATGCTCATATTCATGATCTCTGCAGATTGATTCTCTAAAGTATCTCGGCAGCTGTATGTCTTATTATGGTGCTAGTAGAATGGCAAAACATAGCAAACCTATTTGGCATTTTCTAAAAGAAGTAATATTTGCTTTCCCAGCCCAGGAGTCATTCTTTCTGATTGAAGATTCTCTAAAGGGTGGTGGTTCCCACAGCCATGATAATGAGATATCTAGAGAAGCTCTTACTTGTTTACGTGCAGCTTTATCACAAATTAATATAAATCATACTTTATTTGTAAGTTGGATCATTGAAGATGAAGAATTTGACTTAAAGTTTACGTCTGTTGCTAATTTCCCAAGTTATGAAAGTCTTTCAGTTGAGAACAAGCAGATACTCGGTGCTGTTGGAAGTGTCTTAGGTGTTTGTACAAATGTCTCTCATCAGTGCTGTGATAAAATATTCCACTGTTTTTTCCCTCGGATTTTGGATATGCTGGGGGTCTCCTCAAGTAATTCATCTGTTTCTCATAAGACGTGTGGAAATCTTCCTACAAAGGTCTTGAACTTCGGAGCGCTATATCTTTCTGTTGAACTCCTTGCTTCGTGTAGAGATCTGGCTGCCACTTCAGAAGAGCAATTGTTGGGGGAACATAGGTGGTTTTCTTTGCTTCAAGATGTTAATGTTCCCTTGACTTCTGCACTTGGGTTGCTTGCAACAACTTCCAGATCAGGAGCTGCAGATGTTCACTATGCAGGTAAATGCTGTTTGTGTCTTCGAAGTTTCTTTCTTGAGACTGCATTTATGAGATTAAATACGGCTCTTTCAGGCTGTCAAATTCTTCGAATTGCTTATTTTTGAATTTTCTGAACTTTTTAAATTTTGTCATCATTTATTTTATTTTATATATACTGTATCTGAATTAGCTATGATCTTTGCTGAGTTCCATGATGCTAGCAAACCATTGCTGAACGAAAAACCTTGTATGCTGTGAAGGCCTGCAAATACCTGCAACTTTTCTGGAACATTTTATCTGGCTTCCATTTTGATTGTTTTAATTGTTACTTCCACTGTACAATCAGTGAAAGGCCTGCAGATACTTGCAACTTTTCCAGAACGTCTCCAACTACATATCGCTGTATACAAAGATATCCTTACAATCTTTATGTCGATAATAACCACAAGATCCGGTGTTCCTACGCTGTGGAAGCTTGCATTAGAATCATTGGTACAAATTGGAGCGTTTGTTGAAAGTACTTATCAGTCTGAGAAGAGATTAATCTACATCTCCTCTGTTGTTGAAAATATAATTTCTTTGATCTACCTTGAGGACTCCAAGATGTCTCTTGCGCTGAAAGTGGAGGCATTGTTTGCTGTTGGTGCTAGTAGTCCAGCTTATATGTCAAGGGTGATCGAGGAGCTTGAAAATTTGATATTTGCAAGTTTAGTCGAGGTTCTTGTACGTACAAACCTTGTAATTTTCTTATCTCAAGTTTTGAAGTTTTGCTCTATTTATGATTGCATGCTTATCTTCTCACCAACTAAGTGGTTGCTACCTTAATGAGGACCACATTTGTGCAACATCTAATTGTACCACGTTCATCAGGTTAAAGGAACTCAAAATTATGCAGCTACTTTAGTTCGTTTATTGGATTGTTACTCAAGGCATGTTCTTCCTTGGTACGGATGCTTCTTCTATACAATACTAGTTGTGCTTTACGTTTATATATATACTTTGGCTGCTAAGATCTTGGTTATATCATGAAAATGCTTCCTA
Organism: Triglochin maritima; assembly: GCA_963682175.1. NCBI lineage: Eukaryota > Viridiplantae > Streptophyta > Magnoliopsida > Alismatales > Juncaginaceae > Triglochin > Triglochin maritima. The sequence continues at coordinate 3,567,593 of OY821775.1, forward strand.
ACTTCATATGTACCTGATATTTTTGTGTGCGTCAGTCATCATGATCTAGTGGATTCTATTACCAATAAAACTTCATTTTTACTTTAAAGCAATATTGTTACTATAATTATTCTGATTAAAGAATATATCCTATTATTGCTTTATTAGTCTAGCATTTTAGTTGTTTCACATGGTCTAGGACAATTTTTGTGCACCAAAAAAGTGGTAGAACTCCATGGGGTTACAATGCTGAATATACAATATTATTTAAGGTATTTAAAAAATTACGAGTAAGCCCTTGACCTTGATATTGAGGAAGTTCCATCTTTTATCATTTCAAGACTTGTATCCAAAGGACCACGAGTCATGCATGTCCTTTTTGTTTTGATTGGTACAAGCATGCAAGTCGTAATTTTGAGGATTTGAATTTTAGTCACATGTAGTTACTTGCATTTAGTTTCGAAAGTTTGGACTTATTTTCAGTGAGAGCTTACTTCATGAGATTCTTATGGAGCGAGCATGTTCCTCTCTCTCAATGTTCTAGCGGGCGGTCGCCTAGACGACCGCACCCGCCTACCGCCCTGTAGGGTGGGCGGACAGGCAAGTCGCCTACGCAACTGCAGCTGCTGTGCACAGGAGCAAGTGCAACGGCTAGAAAACTAGCTGTTGCTTCTGCTACTGTAGCAACAACTAGTTTTCTAGCCTTTGCTACAGTAACAACGATTTTTTTACCCCCTCCCTCTTACATTTGTTCTTATAAATACCCACTCATCCATTTCATTCCACTCGTTCCTTCTCCTACAACCTTAATTCTCTCAATCCTAATTCTCAAGCTCTAAACTTCCAACTCCGCTACTCCGGTGCTCAAGAATTCCGGCGTTCACGAATTTTGACGTTCAAGAATTCCGACGTTCACGGATTTCCGACGTTCAAGTTTTGTTTTCGCTTCCATCAAATCAAGTGCACACTTTAGAACAATGTGTCCAATTGGAATGACTAAGAGTCTAGGAAACTTGTATTGTGATTGTTTTGTTTTCTAAATTGTATTACAAACTCTAGCATTAATAAAATAAAAAGTCCAAGTGTTTGGGTGGGTAGAGGGGGTACCTAGTGAGGCTTTGGTCGATGAACTAGGTGTCTTTTCAAAGCCCAAACATGTAATGTTTGTTTCTATAATTTTTGGACATTTTCCCATTTTTTCATGATTTTTCTAGATTAAACAGAAAAAATCAATTAAAAAAAGTGGGTCGCCCAACCCTGGGCGACCGCACAAACGCCTAGGCGATCGTCTGGGCACTCCCAGCCGCCTAGGCGTCCCAGGAACATTGCTCTCTCTCTCTCTCTATATATATAGAGAGAGAGAGAGATCCACTACCTTTAAATTTCGTTGACACACGGTTGCGTTTGATAATAAAATCAAATATGAATTCAAAATTGAAAATTCAAACCATAAATATTGATTTACAACATATGTGGATTAATGATGTAGACAATTATAAAATTTGGAATATGTTTTACGTAATATCTACAGATGTAAAATTGAACGCACTACATTTGGTGAAAAATCCGATTTCTAGATCATTATAAAATAATTACCAAAATTTATGATTTTCGATATCGTTAATCTACTTACGTTGTAGATCAATATCTGTGGTTCAGATTTTTCAAGTTGGAGTTTATATTTGATTTCATTATCAAGCGTAACCGTGTGTTAACAAAATTTATGGGTAGTAGATCTCTCGTGTGTGTGTGTGTGTGTATTTATATTTTTTAAAGTTCTAAATTACATTGCTCAAACCACTATTTACAGAAGGCCATGATTTATTGATGATCACTTTGTTGGGGCTATGTATAGTTACTATACAAGCACTTTTCTTTCCGTAAATATTTTCCCCTAATTTTTCTAAGCATGCTCACATTTCATTTCCAGCTTTTCTGGTGGCTTGCATTAATTTTCCACTTGATTTTCCATTTTTTTCAGTTCTCTCTGTCAACTTCTTCCATCTCCAACAGTAAATATTCTATAACCTAGATTTTGAAAATTTTGGAACTTCCCACGAAGTTGTGCATTTTCTACCCTTGTCAGGTGCAATAAATCTGGACATTTTGAGGAGATTGCATTGCCTTTTGCCCTGCGTATTTGGAGCCAGATGGAAAATCTTGATGTTCCAGATATTAGCTTTGAGCAGGTAGTATTTTCAGTTTATTTTATTTTTCATTAAACAACTGCAGATGCATACATCTCTACATTTGTCTGGGTAGAATCCAGACTAGGTGCATCCATGGCCCATGGGGTTAGTTGGTAACATGCAGGATTATTTACCCTGCAGTTTCAATGTCATTTCAGGATGTTTTGGATGCAATGATCATGACGATGAAAGCTGTTGTTGGAAATTGTAAAGAGGAGAATCAATTTATTGTTATTCAGAAAGCTTACACAGTGATCCAGTTTAATATCTGTTTGTCCAGAAGGAATGCATTGGGATCCATGCCTTGGAAGATAGATAGTGCTCTGGATCCAGATTCCATTACCTTATCACGTAAAGATGAACTCTTGGTTTCCTTGTTTGCAGCTGTCTTGATAGCTCTCCACCCCAATGTTGTTCTTTCTGATATAAAAACTCTACTAAGGTGGCTCATGATTTTTCTTCTCAAGGGCCTTTCTTTAGCAGGTCAAGCAGTGGGGTCAATTTTTAACAAATGGCCCATCAGTATAAAAGTAGATGAAGCCATAGGAACTTCTTGTACGCTTGAGGAAGCATTGACCATTGTCTTTGAAATGGGTTTGACTGCATCTGACATTAACTTTCTGAAGAGAAACAATATGTTGAACATGAATATCCAGAGTCTCCAGGACTCATATTTGTTACAAAAAAATGCAGCTCGTACAGATGTGATAGCTGGTCTGGCATGGATAGGAAAAGGCTTGCTTATGCGTGGCCATGAAAAGGTGAAAGAAATCACCATGCTTCTGTTGAAATATTTGCTACCTAATAGGTACACAGAAATTGATCCATCACATGGTTCTACATCTATAAACGAGAATGGTCAGATTCAAAGTTCTCTGTTAGCCAATTCCGCTGCAGATGCATTTAATATTTTCCTTTGTGATTCTGAGATTTGTTTAAATAAGAACTTCAATGCAACAGTAAAGCCACTTTACAAGCAAAGATTTTTCTCTAGTGTCACCCCTCTCCTGCTCTCTTCAATAAAAGAATCGGACTCATCTAGCAGTGCAAGGTCAGCTTTATTTAGTATTGCAATTTAGTATTTGCAGCTTACAGTTACATGAAATCCACATGCAATAGTATGTCCTATACCTGTATCTGGTACATATGTTGGAAATGTAATCTTAATGTACATTTTCATGTCATGCAACCGTGTATAATGTAGGACGGCTATCTACCGGGCTCTTGGGCATGTTATTTCAAACACTCCACAAGCTGCTCTCATCACTGAAATGAAGAAGGCAAGATTTTATCTAATACTTCTATTTTGTGCTCTTTTATGTCCACTATTTTGTATTTGATGAATATATAATTTCTATTTATAATTTTTTACGTATTAAGTCAATTTTGCAGCTTATTCTACCTTTATTGGAGGGTTTATCTGTTCTTTCTGCTGATGTTTCGAATCGAGATTTGGTATACGGGCTCCTCTTGGTCTTTTCTGGAATGCTGACGGATTTGGATGGTGCGTTACCATTTCTTTTTGAATGTGCAAACGCTGAAATGACTACTGTATGTCAGTAGAATTGTGTCATTATGGTTTTTGATCTAATTATTATTTAATTTTGTTTGGCCATGTTGTCTAGGAGCTATAATACATCCTTCTTTTACAGTAATGTGTACGTAATTACCTCATAATGGTTTTGAATTCAACCTACATTCACTGTTTTTGCAATAATTTGATAGTATATCAATATATTGCTTTTCTTTGGAAATGTTTGCTTCAGCTAGGAGATATCTTGCCTGTTGAACATATGAATTATCTGCATTTCGTTAGCCTATTCATACATAAAAACAAACTTTTAACTAACTTTTACCTTTTGATACAGGCAAAGACATTGTTATCGAGAATGCACACATCATTATAGATTGCCTTCTTAAATTGGCACTGCATCCCCATAAAATGGTAATAGTTTGCTGTCATAAGTCAGAACTTCCCATTCTTGCTTCGGTATTCTATCGAACCGTGGTGTAATATATTATCTTCTTTCAGTCTGATCAGATTTTTTTGCATTTGCATCTCTGGTCCTGTGATTTTCAATTCATGATACTTTTGTAAATTCTCTCGTGTAAATATGTTAGCTGAAGCCTAGAATCTGCGATACAGTGATGGATTTTTCTGTGTGGAAACAGGCACTCCATTGACAGAGTGATCAAATTTTTGGTCTGCAAACCAATGTGTTAACATCTCTTTGAATTTTGGTCCTTGAGGATACTTATCTTTTGGATTTCCCATCCAGACTGTAACTTAACTCCTTATGTACCATGCTTTAGGGCCACACCGAAATGGAGGACAGTCATTTTATCCAATTCACTTATTTAATTTTTTTCTTTCACGAGTATTATTACCCCATCTGATTTGGAAATGACATTAGCTCATTTCAGATATCTTATTCGTATGAAGTGGAAAATAGGAGAAAAAAAGTGGAACATAGAGTTACTTAATTGTTTTTCATTTCCTATCCCTTAGTTTTCATCTACTACGCATCAATTAGATGGCAGAATATGACAATCATCTTCATTTGTTTGCAGCTTGTCCGGAAGACATCGATTCAGTGTATTATAGTTGTATCAGACCTTCCTTATGCAAGGATATATCCCATGAGGCAAAAGGTCACATTCATGATTCATGAGCTTTGAGTTATGCCATTACTTCTCTCAAGAGTTTATGATCTGTCGTGTTATATGTATTTCTGATTTAACCCATTTCAAGTATTTATCAGGTACTGCAAACCATGTCAAAGGCCTGTGATGATCTAAAACGACCTGTTCGGGTAGAATCTGTTAGATGTAAAAGAGCATGGTTCGTTTTACTTTTTATTAATATTCTGACTTTGAAATCTTATTTGCCCCCAACAAAATCTTCAAAGCCCCAGCAAACTGACCTGATGAATGCACTTCATGCAGGGGTTCTATTGCATAAAATTCAGACAAGGATGCCTGTTTATTCTGTGATTGGTTGAACATCATTATGCACTAGTCTTAAAGCAAAAGATGTATAGTAGTTCCTTATGATTTATTTCGCGGTATTTACTTAAATATCATTTGAGTCGTAGTTGAATGTTTCCACTTCTACGATCAATAATCAGATTTTGTTTCCGTCAGGGAATATCTTACACAAATTGTTTGCGCAGGTTCGTACTATTTCTAATTTGACATCTTCGATCGTACTGGATTATGTTACGATGGCCTGCCAAGGATGCTAAATTTTCTCAACCTCTGAACACGCCTTGCAAGTGTTCCATTCCTGCAGATATACTCTGATGTGTACTATTAGTTGGCCTTCTACAGTGGTCATTTAGTTATCGGGGGAGAGTGGAATGTAGAAACTGCATACTGCAGCTAGAAAGAAGCAGAAGACGAGCAGATAAACGTTCTTATGTAATCTCCATTGATGCGAAGGGCTTCAATTTAGAAGCGCTCATCCACATATGGAAATCAGTGCTTACGTTGCTACATAGAAGTTTTGACAATGTGCTTTAGCTTTATTTATTTATCGAAAATGTGTTTTACAGTGGTGTTAGCTTTCCTGTGAAAAATGTCTTCCGCTCAATGATCCCTTTCCTGTGAAAAATGTCTTCCGCTCAATGATCCCTTTCTTGTATATATATTACACACAGTTTCATGTGACTGTGTGGAAGTTTATATATTAAGTATTCTATTGAAAAGTTTGCAATTTAATTCGTAAGTTTTTGTAAATCAAAATATCACATAAAAGCATGGGTGAGAAATTAATTTTAAACAAGTTTTCATTTTTCTTTGTTGTTTTATACTCACAAAAACACTTCTACTGAAAATTGTTGTGTTAATTGAAATTTCTAAAATTCGAATTTTACAACTTATAACCACAATACAAAAAAATATCATCACGTCTTTTGTTGATGCAAATGTATTTGATTAATAACGTAATACATTTGCAATACCTAGAAATAAGAAAGTTTAACTTCGACATTCAAGAAACAATTGCAACTCGACGAGGACATGTACATCATACATTAGGGGAGAGTTATATTAACATAGTGATGTAAATTTTGCTTGAATCATTCAATCAAATATTCAGTAAAAGTGTATTGAAATGTGAATTTTGATTTGTCAAATTTAATTATCCAAATGAAAAATCTATTCACTTGGTACTTTAATATTTAATTTAAAGACATGAAATCGTGGTTTGACCGAGTGACCATACCGATGTTTTAGGTGAACCAACAAACTTTTCTTCGGACCCGTCGTAACCAGTTCAACGGCCGGCTCGGTCTCGCTTTCAAAATACAGGTTTGAATGATAAGAAATATTTTTAATATAGATTACCGTCATTGAATGGGTGTATCGGTAGGATATCTTAAACGGGTGTATTATTTGTCGGGAAAACCTTATTCAGTTGCAATTTGAGTTTATACTTCATTACATTTTTATTAGACGCACTCTTATTTGATTTGGTTTGTACAAATCAGCGTGTTTGAACAAACTATGACACCCTTTGGATGAACATGTTGAAAGATTGTCATTGGCGAAGATTAAATTTTATTCTAAGATTTGGAATTTAGACAAATGAAGATTTGGAATTTACAATACCTAACTGATTTGAAGGCAGAATTCCATCTCTTTACCAACATTGGAACTTTACCTTGTATTTATGCTATTAGTATTATTCGAACCCTACCAGAGTTAACTTCAGAGTACTTGTCACTACACAGCTGAAGGTTACCCAGCCTCTTGGGAAGATTACCCAGTGGCTTCAAACATCAACTGGAGAATTGCACTTTACCCAATCAAATGTTGCCTGTTAACCTGACGAAAACTTGTCCAAATTAACATGGAAAAGCATGAATAGTAATAATGAAATGATATGTAAAAGTGAGCAACTCAAAATAAAGTTTGAGGCAGGAAGCATACCTGCAGAGTAAAAAATGGTTATGATGCTGAAAATGAATGGCTTCATTTTAATTAGTAAAATGGGCATCTGGCTTCTGGGACCTATGTCATGATTTATTTCTGCTGGGTTGTTAGAGACAGTATCTAATCATTTGTCTTGCTTGGTATGATTTTGGCAGGGTCACGTCTTGTTAGGCGCTTATTCCTTGGTTTCAAATCCATAACAACAACAGAAATGTTATCAGAACTATTTTTAGAGAACGCAAGCTTCATGAGATGATTAGCGACCGCTTGAGCTGGAGGTTCTGTTTCAGAATCTACCACTCCATTGCGTCGTTGATGCCTAAGAAAATGGCATGCTACATCTTTAACCTCATCCATGGATATAACATTCCACAACCCATCTGTAGCCAATATCAAGCACTCGTCTTCCTCGGTTCTATTGGTGAAGCTGATTTCAGGTACAGGAATTATCCAAGGCCTCATATAGCGATCACCTGAAATTAACACTGTATGAGACCAGTATCACACCGAAAAAAGGAAAGGTACAAAGACTGTTTAGAACAACCCCCCGGGAGATAGATGATGAAATAAATCATCATAAATTTAGATTTTATGTTAGATTATCTGTTAATTTTAAATTTCCAGATAGCATGTCCATTTGCAAAGGGTAATGGACTGTAACAGCAGGGCTTACGAATTGATAGAGCTAGACGGGGAAACCAACCTATAGCTCTAGACATTGCTAGAACTCCCATGATCCTGGCTCCTTGCCAGTTGATTACTTTCCCTTCTCCAGCTTCTATCCTCGCCAACTCATCTGCTCTATCAGGCTGTAAACACACTAATAGTGAGCAACATAATTAAATGTCGATAAAAATTAAACTGTAAATCGGATATATATAAATTGTTGAAGTCAACCAGCTCAGCCACCTATAATTGCTCTTGGGATTTTGATCTAATGGGCAGTGGTCTCACTGCACTTGGATCAAGGCTACAATGAAAAGGCAGATAGTATTTATCAAATCTCACGTTATGATACTGAGAACATCAGTGAGATTTCTCCCTCGAAAAAAACCCAGATAAGTAAGTAACCCATGGTATCCTCTGAAGATTGGTCGTGGAAAAATAATTACATGATTAACTCGTAGTAAGGGATACTGTCAGATTTTGCAGACCATCTAGCAAATTTGATTGTCTTAATCTCAAACCAAGGGCTGCCATAGAGAAAAAAGTAATGATGCATTTTACACCTAAATTTAAGTTTTTCCTTTCTCCAAAGGTTATTAGGAAAAGAAAGGTCCTAAAAGGAGTAAGAAGACGGCACTGGTACTTGAGTAGATAAACAGGGACCTTGTGATCAACAGTCAATTGGATGGCTTGATTCCCACGACAAAGGATCGCTCTCGAATCACCACAATTTGAAGCAATAATTTGGCATCCAGACACCACCGCGGTCACAGCAGTGGATCCAACCATTTCTGAGGCCACAGATTCTTCTATGATCTCATTGTCTACACTGTCAAATCCATCAATGAATGCCACCTCCCACCTCCTTTGCCATCCATCTTTATCACCCCCAGTACGCCACTTTTCTGCCACAACCTCATGAAGTCTTCCTGCACAATGTCTGGCAACCTGTGAAAGTAACACAAACCATGTCTATTGTTATGCATTGATGAAAGAGGTTTTTTTAGAGCAGGCTGGATTGGAAAATAGTACTTGAATATCGATCCTCCAATGGAGGATAGGAGTTGGAATCAAATTATAAAAGAAGGAATGACAATTGCCAATACCAACAGACTTTTGGTGCCACTTCAATGATAAAGTTTGACAGGTCCTTCAGGATTTTTTAAAATATCTAGATGAATGATAGACTTGTTGTTATCCAATATTTGAAACATAGCATCTTCTCACAAATATGAGTAATTTTTAAGATACATAAGGAATTAAAATGCGCTTTTAGGGTTAACACCAACAGACCAATTCCTGAACCCAACCTCAAAAGAAAAAAAACCAAGTTACAATCAATTGCTCAAGTGTTTACATTAAATGTTACAATACCAAATCATCTTGATCTTAGCCAGTGACAAGTAGTTAAGTAGCTCGGATATAGGAACCTATAGTGGACTCTTATCATTTGCCAGTCGCCACAAATCATGTTAGAAAACAATCTCTTCTAAGCCAACCTATTCTTCTAGCAGATTAAGCATCTGAATTCCTTCTACCTATTTATCATGACCTACTGATTGAGACATGAATACTCTCTTAAGACATTGGTTCGAGAATATCTAACTCTGCTTTCAAAAGTAGATATGGTTTTATTAATTCCTTCAACTTTTATGTTACTGTTGCATACTTGCCTACGCCCCAAGCAGAGATCACAAAATCATGGGATATGAAGTGTCCAAGTACTGTCCTTAAACATATCTAGAGTGACTTTCCTTACAAACACAGGTTACAAAATAATTAACTTCAAGTTTGCTCTACACGGATTCACAACTTGATATTTCTCCACAAACATAAAATTACATATACATAATAACTATGCTAGCAATGATATTCACAAGGATACATAAACAACTTCTCAAATTTCAATCACAAGTTTTCAACAAGTGAACCGAGCTGCCAAGTTTAGGCTAACATGTAAGATGTAACGCCCCCAATTATAATCCCACGTTGTAAGAACACATGTCTGCTACCATAACACTTCTAACTTAAGCATCTTAAAAAATTCACATGTAGGTGGTCTGATATAAATTAAGAAAACTCATGGTGTACAAGGTTGTTGTAGGTTAGTGGACTCGGAAGTAACACAATGGATCAATCTCTACGTTGGCAAAGGATAAATCGATACAACACAACCTTTAACTTATAAGTTGTCACTTGTTAATATGGATGAGATTTACATTTTTTTACCACAAACAGTGAAAAATTATAACCGTAATTGTAGCATCCCGGGGAAAATCATGTCCTGATTATCACTCTCGGGAATCGAACTTGTGACCTTAGACGTGTTACGGTTTTAGTAAACTACCCGAAGATGTTCAGATGTATTCAAACTTCAACCTACAAACTTCACTCCTTCAATCCAAACTTCCACCTACAAAGCCAACCATTCCATCCCAACCTCGATCCAACCAACTGAAATCCACAGAACACCAAAGTGCAAACAATTTAAACTAACTCAAACTCAACGAAACCTAACCAGATCAGATCGTGACGCACCTGACCTCCCCCGTGGCCATCGTAAACACCAAAGAACCGCACGTGGGAGATCCCACCGGATCCGTGCTCGCCGGCGCAGCCTCCGACGCTCTCGCACGTGCATTCCATGAACTCCGGCACGACGGCGAAGGCGTCCTCCATCTCCTTCCTCAGACCCACCGTCGCCGCTGATCCCCATGCCACAGCGCCTACCCTGCTCCGCCGCGCCTTCCTTCTAGCCTCCGACGCCGCCTTCCTCTCCACCTCGCCGGCGTCGTCTTCGACGCCGCGCCGGCCGTCGGAGGAGTCCATATTGGAGGGGAAAAGGAGCAGGATGAAGAACAGATGCGGTGGTGTGTGGTGTTGTGATGTGGCGTTTTCTGTAGTATTTATTTATTGGGATCTAATTTCAGTTATGTCCTTCTCTTTTGGCTCATTTGGTTTTTAATCAATTCACCCAAACAAGTTATTGAATTCTTGAAAAACTTACATACTCCGATGCATTTTGTCTTTTTCTTAAGGCAAAATTTTATTTTATTTTTTATCTTTAGTGGAGATCGTGGGGATTATAAACAAGAATTTAATGTTTGATCGTAAAATCATAATTAAATCCAATCTTTCGTGAGTCCGAATGGATATTAAACATTGTTGATGTGGTTAGAATTGCAATCAGGTGTTAGCTAATCTGAAATTTCACTCCAACCATGTCAACTATTTTTCCCCACCAATCTTATTATAATCACACTTTGCGAATAGAACACCAAAATATAATAATACTAAAGTGTGTTTTGTAAGTTGAGCTATGAATCGTAGATGCATGTCAGATCGATAATGTTATTCAAATAATTAATTACTTAATTTTTTTAAAATCAAGTAATATTTCATGTTATCTCGTATGAAGCATAATAGTTACAATTGATTTCTCGTTCTAGGATTCGGTCCCACACAAATACAAGTAAGATCAACAAAAAAGCAAATTGAAGTGATTTAATGGAAAAACCAAGGCTATGCAAGCAAAAAGTCATGTGGTGATAAATTGATAATAATTGGTGGGAGAAGATGGGTATGCGGACACGTGGAGGTGGGATGAAGTGGACAACACACGCGTCTGACCGAGAACAGTACCAGAGCAAGTCGTCCACGACTGTGTGTTGTTTGGTCACCAATCACAATTCGGACCACCTCAGGCTTGGGACAACGACTTCTTGGTCAGGTGCGTCACGATCTGATCTTCTTAATAAAGGAATTTTTGCATACACACTGTTTTGTTATAGTAGCTTGTAATTTAATAGTAACATAATAAGCTCTGTAGTTTTGTAAAAAGGTAGAACTGTCGAAGTATGGAGAACACACGTTGAGGCTCGCAAAGCAAAAGAGAAAGATATATGTCAACTTCCCGTAACACCTCTAGAACATGCAAGTTGTATCATATATTCTCCCGGAGCAAGACAAGTGTTCCTCTACTACTATGACTTAAATCAATTTAGTATCTTGACTTATTTAAAATCATTTACTTTGTTCGAAGTTGTAGATATATTATCCGTTACATGCATACCTTCTTTTTTGCATGGTAAGATTCTCTACCTATATATAGTGGTAAGGGGCCGTTAATGAAATCGTGTAAAGTATGAATTAAATCATAGCTGAAGGTGTAAGCAGACTTGAACTAGTTAATCTGTAATACAATAGCATCGGAATTAATGTCATGGATATTAGGAATTTGGAGAGGTTAATTAGTAGATTCCTAGATGGAAACTAATATGAAAATTTTGTTTTGATTTGGTATTTTAGTGTATTTGTACAATTGGGCTTTCATTAATTTGGTATTTTAGTAGTGTAATTGACCTGCAAATTTATTGAGTTAACAATCATTGCTTGCTTCCTGTGGTTATACTTTGGTGACAGATTGTTAAAGAATCATTGTTAACAATCATTGCTTTCATCCACGACCGTTGAATATTGGTCAATATTTGTTAAAGAAACAAATCCACTTAGAAATATGGCTCGTAGATTCAAAGGTACTCTTTTAGTAGTACTAGATAACACATTTTTATGTTATCGTTCTTTTTATAGTTTCATCCAATGCTTTGTTTATTTAAGGGCTTGATCGTTTCCTCGCGAAAGGATTCACTTCAGGACTTCAAGAAACCTTCGGCTCACAATAACGGACATATCAAGGAACTTATAGATGTCGTTAAGGTGAAAAGTATTTTGATTTGCACCAATTCGACGTGCTCAAACACTGTGTATGTTGTTGAATTTGGCTCTGCAAGTTGTATTGATTCTTAAGATTCAAAATCTGAATTGTTATTCGTCGTAGGTAAACTACTTAAATCGTCCGTGCGAATTCCCATTTTGTCATTCTCTCATTTCTATTCATATATCTTGACATTTAACTATCCTACTACCCATTTCTTTTCATCTTCCTCTCATAATCATAAAAAATGTTTCGGATGTCAGGAAATGAGCCAACGGACACCCCGATGTACTCGAATTTGGTAAAATGTCCAACTTCTTTTTAATTAAAAAAATAAAAATTATGGAGCGTCCGTCGGAATCATTAAATTAATAATACACTGATAAAAATAATAATTATCACAAATTATTATTTTTTAAAATTATACGACGTGTTATCTAAAATTATTTCAGGTTCCGTACCAAGTTTTTTGGCTTAGACGCCACCGAACGACCTGTCGATGTGTTATTTGTAAGTTGGGAAGTTTTACCACCAAAAAATTTTGGATCTGGAATTTTTTTAATCTTCATCACTTGCAAAAAACACATTATAATCAAACCCGTTACCACCAAAATCTTGCAACGGAACCTCAAATCATTTGTGATAACACACCGTATAAGTTTAAGATTTTTTTTAGACTGGCGTCTTAGCCAGACGCCCCCTCCATGGGGGCGGCGTCTGGGTAAATCGCCCCCTTCCATGGGGATGTTTTACCCAGACGTCCGATCCGATTATTTTTGTTGTGCTTAATTCACCGAATCCAGACAATTCGTCGGACATTTTCGTGGTGTTTGCACTAGGAAAATGAGGAAAACGTAGGCAGAAATCTTATTGTAAGAGACGAGACAAAATGGGTATTAAATGAATTGTGAAGAGCAAAATGATAATTGTTTGGGATATTTAAGTATTTTTCCGGCGATGAATAGTAATTTGAAAGGAATGTGTTCTAAAATTTTACTTTTATATGTCAATTATTATGAATTGAATGTGCAAGAATTTTGTTCCTTGATTATGTATTCGTCTTTTGGAATTCTTACAGGGGATTTTTCTCATACGGATTCGGTCGACCGTCTAGCGCACGGTGCACCGAACACGTGTTATAACTGAATGGTTCGGTTGACCGAATAATACTCGGTCTACCGAACAAGAACGATTCTGCCTGAATTATTAAAAGATTAATTAAATCATGGGTGGATTAATTCCATATTTAATTAAAACGTTTTTTGTGGGTGATTATGTGGAAATTAGAGATTAATTTTAGGAGAGAATAAGCAAGAGATCATGACTAAATAATAGCTCTTGATAGGGATGTTTTGAGAGACTAAAAAAGGACCCCTACTCCTACTTGTTTAACAACTAATGCAAAAATTCTTTCTCTCATTAATCTCTCCCTAATCACCACGAAAATCTCTTAGTAAATTTAAGTTTTAGATATAAGAATCTCAAGAGCTTAAAGATGGGTTATTAGCTAGATTCTAAACCTTGTTAGAGATTGATTGACTAGCTCATTTCTCTCTAATCTTGTTTAGAGTTTGATGAACACTCGGAGGCAAATCGGTGGACGATTCAACAGGCAACGCGACTCCGGATCATCAAAAAGTTTTTAGAGAACCTTTAGGTATGATTCTACCTTTGTGAATTTATTTTAATAAATGTATGATTGCATGTTATTAGAATAATCACAAAACTATGTACACAAAAATTGTTGAAAATATGAAAATCGATCTTGTATGTTGTATTAATTTTTTAAAATATATACATACATAAGGACACAAAATCCTACATATTTCTCTTCAAAAATTCACATGTTTTTATAATTGATTTTGTCGATACAGAAAAAAATGTCTCCTTTAAACATCAGCCTTAGACCATCCTTACCAGGGTCGCCAGGCGAGCCGAGAGACGACCGAGTTATTTTATTCTAGTTTGTTATTTGTTTTAATAATTAAGAGTTTATATTTTGATAAATAGTTAGGATTTAGTTTATATTTTGATAATAATTAGGATTATGGTTTATTATATTTTGATAATGTTATGATTAAAGTACAAAAATTATACTGAAATACACCAACTTCTCTAGGATATTGTACTAAATTTAAAGTAGAAAACAATAAATAAACTGAAATTCTAAACTGAAAATTAAAATAGGAAGAATTAATATTTGATTTCTTAATATTAATTGTATTTAGTATTTGGTAATCATTGATGGTTAAATAAATAAAGTATATGCAATTTGAAAATATAAGATTTATTTGGAAATAAAGTATTCCCAGGCTGCGGCATAGGCCCTGTGATATCTGGAGCAATTCGCGTACACGACGACATGCTTCTCGCTGCTTGTAAGTGAATTAGCACTCGAATCTCATTTGATTCAATTTGGAGAGTTAACATCTCATTTTTATTTGGCGCAGAAGGTAACAGAAGAGGACCTCGAGAAAGGACTGATCTATCCACCCTTCTCAAAAATTCGGAAAATATCGTCCCACATTGCTGCAAAAGTAGCTGAGAAAGTATATGAACTTGGTATGTAATGTTCCTCATCCTATGTTGTTTCGGTTAAAAAAGAAATTTAACTCATTTAGCACAACAATACACCAACATTAGATGGTCTTTTTGCTATGTTTATTTAATAGATAAGTAAATTCATATCAATCACCAAATGATTTGATTGTTGAGTTTCACATTGTACAGACACCCTAAAGGGAGAATGCGTAGTCGACGATTGGTCTGGTATTGTTTTTAGTGACTATGTTGTTGTTGTTAAATAACAGGTTTAGCTGGTCATCTTCCATTTCGTGAGAATCTTGTGAAGTATGTGGAAAGTTGCATGTACAGTCCTACCTACCGCAACTACAGGTGAACTTAAAGAAGCCTTCCTTGCTTAGCACCTAAAAGCTCGCATAATTGACGGTTGTGTTTTCTGTTGAGTCGCTTCATGCGTGTATATAAATTCCACAAAGTGATGTTCTTCTATTTCAGTTTGTTTCAGATCCGTTTATGCCCTAATGATAACTCACGATGCTAGTATTGCGTATTACAACATAATGTAATGTTAATCAATCTAATTTTTGTGGTTTTGGTATAAAAAACTAATTTTTACTTGTTTTTCTTTGTCATTCTAGCAAAATAGGAACAAGAAGAGAGTAATAGACTGGGCCAGTGTATTACTTTTGCATCTGTGTTTTCTCACACACATATCCATCCAGCTATTACATTTGTGATAAGTTATATCAACCTACTTAAAAAAAATTAATTTTTTATTAAGAATTAAAATTGATTGCAAACTTTTAAAAATTCACTAACACGCCTACACGTATCATAATCCAGCTATATATTATATGCATATGTAAATATATGCACATAAACACTTTTTAGTAAATTGAATATTCTATCTTTTATACATAAATACATATTTATCGTACTTCTCCGTTTTCCAAATCGGATCATCATAAAATACACTCGACCTTGACTATCAGCTATAGATTGGTTAAAATTTAAACCATTTAGGTTGAGACCTTGACTGTCAACCACAGATTGCTTAAAATTATAAACCATTTAGGTAGGAAAATGTGTACTAATACTACCGTCGTGCAGCCAGAAAAACAACCGTAAGGTCAATAGTTGGGAAAGTCAACACATTTTAAAGATATTTTTGGCATATCCTTTTATTTTATTATATTTTTTGTGATCTGCTATCCAACCAATTTAAATTCCTACTTTGTAACTAAACATGTGAAAAAATTATTGAGATTCGATCTCTAATTATTACAACCCAGGTAAGAACTGAACTAGGTCGAGTTGGTACTTAAGGTCCTTAGACCAACTTTACATTTAAGACCAATAGCATATGTTGTTATACGTTTTCCTCAGTTTTGCTGTTTTATTCTTTTTGATAAATATAATAGCTTATATTTTATATTTATTAATACTTTAAAAATAATTATCTTGTACTCATCAATATGTACGATATGTATAACGTAATACCCACAAACAAAACTTAAGAAAAAAGATAGCAAGCCAACAAATATGTGCTAGTATTTGTGGGATCATCTCAGATTCTCAGCCCAAATTTTTTTTTATACTCCCCAACCCTTCCTTACGGTTACGGAGTTGCTTCCACTCTCACCTCCCTCTCCCCGGAACCCCCACATGAAACCCAAACCCCAACCCCGACTCTCCCCTCTCCTCAGAACCCACAGAACCAACCCAAACTGGCAAAACACCTTACACGACCTCCTCCTCTCCACTCCAAACCCTAACTCCTCCATCCGAACCCTCCTGTCCCGCCTCCGCGACCCCGACGCCGCCCTCGCACTCCTCTCCTTCGCCCGAAACCACTCCCTCCTCTCCCCCTCCCACTTCTCCCCCCCTCCTCTCCCTCCTATCCCGATCCCGCCGCTTCGATGACGCCCACTCCCTCCTCTCCGACATGGGTCTCGAGAACATCACCCCCGACCCCACTTCCATCTCCTCCCTCATCGCTGCCTACTCCCGGAACGGATTCCTTAACGAGGCGCTTGAGGTCTACGATCGGTTTTCGTCTTCTTCCCCGCCCGAGGCGGGTGCTTGTAATTTGCTTTTGTTTCGGTTGGTGAAGTCGGGGCGGGTTTCGGATGCATACCAGGTGTATGAGAGAATGGTTAGGGGGGAGGGAGTGGCGGATAATCGGAGCACTTGTATTGTTGCTGATGCGTTGTGCACGGAGGGTAAGGTGGAGGAGGCGGTTGGGGTGATTGAGGCGCGGTGGGGTGTTGATTGCGTTCCGAATGTGGTTTTTTACAATGTTTTGATGGATGGGTACTGTAAGATAGGGCGGTTTTCGGAGGCTTGGAAGTTGTTTAAGGAGATGAAGAGGAAGGGATTTCTTCCAACCGTGGTTAGTTATAGTGTTTTGATCGTTGCGTTGTGTGGGAGTGGGGGGTTTGTGGAGATGAGTCGGTTGTTGGTGGAGATGAGGGCTCGGGGCTTGGAGCCCAATGTCTGGACGTATAATGCGCTTCTTAATGCTCGTTTTAAGAGTGGTGATGTTTTGGGAGCGAAGGCGGTGTTAAAACGGATGATTGGTGGTGGTTGTGAATTGGATGTTGTTACCCATAACACTCTCATTGCTGGGTTTTGCCATAACAGAAAGGTTGCTGAAGCAGAGTGTGTGTTGAAGATGGTTGTTAGGGAGGGTGTTGTGTTGCCCAACGTGTTGACTTACACTCCCTTGATTGACTGGTATTGCCGGGAGGGTGATGTCATCATGGCTTTCAATTTTCTAGTTGAGATGACGGGAAGAGGCCTTGTGCCCGACTTGATCACCTACGGGACACTTGTGCATGGCCTTGTTACGGCTGGGGAGGTCAAAGAAGCCCTCGCTGTTAGAGAGAAGCTGTTTGAGAGGGGACTAGTGCCAGATGCTGCTATGTACAATGTATTGATCAATGGCCTTTGCAAGAAAGGTATGCTTTCTACTGCTAAATTGTTACTTTCTGAAATGTTGGACCAAAATGTTGCCCCTGACGTATTTGTTTACACGACGCTCATCGACGGATTTGTTAGAAATGACAACTTAAGTGAGGCGAAGAAGATTTTTGAGTTCATGGAACAGAAGAACATAATGCCTGAAACTGTTGCTTGTAATGCTATCCTTAAAGGCTATTGCAAATATGGTTTGATGAAAGATGCTAACATGTGCATTGGCATGATGAGAACAAATGGGCTTCACTTTGATGAGTTCACCTATACCACCCTGATAGATGGACAAGTGAAGCAGAATGACATCGATGCTGCTCTCAATGTGTTGTGTGACATGTTGAAACACAATTGTAAACCCAACGTGATCACCTACACTGCACTCGTAAATGGCTTCTGCAGACTAGGGGATTTCACCAAAGCAGAAAAGCTCATTGCTGAAATGCAATCTCGTCATCTTAATCCAAATGTTGTAACATACACCATACTCATTGGCACTTTTTGTAAGGCTGGTCTTCTTAATAAAGCTGCATTGTATTTCGAAAAAATGCTTTGTAACAGGGTCTGTCCTAATGATGTGACGTTTCATTACTTGGTTAATGGTCTGACAAACAACATTCCCTTCTTATTTGACAACAATGAAAGTAATCTTCATCAAGAGAAAAGCCAATCTATCATCTTGGACATATTCACATGCATGGTGTCAGATGAACTATGGGTTGCTACAACTTCTGCATACAGTAGTATCATAGGTTGCCTCTGCAAACATCATATGTTCAAGGCAGCACGAGAATTGAGAGACAATGTGGTCTCAAAAGGCTATAAAGTTGGACTCGTTGCATCTATTTCTCTACTGCACGCGCTTTGTTTTGAAGGAAGGTCTAGTGACTGGAAGAACATTCTCTCTTGTGAGTTTGATGAGCGTGAGCTTAGTCTTGCTTGGAAGTATACAACACTATTGGATCAACACTAAAATCAGGGGTTTACTTCAGAAGCTTCAAGAATTTTTCATTTGTGGCTTGAAATATATGGATCCAACAATCAGAATTCGACATTCAAAGCATACACACCAATAAAGCATGTCACTTGGTAAACCACTCAGAATCGCTAGTAGTGCCTCCATAGGTGAGGATCAGGACTACTGAGAAGGGCACCAAAAGATGCATCTTCAAGTAGCCGCATCTTAAAGCAGCATGTACTTGATTATGAGGTAAGCATGCGTCACTTGAGCTTCTACGATTTTTTTAATTTAAAATTTACAGCTTCAACTTTTGTTGCATTTTTTCTAATGTTGTGTCTCTATAGCTACCCGATTTAAATACTTAAGGTTTATTCTCTATTGTTGGTTAGAGTTACCTTTTGATGGTGACACCAAGGTCTCCACATTTTCTTATCTTATGTATCAAAACTAAAGAATATCTGTTTGCTGTGTTGTGAAGTTTGATCCATCTGTTTTTTCTTGCCTGGGCAAGGGAGAATTCTTCAAATAAATATCAATCGAACCTCAGCGCATGATCTTGCATTCACTTGGGATTCAATAATTGGTCCTAATTATTCTAAAATCTTGGATCTCCCAATAGCCACAGACGGTTGATCATCCAATCATGATTTACATATTTTCTCTAATTCCCCGTCTTTGCGGTGGCTCATGATCTACTAGCCTCTTTTTAGCCTGGACTTTTAAAAAACAAAAATACAGTCACTAGTACATACGCCAGCATAGATGCAGTTAAAGGGCCACAGCTTCTGGTTGTAATTGAGCTAAAAGGTAACACAGCCCATTTACGAGTTAGTTTTAAGTCACGGTGACATGATTTTCTTGGCCATGAACAAGTAGACAAGTAGTGCTACAGTCTGTTACCACTAGATGTATTTCATGGTGGTTCGATGTGTTAAATATTATTTTTAAATACATTTATATTTCAACTCACAAGAAAATTTGAATTGACGTAACACGATCTTTCACCACCAGAGACAGTGTGAAAGGTCTGATTAAGCTTCCCATTAGTAAGGAGTGCAATTTGACCAGTAGTTTCGAAAACTTGGGTTGAGGTGAACTGGATGGAGACCAATAAGTATCAATGGTTGGTTTTAAGATCAATCTAAGATTGACTACGTAAAATCACTTGATTTTGTATTCTCTTGTGGCTTCGTCTGGTTTCCCTAGGACTGAGCTCTTTGAATTATAATTCGGCAACCTAGTTTGATCCAATTACGGAAGTCCTTTTGAAATCTAGTTATCCTAACTGTGCTGGAGAAGTTAATGCACAACACTCCCTTTCAAAGCTCCCTTTGATTATAACAATACCATCCATGATGGGCCTTTACGTGCGCTTGTAGAAATTAGTTGCAGAGGAGTTATCTTCTGACGTTTGTTAGTTGAGGGTGTATTGATTTTTAATATTAATATGTTGGAATTTCTAATATTTTAAGTTTTATTTTGAGATTTTGTTGAGGATGATGTCTATTAATAGTTTACCATGTACTTGCTGAGTGAAAATTTGAAGTTCTTAACATTTTGTTTTGTGCTTGCTACAAACAGTGTTGCAAACTACCGAGATAGTGTCGGACCATGGCATTCATATTTGACCGATGGACTCAATCAAAGGTGTGCGTCTCTCAAGGTATTAAAAGCCTTACTCTACCAATCTATGGTTTCATTTCGATTTGCTTTGAAGTTGGAAGTTACGAGTATAGTGTTATCATGAACTTATGTATGTATTCACGTGTGCTGTTGAGCAGTTTGTGGAGAAAGGGTAAAAAAGATATTGGTTACTTTCTGAATTGGTATCCATTGTTCGGTTCTCTTTCAACTTCTCATTGGGGCCAAATTGAAATTGTAGGTTGCAGAATTTGGGAACCGCAATGCAATGATACTGCTTGCTAAGTTAAAAATAATAATTCTGAATTGATATTCAACAGAAGTTTAGGTAATGAGATAATTTTGTTATATATTGTTCATGGGACCAACCAATGTATAGGGAGTACCAATTAGCCCGTGATGCCTCTCACTGTTTTACACTTACTCTCTTCTCACATTATGACGAGGCCTGTTCTTTCTCAGAGGCCCTAGTTGCCGCCTTGTATGAAGTTGGCAAAACCTTATGTGGAGTATGCGTTCTTGTTCTCTCGGAGCAAGGAGGTATGTTCTTATTCCTTTCTTTCACCCTTTTACTGAATTAGCCTTTTGCATCGTAAGATCATTCGAATTCCCAACTCAAAATATTTGATATTGATTGAAAAGATCCAATGTTGACATGGACATCCTACCATTTTCTAAATGCGAATTATTATCAATTGAAATGCCTTCACTTCTTCTCCCAGTGTAAGATTGTTGTAAGTTGTTTTTGTGCATAGCATCACCGTACTCAACACTCATGTGCTACAGGGAGCGAGTAGTGGCCAAGGGGGCTTCTGGAAACTGGAGGGGAGGCCATGATAGCGGCTGTTAACCACAACCGTGATCGTGCAATGACAATCGCCGTGGTGGCATGTCGAATTCTCTTCCCTTGAACAAAGGTCTTCTCTTTTGTTTTTGGATTGCTTCTCTTATTGTTATGCACTTATGCTTGTGGTGTTAGTTGTGGCGGAAGTGGTGGAGGTGATGATGGTATGATCCTGTGAAGGTGGGTATGGTCATGGTGGTTGACTTGTGACGTTGATGGTTGTGTTGGCTTCTGGGAGGTAGTGGGCTAGTGGTGGGCCTTGCGGCCATGGTTGAGACGACAACGACAGAAGTAGCGAACGGTGGTGGATGGTGTTAGTAATAAATGTCTACTTTTAAAAAAAAGTACTGGTAATTATTTATTTATTTTGTTACGACATCCTTTTCTTTGTCAGGAAAATTCCTTTATGAAGTCAGAAGTGTGGAATTGTAGTCCTTGAACGAGATTTATGATTTGAAATAATTTATTACGATGTCTTCACATTCATACCTGACTACTTGGTTCTTTCCTCGAATTTTACAATTGAAAAACAAATCAATTTCGCAACCTAAAGAAAAATCGATCAGTTGTTAGGTGGAGTAAGAAATTTATTTTCCAATAAAATCTGAAAAAATCATAGATGTTAGGTGAGCTGTTGGGTCTTTTGAGCGGGTTGAAACGCCCCAAGCTGACGGTGTAGGTGCGTGACAGGGTGCTGTCCATGTCTCAACTCTTGAGGAGTCCAACTAACTCCAAATTGGATTATGAATGGATCACACTGATCCTAATTAAAAACGTGATGGAAAAATCTTTGTAGAATTTTCAAACAAGGACACAAAACAGTCTTCAAACTTCAAACAAACCCCTAACATGATCACAACTCCCACCCAAATCCCAACCACCGAGCACGTGTACAATCTCACCTTTCGTCTCCCACCGTCTCATGTCCACCCTTCGCCAAATGGACGGTCCACGTCACCGACCCTCCCCGTAATTATCCCCAACTTCAGCCCCATTTCCCAACCCCACCCCTCATCCTCCACCTCCAAAATCCCCAAACGCACACCCTCCTTTCTCGTCCGACTAAATTAGGGTTAGGTTAGGGTTCCGATGACTCGCCGGTGCTCCCACTGCAGCAACAATGGCCACAACTCCCGGACGTGCCCGACCCGGGCGTCGGTGAGGCTGTTCGGGGTGAGCCTCACTGCCAACAAGGGCGGCGCGATGAAGAAGAGCGCCAGCATGGGGTGCTTGTATTCTTCGTCCGGGTCTGCTTCGCCGGGGAATGGTGCGGCGTTGGGGGATGAGTCCCCCGGGGTGGATCGTGGAGGGGTTGGGGATGGAGAAGGGTATGCGTCGGATGATCCTAACCGGGCATCGTGCTCGCCCAACTGCCGCGGGGAGCGGAAGAAAGGTGGTCCCTTTCGAGGTTTTTAGCTTGCTTTGTGTTTATGTTGTTCTGGATTTCCTGTTTTGCTGAAACTGTTTTTTTTATTAGAAAGTTAGGTTTGTTGCGTTTAGAACGAATTATCCTAGTAAAAGTTTCATTTTGGGGGGGGGGGGGGGGGGGGGGGGGAAATTTTGATGATTTTTCAAAAAATGATGTCTGCGGTTTGGTTTTTTATGTTTTGATGATAGAGATTGAAGGTAGAATTGTTTTTGTGTTTGAAAAAATGTTTTTTTTGGAAATTATGATTCCTTTGTTGTACATTTTTCAGCTGCGAGTTTCTGTGATCGTGTTAGATTTAGATTTTAAGAGTTCGGTGTTTATAGTGGAAACTCTATTGTTTTTGGTGTTTTCGTTTTCCGTTATTGAACGGAAGCATTTCATCTTGCTTCCTAGGTATAGGATGCAGGAAACGCTGATTTAGTGCTAGACATATATGTCTAAATTACTTCTGGAAGATGTTTTTAGCCTCTTCACATTGAAACCTTTGTGTCAGAACTCAGTATTTCCATTAGAGCGGCATTTGTTTTTGGATCACTAAACGCCTTATAGGGTGAAAATTTACAAGTTGAGTGTTTGAGTGGAGTTCATATGGATGAAGTAAATGTTAATAATTAATATATAAAGTTTCCATTTTGCCTATTATGTTATCATGGTCGGGAATATTATTTGCGTTTTCCTCTAAAGTTTTGATTTGTGTATTTTATGCACTGTTATACAGTTTTAAAAAAGAAGATAAAGTTGTGCTTTGCGTTTATGGCATAGGAACCGTCCAATACAGATGACATCTTGTGGAAGATACGGGGTCACTTTCAATCTTGGGTTTCTTTTTCTGCCCTTAATCTGCTCCACTAGTTTGTGAGGTTATTATAAGATAGTGATTGTTGGTTACCCACTGTTTTAAGCTTTTGGTAAAGAACATTTCCACTCATTTGATTTCTTGGTTTTGTGGCTGTCAGTGTAGATACCCTAATAGTGAGCATCTACAACACTTTACAGTTGCCATTTCTGTCTTTTATGGCCTAATCTTGTTATTATTTACACAGGGATTGGGTTTGCCTGCGCTCTATGGTGCATCTAAAATTAAATTAGCAAATAAATCAAACCATATGGTGCATTTATAATATATTCTTTTTAATAATGTTGTTTTTAAGGCATCTTTTAATTATTTTTTTGATGGTATAATTTGTTTAACAATTCAACATAGATCCTAACATAATTATTAGTCATTCCATCCGACCACTGAGCTCTGAGTTAACTTTTCCCCCTCTTCTAAATGGTGGTCTTAAATATTTATTTCTGTTCTGTTCAGAAATTGTTTGTATTAGTACTTCAATGTTAACATCCCTAGTTTGATGTCAAGTTCTCAAAACTTGTGCCTCCATACAGAATTTCATCTTTTAAAAATCATAATAATGGGTGCTGATGTTTCCTTCCTTTTCAATCGGTTCAGGAACACCTTGGACTGAGGAAGAACACCGAATGTTCCTAGTAGGTCTGCAGAAGTTAGGCAAAGGAGACTGGCGTGGTATTGCTAGAAATTATGTTGTGTCCAGAACTCCCACACAGGTTGCCAGTCATGCCCAAAAGTATTTCATCCGCCAGAGCAATGCAACAAGAAGAAAGAGGCGTTCCAGCTTGTTTGACATGGTTCCTGATAAGGTCTGCACACCTCTCATTTATTGCTCCACTTGGAACCTGAGATTTTTAGCCTACTGCCATTTTGTTAAGCCCCTGTTATTATTTTTGTATGGCTGTTTAGGGCGTGGTATGTTAGGTTTTTCTGTCATTTGCAGATGTCACCATGTCATTACCTGTGTGTCCTTTGTGCCTATGCATCTTAATGTTCTCTTTATTATTGAACAGGTAGATCAGGCCCCAGTTCTTGAAGAAAAGTTCCCGCACCAGTCTCCTCCAGTTGAACCTGAGAATACAATTAAACTTTCAGACTTAGATCTCTCTGCTGAACAGGGGATTTCAACTACCGAGTCGATTGTTGATGAATCAATAACAGAAGCTGAGGAAGAGATACTTGTTCCATGCATTGACTTTCCGCAAATTATGCCAGCATTCTACCCAACATACATTCCTGTCCCTTACCCATTTTGGCCCTCATCTGGTAGTGTACCGATGGAAGAAACACCAACAATGGAAAAACATGAGATCCTGAAGCCGACTCCGGTGCTCCCCAAGGAGCCTACTCACATTGACGAACTGGTGAGAATGTCAAAGTTAAGCCTTACAGAAGCCAATCCTAGTCGTATTGAACCATCGGCTCTCTCCACCAAACTGCTGGCTCCATCTTCGTCGAGGCAATCTGCATTCCATTTGAACCCTGCAGCAGCAAACTCTGATCTGAATCAAAGTAGCGGCAATGCAATCCATGCAGTCTGAGATGGAGCATTGGGTATGCATGTGCCGCCTCTTGTACTTATATGTATTTTCTCATCTGTTATAATCTGTTAATTCCACCATAATCTATGAAGTTCATTTCTTGTAAAATAATGTGTGATTTGCTTTCTGAAAATTCATCTGGTCTGCCTCTGCAGATGTCTTTTGCAGCAATAGTATATAGTGGTTCATATAAATAGAGTTGTAGGATGTTTTCCTTGTCAACAAATTTTAAATTAAAATAAAGAATTGATACTCCGGAAGTTGCATGTTATTTCTGGAAGTTAGTCAGCATGAATAATCGTTTTGCAGCACACAAGGGCGTTATATAGAGAGAGATCTACATTTTTCGAGTCTGCTGAGGCTTGCTTCACTATGTCTTTGCAATAGTTTTTACTTTTTAGCTTGATCCGCAAGCTACTCCACTAAATTCCACTGTGAAGAGTTCGTCAAATTATCTGATCTGGTCTACATGTTCATAACAACGTTACAAATTTCGAATCAGATCTGGTCGAATCTGCAACTTAATATAATAATTTGCTTCGTAAAATCAGCTACATGTACATATGACATCAAAAGTTTAATTTTGGACATTATACTTGATTTGGAGGATTTTCTGTGATTTTACAAGAGATTTATGGGTTAGTTATAATCTAAATCCAATTTCGTTCCAAAATCCAAATACTAAAGGATATTCTTCTAGTTCCGGTGATTCTTTTTTTGGGGTAAGATGCTACATCTAGAGAGATGTGCATCATAAACTATGAACATCTAAAAATAATTAATTTTAAACAACTTGTACAACACACCGTAGTTGCCTGGCCAGTAGCCACCTTAGTATGGAATCTTTGGATAGACTCAGAGACCAATAGACAACACGCCATCCTGCAAAAAAAGTTAAATTATTGAGAAGTTCAAGGACCAAAGTGCAAAACACCCCATTCTTTCCACGATACAAATCCCTCTTCTTCTTCCCTTTCCTCTCGTCTCCACCCCGACGCCACGAAATCGCCACAACCCCTTCCACTGTCCCACCAATGGAGGAACCAACCCCAACCCCAACCAACGCCGAAGACGAAGCCGAGGCAACGGACGAGGACGACTCCTCCTCCACATCCCTCGACCTCTCCAGCTACCAACTCCACGATCTCGCCGACGTCGACATCCCCGACGACCTCACCGAGCTGGATCTGACGGCGAACCGGTTGGCCTACCTCGATCCCCGGATCGGGACGCTGTCGCACCTCGCGAAGCTCTCGCTGCGGCAGAACCTTCTGGATGATGGAGCCGTCGCGGCTCTTGCGCAGTGGCATGCGCTTGCTGGGCTGAAAGTAGGTTTTTGTTGTGGGATTTGAGTTAAGGTTTGGGATTAGTGAAAAATTAGTTTAAAACTTTACCTTTCGGATTGTTTAGAAAGCAGATACTGTGATTTTGATGTTAATCTTCGGTGCTTGATAAGATAATACAACATGATATTTTGAGAAAAGAATCTTTTGATAAAAGTACAATAATGAAGACGGTATGTGTATGTTAACAAAATGGTGTAAAATGAAGTCAGACATGATTTTTAGTGTATATCAGTACCTTGATATATGGATAAGATGTTACTTAATGCATGTCAATAAGACAATGAGCTTCAAATTTTAACAGTTCGGAAAGGAAATGAGTATCTGATCTGGCCCATATTCTGTATGAGTATGAGATGATTATTATTTGCGTGTGTCATTTTCGTTAAATATGGCAAAAAATCCAGGGCAAGTTCTCTAGAATATTCTAGTGGTAATGGAGCTCAAAATGAGAGCTTGGAAAATGGATACTTAGGACTAGAGAATTTTGGAAATGTTGGTTGACCTCCTGCATGTTTTAATCCAAACTAAAGACTCTCATCATGTTATTTGCGAGTGCTATTATGTACAAACATGTTTTATTTGGGGAACCTTATCTAGAAAGATGAGGTTTACAATTCTTTATTTTTTTTTATGTTACTAAGAGGGCTAATCTTGATATTCATGGAACAGTGTTGCAAATACTGAGTGTTTAATTGCTTTTCAGGAGCTAATACTACGAGACAATCATTTGAAGAAGATTCCTGATGTCGGCATTTTGAAGAGTCTTGAAGTCTTTGACGTGTCTTTCAATGAGATACCCTCCTTAGCTGGTCTATCCGAGGTCTCAAGTACCCTCAAGGAACTATATGTCTCCAAGAATGAAGTTACAAAGATGATGGAGCTTGAACATCTGTGTGCATTGCAAATTCTTGAGCTTGGCTCAAATAGACTAAGAGTATGTATTAGTAATTTAGTATTACTTTCCCAAAAAAAATGTGAAAGTCTATATGCAAATTTTTAGGACTTTTTCTTGCTTCAGTATGTTTCTGTCATGATGTCAATCGGAAATGGCATTGAGAATTTATGTACTAGCTTTCTCATGGGACTCAAAGTAGATGGAAATTGGAAATGTTGTAAACTTGTAACGGCAAGATTACTACAGTCCTTACTTTTGTTTCAAGTGGAGAAGCACTAAATCTACCCAACTGCATGTTATGTAAACCGTTAACATGACCAAAAGTTTATTTCCTTGGTCAACTTGCCATGCTGTCATTTCTTATCAAGCTTCATTCCTGTTTTCTAGCTTGTAAAATGTCCCTCTCAATATGTTATCTTAGTAGATATTGTGGTAGGCTTGTGGAGTTATATCACAACTAATAAATGAATTTCTTAATGTTGTTTATATCTTAGGTCATGGAAAACTTAGAAAGTCTGACAAATCTACAAGAGCTGTGGCTTGGTCAAAATCGTATTAGGACAGTTAATCTGTGTGGACTGAAGTTGATAAAGAAAATAAGTCTACAAAGTAATCGATTGACTTCCTTGACTGGATTTGAGGTATGCTTACAAGACTCAGTGGCTTCTGAAGGTGCTTAAGTACCCCTAATTTTGATTATGATAACCTTATGGTTGCTTCATGTATTTTAGGATTGTCACGTTTTAGAAGAACTCTACCTTAGCCATAATGGAATCTTGAAAATGGTGGGGTTATCAACTTTGACAAATCTTCGAGTTTTGGATGTTTCTTCAAATAAGCTAACTTCTATTGATGATATTGAGAAGTTGACTAGGTAAAAATCTTCATCTTGGTCAGTTGCTGATAGATATTGACAATAACTAATAATCATCACATGATATTTTTGGTTTCTTGTTTTCTCAATCTGGGTATCTATTGCACAGCTTAGAGGACCTGTGGCTGAATGGCAACCAAATAGCTTCCTTGGAAGGCATTGATTTGGCTGTTGCTGGTTCAAGGGAGAAGCTTCAAACGATTTACCTGGAGCACAATCCATGTGTATGTTCTCTATCTTCAGCAAGTGCACTTGTACTGGTGGATATTTTATAATTTTACGGCATGCGGGAAGTGCTCATGCAGTCTTTCGTTTTTTTGAATTTACATTCCTTGATTTAATTAAATCATCAAACCATGGATTATTAATTGGTGGAATATCAAGGAATCAATTATTTTAGAATGATATTCATGTTCCTAAATGTATC
This sequence comes from Triglochin maritima, assembly GCA_963682175.1. Lineage (NCBI taxonomy): Eukaryota > Viridiplantae > Streptophyta > Magnoliopsida > Alismatales > Juncaginaceae > Triglochin > Triglochin maritima. The sequence continues at coordinate 3,596,380 of OY821775.1, forward strand.
AACCATCAATTTAGTGCTTTTCGTGAACTGGTCCACTTTAATGAAATTGATGTGCGATCCAACAGTTCATGAAAATTTTAAGGTTTAAACATTATCATTTTTCACGGCATGGCTGTCTTACATTTCCAAGTTTTTGACTTTTGAGATCTTCCTAGGTCGTATGTGGAACTTAATTATCGTAGATGTTTACAACTGCTGTCGAGGTCAAACTTGTGCTGAAATGGTTCACTTTTTCGTTTTTTCATTTCATTTTAGTAAAAGAGAATAGCTCAAAATCTCTAAAATTTTGCCTAAATTTCTGGACAGCAGTAAATTCCTAATCCTGCACAAATTTATATATATGATATGTAGCAAGCATGCTGTCTCTGCCCTTAAGCTGAAGCTTTTGTTAATTTTTTGTCTGTTTCCCATGCAGGCAAAAGTTGCTAATTATTCCTCTACCCTGCGTCAAATATTTCCAAACCTTCAGCAGATTGATTCAGATGTGTTCCTCTAAGGAGAATGTCGAAGAATTCTTGTTTTACACAATGGACTAGATAAGATCAGGACCAACATTCTGTGTATCATTTCCAGTCTGCTTAAGGATGGTGTTGACTATTAAGGGTCATTTTCAACTGTACTTGGTATATATCAACCTTCCAGATCTCGGATTTTGTTTTTGTTGGAGGTTAGACAGTTGGATAAAGATTAACGAGTCCATTGTCATTAAGCAGTTCTTGCTAATTGCCACCCGACTCCCTGAGGTTTATACATATAGTTTTTCAAGAATAAAGATTCAGTTTTTGTCCCTGTTTAATATCTGCTTAGTCTTATTCTTGGAATAATAGATGATATTAGCAACATTTTTGTGTGTCCTTGTGTCTCTATCCTGTATGAGTGTTGTCCTCATGTTGCTTTGCGCCTTTGCAATACCAATGATAACACTATTTGTGATTGTTGGACGATATTAACAATCCAATTCTATGTTGTGAACTATTCCATTCGTGGAATATCCGTTGAAGAAAGATGCTATTCGTAGTGTAGGGGTTCTTTTTCAAGGTTTGATTGCTTCTATTCAAAGAATGACTCCCATGACCATGATGGTGATGGTAACATCAATATGTCCATCCTGTTTCAAACCATGACATGTATATAAATGTAATATTTTTAATCATGCTTCTGTCAAATTTTATACAACTGCTTGATTATTCAGATGCCTGTGTCAAATTATGACCAAACCGTCCAAAAGTTTGCCAGGAAGGCGTCTTATAGACATGTTTAGTTTTGTTTTCTCAACATTACAGAATAATATTAGCGCTTGAGGAAATGAAATTTAAAAGGACCATTTAGCAAGCCACAGGGAGTTCATTTACTACTTTAGTTTCGGATGATTCATCTACCATCTCTTTTGCATAGGAAGTTATTTTTCATCACACCATCCATTGTATATCAATTCACAAACAACAATGTACAACAAACAGTTTCTAGGGAATTGATTGTCTGCTAAGCAACTAAATTTCTTATTCCCATGATAAATTGGAGGCACCTGAAACAATCGTGAAGGATTGTGCCGGTTCGGATAGCAAACTGAATCATTTAGCAGTAGCATGGACAAAACAATTAAATTAATTACGTAAGAAAAAATGACATTGATTTTTTCAGGTCAAGATGATGCCGTAATCCATGGGATTGCACGTTAACGATAAAAAATCATGTGGGATGTAATATATCACCAACTGAGTTAAGCTAAGTTAGGAGATTCATTGTCTTCCGATCGAATCTCAGCAGTCTCAATGACATTGATTCATTGTCTTGAGAAGTTGAGATTTTAAATTAGATAAGGGTAATAGAATAAATTTTAAAAAAAAAAGCGCAATATATCATATAACTCGGCACAGAAGGCTGAAGTCATAAATGTAACAGAATCATAACAATCCCGTCTCCGGACCTTCAATTGTTACAACTCTCATGGATAGTATCATTATTATCAAATATATACTTGAGGTTTTCGTTGAATGGTGATACAATCAAAATCCTGGACATTATTTTTATTTTCCATTCTACCGCCAAAAAAATTGAACAGCTAGGAACCTAGGAATTACATCCTTTTTCTAAGTCTGAGGATAAGAGACATTGCTGTAATATAATACTACGATAACAATGAGAGGATGAATCATGGAAAGTAGACCATGAGATCTGACTTTCATTCTTCCAATATTTTGCCGGAAAAAAGTTCTTGGGAGTAAGATTGGATGCTGTCTGGAATATCTGCTCCACGTTGTTTTGATATATTATTATGTCTTCAATGTTTACTTCTGATCTGTATACACGGCATCAACATCGTCGATTTCAAGTAATTTGGAGACGAGCTCTTTGTTCAAATCCATGGCTTCATCATCAACCTGCAAGGATACCAAAATAAGAATATGGTGGAGGTAACTAAGAGAACGTAACAATTTTTTCCTAAAATTCCATTCAAAAAAGATATGGCGCATTGCAAAAGGTTGACATGATTTATGAGGCTAAATGTGCAACACAATATGGGTATAATGACATTCTCTTTCAGCTATTCTTTGGGATCAACAAGAACAAAAAGGTAGTCATCACACGACTGAGAGCTTCGAAACAAAAATTGATGATCTCAAAAACAGATAAATTGGTAGGTTTTATTTCTTGATAGACAGGTAAACATAAATCTTTTAAGTTATTTTCTCAGGCAAAAAAAAGCTCTTAAAAATCACAAGTACCTCAACTGTGGTTAATGGCAGTAGCTCATAACCATTATCAGGTTCAAAAGCTATTCCTTCCTCCTGAAGTTTTAGTTGTACCGTAGAATAATCATCTGCAGAACATACCACCTTGTAGTAGCTGCATGATGTATATGGAACTCACCATTTAGGTAATATATGGTAACCAAGGGAATGTACTTCTAATAAAAGAAAATATGAAGCTTTAACAAACAAAGGCTAAGTGGAAAATAGCGGTGCAGACTGGAAGTACGTGCAAGAGTTCAGGCCCAAAAGCCATCATTTATGCAGCAAAGTACTTGGGCTCACAAAGTAACCGTTTGCTCACGTAATTTACAAATCATCGGATAAGAATATAGACATTGATAGCCCTTCTTCGGAGTCATTTTCATCAACTGAGGGCTCTATAACATCCTCAGCACCAGCATCTAAAGCAACATCAATAAGTTTATCTTTATCAGTGTCACTTACTTTAACATTCACAACACGAGCACGTCTGAATTTGAACATTACAGACCCTGAATCGGCCATCTTTGCACCATATTCCTTGACGACCTGTCTGACAGCTTGCACTGATCTGGTGATTTTATCTGTTGAAACTTCGACCACCAAGGAGACGCCTCCAAAACCTATAACTGGTTAACACAGGCAAAATGACATTTATATATGATCAAATGTCCTAAAAGGGGTTTCTGTGGCTTAATATCCAATATGAGGTTTTACACAAATACCTCGTATACTTTCTCTATGTAAGCTTCTTGCCCTTTATCCAAGGCTTTCTTTAAATTACGGTCAACAATGTCCCTAGGAACATCAAGCTCTTTAGCCTTTTCAAGTACAGCAGCTAGAATAGTGTTTGATGCTGGATTAGGACCACCTTTCTTTATCCTACATGATATAGACCAAACTTTAATAATTTTGTTGCATGCAAGGAAAAAGAAATTGTAAGACAATTACAGGGAAGTGTGCAATATGATACAAAACACACACTTGATACACTCATCAAATAAAATTCCTGAATAATAACATGATAAACTAAGAACCAATCATAGTTAGATGAACCCACACAAATAGTAGTATTGTTCTTCACATTTGAACACTCCAAACAAAAGTGACTTGCTCCTTGTGAAAAATACCTCTCAATTTAGTAACTATTCTTACTAGTTTTAGTGGCTTAAGCTTCAGTATGATTTCTAATAAGAGGTTGCTTATATTCTTCTTAGCTAAGTCAAGAATTTTCATTCGTTTAAATAAATGTTTGAAGTTATCTTTCCAATAGTAACTATCTCAGTTTTGCTAAAGAGGTTAACAATTTGCTCACATTCTTCTTAACATAGCTAAAAATTGTCATTTTCATAGGAAACTATATAGTGTTACACATATAAAATTAGTTTAAGAGTGTTGTATATTTTTTCTGGAACAAAGACAAAATGATTAAATTATCAGCCTGTCCATTTGCTAAATAAAGAATCTATTATCCCTGATTTAATCCTTATTGGTTACTGCCATGAGATATAGAGTACAAAACTTACGCAGAAACAATTTCCTTTCCAATTTTCGAGTTTCTTTTCATTTTTTTTGCATTTTGAGCACCCTGCATGGAAATCATTTTCAATTGCTTGAGAAATGAAAACATGAAGTTTCCACTAGACCTTCTGTTGACACAAATTAATAATTTATAGAAATAAAATAATAATTAAAAACAACAAATTAAACGAAAAACATGAATTATGTGAAAAGCACTACATATACTATTGAGTATCGAAGAGGCCTCCTGAAAAATCAGTGAAAATTAAGTGACATGATGACAACTACCAAGTACAAAATCTACATGGACATGCAAAAAACCCTACAAAATATGCACACAAAACTCAGTTGCAGCAGATTGAAGCTACCTCATCGTTAATGCCTATTGCAATTTAGACATTATATCGTTGCCACCAGGACTGCATTTTCTTTTTTGTAACCTATGTTAATTTCCAACTTATATGGACTCTCAAATTTGCATCTTTCAAGCAATGCAAATTATTGATCTGCGGTAAATATTCTCAAGGCTACATCTCACATGACAACCAGACAACCTCTTAGGCCCTGTTTGATTCACCGTAATTGGATTACATGGAATTCAATTCCATGTAATCAAATTACATTCCAAGGAATTGAATTCCATGTAATCACATTATATTTCTTGGTAACATTGTAAATCAACACATGAATCGCAATGTAATTCAAAAAAATAATTTGTAATTTAATAGATCTAATAAATGTCAAAAGCGGTTGGTGGAGCTCCAACATGTTTCCGGTTATATCGAGGTTGAGTTTGAGGATGTGATAATGTTTGAGTTATATGAAATGAGCTGATTACATTGCAATGTAATTGGGTTACAACCTCCAACAATGTAATCTAATTATCTTGAAAGAAGTGTATTTGGATTGCATCCGTAATGTTGGTTTTTTGGTCTTAATCTATGTTTCGATGATTTAATCAACCTAATCTTAAGTGTAATTAATGTAGAGTAACACACATTGCATAACATATATATTGTATTGTGCTAACCTTTACAGGCGATCAAGACTCAAGGAAAAAAGGAAATCAAATCAAAACATGTATTAAAGCTATTGAAGACATGTAATCTTATTTTTTTGAGTCTTAGGAACATTGTGTAGTTGAACATACTTAAGCTAAAATCAACTCACATACACACTAGGTTCCTTATAGAAGTCACACACAAAATTTCACATTCATTGGACTTCAATATATCACTCAAACTAAAACCGAAAAACACTACACCAAACCAAAATTGCCACAACCTTTTCAGTGACCGTTTCAGAACTTTTGGTCAACCGTTTGTTCCATTAAACAGTTAGTGTTTTCTACCATCCATTCGGTCGACCGTCCAAACCTTTTTGGTCGACCGTTTGTTCCATTAAATAGTTAGTATTTTCTACCATCTATTTGGTCGACCGTGTAACAACAAATTTCCGACAGTTAGACTTGTCGTAATATACCAACGATCGTATTCGAATTATTCACAAATACCCCAAAATGCAAATGTCTATCACTCGACCGTGGACCTGTTCGGTCGAGCGAACTTTATTGTCTCCAAAATTGTGCAACTGTCTGGACGTTTTCGGTCGACCGAAGACTTTAGATCGGTCGACCGAACTTGATCATTTTTATCAACCCCATATAGTTTGTTGATTTTCGGTCGACTGAACCTTATTTGGTGTTCGACCGTTAACTTAAGTGTACTTAAGTTATAACCTATCGCGGTCGACCGTTCATTTATCGGTCGACCGAATCGAGTTCAAAATTGCCCAACGATCAACCGTTCTGCCCGATTCGGTCGACCGAACCTACTCAGAATTGGGTCCTGCAAGTTGTTGTTTTATGATTCTCAATCAAACCTTACCCAACTTAACACTAACGGTTATAACACCTTAGGGGTTCATAAATATGTGTTCCCATGACACAATTACACAACTCTTACACTTCTTATTGTCATATACATCTAAGAGAAAACTCCAAGTCTCCAATTCCCCAAATCATACTCTCCAAATTTACACTTCCACATCTTAGATTAATTCCACATGATAAGTAAAATGTGTTCAAGTTAAAGAGTGTTACACTCAAACATTGTTGATTCAAAGAAATAAAGACTTCGGTGAAAGCCCGAAGTGTTCCTCTCGGATTGTAAGAGAATAAAGTCAAACTCGCGAGAATATTCGCGACAGTGTTTTAATGTGCGACCGCATAAGCGTTTACGCTTATACGGTCGCACAAATCGAAAATCCGCCCGTGGTCGCATATGCGACCACCGCACAGTCGCACCCAACAGTGTGTGATTTGTGCGGCCACATATGCGGTCTGATTTTTATTTTTTATTATTTTTTTGATTTTTTTTCAAAAAAAAAATAAATTAAATTTTGCAGTTGTGCGACCACTTATGAGACCGCACAATCGCATATGCGGTCCTGGGCACAATTTCGCACAGGACCAGTGCTGTTTTAAAACCTTGGTTCGCAGAACTTGTTTTGTAACACGTTTAATATCGGCCCGGGACGAGATTGATAGTGAAGACGCGAGCAGAGCTCAAGAGAATTCGAGCGGAGCTTGCAAGAGAGGAAGTAAACGGTAGACCGAATCTCTATATAAAAATCTCGTGTCTTATTGTTGGTTTGCATTATCACTTCCTTTGCTTATTTGTTTTTAATTACGTTGTGCATTCATTGTTTGCTTGAAAAATAGGTAATTAGATTAAAAGTGATTAGAACTAAGCCCCATTACGATCCTACACGTAATTGGATTACAGAGTGATTACAACATTCAATTTCCTCAACCAAAAAGTAGAATATAATACAACATGTAATCTGATTACATTACACCATTAATTACAACGAACCAAGCATGAAAACCAAATTTGATGTCCGTTGTGACCTTATACTGAGTTTACCTACTGAATCTACCTACTGAAGTCAATTGTAAATGGGGAAAAGGCTTCAAACACGATACACCGGTAGTATTACCTAGGTCAGTCTATAAGATTTGGCAATTGAAATGCTGATTCAGAAATCTTAGTTTTACTGTTTTAGTGCTCCTTAAGTACAACATTTGGAATGTGATTCCAAAAATGTTTGGGGAATAACAATAATTAATTCCTAAATTTTCCTAAGTCATACTTAGCTTTTAGGAATTTGATTCCAAAATCGGAAAAAATGAAGCCAAAACCAAATATTTGAGAAACTCAAATATCCTAGGAGTAGGAATCATAGTTGTAAATCTGATGTCCGTAGTTTTTTTTCTTCCAAACAGTACCTTAATTTAAGTTCAAAAGCTCTATCTGAAATCTTTTATTTTTGGATTTCTACCGAATTGGCACCCTTTAGAAATTACCATCTTCCATTGAAAAAAATTAACACCTACTAAGATAGCTCAACTGGTCAACTTAGAGAAACGTCAACTAAAGGTTGGAACTCGAATCCTAATAACGTCTTCACGGCTACAATGTCTTCACACCTCACTTCGTAAACATAATATCAATACTTCCAAGTTTCAAAACAGACAATTACAACTCCATTGAAAGAAACAAATGAAAATAAATCAATAAACCTGCAAAGAAAAAACTCACCTTTCTGTCAGCAATCTTGCAGGCACGCCTCCCCATACACAAAGGCGTGGAAGTCCAAATCCTTCTCGCTCCAACAATAAAACCCACCTCAGATTTCTCTGGAACACGCAACTTCTCCCTGATAAAGCCAACTCCTTCAACCAAAACCCAAAAAAGGTCAGACCTTTACGGCAAAAAAAAGTTTTTTTTTTTGGAAAAGTAAGTGAGACGAATGTCGTACTGCGGAGAGCAACGGACGCATTGGAGGAGGAGGAGGTTGTGGTTGTGGTTGTGGTGGATATTCCACGTGTCGCCCTGTGGAGCAGCGCTCCGACCAGCCTCACCGACGAGGTGGTCGAGGGAGAAGCCATTGGTGGAAGAAGACAGGATTTTGTAGTGTTCGGTTCCGTTCGTGTTTGATCTCATCCCATTGATCTATATTCCAAGGATCGATCCGATTACGATTGTCTTTGGATCCGATTCGGTCGGGTAATCGGATCTGTAAGAAGCATGGGTTGTTGGGCTGGCCCAACCGTTCTCCAATTTGTTTACATCCTAACAGGCCCAGCCCAAATGTGTGCGCTGCTCTTTATTAGTGTGTTAGTGATAATTAATTCATATTTGTACCGCACAAACATATGCTCGCGCAGGACTGTTCATCCGAACCGGATCCGGATTTTTTCAAAAATTTCCGGACCGATTGGTCCGATCCGGTTGACTGGGTTGACCCAGTCAATGCTCTGCCCTATGCTGGCGTTTCAAGACAATTTGGAGTGACGATTTAAACCAAACTCATGTAAAATATTCGAATTTCACCTAATTTCTCAATGGAAAGTTTTCACCGCTTTAGTTCAGGTTTACTTATTAAAATTCGAGAAAAGCTTGTAAAGTCTCTCAGATAGAAACAATAAATTTTAGAAATGAAATACTTTCGTAGCTCAAGTTGAACTTCAACAAGTAGTCCATCGCATCAAAATTAACATGCTTTTAATTTGTTATTATTTACTTACGTTTCTTTAACTATTTCTATCCAAATTAAACTACAAAAATATGAAATATGTACGTAAGAGAAATCGGGCATGTTTTCCAAGGATCTCGTTTTGGTGGATGTGATCCTGTGCGAGCTAACTGCTTTGTCTACTTCTTGTCTAGACTAGAATATGTCACGCATTCGTGTGCACGATCACGAAGATTCATTGACGTGTCGACAATCGAATCAACAAAGATAGCCTATAAAAGTGCAGATCGCATGGAAATTTACATTCGAGTCAGGAAATATAGGCTACAAAAGTGCAAATCACATGTAAATTTAGAATAGGGACATTACAGAAAGAAGCATTGTGGTTGCCTTTAATTTGTCAAAGCTTCAGCCAAAAGAACGAACCAAATTCATGGAATATTATTGCATGCATGATTATGCTATGATGGACCAACTTTGACAAAGTTTGATCGATTAATACTCAAATATTTTGCCCACTACACATGCAACTGTGAATATACGGTATAATGGGGGCCCCATGCCTAAATTTATGTTTTGATACTGTCGGAAGATGGAAACCACGGGAGACACTTGTGTTGCCACTTTTGACAAGTGAAGGTAGAGGCTACGCAGAATAGAATATTCTGAGCAAGTGTTGACGTTTTAATTGGTTTGTTGTGGAAAGTTAGGAGCATCGATCCATCATGTGTTTGGTTGATTGGTGGATTAGCTAAGAGTTGGTTACGAGTTTCACTAATCAATCATGTCAACCTTTTGTTGTCTGATATAATTAATGCAATTCAAACAATCAAATATTGGTTGCGGACGAAAATCTTTAGCTCCAAATTAATCTCCAAATAATGTCCAATAACGTGCTTGGGCGGATGTTTGTGTTAGGATCTATGACCCTCTAATCGATAGAAAAATGCGGAATTAAAAATACTAATTGAAGGATTAAGGAAGAGACAATTGCAAACCACAAATTCGTCGACACCGGAGTTTAGAGAGGTTCGGCACCCACACTCGGGTCCTAGTCCTCCTCGCAAGCCTCGCTCGATCCCCCGAGCCTCGCTTACGATTCCACTAACCGATCTCCGTTCCGGGCCGAGACCAACGCCGTTTACAACACCGAGCCTCGCGAACAACCTCGCCTCGCTCGTGTCTCCTCTCACAACCCGAGATGGAGCTTCCTCGAAGCTTTACAACTTGGTGATTCTTGAATAAGGAATTGGAATTACAATCTAACTAACACTCTATACTTGAGCACACTTGGATATGATATGGAATTGTATATGCAAGTGGTGAAGTTTAGGCTTGAGTGTTGTGGATTGAGAGCTTGAAGATGGAGAGGATTTGTCTTTGAGTATTTGATAGATAGGAAGTGTTCAAGATCTCCAAAGCAACCAAATGAGGTCATATTTATAAGCCTTCAAGCTCATCTAGTCGTTTGGGAGTTGGTGGGGAATGGACCAATGAGAAAGCAAGATGTGACTTAAGCTCGGCCAGAAATCGAGACAGATTCGGTCGACCGTTATCCACACGGTAGTCCGAAACATTGGTCTGAACAAAGAACTCGGTTGACCGATTATGTATCGGATCACCGTTCACCAACCTTCAGTAGCTTTTATCTATTTAGCCCTAATTAAATTCGGTTCACCGAAGTCCATTCGGTTCACCGTTCCAAGGTGGACAGTAGAATTGATTGGGCTCTGATCTACTCAAGTTCGGTTGACCGTGTATACTTCGGTATACCGAAGTAGCGCGGGAATTGCGTTGACAAAGCGTGGGAGATTGGTTTACCGATAACGGTCAAGTTAAATAGCCGTTGGTCTCCTAAAGCAATATGATTCGGTTGACCGAATGAAGTTCGGTGTACCGAATATGGATAAGTCAATTTGGCTTTAGGTCAAGATTTAAATACGACCGTTGGAGCAAAGTCCAAAACCGGTCCAGGCTAATTCAGTCTACCGAAGGCGATTCGGTATACCGATGTGGTTATTCCAGGGAACACCTAAAGGATTCTACACGGTTGACCGCAAGGTGTTCGGTGGACCGAACTCTACACGATTTGGTTTACCGAGAAGGGATCGGTTAACCGTGGGGATACGTGACAGAATCCTAATGTGCTCAAGTTTACATTAAACCTTAGGACTCAAATTATACTACATTACATATTGGTCCAAAGCTTGATTACATGTCTTGAGTCTTTATCTTCTTGTCCCCAAGCTCCTTAGCTTGATTCTTCATCAACCTATTAAGAATATCGCAAGTACACGAATATATATATGCAATGCATGTATTCATGTTTGCTTACTTTGATTGTCTAGGTTGATTGATTAAATATAGATTAAGATTAGATTACTTAATCATCAAAACTAAATAAAGATTAAGGTTAAAAAGCCAACAGTTTGTACTCTGTATGTGATATTATGCACGTTATAATTTTCTGCCGGAACTATAAAACACAACTAGACAAGTCATTAAGCAATTTAATTTTGTAGGCTATTGGAGCTTAAGTTTGACTTAGGATAATCACGTTCCAGCTAGCGAAGACCTAATTATACAAATACTTAGATAATAAACAATTTTACCCATAAACAAATGTCGCTTATATCCTCAGGAAGCTTATAGTGCATGTTCTTGTAATATTCGTGATGGATGTTATAGATTTTGCATAAGTGACGAGAAGTTTCTATTAGTTTATTATAACTTGTAAGTACAAGTATACATCATTCAAGTAAGCATAACAAATTATTGATTATAGCCGTGCAACTTACAACTTATATTAATAGTATATATCATTATACAAAAACTTGATTACATGTACATTTTGAAATATATAGTAGACATTAATTACAAAATATAAGTTACATACTGAGACTATATATTAGGAAAGGACTTTTCACCAAACTATATATGTAGATGGAGATCTAGATCTTGTTTAACTTGAAAATTAAAGTAATTTCTTAATCAAGACTTCGGAATCCAGCAACCATGTAAACCATAGGGCAGCCCATATGGCAACTTTGCTCTTGCAATCTCCTCGAACGTCATCCCATCAAGAACAAGTGCATACCCTTCTCCATTCTTGTCACTCACCAAAGATATTACAACTCCTGCAAATTTTCAAAAGCAGTTAGTCTACCAAAAGTTTAATTTCCACAAAGATGATGCATGAAATTAGCTATATATAACCAAGCCCAATGTTTGGAGTTGGTAATTATTATTATGGCAATCCAAAGCAATTAATATTGCATATTCCGTAGCATTTTGATGATATATAGATTTTGAGTTGGAAACCCATACTTCAATGGCTAAAAGAAACTCACCGTCGTCCTCCTTAGTGCCCTCTGGTCGGGCCACGAAGTAGGGCTCAGACGGGATGGAACCCTCCTCATGCCAACTCTTAGCCGTCTTCTCTTCCAAATCAATCTACAAGGTTAAATTCAAAAAATCAGTCACAATAAAAGTGATTATAATTATGCATGAAACCAACTAATTTAAATTGAATGCCCACCTTGGTGAGGGTGTTTGGGAAGTTGCATGGCCTTCTAGCACCACATGCATAGGCATATCTGTATTTCTTGCCAAGGTAGGCTGGATTTATGCTGCACATATCCATTCCTCTCCCATGTTGGTCTGGATCCAGTGCTGACTTCAGTTCTCCTCTTGGGCTTCCATCAAGTGGTATGACAAATCTTCCCACTCTACAACATCAATGTTCAACCATTTCAACATTCAGAGTTCAGATACAATGCAAGCTGAGTTGTATTCAGATAAAAAATACTTTTTGATAATAATAATAATATATAACATGAAAAATTATGGTGTATGCAGCTGACGACATTTGCGTATAATTTTCATTCCGAGTATCGTATATTTGTATCGGAGTATAAGGATACGACATATATATTGTGTATGCAAGTGTATGTGTGGAAAAATTATTCAACCTACCTAGCATGTGGTAGATCGTTAACGCCGAAGTTGGATCGAAGATTCCCCATTCGGAGCTTGTCAAGTATAGCAGTGTCGGCATCATGCTCGCAACAATCTGCAACGATGCCAACGACTTCACCATTCTCATCATCTCGCTCCTCGTAAGCGTTAATGAAGTGAAACGTCACGAAGTCTGGAACCTCCACACTCGCCACCTTCACCCCGCAAAAAATATATACCAATTACAACAAATACAGAAGAACTAATATATAAACACCAATTAATACGTACAAAACTACAAATGTATAACTCAAAAGTAAATTTTCATAATTAATGTCATCATGTTCAGCCCATATAATTTTACTTTTTCATCCGAATTATGAAAGGGACAAACTCAATCTTCTATGCTCGGATTATATATATATATATATATATATATATATATATATATATAATAGAGTATTATGGAATAAGGAAGTGTATTGCCAACATTTTGAATTACTTATGAAGTAAAACCAACATTATTACACAATTATAAATACCCATAGTATACGGTAAACTTACGATTTTGCCACTGGACTTGCACATGACATGCACGTAGGCGCCGGACTCCGGGTGCCAATCGAACTTATAGAGCGGAGTAGGCTCAGCATGGAGCAAATTCCGGGCGCAGTACCGGAGCGGCATCTCCGGCACGACGACATAATTCTCGGTCACCGGGAACGAGTGGACCCATCCGGGCGCGGGTCCACCCCTACAATCCACCCTCCCCACCACTTTCCTCTTGTTGCTCCCCTTCTCCATCCTCACCACCAAGTACCCCGGCCGGACCAAGTCCGGCAGCAACGTCAGAAACTCCGTCTCGGTCACCACCGGGTGGGCCGAGTGGAGCATCCCACCCAGCCCATCGGCGAACCGGAACTGGCCCACGGTTTCGAGAGTCTCAGGGTTGATTTCGATTGACCCCCTCACCGTCTCTGTGAGGCAGACCACCCGGCCGTCACCGAGCCGGATTACACCCGTGTTGGCGTTGTCCGTGAGGGAATCGCCGGAGAAGAGGCTGGCAAGTTCGCCAACGTAGGAGAGGAAATTGGAGGTGGGAGGGACCTCCGAGAATTCGCGGTAGCACACGCGTTTGTTTCTCATGGCTGACTTGTAGGCTTCTGACTCGATTTGGCGATGGGCCGCCGTGAGGTGGCCATCGTTGAAGTGGAGGGCGACTAGGGTCGCGTAGCCGTCGAAGAGGTGGCGAAAGTTGTAGTCCCCGATGTTCCACATCCCTGGGCCGTTCCTTAAGTATGTTCCTTTCTGCGACAAAATGAGAGAATATGAATTAATGTAATTCGCAAGGATGTATTTTGAAAATTTCTAACGTGTGACTATACTATTATAATTAACTTGATATTTATTGTCTACGCTTCTTTAAATTATAAGTAGTTATTGTTGAAAATATATGGTGTGTGGAAATTTATCATAGTGTGTATTTTTTAATATATTATATATATGGGGCTATATGAGCTCCTACAGTCTCGTTGACATATATATGTATATATATGTGTGTGATTCGTAGGACTATTTTTCTAACACTTACCAGCCATTGAGGGATGTTTCCCTCGATTTGTAGCTCTCCTTCCCACCTTTCTTGCCTAATGCTAGACCACGCCGCCAATTTATTGTCGTAACCATTGTGTCCCTCAGTCTCCGTTGGTGGCTCCACATCGATCTTAGGTGTTGGAATGATCAGTGGAAGTAATTCAGTGGCGACGTCGACGACGATGGTGGAGTTGGCCCTACGGCCACGAGAGAAAGGAGGCAACCGGCCAAGGAGCCGTGGTGGGATGGTGGTAGTGGTATGTAGAATACCACGACCACCAGGAGGGAATTGACTTCTACATATTGTTGGGAAAGTTAAAGAAGTCATTTGGGAGATGTGTGTATGTTGGATTGTTGGTTTCTCTACTTGTAGGAGTTTTGTTTGGAGATGTATTTGGATGGAAGAAGAGTGGGAGGTTGAGGTACTTATATACCCTTCATGATGGAATCTTGCATGTTCCCTTCGCAAAAAACAATGTTCTTGCTTTAGTTGGATTCCCATGATCATTTGTTTATTGTTTTCCTAGTAGTGGTAATTTAGTTTCTTGTTCATTTTGGTATGGAGATTAAATGATGTTGACATGTATAGTGATATTAATTCTTCCAGGCACCTAGCTTCTAGTTCTAGCTATATATATTGACCATAACATTCTTGTCAATACATTTTATTCGCTTTTTAAAATTGATTTATTTTTATTTAAGTTATACAATAAGCGAATTTTACCCAACATGACTTCAAAATTAATATTTAGAAGAGAGTTCAAATTTGCATAATTTGGAAGTATAAGAAGTGAAAGCTAACGTATTTTGTCTCCTATGAACAAACTTCAAGATCATATATACTTATAGCCATCCATGGGTTGCTAGTTTTGAATGTTTTGTGTTGTTGGATTTCTAGAAGAACTTGCACTTCCTACCGCATATATACATAATTTACTTGTGTAGAAGTACCTTAAAACAAATTTTTGACTGTGCTATGTTTTTTATTATTAAGAGTTCCAAATAGGTCGACACAACTAACAAGTGTGTTCATGGGATCATATTTTTTAGTCAACCAAATCTCATCATTACAACAACTACGTAGTGTATATGTTTGTGGAGGGAATCTAACATGGATTCTTTACCGCCCAAAGTGGGGTGACATGTTGGATCCTCCATCCATGTGAAATGATTGTGTTCTCCTCCAAATCATTCTCTACTGCATATTGTGGAAGCCATAGAATCTAGCTTGGCTGGTGCATGCTTCAACTCTATTGTATACAAGTGGTTTGTGATCTCAGTGGGCATGAGATGCCACTAAGTCATAGCAAACTCTTGTCTTCTTTCTCGCTCTAATTAGAAACATGGTAGAACTAGAACCATGCGATTCACCCGTACATTCTGTTCATGTGTGGAACATGCATTTCCACATCAATCACAAGCTACAACAACAAAGTGTTTCAGCTATCACCGACTTAATAGATGGAGTATCTGCTTTGTGACTTGTGTAATCTTTTGCATATTAATAACCTGATAGAGTATAGTGTTTAATGTTATCATAGTTTGAAGTTCAATATGCTTCCATTTGTTTTGCCATTGTATTATTTGTACCTACTAATTCCATTTTTATGGTTCTTCCAGCACTCAAAATGACGATATATAGCATAATTCTATGATCGTTATTAATATAAACACCTTTTCTTCTTAGACCCACCAAAAAAGCGCAAGCTAAGAAGGGAATAATTATGTATGTCATTGAAAGAAATAACATGGTTAAGTCTTTGGATGTACTTAAAAAGTTTATAAAAAAACCTAATTAAATTCTAAGCTCATTGAACAAGTTACAATTGACACGAATCATTTCAATGCAGCAAGTTGGGATTACTCAATTGGTTGTCGTGAAGTCACTTCAACCAGAACTTAGAGATTCAAATCATTTCAATGAGACAAAAATATGACTACAAAACAATGACATAAAAATATAATGGATGACAGTATGGCACAAATATCAACTTTACAAGGGCATTTGTACAAACCTTTTCTCTTTTCTTAACTAGTCAAAGTGCAGTGATAACATGGTGGGTCCAAACTTCACACTCCCACTGATTTCCATGCCTCACAGAAGAAAACAAACATATAAATTGAAGTTGAAGTTAAACCTGATGTTGATGTGGAACTGTAGTACTGGTTGCATAAGTCATATTGTTCCCCACAAACCCGCAAATTGTGGAACAATGGTTGAGCATACATGTTGCTTTCCTCAAGTGGCTCTCTTCTGGTAACTCCATACTAGACAAGGAGGATCCATTAGGGAGAAAGGGGTTTTGGTGGAATCCAGAGGACAGTGGTTAAGGAAGTGGAAACATATTTGATTGGGTGGTAACCTGTCTAGATTCTTGTTAGAGTTTCAAATTTCAACTTGAGTGGATATTCTTCAAGGTGGTTTACTTCTCCACTTACTATTCAAAACGAAATTTACTAGATCAGATTGGGTCTAAATTAACATTGGTCTATTGAATATTCAGGACCCATGCAATGTTTGATACGTTGGTGTGGATGTTAGAACCCAAACTCTCGTTAGGGTTAATCTTGGATTAAGGAGGATTAGAGTTGACTTTGCATGGGGAGGCGTGGTGTGCATGGGGAAGGGGAAGGAGACGAGCACTGTGCGCGTGAGGAGAGGGTGATGGGCTGTGCGTAGGGCACTGTAGCAAGGAGAGGGTTTATATTGCGTTTTCTCTCTCTTCCTCTCTCATTTCTCATTTCACTTCTACCCTCATTCGTTCCTCTCCTTCTTGCGACCAGAGGGTGCTCGGGAGCTTCCAGCGGCGTGAGGCGTGCGGAGGACGTGCGCGAGGAGGTCACCGGAGGCGACGTGCGCGAGCGAGGCTCCGGCGAGTTCGTCGTTTCTTCGAGGTATGCCGACTTCTAGCTTGTTTGTGTTGTTTCCCCACGTTGGTGGGTTGTTGTTGGTCGGTCGGAGATCTCCCCGGCGACGAGATTTGCGTAAATCCTCGGCTGGCGCGAGGTTGAAGTCGACCAACGGTCGACCGGGTCCCTATGGGCGGTCAACCGGATCTAGTGTATTTTGCCGATTTTAATCATCACTGGTCGAACGATGCCTTGGGGCGGTCGACTGGTCGTGCATTTTGCTGGTGGATCGGATTGCCTGTCTGTTTTCGGTCGAACGTTCCTTGTGGTCGTTCGATCGAAACTTAAGTGTACCTGTTATTTTATGCATATCGTTCGACCGTTCGTGTTTATTGTTCGACCGTTATATGACGTAGACTATTAGGATGACCCTGGTAGTTTTCGGTCGACCGGGACCCCTGAGTCGGTCGACCGATTAGTCTTTGGTGATTTTGACCAACTCCGGATTTTGACCTCGTATTCGGTCGACCGGTTTTAGACTTCTGTTTGACCGTTTGGACTTAAGTGATGCGCAGAATAGTTCGACCGTTGTAGACTTTCGGTCGACCGAACCTATTGGGGACGGTCGACCGGTTAGACTTTTTCAGTCGACCGGTTGTGTGCGAAACTGGATTCCTGGTCTTGTGATCGTGTCAACTCTGTCCACGGAAACCCGAGGTCCCGTTTTTTAGGGTCGTTGTTGTTGGACCGAGGTCCCGTTTACCCTGTTGAGGGATTTGATGCATTGCAGATGTGACATGACATGCTATTAGTATGATAGGTTCTTTAACCGTACTATTGCATGCATTTAGGTGTGCTTGGCATACGAGGTTTCCTAATGGGAAACTCAGACATCGTTGTTTGATTCATGTTTCAGGACCGCAGTGGGTTCTGCCGGGTGGTGACAGCGGGCGCACACATTTTGGGGTCAGGATCCTCATCGGACTCTTCGAGGTCGTCGTGATTACTTTATCTGTCATTCTTTGTATTGTTGTAATCACGTCTTTTGACAAACTCTGTTGTATTATTGGTGCACCGACTATTGATTTATTCGAGTAACATTCCCGTTGATGATTTGATCTGAGTGATGTCTTGATTGTTTAAATTTTTAAATTTTCCGCTGTTTTGGGATGTTACAACTTGGTATCAGAGTGGTCGGTCCCTATGTGTGGCTCCCAAAGAAATCACCCCAGTGTAGTTGTGTAGGTTGTACTTTACATTTAGTATGCATTCATGACTGATTTTGACTGTTTCTTGTGCCAGATGCCTCTGAGACGTGTGAGGAACGTCGCGAGTGAGCGCGTTGCCAGTGATGCCACTGAGGGCGCTACCTGGGATAGGTTGAGCGAGTTCCTTGAGCGTCAGGCAGCGAGGGGAGAGCAGACAGGGACATGTGCGGAGCATGATCGCTTCATGAGGCAGCACCCGCCTAGTTTTGATGGCAAAAGTGATCCTGAGGCTGCAGACAACTGAGTCTTTAAGATCCAGTGAATTTTCTAGGCGGTCGGTTGTGTACCGGAGCGGATGGTGAGCCTGGCCACATATGTGCTGGATGGAGAGGCAGCAAACTGGTGGAGGACCACATCTGCGGTGGTGTTTGCTGGTCGAGTTGATGTGAGCTGGGAGGAATTCCTTGAGGAGTTCAACTAGCAGTTCTTCCCGCAGCATGTCAGAGACAGGAAGGAGGAGTTTTTGGCCCTCGAGCAGAAGGAGATGTCCTTGGCTAGTTACATCAGCAGGTTTAACGCCCTTGAGCGTTATTGTTCTGAGACCTACGTGACGCCGGAGCAGCGTGCACGGAAGTTCATCAAGGGGCTGAGGAAGCATCTTAGGTCGCGTGTGATTACCAGCATGCCGCAGACCCTGGAGGATGCGGTGAAGTATGCGACGCTCATCGATTAGGACTACCAGGAGAATTACCAGGAGGCGCGGAATCCGCCAGTGAGCACGGGAGGACGTGCAGTCGGACGTTCCACTGGGAACCCGGGCAAGAGGCCCCGGTTCGATGGAGGAGGATCACGCCAGACTGGAGCGTGTGGTACTTGCGGGCGATCTCATCCGGGTCAGGAGTGCCCCCGACGTACAGGTGCATGCTTAGGATGCGGTCAGATGGGCCATTATATCCGAGATTGCCCTAGCAGGCAGGGCGAGTGATGAGAATTAAATTTATACCGCAAGTGCACGACGTCTATGAAGACGTGGCAAGTACGGGTCGAACACAAGGAGGGAGAGATTTGTTATTATTGTGATTTCAATTGGGGGAAAGAAGGAGAAAAAGAAATAATTGGGTTTTGAGATTTTTGGATATTAATTATCAAAAGCAAGAAACAAGAACAATTAAAACTAAAACAAGAACAAAGATGTGAATTCCGTCGGGTGGAAGTTTAGATTTAAGGTTTAGATTAGAGAATTCAGAAACTTATAATAAATCATATTAGTTATGAAGCATTACATGATAAATGATTTAACATAAACTCAAGTAATCAAAATATACTAACACGAAATTAAAATAATAACATTCATTCATCTTCTCTTCACCCTAATCCGTCACCTCCACCCTTTGAAAGGAGTTAGAAACTCATAGAGGGAGGAAGAAGGGGTCCTTGAGACATTACAAAAGAAAACTAAAAGTAAGAAATAAAAGACAGAATTTTATTAATGAAAAGAAGAATACAAAACTAAGATTAAGAATAAAAACTACCACCAAAGACTAAGGACCCTTCTAACATCGTTCTCGGGTCTATTTATAGTTGCTACAAGGGATCTAGGTATAATATTGGAAAGTACACGTGTCCAGACACAACTGGACGAAATTGGAGCACACGGATCGACTAGGGGGCGGCGGAATTGCCGCATGGTGTGTGTGATCTGCGGCGGAATCACCGCACATCATGCTCTGATTTGATCGAGATTTTGGTTGAATGTTTATGGTATGATTTGATCCTCCTTTACGCGTCTGGATTGATTCTTTCCATTCTTTTGAGCTCTGGATTAATTCCTTCACATATTTGGAGATATACATTGATTTTTCTATATATTTTCTCCAAGAGAATAAAAGCTACTCGTGATTTGCAATTAGGTCCTTGACTTTTTGCAGTTAAGTCCCCGGCTACTTTTGTGCTTAAGTCCTTGTTCTTTTTGCAATTAGGACTTGAATGCTTTTATGCTTGGGATGCATTTCCATTCGTAACCCGATAATCTTGAACTTGGTCTTTATGATAGAAATGAGTCTTTTGCATGCGTTTATGCTCGGGATGTGGGTAAATTGCATTCAGGTCCCTGTAATCTGTAAATAAGACTAAACACATACCTTAGTAGCACTTATTGATGTAAAAGTGATCTAAATGAAAGACATATGATGCAATGTATGTAATGCATCAAATACCCCCACACCTAGATTTTGCTAGTCCCTAGCAAAACAGAAGATACGAAAAATAAAAACAGGGAAATCCTTACTCACTTTCGTAGGAATCACGGTTGCACTTAGCATGTGCAACAAGCCTTTAAACCTCCAAGTTTCCTAGGAGGAGGAGTGTTGTCTCCTGAGGGTTTTCAGCGGATATACCCAGAAAATCCTAAATCAACGTTTCATTAATAGTTCTCAATATCCCTACCTCAACCTTATACATCTCACTAAGAATTTTTGCATGCTCATTATATAAATCTAACTCATTAAAAATATGACTTGGTCTTTGTTCCTCCAACATTCACACCACTAACCCTTCTACACATGTTTATCACTTGAATTATTTTGCACGCCTCCTCTGGTGGTGAAGTATCATTCGGATCAACCATGGCATGGATCATTCTTTTAGCTTTGGACCTTGAGTATTATTATTATTATTTTTTCTTTTCTTTTCTTCCGTGATTCAACACATTTGCTTTTTGACACTTTTACCCTTTTGCATTCGTGTAGCGAGTTTGGTCGATAATCCCGAGCTGGTAGACTCAAGTTACCGGGTTTCAAGATACCCCTACGGACCAGTGACTCAAAGGCTTGGGCTTTTGTAATCATTTTGCAAAATGTGTTTTCTTCACTTTATTCCTTTATTTTTATTTTTATTTTCCTCAAGGCTTAATTGCTATTAGAAGTCCACACTTCCCGGTATATTTTCCTCAACCTCTTCTTTTTATCAACCACTTCAAAGATTTGATTCATCCAATTTAAATGCATACATGTCTTAAAGGGCAATGGGTTATTTCTTTGGAACTAAGATTTATGTCACAATTTCTACAAGCAGAACTATATAATAAGGAACAAAAACTCAATGCAATTTGTACACGGGTTTTAGCAGTTCAATCTTAAGCTATGTCATGAAACATTGATGATTTTTTTTTATTTTTTATTTAGAAATAAAAGACAGATCTATAGATAAATATATACATAAACACCCCCCCCACCTAAATCATGCATTGTCCTCAATGTATGCAAATATAAGCAAATGCACTTATTACCTTGATGAACTGCGGTGGACGGATGGAATTTGCTCAAAGTCAACCATAGTCAGAACTGGATTGAATGACACCATATTGGTGCATGTATCCAGTTGAATTGTTCCCCATGTTGCAATGAGCGTCCTGAGTTACAGGTTCCACACCCCTCACATAAATTGGTTCTCTTATTTGCTCGAGTGACGGTGGGTGTGTAGATGAATTCCTCCCCTTTTTCTTACTTCCTTTTTGATTTTGTGATGATTCAGAAATATTATAGATACGCGATTTCATCACAACATCACTTTGATTGCATGTTATTTCTGACTCACTATCAATATGAAAGATATTAAATTCAGCTTTTAAGTTCCCAAAAGATAATTGCATGAGCTCATTTCGACAATTTATCAATGCTTCTGAAGTGGCTAAAAAGGGTCTGCCTAGAATTACATGGATTTGTCGATTAGGATTTACAACAGGTGCGGTATCTAGTACGACAAAATCCACTGGGTAAATGAAGTCACCAACCTTGATCAAAACATCCTCTATTATACCTCTTGGTTTCTTAATAGAGCAATCAACAAATTGAAGGGTTGTCTTAGAGGGTTTTAGTGGACTAAGGTTCATTTGCTCATAAACAGAGTATGGGAGTAGGTTAACACTAGCACCAAGGTCTAGAAGGGCTCTGTTGATAAAAGTATCTCCTATTGAACATGAAATTGTGGGACATCCAGGATCCTTATATTTTATAGGAGATGTGTTGGACAAAATAGAACTTATGTTTGCAGTTAAGAATGTCTTCTTTGGTACGTTTGTTTTTCTCTTTTTAGTGCACAAATCTTTTAAGAATTTAGCATAAGCAGGTATTTGTTGAATCATGTCTAAGAGTGGAATGTTCACCTTAACTTGCTTAAATACTTCCAAGATTTTCTTCATTTGTGCACTTGAGTTCTTTTTGAGTCTATTGGGAAATGGGGCTTTAGGAACATAAACTCGCTCAGGTTCAGGTTGAGCTATGGGTTCCGGTTGAGTAGGTGGGTTGGGCGTTTCAGATTGGACGTCGGGTTCACTGGTTAGGTCATATGTGGTTGCTTGGTGGCTAAGTTGATTAGACGTTCTAGGATTTACCACATTGTTATCAACTTGTCTTCCGGACCGTAATGATACTACAACGTTTATTTGTTGGAACGGTTCTTCCTCATTAACCATTTGAACCGGTCTAGGGTTGTTATTTCCTGAAGGTGGTTGATAGGGCTGATATGAATTATTAGATCTAGGGTTCACCTCAGGTTGACTTGGAAACTGACCCTTTTCTCTTGCACCTACAATTTGTGCGAGTTGGCTGACTTGTGTCTCTAGCCTTTGGAAGGACTGGTTGGTTGTTTGTATAAAGGTTTTCATCAAATTTTCTAAGCTTGTCAACCTAACCTCATGATCTCCATTGTTACTGAACCCAGATGATGTATGATGAGAATTAAATTTATACCGCAAGTGCACGGTGTCAATGGAGACGTGGCAAATACGAGTCGAACACAAGGAGGGAGAGATTCTGTTTTTAGTGTGATTTTCGATTAAGGAGAAGAAGGGGAGAAGAAATAATTGGGTTTTGAGATTTTTGGATTTTAATTATCTAAAGCAAGAAACAAGAACAATTAAAACTAAAACAAGAACAAAGATGTAAATTCCGTCGGGTGGAGGTTTAGATTTAAGGTTTAGATTAGAGAATTCAGAAACTTATAATAAATCATATTAGTTATAAATCATTACATGATAAATGATTTAACATAAACTCAAGTAATCAAAATATACTAACACGAAATTAAAATAATAACATTCATTCATCTTCTCTTCACCCTAATCCGTCACCTCCACCCTTTGGAAGAAGTTAGAAACTCATAGAGGGAGGAAGAAGGAGTCCTTGAGACATTACAAAAGAAAACTAAAAGTAAGAAATAAAAGACAGAATTTTATTAATGAAAAGAAGAGTACAAAACTGAAAATAAAAACAACTAAAAACTAGGTCTAAGGCCAAGGACCCTTCTAACATCGTTCTCGGGGATATTTATAGTTGTTACAAGAGACCTAAGTATAGAATTGGAGAGTACAGGTGTCCAGACACGACTGAACAAAATTGGAGCACACGGATCGCCAAGGAGGCGGCGTTTCCGCCGCACAATGTATGTGATATGCGGCGATTTTGCCGCACAATCTTCTCTGATTTAATCCGGATTTTTGTTGGTAGTTTATGGTATGATTTGATCCTCCTTTGCGCGTCTGGATGATTTCTTTCCATTCTTTTGAGCTCCGGATTAATTCATTTATATGTTTGGAGATTTACATTGATTTTTCTTTAGATTTTCTCCAAGATAATATTTTGGTGCTTTAATTGCAATTAGGTCCTTGACTTTTTGCAGTTAAGTCCCCGGCTACTTTTGTGCTTAAGTCCTTGTTATTTTTGCAATTAGGACTTGAATGTTTTTATGCTTGGATACATTTTCATTCGTAACCCGATAATCTTGAGCTTGGTCTTTATGATAGAAATGAGTCTTTTGCACGCGTTTATGCTCGGGATGTGGGTAAATTGCATTCAGGTCCCTACAACATAAAAACAAAATTTCTTAGTGAGAATAATAAATTATTTACAACTGAATATTAAACAAACCATAAAACTAATTAAAACAAAAAATTGGTAACGTTGTCAAAAATTCGTAGGGTGTACACACATTACAAACATTTTGGAGGTCGATACAACAAAAAATTAAAAACATAATTAATTTTTTTTAACATATTTATAAAATTAGGAAACGTATTTTGAGATATATATATATATATAACATAGTTAAAATGATTTCTAAAAAAACAAAACATAAAATCAAAAACAATAAAAGAAAATAAAAAAAATCACGGATTTTAGTTGTAGTGTTTGATGTTTAGATTTTTTTAAAATTCTTTTAACTATGTTTTTTATTATATTTGCTTTCAAAATATGTTTTGTAATTTTTAATATTTTTAAAGTAAATTTAATTGTGTTTTAAATTTTTTGTTGTATCGACCTCCAAACATGTTTGTAATGTGTGTACACCCTACGAATTTTCGACAACGTTTCCAATTTTTTGTTTTAATAAATTTTAGTGTTTGTTTAATATTTAGTTGTAAATAATTTATTATTCTGACAAAGAATTTTTGTTTTTTATTGTATAAAATACCCTAACAATTCAATATGTCGGGTTATCGACGTGATTTGGAGGTCGATTCTTGAAAAAATTAAAACAAATTTAAATCTTTTAAAAAAATAATATTAATTAGAAAACATATTTTGAAAAAAAGATTTTAAAAAAGATTACAAATAATTAAAATAAAAAAGAAAACAGAAAACAGAAAACAAAATAACACTAAAACAGAAAAACAAAATATTTAAAAAAAAAATTCCACGGATCGCGGTTCCCACCCGCGATACGTGAAATTTTCTTTAAAAAAAAAATTTTTTGAAAAATTTCCACGGATCGCGGTTCCAACTCGCGATCCGTCAAATAAAATTCGGGGGACGGATCGCGGGTCACACCCGCGATCGGAGTATTCTTCGAATTTTTTTTCCTAAAATTCGAAATTTCAAATTTTTTTATTAAATAAAAAAATTACGGCTCATGATCCGGAGTTAGCAGCGGTTGTTCACGCGTTGAAGACCTGACGACATTATCTTTATGGAGAGCAGTTCGAGGTCTTCACCGATCATCAGAGCTTGATGTATTTGTTCTCTCAGAGGGAGCTGAATATGAGGCAGTGCAGATGGCTTGAGTTCATTAAGGACTACGACTTCGCCATTTCCTATCATCCGGGGAAGGCGAATTCGGTCGCAGATGCACTGAGCAGGAAGGTGGAGGTTTCAGTTGCGAGTCTGTGCATCCAGGAGTGGAGGCTACTCGAGGCATTGTCAGAGTGGAGACCGTTCACAGAGGGTTCAGAGGGAGCAGTGATTGTTGGGCTTCGGGTGGAGCCGCCGACTGTCTAACGGTTGGTTCAGGCTCAGCAGGGGGATGATGAGTTAGCTGGTCTGCTACAGTTGGCTTCCAGAGATGGATCAGAGTTCAGTGTGGGGGTTGATGGTGGTCTGAGGTTCAGGAGTCGGATCTGGGTGCCGAAGTTCGATGGGCTGAGAGATGACATTATGGAGGAGGCACACAGAGCTAGATACACCATTCACCCGGGGAGCATGAAGATGTATAAGGACCTGCAGCGGAACTTCTGGTGGAAGGACATGAAGAGGGACATTGCAGAGTTTGTGGAGCGATGCTTAGTCTGTCAGCAGGTGAAGATTGAGCATCAGAGGCCAGCGAGACTGATGCAGTGTATTGAGCTTCCTGAGTGAAAGTGGGAGCACGTGACGATGGACTTTGTCACGGGGCTGCCGAAGACGAGGAGATTCCACGACGCGATTTGGGTGATAGTCGATCAACTGACCAAGTCGGCGCGCTTCTTAGCGATCAGGACCATGTTGCCTTTGGAGGGTCTAGCTAAGTTGTACGTGGAGGAGATAATCAGATTGCACGGAGTACCAATAAGCATCATCTCTGATCGAGATCTCAGGTTCACTTCCAGATTTTGGGGGAGTATGCAGCAGGCTTTGGGGACGCGTCTGAGGTTCAGTACAGCGTTTCATCCGCAGACAGATGGTCAGTCAGAGAGGACGATTCAGACCTTAGAGGATATGCTGAGAGCATGCACACTGGATTGGTCGGGACACTGGGATGAGCACCTGCCGCTGATAGAGTTCGCCTACAACAACAGCTACCATTCGAGTATTGGGATGACACCGTACGAGGCCTTGTACGGGAGACCTTACAGATCACCGGTATGTTGGAGTGATGTGGGCGAGAGACAGTTAGTGGGCCAGAGCTCGTGCAGATGTATGCAGAGAAGGTGGATGTGATCAGGAGGAGATTGGCCACAGCACAGAGCAGGCTAAAGAGTTATGCCGACAGACGCAGACGGGCGTTGAGCTTCGAGGTTGGTGACCACGTGTTTCTGAAGATTTCCCCTGCCCGAGGAGTGATGAGGTTTGGTAAAAAGGGGAAGCTCAGTCCGAGGTATGTGGGGCCGTTTGAGATCCTAGACCGAGTCGGAGAGGTTGCTTACAGGATTGCATTGCCACCGCAGTTTTCAGGTCTTCACAACGTCTTCCATGTATCGATGCTGAGGAAGTACGTTGCAGATCTGACCCATGTGATTGAGATTTTAGTACCAGAGATACAGCAGGACTTGTCACTCGAGGAGAGACCAGTCGAGATCGTTGATCGTATGGATCACCAGCTCAGGAGGCGGACCATTCCGATGGTGAAGGTCCGGTGGCAGCATCACAGTGAGCGCGAGGCCACCTGGGAGATCGAGGAGGAAGTCAGAAGGCAGTATCCAGAGCTTTTCGGTGAGTTGTTTGTTTTGATTTCGGGACGAAATCCTTTTAAGGTGGATGGATTGTTAGAACCCAAACCCTCGTTAGGGTTAATCTTGGATTAAGGAGGATTAGAGTTGGCTTTGCATGGGGAGGCGTGGTGTGCATGGGGAAGAGGAAGGAAGCGAGCACTGTGCGCGTGAGGAGAGGGTGATGGGCTGTGCGTAGGGCACTGTAGCAAGGAGAGGGTTTATATTGCGTTTTCTCTCTCTTCCTCTCTCATTTATCATTTCACTTCTACCCTCATTCGTTCCTCTCCTTCTTGCGACCAGAGGGTGCTCGGGAGCTTCCAGCGGCGTGAGGCGTGCGGAGGACGTGCGCAAGGAGGACACCGGAGGCGACGTGCGCGAGCGAGGCTCCGGCGAGTTCGTCGTTTCTTCGAGATATGCCGACTTCTAGCTTGTTTTTGTTGTTTCCCCACGTTGGTGGGTTGTTGTTGGTCGGTCGGGGGAGGTCGGAGATCTCCCTGGCGATGAGATTTGCGTAAATCCTCGGCTGGCGCGAGGTTGAAGTCGACCAACGGTCGACCGGGTCCCTATGGGCGGTCAACCGGATCTAGTGTATTTTGCTAATTTTAACCATCACCGGTCGAACGATGCCT
Source organism: Triglochin maritima (assembly GCA_963682175.1). Taxonomy (NCBI): domain Eukaryota; kingdom Viridiplantae; phylum Streptophyta; class Magnoliopsida; order Alismatales; family Juncaginaceae; genus Triglochin; species Triglochin maritima. The sequence continues at coordinate 3,624,089 of OY821775.1, forward strand.
TGGGGTGGTCGACCAGTCGTGGATTTTGCTGGTGGATCGGATTGCCTGTCTGTTTTCGGTCGACCGTTCCTTGTGGTCGTTCGACCGGAACTTAAGTGTACCTGTTATTTTATGCATATCGTTCGACCGTTCGTGTTTATTGTTCGACCGTTATATGACGTAGACTATTAGGATGACCCTGGTAGTTTTTGGTCGACCGGGACCCCTGAGTCGGTCGACCAATTAGTCTTTGGTGATTTTGACCAACTCTGAATTTTGACCTCGTATTCGGTCGACCGGTTTTAGACTTCTGTTCAACCGTTTGGACTTAAGTGATGCGCAGAATAGTTCGACCGTTGTAGACTTTCGGTCGACCGAACCTATTAGGGACGGTCGACCGGTTAGACTTTTTCGGTCGACCGGTTGTGTGCGAAACTGGATTCCTGGTCTTGTGATCGTGTCAACTCTGTCCTCGGAAACTCGTGTCCTCGCTTAGAGCGTGAGCCGGGAGGTGACGGCGGGTACGTGCTCGTACCGCCCAGGGACCGCCGTGTGGAAGAGTGTGGACACTTGGGTCGCGCCACCTCCGGATTGGACGTGGTGTGACGAGTTGTTGCCTTACTCTCTGATGAGTAGCATACCTGAGGGATCGCGGATCCCAATGCGTGTGACGCATGGCTCGTGGAGCATGATGACCCTGCAGACTACGGTCTGGACCCGTCCGATGTTGTGTCGGACGTGTGCTGTACCGCCGAGGATGTGCCGGCGATGCCGCCGAGGTTTTTGTCGGCGATGATGGTGCCGACGATGTTCCGGCCATGGTTGTGTCGTCCGATGTTGTGCCGGACGTATGTTGTACCGTCGATATTGTGCCGGCGATGCCGTTGAGGTTGTGCCAGCGAGGATCCCCGATTGGGCACCTATCCTGGGATGTTGACCGACCGGGCTACGGCTCCGTCGAAGGTGGTGTTGACCACGTGGTTCCTTGCACGGAAGTACGGACGCTCCTCACCGATCCCTTAGGCTCGAGTAGTCGCGTGTGGGGGGACGCGTCACGTACTGTCCGTAAGACTGTATGTGCCTACGGTAGGTTTCCGAGGGAGACCCGTTGTTGTTGTTGTTGGACTAATGTCCTTGTGCACCCTGTTGAGGGTCGTTGTTGTTGGACCGAGGTGTCGTTTACCCTGTTGAGGGATTTGATGCATTGCAGATGTGACATGACATGCTATTAGTATGATAGGTTCTTTTACCGTACTATTGCATGCATTTAGGTGTGCTTGGTGATGCATTGCATACATTGCATCATATGTCTTTAATTTAGATTACTTTTATATCAATAAATGCTACTAAGATATGTGTTTAGTCTTATTTACAGAATACAGGGACCTGAATGCAAATTACCCACATCCCGAGCATAAACGCATACAAAAGACTCGTTTCTATCATAAAGACCAAGTTCAAGTTTATTGGGTTTCAAATGGAAATGTATCCAAGCATAAAAGCATTCAAGACCTAATTACGAAAAGAACAAGGACTTAAGCACAAAAGTAGCCAGAGACTTAATTGCAAAAAGTCAAGGACCTAATTGCAAATCACGAGTAGCTTTTATTGTTATAGAGAAAATATAAAGAAAAATCAATGTGGATCTCCAAACATATGAAGAAATTAATTCGGATCTCCAAAGATATGCAACAATCAATCCAGACGCGCAAATGACATTGAAATCATACCATAAACACACAGGAAAAATCCGGGTCGATTTTGAGCCAAAAAGGTGGTGATTCCGCCGCACCTCAAGAGCAAATTGCGGCGACGCGTGTACTTTCTTATTGCATGCTTAGGTCCCTTGTATCGGCTATAAATAGCCCCGAGAACGATGTTGTGAGGAGTTCTTCCTTTTGTTCCATAATTTAGCAATAAAATTCTGTTTCTTTTATTTTGTGTTTTTAGTTTTCTTTTGTAATGCCTCTAGGACCCCTTCTTCCTCCCTCTATGAGTTTCTAACTCTTTCCAAAGGGTGGGGGTGATCGATTTAGGGTGATGAGAAGAGAATAAAGTTATTATTTTAATTTTGTAATAGTATGTTTTGATTACTTGAGTTTATGTTAAATCATTTATCATGTAATGCTTTATAACTAATGTGATTTATTATAAGTTTCAGAATTGTCTAATCTAAACCTTAAATCTAAACCTCCACCCAACGGAATTCACAATCTTTGTTCTTGTTTTAGTTTTAATCGTTCATGTTTCTTGCTTTAAATAACTAAAACCCAAAAATCTCAAAACCAAACTTAATTCTTCTCTCCTTCTTTCCCCCAATCGAAATAACAAAAATAACGAAATCTCTCCCTCATTGTGTTCGACCCGTACTTGCCACCGCTTCAACGCGGCCGTGCACTTGCGGTATAAATATTTAATTCTCATCACTTGGCATACGGGGTTTCCTAATGGGAAACTCAAGCATCGTTGTTTGATTCATGTTTCAGGACCGCAATGGGTTCTGCCGGGTGGTGACAGCGGGCGCACACATTTTGGGGCCAGGATCCTCATCGGACTCTTCGAGGTCGTCGTGATTACTTTATCTGTCATTCCTTGTATTGTTGTAATCACGTCTTTTGACAAACTCTGTTGTATTATTGGTGCACCGACTGTTGATTTATTCGAGTAACATTCCCGTTGATGATTTGATCTGAGTGATGTCTTGATTGTTTAAATTTTTAAATTTTCCGCTGTTTCGGATGTTACAGTGGAAATCTAATTTTGATTTATCATCACGACATGTCTGCTTTCTCTGAGTTTTGGTAGTGTTCAAATATTATCTATTCAAACCCCACCACTAATTTCTTTAGCATTCAGATTACTAGATTTCACAATGTTATGCACATTCGACTGCAGTCACACTAAAATGGATTTACTATGACACTAGAATTGGGGTTGGCAATTTGGGTCATGACACGAAATTTGAATCTGAACCTGACACTAAATATCACGATTCGGGTCGACACGAATGACACGAACTGTAATTTAGGTCGGAATCGGGTTGGAGTATTTTGGGTTTCGTGTAATTCGGGTTGACACAAATAACCCGAATATTGGTGCAGGTTTTATAATTATGGATGTTCTATAATGGATGTGTTATTATGGATTATCATTATGGATGTATTATTTGTGATGTTTGATGTAATATTGGTGCAGGTTTATAATTAATTTCGTGTCAGTTCGTTGTATCGGATGTGTTTGAGTTAATCAGGTTAATTAGTGTCAAACATGTTAGTTCGTGTTCGGGTTAATTCGTGTTTGTGTAAATTTGTGTCAAACATGTCATAATTGGTGTCAAACATGTTATTTCGTGTTCAGGTTAATTCGTGTTTGTAAAAATTTGTGTCAAACAGGTCAATTGGAGTTATTCGGTTGACACGAACATGAAAAATAGATTCGTGTCAACGTGGGTCGTGTTCGGGTTACCAAATTCGTGTTCGGGTTTAAGATTAGATTTTCGTGTTCGTGTTCGTGTTCGTATTGACTATTTCTTATTAATTCGTGTTCGTGTTCGGGTCGAAGAAAAATAAATCGTGTCAATTCGAGTTCGTGTCTAAGTATAGAAGGAAGAAACACAAATTTGACAACCCTAACTAGAATACTAGATCAGAGTATGGAAGGAAGGTGCAATTCTTAGACATGAAACCATATAGAATATGACCAAATTGTTATTGCTTTTGAAGTCAAAAACCATGAAAGATGGATATCACTGAACTTAGTTAACTTGCTATACATGTAAATTGATAACACAAGAATGACAACCATGTATTCGGGGGGAAAAAACATACTATTGCAGACAATGGTGGAGCCACATACATGGTCGTGGGGTCATGACCCCCACTGAAATTTGCAGAAAAAATTCTTTAATTTTGAGTATTTATTTTTTAAAAAGAAGTAGCATAGTAATATTGGTAAAATTGAATGACTATGTTGCAATTTCCTTGAATAAAATAAACTTCTCTTGAACTTGATTTGGGCATCACGTCCCATTATCCCAACCTGACAACTCCTAACAAAAAAATTGAAACAAAATGACTTCAATTTCCTCTTCCAAAATGGTTCTTTGTTTGTCTCTTTGAGTTGATCTTCAAAGTCCAATATCTTTCAGTCTTTTTCTAGAATATCTGCTTTCAACTTTTCAATGTTAATTGAGAGATGAACTTATGAATGACTACTTGATTACTTACGTTAAGAAATATATATTTTATACAGTAGACAACGATACTATTATGAGACGATTTCAGAATATGAAAAGTCGCAGAGAAATTTTGTAACACTTTAACATGATGTTATATTTTTGTTACTTTATCTATAATTAATTATTTAAAGTATATTTTTCTTTTGGAATTGTTTGTCTACATGATGTTTATTTTTTAGAAATTGGCCCCCACTGATTAAATTTTCTAGATCCGTCACTGATTGCAGAGATCTTGTATTACGTACACTTTGTATCATTAAAAATGTGACTTCTGAGTCATAATAAAAAGCCATAGATAAAAAACGAGCCTTTGAACAAACATTTACGTATACTTCCTAAAATAGTTGCAATAGAGGCAATTTTTGTTGTTCAACAAATTATGGTGAGTTTTGAATCGTTAGCTTTCCCACTCCATGACCATCATCCATCTGCTTAGCACTTCGTCTATCTCATGATTCTCATTCAAAACAACGATAAATCGACTTATATCCTGTGAGAGTTTTTTCTTCTTTTTCAATGCTCATCTAAGGACCCAGCCAACATATGCTAACATAATGCACCCTTGCTCAACAATTGCAGCCATTAATCTTATCGACCTCTTAGCTAATAGTCAAAGCTAAGACACAAGGCCCATTTAAAATAACTCCTGCCAATGACATCGTCTAATGATAATTGGAATATAATTTTGAAGCCAAAATCCCCACCAAAGTTAGTAGATTCAATTAAAAAATTTAGGTCAAAACCAAATCCACCGTGCGTAAACATGTCATAATTGCTTAGTAGTTAGTTTGACTCTCAAGGCAATAATCAATGATCAAGGCTCAACCAATCTTATAGCTAATTAATTAATAAGTTTTGCGGTTTTGTATCATTGCCACAAACCTTGCTTTGTAAGAACGATCAGTGGAGCTATTCGGACAAGGTGCAACGGTTAAACGTATGGAGATGACCCCCAACATCAAATCCTACCTTCAACTTGCACAACAATTTGCTCTGATTGGGGCCGGTAAAACCCGTCATCCCGCAAAACCCAAACATGCTAACTGGCCGACCCGTTAAAATAAAATAATAATAAATATTTGTATTATTATATACATATATAAATAAATAATCTAACTTAATCACTCACAAACTTATTATTTATTCATAATCTAACAAATTAGAACTTAATAAAATAGAATTGTTATTATTTAGTTTTTTCTTTCTTTCAGTATTTTAATATTTTTGAGATAGGAGAACCCAACAACCTGCCTCGCAACCTGCCAAGGAGATGGGTCGGGTTGCGGGGCAAGTCGTGGGTTTAATGGGGTAGGTTAAGACTCGACCCGTAACTTGTCAAACCTTGAGGGGTCAGGTGCGAGTCGACCCCTACCCGCTCCGAACCTGAGCCGTTTACAACCCTAATCATCACCAAACCCATCCACCAAAGTCAACCGCTTCAGCTCCAAAATTTTCAAATCCAAACCACACTAGAATCTCATAACACCAAAGTGCAAGCACCCAAAGTGCAAATTTCCCACAAGTCAACCAACGGTTAGGTTCCCACCAAATTTTCAAATCCAAACCACCACCACCACAGAGACAAATGAAGAAAAGAAAAAGACGAACCAAATCCACCATTCCCACCAAATCCTTCCGGAGGAGGGGAAGATAGATGGGTCGAACCTACATATTTATGTCCCCACATTTCCATCCCACCCTCCACCATACCCCGTGTTTCGCATCCCAATGGATGCCATCGACGAAACCTTCCAATCCCTGCCCCTGCTCTATACGGGATTCCTGGGGATTTGGATCCTCACGGCATTGCTGTGGGTCGGCAATATTTTCCGGAATCGACATGTCCAGGTTCACCCCTTTGCCCCCCTGTTTTGTATAAATTTGATTGAAATTTACTCCTCTTTCGGTGATTTAAGGGCAGATGTGAGATGTTTACTCCACATCTCTTTTGTGTTTGGAAACTTGTTATGGCTTGTGAAGTACGTAGTCCGACTTTCAGGGCGGTGCCACGTAGGGTCGAGGGGAGTCAATGAACTCCCGAAATTCGGAAAATTGCCAAGTTTGTATAGAAAACAAAATTTTATTGGTATATATTCAAGTTAGTGGATTTTTATCCTCTGGGTTTTAGTCATAAATTTTTTAACCTCCCTAATAAGAATTTCATGCCTGCTCACATTGGTTATATCAATACCGGCTGGGTTAATATAGCCTATCATCTATCACCTCGACAGTTAGATTTTCGGGATGAATTTTCATAGCCTAGGAGTTCTAGGGGGGTTGTGAACGTAGAATCTACTGGAAAACAACTTAAATTCCAGTTGGGTGTCTGAATTTTCACATCGAGTAGAATTAGAGTCGACTTGTGCAACTTTGATTTGAGGCTCGGAAAGGGCAACCTAAAAAATGGCTACCATTATTGTCCTGTCAAGCTAGGGTAGTGGAAAGTCGTTCAGAGGGAGGCCATTGAGAATATCAGATCAGAAGCGTAGTGAATTATGACGGTCCATATTAAATAGTCGGTCCCTCATTGGTTATATAAGCGACTATGATGGTTGATATGGCCAGATTTTTTCACCAGAAGAATTATCTTCTGGTGACTAGTTCTCCTAGAATCGTATTGAAAATCATTCTTCTTCTTATGAAAATTTAACCCTATTGATAAAAGATCGATATGTGAGCGTAAAAAAAAAAAATCGATTTTGATTGGTTTGGTTGCTTCTGTGGAGCAGAAGAACAAGCTGCAGTGGGTGTTGGCTTCCATCCCTTTGGTTAAAGCTATGCAGCTCTGCTCTCTATCTTTGTTCTGGTCAGTAGTTCTACACTTCTCTTTGGACATGTCTGTCTTTAGCTTACTTGGTATCAAGGATTAACCCCTCTATAAGGTTTCCATGTGTTTTATGATGTCTTTTTTATCTGATTTAGGTATTCATGCATCAATCTGCAGATGTGCTCGTTGTGGATGTCCTTTGGAGCATATGTAACTGGGATTCTTTTCCAGACAGTTTCATTTCTCTCTTTTCTGCTGATTTCGCACGGTTACTGCATCACATGCGAGCGCCTGTCAGTGTCGGAACGACGTACCACTGCTGTGCTGGGACTGTTTCTCTACTTGACTCTGGTTTGTTTCAAAGGTTCTCTGCCTTACTCTACCGTAAGTTCTCTCGATAGTTCCACTCTAGAGATTAGTAGTAAGATTTTTTTTTTTAAAACAGTAGGCTTAGGTGGTTGATGCACATTTTTACCTGACTGAAGCATGTTTAAGTTACAGATACTACAGTGGTTTTTGCCTCATGACTGGTGTCTGGTATTTTGTGGGGTGTAGGTGGTCATGGTGTTGTACTATGTAGTATCATTTTGTGTGATTTTTCACTATATTTCTCGAAATCTTGGAACTCTACGTGAGCAATTGACTTATATCGAAGGTGACAATGCTCGTTCGATGTATGACGCTGTACAACTGAAGTATACTATGATCAAGTAAGTGCATTCATTCTCTGCCTTGAATTATTCTAGAGTGATTAATTTTCTCCTTGATGGTAATTATAGTAGTGACTAGATTAGTTTGGTTTTGATGAGTTTTCTGCTGTTATTGTTTCTTCAGGAAGTTCCAAATAGCAATGCTGGTCGTGGCACTGACAGAAATTGTAGTATGAACTCCTCCTTGTCATTCATGATGTTGTTTATAGAGAGAGGCTAATATTAACATTGTGCTGCTATTCAGATGCATATTACATTTGACAATGCAAAGGAATACTATGGGCTTCGAATATTAGTTCGAGAATGGGCACAAATCTGCATCTTCCTTTACATTGGGTATGGTAGCAGTTAACCTGGTCTCAGTGAAGTTTTTTGACATTTTTTCGTCCACTCATTTCTGCTAAGCAACTTAAACTAGCTCATGGTAGATTTTTAATTTTGGATTGCCTGAATCAAGAATTGAATCCCAGCACTGCATATAACATATATTATATCTTGGGATTTTGCTTAGAAAACATATATGGTTTCAGTTTTTTTGGGTGCAACTATTACTTCTCATTCATGGAAATTGTGTTACCCTAGTTTAAGTTGTGCTGTTAACATGCATACATGGTTTTCTTTTAGCTGACAGTTCTTTTGATGATTTAACTTTTTTGTTATGTAGATGGATTTTCAGATCAAGAGCACTATCATCTCATTTCTTTGTCATACCAAGTTTGAAGCCGAAGAGGGGAAACAATCTTATTCCAATCTACAGCATAGTATGATCAAATTCCTTATCCAAATCTCCTTCATTGTCCACTTCACAAAAAATATCTCGTAACGCAGGCTTTTAAGCTTTATCTGGTTTTTTAACTTTTCATCATGTATTTCTTTGATAGTTCACCATGAGTTGTGCTGAGACGTGATTCAATTTATCATAGATAATGTTTTTATCCTCTTAATCATGTCTTATGCTTTGTTGCTATCTTATTTTACAGGAAGTAAATGAGAGAGATTTTAAAGATCTAACTTCACAAGCATGGCAAGTTGGAGTGGTAAGTGAGATGTTTCCATGTTGGGATCATCTCATATGCATTATATGTACCATAAATCATAAACATTAAATAATAACAGATTCTTGGATTTGCGAAATATCATCTAAAGGTTGTCCTTGAAACACTTGGGTATAACAATTTATCCCTGAACTTTCCAAAACTATGCACTACAATCATTTTGCTCATAAACCAGATGAGAAGCACTGAAAAAGGACTCCCAACTTGTTTTAGCATCATTTTATCTACATGTTTTGAAGCCAATAATCTAGACCATGCTGTACTTTTTCCTTCCTCAGATGAGCATAAGTTAATACACCATGTTGTTATTCTGCAGCCTACTCCTTTTGAATCTGATGGACATGGAAAATCTGCTTCTGATACCATACTGATTATAGTCAAGCATCCCACATTTTCAAGTAAAACCAACGGCAATACTTCGGTTCAATAACCATGCTGCTGCTACTACACCATCTTTTGCAACATTAACTTACCCATGCAGAATCAAGAGTACAGCACACATATGCTGCTGTTGGGATTTTTAGTAAGGAAAGAGCTGTTTTAAGTCAGTAGACAATCTAGAGAACATCATGTATTTATTTATTTTGGAAATCAGGTAAAGAGCTGATTCAAGTGGAGTAGGAGATTTTGTTCCTGAATTGTATTTTGGCATTCAGCCAAAGTTCATTGTTGTACCTAAACACATTTATATGAAAAGAAACAACATTTTGATTCTTCAGATAATGTCTTGAGCTATTTGCTTCCTTGAAGGGGGGAGCGTTTTTTATTATATCAAATAACTGGTTCTGAATTGACAATTAAGAAAGTAATTATCATTGTGTCTAAGAAATATTACATTCTCAACTGATAAATCCTATTGAACCAGACAGAATGAAGAATCATATGAAACAGATCATACCTAACTGGCTTCTTGTGCCAAAGAAAGTGTTGCTGGACCTTCCTCACCCCCTTCTGCAATGACAAATACTTCCACCTCGGAATCGAAGTCAGAATTTCCTTCAGCCTGGGAATGTCCTTCTCCGCAATAATTACAGAAAAGGCCTTCCAGTTCAGGACCTCGAAGAATGGCGGCACATAGTTATCTGATATGATCACAGGAACACATTCGTAAAATATGGCCTCGACCACCCTCGGGCTGTTGACCTCGTAGCCTCTCGGACATATGCAGTACATGCTGTTCTTCATATACTCAATGTACGTCATGGCGTTCTTCGCCCTTCGACGAGGGATGGGACCGATAATTTTCATGGAGGGGTCCTTGTTCTCCCATTGCTGCAGCAGTATGGTGCGAAGTTGGCCATGCAAGTTGCCAGAGAAGAAGGCAAGGATTTTCCTCTCCTTAGCTGGGATTCCTCCGAGATCTCGAAGCGGATCCTTCTGGCTCTGTACATTTGTTTCAGGAAGCGAAACATCCTTTCCTATTACAAAACCTTCACGTAGATCAGCATTGCAAAGGGCTCTTATTGTATTATTCATGCTATTCCTTGTTTCATGAGGTGCCTGCCAAGGTGATTGTAGTCGTAAAATCAATCTTCAAGCATTATATTCACATAATTGACGAAAATTGTTTACCTCTATTGTTTAAACCAACAATTGTATTCCAAAACCTGTAGATCCTTACCCAGTCATGGCAAGCTGCGAGGAAATGGTCGGCACCACCCGTTCTATTCCAGAATGGATATTTGTTTGAAATTGTTCTGACATATTCCCTCAGAAACACTACAAGGTTGTCAAGACTATGAGATCTGTTGACGTATAATCTCTTTCGAAGCATGTACGAACTAAATGGTATGTAGAACAGATGCGCCTCTGCAGGATCTCGCACGTGGAAGTGGCTGTTTTCCATCAGCTTCATGAACCATCCTTCTGAAGCATAAATCCCAGTAAAGATTGGCTGGTGGAACATGGGTCTTTCTCCTTCCTCATATATATAGACTTTGAGCATTTGTTCCATCAATTCATAGCTCCTACAAGAGCACATTACTGTCAGGACTTTGAATCAGATGCCAATTAGTTCCCAATACGTTACATTGATTTGAGAATGGTTCTCTTTTATAGATAAAAATATATATTTTCTATGTCGATGAATCATGTTTTCGATCTTCATAAAAAGATTGCGTTTCAAAATCTGTTTGGAATTCTATCTCTGATTTTGGTGTTTCACAGAATAGCTTTCCTAGTTTCCAATGTAGCCTAATACGATTAGAAAATAATTGCAGTGATGTTTTGTATTCTCAATTAGAAATAAGATGTAATGAATTTAAACCATTACCGTTTAAACTTGGAAACGTTTCGAAATGCATGTGCATAAAGTTCCACGGCCCTTTTCACAATAGGTGGACTTCCAATCTTTTCTCTTGCATCTAAAATTTGACGATCGACTTCAGAGGGCCAACGAGGTATCTGGATTACAATCACACCACAATTTTATCAATCAATTCAAGCAAATATTTTTAAAAAAAACTTCTATAAAGTTCTCAATGTGTGCTTATAGTACCATTGAAAGACCTGAAGCGTGATTCCTCGATAAGATCCGATTCATCTGCTTTGGCGACACACGCCCTAGTACTAGTACCTTCTTGCTACTTTTTCCTGAAGCAGCAGCCATTGAGGACTTAGAATTAGAAACTCGTGAACCATTCTTGGGAATCCATAATCTTTCTGTTGTTTGTTTCCCCAAAGAAGACATATTGGTAACAACATTTGCAGCATTAAGTTTCCATGTCACGTCTCTTAGCTCTTTTAAGTGCTCGACTTTGTCTTCTCTAGATTCATTTTTCCCTACATCAGGCTTATTCAAGTAACGCGAACTTAAGTCGAAACCAAGACTATGTTCCGTATGATTTCCCAGTGAGCCTCCAGCTCCATCTTTGGTATTTTCTAGTGTAATAAAACCGCCCTTCGCCTTTTTCAGCACCATACCGTCTTGAAGGTCAAAAAAGAACTCTTCGTCTGTGCTCTCATTCTCAACATCTTCTAGATAGTAATCATTCCCATATAATAAAAGCGAAGTGTCTTCTGTTTCATTGCCTCTGTCTATCTCTGTAGGCAACCTAAGAATATCAGATTCTGTGGTTCTTGATTTAGTTGTATCCATACTTGAGTTGCTAGAATTCTTTGAATGTGAACTGCCAACAACGTTAGTTGTCCCATGCTCGGTATTCTGGCTTTTTTCTAGTCTCACAAATTCCCCTTCGGCTTTCTTCAGCAAAGTACCATTTCCAAGGTCGAAAACAAATTCATCTTCCGTGTTTTCACCCTTTTCTATCTCATCCTCGTCTTCGAAATCCGACTCCTCTGCTAGTGTTCCATTGTCTCTGATGGCATTTTTTGGATCAGGAAATTTCTCCTCCTCGGAAAATGCGGACACTTGCGTTAAGTTAGAATACAAATTTTCCACTGAAGAATTTCCTGGTGAGACTTGGGTTTCTGTTGGTATAAATGGATGATCATATCCCGGCACGAGTTGGTAACTCTGGAAGCATAAGAAAACAAATGCTACTGCTGATGTTAACAATGCCAGTCCTGTTGCTCTCCTCCGCCATAGCTTCCGAAATCGAAGGGTATACTCCATGTGGAAACAGGCTCAAATTTCATCAACTGCTTGAATAATATCAATATAAGCACGTCACCAAAAATCGTTGAGATTTTTTCAATTTTTTAGATAAACACATTAAGCGTGTCCTAAATTAACAGAAATTTGGAAGAAAAAAAAAATCAACTCGTAAATCATTCTGGAACACAAATACTATAGTATCAATTCTTTCTTTACTTTTCTGAAGTTTCGATTAATGGGATAACCAACACTGAAACAAACAAACAAACAAACAAACAAACAAAGTTGGATATATTAGTTACCGGCATTCACATTGAATTATCTTGGCAAATTCAGATGATAAACAAACATTAAAAAATCCGAGTAAACAACACCAGCTTAAAGAAGAAATTCAAGAACTCTGTCTTGGAAACTAACAGAGAAAAAAAATTAAAACAAATAATAGAAGTTAGTTGCTAAACAAGCATGATGAACAATGTATTGGGTCAGACATGCAACTAAAGAACTCCAAAAGTTGCTGCAATTAGAAGTTTAGAGCACAAAACCTCTCAACTTTGCCAATAAATTTTATAATGGAACTCATAACGAAGAAAGCAATAATAAACCCAAAATAGTTTTTTACAGAATCCATGCAAAATAATAATAATAATAATAATAATAATCTAGAACTGGGACATGCAAGAAAACAGAGATGGATGGAGGCATACCAGAGGATTACAGGGAGAAAAGGAGAAGTTCGGAAGAGAAATCTTTCTGGGTCTTCTTGGTTCGTGATGTTCTTTTTGTGATTACGACCCCGGTGGTGTTTCCAATGATCTTGCTCTTGCTTTTCAGATATTCGGATTCGGAAATAATTGGAAAGTGTTCAGGGTGGTGTTCTTGATGAGTTCCAATGAGTGGAGAAGTTTAAATACATCACCGTTTTAAGGACTCTCCAAAATGCCCTCCATATTGGTTGAAACCACTATTGAACCATTTCTGTTTTGAGGACGCAATTTGCCACAATTTTTTGTTTTGCCCCCTCCATCATTTTTGGTCATAGGAGCTATTGAGTAAGGTTACTTATGGGTTTGAAAATTGTACTTATTTGAATATTTATACTTAATTTATTGGGAAAGGCATTGTTAGATTTCTCTTAATTTGTAAAGACTATCATATACGTTTTGGGATTCTCGATCACTTTATATTTTGCATCTTTTAAATTCCGAATCTAACAATAACTACATACATAGACTATATTTCATCTAATTAGTCTAATTAAAAGAATACCAATAAAAAAGATAAATAATCATTTATTGTAGAATACCTAACCAAACCCAAAAAAAATGTCACCAGAAACTTTGTCGACCCATCCCACTTTGTTGTGGACATGCGATTATGCGAATGTACAAACTTAAGAAGAGTAGGAAGATTCACAGTCACTCTAACATAGTAACATAACTGATTGAAATTAGTTTAATTGGTCATCCAGGTAAGTCAAGACGGAAGAACCTTGTCCCTCTGGAATGCGAACTTGGATGAGACCTCCTCGTACTTATGCTATAATCATTAAACCAAATGTTAGATCTATCCATTAACTACAAGCCTAATTGATCCAAATCCAACTATTTCCGAAATCAACCCACACCTACCCAATTGGTCCACAACAAAGTCAAACAAACCCTCTCTCCCAAAAACAAAAACAAAAACCCAAACCGACCAAAAACCTCCCAAAACTCCATCCAACCCACCACCCCAAATCCCTCTTCCGACGCCGGATCGACCTCGACGCCGGCGTAACCCAGTCTCTCTTTCTTCCCTCCATCGAGTCGTCGGCAGTTAGGTTTGCTTTTGGTATTGTTGGCCTTTTTTGTGTTTAATTTCCGTGCTTTTGTCAAATTAGTTAGTTAATTTGTTAGTTTTCTGTGATTTCAATTACTTTTATTTGTCGATTTATGTGGCGCGACATTTGGAATTAGGTAATGAAGGATAATTGAAAATTAAATTAGGTAATGGAAGGGAGTGGAATTCAACATGAAAATCCCTGAGAACCAATTTCTTTGGATTAAGTTAGTTCATCAGTTTTCTATTTGTGTAATTTGGATGTGGAATTGGACAATGTGGTTCGGTTTTTGGTGGCGTGTGGAATCTCAAATTCGGTGTGGGAATGAGGAATGAGGAATGAGAATTCGCGACGGTTGATGGGTTGGATTTGATGTCGAAATAGTGCAGTTTGGTTTTTGTGGGTGTTTTCAGGGGTAGGGTTTGCCAAATCTACTCATGTTGGTGTTTTTATTTGTCTAGTATGTTCTCTCCCCTCCAACCATTCAATTGGGCTCTCTTGTCACACCCTCTTCACTTCCAAATCCACCTAAGCGTGTTTTTTTCAGGCATCACAGCAAGTTATAATAGCTTTACTGTAGATTCATAGATGATTGCCAATTAAAATAGAGAATTACTACTATTGATCCAATTCGTTCTCATGCTGGATTGTGCTCCTTGTTTGAATTTTCCCAAACTTCTCTTCAAATCCAGACATGGTGTGAAGAAAATGTTATGGTGTGAAGAAAATGTTATGGTGTCCAATTAAAAACTTCTCTTCAAAAACAATTTTCAAGAAAATGTTGCCACCTTTCATGGGAGCCCTGATGACACATTTATTTTCTTTCCACAATGTTATGGTGGAGAGTCACTTTCTAAAGGGGCAATATTCTCATGCTAAGCTGATAAATTAATTGGAACAGCGACTCCTATCTTGCTCCTCAGACCATAACCTAAGAGGACATGTTACATTGTTTAGTTGTACAAGCAACGTAACATCCAATTCAACAATAAATACTTCCTGTCCCCCGGGAGTGTAGTGGAGTGGTTAGGGGTTAGCATGTGAAGACGTAAGTTCGAACTTCCGCTCCGCATGTCAAATGTTTCTAGTACAAACGATGTAGACCATCTCCAATTTAGAGTCGCAATCCGCCTAGAAATCAATAAATATCACAATGATGTCAAATTAGTCATGTATCCTCTTAAATGACATCGTGTAATACTTGAGATCTTGGAGACATCTATGAGAAGTTACTGGCGGAGACAAAGCAACCATGTTGAGTTCAAAGTAGGGCAGAGCAAAACCCGGACCGGTCCGGGTTTTTGGACCGGACCGGACCGGTCGGTCCGGAAAGATTTGGTCCGGCCCGGTCCGGTTCGGGTTTCGGTCCGACAAAATTTTAAAATTTCGGTCCGGTCCGGACCGGTTTTTTTGTTTTTTAATTAAAAAATCAGTTTTTGACCGGACCAGACCGATTCGGTCCGGTCCGGTATTCGGTCTGCGGGCATCCGGTCCGGTCCGGACCGGATGCTCACCCATACGAATAGAGTGTATTGCTAGCTAATAAATCGGAGTGGAATAAAGATGTAACTCTATTACAATGTCCTAACTCTCTCTGGAGAGACTTATAAGAAAATTTACATCTTTTTGAAACCATAAGAATGATAGACAATTCCCAAGTAGGGGTGAGCTTCGGTCCAGGACCGGACCGGACCGAAACCCGAATTTTTGGGAAGTCCGGACCGAAGACCGGACCGAATAGGTTCGGTCCGGTCCGGGTCGGTCCAAAACTCGATTTTTCCCC
Organism: Triglochin maritima; assembly: GCA_963682175.1. Lineage (NCBI taxonomy): Eukaryota > Viridiplantae > Streptophyta > Magnoliopsida > Alismatales > Juncaginaceae > Triglochin > Triglochin maritima. The sequence goes on from OY821775.1 coordinate 3,639,998, forward strand.
TTAAATTTTCGGTCCGGTCCGGACCGAAGACCGAATTTCCAAAATTTTGTGGACCGAAGACCCGACCGAAAAAATTCGGTCCGATTCGGTCCGGACCGAAAAATTCGGTTCGGTCCGGATGCCCGGACCGGACCGAATTTTGCTCACCCTTATTCCAAAGTATGTTATGATACGACACCTCCAATTTAAAATCAAATATCAAATATACTTAAGAGTTGTTTGTGTTTTTAAGTCTACAATTATAACTTTCAAGTACGGAAAAATTGTTACACCCAGGAATCCAACGAATGACATTTTATCACAGACGACGTGCGTTAACGAACTACCCAATGTATTCAAGTGATCATGCCTACACTGTTACACACGTGCCTCCATCACACACAAAAACCCAATTTACAAGAACTCAAAATGCAATTCCCCCAAGGGAAATGTTTGTTGAACGCTTCGCGTCACGGACGCTGCAAACCCAGTCAGCAGAATGGCTGATGTGGGCAACCCAGTCAGCAGACGCGGCTGAGTTCGCTCTCTCCCCAGAAACAATTTCTTTGTTTAGTTTATTCCTCGTTTCGTACAAATTTCGCCATCCCTCGCCATCCCTCGCCATCCCTCATTAATGCGTCTCAAATCACTCCATTCTTTCATCATGTTGGCGCTCCTACACTCCACATTCGTCCTCCTGTTTCTTCCCTTCTCTTTATTAAATTCATTTTTTTCCGGACACACACATCATTCATTTTCTTTAGTTTCTGGACAGGCACGTAACTTATTCCGGACACAGTTACTATTTATTCCGGACAGTTGGAATACTTATTCCGGACAGACGGAACACTTATTCCGGACAGACGAACTACTTACTCCTGATTTTTTGTTGCTGTTGTTTTATTTTCCCGATGCGTCCACCATCGCATTTAATGCTTTTCAAATCAGCACGTCCTCCGTCTTCTTTCTTATTGTTTGGCGCGTCACGGAGATACAAATATGAGTGTCTAGGTTATTCCGATCCTACGAACCATTCCTTCTTCTCTCCTTCCTCCATTTTTGTTGTACTGTAATGGCACTCGTAAATGTGTCCTCACAGCCGGCTCATGCCTCCAACGTCCCTCAAGTGATGATGAATTTTCCTTCCTTCGAAGAAGCCAAAGCATTTTACGTTTCATACGCCGATTCCTGTGGTTTTGGTGTGAAGATAAGGCAATCTCATTACGGTCATGGTGTTGTAATACGGGCCACTCTTACTTGCTCAAAGGAAGGTAATGCTCCCGGAAACCAAGGTGAAGGTAGACCGAAACATAGGTTATCCGGTAGGGTCGAATGCACTGCGCGGATTAGGGTCTCCGGTAATCCATCCAGAGGCTACGTAATTAACTACGTAGATCTCGAACATAATCACGCCATGTTGTCGGAAGACCAGATGCGCTTCCTCCGACAAAAACGATCCGTCCCGGAGTCCGCCAGAGCACGCATTTCGTGCAATGATGCTGCCGGTATATCTGCCGCCAAGACCATGCAATCTTTTGTGGTCGAAGCTGGAGGTCACGATAAATTGTCTTTCAACGAGCGGGACCTAAGGTTATTTATTCTCCACTTAACCTGGTTGAAGTTACGCATTTAGCTTTGTCATAAAAATTATGTTTCGCAGGAATGTTGTGAACGAGGTTAGAAACCTCAAAATGGGACCAGGAGATGCGCAAGCTATCCAAGATTATTTCATCAGGATGCAGAAGAATGATTCCCGCTTCTTTTACGTAATGGATATGGACGACGAAGGCAGACTACGAAATGTGTTCTGGGCCGACAGTCGTTCTCGAGCTGCTTACTCTTACTTTGGAGATGCAATATGTTTCGACACAACATACATAACAAACAAGTATGACATGCCTTTTGCCCCATTTGTGGGGGTAAATCACCACTACCAGTCCGTCCTACTCGGTTGCGCACTCCTCTCTTCCGAGACGACACAAAATTACATTTGGTTGTTCCAAACATGGTTGACGTGCATGAACGGTACGTGTTTTATTTTGTCCGGCTTTGTCCATTTTACGTTGTGTGCCTGTCCGGTTACTCCCTTACGTCTGTCCGTTTTACGTCTTTTGCTCGTCCGGTTTATCCTTTACGTCTGTCCGGTTTACGTATTTTGCTCGTCCGGTTTATCCCTTACGTCTGTCATGTTTACGTCTTTTGCTCGTCCTGTTTATCCCTTACGTCTGTCCGGTTTACGTCTTTTGCTCGTCCGTTTTATCCCTTACGTCTGTCCGGTTTACGTATTTTGCTCGTCCGGTTTATCCCTTACGTCTGTCCGGTTTACGTTTTTTGCGCGTCCGGTTTATCCCTTACGTCTGTCCGGTTTACCCTTGACGCCTGTCCGGTTTACGTCTTTTGCTCGTCCGGTTTATCCCTTACGTCTGTCCGGTTTACGTCTTTTGCTCGTCCGGTTTATCCCTTACGTCTGTCCGGTTTACGTTATTTCTGTCCGGATTAACATATGTTTTTATCTTGATCGCGTTGTGTGCAGATACAAGCCCCCCGGCGATCATAACAGACCAATGTGGCGCCATAGCTTCGGCTGTGAGGATTGTGTTCCCTGAAGCACGGCACAGATTTTGTATATGGCACATAATGAATAAGGCCCCTGTGAAGCTGCCCAAGAAGTACCGGGAGCATACGTTGTTTGACCTCAACAACTGTGTATTCGATTCCAAGACTCCGGTAGAATTCGAGCGGAATTGGCAGGGATTTCTAGATGATTTCGAGTTGCACGACAATAATTGGCTCCGATCCATTTATGCAATTCGAGAGCACTGGGTACCTGCATTTTCGCGGGATTGTTTTTCCGCCGGAATGGCATCAACCTAGAGAAGTGAGGGTATGAACGCCTTCTTCGATAAGTACCTCACATCAAGGACGACACTTAAGCAGTTCGTTCAACAATACGAACTCGCACTACGCCACAAGTATGAGAAGGAAGCTCAGTCTGATTTCGATTGTCAGCATAAGGCTCCGCAATTGATTTCGAAATATCCATTCGAGAGGCAATTGAGCGAGTTGTATACGGTGGGTGTCTACAAGAAGGTGCAGTTAGAAATTGGGAAGATGATGTACTGCGACATCAAGGATGAGTTCAACGAGGACGACACATTGCACTTGAACGTGACCGAACATGTATTGACACATATCCTCCCATTGTCGAAACGGTTCACAGTGCAAATTAGAGATGAGAAGTGGGTATGCGATTGCAGAATGTTTGATCACGTCGGTATCCTATGTTGTCACGTTTATGTTGTTATTGCCCGAATACGTCCAAACGCGTTGCTCCCCGAGTCTTACATCGTCCACCGATGGAGGAAGGATATCCGAAGGAGCTATGGAGTCAAGTTTCCTCTTCAAAGCGGCATAACGGGGAACGATGCGCTTCGTCGCCACGACGACATAATGGGTCGTGCGCTTTGGATCGCCGAGGCCGCTTTCGACTCAAACGACAGATATCTTCAGGCGGTAGAGGCACTTGAGTTGCTTAAGGAACGTATGCAACGACCTGATCCTTTGTTCGCTGGTACATCCGTTCTCAATCCGGATAAGACAATACGGAAAGGCAGACCGCCGAGCAAACGACGGATTTCTTTGTCTGAGAAAATAATTAAAAGTAACGTTAAGAAAATCAACAGGAAGAAGGCTCTACCCCCGTTACACCCTGCAGCACCCAAACCGGGGGATCACGATTTCGATGACTGGGACATGAATTTGCATTACGAGGGAGTTCCTCCTTGATTATTGTATTTGTCCTTGGTTGGAATTATTCCTATGTAATTTTGTTGAAAGTCATTGTATGTAATTTTGTTGAAAGTCATTGTATGTAATTTTGTTGAAAGTCATTGTATGTAATTTTGTTGAAAGTCATTGTATTATTGCATAAGATTCAACCCTTTCTTTGCTTGATCGTTTGTGAATTAATTTCTCATGGCGACAAATATATTAAGTAATTTTGGTTTGTTGTATGTCTGTCCGGAATACGTAATTAGGCCGTCCGGATTACATTGTTTGTCTGTCTGGATTACGTTATATATCCGTCCGGAATAAGTTTTATTTATGTCCGGATTAAGTTAACAGTATGTCCGGTTTATGTTTTATTTATGTCCGGATTAAGTGACCAGTATGTCCAGTATTTAACAGTAAGTGTATTTGTTGTCCGGAATAAGTGTATTTGTTGTCCGGTTTAAGACTAAAGTGTGTCCCGAAACGGAACAAGAAGTTTGTCCGGAATAAGTGTATTTGCTGTCCGGAATAAGTGTATTTGTTGTCCCGAATAAGCGTATTTGTTGTCCGGAATAAATGTATTTGTTGTCCGGTTTAAGAATAAAGTGTGTCCGGAATAAGTGTATTTTCTGTCCGTAATAAGTGTACTTGCTGTCCGGAATAAGTGTATTTGCTGTCCGGAATAAGTGTATTTGTTGTCCGGTTTAAGACTAAAGTGTGTCCCGAAACGGAACAAAAAGTTTGTCCGGAATAAGTGTATTTGCTGTCCGGAATAAGTGTATTTGTTGTCCGGAATAAGCGTATTTGTTGTCCGGAATAAATGTATTTGTTGTCCGGTTTAAGAATAAAGTGTGTCCGGAATAAGTGTATTTGCTGTCCGGAATAAGTGTACTTGCTGTCCGGAATAAGTGTATTTGCTGTCCGGAATAAGAATAAAGTGTGTCCCGAAACGGAACAAAAAGTTTGTCCGGAATAAGTGTATTTGCTGTCCGGAATAAGTGTATTTGTTGTCCGGAATAAGCGTATTTGTTGTCCGGAATAAATGTATTTGTTGTCCGGTTTAAGAATAAAGTGTGTCCGGAATAAGTGTATTTGCTGTCCGGAATAAGTGTACTTGCTGTCCGGAATAAGTGTATTTGCTGTCCGGAATAAGAATAAAGTGTGTCCCGAAACGGAACAAAAAGTTTGTCCGGAATAAGTGTATTTGCTGTCCGGAATAAGTGTATTTGTTGTCCGGTTTAAGACTAAAGTGTGTCCCGAAACGGAACAAAAAGTTTGTCCGGAATAAGTGTATTTGTTGTCCGGAATAAGTGTATTTGTTGTCCGGAATAAGCGTATTTGTTGTCCGGAATAAATGTATTTGTTGTCCGGTTTAAGAATAAAGTGTGTCCGGAATAAGTGTACTTGCTGTCCGGAATAAGTGTATTTGCTGTACGGAATAAGAATAAAGTGTGTCCCGAAACGGAACAAAAAGTTTGTCCGGAATAAGTGTATTTGCTGTCCGGAATAAGTGTATTTGTTGTCCGGAATAAGTGTATTTGTTGTCCAGTTTAAGAATAAAGTGTGTCCCGAAACGGAACAAAAAGTTTGTCCGGAATAAGTGTATTTCCTGTCCGGAATAAGTGTATTTGCTGTCCGGCATAAGTGTATTTGCTGTCCGGAATATGTGTATTTGTTGTCCGGAATATGTGTATTTGTTGTTCGGAATAAGTGTATTTTCTGTCCGGAATAAGTGTATTTGTTGTTCGGAGTAAGTGTATTTGTTGTCCGGTTTAAGAATAAATTTTGTCCAGAAACGGAACATTAAGTTTTTCCGGAATAAGTGTATTTGCTGTCCGGAATAAGTGTATTTGTTGTCCGGAATTAGTGTATTTGCTGTCCGGAATAGTTGTATTTGTTGTCCGGTTTAAGAGTATTGATAATTTATACATGTCCTTGTATTGATAATTTAACCCAACACCAAATGTCATTGTATTGATAAATCATTCAAATAGTCTATGTAATTTTAATATGTATACATGTATAACTTTGTAAAAAAAATTAAAACATCCAGAGTCGTTTATTGTTGATCGCACATCCCAGAGTCTTCGAGTAAGAAATTGGCCAAATCGCCTCTAAAACGGTGAAGAACCTTGCTCTGCTTCGGCTGAGTCGGATCAGCATTCTCCATCAAATGCTTGATCCAGTACAAAACGTATGGCCCGCAGTCGTTACTCCCCGCTAGCTGTCGTTGGCTACCCTTCCTGTCAACTCTCAGTGGTCATTCGACCGCCAAAAACCCTCGCCAGAATCCCGCTATCTTAGACGCGGTGCATTCATGAGTTCCGACTAAACGGTTAGGATTTTCACCTCTTTTCAGCGTGCGGGAGATGCTGTTGTACTGAATGAACTCTGATCGAGGTCCGTGGGCAACGAACAGAGTCCAGTGGCCGGACAAACAGCATGGTTGTGCGATGACGACTTCCTCCACATTAAGTCCTTCTATTTTTGGGAGTAAATAATCTTTCTTTATATCTTCTCCCTGTCCCTCCACAATCATTTCCGATTCGAAGGTTGATAAGCAGACCACCTTTTTTTGCCCTCCTCTTCTGACGAGTACCTCAATTAGGCCGTCAAGAGTTTCGTTGGTGATTTCTGTGCCTCGCGAAATTATTTCCTTGAGATCACCCCTGCTGATAATGCTGAGAACCCCCCTCCAGATAATATCTTTTGCTTCTCGCTCGGGAGCCGTTGCATTCAATAAACGATGTACCTCATCATTGGTCAGCGTTCTCAAGGCGGTCTCATCCACATCTGGCCTCGTGGACGAAACATGGGCGGCTAGTTCATCTTTCGCTGTTTCTTCACTGGCTTCTTCGGGCCCTTTTGTTTTTGTGGTGGCTTCTTCGGTCTCCTTTATTTCTTCTTGTTTTTCTGCGGCAATCTTCTGTGCCTCACTTAAACAGGAATGAGTTAAAAAACAGAAACATAACATCCCCAGGACAGTCTCATAACGTTAATCAGAAAGACCAAACACTAATTCCGGACAACACTACTCTTATTCCGGACAGACACAACTCTTATTCCGGACAGACACAACTCTTATTCCGGACAACCACAACTCTTATTCCGGACAGACACAACTCTTATTCCGGACAGACGCAGACGTATTCCGGACATACAAGTTACTTATTCCGGACAGACACAAGACGTATTCCGGACAGATAAGACACTCATTCCGGACACATACAGGACTATTCCGGACTGACAACACACTTATTCCGGACATAAACCAACACTACTCCGGACTGACACAACACTCATTCCGGACAACCACAAGACACTTATTCCGGACAACCTCAAGACACTTATTCCGGACAGAGACAACACTATTCAGGACAGACACAAGACGTATTCCGGACAGACACAAGACGTATTCCGGACAGGTTGACAATCATTCCGGACACATACAGGACTATTCCGGACAGGCAACACACTTATTCCGGACATAAACCAACACTACTCCGGACTGACACAACACTCATTCCGGACCAAGATGCTTACTTGTAATACGGCAACGCAACCAGACACGTAGCCCTGCTTCATAGAGAAGTTCGCTGACGATCTCCTCCTCGAGAGGTCCCGTTGGGCTTCCTCCAGGCCTTCAACCAAGAAAGTGTGAACCGCATTTGCCCACGCATATCTCTTGAGGCGCTTGAGGTTCTTAAGGTGTTTCGTGTACCACGCTTTAGTTCGCAGTGATCCATCGAAGAACAAAAAATGATTGAAAATCATAGAAATAAGGAGTCGGACGTGCTCCTCCTCCTCGCCCATCTTGCTCGTGGCGGTAAGATGACCCAGTAGCTGGGTGTTGTCGAGGTTAACCCCGTCACGTTTCTCTACGTACATGGCATCCATATCCACTCTCTGCCCATGTACTCTTAGTCCAAGTAGAAGGGCGACGTCTTCTACCGTAAATGGGACCACCCCAGTGGCTATTCTCAGACCGACTTCATTGGCGTCGAAGTGTTCGACGAACCAACCCAGTATCTCGTTGTCAGTTGTCACGTGAGGAAAGCTGAGGAAGTGACCGAAAGGCGTCCGTTGGAAGACATTTTTCTCCTCCTCCTTCATCCGGTCGAACTGCTTGTGAAGGGCCGCGAAACCGCACTTGGTTTCGCGGAAGTAGTACGTGCTTCCCTTAAACCACACAAAAAAATTGTTAGAGGCCAATAATGAACCTTAAAATGAACCAGAAAGAACATGGTTGACAAAACACCTGCGCGGCTACAATTTCAGGAGCAATGGAGGTTTCAGGTAGAGAAGGATCCATTTTCGCCTTGTCTTGGTTTTCGTTACTGGAATGGAAAGGTTTTGGAGGAATGAAGGTTTTGGATGAGCGTATGGAAAGGAACTCCGGGTGAAATGGGGAAAGTTACTCGAATGCTGTACCGCCGCTACTGATGTACGTGAAGTCGAACCGTCTAATCGTTATTTAGGGAAATGAACCGTCGCACGGAAATGAACCGTCGCACCCAACAAATCGTGATTTAGGGAAATGAACCGTCGCACCCAACAATTCGTAATTTTCATTTCCCCGCGCAGAAGTTTTGGTTGACTGGACGCTGAACTGGCAGCTGACGTGTTATTCCACGTATGACGCGTCACGGACGCTCGCGTCCGTATATAACTATTCTTCCCCCAAACCCCAACAACGCGCGAACAAATATCCCCCGCAAGGGCTAACTCGTCATTTGACTCCAAAAGCCAACCTCCTCTTATCCAAACTCCACTTCCACTCCAAACCCCCCCTCTCGCCGTCGCCGGAATGGCCCTCCCGACCTTCCCCTCCTCCTTCCCCTTCTCTCCCCCAACACCCCCTTCCCGCCGCCCGACCACCGAGATCAACCTCTCCCGCTGGCACAACGCCAACGCTGAGCCCTTCCTCCGCCGCCGCCGCCACCAGGAATCCATCGAGCGCGACCTCCGCCTCCACCGACGCTACGACTCCGCCGATCGCCTTTCCTACGTCCCCACCCCTTCCTCTCCCCCTTCCCCCTCCCCCAAGTCACTCGGCACTCCCTCCTCCCCCTCCAAATCCTCCATCCCCGGTAGAAAATCCAAATACTCCAAACCTCCCGATCGCGATTCCGATCACTCCCACCCGGCCTTTCGCCCCGTGAGGGGAACCTTCCGGAGACTTCCGATCCCGGAAGGGGGATTGGAGTCAGTGGTTAGGGTTGGGGAGAAGGGGATTTCGTACAAATTCGAGGACGCGCCGTTTGAGTTCCAGTATAGTTACACTGAGACGCCGAAGTTGAAGCCTTTGGCGCTTAGGGAGACCGTGTACTTGCCGTTCGGGCCCGGTACGATGCCGAGGCCGTGGACGGGACGGGCGCCGCTCCAACCGAGTAAGAAGAAGTTGCCTGAGTTCGATTCGTTTCGGCCCCCGCCTGCTGGGAAGAAGGGTGTTAAGCCTGTGCAGAATCCCGGGCCGTTCTTGGCTGGGTCGGGGCCTAAGTATAGTGCTGGAACGAGGGAGGAGGTGTTGGGGGAGCCATTGACCAAGGATGAGGTCAAGGATATGATTAGAGGGTGCTTGAGGACGACACGGCAGCTTAATATAGGTACAATGTGATTGGTATGGTTGGGATTGCTGTTGTGTTGAAGGCATAAGGATCTTTTTTATTTATTTGTCATGCTGTTATTTTCTTGTATGTTTCATCATTATTTCGACTTCTTGTATAGGCTTTGTATGATTGAATGTGGTAGGCCAATTACTGATGTATGTCGAGAATTTTTAGCTGTTGTAGACATTTTACGAGACCAAACTTGTTCAACTCAGTTCGCTTACTTGTCGATGGAAATGCAAATGGAAATATGATAACATTTGTCTCTCAGTGCCATTTTGTTATTATAACCTTTTTCTTGCTATTAGTGCAAACTAAAATGTATAAGATAATGATCATTTTTTTCCAGTAGATTCTGAAGCAATTACGTTTCCATTAATTCATGGGGATGATATTATGTTGTGATTTTAATTGCGGGCTTATGCGGTTATTTGCATATTATTTGTGCTTTTACGTTTATGGTTGTGAATGTGTGATAGGTTTCTGGTTAACCAGGGCACACCTTGAGGTTTTTAGTTGTTCATTGATGCTACCACTATTCTCAAATTCTGTCATCATAATTATAGGTCGAGATGGTTTGACGCACAACATGTTGGACAATATACATGCTCATTGGAAAAGGAGAAGGGTGTGCAAGATAAAGTGCAAAGGTGTCTGCACGGTTGATATGGATAATGTCCGTCAACAGTTGGAGGTATGCTTATGTTTCTTCGCCATGGAAATCTCATTAAACTCAATGAGATGTTTCATATCAAACATGTGAGTATTAAAGTTATGATATGAGCTTATTGACCTCTTCAAGTATCATGCCAAATCTCTTCTTATTCACCTCATTTTCTTTCTTTTGCTTGCTCATTAAATAGTGGTGCTGGAAAAAAATTATATCTAGGTTCTATTTACTAAGTTTTGTTTTGCTATTATCAGGAGAAAACTGGAGGAAAGGTTATATACAGTAGAGGAGGTGTAATATTTCATTTCCGTGGACGAAATTACAATTATAAAACTCGTCCTAGATATCCTCTTATGTTGTGGAAGCCCACACCTCCAGTTTATCCTAAGCTAGTTCCACGGGTTCCCGAGGGCTTAACATTAGAGGAGGCAACCGAGATGCGTAATAAAGGTCAAGACCTGACCCCAATATGCAAGCTTGGTAAGCATGATTTTTACTTTTTATAATTTATTTATTTTCTATTGTTCCAGTATTTAAATTTCTATCATCAATCAAGTTAATTTCCCAATTCAAAATTATTTAAAATTCAAGGAATGTTTATTGTTGTTTAACACCACACTTGCTTGTTGGAACAGGGAAAAATGGTGTCTATGTCAATCTTGTCAATAATGTGAAGGAAGCTTTTGAAGAGTGTGAGTTAGTTCGAATAAATTGTCAAGGGCTGAATAAAAGTGACTGCCGTAAAATAGGCGCGAAACTCAAGGTTGAATTTTTACACTGCAATAATAGTGTTCCTTTTTCAAAAAAGTAGTGTTCCCTTTCCTAATTTGTTTTGATTACCGTTGTACAAAAGTAATAATTGTTTTGTACTTCAGGATCTTGTGCCGTGTGTCTTGATTTCATTTGAATATGAGCATATACTTATGTGGAGGGGAAGAGAATGGAAATCTTCCCTACCATCATCAGATAACCCAGCTGAGGCTGCAGAACCTGCTGCAAGTATTTCTGTAGAAAGCCCACCCAGCTCTGCTGACTCTTCACAAGCAGATAAACAGGACTTACTGGAATCACAAGTAATGACAGATCTGTCCAAGGACGGTTTTTCTTTTGAAGTATCCCAAGATATTTCTTTGGAGACTGGTGGTGCCACAAATGAGTTCAAGGAAGAATTTGATAAGGAAGTTGCACAACTGCTGCCAGATGCACCACCTGCAGAACCCAACTACCTGGAGGGTGATAAGGTGCATTCAGATGATATGAATTGCACGAGCGTAGATGATTTTGCTTCTCGTAAAAGTCCAAAAGACACACATTGTATTGAAATATACAGTGGAAGGATATCTATGACCCCAAAAAATGAAATAGAGGTTCGAAATAATTTTGAAGTAAACTCTCAGGCCCTTGATTATTCATGTGCCGAGTCTAGCAGCAGCAATACCGGGAATGAAAAGCAGGGAATACTGAACTCTACAGGTAGTCCTCAGGTACTTGATTATTTATCTACACAGTCAAGCATCAGCAATATAGAGAGTGACGAGCACGGAACACCAAACTCTACATCAACAGGTAGTCTTCAGAGACCCTATTTGGAAGGAGTCATGCTTCTACTGAAACAGGCCATTGACGAAAGATCTGCCCTCCTCCTTGATAATAACTCATTGGATGCTAACATTGTGTATGAGAAAGCAGTTGATCTTGCCAAGACAGCTCCAGCAGCACCTATCTTCAGGCACCAGATCAGAAAACAAACTAAAAAGAAGGTTACTGGAGTTGGTGAAGAAAGCAATGAAGATATGAAGGTGGAAGATACAACAAAGCCAAAGAAGTTATCTAGTGAGAAGAAAAGGCCAAAGAGTCGGAAGGAACATTTCAGGGGAGAGTTTCCCAGTGTAGTTCCACATGGGAGTCTAAATGTGGATGAACTCGCCAAGTTGTTGAATACTTGAATTGCTTCACCGGTTAATCGAACAGCCGGCAAGGATTTGAGTTTTGGGGCACTGCAATTTCCAGTCACATTGTTTTCCTTGAGGAGCTAGATCAGCCAACTGAAAAGCTCAAATACTTCTTTATTGGGCTGAAAAGGCATTATCTTTTTCATGCAAGGTTAAGTGATTAGAGAAACATCAAACGACCATTCAGTTGGATGAAAGAAATCATAATGGTTTAGTGTGCCGTGAAGCTTTGCCAAAGGATCAATTGTAATTGAATATTAATGTATCTTGCTGACTTTATCAATAACACTGACCTATTTTCATTTAAATTTACCAAGAAAAGAATACACTACGCATCTGTAAAGAGAATAGCTAACATACATATCTGATGCTAAACCTATACTGTATTTGGTATGTTCTGGTGCCTGAAATTAGGATCTGTGCTGACAATCCTCTTCCAGTACCAGTGCTTCCCCCAAAGATAGGATATTTCCTCAATAGGGACTTGCTTCGTCTCAGGAAGCAGGAAGAAGATGAACAAGGACATGATCACTATCAGGCCAGCAAAAAGAAGAAAAACACCCCATTTCATTTGACAAAGTAGAGCCAGGAAGCACTGTGCAATTGCTGCTGTGAAGAAGAGATTCACGCACACCACCCTACTCTGCCCTGCCGATCTTGTCTCCAGTGGGAATATCTCACTAGGGACAAGCCACCCCAAGGGTCCCCAAGACCAGCCATAGGCTATAACAAAGGCACATATTGCAATTACCAGGATGACAGCCATTTCTTCAGAGAGGACAATGCCATGCCCGAATTTTACAGCGAGGATACTTGCAACAACAATCTGCAGGTACATAACAAACATATTTTTTTCCTTTTAGATGCTACTTCAGCTTAGTCGTGGTTATGCAAATAGGTGCTCACATGTTATTTTAGTAGAAATTTTTGTCCTATCTGTTATGCCTTTAAGTTTGGGTTAACTTATTGGAGCTTGAAACCAAGAATGAGAAAACTAAGTGATAAATTGGGGGGGGGGGGGGGGGGGGGGATAGAATTGCTTACCATTGAAGATATCATTTGAATTCCAGCTTCCATGAACAAGAATCTCCTACCCTTCCTGTCGACCACGTAGATGGAAACAAGGGCTCCCACAACAAGCATAACACCAGTTATGATTGCGGAATACAGTGAAGCCCCAGAACCAAATCCCAAGCTCTGGAAGATTACAGGAGCATAGAACAGGATTGAATTCATGCCAGTGAGCTGCTGGAACGCTGGGATACCAATCGCGCCGATCACAAGCTGCGGGCAATTTCTAGGTTCGAGAAGATTGTAAAATGGACGTTTAACTGCTCTTGCCGCCTCACTTGCCTCTACCAGGTCCTGAAATTCAGCTGCAATGTTAGTTGTGCCCCGGACTTTCTCCAAAATTTGTCTTGCTTCCTCCAATATGCCTCTTTCAACAAGACTATTTGGGGTCTCTGGTAGGAAAATGCCCCCAATGAACATGAGAGTTGCAGGAACTGTAGCCAAACCAAGAGAGAGTCTCCATCCCCATGGATGGAGGTTTTCTGTGAAGTAGTTTATTACATCTGCTACCAGAATTCCTATGCAGGTGGTAAGTTGAAATAGCTGGTTCACTGCACCTCGGATCTTCGGTGGTGATATCTCAGAAAGAAATAAAGGAACTGCCTGTTAGAAACAATAGCAATTAACTTGTTAGCATTATCTTCCCTTCTCATATTGTCACCTCTTTTTTCCCAGGTATTGATTGCTTCATTCAGTCATTAAGAAAATGATATTATAGCAAATAACCTGCTATAAAAGCGTACTGAAATTACCGATACAAAAATAGTGTACTGAAGTTCAGTGCTTCTTTATGTTGCTCACCTGATTGCCGAAGCCTATTCCGAACCCGAGAAGAACACGACCAATAATGAGCATAGCAATGTTTAGTGCTGTGGCATTTATGATTCCGCCAAAAAAGAAACTGACTGCGCCGACCATGATGCTGGCTCTTCTTCCATAATTCCTTGTAAACCTGAGAGGCCCCAAATGTGGAAACAAGGCCCCCAAAGTATAGTACAGATGTGAAGAGGGTAAGGATCTGGTTGTCGTACTTGCAGTAATCTGTTTCACGGAGATGCTTTTGCTTCCTCTCATATATTCCTGGGAAGAACTCCTTCAAAAAGTCATCCATAGAAGTGACACCGCCTGTGTTACGGTAAGTTTTTTAGCATTTGTAGCATGGATAGAGTTTCCTGGTGGGCTTCCTTTAGTCTGATCTCATTTATTCTACGAAACATTTTTTCGCCAATGACCAAAATATTGAACTTGACCTATAATAAATGCTTTAAGTAGGAAAGCAGAACCAAGTTCATTATGATTTACATAACTAAGTAAACCGATGTTTATTCTATTGTAAGTGATGCAACTTTGTACAACAATTTTGGTCACGAGAATCAGAATCCACAGTTCCACACTATAACATGCTGGGAGATTATAACAGTTAGATCCAGACACATTTTTCCCCAGAATTTATGGCCATCTTTTTTGGATTTCATCGTCACAGACCTTTTGTCCATGGAAGAAAAGTATATCCATTGTCTATAACAATGAAATAAGAGATTAGAAACAAGGATTACCTGAAACACCAAGATCATATCCAAAGAGGGATCCACCGAGTGAGCCAACTATGCAGGCAAGAATGAAGTATCTTGTTATCTTTCCCTCATATTGGTCAGCCCTGTTTCCTGCCTGAACTACAAAGGCACCTCCAGCCATACCTGTTGTTTTAGTTTCTACCTTACTTCCTTAGGGGTGAGAAGATTGTTCATCACTGCTCTTATTATTCCGTGATGGATTGGGATGTACAAAGATTGCCCAAAAAGAAAAATGTATCAGTTTTGGACAAACTTGTGCATAGATATAGATAGAAACAAGGCAATTTGGATAAATGTGTCCTTTTATAAGCAAAATTGACTGGCCGAGGCCCTGTCTATACTTTGAAAATTTTCCTTCTCAAAATAGTCACTTCGTTTCATACACCTTTCCACAGGAATGTTCTGTAGGTTTCAGTTCGAAAAATAGATTCAATTCATTTTGGTTTTCACTGCCATTTCTCATTTTTTTAATATAATTTATAAGAAACGTGATTTTTGTTCAATTGAATTAATTTTATCTTAGCATTTTTGTTGATATTTTATATGAATTTTGTTTCCTACGGGGTGATTGAAAGAAAGAGATGGGATGACCAAACTACACCATTAACCTCTATCCTATTGACTTGAAGTTGAAACCTCAGATTCGCACAATACCCCGATAATTTGGATCCCTTGACACGACGTTGTGTACGTAATCTGTATATTATTAGTAAATAAACTTTCTATAATTGGGGCGGTAGTTCACCCTCAATGACCTCGTATGGCGCTTTTTTAGATGAACCCTTCACATGTTCGTTTATGTTGAGAACACATCGTTTCAAGTTTCAACGGCATTTTCTCTTCTTTTTTAAGAAAAAAAAAAAGAAAAGCAATGACATTTCTTTGTTGAATTTTGGCGGCCCCATTTGTACGATATTCTTGATGCCGTATAATGGCCGACAAGCAAAACTGAATCAAAATGGCATTCTTTTTCATTCTAATATCCATGTTCGAGGACCTTTCCGGCTTTCTCTCGTAGTTCTCGTCCTTTTTTTCTTATTTGCATAAAAAACTAAATCAATGTTCATATGGTCGTGGGGTTGTAGAAAATGATAACGAGAACTTCCTTATCACCAACCTTATTTAACTTCGGATGGTATTTCCTCAACTACAATCAATTTAACCTTTGAGTCGAATAACTGTTTATGTAACCACATATTGGATGACTTCAGAAATTTTTATTATTTCTTGCAATATTCGAACGTCTTTACTCAACAAGTAACAACGTAACACATGAACATTCAGTAATATATGGAAAGTGCAACTTACGGTATCTGCATTGAATTATTGAGATCGTTCGTGCGGGTTACAATGTAATCGATTGTTGGCTCTTCCACTTAATAACAATTCATTCTAAGTTGCTCCCACACTGTAATAAACAAAAAATATATATTCAAATAAACATTGTAATGTTACAGCAGCTCCCTGATTTTTAAGAAACATAAATAGATGATCAACCAGCCTCGTTTGAATAAATTACAACTCAAACTATGAACCAATTAGATTGTGAAAGAACAAAAAATATTACTTGATTCCGGAAA
This sequence comes from Triglochin maritima, assembly GCA_963682175.1. Taxonomy (NCBI): domain Eukaryota; kingdom Viridiplantae; phylum Streptophyta; class Magnoliopsida; order Alismatales; family Juncaginaceae; genus Triglochin; species Triglochin maritima. The sequence continues at coordinate 3,656,204 of OY821775.1, forward strand.
ATTTTGAGTCATTGCTACACAGCAATAGCCGGGGCTTCGTCTCCATCATCTAGTGTCATCTCATTTCTGAAAAGGAGTTTGAGGTAAGGTAGAACCTTCGGAAGAATAGGCAAGTCCGCTAGGTTAATGCTCATCATGTCGAAAGCAATGCATGTATTGCTCATATGTGTCTCATCGAAAACTGCAATTTTAGGGTATCTTTGGCTGAAATGTGTGAGGATAATTCTGTAGACATCAGCTGATGTCCCCACCTTCACTGCTTCCATGGTGGTGCTGTGATTCTTGGCAAGTGCTTCAACTTCCATACCATCTTCAAAAGTTGCCTGCAAGACGGGAGATTTTTTTTTCAAACTGCAGTGTTTTTTCCCTTGATTTTTTGCATGATGAGTTACTTGCAGAAAGATCGAAATTCAAGATCATTAGCTATGGTTTCGATCTGGAACAACAAGATAGTCTTAAGAAGGCGTTTCAAATCTACATAAATAAATAAGCCAACAATTTCATCTCACAAACCTTTTAGGGTATTAAATACCTTGTCGGCTTGCCAGATCAAAAACATAAGTGGGACGAAACTGAAACACCTGAAATTTATGCAAAAATCAGGATCTGACAAAACAAACTTACCTCGTGTATGAGTACAGTTGCATCACGGGTTGCGTCTACCAGTGCTTGACAAGGTCTCGTGTCACCTGAATATACAAGTTTCCATCCTGGAATTTTGTTACCAACACTACTCATTCTTTCAGAAGCCTTCAAAACAACACCAAAAGCTTGAGGGCAGTGCACTACAGGCACGCTGTACAAATCTGTCAAGCCTGCAGCGTTCAGCACTTTATGTAACCGTATTAGACTAGTATTGGAAGGACAACAGCCATATCGATTGGGGTTTCCTGCTGTTTCCAAAAACTCTGCATTTGGCTGCATTTGGAAAAAATAGTGTCACCCAAACTTCGGCGTGCCTTTTTCTGAGCCATCGATTCAGTATCGTTGACATCTAAACCTTCTGAGGAGTCATTCTCACTGGAACGAATTAAATCCATAACAGAATTCCAAGAAACTTCAGTAGTATGCCTGCAATCCAAAAACTCCATATCAAGATCTTCAAGCCTGGAATATGCATCCAGAAACCTTTTCAACGGTCTAGGTCCTACAACAATTATGGGATCATGTCGTACATCCTTTAACAACTCATTTCGCAAGGCAAGTATCCTTGCTAAGCCAGTATGGTGATCAGCGTGAATATGTGATATCCAGATTAACCTCAAAGTTCTCAAAGCCTCATCAGCACCATCCACACCAAACCTAAGATAAGGAACATGAAGATGAGGAGGTGTGGCTTAAGAATGAGTCACAAAAGAAACATAGGAAACTAAACAATTCAAGGGCACCTTCTTTTGAGTTGACCAAGGGTCCCTTCCCCACAATCTAAGAGCACGCTTCCTTTCGAGAAAAGGTTTATGTAGATAGAACTGACGTTACGATATTTAGATAGTTGAGATGAACCTGTACCAAGGAGAATAATTTCCATATCTTCCCTGCTTATGTTTTCCAAGCAGCATGGAACATGCGACTCATTTTCCAGATTTAGTGTGCTAGCATTCTCAAGCATCCATGGTTCTTCCGTTATAATCATATGCTCATCAGATGCTGAACCCATGCCTTTGGCTCTTTTATGCCAGAGCTTACGTACAGCTTCTGAAGCATCTTCAATTTCAGGAATCTCAGCAAGAAGCTCACTCACAATATCCACAGGCGTCTTCACGCTTGGAATCAAAGATCTATCCAGTCCCAACTGAGAGTAAGGGCGCAGCTGAAACTGGTAACAATGTAATAACAAAGTAAGTTCTAACTTACATAAAAATCCTCTAAAGCTTCGAGTAAGACGAATATTACAATAGTTAAACTGAAATTGAAACAATCGGATAGGGCATCTTCAGAACATATTCATACGCAATAGAGCTGTTGGTTTGTTCTTCACAACTATTACCTTTAGAAGGTTTTCAGCTGGAATGATACAATCAATGCACAGATGGAGGATCCTGCAACGCTAAGATGTAGTTCAGCTCTCTTGATCAAGACAAATTGATAGAGAGCAATATCAAAATATTAGAAAACAAACCTCTCTTGAAGAACCAAGACCTTTAGAGTTCTTTATTTCCCAAGGAGAGCAGAATCCTGGAGATGGGAACAGTTGAGGACATACATGATTTAACCTTGTTGTAATTCTTCCACTAGAACTGAGAACTGGAAGTTGAATATTATTCCTGCCCACAAAAATGTCTCACAATAAGCCAAAAGACCCAACAAACACCGTTAGTTTTGATAGAAGCAACTTTCAAACTCATGCTATATATGAAATGATGCATTAGTTCTCTTAATAAAAGAGAACTCTTATTAACAGTTGCTGAATCTACAATATTATGAATAAATTTATGAATCACACAGGTAAAAACGTCATGCCAACGTGTCCACACTCCCTTAGTTAATACTTCTCAGGAGATTAGCTGAACCAGACAAGAAATTCTGCGAATACACCTATTGTGATTTCAGGACCAATGAATACTCGACTAATTCATCTGTAAAAAAAATCAAAAATATGTTAAAGTTGCTGATAAGCCTTACCTTTCATGGCCAGCCATGATGTGTTGCACATCACCAAACCTTTTCATCCAATTCTGGTAGTCAGCATCATTTGTTACAGAGGCAGGACTCAAGTGAATTATACAATTCACAGACTTTGTTCCACTTTCTGAGTTGTTATCAGATTTTTCATAATAACAATTCAGAGATTGAAAACTAATCAACTCTAGCAAATGAGATGGTGTAGGGCAATCAACGAGAACTACAATAGGGCCAGGAATTGATGGACCAAGAACATGACTTGGATGAATCTGCATCACAACAAAAATGGTAAATGATTGAAGAAATGAAATGGAACCTGACTATACTCCTTTCACGGTATACTAACCCGATTTTGAACAGAGAGTGGGTGAATAGAAAATAAAAATTGTAATTTGTGCAAACAAAATAACTGTAACATTATACGTCAAAACGAGACAGCAACATCAGAAAGGCTACTCAATTAATGAATACAACATATGCATGATAATTACCATAGTGCTTTGATCATCTGATGCAACTGAATTTCCAAGTTGAAGTTCACGGTATTTGGGGCCAGGTCTGAGCCCAAGAGCAGAAGCTTTGGCTGGATCAAATTTTCCCTTAATTTCAGGCAGTTCACAAACATATATAACTGCAATATCACCAGGTTTCAGCGAAAAGGTACTCCCCATTGAGATTTCTATACCAAGGATAAAATCAGTACTGTCTTATAAAATAGATGTGCTAAATTTATATGGTGAATTGATGTCTTTCAGCTGACCTACCAGAATATCTTGGATGAAGAAGTATAGCTAATATCCTAACCACTTCATCATCAATAAGTACAATTGGATCCAAAGACTTGGGAAGGTCGTGATTGGAGGTGATTGCATGTCACTGCTGGTTATTTCTCCAAAACTATGAGTGTGAACCATTGCAGCATTTGGGATGAAGGACCGCATGGCATCAACCAAATACTTGAGGTCAGAAGGTCCCCACACGTTGATCTGACAACGTTGAAAAATTATTAGTGGGAATAAAATATAAACAAATGATTAGATGCACTATGTCAACAAGGAAAGTCAATGAAGTAATTGGTAAGACCTGATAAAATTATCATAATCATTTTAGCTGAAATTTGACCAGTAAAGAACCAAAGGTTGATGAGTATCTGTGTGATAAATTGACAATAAAAAATCAATTTTGGGACATGTCGTCTAAGAAATGTTAGCCACATATATTTGGTTTACTTATTTTATTTATTTCAAAATAAATATAGTTTCATTTTTTGTTTTCATAGGAACAGACGGGTCTTCTTCAGCTGACTACCAGAACTGAGGTATTCTTGCTTGCATGGTAGGACCATAAACACAAGCACAACTGGATTTAATGAGATAAAGATGATTGAACTTACAGACATTCCTTCATCTCCAATTCCTGCTAAAGTTAACAACAAGCCTGCATAGGACAAAATAAATACCATCAAGTTTGTCATGAAAATCATTTATCTGAAATCCAAATTAACATAGTGCTGCTTATAATCATTATAACGTAGAAGCCGACTGTCAGGTCTGTATCTTCAGGCACAATGAAATCTACTATCCCTTGAAGTGCCACAATAGCATCTGCTGTTATGGACTAAATTAACCTGTAGTAAAATTTTCTACTTGCGAGATATTAGCAAGAAGAGATTTTTCACATGTAATATACAGAAAACGAGTGTGGCAGAAATGCATATGTTTATCATGATCACCATCCAAATCCAATTACCCACCCATTGAATAAATTAGTTTTGGGAAATAGGAAGGGGAGATTGTTCCTTGCTTGGCAGAAGAATCAAGTTGACAGATAGGCATTCAATAGAAGATTTTATGTATCACACAGTGAGGAAAACTTTTGAGCTTACTTGCCTGGAAGACCACCAGCAGTCTCTGAACATACCCGAGTCAATAGCATGTGATCAACCTTAAATAGAAAACAGAAAAATATCAATTTCATCATCATGAAAGAATATGAACAACTCGAACTTTTAAGATCAATGTCACTGAAAAAAGAAGTTAGTATCTCAATAGGTCATACCTTTGATAACTTAATTTTGTGTTCTGTGCAGAACCGTTGCAGACCCTGGCGAAAGAGACTAACAAAAATTAGAAATGTTTGCCCAATAAAAATAATTCTGGGTCTAAAACATTTAATTGCACATCAAATACGGCCACCATACAATGTCTATTTAAGAGGTGCCCTCTAGTGCTACGAAGTCCGTACTTCATATTAGAAAAGTAATTAGATACATCAGCATAAACTCGTAAATCACTAAAGTTGTTCTCAGAATCCAAGTTTATCCACTTTCAGTACCTCTCCAGCATTAAAAATTATTCTCTGTTTGTCGAAGAACAGCAAAACAGACGGTGACGTATCCTGTGTCTGTGTGTCCATTCAGGTCCCCAAAATCTGCAATAGCATCAAAACACATATACCAAAAAAGTTGAAAAGAAAACACTGAAGTAGTCTATTTCCTAGAAACATAACATCAAACACTATAAAAGCATGACAATCGAACTTCTATTCAGTATTATCGCCGGCACATACAACCATCAATAACACCACAGAGTGAACATCGAAACGAACAACTTCCGTAATTTCACCTTCAAATTAACATCTTCCACTCTCCATACAAACGCACAGACACGACAACAGTAGAAGAAGAAAAAAATCAAACTTTCTCAACCCCAACACCCAAAATAACAACATAGCAATAAAACCGGAAAGAAGATTTATAAAAAAAACGAAATTTTGGAACTGACCTGAACATAGCAGATGGTGTTGACAGGGTTAAGCTTCCGGACCTTAAGCTGAAGATTTCTCTTCCCGCCGCCCTCTTCCGATTGAACTCCATCTTCTCCTCCGTCGCGGCCCCGGTCCTTCTCCTCCTCTGCGGCGAGACTCTCTGGGGGGAGGGATCGCGTGGTCTCCTCCCGGACGTGGCGGAGACGGAGAAGAAGGGGCGGGATCGGAGAGGAAAGAGGGGTTTGGTGGCGGAGGAGAGGAGTCTGAGGTTCGGGAGTTGGAGAAGCATCGGATTTATAGGGTTTGGATTTGGGTTTTGGTTTTGGTTTCTAAAACCTCGCGCCGATTTATCGCCGGGTGTTGGGGATGACGTGGGTATACGATCGCATCCCCACCGTCCATTACGTTTACGCAAACAAGAAAAATAGGTTAAATTAAGGTTTGACTCGTTTAAATTTTAATTTGCGTAACACTTTTACCGTAAAATTTTTGTTTTTAAATACAGTTCTAAATTTGTCTCAAATTTTTTTCGTGTTGTTGGTTAAACATAATTTTAATGTGTCATAAAAATTTAATCAAATTGAATGTCAAATAAAGTGTGATTCAAAATTTGAGTCAAATTTAAAATAAATTTGACATCCAATTTTATATGAATTTTACCATAAATTAGAAGCATGTTTAAATAACACGATTTTTTTAAAGAAAAAATAGCAAATATGACGAATTTTTTTGATGAAAATAGGATCAATGTATTTTGCACAAATCAAAGTTTAAATATGTGAATGTAATGTTTTAAAATTTAAAGGATTAAAATGTTACTCGATCGTAATTGAACGGGACTGTAATAAACCATAAAATTAATAGTAGGTCACGATGAATCCAACTATATCACCGGAGGAGCACCATGTGTTCGTCCTCACCTGAGAATATTCATTAACATATAGATTGCTTGTGTAACGTCCTCAACAGCGGAAGAATTTCAAATTCTAACATATAAACAACAAGTAATCACTCCGACCTCAAATGAGAGAAAGCAGAATCTGGTAGCGGAGCTCTCCTCCTCGGTCTCCACCCCCTAACGCCGATCACGGCCTGAAAAGTAAACATGCAACAATGTCTGAGTTTCCAGAAGAAAACCACGTATGTCAAACTCAAAATGCATGAAACTGAAACACTTTAGCATGCATTTCTATCTACAAAGAAAAACATAAACACAAGACTGGACTCCAGGGTTTTTCCACTCAACCACAATAACACTCCACGTCGTCAAGCTAGGTTCCAAAGTTTTTTCACCCAACCACAGCTACAGCGACACGACCAGGGCTTCATGGCTCTTTCACCCAACCTAAACGTTCTAAGGGCTCCAGGCCTTTTTCACCCAACCCTTATCATGTGGTGCTTGCTCAGGCTTCAAGGCTCTTTCACTTAACATTAACACACTACGGAGCTTCAGGGCTTTTTCACCCAACCTACACAGATTAGCTGGCTTCAGGGCTTTTTCACCCAACCGCAACTCTCACAACAGTTACGGGACTCCAAGACTCTTTCACCCAACCGCCGCAACCCCCGTGCTCACAAGCATCCTTACCGGAAGAACATCGACACCATAACTCATCTCACAAGGACAACCACACCAAACGCACCTCACATGTGCAAAACTGGACAATATCGGTCGACCGAACCAAGAGTCTCGGTCGACCGACTCTCACCAAAACCAGGCAAATGCCTTGACCGACGCTCCATCGGTTGAACATCTCCTACCAACCATACACGTTCGGTCGAATTACAGTCAGGGATTGGTCGACCCTTTAGAAGATCATCTCCCGGGTTCAACGAACACAACCAATCGGTCAAACGGCAAAGATGATCCGTTCGACCGGAAACCACCAGTAAAATTCCTCATCGCTCAACATAATCAACCGGTCGAACCCCCGAGCACTCTCGGTCGACCGAAACCCACCAATAAAATCCTCCAACGAAACCAATCAACTACTTGGAAGTTTGATTATTTTTTGTGTTATTTAATTTATTTGAAAATGATAAAGGCAAATGGAAATCTGGGCGAATTAACGAGGAATCATTCTTAAAACATTTCAAAATATCGTTGTCATCTTTAAATATTTCTCAATTTCTTCAACACCTAAAATAATTTTTGAATTAAGAGTTTACTTAGTAAACTAAAAGTAATCATTCTTAAATGATTCAAACGGGCAATATTATCTTTAAATATCACATAATATCTTCAAAATCTTAAATGTTTTTTGAACCAAGACATTAATAAGTAGATGAAATGGTGATTTCATATTCTTAAAATAATTCAAAATTTCAATATTATCTTTAAATATTTCATAACATCTTCAAAACCTACAATGGTTTTCGTATGAAGAGATTATTTAGTAACTAAAAAAGCACTTAAGTATTGTAAAATCGAATCAAAGATGATTCTCCCTCTCTCCTCTTTCCCCTTCTCCTACCACACAAACTCGTTAACACACTCTTCCTTTCCTTTCCTTTCCTTTCCTTCTCTTCTCTTCTCTTCTCTTCTCTTCTCTTCCAACCACCTTCCTCATCACCTTCGCCACCCCTCTTCATGTGTCCATCAACGTGACATTAAGGCTATAATACACTGTCACCCATGTGTACCACCAGTGAATATGCTTGACGTGAGCGCATCATAAGCAGCAATATGGCACAATATAAAATTAATATAATACAAGATTAATAAAATTTGCAATTCTCTTTTCAACATTAGAAATTTAGAAGTATATATACTTATATATATTAATATATAATAATAGTTTTTTTCAAAATAATTTTATCATTAACTTGTAAATTTTCTAAGTGATCAACAGATAATGGTTCAAATGGAAATTAAAGTTACAACCGATGTGAATTTAAATATATTTTTTTTTGTTTAGTTTGATTGTTTATTACATGAAAGTATTTTGATCTGGGTCCGGTGAATTCCCAATTTCAAACCAAATCAGAACCGTGTTATACCTAGGAAAAGGGTAAGAGAAATTTAGGTGTTTCGAAACTAAAGACCCAAGTCTGAGATTAACTTTGAGGCTTGAGCAGTAGTGAATCCTAGCATGTGAGTGAAATTTTGAATTTAAACCAAAAATATAAAATGCCTTCAAAAACGTACCCAAAAAAAAGTATAAAACCAATAGAACGAGGCACTAAGATTTGATAAACAGTGATGACATAAAGGAGAATATAATGTTCTCAGGTCGCACCCAAACAAAAAACCGAAAATAAACTTTTCTCTTCCCAAGAAGATTTATTGTTTCTTCTTTATCCAAAAGAAGAAAATGACCACAAACCACAAACATTCATCAGAGACAACATAAGAAATAATCCAAAGATTAATCCTTATCACTTGATCTGCACCCACACAGCTTTGCTTGGGACCCCACGGTAAACAACGAACATCATGTAGTACCCTGGCGGCGCAAAGTTGGCTGAAGGTGGCGCCGCCACTGTGATCGTGTGGCTTCCGGCACCTGCCGGAACCAAGCCCGAAATTTTGAGTTTCAGCATTCTCTGGCCTTGGGAGTAGCCGTGAGTAGTGAAAGGTGGCGCATACATCATCACTTTCAGGTCAACTAAGACCACCGCAGGTGACTTGAACGTCATTTTGAGTGCTTGTCCATACATGATCTTGGCCGGAAACAAAGATATTTCCGGGCGATAAGCTGCAAGCTTGGGGTCCAGGTAGGGTGGTGAAAACTTCTCCACTCGCAACTCTGTTGGGAACATGGAGTTGAAGACGTACCTGATGGAATGCAAAATTAAAGATTAATACACAACTAGTTACATGTTGACCTTGGAAAATGTCGCAGTCCTTTTAGAAAAATAGTTAAGCGCGTTTAGTTGATTTTTTGATTGGTTAATTGATTTTATTTGATCAACATTTACAAAACCTAAGCACTTAAGTAATATATTGTATTTCAAATTTTCCAATACGTACCTGGAATTAGTGTTACTCCCGGCGACAAGGATCTTCCCATCAGGAAGCACATTACTAGATGAGTGGTACATCCTTGGTATGGTGGTGGCTTTGAGCAGCTTGAAGCGTCCACCAACGGGTGCGTTGGGTTTGTAGAGCCATGGCTCGAAGACGGGGTCACGAGCATATCCCCACCCAGAACAGCCCCGAGTTGCACCGTTCAGGAACAACAAGTCGCCGGTCGGAAGGATCAGCAAATCAGCCATCACACGTGGCTTTGGCATTTTCTCGGCCTTCCATATCGAGAACTTGCTCTGTATGTTCAACCTATAGCACACGTCGAATGCCGGATTGAAGATCTTATCTCTACCTGCTTTCAGAAACGCATAGGTCTCTGCACCGCCGCAGACGATCACTTCCACCGTCGGTGCGGCCATATCTACCGAGCCCAACATGACATAGATAGGTACGTAAGTTATATTTTATTTAACAAATAAAAATGTATTACGAAAAATGATGATGGGAAACGATCAATAATCATAAACACAAAGATTATGATATGTTTGAATTTTTTCCTAAGTTCAAGAGTGAAATTAAGGAAGTGATTTTTTGTGTGTAATGGATTAATAAAAGGGATTAGTAAGCTTTTATATATATATATATATATATTTATAGGTATAATATAATACATAAAATATCTATGTATTGGGTCTAACCTACTAAATATATATTTGTCAATATATATACACATCCACCCCGTATAATTCAAGTTGATGTGTAAAAAAATTCAAACATGACAATGGTTTTAGAGGGGCTGGCGAATTAATTGAACTCATCCTAGGCACATCAACAAATTAAACTGTAATTTGTTGTGTACGTTGATGATGGTTCAAATTAAACTCTATCAATTTTTAGCAATTAAGTTAATGATTAATCCTTAATTCTTACTGAGGTCGAGAGGGAGGAGCGCAGATTGTCCGGAAGACGGGTAGTTATAGGAACCCTTAGTGAGGGCAGGGAACTCGTGGAGGATCTTGTTAGTCTTGTAATCGAAAAGGACGGCACGGTTGTTGGCGAAAATGAAGAGATTCCCATCGGTAGAGAGATGAACGAAAGGATAGAGATTGCCCGTAACCGAGTTTGTTGTTTCCTTCAATAAAGGAAAAGCTATTGATTTAGTGTTGGGTGTTTTTGATGTGGGAACAAACTCATAGCTGAACGCATGCAACCCTCCTATCAAGAAGATCCTTCCGTCGGGAAGCATTTGCTGGGTGGCATACCTGCACATATAATTAAAGAAAGTAATTAGCAAAATCTCATCCAAACTCGAGGTCGATCGCCTCAACAAGACTAAACACATATATGTCATGATATATATGCAATAAGAAGTAGACAAAATCACTCGTTTATTATCAAATTCACGTTACTTTAGAAGGTAATTAACAGTAATTTACCAAAAAAAACAAAACTCGATCCAAACTCATTTTTGATAAATTAATATAACCAAAATACAAAATAGAATGACAACTGAGTAAAATTTAAAAGTAAACATTTAATTCCAAATGTCAATTGAGTTTGGTTTGACTTAATTAAAGTGAGTGGAACTAATTAATTACCATCTACCATCAGCAAGCAGTTGATGTTCCTCAAAGTCACATGTAGGGCAGTTCTTAAGGAAGCGAACACCCTTTGAACCCTCAAGGAAGCCACCAGTTTGGATGACGCTCCCATCTACTGCCAACCCACCAGAGGAACACCATGTGTTTGTCACCACCTAATGAAGAATTCTCACGTAGCCACTCTTACTTGATTTATCACGTTAATTATAATTCAAAGAGAAAAATGAAAAGAAAATATCATATGTACTAGTACGTACTAATTTTGGGGTTTGTCTTGCAGTTAATCCAAGATTATAGAGAGATATATGAAGAGAAAACAATATTCAACATTTAATCTTGCATTAATTCAAACTATTCCTTGCTAATTAAGAGGTTATGTAAGTAAATTTTGCATTTCCTGATCATCCTATATCTTCCTTGCTTTGTTAATTATACTAATTAAGAGGTTCATTACATTTTCAGCAATAGTTTGTTATATTGTAATGTTAACATTTTTTCTTGTACATCACAGGACTTTATAAGTGCCGATGCTAATTGACTTTGTTTACAAGTTTTTCCAACTTTAATCCATGCAGCATAATCTTGATTTCAGCTAATTAATGCAAGATTTAAATAAGTGGATATATATATATATATATATGCTAACCTTGAGAGGGCGGATTTTGTTGCTATAAAAGTCGAACTCCAATGCATGCGCAGTGCAATCCTGGTTTTTACCATAAGGATTAGTGAAACATCCTTGTGCAGGAGTTGTACTCAAATTAGACGGTCCTAAGTTGGTGCTATCAATAAAGATGGCCTTATTGACAGGCGTGATGACCATATGCATGCAAGAGACCCCCGCGTTTTGGACTATCAGCTGCCAAGAGCCGGTATACATTGTCTCTAAGTCCGCCGAGGATACGATCGTCGCGACGAGGAAGAGAGGGAGAAAGAAGAGGATAGTTTTGAGTGATGGACACTCCATTGAATCCAGTTGAAATTCAGTGGAGAGGTTAAGCACTAATTAAACCTCCAATTAACTTCAACTTATTATGGAACCATATATGGTTTTGGACCTTATATATAGGGAGTTGAGTGTAAGAAAACGAGATTGTTTCGTTAATTTGCTTATAGTCAACTTGGTGTTTTCTTTAAAACCAAACAGATCACTCTCTCCTAATTTTTGAACCAATCACAAAAATGTGTGCTTAATTTGCAACAGCTATAGCCTATAGGTGATGCTTCACCACTAACTTTGAAGAGAATACAAGATCACCACTAACTTCGAAGAGAGGACAACTAAGCTTTGAGGAGAGTACCTGTCGGTAGATCATTAATTAGATGCTAATGTTTTCGAATTTTAAATAGTCAACCGGAAGGCTGAGCTTACAATGAAATCGATCTCAAAATAATTCAAAATGTCGTTGTTATCTTTAACTATTTCACAATATCTTCAGCATATCTTTAATCGTTCTTCAATTGAGAGATTATTTAGTTGATGAAAAACCAATTGTTATTAAAATAATTCAAGATGTCATTGTTATCTACTGTAAATATTTCATAATATCTTCAAAACCTTAAATGCCTTTTGAATTAAGAGATTATTTAGTAAATAAAAAAGTAGCCGAGTAATTTAAAATCAAATAGAAAGATAATCCTGGCGTACCATAAGAATTGGAAGAAAATCAATTTGGAAAAAAAGAAGAATACAATCGCGCGCGGTCTTGACCATTTCAACAAATCCTTATTATTATTGATAATATAGAAATAGCGGTAATTTATATCAACAAAAAAATAATCAACAGATGAATACCGCGGGCTCCGGCCTCTATAGCTTGAGTAACCATGGATTATCGATTTGTCAATTGTTGTGCGAATATTATACTTGTAAATGTCACATTCATTCCAGCGCCAGCCCAAACTGAAGGTGAAATTTCCGTACTACTGATCAATTTAATTTTCGTTGGAATAGACATTTCAATTTAATTAAAACACCAAGCATTCCACGTTTACCATTGGAACCAGTTGTTAATGAACCAAAATTGAAAAAAGAGACACACAAACACCTCACAAGCATAATAAAGGGCAGATCAACTTTTTCTTCTTTCACTAAAATTCGTGGGAAAATTATAAAAAAATAGACTGTTGTTTATGCACAAAACAATATTAAGTATGAGATATAATTCTACGTATGATTTGGTAGTATATAATCTTTTATGATTTTATTATATATTATTATGAAAATCTAAATATAGTCATGTAACTTATATTCTTTATTTTTCAAATGTAATTTAGTGTTTTCTATTAAAAAAATTATCTAATACATATGATATTTAAGTGATTCTACAAGTTAATACATGATTCTTAACTTTCTAGCATTTACATTTGTTTCTTGAGGGGGTATCAGAAAATCTATCATGAAATTCTTATACATTCAAATTCAAGATTTCAAAGGAATACAAAGATCATTTTTCTTTTTTGGAATTGGCACAATGTAACTACTTTCTTTTCTTTTTGATTTCTCTGCGTACAAATCCCTCAAAAAAAAAGTTAGAAATACTCTACTATTGTTTTATTTTTATTTTGTTTTTTTAAATCAGGTAATATATAGGTAATTAGATTTGGTTAGTTGGGCTAATGAGCCACAGCCCAACTAGATATCCATTACAACTAAACTTCCAACTTTCCAAAAGCACAAAAAAAAACAGTTCGCCTTCTGTATCCATCTTAGTTAGCTATTTGGGTCCACATGTTCAAGCGAAACAAAGACATACACGAATATCACTTTCTTCCAAGTTGACAACTAGCTCTCCGGGTTCTACAACGATATACTTATGTGCACTATCTATTAAAGTCTCACATTATTAATTTTTATATGAACTAAGATTAGTTGTAAAAGAGGGAATGAGATGATTGAGAGGTTAGCCGTTGAAAGAGTAAATGATTTCAAGTTGTCATTTTAAAATTATAATTAAGGGTAGTGTTAACGGGTCGAGCGCTCGCCCCTTAATGGGGACCACACCCAACCAGGCGTCCATTCGGGCGCCAGAGCTCTCGAATGGACGCCCGGGCACCCTGTTGGGTGGGGTACGTCCCCCCGATAGCTTGAAATTATTTTTTGGGTTTTTTTTTGGTTATTTGTTGAAAATGTTTATAAATCCATTATAAATTGTTTTTCCAGTTTTTTTTCTTCTTTTAAAAATACGTTTTTTATTTGTTTTGATTTTGTAGAACTTTTTGTGATTTTTTTAAAACTCAAGATTGATCTCAAAATAACGTGGATGAGAGAAAATGTAGGGTGGATGGGGGTAGCCCGGGTGTGGTTAAGAGTTTTTTTGGGTGGGTTAGGTGAGCCGACGTGTTAGAGAGAGAGGGGCGGGTGGGGGTAGCATGTGCATGGTTATTTATGGTCTAAGTAGTATATAAAGTAAGTATGGGTGTAAACGGGGTGGGTAATACCCGTATACTCGGTCACCCGTCCCGTACGGGTACAAAAAATCAAGCCCGTTTAAAAATTCATATATGTATACTCGTATCCGTTTACCCGGTTAATAAACAGGTCGGGTATGGTTATACACATTACCCGTACCCGTATACCCGTTAAGATATATTAAATATTTTTATATTATATTTTTTATATATTATATATATTGTATTTTTATATATATTATACATGTCATACCCGTTTACCCGCCCCGTACCCCCTAACTTAGTGGGTACAGGTCGGGTATGGGTATTGGGTACACATGTTTTTGGCAGGGTACATACTCGTACGTGTTTACACCCCTAAAAGTAGGTGAAAGATATGATACCCTCAAACTAAGTTGACATCAATTTACCATTGTTAATAACTTCAAATTTAAATTTTGAATGAAAAATTCAAATTGACGATCTTGATCTACTAATAATATATTATCTATGTATATCAAAATCAAAAAAAAAATTGAGAATCATTTGATATGAGATGAAAAACGAAAAAATGAACGCATTACGATCGTTAAAAAAACCAGTCTCTTAATCATAGGTCAAAGGACCACAACATTTCTTTATTTTCGTATTACATCGATAAAATGAGTCATATATATCAAGATTCACGGTTCATATTTTTCTTTGAAATTTAATTTTCAAGTTATTAACGAGAGTAAATTGGTGTCAAGTCATTTTAAAAGGTAGCATATCTATCTCTCCTCAATTACAATTAACATTTTAAGCGTATTAAGCATTTTAAACCGTTTTAGATATTAAATTGATGATTTTTATAGTTTTAAGGTATCAAAGTGATTTTACGTTATAATACGTACCAATGATAAACTCAAGTTTTTAGGTTTCATTTTACTTCTCAAATGGTGGAAAAATTCAACTTCTTACTTAATTTTTTTATTGATTCTAGTCCAACAAGAAGAAAAAAATAATCACATACATACAAGAGAGGTAGAAGGAGAAAAAAAATATTGAAACATTCCTCGTCACTTGATCTGCACCCACACAGCTTTGCTTGGGACCCCACGGTAAACAACGAACATCATGTAGTACCCTGGCGGCGCAAAGTTGCCTGAAGGTGGCGCCGCGACTGTGATCGTGTGGCTTCCGGCACCGGCAGGAGCCAAGCCGGAAACTTTGAGTTTGAGCATTCTCTGGCCTTGGGAGTAACCGTGAGTAGTGAAAGGTGGTGCATACATCATCACTTTCAGGTCATCAGCTGAGACCGTCTCGGCTAACCTGAATGACATTTTGAATGCTAGTCCATACGAGATCTTGGCTGGGAAAAGAGATACTTCAGGACGGTGTGCGACGAGGTCGGGGGCTAAGTAAGGTGGTGAGAACTTCTCTACTCGTAGCTCCGTTGGGTATATGTTGTCGAAGACATACCTTGCATGTCGAATACAAAATCAAACATTGGTTATTAATTGACACGATATTTTGATTGATTCCCGACCTTGAAATAATATATACATATATAATTAAGCAGAATTCCATAGTGAGTTTGGGATTTAATTTTTTTCTATTTTAAGTACCCACCGTATCTATCATTTATCTGAAATTGTAAGCTGGTATTAAGACTATGAGTGATTATGCTAATAAGTGATTTAATGATACATATTAACCATAGAATAACCGTAATTTAGATATAACAGTGAAATTAAAGAGAACTTAAATAAGTAAGACTTGTTCTGAACTCTCACTGGATCTTGACTCTATAATTAAGTACAAAACCGTACGTGTCACAACAATGAATTAAGGAGAAATTTGATTTATGGAAATTAAAAAGTACGTAGTTGATAGTTGATACGTACGTACCCGTCATTAGTGTTGCTCCCAGCAATGAGGACCTTTCCATCAGGAAGGACAGCACTAGATGAGTGATACATCCTTGGTATGGTTGTTGCTTTGAGAACCTTGAAGCGTTGGCCAGCTGGGGAATTAGGCTTGTAGAGCCATGGCTCGAGCACAGGGTCACGAGCATAGCCCCACCCGGACGAGCCTCGGCTGGCACCATTCACAAATAGCAAGTCCCCAGTGGGGAGCACGAGTAGGTCAGCCATCACTCGTGGCTTTGGCATTAGCTCCATCTTCCACGTCGGATTTACGCTTCTTATGTCCATTCTATAGCACACATTAAATGCTGGGTCATAGATCTTTGATTTACCTGCCCTCCAAAATGCGAAGCTCTCTGCACCACCACAGATGATCACTTCCACTGCTGGTGAAGTGACAGCTGACGATCCAAACATGACAGAAATTACACACGTTATAAATTGATAAAAAGGAAATTTAGATGATGGAAAACGATAAGTTAATTGTTAAAAAATCAAAGTTAAGTGTACTTGTGATTGAAACTTTTTAAAAAAATAATTAAAATTGAGATAATGTTTAGGAGAACATGCATATTACAACTAATTACCAAGGTCGAGAGGGAGGAGTGCAGATTGTCCAGAAGACGGGTAGTTGTAGGAACCCTTAGTGAGCGGTGGGAACTCACGAATAATCTTATTAGTGTTGTAGTCAAGAAGAACAGACCGGTTGTTGGCGAAAATGAAGAGGTTACCGTCGGTAGAGAGATGGACGAAAGGATAGAGGTTGTCCTCGGCCGAGGCTGTCGTATCTCTCAAGAATGGAAAACCAACGGATTTAACGTTTTGTGTGGTTGTTGTGGGCACAAACTCGTAGCTAAATGCACGTCGTCCTCCAATCACGAAGATCCTACCATCTGGGAGCATTTGTTGAGTGGCATACCTGAGCGCATTTGTACAAAACGACTTCGACAAACAATAGCAAAATAAAAGACAATCGTGTCGAATTGAAATTTGTGTGGGCTCTCATGTCCGTTTGTTAATTAGTTTGGTTTGGTTTGGTTCGGTTAAATATGTATGCATGCATGGCTCTTACCATCTACCATCAGCAAGTAGTTGACGTTCCTCGAAGTCACATGTAGGGCAATTCTTGAGGTAGCGAACGACCCTTGCACCTTCAACGTAACCACCGGTATGAACAAGATTTCCATCTACACCCAACCCACCAGAGGAGCACCATGTGTTCGTCACTGTCTGAGTATCATTTATCACCACACAAATAGTATTACTTTACTTGTTTATGTCACATTACAAATTGAATTTCATTATGTGAAAAATATTTTAGGGGAAAAAATAAATAAGAATGTCCTATCATCGCCGGCATCACCATAAAAAAGATCATCACTATAAAAGCTTGAGCCGTTATTAAAACAAATTAAAGAGGTTTGTCAACGTTTTATGTTGCCCTCAAACTTTCATTATTAATTAAGATGATTTTGTTGCTAAATTTGCATTTGCTGATTATTCCTACGTACGTCTTCCTTGCTGACAAAATTTTAAGAGGAATTTGTCGATAAATATATTAAAATATGCTTATTTAATTTTTTTAATAATTCTTATCAAACGAGAAAATTTATGTCTTTCCGTTTTCATTCGAAAAGGAATCAATTTCAGCGTTGTTAACTCGTTATTAATTAAGTATGGATGAAATGTATTTTAAAGATATTATATCGAACAACATTTATTTGAATAATTAGTTATACCGTTCATTACCATGTAACAACTAATGAGGCGATTGTTATCCCCTCAACGATTTATTTAGGGGGGAAATCTCATCCTGTTTTTTTGAAATAATTTTTAAATATAAAACTCTATTCAATTTAATATGTTGCTAAATTTGGTTGGTTTACCACCATTATAAATTAAGTTTTCTTATGCAAGAGATAATGGACGCAACTCTATCATACAATGTTTTATACATGCATTGTTCAACGATGTATTACTACATACAATTTCCAAAATAATTTGTTATATTGCAATATTATTTTTCCCTTGTCAATCACCATATACAGGACTTGATAAATGGGCGTTGGTAAAGTTCTGATTTTAGCTATTTCAAGGTCAAAACAAGTGGACACTGACCTTGAGAGGGCGGATTTTGTTGGTCTGAACGTCGAACTCCAACGAATGGGCAGTGCAATCATTGAATTTACCATTAGGATTAAGGAAACATCCTTGTGCAGGCATTGCCTTTAGTTGTGATGGTCCTAAGTTGGTGCTATCAAGAAAGATGGCCTTATTGGCCGGCGTTACGATCATGTGCATGCAAGCGATACCCGCATTTTGGACCACCACCTCCCAAGAGCCAGTGTATGTCATCTCAAAGTCCACGGAGGATACGATCGTCGCGACGAGAAAGAGAGGAAGAAGGAAGAGGATGTTTTGGGGTGGTAGAGCCTCCATTGGATCTCTTTGAAATCCAATGGAGGTTCAGCACTAATCAATCCAAATTCAACTTCTCGAGGACTTACCTTTGTTTTTGGATCTTATATATAGGGGAATGCTCATTGTAGGAATCCGATAATTGTTTGGTTGTCATTAGCTTGGCAAAATTAGCATTGCTTTGTTTGGTTTGCTTTTTAGTCGACCTCTAATTATTGTTTTCTTTAAAACGTAGAATACTCTCTTTTAGTGAACCATCTTTCGTGTTCATTAATTTCTTTGAAAAGGATAGAGGCAACTCAAAAGCTGAGCTTTATATTCGAATAACTCCTAAAATAAGAGTGATTCAAAATATGAGTGATATCTTTGAATGTTCCATAGTACCTTCAATGCCTCAATAGTATAGTCTTTTATTTAAAAGATTGTTTTAGAAGTTAAAAATCATCCGACTATTTTAAAATCGAACAGAAGCTGATTCTGGCAAAACAACCGGATCGGGAAGATTGTCAATTTGGAAAAAGAATGCCATTGAGATCATAATAATTTCAACAGGGAATATATGTGTTCCTTTAACTCAAAGGAGAATCAGTCTGTTTGGTTGTTTGATAAACAGAGAACGTCTCGGATTTATTGCTAGTTTTTAATAAGTTTTTTTTGTTGATAAGTTCGGTTTTATTATTGGGTTGTTATGAGTCCAGACCCCAGAGGTTGTTGTCTAGACACGAAATATTGACTTGTCAATTCTCATACGACTATTACTTGTAAAAAATGTCACACCATTCCACCAAACTGAAGGTGAAATTTCAGTAGTGCGGAACATCTCAATTTTAAAAAGTTCATTCTGGAATAGAAATCCCAAGTAATGCCCAAGCATCCCACGTTTACCATTGGAATCAGCTGTTGATAACCATCAAAATAGAGAAAAGGTAGCCTAAAAAGGAATAGACACTTCTTCACCCCCACAAGAAAAGGCAAACCAACATTTTCTTCTTTTGCACAAAAATATATAGAAACCAAAGAGTGAATTCTTGAATGAAACATACTCTAATCTTATGTCTCTATCTTAGAGATTTAGGTCCACCTGACAAAGCAAATCACAAACATACACACATATCACTCAAATTAACAATAAGATCTCTGGTTTCTAAACTAAGGTCTTTTTAACCAATTCGTTTGCTTTCATTTCATCAGTTGCTGGGTGTTAAGCTGCTATTTCTGGCTCTTGCCTTTTCCCGACCCTCGTTCTGCTGCATAAAAAAAATCAGACAGCGGGATCACGTTGTGAGGATTGATCGACTGTATAGACATAACGTACCGAAGTTTGATGACCAGAATATCTAAAATGGATAGCTCAAACGGCTCATCTTAGTGAACAAACGTTTTTTAACCTTAACTGCTGAAGATTTCATTTGAAATTTTAATGGCATAAAAAACTGTCTGTATGGTAAATTTCAACTTGCTCAGTTGGCTAAAAAAAATTTCTTTACACGATTTTTAGATGCTATTTGCTGAAACAAACATGCTCCCAAGTGAATGACAGAATCAGAAGGCATAAGTTGTGGTTGAGAATATCGCCTGGGCCACTTATATGATCCGAATATTTAGCCTCACTGATTTTTCTTAGTCTGGGAACAATTAACTCTTAAGAGAGAAAAATGGATTATAGGACTTTAAGGGTGCTTTGAGAAAGAAAATGGTTGTTAATTTTTCCAGAATACACAATCCTATCCGAAGCATACAGACACCATGATAAATCACTAGCATCAATTTGAAATAAAATAAAGATTAAATAATAAACAAAACCTGGCTTCACGTTTGGTTCGTCAAAAAACTTTGCTGTAATAGAAACTATATAGATGAGATTAATTTATATTTTATTAGATGGATGATAAAGGCATTCATTTTTTTCATGCAGACGGGAAAGTTTCAGGATGAGGATGTGACCACTAAGATCCTTTCCTCTTTAGGACTCATACCTAGACCAATTGCATCTGAAGCCTTCATGATCCTCAGCCTTCTGCAAGAATCAGTGAACATCCTGTGACCCAAGAAATTTTAAATTATCAGGGAACATTGAATCATAAACATGGAATGAAAATTATGAGCCATCACAAAATTATTGAGTTAAATCTTCAAGAGTTATAAGAACAAAGACTGTCAGAGAAAATATCGAATCACAATGACTCTTAGAAAGAGAGCAGTGAAACTGCATTTCAATATACCAACCAACAGTAAAAATGGAGTTTGCATATGACAACAGATACCTATAGTACCATAACATGTTTAGCCATGACCATACTTCGACTGCAACTCAGCAATGATGCAAGATTGCAAAGGCAAATCATCTCAATAGGGCACCACTACACGAGCTAACAAAAATGAACACTATAGATTTGTGTTTTTCACATTCCTCGACAAGCCTAGGAATCTAGGATAAACTACCAAATGCTTCAATTAGTCCATTATAAAGTAGAAAACTACCATCTCATATAAATCAGTGAAGGATGTGGGGTTTTCTAGATAGAAACACAGTTATTATATCATATGAAAACGTATTTTCTTGTGACATATGAGCTACAAAAGATTATTTGATTGGCTTACTCCCATGGAACATCACCAGAAAGCATCCAATCTCCATCCCTGTCTTCATAAATCAGCACATACATAGAGCCATGCATATCTCTCATTCTGTTTTCACTGAGACCATCTTTATTCGAAATTCCTTGTGAACCACAAGGTCCTGAAAAATAGCAGAAGTTGTACTTAATTTGAAAGAAAGACATCTTGTTAACAGGGCTAATGAGTAGATAGTTGGAACACAACGAAACAGATCAACTTCATCTACCTTTTCCTCTTGTCTACAGGAGATTTTGTAAAAAATTAATAAAGAATACAGCTACAGTGTGGACCTTGGAAACTGCAATGTGGATGAATGACGAAAAGAAACCATTGATAGAGAGAGAGATTGAGATCAATAACATCATCGTCAACAATAATACAAAACAAACAATTTCAAAAAAAAATATCTAGAAGAGAGATTTATGTATTACAACTATGAAGGATAGTTTTGAAAAAATACAAGGGCTCGACATATGCAAAAGAACTATATGGCAAAAAGGAAATCTAGGCATTAGATAAGCAACTCGGTTTTGGGAGGCAAACAGTGTACTATCTGATTTCAGGTACTTTGATGATATCAACAAGATCCACAAAACATACGTATAACACAAACAAAACAGCACAATCTCAGATGCAACAATTTTTATATATGAAAGCGACCGTGTCATCTATATAATACAAGCAAACAGTTAATCTTTATCACCTTAATTTAGCATAAACAACAGCCATAGCTATCAAAACAACGTCTTACCAATAGTGAAGCAGCTAAACATTTTCATAAGTGCAGTTGAAAGCTCCTTGTAGTTAGTGTAGGTTCTAAGGTCTACCTTCCGCAGGTAGGGAGCACCATCCATGCTCACCTTCACATACAAACAACCTAACTCCTGTTTTTCTTCAGCATCAGCATTGCTTTTTGTGTTTGCAGCCATCGTATTCTTCCTGTAATTCCGGATTGGAGGCCATCCAACTACCTGTGCCCTGTTGTCAGGCATCATCAATCTTCTCGTGATGAAAAAATAGAAATAAAAGTATGATGGTTATATCAACATGTTCAAGCGTTTCCCATTGAAAATTACAACTTGTAAAGGCAAACTTTGACTGGAAAAAAATAAATTCATAATCAAACATTTTATTTTGAGCATAAAAGGGAAAGTTTTTTGCAGAGCCAAGATTATAGCTATCAGCTTGCTTTATCATTGTATGATGTTTTTAAAATCTATATATATATATATATATATAAGTATATAACAGAATAGTATCAGAACATATCACCAAAAAGAACTTGAACACGTCTTCTGATATGGCAAAGAAGAGAAAATCACATATCTAGATTTTTCGCACAAACCAAAACACATGGAAAAAATTACTCAAATCCTAAACAAGGAAGCTAGCATCTCAGTGTTATACAGAACTACAAAATTGATAATAAGGAAAATTGACACAAAAAAAGAACATGAGAAACATTTCGCGAGTCAAAAAGTCGGCAAATTTTACAAACCCATCAAAACATGACAAGATGAAGCACGTAATTAACTGCCATCCTACAAATACACAACACCAGGAAATCACTTTCTCTACTCAAAACACTCGGTCAAACACCCCTTGATTGGTGATCTCTCAGGTTTCGCCTTGGATAACAGAAGTCAACCTCGGCGGACAAACAACGACCAGCAGTACTAAATCAACAATAACCAACACAAAGGCACAAACCATACAACTACAAACATCCAATTTCTCTAGAAAGCTACTTAAAACACTCCAAACCACCCTCTTTCTCTTTCCAGCACTTCTCCCTTTTTCCACAGACAAACATAACAACAGACCACTATTAAAGCTTAAGTTATCTCTGTAGAACTGATAGGTTGACAATAATTAAAGCTATCAACAACATACTACTAGAACAACGAGTTCCTCTAACAATCCATTCAAAACACTTCTCAAACCACTTTTTTTATTATTCAACACTTATCTCCTTTTCCACAAATACAACCCTTAACAAACCAACAAAACACACTCCACTAACAAAACCACCATCAAAGTTAAAATTATCACTCCAAAACTCAAACTAAACTAAAGCAAACACACACCATCAAAGTTAAAATTATCACTCCAAAACTCAAACTAAACCAAAGCAAACACGCACCATCAAAGTTAAAATTATCACGCCAAAACTCAAACTAAACCAAAGCAGACACACACCATCAAAGTTAAAACTATCATTCCAAAACTCAAACGGAACCAAAGCAAACACACAGCATCAAAGTTAAAATTATCACTCGAAAACTCAAACTGAACTAAAGCAAACACACACCATCAGAGTTGAAATTATCACTCCAAAACCCAAACAGAGCTAAAACAAACACTTTCTCCAATAACCTAATCAAATCACTCCAAACCACCTTATTTTTCTCTCCAACACTCCTCTCCTTTCCCACATTAACAAACCAACAAACACACTTCCCTGACAAGAAAACACCATCAAAGTTGAAATTACCACCTCAAACCGAACTAAATCAAAACTAACTTCCTTCTCTCAAAAAAAGGGAGAGAAAAAAACTTTCTCACACTCACTTAGCAGCAGAGCCACTAGACTCCGTCTCTTTCTTCTCCTCTCCAACCCCATCCTTCCCCTCCCCGCTCCCAAAGTCCGCAGCTTTCCTTTCCACCTCGAGCACCCACTTCCCACCCCCATCAATCGCGTCGGCAAAACCTCTTTTCGACCCATGTCCCTTAACCGGCCTTTCCGGCGAGTCGGAGCCGGGGAGCCCTAACCGGAGCTCGGTCGTCTTCAGGTCTCCGGCGGTGGTCATGGAGGAGCGGCGGCGAGCATGAAGAGTGGGAGGAGCAAAAGTGGAGGTCGTGAAACCCTAATTTTGCGGAGGAAGAGAGAAGACGAGAAGAGAGGTTTGGAAGGTGGTGGGAAGGTAATGATGGTGTTTTGTATGGGAATGGAGAGGGAGGGTGGAGTCGTAAATATGGGCGAACGTGAGGGCGCTTTTGGGGGATGTGGGGTGACTTCGGAATAGTGTTTGGGATTGGAATTTGGGAGTTTGGTGGTGTTTTTTGTGTTTTGCTCCTCTAATTTCTTATTTTGTTGTTCTTTGCTAGTTTATGCTATAGTCATTGTTCGAAGATAGATGCATAGTTAAGAACTTAAGATTGATCACATCTGAATTTCTAATGTAAATGCATCACATCTGAATTTCTGATCATTGGTTTTTACCCAAGTATGTTTTTTTTTCTTATTGCTTGTTATTCACTGATAATTTAGCTTCTAAAGTCTTTATTTGAGATAACATGTGTTGGTAGAAGCTTGAACTTTGGCAGTGTTTTTGTGTTTTGCTCTTCCATTTTTTTTCTTCTTGTCACTCTTTTCTAGTTTATCTTGAGGTCGAAGTTACGTGTAAATAAGTGTGAGCTATCTTTAAACTTAAAATCGATCTCAAGATTTTCTGAAGCAAATGCATCATATCTAGCTATTGATTCGTGCTCAGGTAGGCTTTTTTTTCTTTCGTTGTTGTTCATTCACGAAAAAATTAGTTTCTGAATTCTTTAATTGAGGTAGCATGTGTTGATATGTGTAGATTTAATTTTATATTCCTTATGTAAAATATTCATTCTCAAAAGGGGGAAGTGTGATTGTAACGAGACTACACACTTGGCTTATCCAATAGAGATTAGAGAGGAGCCAAGGTAAAACTTTAACAACAAAAGTGACATCTATTGGTTTTGTTTTTGTAGACACCCTTAAGGATCGGCCAAGCTAAATCGTTTCTTCTTATAAAATGAAATAGTTTTTCTTCATGTTTTCTTTCACAATTTTTTCAAGTTTTCTTTTCGCGTATGATGACGTGTTAGAATTCAAAAAACAAAACTTTCAAAATAGTATACAAAGTGGAGGTCAACAGAAGAGTGTGATTTCCAAATAAGCTAAAAGTAAAATGTATGATTTTAATTTGAAATGCTTGAATCCTGATGTATGATTTTAGAGTACTCACTTCTTGAATCCTGAGATTTATATTTCATGGATAACGAATGTTATTATTTATTTATTTCTTGCTACAAAAGTTTAGTAGAGTATCAGTATACAATTGACTGATTTATTAGCTTGTAAAAGAGTGAAATTTTATTTTAAATCCTAACCCGAATCCAGAAGTAAAACATTCAGATGGATTGACCTTGATGCAGTCACAGACACACAGAACAGGTGGACCCACGAATGATATAAACAACTAAGTGGGCCTAAAATGTACACGAGAGATGGTCCCACGTGTGTTCCAGTAACATGTGAAAGTGGGGCCCATAGATTGGGATTTTAACAACCCAAGGAAAAGCAAATATGTCAGAATTTTGGAAGGGAATTAGGATTTTAGGCACATGTCGTGTCATTTGTTTCTTCAAATATGAAGTTAGTTCAATGGCCGTCCCTGTGAGGTTTTTGTTTTTTTGAGAAATTAAACCAAATAAGTTGAAAATTTCAAAACAAGCATAATCAGACGTCTATAAGTCTATTGAAAGTAATCCTCAACAGCCAGCACATGAACTCTGAGATTATGATATTTTTACTACAAATTCGAATTTAGGGTTAGGTTGGAAGATATTTACATGGTTGTAAGGAACACAACAGCTTTCAACCACACTTGCCAAAATTATAACCAGTAGTCTAATTACCTACTCAGTGACAAGCTTGATCTTTGTAGACCACATACTACAATATAACAAAACTTAAGAGTAGAAATAGTTCAAAGGGTAAATTGTTATTAACCTTATATTTTACGGGGGGAAAATACAATCTACTCTAAGAATTAACATGCGATAAGCCGATAACACTATGAGTAGACAATGTTAGAAATTTTGTTGCCATTACAATGTCAGCAAGGTCTAGATGGTTTTATTGTCATAAAAAATATATATATATTAAGATAGAAGATGTAGTTCAAGATGTTAGTGGTTTGTAAAAAAATGTTGGAGTGGTGACATGAAGAATCCAGATCAAAAATTCAGATTTTCGGAAAAGCATGCACCTAACATCTCCCCATCACAATGATACCACTTGTTTCTTCAAAAGAAGAAAACTGTTCCCAAACACTATTCTGGTATTCTACTATTCTTAGTGGGTGGAGAATAAATTAGGTTTCAATTGAGAACCGAATTATCAATGGGGATCTCTTTATTAGTTATTGCAATAGGTGTAGTCTTTTTCGTTTTTGAGTGGAGTTCAATCTCATGTCTAGTTTTAATCATTTCTATCTTACATTTACAAAGTATATGTTCGTCTAGCTAACCTATGACACCCTAAATAGAGAACCTTATTGGGGTTATTAGTAAGCAATTAGTCAATTAGATAACTTTAGAAGTTTACTTGAGAACTCTACCATCATGTTTTACTTATTGATTTTATTGCATTCATATGAGACGAGTGGAGTAATTGACTCAACTTAGAGCATACAATATTAACTGCTAAAGACTTCTGCACGTTTTGTTCTTTCGTCTATCTGCATCTAAGCCAACAATCTCTCTGCTTCAGCTTTCCATTCGCATTATATCATTCCCACAACAACATCCAATATTATTTTACTTCTTTGTTATTTTGACTTATCTAATATCAATGGCATCATTTCCCCTAGACTAAACTTATGTGATATTATTTGTTTGGTCGAAGGTAACAATCAACTGAATTTTATCAAAGATGTAGTTTTGGAGGTGTTAAGTGAGGAGAAATGTTGGTCACACACGGACGGTGCCACCTAATAGTGAAGGGTTAGTGGGTCTTCTTGGATTTTTGATTTCTTTGGATTTTGACATTAGAATTTCGATGTCTCTCATACTTTGTACATACCTTTTGGATTTCAACTTCCATGTTTTTTTTATATCTTTAGATGTTGCTTCCTAAATATTTTTGGATATCAATTATAAGACATGTATATGAGATTTTGTCAAATTAGTCTAATACAAATGTATATATTTAGTCACTTATAGGACTAAATTACATAATCAGACTTCAAATCATACCAAACAAAGGAACTTAGTCCCAATTTTTTTGGATCGTCTTATAATTTTCGCCATCATGACCTTAATTCCTAGCATTGTCCTTAACAGAACATGTAACTACAATCATGTCCTTAAGTAATTGGTTGATTGCTACTTACATAAGAAAATCACCAAAATGGCAACCTAGCCACCTCCGCACTCCTTCAAACTATGGTTTTTGAAATTCTACTTCAAACTACAATTGCATGTTTGTTTAAAATACTCAATTAAACAATTTTGAACAAAAATGTAGGAAATAAAACCAGCTCATGCCTTTCCGAAATAATTACAAAGACACCTCCCTCGGCCTATTAAGTAAAAATAATAATATGGAAGCATGATGTCCAACAAGCCATACACGCATGGGTACTTGATGAATGATCACAAGAAGGAGCGAGAAAAGCAAACACCACACTTTCAAGACTTGTTATGAAACAAGATATTTATTAAATAAAGGAGTAGTTTAATTAAGTGGGAAACAAGATATTAGACAAACAGCTGATAGCATGTTGAAAGATGGGGGCACATCATTTTGTTTTGACTGTTTAGTGGGAGGATCAGAAAACTAATAAACTAAAGTTCGTGGGGGGATAAAGGTGGGGGACACAATCACTCCAATTGGACCAAAAGGTTAGGGGAAAGAATCAAATGTTGTAGTGGGGTTTGTGGACAAAGATTGTGCTTCTGAATTGATTATGACACGGGTTTGAGATGTTTGGTGGTGGACCCTTTGACGATTTTATTTTCTGAATTTCAATCACAAATTCACATTCATGGAAAGAAATAAACACCCTGACACGCTATAAATTATGGAAAACGATCAGTTGATAAGTGAGATATAATTTGGGTGGCAATTTGAGTCATAATACGATAACCACAACACAAACCTGGCATGGAAAATATGGGTTTGTATTTGGCATAACAGTTTTGAGTCATAATTGGGTTTACATGATTAACATGATAATTAATTGAGTGAGTTTGAGTTTAGCACATGTAACCCGTGTCAACCCCATTTATAACTATCTATATAATACGTATATGTATTTATAATATTATATATAGTTACAAAATTAGTAAGAATAACTATACTTTTCATCTTTTGTTGATATATTTTAATCAACAATCAACAACAAATTGCATAACTATTTATGGTAATTTTCGTAATCTCATAAAAAACAAAATGCAATTGTTATTGAGTTTTATCATCAATAAAGGTTATATAGATAAAAATAAATCGGTACATGAACACAATCTATTTAATAAATGGGTTAGATGTGTCGGGTATTGGGTTTATCTTTTCAACCCATATAATAAATGGGTCGTATTTGGATTTGAGTAAATCGAGTTGAGTTAATGAGTTTGACATGAACATGACACGGTTACTTAAGGTAATCCGTATTGACTCCCTAATTGTAATATAATTTTGTTAATAACAATGAGTAACCTGAATCTTAAATTAATTAATAAGATTAGTTAATGTTCTTTACTTTAAAGACTCGTAGCACTGTCGATATGTCCGAGTGGTTAAGGAGACAGACTCGAAATCTGTTGGGCTTTGCCTGCGCAGGTTCGAATCCTGCTGTCGACGCGAAAAGCTTTCTATTTTTTTTAAATATTTGTGTTTTTATGATTTTATATAGACAAGAGTTAAGAGCTCCAGTATCTGATCTGATTGCAATTCTCCCTCAATTGAACCCACAGACCACTTTCATGGAATTTGCAATGAAGTGCATGTGTTGCTTTTTTATATTATTTAGTGAGTGTTATTTATCCTGGGAACTTGAGTGCGTAAGGGTTATCACTTACCATTATTCATGTAAAAGGCTATTAGTTGTGAAGTTAATAATAGTAATTGGTGAAGTGTTTGAGGTGACTATATTAAGAAGACGAGTTGTTCTGCAGACACTACTATTGCAATATTTTATATCGATTTTAGAAAAACCAAAATAAATATTAAAATTAAATTCGAAGCTACTATCTTCTTCATTTGCTACGTGAAACTACACCCTAGCTTGCTGGCCACCTTATCCATACATCCATCCTTCCACAATTCAATTGAAGGTATCATTCATTCATTTTACCACAAAGATATAAAAAGTCCACAGTTTACCTCCAACGATCAACAAAACAAATATTTTTTTCACAAGTTAATTTTGAGTAAAATGTGTTTGAATGCTTTTTTTAATTTATGTTGGTGGCTTATAAACGTCACATATAAACCTTAACACACATAATAGGATAGTGATTGACTCTCCGGTCTTCACGTTGTTTCTTCTTTAATTTTTTTTTTTGTGAATTACTATTTGTCGTCCCATTTTTACTTAAATTGTCTATTTCAATTATTCATTTGTCCTTCATAATTCATTTAATACTTATTATGTCCCATAAAATAAATAAAAAATCGGAACGTCTAGGTAAGACGCCTCCACCACGGTGCTTTGAGAACAGTAAAAAAATTGCATCCAAACATGGAAGTTGAGAATCCAGCTCCCATCACAGATTTCAAGACACTAATTTGTATTGCATGGAAAAACTGTGGAGGAGGGAGTTTCTGGCATCTTCTCAACTTGTTGGATTTTTGTATTTTTAGCATATACATGCATACGTTTTTATTTAATCAAAGTGTGAGGGTAATTTAGGAATTTTTTTCAACAATACATCAGTACATCACTAACTCCTAAATTTTTTCTATCCATCCAAACAACTCCAAATCTCTGTGAAAAAAGCTACTTCTGGATTCACATTCTTAGAAACAGATTTCCCACCAGATGTTTATATCTAGAAACTCCATCCAAACGCAACCCAACAAGTTCCCGTCAAAAGAAAACTTCCAACCGACATCCAAATTCACTAAACCTCAGGACGAAACCGACAAAACCCCTACCCATTCCCAAATTATATTCCACCAAAGGTCCAAACCAAAGCCCCAAATCCAAACCCGCCAAACCAATCGACTCTCCCGACCTCCCCAAACCCTAGAAACCCTAACCCTAGTCCAATGTCGTCGAAGCCGAACCTGGAGTGCCGGATGTACGAGTCGCGCTACCCGGAGGTGGACATGGCGGTGATGATCCAAGTCAAGACCATCGCCGACATGGGCGCCTACGTCATCCTCCTCGAGTACAACAACATCGAGGGCATGATCCTCTTCTCCGAGCTCTCCCGCCGCCGGATCCGGTCGGTGAGTAGTCTGATCAAGGTGGGAAGGCAGGAGCCGGTGATGGTACTCAGGGTCGACAAGGAGAAGGGGTACATCGACCTCAGCAAGCGGAGGGTGTCGGAAGAGGATATTGCGGCGTGCGATGAGAGGTACAACAAGAGCAAGTTGGTCCACTCGATTATGCGGCATGTGGCCGAGACCATGGGGCTCGATCTTGAGGTGCGTGGGATTTGCGATTAAAGTTGGGAGCTTTTTAGGGTTCGGGAGGTTATGGTGGGGTCTGGAATACAAGATGTTGGTTGATTAGGCTAATTTGGCGTTTGTGGTGCTGTATGTGTTGGTTTATTAGGGTTTATGTGGGTTTGGTGTTGAAACTTTGGACATTATCTTTGTAGAAGAAGATTTATAGGGTTTAGATTGTTTGGTTATAAAGTTATGAACTTTTTTCAGTAGTGGGTGTTTTAGTGACGTTTTGAGATTCAAGGCATTGATTGATTTCAGTAGTAGGGTTCGGGAAGTTGCAGTTTTTTATTCAATAGGGGGTACTTTGTGTGGTTTTAAAATTGAAGACGTTGATTATTTTTGCCAATCTGCCCTTTGTGAGGTTCATTTTCTTTTGGGTTTGTTGTTGAAATTTTGTTGGAGTAATTGCTATTTCGTAAAAGAATATTTATTGGGTTTGGTCTGGTCTGCTTTAATTTTCATAGTGGAAGTTCTAACGATGTCATAAAACTCAAGACATTGATTACTTCTGCCTTTGTGACATTTGTTTGTATGCATTTTTTCTGTAAGGTCTTGTGTAGGTTTTCTGGGAAATCTGTCAACCTAGTTTCAAACCTTTTGTGATCTTTGTAATAAATGGTGTTTGTGATAAACCGTCGCCTTTGGTTCAGTTAATTTTGTTTCTGTTGTGCCCTTTATGTTTTATTTTTACAGACAAGTTGCACTGGTAACTGATTCTTTGTGCGGTACATATGATGCTCTCTAAATCCATACCCTTCATCAATCATCTTTATTGACGATTAGATTTGTCCTACTTTGTTGTTGTATTCAGGATTGATGGCTTCAAATTTACTTATGAGATGCAATTCAAAAGAATAATGTCAATACATTTGATTTTGCGATAATATTACTCCTACTTTGTTCTACTTAGGATCAGATTGATGAATTGTTTATGCATGCTAGAGAAAACCTTCTTTATCTTTTTTATTAATTATGTCTAGTGTTGTAGGATTCTTCCCACCCTAAGGATATGCTGGTAATACGCAGAATGATGTTTGTGTAGGTTTGATGAATTCGTTTTGTCCTTGTTATGTTTCCTTGACTGGGGGTCTAATGTTCTGGATGAATCAATCTTCCTTTTGCAAGTCTCTTTCTCTAACAATACTATGTTTTGACAGGATCTGTATATTCATGTTGGCTGGCCTCTCTATCGCAAATATGGCCATGCATTCGAGGTAAATTGTCTTTACAGTTCATCTTGATTTTTTTGGGGGGTTGAGTATGACTTTTTTGCCAATATGTTATGGGTTTGGCTTCTATGCAGGCTTTCAAGTTGGTGGTTGCAGATCCAGATTCAATACTTGACCCTCTTACACGCGAAATTAAGGAAGTTGGTCCAGACGGGCAAGAAGTATTTCCAACTTCAAATACTCATTTTCCTAATTATTCATTTTATTTCATGCCTAATATCTCCAGTATTTTGCAGGTAACTAAGGTTCTCCCTGCAATATCACCGGAGGTGAAAGATGCCCTTGTTAAAAATATTAGGAGGAGAATGACACCTCAGCCTCTAAAGATTCGAGCGGACATTGAAATGAAATGCTTTCAGTTTGACGGTGTTCTTCACATCAAGGTCTTGTCTCATTGTTTTTTTTCCAGGTCCTCAAGGTGTTTGAATAAATGTCATATTTAATTCTTCAGAGATCTGATACCTTAATTTCTGAAACTACAGGACGCAATGCGGCAAGCAGAAGCAGCTGGTAACGATGATTGTCCGGTCAAAATTAAATTGGTTGCTCCTCCTCTATATGTTCTTACCACTCAAACTCTTGATAAGGTACTTGTTTGTTACCTCCTCGAACTTGGAAATTGCACGGGCAGAGTCTGACCTGTTGATATCTTATTTTTTAAAAGGATTTAGTCATGATTAATGAGGCACTTGCCTCAGTTCCTCTGGGGGATCCCCCTCACTCCACTTGTCATTACCTTGAACCCTTATAGCCTTTAGTGCCTTTAAAGTCCCCGTGACATCAATATAATCATATAATAATTGCCGTGTTTCTTTTATTGGTTAAGAACTAGAAAGTGAACATCTAGACCCTGACGAATGTGTAACGGATTAGTAGATTTAGGCAAACCAATAACTTCATCAGCCATCAACCATTAAAAATAAACATTTAACATTTTTGCCCTTCCTTTGTGTATTCTATTAGTAGATTTGAAAAACAATCACTTGAGGGGCACCTTTTTTGTTGTTTGTCTGATGGCTTGTTAGCAGTGAATTTTGGTGCCATGATGTGATTAGAACTAGCTCATTGAATAACTAGATTCTCACACTACAGATGGAAATATAAAAAATTAAAATCTGACAAGTAAAGGATGTTGAGGTGCTATATAAATATAAAATGACACCGAAGTTTCTCTCTGCTATTGATGTTGAGGAAGATCATGTAGCACCATTATGTGGCAGTTGTACAAATTTCTGTGAAGTAATGCTTGATGAATTTTTTACTTTCGATATTGCATTTCCATTAGCTGATGGGCTAATTTATTAATGACAAAAGATGCACCTTCTTCCTGGTTTTGCTGGTTCCTTTGCTGCAAATTCTGACTTGCTTGACGCTGTTATGTTACTGATTACAGGAACAAGGTATTACAGTCTTAAATAAGGCAGTTGAAGCTTGTACCGAAGCAATAGAAAAACATGCCGGCAAACTTTTGCTTAAGGAGGCGCCTCGAGCTGTAAGTCCAACTTCTTTATTTTTTTCAGTAACCCCTTGTCCTTGCTTTCAGTGTGAACCAGAATTGAATTCAGTTGGAGTTGTGCGCTATTAACTTTGACTTGGCTCGATAGTTCGACTCGAACTTGACTCAAAAAACGTTTGATTCTGGTTTAACTTGAAAATAAAGGAATTTGATGAAAAACAAAAAATTCTTCAAACTTGGTTCTGTAAATGAGCCTCTCGATTTCGAAAAAAATCGAGGTTCGGTTCGATAGTTCGTTTGAATTTTTTATTGTTTTGTTTATAATTATTTTTTTGTATTTAGTAATAATATAAGATAATACTTATGACTTGAAATTTTGTTCGGCTCGTTTACACCCATAGTTGGGCCTAATTGTCTTACTATATGAGATTTTTACTGATTATAGTGCTCGATGGACATGTTCTTGACTTAAACTTTGTAATCGTAGGTGAGCGAGAAGGATGACAAGCTGCTTACGGAACACATGGCTAAACTGCAGTCTGCCAACGAGGAAGTCAGTGGCGATGAAGATTCACAGGAGGAAGAAGATACGGGAATGGGTGATGTAGATTTTGAGAACTCAACCCCCGGTGTCACAGAGTAGTCAGGCGAAAAAACATCCCCATTTAGAAACAAAAAAATCTTGATCCCCTGAGTTCAGTAGAAAAGTCAGGCTTTTGTCCATGTCAAATTTACATTTCCATATGTTTCGTGCTTGCAGACTGTCTGCGGAAGATCCATCCAACAATGGAGTTTTGGTGGAGCTTAAGTTTTGGTGGTTATTTCGATTGAAGAATTGTCGTTTCCAAATCCTTTTGCTAATTACTTCCAAGTATTTTTATTATAACGATTATGTCCTGCTCGTCATATTCGTTTCCGGAGTAAAATCTCCTTGCCATTGATATTTTCCAACACAAGTAATTTAGCACGGTTCGCCAACTTTTTTTTATCTACGCTGTGTTGGGAAAATAGTTCCTCGTAAAATACGAAAGATATGTGCAGCATTCTGTGGTATACTTTCTCACTTTTATATAGTAGTTTTCAAGTTTCGACTAAATTTTAATGTTTTATATTAATGAACATGGTATTGCTGTATTGCATATGATTATTTGGTGTGCAAGATATAACACGTAGTTTAGAAATGGCAAAATTCCAACATTCTCCACCATAAGTAGTTGGAAAGCAATGAACCGCTATTAGTGGTAACCATTATTAATGACTAATCATAAGTTTGCCACGTAATATGCATGAAGTTCCTCGACTTAGAAAGGAATATTAACTTGGTAAGAAGTCTATTTCAAAGGTGCTGCTGATACATTGACACCTCGCATCACGAACACTTGCCAAGTGACCTGTCAAAAGAATGGTGATTTGTGAATTTTTTAATCCTTAACCATTTGATTCCCGACAGAGGAAATAATTTGTTTCCATACAAAGTGAATTTTCAGTAAATTACTCTACACGCTAGACAAACTTTAATACGACTTGTGTCAGGTTCGGACACATTCTGGACACACTTTGGAAACAAATGGACACAATCTTGAACACAAGTTACTTTAGAGTTTGTTCAAATGTATCCAGAGTGTGTCCAATAGTCAGTCCACAGAGCACGAGTCATTAAAAAAAGAAATCATTCATAACTTTTTAACACAAAAATTGTAGACAGAAAACACTTGACATATAAACACATACCAATCATAAGTCTTGCTGGGCACACATACCAATTAAATTTTCAGTTCAAATAAATATATATCATTCCTAACTCTTGAAAATAATAATTTAAAAAATGAACAGAGAAACAAAATTACAATTCATAACTTGTAAATTTTTTATACTCTCAAATCCAAATCATAATAGTCTAGATTTTCATGCCGAGGATTAGTCGATATTTTTCAATTCATATTGTTTGTCTTCTCTTTCTAAACATTAGTTGTGTCATTGGGGGGGGGGGGGGGGGGATGTTCTGAATTGAAATTTAAGAATTGATGTAATCCAAGTACTTGATCACCATTCAGTAATGAAATTTGAGAGTTGATGATTCAGAATTCTTGAGCATCCGATTTCTCCACATAATTGAGTACCACGAGTATGTTCTCTTTTAACTTGAGTCTGTTCACACATCCATAAGCCCAAACCTCCCACATCCATACCACTCCCCAAAGCCCCCTCAACCATCTCACTATCTACGAGCTCACAACCACCCGTTCTCGTTCTCCCTATCCTCCCATATACATCATCGTCTACAACAACTACAACTCTCGAAGACGCCCTCCCGAGTTTGATTTCGTCGTCGAGGGAACACTCGTATTAGCTTGGAGACGACCTTGCCTTGGAGACTCCGCCAGTGTTAGGATAAGGAAGATAGAATAATATAGTTTGGGGAGAGGGAAGAGAAAGGAGGGACGATTGATGATAAATTGGAAGTACTTAAACCTACGTTTGGAATTGAATTGACACATAAATTTTTATGCCATCCACACGCGTGATAAATCTTAAAATAATTGTTTATAAGTTCAACAACCACATCCACGTCCAACAATCATTTTGCTTATTTTAATAACAGGAAAGTACATCGTGTAATCGATTACTACTTTACGAGTCTCAGTGTGAAGCCAATTATTGTATAGATAGGACCTCTAGGATTTGTATATGTCCAACTGATAATAATTGACATGCATCGACGCATAAATCATTATGCCATTGACGCGTGTGATAAATATTAAAATAATTGTTTATAAGTTCAACATCAACAACCACATCCGCGTCCAACAATCATTTTCCTTATTTTAATAACATGGAAGTACCTTGTGCAATTGATTAATACTTTACGAGTGGGTGTGAAGCCAATTATTGTATAGATAGGACCTATAGGATTTGTATAGGTCCAACCAATTAACGATTGACATGTGGTAAATATAATTTTTGAATGCTTAGGTGGTTTTGCACTTTGCTCCCCATAAAGCTACATTAGTGTTCAGTTCTATAAATGAACTTACAACATTTTATATGTTCCACTTCTATGTTTTGTGTATGTGCTAGAAATTAACACCTAAACAAGGTTGATATAATGCTTACTTTTACAAAAAATTATCAATACTAATGTCACTATTTCACATAATTTTATTATCAAATATTTTCATGAACTTTTACTTAAAGGTGAATTGCTTGGGTGTCACTAATAACCATTGAAACATAGAGAGTTTCAATTGTGAGCTTGAGTCGAAGGTGTAGGAAACAACGAAGACTTGGTGGTTTTGTTAGAATGTCAGCCAATTGATATGTGCTAGAGACGAAACACACTTGTATTTGTTTGGAAGAGACCTAATTACGAACAAAGTGAAAATCAATTTGCGACATGCTCCATTCAGACATGAAATCGGGGGTTGGAAGCCAGATAATGTTGCTCTGAGGTTGTCACACCAAAGGATTCGTGTGGACGGAAAAGGTAGGCCGAGTTCATTCAGAAGGTTGTGGATCCACAAAACTTCTGCAAAAACCTGAGAAATACCACGATATTCTACTTCAGTTGATGATTTGACCACCGTTGTCTGTTTCTTTGATCGCCACAAGATTAAATTGTTGCCCATAAAGATGCAGTAGTCGGTGATTGATCTTCTATCATCTTGATCAACAAATGTAAAAAGTTCCGATTGTTTAGATCTTAGATTTAATATCCGCTAACGTATGTACACAAGATCATCCATTTGAAACTACCACAACTGCATGACACCACCACGTACGTTCATGGCCGACCAAAACTAATATCTTTTATTCAAACAAGTTTGACAAAATAACGTCAATATACATACATTAAAAAAATCCATCAAGCCACATTTAATTTGCGGAAACATGAAAATCACCAATTTGTTCGCTTCAAAATCAAACCATGTAACAAAAAACATAGAAACATGCCTCGTATTGTTTGTCTTAGCTCATGATTTTTTATATTATTATGAATATTAAAAAAATAAGCATGTAAATGAACAAAACAAAATCCTATTCACTTATGAGTTAGGACTGCAGAAGTAAACAACGGGAATTTTTTTTTGGCCAACACAGACACAAATGCCTGGAAATATTCTGGTCAAAGAAAAACTTTTTTCTTTCCCGTATATTTCCCTCTGCACAAACCAAACCGCCCTGCCCCCTGGAGAAATATTTCTATGTGTACATATATCAACACTAGGTAATATTTTTCTTTCTTAAATTTGAGACAAACACCTTGAATTTATTTAGTCGATTGAAACGTAAATTCCTTTCGAGCTTATTCAGATGTACAAACCCACCGGCCACCGTTAGTTAAGTTTGCTCTCGGAAGAAACACAACATTAGTTAAAGTTGATTTGAATCAAAAGTTCAGTGCCCCCATTATTATTTAATTTGGAACACCTAAGAAACATCTAGAAGTCAATAACTACAGCACATCTTTCTACCTTCATTTCACTTCCTCTAATTTGGACCTTACGAGACTACATTTGCCTAGGGTTTAGTGGAGTGACACCAATCCATCATTTGCCCGGGCGCCCAAGGGAGGGGGACACGTGTCCCCATCCCATTGGTTAATTTTTTAAAAAATTTATTTATTGGATGTTTTGTTATTAATGGATTATGTATTTGTTATAAATGTGAGGTAATAATTTTTTGTAAGTGATTAAAATTAAGAAATTTCTAGAACCAACAATTTCAACTTAAATAGAAAAAAATATTAATACAACAATACCATAAGAATAATACATTAATAATACTAAAATACGAAATACAACCAACCACATGAAACATAAAGGGAAAT
Source organism: Triglochin maritima (assembly GCA_963682175.1). Taxonomy (NCBI): domain Eukaryota; kingdom Viridiplantae; phylum Streptophyta; class Magnoliopsida; order Alismatales; family Juncaginaceae; genus Triglochin; species Triglochin maritima. The sequence continues at coordinate 3,694,443 of OY821775.1, forward strand.
ACAAACCATACGAAATACGGACAACAATAAACTACACGTACCCATTCTCTTCTGCCCAGGCGAGAAGTTTATCGATTACTTTTTGATCCTTCTCCGTCGGGTTGTCCTTCCTCATCAGAGAGTGGAGTATGTCCAACTTATTTTTTATTAAATGCCTCTGGAAATTCCTTTCCGCTAACTCCTCTTGCTTGGAGAAACCATCTTCTCTGACTTGGGCGGTGTATCGAATATGTTCTGCAAGTTCTCTAACATCGGTGTCTCTTTTGGGGTGTAATGCACTCTTAGCCTTTTTCTTAGCCTTCTTCACACCTTCTGGGCGTGTAGACGACTCCGGCATCAGCTCTTCTGCATCCGAGGGTGATTGCGTCCTCGAGCCGTCCGTGCTCCTTCTTTTCCCAAGGCTTCCTGTCTGGGGACTATTTTCATCGTGCAACTCCGGGGACTCCCAGTCAACACGCACGACATTACCGAAAAAATTAGACACTGTGCAATCACGCGGATTACTTTTCTTACACGCGTATACTGTACATTCACGCGGACTACTTTTCTTTCACGTGTGTACTGTACATTCACGCAGACTACTTTTCTTTCACGCATATACTTGCAATCACACGGATTACTTTTCACGCACGCGTATATTGTGCATTCACGCGCGTTTCGAAATTCAAATATTCAAATTTCAAATATTCAAATTTCAAATATTCAAAATTTTGTGGTTTAATAGTGATTAATATTGTTAATTAATTAATAGTAATAATAAGTATATCGTGAATTAGAATTATAATGTAATTAGAATTAGATTTATATAAAATGTATTTTGTTAAATGTTGTGTGAGAATTAAATTTGTTTAATTAAGAAATGATGTGGATGAAAGAGAGTGTAGGGTGGGTGGGGGTAGCCTGGGCATGGATAAAAGGATTTTTTTGGTGGGTTGGGTGAGCTGACGTGGCAGAGAGAAGCTGACGTGACAGAGAGAGAGTGCAGGGCGCCCGGGGGTAGCCCGGGCGTTGTTAGGGCACCCTTAACGGGGGTGCCCCGCCCGGGCACACCCCCGTTAGCGGGCGGGGCGCTTGCCCGGGCAGTGGGCGTCCCGGGCAGACGCCCGGGCGCCCATGGGAGGGGGACACGTGTCCCCCTCCCATTGGTTATTTTTTTTTGATTTTTTTTAGTTTTGGTTTTGTTATTAATGGATTGGGTATTTGTTATAAATGTGGGGTAATAATTTTTTGTAAGTGATTAAAATTAAGAATTTTCCAGAACCAACAATTTCAAGTTAAATAGAAAAAAACTTAATACAACAATACCATAACAACAATACATTAATAATAATAAAATACGAAATACAACCAACCACATGAAACCATACGGACTACTACAACCCGAAATACAAACTAAGGGAAATACAAACCATACGGAATACAGACTACATCAAACTACACGTACCCATTCTCTTCTGCCCAGGCGAGAAGTTTATCGATTACTTTTTGATCCTTCTCTGTCGGGTTGTCCTTCCTCATCAGAGAGTGAAGCATGTCCAACTTATTTTTTATTAAATGTCTCTGGAAATTCCTTTCCGCTAACTCCTCTTGCTTGGAGAAAGCATCTTCTCTGACATGGGCGGTGTATCGCATCCGTTGTGCAAGTTCTCTAACATCGGTGTCTCGTTCGGGGTGTAATGCACTCTTAGCCTTTTTCTTAGCCTTCTTCACACCTTTTGGGCGTGTAGACGACTCCGGCATCGGCTCTTCTGCATCCGAGGGTGATTGTGTCCTCGAGCCGTCCGTGCTCTTTCTTTTCCCAAGGCTTCCTGACTGGGGACTATTTTCATCGTGCAACTCCGGGGACTCCCAGTCAACATGCACGACATTAGCTCCGGAGATCACACTCTCCCATTTTGGGTACCTACGCAACATAACCCAAGCATCAAAATAAAGAAATTTACTAGGCCCATGATTTCGCTCGTAGATCACGTGCGCTTGTCGGACAACATCGTCGTCATTCTGGCCACTCCTTTTCCGTCGGAATGCCTGATCGAAGCACCCGACCCACTTGTTCACAGCAGGTATAATTCTCCTCCACCGTCCTTTTAAGGACTCTGCGTTCCTTTCGGGTAGGTCTGTGCCTTCCACGGAGATGTCGTACACACGTTTCACCCTAGTCCACAATGAAGTAGACTTCTGGTTTGTCCCTGTCACCGCATCGCAACTGACTTCCATATATGCAGAGACAAGTCTCTCGTCCTCAGCTGTGGTCCACAACTTCGGATTGGCTTTGGCAGTTTGGACTTGCTTGCGGTGACGACGTTGTGGAGGTGGGGATGGTGGTGTGGGGGTGTGTCGTGGTGGGGACTCATCGTCGTCGTTACCCTCATCTTCAGTGTCCGCCATACTCTGGCGGCTGGGAATGGTGAGTTTTGGTCAGGTGGTGGGAATGGTGGTGCGTACTGGGAGAAGTCGGGTTGTTGGAATGGTTGTTGGTAAAATGGACGTGAGGGATATGGTTGTGGATAGCGTGGATGCGGATTTGATTGTGGAGGAGGGGGGAACGATTGTACTCCGGAGAAGACATTGTGGGAGAAATATGAGATGTAAGTTGAGTTTTGTGGAAAAGATATGGGGTGTAAGTTGATTTTTGTGTAGGGTATATATAGAGAAAAAATTAGACACTGTGCAATCACGCGGATTACTTTTCTTTCACGCGTATACTGTACATTCACGCGGACTATTTTGTTTCACGCGTATACTGTAGATTCACGCGGACTACTTTTGATTCACGCGTATACTGTGCAGTCACGCATGTTTCGAAATTCAAATATTCAAATTTCAAATATTCAAAATTTTGTGTTTAATAGTGATTAATATTGTTAATTAATTAATAGTAATAATAAGTATATCGCGAATTAAAATTATAATGTAATTAGAATTAGATTTATATATAATGTATTTTGTTAAATGTTGTGTGAGAATTAAATTTGTTTAATTAAGAAATGATGTGGATGAAAAAGAGTGTAGGGTGTGTGGGGGTAGCCTGTGCATGGATAAGGGGATTTTTTGGGTGGGTTGGGTGAGCTGACGTGGCAGAGAGAGAAGCTGACGTGGCAGAGAGAGAGAGTGCAGGGCGCCCGGGGTAGCCTAGGTGCTGTTAAATATGCTCTTATTTCTACTCTAACCACCAAACAAGAAACAGGAAAGAAAGAGATTGGAGGTGTTATCCAACATGTTTTTTGGAACTGACCTTGGGATCATTAAAGACTTTGGAAGATTACTCCACTAGCATGCATTTACAAAGATAAAGCATTGAAGAATTTAGAAGAAAAACATAAAATTATTACTCCACTAGCATGCATGCATGCATACATGCCTTAAATGGTGGTCAAATGACTCATATACAGCATTGAATATTGTGCACAGTGCAAAGTAGTGGGATTTGCCGAAACATGCTAGAGAATCATTTTTCACTACGACAATATGCTAAAATAACAAAAATGTTGTGTTTTGTTTTTTGATAAAAGATACCGCTATGCTATCTTATTAATAAAAACGGGATAGAACGCTAATACAATCTTGTCCAAAAGCTCCCAACTCCGATATTAGGAACCCAGAACCAATAAGAAAACCCCAGGCCGAGTGGAGAAGTAATCCATAATAAAGTTTAACAAAACTGTAGTAAGTAAATGTTACACTAATAACTAGATATAGATGAAGTAATCCTTCTTGTGCAAAACATCTAAGCAGGTCTCTCCCCATTCAGCCAGCATCTTCCTCATCATTAGATCATGTGAAGGGTGGCATATTCAAATTTGCAATAACTAAGGATTTGATGAGGCGGAGTCGCCTTCATATTGATATCATATAACCAAAAATCAACTAAGAAGAAAGTGTTAATAATTATTTCGTTAAGTTTGACGACGACCTTTGGAAATGACGCCAGTTGTGTTCTTTCCAAATACATCAAACAAAAGCAATACCTACCACATTCAGTTAGCCATTCAGAAATTAAAATTTATTAGATGTGTCAAAACGTTCTTGTTTCCATCTTGGTGGGGGAAAAATGTGTAATCACAAGTTAAAAAAGAGAGTAAAGAATCTACAATATCCACACCACAATAATTACACATGAAGTCACACAGATTCCTCTATTGATTATATATACCTTGTGACATCAGCAATGGAATTTAAGCTTTATAACAAAGAGACAAAATGGTCTTCATATTAACTAAATTTATCATTAACATTGGTGATATGTACTGATTGTTTATAAAAATGGTAGAAGACGTCGAAAATGCAAATTCAGGCTTCTAAATCAGACTCGTTGCTAAAAACATTGCAGTCTGAGTAAAAAACGGAGCAACTTAATACAGAGTAGAAATAGTTGATAAGGTTATTATTGTTGGTCATCTATCGATTCTAGACATGTTTTTTATGGTATATTCTATTGGATGGAAGTTAAGTTTGTGTATACTGTTAACTGTTCGGTCAGATATGTGACAAATTCACGGGACTTGGCTAATAACCGATGATGGAACACCTTAGTGCGATGCTAATGAAAATTTATCTTGAAAAAGAGAACACCCCAAAACCGAGCGACCCCTTTAAATTAAATGATATATAGATAGATGTGCCAAAATGTCATCTTAGCTTAGCTCTATCCGTCTAACACTGACTTTGGAGTGGAGTAGAACATTTTTCAGGAAAAAATAAAAATAAATCAAATATGATTTATTCTTAGAATTGTTAAACACGCGAAGGAAATAACATGTTACATACATGAGTTTTGAGTTTTGATCACATATGATATGAGGTAACGATATTTATAAAACATGTATATAAAGTACGAATTAGTCCCTAGAAACAAAATAGACAAAAAAAATCCAACATGTTCCGAACATGCTAGCCACTAGGCCACTTTCATAGATTCACGTTCATTTTCCTTAGATTTGGGGTCCCCTTAGATTTCGAATGTTTTTGAATTCAGGAGATCTCTTCTGTGTCCTCGTGAATGGTGACCCAAAACCAAAGGCTTCCTTGAAGTCTTTTTTGGTGTAGATAAGTCCAATAAGTTTTCCATAGGATATCGTAAAAGAATACCAGCAGGATATTGGTGGTGGAGCCCACAATGGAGATGAATATTGAATTATTATTATTATATTAATTGTCCAAATGATAATTTATAGTCAATATATTATATTGGGCTGACTTAATTTAAGTGAACTACCGAACGTCGCCCCAAAACTACTTAAATCGCCCCTTGAAGTTACCAAATTGTCATTAACAATATATTTAATACTCATATCGTCCCATGTCTATAAATTAGGCATACGGTCTTGTATATTCATAATTTATCAGTAAAAACACAACGAAAATGTCTGGCGAGGGTGATGCATCCGGTGAGGTAAGCTTGGCGCGGGGCAAATTTTGGGCCGAGCGTCTGCATTAGACGCCTCCCACAAGGTGAGGGCGTCTGCGTAGGACGTCCTCCCCTTGGCCTAGGCGTCTAACGCAGACGCCTACGCAATGGGAGAGACGTCTTATGTAGACGCCCTCCCCTTGGGTAAGGCATCTGTAGTAGACGCCCTTCCCTTCGATCAGGCGTCCTACGCAGACGCCTCACCCTTGGGGAGGGCGTTTAACTCAGACGCCCCCCATAGGGTAGGCGTTTAATCCAGACACTCGATTTTTTTTTGATTTTTTTAATTTCGATTTTATTTTTGTATGTTCCGTTGGAAGATTTCGGTGGTGATGGAGTGGATTACAGTGAGTTATTTCAAACTACACAAATCTTTGCAACAATGGATGAAGCAAGTAAATGGGTCAAACAAGTAGCTATCGGAGCTGGGTTTTTTTTGGTCGTGTCGTCGTACAAAACAAGATCTGATAGTCGGATGGATTGTTATTTGAGATGCGACCGGCGAAATCAAATGGAGTCTCGGGATATGGATACTGCACTTCGAAGAAACACCAAAAGAAAGGGTTGCGGTTGCCGTTTCTTAATAAAAGTGGTGGAGCGACGAGATCGTGATGGATGGGTTGTGGTTTTTAATAGTGCTCACGGACATCACAACCACAGACTGACAATTTATCCAGAGGGTCATCGTCAAATTAGTGGTCTAAGTTCTGGGGCGAAGAAGATTGTTCGTGATATGACTGAGGCGCAAACAAAACCACGGAACATCTTGAAGGCAGTAAAAGAAAAATTCCCGGAGGACAATCCAAATCAAAGGCATATTTATAATTTCAGAGATTACATGACGAGGACAAAATCTGAAGACCGGAATCCCGTCCAGCAGTTTCTCTATCAAGCAGTGCAGTGTGAGTACTTACATTGGATTATGGCGGATCCAGAAACTGATGTCGTCACTCACGCTTTTTTGGCACATCCGACGTCAGTCCAGTTGTTGCGGACATATCCTTTCGTTATCTGCATGGATTCGACTTACAAGACGAACAAGTATAACATGCCTTTGTTCGAAATGATTGAGGTCACACCAACAAACATGAATTTCCTTATTGGATATGCGATTTTGATGGATGAATCTTACTCCAGTTATCTGTGGGTGATGGAGAAGTTGTGAGATATGTTATTGGGGACTGTCAGCCCGACTGTAATAATAACAGACTGGGAGTTAGGCCTTATGCGACCAGTGAGAGAGGTATTTCCTGACTCTGCTCATTAACTCTGCACATGGCACATCAACAAAGACGTATTGAACTACGCATACCACGTATTCGGCAAAAATAAGCAGATGACAGAGACTTTGAGGCGTGGAAGATGGAGGAAAATCATGTTTTCTACTTCAGAAGCCGAGTATGATAAAGCTGTGTATGCTCTGAAAGATTTGTATAGATCGTGACCGGCTATCACGGAGTATCTGGACACCACGTGGTTGGTGCATAAAGAAAAGTTTGTGCTGAATTGGACGAACAAAGTCCTTCATTTTGGGAACACCACGAATTGTAGGGTCGAAAGTGCTCATTCGGCTCTAAAAGAGTGGATTTCTATATCGACTGCAGCTCTGGACACTCTTTTTGAGCGCGTCAACGCGGCTATTGAAATGCAGCTGACGAATATTCGAAACTTTCTTGAAGACTCGAAACGGCGAAATTTGACTAATTTCGGACATGCTCTATATCGTCACATAAATGGTCGAGTTTCGCATCACTGCTTGCAATTGCTGAGTCAGGAGGTGAAAAGAATGCAATAGTTAGATGATGAAGTTGAATATCGTTGTGAGTGCGCTTTTCTGACTTCTCATGGGATACCTTGCGCATGTACCATCCGCGGATGTCTTGAATCAGACAACGGAATTTACTTAGAGCAGATTCATTCGTTCTGGAGGACACTTGTCATTGGGGAAGGAGCCGGGAACGCAGAGTTTGTGTCTCAGGCAGCTCAAGACGCCGAACATTTTCGCTGCCTGGTTGATGGGATTGCAGGAAGTGACCCCACCGTAATTTGATCTGCCTCTCAGGTTTTATTCGAGCAGCTACACCCCGAACATACGAATTTGAGAGAGCCTGCAGAAAAAACAAAGCTACGAGGTTGACCAAGGGGAAAGTCGACACGACGGGACCCTAGTGCGTTTGAGTATGCAGAGCGAGGTAGTGGTCAATCTTCAGGTAGTGGGAGTAGAGGTCGTGGTCGTTCTTCCGGTAGTGGAAGCAAAGGTCGTGGTCGATCTTCTGGTTCTTCGTCTGTGAGGGGAGGATCAGGTATACCATCCCTATATTTATTGTTATTATAATTTTGTTATTTATTTCAGTAAATATGTATCTTTTGTTATTATATGTAACTGTATTTTTTGTTGATATTGTAGTGACTGGGCGGGCTGACATAGACGACTTCCCATATGCGGATAGGATTCCAGGAATCATTATGTCATTCCTACACCAGTGGAATGATGTACGTGCAGATGGAAACTGTGGATTTCGATGTGTCGCCAATGTTTTCCACGGTGGTGAAGACAATTGGCAACTCGGCCGTCGTTCCATTTCAAATGAGATAGCTGCGAACCCATCTTTTTATGAGCACGCATACTACGACGGTGTGGAGCAGGCTCGTCACCAGATTAATTGGGGCGAGGGACCTTGTGGCGAGAATCACTACATAGAGACGTGGACGTAGGGCTGTCAATTTTACACGAAACACGATAACACGACACGAAAACGACACGAAGTTAGCGGATATGGATTGAAAATTTGAACACGATTAATAAATGGATTGGATACGGCAACACGATTATTAAATGGGTTGGATATGGATTTCTGCTGAAAAAACGATTAACACGATTAAGACACGATAAAACACGATAAGTAATTGGGTAATTAGGCACACGATTACGAATACGACACGATTAATACACGACTAATACCGACAAGTCTATAAGTAATATATAAGTTATAAATTATAATAAACAAATTCTAATAACTGAATGCCATATTTATAATTTTACCAATTATATATATAATTGGTTTGAAACTTTAAAGTTTGAACTCTGAACTCTGAACGAGTGGATAATTGTGTGTTAAACGTGTGTTAAATGGTGTAAATGGTAGCGGTGTTAAACGTGTACACGAAGTAACCCGTTTAATAATCGGGTATAAACGGGTTGGATATGGCAACACGATTATAAATGGGTTGGATACGGCAGAAATTTAGCAACACGATTATTAAATGAGTCGGATACGGCGCAACACCTAGAGCTTATATATAGGAGTTGACACGACACGATTAGCACACGACACGACACGATTGACAGCCCTACGTGGACGGACTTGTTTCCCATTGCAAATTTTTACAAGTGTGCAGTTATGTTCTTCTCTCTCGGAAATGATGGTTCATTGTACCCATGTCTTACAGTTCTACCTTGGGAGAGTCCGTCTACCGTGACGGGACCGTGCAGAGAGTTGATTATTGCTCATTTAGGGAGTTACGCTCATTACATTCGTTTGGAATTGAATGAGGGATTCCCCGTACCTCCTATAGCGACTCTGTGGTTTCAAATACGAGATGAGAGTGTTATTGGATGGGAGCTGGAGTATCAAAATAGGATAGCATATTGGCAACAATTATGTAATATGTTTTGATATGTTTGTACAATTATGTAATATGTTTTGATATGTTTGTACATTATATAGTGTTGATTTATTATGTAATATGTTTTGATATGTTTGCTTTATTTGCATTATAGTACGACAGGTTAGCAAACACAAATACAAATAATAAGCGTACAACAGATAATCAAACACAAATACAAATAATAAGCGTACGACATGTTAGCAAACACAAAAACAAATACAAATAATAAACATACGACATATAAACAAATATAAATGCAAATACTAAGAGTACGGTACAACAGATAAATAACGTAAGGTTACCGTATACGGGTACACCGGGGGAACTGCTGGCTGCTTGCCTGGCCTCCGAGACATTCGTAATTTTCTGTAGTAGGTATAGGAAGAGAAAGTTTTGAGAAAAGAGTGAAATTGTGAGATATATAAGCAAAAATAGGAGGAAGGGCAATTTGGTAATTTCAATGGACGATTTAAGTAATTTTGGGACGATGTTTAGCAATTAGTAATTTAAAGAGTGATTTAAGTCAATATGAGATAGCTGGGTTGGATCGAGCAAATTTCCATGTGTAGGCAACTAGGCGTAATTTCGTGGTTGCAGTGGCACTCATTGCATCACATACTACCATGTAAAAATGATTTTTCTTGTGTATATTAATAATTCTTGCATTTAGTAAGAAAATACGTCTTCAATAATTAACAAGTTGGTTCTTTAAAGCTTTGCTCAAAATAGTGTACAACTATATTTTGTAAATAAATTAAAGAGGATAAATGTCATATCTTTAGTTATTTAAAAGATATTTACAAATAAGATTCTAAAGACCAGGATAATCTCATAAGTAAGAGACAGAAGTTGTATGTAAGACCCGTGGTGGATCCAGGATTCAAAGATGGTAGGACAACAAAAAAATAACATACAAACCAAAAATATTAATATTTCATAAAAAATAGAAGTAAAATGTCGTAAATAATTCAAAATACAACCCAAGAGTACTTAAAATTATTAAAATTATTCTCAACTAGTTTTCATATTTTGGAACCGATTTATAATAACATTAATTCCCAAAAACAAATATTTTCTCTAGATAAGTAATCAAACAAGCATTTAATATTTGATCTCTCATGTTATTACGTAACATATTTCACTAGAATCATTCTGAAAAATATTCTTTCAACACTTGTCGTTGTCACGAGAAAAAAGTAACACAAATTTCAATAATAATTAGACATTTGAATGAGTTTCAATGTTGTTATTTAATTAAAATAGTTGGAACTTTATTTTTTTCCAACAGTAGGACACGTGCCCCCACCGGACATACATCTACATCCGCCCTTGTATAAGACAATGGTAAGATGGAAGAGTTGTAAAGAACTATTTTTTTATGATTAGAATTTTCATGCACCCATTTCCATTTGGAACAGGTGGATTGAGAATTAGACGTAATACAATATCGGACACATCGATGATTGGTTAATTACGTGATGTCTTTTAGTTTGTTAGAATTCGTACTTGTTGTCTTTTAGTTTTGCTCTAATTGAGCTGTCCTCTCTCTCTGTGAAGAGTGAAGACAAACACAAACAAAGACACAGGCTTTTTGAACGTCTGCATTTCAAACAAAAATCCAACCACCACCATGCCGGCTCTAAGTCCCACTTCTCTTTGATGTCTTCACATTTTTTGTATGTATGCAAATGGAACCACATCTTTTTGTATATATGCAAATGGAACCACAACCAAACCATAAACTAGGATTTTGTCCGGTAACTATATTTATCCATAAATATGTAAGATAAAAGGGTAAGAAGATTAGGTGTAAAATAGAACCACTTGATTAAAAAACTGCACTGTTTTTCTTTCTTGCATGCATGTGATGTCTCATTTGTTGTTATTATTAATGTGTCCTCTAACGGGTTCGAAAAAAATCTACTCTAGGTAATAGCGCTTGTTGCAATATAAACATGTTAAATAATAAAGGAAGAAAAACATTGGATAATTTCGGGACATGATGACGACGAATATCATTTGTAATTGTAAGTTACACTAGCATAATTTGAATATATCTTTGAGAAAAAGTTGCAAAATATGGTTATGGTAAGCTTCGATATTCATATACGTCGAACTCACTTGAACACTGCATGAGACCAAACTCAGTTCCGAATTAAAATGCTATTGAACTTAGTGACTATAATGAATTCTGTTTAAAAAACTTGATTGATATATTACTAGGTTTGGAATTAATTTTGGTATCTATTGAATTTGAACAGTAAAAGATTAATTTTATTTAGGGTTTTGATGTTGTATTTATACAAAGGAATACTAAGAATACCGTTGTTCTTTCCTAATACATTGTTTCCATGATTTCCTTGATTTGGATTGCGAGATTTGGGAGATTTGGAAGATTTGGGAGAATCGTCGTTTCTGGTATGTCTTTTCCAACGTATCTTTCTTTCCATATTTCAACATTCCCCCTCAAGTTGACTCCGGAAGATGTTGAAGGAGCCTAACTTGTGAAGAATGTGTTGGAAGTGTTTCTGATCCAGTGCTTTGGTGAAGATGTCTGCTAGTTGATCATTACTCTGAACATAGGGGACTTCGATTTCTTTATTTTGTATCTTCTCACGAATGAAATGACAATCCACTTCAATGTGTTTGGTTCGTTCGTGAAAGACGGGATTGGAGGCGATATGTCTTGCGGCGTTATTGTCACAGAACATTTGTATTGGATTTTGATTGTCTATATTCATGTCTTTGAGAAGTTGTTTGAGCCAAATTAGCTCACTTGTTGTGGAGGCCATTGCACGATATTCTGCTTCAGCGCTTGATCTAGCCACCACGTTCTGTTTTTTGCTTCTCCAAGTGACTAGGTTTCCACCAACGAAAGTACAAAAGCCAGTAGTGGATTTTCGATCGTGGCTACCTGCCCAATCTGCATCAGAGTAACCAACAATTGTATTAGAGTTGTTTTTCTTCATCCAGAGACCTTGGCCCGGGGTTTTTTTAAGATAGTGCAGGATCCGGTCCACAATCTCTAGATGTCCTTTGTGGGGTGCATGCATAAATTGACTTACTACGCTAACAGCATATGTAATGTCGGGTCTAGTGACAGTGAGGTAGATAAGTTTACCAACTAGTCTTTGAAATTGTCCTATGTCTTGAACCGGTTCACCATCAATAAGACTAACTTTCCTGTTTGTCTCGATTGGGGTGTTGACCGGTTTAGACCCTATCTTTCCAGTTTCATGTAAGAGATCTAGAACGTATTTCCTTTGGGATAGAAATAATCCTTTTTTGGAGTGAGCAATTTCAATTCCAAGAAAATATTTCATGATGCCTAGATCTTTAATATCAAATTTGGTTTTAAGATAATGTTTGACTAAGGATATTTCTTTATCATTGTTTCCGGTTATTATAATGTCATCCACATATACTAAAACAATTATAGTGATTCCATGAGAGTGTTTAGTGAACATGGAAGCATCAGCTGAACTTTTAGAAAACCCATAAAGAAGAAGGGAGTGACTGAGTTTTGCATACCATGCCCGAGGAGATTGTTTGAGCCCATATATGGACTTGTGAAGTCTGCATACCTTGTTTGGATTTGTTTTGTAGCCTGGGGGAGGAGTCATATAGACTTCTTCCTCTAGGTTGCCCTGCAAAAAAGCGTTCCTAACATCCATTTGGAAGAGATTCCATCCTGAGTTAATAGCTACAGAGAGGAGAACACGAACAGTGTTCATCTTTGCAACTGGAGCAAAGGTTTCTTGATAATCTATCCCATAAGTCTGAGTATATCCTTTTGCGACTAATCGGGCTTTAAATCTTTCTATGGTCCCGTTGCTATTATATTTGATCTTGTAAACCCATTTGCAACCTACTGGTTTTGTGCCTTGTGGAGGGGTCACAAGACTCCAAGTTTGGTTAGTTTCTAGAGCTTTTAGTTCATCATCCATAGCTTTAGCCCAGTTTGGGTCTTTAATTGCTTCATGATAGTTGGTGGGTTCCTGAATTTTATCTATTTGGCTTAAGAAGGCATGGTAGGTGGGTTTGATTTGAGAGTAGGACAAGTAGTCCTCGATAGGGTATGTAACATGAGATACCACATAGTCTTGAAGCCGAGGAGGTGGACGAGTAGGACGGGTGGTTCTTCTTTGAGGAAGATGCTCAGCTCCCCCTTGGTCGTCCAGTGGAGGTGTATTTGCTTCATGCGGAGGAGTCTCGATGATAGTATCCGGTGAAGAGGTAACGTCGAAGGTATCCGCGACCGGTAGAGGAGCTTCAGATGCAGCGGAAGAGTCTTGATGATTTTTGAAGTATGGAACATTTTCAAAAAAGGACACATCACGAGAAATATAGAGTTTACAACTAATGGGGTCATAACATTTGTACCCTTTTTTTCTAACAGAATATCCTAAAAAAATACATTTGACTGAATTGTGATCAAGCTTGTCTATGCGCTTCCTGTGAACAAAACAAGTACAACCAAATATCCGAAGGTGGTCAAGGCTCATTTTTTTTCCATGTAAAATCTCCAAGGGTTGCTTGTTTTGAATTGTTGGGCTAGGTAAGCGATTTATAAGGTAAGTGGCAGTTAAAATAGCATCAGACCAAAAATATTTTGGAATGTTATTTTGAAAAAGTAAGGATCGTGTAACATTTAACAGATGACGATTTTTTCGTTCGGAAACACCATTTTGTGCAGGAGTGTTTATGCATGTGGTTTGGTGAAAAATCCCTTTTTGTTTCAAAAATTTTTGAAAATTGTTGCTAGTATACTCGGATCCATTATCAGATCTAAGTATTCTAATTTTAGAACCAAGCAAATTTTCAACAAAGGCAACGAATTCACAAAAGACCAAAAAGGCATCGGACTTAGCTTTCAATAAATATAACCAAGTTGTACGAGAAAAATCATCAATAAAAGAAATAAAATAATTGAACCCATTATAGGATTCCAAAGGGGCGGGTCCCCAAATGTCTGAGTGAATCAATTCGAGAACGCGACCTGTTTTATTCTCAGAAGCATAAAAAGGGAGTCTGGTTTGTTTTGATAAACGACACACATCACAAGATAATTCATTTTTTAGAGACGGAAATAGCTTTTGTAAAACCATGTGAGACGGGTGCCCCATTCTTTGGTGCCAGGTATCGTGATTAGGAACATTAACTAGCATTCCTTTTATTTGATTTTCGAGCACATAAAGTCCTTTGGCGAGTTTTCCTCTACCAATCGTCTTCCCTGTGATACGATCCTGAAATATTACATCAAAAGGAGTGAATATAATATTGCAATTTAAATTTTTTGTAAGCCTTGCAACCGACAAAAGGTTAGAATCAAAATTAGGTACATATAAGACATTTTCAGGTATTTGATTATTAAAAAAATGCATTTCTCCTGTACCCTTAATTTGTGCTTTGTTTCCATTAGCGACTGTGACAAATTTATTTAAAAAATTTAAACTTGTTTTTATGTTATTTATCATGGAGGAATCTCCTGTCATGTGATCAGTTGCACCGGAATCTATAATCCAACTAGAGTTATGAGAATTATTTACTAAATATGCTCTGTAAGAGTCGGAGACGGAATTTATACCTGATGTATTACCTTTGCTTGGGGTGTTGGATTGCTGTAAGAAGGCATTTAAGTGGGCCAGAAGTGCACCAAGTTGGGTTGGATCAGCTCCTGTGCTTGTGGATTCGGGCCCAGCTCGGGTGGAATAAAACCCGGATTGCTGAGAACTTGTCGGATTCGGACCAGTGCAATCGGATGCTCCATTTGTTGTGATATAAAAACCGTGCTGATCCGCTACCGACCCGATATGTGCCCATTTGTTTCCTTCCTTGTAAACGCTAGGGTTTCCATCGCCGCCGCCTCCCCCTGTGGAGTATGCCTGGCTGCCGCTCCTCCCATCCCCCCTCCTTTCCGAGCTGTCCTTGGATGGCCGGAGGTGTGGGTAGAGGAAGTAGCAAGTGGATCTGTTGTGTCCCTGTTTTTTACAGTTATCGCAATATTCTTGACTTTTATTTCCATATTTTGTTTTACCTTTGTCGCGGTGGTTTGCGATGTGTTTTGCGGCGACAAACGCCTGATTTTCTTGGTTGTCCGGCTGAGCGGTTTTGGTTTTCCGGAGGGTTTCCTCACGGTTAACCATCGCAATGATGGTCGAGAAGCTAGGTAGTTCCGGCGACATAAGGATGCTGGAACGGAGTGCTTCGTAGCTCGAGTCCAGTCCAACAAGAAATGTGTAGATGCGATCTTGTTCGGTTCGGGCTTGTATGGTTTTTGAATCTGTCGTCGGTGGCTCGTAGATGGCGAGTTCGTCCCATGTTTTCTTTAGCATACCGAGATATTCGGTCACGTTTTTCTGCCCTTGCTTGATCTGCGAGAGGTCTTGTTTTAGTTTGAAAATATGTGCAAAGTTTTGTTGCTTACCATAGTGTTCATGGACGGAGTCCCATAATTCCTTTGCGCTGTTTTTGTACATGAAGATCTCCGCTATTTGGCTTTGCATCGACTGGAGGACCCAAGACATCACGAGGTGGTCAGTGTTCTGCCATTCCTCTTGTTTGGCTTCGGATCCTTGGTCGGTGGGTCTTGCGGTTTTCCCGGTGAGGTGGCCTATCTTCCCCTTGCCACTGAGGGACAGGGAAATGGCCCGCGCCCAGGAGAGAAAGTTGGTCCCATTGAGAGGTTGTGTGGTGAGGCGCTGAGAGTCGCCACCACCGTCCATCATTGCTAGGAGTGGAGGGCGACAGAGGTCGCAACCGCCTGGCTGTCCCGGTCGATGATGAGCTCCGGGGAGCTTCTGAGGCGGAGGTGGGTTTGGGTTGGGGTTTTTTTTTTTGGTTTTGTTTTTCTCAGAACGCACGCTCTGGTACCATATTGAATTTGAACAGTAAAAGATTAATTTTATTTAGGGTTTTGATGTTGTATTTATACAAAGGAATACTAAGAATACCGTTGTTCTTTCCTAATACATTGTTTCCATGATTTCCTTGATTTGGATTGCGAGATTTGGGAGATTTGGAAGATTTGGGAGAATCGTCGTTTCTGGTATGTCTTTTCCAACGTATCTTTCTTTCCATATTTCAACAGTATCCGTCCTTATTTACGAAAGAAATCAACACCGCCACATGACAACATTGCCCCCGTACGGTCGTGACTTACATGGTTTTGCAAATATTTCTCCCCAAACATTCAAATTTGTCTTTCTTAAAGAGTTTTTCTTCTTCTAGAAAATAACTCATTTTGTAATTTCATGCCTCCATTCTGCTGGTCAAACTGAACTGCTACAGCCTACAGATTCAGCCCCAAAGTGAACTCCTTTATGGCTTTATGTTTGAACCAGAGATCATTCAACAATCTTAAAAGCCCAAAAAAGCAAAAACTCAACGAAGTCTTCATCTTTTTCACTTCTTTGAATTATTTTTTCAAACACATACATTTATAAATAAACACTTCAAAGTCCAAAACCACTCTTCCCACTACTCTTCTTAAGCCCTTCCACACCACTTAAGCTTTCCTTGTTGTTTTGCTGTTCTTCTTCTCTAGTAGGGAGGAGAGAGTTGTAGTGAGGCAGACATGAGTGCCACTAAGTTCATTAAATGTGTCACAGTTGGAGATGGGGCTGTTGGGAAGACTTGCATGCTCATTTGCTACACCAGCAACAAGTTCCCAACTGTATTTCACACCTACCCTATTCACTGTTTTTTTTGTTGTTGTGGGTTTTTGTTTTTCTCCATAGATTTGTTTTTTTTTTGGTATGGGTGTTCTTTAATGTGGTTTTGTTGTTTTGGGTTTTTGTATTTGGTTCTTATATTGAACTAATAAGTTACATTTTGGTGTTTTGAGTCTTTACTATCCAAGTTTTTTATTTATTTTCATTTTTGGTTTTGGTTCTAGAGCTCTTACTAATAGTTAGAGGTTGTTCATGATAATGGTGATTTTTAAGTGTAGAACAGTTTATGTACTTCCTTTAGGGTTTTGTATTGGATTAGCACTGTTTAATAACAAAGCATCAAAAACCCTCAAAATTTGTTGCTTTTCTTTTGTTTGTTACATTATTCAAGATGTCTTATTTCCGTTTTTCTTGTTGGTAAGAGGTTGTTATTATTATTATTCATTGTGAAAGTGATTAAGAAGGGTCAAAATGATAAACCCTCACTGTAAATTACTTTCTTTGTTCTTTACATTTTCTTATTTTTACTATTTTTTAAAATGTCAGGATTATGTTCCCACAGTTTTTGATAACTTCAGTGCTAATGTTTCTGTGGATGGAAGCATTGTGAATCTTGGCCTTTGGGACACTGCTGGTACTGGATTTACCTCAATCTTTGTTTTGCCCCTTATTCTATTCTTTGAATTTTTTGCATCTCTTCTTAAGATTTTTGTTTTGGGGATGTGATATCTTACAGGTCAGGAAGACTACAGTAGATTGAGGCCATTGAGCTATAGAGGAGCAGACATATTTGTGTTGGCTTTCTCTTTGATCAGCAGAGCAAGCTATGAAAATGTTCTTAAGAAGGTTTTGATCAATTTACTCCAATCTATTTCCGTATACTCTTAAAACCATTATTAAATGTTTAGATGTTTGAAACATCATCTACATTCTGAGCTTTTGAGAATGCTCACTCATCGATCTTAGTTTGGATGCTTTGAAACATATAGATGCTGCAGTAGCACATTATGATTTACTAATAATATGTCACTGATAGCTTGTTTTACAAAATATGTTATTGTAAATGTTTTCGAACATTAACATAGAAAGCTAGAGTTGCTTCCTAATTGCCTAGAAATATAGATCTTTATTTCCTATTTCCTAGCAATTCATATATCTTTACTGCATTAAGAGGTCACATAAGTTGAACACTGAAAGATAAGTTTTGGAATTTCAGTTTTTCTTTTATACAAGTTATTGTAGTTTAGTCTCAATTCTACTCTTAATAGTCTTCCAAACCTGAGTGACACTGATAGCTTAATTTCTTTCTACCAGTGGATGCCTGAGCTGAGACGGTTTGCTCCCACAGTCCCCATCGTTCTTGTCGGGACAAAATTAGGTGTGTGCTCATTGTGCATATTAAACATGGGTATTGTGTAATCTTATAATTCTTAAGCATTCATTTTTATATTTATTTGAAATTCAGATCTTCGTGAAGACAAAGCATACTTGTCTGACCATCCTGGTGCTGTTACAATTACTAGTTCCCAAGTAATCATGTTCATAACTGTGCCATTTCAAATTTTAATTGTGCTGCATCTTGTGCATTACATTATCGTGTTATTTGTCTATTAGGGAGAAGAACTTCGAAAGCAAGTTGGTGCCGTAGCGTACGTCGAGTGTAGCTCTAAGACTCAGCAGGTACAACACTAGTTGTTAAATCTATATAAGATTAAGCGTTAGTTGTTAAATCTTATATTAGATTAAGCGTGTTCTTATTGTGCATTGATTTTCTTTGTCAGAATGTGAAAGCCGTGTTTGATACTGCAATTAAAGCTGTTCTTCAGCCTCCAAGAAGACGGGAGGCGACAAAGAAGAAACCCAGGAGGAACTCTGGTTGCTCAATCCTGTAAGTTACCATGATCCCCAGATACTATGAAACTGTATTTTTGAAATATGAAATCAACGAATTCGTTTTTGGCTATTCTGATGCATCTTGATCTGATAATAAGTAGCGTTGTTACACTGTTATATACTTAATAATTCGAACTTGAAGAAAAGGTAAAACTATAAAGGTGCGCTGCATAATTGAAGCAAGATCTGCTTGTTCATTTCGAGACTGGAATAAGCCTATCCATCCAGGTCCTTGGGTGATTCTTAACGTTGTATGAAATTGATTTCGTTGAAATTTCATCAGCAGGTTGTTGACAATTTCACCCCTCAAAAGATTCAGTAGCTTTTACAACTTGTAACCTACACATACAAGTGGACTTATTCCATATCTGATTGGTTGGCTTTATGTGTGCCCATTTGAACTATTTTCTATGCAGGCCGTTCGTCTGTGGAAGCTCATATGTTGCTTAGGAAGAAGCTGCGGGTTCCGAATCCCTTGTTTAATCCTAGCACAGGATGTGGTGAATACTGCTGCTCTTTTCGATGGCCAACGGAACTGTTGGTTCTCTACTTCCCTGCTGAATCAGACTGTTCATTTCTTGTTTACCATAGGAGTTTGTCGTATTAACTAAGCTTGTTAGGGAATGGATTGGTTTGTATTTGTGACTTGGTTATGACTGCGTTGTGTTGTTTTTTCTGACGAAGTTATCAGGTTTGTGTCTACTTATTCAGTTCTTGTTTTGTGCTTTTGGCAAATGATATTGACTAGATACTGAAATTCTTGTGGATTGAAACTATGACATCAAATCTAACTTCCACATTCTTATGATGAATATCTGGATACAAACCTACACTTGGACTTGTAAGCAAATAACGATTCTACAGGTTCAGGAGTACCTTTCTAGGAGAGAACCTGTGGCAGCGGAAGGAAGATCGGAGGTCACCTTACGGAATCCTTCTCACCGGTCGGTCTCCTACTTTCTTGGAGAAGGAGCGCGAGTCCACAACCCAAGAGTCCACGGAATGAGCTTGGTAGAGGTGGAGGGACGAAATGGGAGAGAATAGGAGGTGACGGCTAGGTTAGGGTGGATGCTAGGGTTTTGCACATGAGATCAATCTATTCAAAGGGAGGCTCCCCTCCTTATATAGACGGTTCCACCCTAAACCCTAAATGAGTTGTCTAATAGGGACGCGCCATGTGTCAGTGCTTTGGGCAAATTGCTTATTAATCACTGATTAATCCAATATCTCTCACTTGCACAACAGCACGATAACAACATGTCATCTGCTTTTGTGTCCCCGACACATATGCATATATCCCTGATACATACAATCACACAATGGCAATATGTCACCTCTCTATGTGTCCCCGACACACACGTATACATCCCTGATATATACAACTATTCCTCTCTCCAAGAACGTATCCACAATACGCAAGTCTCCGATCATGTATCCTCGATACAAGATCATCTATGTCCCTGACACATGCACTCTTCCGATCATACGGACAAATGGGTCGTGCGACCGATGATGTACCTGCAATTTGGAGTCTCAAACTAGAAACCTTACTAGAAGGCCAGAATGACAACATCCTCAAAAACCAATAAATAAGCAGTCAAATGCACATCACAGTTCCCCAGGTTTACTCAGAAACTCACTTGACACGAACGGTATCTCGATCCCTCGGAGAGAATACCTTCTTGTCCTCAAGGTACTTGCTACTGTATCCAATACAGTTGGACCCAACAAATACTTTTAGTGCAGTCGAGTCAAACCTTTCCCTTAGCCCCAGACGACCATTACACTCAGAGTTGACTCCTTTCCCGAAGATGCCTCTTTAGACCGAATCTCTCATGGTCATAGATAACATCCCAAAGTAGCCACATCAACTCTTTGCTTCATGGTGTCGTCGAAGGTCACTGAGGGCAACTAAATGACAATCAAGTCTTGGACTCACACAGTGAAGGAGCAGGGATCCATCTTTTCACTTCCAAATGGTCGCTCAGCATATGTTGTATGACAAACATGCTATGGTGGATCATACTGTACACAACAGTATGTCTGTCTCTCAACACCATACAAGTCTTAGTCCAGTCGCACCCCCTATGCGCCTGACCCGAGCTTCATCATTGTCGCCTTAACACCATACATGTGTCACCTGGCGCCACATGCGATGCTCGCACTTGGCTTCAATAGGTCACATGAATCGTGGGAACATTCATGTCAATCCTCACCAACATAGAGGATTTCATCTTGATTCCTAATCAAGGCGACTGTCGTATCATGAACTATTCTGGATCTATCATACAAGATCTCATCATGATCAGTCTCATCTCTGCTCTCTATTAAAAGCGCCAGAGGCGAATGTGTTGGCTTTTTAGCCTTAATCTTTATTTAGTTTTGATGATTGAGTAATCTAATCTTAATCTATATTTAATCAATCAACCTAGACAATCAAAGTAAGCAAACATGAATACATGCATTGCATATATATTCGTGTACTCGCGATATTCTTAATAGGTTGATGAAGAATCAAGCTAAGGAGCTTGGGGACAAGAAGATAAAGACTCAAGACATGTAATCAAGCTTTGGACCAATATGTAATGTAGTATAATTTGAGTCCTAAGGATTAATGTAAACTTGAGCACATTAGGATTCTGTCCCGTATCCCCACGGTTAACCGAACCCTTCTCGGTAAACCGAATCTTGTAGAGTTCGGTCCACCGAACACCTTGCGGTCAACCGTGTAGAATCCTTTAGGTGTTCCCTGGAATAACCACCTCGGTATACCGAACCACCTTCGGTAGACCGAATTAGCCTGGACCGGTTTTGGACTTTGCTCCAACGGTCGTATTTAAATCTTGACTTAAAGCCAAATTGACTTATCCATATTCGGTACACCGAACTTCATTCGGTCAACCGAATCATATTGCTTTAGGAGACCAACGGCTATTTAACTTGACCGTTATTGGTAAACCAATCTCCCACGCTTTGTCAGCGCAAAACCCGCGCAAACTTCGGACTACCGAAGTATACACAGTCAACCGAACTTAGCATAAACAGAACCCTACCAATCTTACTGTCCAGTTTGGAACGGTTCACCGAATAGGTTTCGGTAAACCGAATTATATTAGGGTTGCTAGTTAGAGAGCTACTGGAGTTGAGTGAGCGGTTCACCGAATAGAATTCGGTAAACCGAAATGACCATCTTCGGTAATCCGTTGGGTTAACGGTCTACCGAAGAGCGTGCAAATTCTGCCCGAACTTTTGTCACATCATCACATTTCATGGGTCAACTTTCTCACCCACTCCCCAACGACTCTAAGAGCTTTGAAGCCTATATAAGGACCTCATTAGAAGCACAACACAAGCACTACACTCTCCAAACATCAAGTATCCTTGTGCTATCTTTCCCAAACCTTCAAAGCTCAAATCCTATACACTCAAGCCAAAAACTTCACCACTTGTATTCCTAGATCCATATCATAATCCAAGTGTGCTCAAAGTTAGAGTGTCATTAGCAAGAGTTGTGATTCCATTCTTTCATCCAAATCACAAGAGTTGTAATAGCTTCAAGGAAGCTCCCTCTCGGGTTGTGAGAGGAGACACGGGCGAGGCGAGGTTGTTCGCGAGGCTCGGGTTTGTAAAGGCGTTGATCTCGGCCCGGTAACGGAGATCGGATAGTGGAAACCACAAGCGAGGCTCGAGGGACGAGCGGGGCTTGTGAGTGAGGACTAGGACCCGGGGAGGGTGCCGAACCTCTCTAAACTCCGGTGTCAACGAATTTGTGGTTTGCAAGTTCTCTATCTCTTAGAATAACCCTTGCATGATTAGTTGTTAGTTCGTAATTAGTTTTTAATTCCGCATCTTGTTTAATTACGATCACTAGAGGGCCCCTTAAGTTCCCCACAGAATGCTCGTGTGAGTAAGCATTCTTCAGCCTATTGACAGAATAATATTTTATGCTAGAACAACTATATAAACCAAACATATATAGTTGAAAGGAAAAACACAATCACTCATAAAAGGAAGTTAGACATGCCAATACATCAAAGTCTGCGTAAGCCTAAGGACTTCACATGAGACACAAACGAGTCATTAGCTATAGCCTTGGTAAGAGGGTCAGCTACCATAAGACTAGTAGATACATGTCTTAACACAACTTCCTTTCTCGCTATGATGTCATTCACAAAATGATACCTAACCTGTATATGTTTGGTTTTTCCATGATATTTGGGGTCTTTCACATAACAAAGGGCAGCCATGCTGTCACAATAGACAACAACATGTTCATCAGATGTCTCTACAAGCCCAGTATGTTGTAAGAACCTCCTCAACCAAACTGCCTCCTGTACTGCTGCAGAGCATGCAACATACTCTGCTTCCATAGTCGACAGGGCTATACAAGTTTGCTTCTTGCTGGACCATGAGATGACCCAATTAGCCAGCAAGAAAGCATAACCAGAGGTAGACTTCCTTTCATCAATGTCTCCAGCCCAATCGGCGTCACTATAGCCAATTAGGCGGAGATCTGATGCTTGGTAACACAGCATGTAGTTACTCGTTCCTCTGAGGTATCTCATGATTCTCTCGACCGTCTTCCAGTGCTCCATGCTTGGGTTGGACTGGTATCGACTCACCATGCCCACAACATAACAGATGTCTGGCCTAGTACACATCATAGCGTACATAAGGCTTCCCACAACATTGGAGTATGGAACCTTGCTCATTTTGACATTCTCTTCTGGAGTCTCAGGATGCTTATCAAGGCTTAAGTGCAATCCCTTCTGAACAGAAGTGTTGATTGGTTTGCATTTGTCCATATGGTATTTCTTTAAGACGTTGTTAATATAAGTCTCTTGAGACAATCCCAGAAGTCTCTTGGACCTATCTCTAACAATCTTGACACCAAGGACGTAGCTAGCTTCACCCATGTCCTTCATATCAAATGTGGAGGACAACCACTCTTTAGTGGATTTCAGAAACTCTTTGCTATTGCCAGCCATGAGTATGTCATCAACATACAAGTTCAGAATGACAAATTTACTATTGGATCTCTTAACGTACACACAATGATCTTCCTCAAGCATAGAGAACGCATTCTCTGATATAGCTTGATGGAAGCGAATGTTCCACTGTCTAGACGTTTGTTTTAAGCCATATAAGGACTTATTGAGCTTGCACACTTTGCGATCCTGTCCTTTGACTTCAAAACCTTGAGGTTGATCCATATAGATCTCCTCCTCAAGTTCTCCATTGAGAAAAGCAGTCTTTACATCCATTTGGTAAAGCTCTAAGTCCATCTGAGCTACAATAGCTAGTAGAAGGCGGATGGAGGCAAACCTAACCACGGGTGAAAATGTTTCCTCAAAATCCACGCCTTCTCTTTGGGTGTAGCCTTTAGCTACCAGTCTAGCCTTGAATCTATCAATAGATCCATCCGCCTTCCTCTTAATTTTGAGGATCCACTTAGCCCCAATGACCTTTCGGTTCGGCAGTAAGTCGACCAAGTCCCAGACTCGATTAACTTTCATCGACTCCAACTCTTCCTTTATAGCTTCTAACCACTCTTTAGCATTTGGACCTTCCAAGGCCTCTTTCAAGGTTTCCGGTTCTTGCTCATCGATTACTGTCATCCCGGATGATTCATAATCAATTTCTTCTTGAGCTATCATGATGGCCTCTTCCTCTAAGCGACACTGCCTACGAGGAATGAACCTCGTTTGCTTCGACGCAGATGAATATCTGATGGCTCATCCTCCGTGAGAGCTATCGGATCCTCAGCATTGCTGCTCCCAGTAGGATCGACTGGTGGAACCTCATGTTCAACTTCCAGATCATGATCCCGTGGAGTGGCAATGTCCTCATCTTGTTGTTCAAAGAAGTCCACTGACTCTTTGATAGCTTCAACAAGGGTTGGAAAATCATTTTCCAAGAATGTGGCATCCCTAGACTCCAGTTCCGTCCTTCTTTCATTCTCGTCTACCCCGATAAAAACATAACCTTTGGAGAAATCACTGTATTTTACAAAGATACACTTTTTCCCTCTAGGTCCTAGTTTTCCATATCGGTGTCTAGTAGAATGAATGTATGCCGCGCATCCCTAAGGACGCAGCAGACTAAAATCAGGCTTCCGTCCTGTCCATAACTCATATGGAGTTGAGGGAACCGATTTTGTTGGAACTCTATTGAGGATATAAGCAACAGTCATTAGAGCATCTCCCCAAAACGAAATTGGTAAGCTCGCATGCGCCATCATGGATCTAACCATGTCTAGCAGTGTTCTATTCTTTCTCTCGGCAACACCATTTTGCTGAGGAGTATAAGACATAGTGAGTTGTCTAGATATCCTCTTTTCATCACATAACTCCTTGAACATTATGGAAAGATACTCACCACCTCTATCCGTTCTAAGAGTTTTTATCTTATTATCCAATTGATTCTCAACTAAGCTCATGAATTTCTTAAAACATTCTAGAGCTTCTGACTTGTGACAAATAAGATAAATATGACCATATCTCGTGAAGTCATCAATGAATGTGATGAAGTAACTTTGTCCATGTCTAGTACGCACATTCAAAGGTCCACAAATATCTGAGTGAATTAGTTCTAAAGGAGAAGTAGCCCTAATGACTTTTCCGAACGGTTTTCTAGTTGCCTTTCCAGCTAGACAAGATTCACAGGTCGGCAATTCAAATTTGGAGCATTCTCCTAATACTCCCTCCTTTGCCAACCTGTTCATCCGGTTAACACCAATGTGACCTAGTCTATCATGCCACATAACTGAATCATTATTCATGGAACTTTGGCTCACAAAGGCACTAGCGTTATGATTGAAATCATAAATTGCGTCCAACACAATAAAACCGTCAGAAAGAAAAGCATATCTATAATAAATGTTAGAAAGGTATAAACCCATATCATTATTTTCAAAAACAACTTTAAAACTATGTCTCATCAATATAACAACAGAAATAATATTTCGCCGTATAGCTGGTGCATACAACACGTCGTGAAGTAATAGGATCCGGCCACTTCGCAAAGCCACTTTGCATGTGCCAACTCCAAGAACTTCAATGCTAGTGTTGTTTGTCATGTTTATTCGCCTCCCACTTGGAACACGACGATATTCCACGAAGGCAGAACGATCCTTTGTTATGTGGTTCGTGGCACCTGAATCCACAATCCACACAGGAGAATGATCAGTGAGCATCACAGAACTAGTCACGTTACAATTCGAGGGATTACACACAGTAATTATCTTTTGCTCAGTGCACTCACGAGCAAAATGTCCAGTCTTTCGGCAGTTAAAACAAGTCACATTAGACTTATCTTTCCTACCTCTGGATCCTCGATGTCGTTTCTTTCCAGCTTTGTTTTCTGTTTTTCTTGCATTTGCACCCTTCTTGCCTTTAAAACCCTGAGCTCTATCTCTTTTGCGCTTAAAACCTGCACTCCTCCGAGGAGCGCTAGCTTCAGCAGCAAACACTTCAGTTAGAGGGGCTTCCGCAAGCATGCGGTCCTCCTCCAGCTCTAGGTGTTTTGCGGCCTGGTCAAATGTCCTGATGTCATCAGCATGGGTCAGATGGACCTTCATATGCTCCCAACTCTTCGAAGGCAATGATTTGATGAGAGCAGACACTTGCTCCTCATCGGTCTTAGCACGACCAGCAACACTCAGCTCGCTAATCATGTTTGACATTGCGGTAATATGCTGCCTCATTGTGTGACCTTGACGCATTTTATACCCATCAAACATAAGCCCAAGCTGACGGGCCCTTGTGACAGAGGTCACTCCGTACTGAAACTTCACAGCTTCCCACAAGGCCTTTGCAGTTCGAAACTTTTCGAACCGCAGTAACAGATCGTCCCTCATTGAACTTAGAATTGTGATTCGAGCAATTCGGTCTTTCTTTTTCCATGCATTATAAACATCCAAGTTTCTACGATGTTGCGCAATATTCCCCTCCTCGGAGGGAGACATAGATTGGTTTATGTTTTCTAACATGTCCTGATCCTCTAAGAGATACTCAATTTTACGATGCCACCGATCGTAATTTCTTTCATTGAGTTTATCTCCTCGAGTCAGATCAGCGACGATGCTTTTGAAAGCAGCCATAAAGAATCTAGGACAATCAAAATACATAGCGATACATGAGTTCTAGCATAAAATATAACGAGCTACAATAGTCATAAAAAATAAACTGACTTAATAGCTATAGCATTCAGACCAAAACAAAACATATAGCATTCGATCAAATCCTCATGCAATAGTTAAAAAAGCCATTTTACTAATCTAGATATTGAGCTCCATCATGATTTAATGACCTAAAAAAACGTTTTTAAATCATAGTAAATCAGCAAATAAGAAAGATATTTGCCGCCGGTTGCAAGGTGGTTTACACAAAACACTTCAACCTTACAACTCCCACTAGGCATGCGAGTTCCCAAAAATGGTTTTCAAAAAAAATCCAATCAACATCACACAGATATGATTACTACATTACTTCCATATCGAGCTAATGATCCTCTTTAGGGATTTAGCCTCGTCGACGGGAACCTGCATGAGTCTTATAGCAATAATATCGCAATAATAAAAATAAAGGAGCCCCTCGTCTCCTTAGGGCAATAAACATTCCACAATCCATAATTATTACAGTCCATAAATATTACAGTCCATTGCGATAACTATTGCAAATGGAAATAAATGAATGAAATTACGCTCATCTCTCAATAAGACAGTAAATAAAATCAGGAATCATTCATTCCACATAGCCACAATCTTTCCATATGTTAGCACAATCCGACGTATGAAAAAATATACCATAAAGTGTGCACCTCATTCAAACAATAAGGAAGTAATGCATAAGGAAACAATGCATGAATGAGGCACGAAAATAGGCAAAAAAACGTGTTAGGTAATGACAACCAATCTCCACAATAATCATTCTCAAAACAGAATTTTTTTTTCTTTCCATAATCAATATAATCACGCAATCAACAATAATTATGCTACTTCTAATGGAAAGAAAAAATTCGAAATTTTTTGGTGGTAATAAAATTCCATAATCCAAACATATTTTTAAGGTAATAAAATTCCAGCCCATAATATCTTTCTAAAAATTTCAGAATTAGCCAATCTTTCCATAATCAATATAAGCATGTAATCAACAATAACGTGCATCACATATATGCACATTTGATGAAAAGGAAATATTTCAAATGAAATGCATGCAATCATCCCAAAAGAAATCCGAAATATCCTTAATGAGATTAACATATATGTGCATTCAATCATAAAGGAAATATTTCAAATGAAATGCATGCAATTATTCCAAAAGAAATCCGAAATATCCTTAATGAGATTAACATATATGTGCATTCAATCATAAAGGAAATATTTCAAATGAAATGAATGCTCTCATTCCCAAAAAAAACGAAATACAGAATATGGTAACTCAATATTCATGTATACATGCTCAAAGATTAGAATAAATAATATCTAACCCTAATTCGTAAAAATCAGGAAAAATAGACATCTTATTTCATGTATACATGTGCATGATTTAGAAGAATCAACATGGAAAATAACTTCTGATTTTATCTAATACATGCACAAAGAATAGAGGTAACATCACAGAAAAAAACAGAATTCTGGTCACATCTATGTATGTGCAATGATAGGAGAGCAACATATCATATTGGCTCGAAATAAAATCAGGAAAAATTCATCTTAAACCATGCACATATGCGCAAGAATGGAGGAGCAAAATCTAACCCTAGATGCATGCTCTAATGAACCATAACATGCGCAACATGTAGAAACTAGTCTAAACCCTAATTTCATGTTAGAAAGAAATCAACAAACATGCACCACTTATATCTCTAAATGAATGATCATATTATTTCATTTAAAGATCAAAAACCTATGAGTTTTCATTTCCAGAATATGAAAACGAATTTGAAAAAAAAAATCATGAACAATCAACATATATAACATGCGCATCATGTAAATAAGCAATGCTGATTTTCTGTTTTCTTTCTTTCTCCAAAAACATAACCACCGAATATTTTGTTTTTATCTCAAATCAGATTATCATGAAACAAAAATTCGTCAAGCATGGTGAGGATTCGAAGGTAACTGAGATGACTCTGGTACCAATGTAAGCAAATAACGATTCTACAGGTTCAGGAGTACCTTTCTTGGAGAGAACCTGTGGCAGCAGAAGGAAGATCGGAGGTCACCTTACGGAATCCTTCTCACCGGTCGGTCTCCTACTCTCTTGGAGAAGGAGCGCGAGTCCACAACCCAAGAGTCCACGGAATGAGCTTGGTGGAGGTGGAGGGACGAAATGAGAGAGAATAGGAGGTGACGGTTAGGTTAGGGTGGAGGCTAGGATTTTGCACATGAGATCAATCTATTCAAAGGGAGGCTCCCCTCCTTATATAGACGGCTCCACCCTAAACCCTAAATGAGTTGTCTAATAGGGACGCGCCATGTGTCAGTGCTTTGGGCAAATTGCTTATTAATCCCTGATTAATCCAATAGGACTAAACCAAGAAGGGATATATGTTCGATTCATGCTTCCAATTGAGTTTGTCGAAATGAACTTGGCTTGATTTGTATCTTTTAACTTGAGTGAAGCTTGAGCTCATGAAAGTAGGACGAGACAAGTTGAGTTAATGTCGAGTCTCACCTATATGAGCCAAACATACAGAACATTATTGGTATGCTTAATTTGCTAAAAAATTCGTAACCAATCTTTCTTTAATTGATTTTGCATGAAACACTAAAAATTGAATTCAGAGATCTATACGTGGAAGTAGAGGTGCAAATGGTTACCAACTATCCGAGTATTCGATTCGAAAATTTCTATTTAGTTGGTATTTGGTAAGTTCAATGTTACCAATTTAATTTCGGATACGAATTTGGTTTAAAAAAATTACCAATTAGAATTCGGATACAAGCTATTTAAAATTCGAATTATCCGAATTATTCGAATATATGGTCAAATACACAAATTAGTATTCCAAAATTTTAATACGAAAATTTAGTATTCGAAAATTTTAATTCGAAAATTAATTACAATATATATATATATCTATTCAATTTCGGATAATATCCGAATACCAATTAGTATTCGAAAATTTTGAAGTTTCAGATTGGGATAGTTTTGCTGAATTCGGATTCGAATTCGAATTTGGTAATGGAATATGGTATTCGGATTCGAATTCGGATACAGTAGGTATTCGAGTCATATTATCCGAGTTGCACCCCTACATGGAAGTGGAATGCTTCAAGTCAACCACAACTTCAAAACAAAGTTATGATTTCCAACATAAGTCAAGTATAGAACTTATCACGCGAGTCTCAATGCACTTTTCAAACGAATTAAAACTATGATAACCACCTTTTTTTTGAAAAAAAAAATCTATGTTTTTTTTATTTTACGGAACAAATGAACACACACAAACCCCGAGAATGAGAAGAAAATTTGGTTTTTCACTTGTATACACCTTCAAAAGATGTCAATAACTGATTTGCACTCATGTTTTCATATTTACTTGAGTACGCCTTATGTGTTGTATTTTTACTTGAGTACGTCTTCTCTGTCAACGAGACTCACTCCGCCAGACCTCCGTAACGCCCCTATCAAACTCTACAATCCTTAAATAACTGATTTACACTTGTGTTTTCCATATTTACTTGAGTACGTCTTACGTGTTGTGTTTTTACTTGGGTACACCTTCCCCGTCAACCCTAAACTTTAACATTTGATGAGTGTGACTTGATTTTAATTGAGGTTAATGTATTAAGTGAATGTATTGATTGAATGTGAGTGTGACTTGACTTTAAATGATGTGCATGTATTGATCTAGGATTGATTTGTGTTTCTATGACTATGGTGCTTAGATGTTAGATTAATTTATGCTTACATTTCAGATTGATTTGTGCTTAGATCTATGGATTTCTCATGTTAAAGTTTAGGGTCTAAAAACATATATAGAAAATGTTATATCATTACATGCATTCTCTCAGATGGATACAACACGTAAAAACATATGCATTTCTCATATTGATTTGTTTAGGGTTTAAAAACATATGCATTCTCAAATTGATTTGTTTCTCAAGTCACACTCGCATTCAATCAATGCATTCACTTAATACATTAGCATCAATTAAAACCACGTTACACTCACCAAATGTTAAAGTTTGGGGTTGACAGGGAATGTGTACCTAAGTAAAAATACAACACGTAAGACGTACTCAAGTAAATATGGAAAACACATGTATAAATCAGTTACTTGAGGATTGTAGAGTTTGACGAGAGCGTTATGGAGGTCTGACGGAGTGAGTCTCATTAACGGGGAATGCGTATCCAAGTAAAAATACAGTACATAAGACATACTCAAGTAAATATGAAAAACACGGGTGTAAATCGGTTATTGACATTTTTTGAAGGTGTACCCAAATAAAAAACCCGAAGAAAATTTCAGCCGCTATAGACCGGTGGAGTTTGAACCTACAACCATTTTGGTTGAGTAAACCCTAATCAGTCAACCAAAATTAAAATGCAGTCAACCTTACACTATAAGTAGCAATGACATGTAAAAGCTCAAAATTAAACGGTGACAAAATATAACTCACGTCTGGTTTCCTAAAAATAAAATAAAAAACCCTCCCTGGTTATGGTATGGAAATTATTTAAGGGATTTTTTCAAATGAAATCTGAAACTAAACTAGTTGGAAAAAACCACCAAATTTGTCAATTTGATCAATCCCGGATCGGTTTAGATTATGCCTTTCTTTCTTGACCAAGTAAAATTTTCATAACAACAAAAATAACAAATAAAACTTTATATTCATGATCTAGAAAAAAGTATCATCTTACAAACCTAAGTTGCAGGTTGCATTCTCATTTTTGTAATACGAATCATAATAAAAAATGATAAATAAAAAGTGCACAACAAAAATAAATTTGATCAAATTGCGAAACAGGTTGACCTCTTATCAAATCAAAATATAATTCAACAATATGCAAACTAAAATCCTAACTAATCTCTACTATGAAACCTTAAGGTGTTCGAAATTCAAGTGATAGGAGTTAGAATCCGAAACGACAATCCATGAGATGGAACTTGAGTGACAGGGTTTACGACGTCAAAGCCTCAAAAGCTCTTTAAAATTAATTAGACAATTTTTTGAAAAACTAAACGTAGTGCCAGTGTACCACCCTAATAAATTTTTTTCCTATTATCTTAACGTATAATTGGTATATTGCATCATTATTTTAAATCACTAGAAGAATCGAATAGTCAACTTACCGTTAAAATATCTCTTGCAGTGAGATTGGTTAGGAACGTGAAAATTATCGTGGATGTAAGTTTGAATCCTAATAATGTAGTTGTAAGTTTGAATTCTAACAGCGTAGTTAATTAAGTTTCGATGCAAATAATGTTAACCACGTATAATTAAAAGTCACAGTCTGTTTAACAAAAATAAGGACCAAGTGCTCTATAATTAAAAGTCGCAGCCTCAAAATTCTAGGTTATATAAAAAAATGATTTTTTTTTCAAAATAATAAAGAAAAAATAAAAAAATTGAAAAATATACACCTAGAAACTTAATTGGCAAAGTATGCACTTTAAAAACGACATCACATGTGCCGTTTTCATTAACTAAAAACGGCACTGTAGATGTCGTTTTTACACTTAATAAAAACGATATCACTGATGCCGTTTTTACCTGGGTAATTTTTTTCTTGGTTTCGAGACGTCGTTTTAGCTAAGACTTGTTGAACTAGCAACGAGTCGGTCGGGAGTCTCGCTTGCGAAAAAACTTATTGTAATTATTGTGACGGGGTTGTAACTCCAAATGGATAATGTGTCTCAACTCCAACACATTGGTCAGATCACTTTGGATAATGAGTCCCAACTCTAAATGGATAATGTGTCCCAACACATTGGTCAGATCATCTCCATTTGGAGTTACAACCAAGATCAAAAATGTGTCCAAACCAACACATTTGGTCAGTTCAAAATTTTCCAGATCAAACAATTTCAAGATCCAAAGGTTTCAAGATAAAAAATGTGAGACCCCCGACCGACCCGTTGCTAGTTCAACATGTCTTAGCTAAAAACGACATCTCGAAACCAAGAAAAAAATTACCCAGGTAAAAACGGCATCAGTGATATCGTTTTTATTAAGCGTAAAAACGACATCTACAGTGCCGTTTTTAGTTAATGAAAACGTCACCTGTGGTGTCGTTTTAAAGTGCATATTTTGTCAATTAAGTTTAGGGAAATGTTTGTTGAACGCTCGCGTCACGGACGCTGCTAACCTAATCAGCACACTCGCTGATGTGGGCAACCCAGTCAGCAGACGCGACTGAGTGCGCACTCAGCCCAGAAACATTTTTCCTTTCTTTGTTTAGTTTATTCCTCGTTTCGTACAAATTTCTCCATCCCTCATTAATGCGTCTCAAATCACTCACTTCATTTTGCCGCTCCTACACAGACTGAAGACTAGTTACTCAACCTCCGTCCTCCTATTTTTTCCCCTTCTCTTTATTAATAAATTCATTTTTTTCGGACACACACATCAGTCATTTTCTTTAGTTTCTGGACTAACACATAACTTATTCCGGACACAATTACTATTTATTCCGGACAGTTAGAACACTTATTCCGGACAGACGTACTACTTACTGCTGATTTTTTTGCTGTTGTTTTATTTTCCCGATGCGTCCACCATCGCATTTAATGCTTTTCAAATCAGCACGTCCTCCGTCTTCTTTCTTATTCTTTGGCGCTTCACGGAGATACAAATATGAGTGTCTTGGTTATTCCGATCCTACGAACCATTCATTCTTCTCTCCTTCCTTCATTTGTGTTTTACTGTAATGACACTCGTAAATGTGTCCTCACAGCCGGATCATGCCTCCAACGTCCCTCAAGTGATGATGAATTTTCCTTCCTTCGAAGAAGCCAAAGCATTTTACGTTTCATACGCCGATTCCTGTTGTTTTGGTGTGAAGATAAGGCAATCTCATTACGATCATGGTGTTGTAATACGGGCCACTCTTACTTGCTCAAAGGAGGGTAATGCTCCCGGAAACCAAGGTGAAGGTAGACCGAAACATAGGTTATCCGGTAGGGTCGAATGCCCTGCTCGGATTAGGGTCTCCGGTAATCCATCCAGAGGCTACGTAATTAACTATGTAGATCTCGAACATAATCACGCCATGCTGTCGGAAGACCAGATGCGCTTCCTCCGACAAAAACGATCCGTCCCGGAGTCCGCCAGAGCACGCATTTCGTGCAATGATGCTGCCGGTATATCTGCCGCCAAGACCATGCAATCTTTTGTGGTCGAAGCTAGAGGTCACGATAAATTGTCTTTCAACGAGCGGGACCTAAGGTTATTTATTCTCCACTTAACCTGGTTGAAGTTACGCATTTAGCTTTGTCATAAAAATTATGTTTCGCAGGAATGTTGTGAACGAGGTTAGAAACCTCAAAATGGGACCAGGAGATGTGCAAGCTATCCAAGATTATTTCATCAGGATGCAGAAGAATGATTCCCGCTTCTTTTACGTAATGGATATGGACGACGAAGGCAGACTATGAAATGTGTTCTGGGCCGACAGTCGTTCTCGAGCTGCTTACTCTTACTTTGGAGATGTAATATGTTTCGACACAACATACATAACAAACAAGTATGACATGCCTTTTGCCCTATTTGTGGGGGTAAATCACCACTACCAGTCCGTCCTACTCGGTTATATTTTTCTAATTTTTATTTTTCTTTATTATTTTAAAAAAAAAATCCTAAAAAAATTTGACACCAGAAATTGAACATTTTCAAGTGACAACTGACGAAGGGAGGTCACCGGACACCCATAGTTTCTTCTTCTTCTTCTGGTCGGAAAAGAAACCCTAGAATAATCAAATGGCGTCGAAGCAAATGGAGGAGATCCAGAGGAAACTGGCACTGCTCGGCTACCCCCGCCCCGACGTCCCCGCCCAGTCCCTCCTCTTCGCCGGGATCGACCGCTACTTCCTCCTCGACTGGCTCTTCTTTAGGTAAATCCTAACTTTGGTTTCCATTTTTCCATCCGCGTCTTTTTAGAGCTTCTGGGAACAGGAAAGATCACGCCTTTTTCGGAATTTCCGTCCGAAATGGTTGGTCTTGGTATGATCTGGCAATGTTTAGGTTAAAAATGTGATTGCTATTTTCTCACAGCTTTTGGTTTCGTGTCTGAAGCTGTGTGGAGATGCTTAGATCCAAAAGGTGTTTTCTTTTCGGGGTTTGGATTTGAAATGGTTAATTTTTAAGTGATCTGGCAGTGAATAGGTTAAAAAATGTTTTTCTTCATTGGTTTAGAACTGGTCTTCAAATGTTAATATTCAAAAGATTAGTGTTATTGAAATGGTGTCCGGATTTTGATATTCAAAAGATGGTTTTTCAGGGATTGGATGTTGCGCCGTTGTTTGTGTTTGAAATGTAAGTTTCGATGTGATTACCAGTGTTTAGATTGCTTCCGATTGATATGCAAATGTTACGATTTTGAAACATGGGATTTTCTTCTGGATTTTAAGGTTTTGAGCTGCCATTGTGTTCTAAGTTGTTGATTTCAATATGATACTGCAATTTAAGTTAAAAATGCTAATATTTGTTTTTAGCCTGGCGCTTTGGGTGGAACATGTGGTTTTGAAATGATCTGCAGTGTTCAGATTCAGGAAATGGGTGTCTGGGTTTTTAGATTGAGCGGGACATGCAATTGGGATTCAAAATGTTCCAGCAACAGCCAACAGTGGTGTTTTCATTTCGAAAAGTGCTTTTGTTGTTGTCTTGCAGGCTTTTGGGTGACAGGTCGCCATTTACGCAGCAAAATTGGCAATCTAACATGGATCGTGATGAAGAGACTGCTCGAATCCAACGTAAAAAGTTTAACCTGATTTCCAAATTTGTCTTTGAAAGTGTGTTTAAAATTTTGTCTTTGATTTTCGATTATTGAACTTCTGTTCACTAAGTGCTTTGTTTGATATTGCAGATTTGGCAGAAATAGCGAATTTCCTTGGCATCACAGCTTCAGTTGACATAGAAGCTATCCAAGTGAGGAGCAACTATATTTCGAATTGTTAGTGAAAGTCATAGCCAGATAGCTTTCTGAAGTACTGCTTAAGATTTATATTTCAAATTACTGTTACTTTGTAGTTGTTAGATGATGTATCCAGTAACTAGTGATGGAAATCTGCAGTTTAAGGAAATACATTATATTTGTCAACTAGCCCGCATAATGGAAACTTCCATTGCAATTGGTCTAGTATTTAGAATTTAGCACAATTATGTGATTCTTGTAGCATGCTTTATACAGGGTAAAGGTAGCTATGAAGAACGTGTGGAAATGTTACGTCCTATTGTTGACCTTGTTGAGGCAAGCTGCTATCCTGACTGTCCAGAATGGAGGTGCAATTATTATTATTTTTCTCTTAGCACACATGACATGTTAGTTTTCAGTTTCTTCTCATTATTTCTTTTTGAATTGTCAAATTTATGCTCGTTTTCTTCTCTGTCTCTCTTTTTTGGTAACAAAAAATGCTTCTTTTGTATTCCTAGTTCTTATTTCGTTAAAAGACTCACTCTGACAATTATTACAGTGTTGATGAGCAGTTAGCAAAGGACATTCAGTTGCTAGATTCCATTGCAGAGAAACAGGCACAGATTTTCTCAGAAGAATGCAAGCTATTTCCTGCAGATGTGCAAGTTCAATCCATATTTCCAATGTGAGTTCACATCCTCACAATGTAGTCCTGTGGGACTAAACTAATGTGTTTAGCTTTCTGTAGATTCAGTGAAGATCTTCCTGATACACTATAATTACTTGTCAGCCTTAACTATGTTTCTGCACTATGTCCTCCGTTGATTTCATCTGAATGTTGGGGAGAGTTTGTTTCATACTCCCATTTCAAGACAAAACTTCAGATAAATGATCATATTGGACCTGATGAACTTTGGGGTCTCTACTTGCAGGCCGCATCTTTCTGAGTTGGAGTTGAAGCTCACTGAGCATACGAAAATGTTTTCTAATTTGAAACAAACCGTTGAAGACTTGGCTTCAAAGGTGTGGTTTTGAACTTTGCCTGTCTAAAATGTGCATTAAAAGAATATAAAGACAACAGCTTGCCATAAGCTTTCTAGGCGTACATGTTTTTGTAATTGTGTTTGTAATTCCTGATAGAGTGGCTTCTAACTTTATTTTTAGTATGCTTACAATCCCAACGAGGAGTATGGAGAGATTGAATCTCGGCTAAGAGCACAACTGCAATGTTTTTTGGAAACTGTGAGGAACTTCGATTCAATTTACACAAAGGTGCTATAGCATTATCAGAATCATTAAATTCTAGAACTTTCTTTGCGTATTTATGGATATTATAGCTTTAAAGAAGTTGGATTTGCTATAGAATAATGTCATGGGAGGTCTCTTAAATTTAAATTTTCACATAGTTTTTAGATGATATTCCATTTGTTAGTTCTTATTATGCTTGCTGAATCACCCCCTGAAGGAAATCCGGCCTTGGACAAACATGATGGTGGTGCCAGAGCTGCATGGCTTTGGCCCTGCGGCCAACCGATTGTTGGAGGCATACAGTACTTTGTTGAAGGTATGTATGTGAAGTTCCTATCTGACATACATTAAGCCTTAAACTACCTATGTGTCTGTATCTCACATAAGATATGCATGAAAAAAATGTGGTAAATATCTTATTGCAGTTTCTAGGACACTTGAGGAATCTACGGGACTCACATGCAGCAATGGCAAGTGGAGCAGAACCGCTGGTGGGAAAATCAACTTCCACTGTCTCAGAAATTATTATGGAGTGTGAATCAGCTCTAACACATTTGAATCACAACCTTTCAATACTTTCGGAGTCTGTGGCTAGAGAGCAAAGAGAACTAGAGTTGGCTAGAGCCTAGAGGACAAAGAAAAGTCTTGTGATCTGCACACAATTTCAAATCATAGTGGTTCCCTCTGTGGAAGGTGCAATTTTCCTGGATCAACCAATTCTACCCTGTTCAGTTTTTGTGTTGCAATTTTTTTGGTTATCCAAGGTGGAGTCATCTGGTGCTATATTATGGAAGAGATCCAGGACAGCAGCGAACTATGCTCTCATCTGAATCACATTGAGCATCAGTTGTGTGACTTTGGGCCACCAAGATGAACTGCAATGGATTTTCGCCAGAGGCAACCCTGTACTTGGAATTTTCTGGGAATTTTCTAAGTTGAAGTTTTTGTAAATAATTGTGAATTGGAGTGCAACGACATGCTACCGTCTTCACTTCCATTTTGGGAACATATGCCTAAATTTTTGGAAGCAAATTGTGTGTTATAAGAACATAAGATTTTAGAGTTTGATGCTTATCTGTGGAGAGGATCTTAAGGTGTGGGTAGTTTGAATGTTTTTCACTGCTGAATTTTTCTTTGGAAAATGGAGTTTTAGTCCATCTTTCTAGTCCTCTTTGTAGGATTCATTCAATACGATTGTGACATAAATTTAAACCAAATACGATGCATTTTTTAATTTCATTTTGTTGCACGGTTGATATTAGAGTTTGTCAAAATATAATGACTCATTTTTTGATTTATCATAGTTACTGTACTGTGATATTTGTGTTACCAAATGTCATATATTTAACATTACAAAACAGATGAAAATTTTGAAATCCAACCACATATAAAGGAGTCACTTGGTAAAATCCTTAATCCCTAACAATATGTATATAGTTTTTAGAGTATGATTGGTGAGTAGTACCAACAAAAAGTACTCTCAGAAGAACACACCCTTTTAGCTACAAAACATGATTCAGAGTCCAAACCAGCTCATGACATTATCCAAAACGAACATGGATTTGGTCATATTATCAAAAAAGCAAACAATATAGGAAATGCTAGATATATGTAGTAAGTTTTGGTCTTTAGTGATTGTAGTGTCTCGTGTGCAAGAAAATAAGAGGCGGGGGTGTCAAAATACCATCAAATTGTAATACTATGTAATGACACATTTTCTATACGCCAAAACCAGTCATCCTTGGTCGTGGTCTCTACAATTGTGAGGCTACAGTTTGCGCTTTCTGTTTGTTAACAGATGCCTGCATTTCTGGAAGCAAATTGTGTGTTATGAGAACTTTTTTTATTATAAAAGTTGATATTTACTTGTGGAGAGGATTGTAAGGTGGGTTGTCACTTGTCAGAGTGTTGTTTCAGATTCACTGCTGAAAATTTCTTTTATTGTCACTTATGTTTCTGTTCAAGGTTGAAGATATTGAAGGTGACATTGCCCCCATTTTGTTTTAATATTATAGGTTGTCTGGACTATAGGCTGTCACCTATTTTTCCTTTTATGATTGTGAAAGCAAAGTAATTAGCAAGCAGCAATTAGCCAAGTGGAACTCTCAACAATCACGACCGTTCACAATCAGGACTGGTTCAACACCAGACCTTGAAAATACAACAGCCACATAATAAAACCAAGTTTTAATTTACATGTTCTTGAATCATGCTATGTTCATAAATGCTGATGGATGAAATTTTCCTGTGCGTATGAGTTCGAAAGCACATCCATTCTCTCATTCTGCCAGGAGTTGGGACCTCTTTCCTTCACTTTCTGCCAGGAGACATGTATAGCTTCAAAAGTTATCCGTAAGGAACCGGTGTCCGAACCGACGGAGGGCCACATTTCATGTCGGATAGAATAAGATCCAATAGAGCTTGAGCAACTGGACCTTCCTTACCTGAAGCAAATAAAAACATTCACGACTTATTAATTGGTAAAGAAAAACAAGTTCAATGACTACTCACAAGAAAGCAAAGACAAACACTAGAGCCATGATATATTTAAGCTTAGCTTAAAGATTAAAGGAACACTATACTCTTAAGGAGCGAAATTCTTGTGTCTTACCGTTGCCGATTACACTGTCATTCCATTGCAAGACGGGCTTCACTAGAACTCCACTCCCAATAAGCATCATCTCTTGAGCCATTTTTCCTTCACTCACACTTACATTCCTTAATTCAATTCCACTAAGTTTTCCTTCCTTAACAAGCTCCTCCGCAAGAACGAGTACCCTTTTTGCGGTGCATCCACTGAGAATTTTGTCGAAACATGGCATTAACAACATTCCATCCGTCGTCACAAATGCAACGTTCATGCTAGGCCCTTCAGCAACATAACCTTCATCGTCCAGCCAAATTGCAGCGGAGGCTCCATTTTCCTCGGCTTCCATCATCAACAACGCATTTGGAAGGTAGTTCACACTTTTCATGGTGGCAAATTGAGGAGATTTAATCGGAAAGGATGAAGTTATCACAATAACACCACCTTTATCGAATGGTTTCTTGTTTTGAATCACAACAGCGTACAGAGCAGATTTTGGGCAGCCATATGGAGATAACAAGAAGTTGCCAGGACCTGCAGAGAGCCAGTAACGTAATGATCCATTCTTACATTTAGATGCACTTACGGTGTTTATAAGCAGCCTTCCTATCTCTGCACGATCAAAAGGAAGCTTTATCTTGGCCATCGACGCTGATCTCAGAAAGCGGTTTAGGTGTTGATCCAACTCATATAAATGTCTGAAATCATATAATTAAGAGTATCAGTAGATCATATTGTACAACATTCACAATTAAGCCATAGAACATTCGAAAATTATACACGTAAACCAAGAAATTTTCACTGGATCTGAAAAAATCAGATTAATAGAAATGCCACTCAAAGGGAGGTTTGAATCCAATTTTTTGGATGTTCATAAGGATATCTCACCCATCTACTACAGCTGCAGTATCAAAAACACCATGCCCTCTGTGGACCATGTGATCATCCATGCAGATTACCATGGCAGCAGGATCAGTTGTGATTCCTCCGAAAATGCTAGAATACATTGCCAAGTAATGCTGACTGCCATCTTTGTTTTCCCGGTACGCTTTCAATGTCTCCATAACCTATAATTTGTCATACAATTTTATGTCAATATTATAGAAATTACTAATTATTTTGGACTATCATGGTAGTTTTGTTTGGAGATTTTGACATTTCAAGTGTTCTAGAAATTCTGCCTTTTACACTTGCACTATCAGAAGTGACACTGCAAATCCAAATGCAACACCCCTGGGGGAATTCCCGCAAAGTTTTACCCTCCATTCGTTTTTTTCTTGCCTTTTGTTTCGGTCTCCTATGAATCATACAATATAAGTCATCTGTATAAGTAGTTGACTTTTATATTTATTTTCAAGTTCTTGTAAGACCTTATACACATTTTTCCAACCAAAAAGACACTATGTCGTATGAGCACATAAAAAGCTATTTGGCACAACTGTTTAAAAAACCCTTCAGCCGAACACTGACTATGAAATGATAAAATTCAAACCCCTACCTCACCGAAGGATAAAACAGGAACATTAGATTGCTCAAATCCAACTCCACCATGCTCTGCAAAACCGCCAAAACCAACCCACCTCAGAATTATGCCAAACCAAAACCACAAATCAACAACAACACTGTCCAGACCTCTATGCAAGGATTTGCACAGTATTATTTCAAGTCATGCTTGACAATTTTATTATGGGTATATTATCTTATTGGTGCCTTAACTGACTCATAATCAATCGGGAACCTCTTGTGCCATTAACCTTATTAATTTGGTACCACAAACTATATTTTATAACAGTTGATTTGGACTTGATGGGGTTTGGAGTATTACTGTTGAGATGGATTCATTTGGTGCTTTGCATTCAGTCTTCGATTCAATCTACAATTTAAACATTATGAAACATCTTCATAAATATCTTCAAGCAACAAACAACATATTAGCCTGCAAGAGATGTTAAACGTGTCAATTTCGTATAAATTCCTCAAATCCTATACAATTTGGTTGTGTTTCGTGTTAAATCGTGTCTTATTCGTTCACCATTCAAAATTTATCACAACTAAGCTAACCAACCGAATTTCATATCATGGTTAATTCGTATCAGCGTCAACAATTGACAAAACTTACCGACCAAATTAATGACCGAAGCAAACAACATTCATGTTTAGGGTGCGATTGATTTGCAGGAAAATAACATAGAAGTATGGGAATTGGACTTCCATGACGAATTCTGATAATTGATTTACAGAAAAACTCAATGAAGTTCTGAAAATCCAGTTCCAAGAATTAAACAACCTTATATTTTATGTCTTCCTCAACTTCCAAGAGTTATAAAATTTCTTTTGACTTCTTCCAAACCAACCACACCTTAAACGCAGAACATCTAAAAAGCGACGTACCGGGCGAAAAGGATTCCCGACTAGAGCCCACCAGGGCCCTCGATCTGGTGGAGGCCCTGCCAGCAACAGGTAGGCATGGAAGCGGGCAGGAGGTTTGGTTGGGGGGTTGAGTTGAGGAGAAGGTGGTGGTTTGATGGAGGAACGTGGGAGGTGTGGGGATGGAAGCCATTGGAAGTGGATCGGATCTTGGTCGGAGAATCTTATATCGAAGTGGTGGTCTGCTGGCTTGGCAAGCACTCTGGCGGACATGCGTGTCCGCCACTGGTAAATGACTAAATTCTGTCGGATTCTGTGGATTTTAATTATTTTTTTAACAGCAAGTAGGGCGGATATATATACCCACGGTTAGCATTAATTTCAACATTCTTTTTTCGAAGTATATTAGTATATCGACGAAGTGAATAATACATGTAAGCTTCGAAGAAAAGAAGTGTGAGGAGAAAATATACGATTTTATTTATTTTAACTATATATTGCGAATCTGAGATGTCTTCCCTAGGAATCCAACTTCAAATCTTTAGTTGTTTCAGACCGTCATGACCTATTGCTTCCGATGATGAGTATTTCTTTAGAAAATATATTCTTGGGTTTTTGATGTTTTTCTCGAATGAAAAAAAACATAAAAAATCCCGAGGTTGGTAGGATAACATTTCTAATAAATAAATAAATAATGATGTTGAATCGATGAACATTGTATTATTTCATCAAAATTATGAACTTAAACATCAGATACCTAACTAAAATCCAAAGTAGAAATAGACCTAAGTGTCAAGTCGTGACTAGCCTGAACTCGATCGGTTAAGGAACGCGGGCGTAGGCGGGTCCGTGCATTGTCGGGCGTCCGGCACGTCTAAATATTTTTTATTATATATTTTCTTTACAAATACCTTGATTTTAAATATCTCCAAAAATTACAAAAAAAACTTAAAAAATAAAAATACCGAGACCATGAGCCGGACCTGATCCCTGCCTTGCTGGCCGGCCCAGTACCCAGGTCCTGCAGAACTCAGGCTACATATTTCGGGTGTAATATTTTGGATACGCAGGCAGGGGTGTCGTAGCTATTCTCAACCCTTTTATTTACTGAACTGTTATTCGTCGCCGTAAAACTACTTAAATCGCCCGTAAGATTACCATTTTGCCCCTCTACACTTTCTACTAATATAACTCCTCATTTCACTATTTTAACACAACTTTCTCTTCATATCACACTTTTATTCACCAAATAGGATGTCTCGGAGGCCAGGGAAAGAGCCAGCGGACACCCCGAACTACTCACATCTGGTAAATCACCTTGTTTATTTTAATTAATTTTTTTAATTTTTTTTTTGAGTCGGGCGACCGCGGGAGCCGCCCGACCCAACGATCGGGCGGTCGCGGGAACCGCCTCCCCCGCCCGAACGTTGGGTCGGGCGGATCCCGCCGTCGGCCGACCCATGGCACAGACGTCTGCGGGAGACGTCTCCCACGTAGGGCAGGCGTCTCCGGCAGACGCCTACCACGTAGGGTAGGCGTCTCCCGCAGACGCCTGGATTTTTTTTTAATTTGTTTTTAAATTGATTATAATTTGTGATAAAATTTAAATAAATTGAATATTATGTTAATAATGAGTTAAATTAGTTTAGTAAATCGTTTATTAATTATAAAATGTGTTAATTAATAAATAAATTGATTATTATGTTAGTAATTAGTTGTGTACGATTTTAGTAACGGATTATTGATTAATTGTGATAATTGCTAAATAAATCAATTAATTAGTTTAATTATTATAGTAAAATCATTAATAAATTTGTATTTTTAAATTGAATTAATAGTCATCGGGTTACCGTGGAGGAAAAGGGAAATCAATTCCCTTACACCCGGTACGTAGTATAGCAGACGAGTCAGGTCCTCGTCATCCACGTACACGTGGTATTTCTGCTTCAGTTAGGAGAGAGAGAGATCTGTTACGTCGTCGTCAGACACCTGGAGAGTCTTTCGACGACGAGGATGATTCAGATGAGGCGAGGAGTCACGACGACAGTGACGATGGGGGCCGATACGACTTGGGGCCACAGGAGGAGGCGGTACATCAGTCCGGTCGAGGACGGGGGCGACACGGTGGTCCTTCAGCTGAGTGGGTCATTAGGAAGGATCGAGGTGGCCGGTTTGTGACCGGTGATTCGAGTTCGTGCACTGCAGACGCCCGAGCTCAGAAGAAGAAGAGGGGTGATGACGAGTCTTGGATCGTCACGGATATTATTCCCGGTGGTCCTGTAGATGACACGTCATTCCGAGTTT
Source organism: Triglochin maritima (assembly GCA_963682175.1). NCBI lineage: Eukaryota > Viridiplantae > Streptophyta > Magnoliopsida > Alismatales > Juncaginaceae > Triglochin > Triglochin maritima. The sequence goes on from OY821775.1 coordinate 3,738,678, forward strand.
CGGAGGCCACGTCGCCAGACGCATCTGGGATGGCGAGGAGCGGAAGGTTTTGAAGTGCCATAATCGGCACAGAGCTTGTACGACATTGCAGGCATCGCGCTCAGTGATGACTGAGGATATGACGGCGACCGTGGTTGATAGTGGATTGGGTCACTTGCCGTACAGCATGTTTTCCTGCATCGACATGCCGTTGATTTCGGCATTCGTGGAGCGGTGGCAGCCTGACACCAACACTTTCCACTTGCCGTTCGGAGAGATGACGATCATGTTGCATGACGTCTTTCAGATTCTTCACATTCCTGTTGAGGGTCCCATGGTCAGTGCGCAGGCGCCGACATCTGAGCTGAAGTTATATGTATCTGAGTTGCTGGGTGTCAGCCTGGAGGGTCTTGGGCGGGATAGCTCATTCTGGAGTGGCGGTGGTGTTAGTATCGACGCTGTGGACGAGTGTTGCAGACGGGGGCGACCACCACAGACTGAGGATACGCAGATGACTGCTTATTTCTTCTTACTGCTAGGCTGCGTATTGTTTCTCGACAAGAGCGGTTCCAGACTGAGACCACGCGACTTATTGGAGGCGAGGGACCCAGATACCATTGCTGATTACTCATGGGGGTCGGCGACGTTGGCATATCTGTATCGCCAGCTGGGCATATCCAGTCGCGCTGATTGTGGTCAGATTACAGGTTGTCTTACACTGCTGCAGGCTTGGATATATGAGTATTTTCCTGCTTTCCGCCCCCATCGTGAGCGGAAGATTGTTGAGTGTGGCCATCCTCGTTCGCGTATGTGGGCTGTCCGGGCGGAGGATAAGAGCGAGAGTCGACTTCTTTCTATTCGTAGACGGCTAGATCAGATGACTGCATCGCAGGTATATGATGTATATATCATTCACGTTTATTTAAATTTAATTTTATTATTATTAACGTATAAACGTTTAGGTGGAGTGGTTACCGTACGGTCACGATCCTGCTGTAGCTGTGCCGAGGACTACATTTGCCGGCATTATTCGTTATAGGGATATCACAGAGCCTTATATACCTGATCGCGTGTTACGTCAGTTAGGCTACGTTCAGGTGATCCCGGTTGACATTCCGACGCCCGAGCATGCAGTACGGTCTGCGACTGCCACGATGTACGACGTCAGGCACAGCGTTTCGTCTGCGGAATCGGTTTGGAGGACATTTCCGAGACTAGGACGACTACACCTGGCCGATCTGAGTCGTAACCGCGACCCCTCCACTTGTGCTCCAGATTATTTGCAGTGGTTCGGTAGGTGCTCACATCCACTACTCGTACGCGGTATCATTCCGAGACCGGAGAGAGCACTGGATAGGACATGTGCCGATGCGGTAAGTTTATCTAATTTTATATTTAATTGTAAAGTATATTTTGTTATTGTACGCTAATTTTTATTTTACATACAGTTGATGAGTAGGGCGATACGGTGTACGCAGCCGTTCTTGCGAGAGAGAGACGTCATGCCGAGTGAGGCGACGAGACTTGCATGTACAGATTGGGATCGCCTGATCGAGGATTGGAACAGCCAGTTGGGCATTGCAGACCATGATTCAGATGTTGAGTTGTAGTTGTCTTGCTTTTACTTTCGTTTTGTTGCACTGTTAGTACATTTGTTGGTATATGCTTATGTTTATTTGTGTACTCTTATTATTTATTTCTGACGAACATATCTTCTACATATTTCTTTGACTATCGTATTTTTTAATATTTATTTTTCACGAAAAGATTTTCAACTTATTTATTTAGATATGAAATAATATTTAAATTTAAAATACGGTAAAAACAACACGATATCTTCATCACTTAAGTCCTGCATTCTCTTCAACTCCTGAGTCATTAACGACAAGCAGTGATGCGAAACTCGGCCATTTATATGCTGAAACAGAGGACCTATGTAATGTGCCAAATTTCGACGTCTCGAATCTTCAAGAAAGTTCCGAATATTTGTCAGCTGCATTTCAATAGACGAGTTCACGCGGTCGAAAAGAGTGTCGAGAGCGGCAGTCGATGTAGTGATCCACTATTTCAGAGCCGAATGTGCACTTTCCACCCTGCAGTTCGTAGTGTTGCCGAAATGAAGAACTTGATTCGTCCAATTCAACACGAATTTTTCCTTATGCACCAACCACGTGTCTTCCACATACTTCGTCAGCACTGGCCAGGAACTGTAAGAATCCTTCAGATTACGGACTGCTCTATCATAATCCGTCTGTGAATCAGAAAGCATGACTCTCCTCCATCTTCCACGTCTAAAACTCTCTGCAAGCTGCTTCTCCTTGCCGAATACGTGGTATGCGTAGTTGTACACGTCTTTGTTGATATGCCAGGTGCATAGTAAATGAGCTGACTCAGGAAAAACCTCTGCCACTGGTCGCATCAGACCCATCTCCCGGTCCGTAATTATTGCTGTCGGGCTAACAATATCCAATAACAGATCTCGCAACCTCTCCAACACCCACCGGTAACTAGACTCGGTCTCATCCTGCAAAACCGCATATCCGACGAGGAAATTCATATTTGTTGGAGTAACCCCAACCATCTCAAACAAAGGCATCTTGTACTTGTTCGTCTTATACGTCGAATCCATACAGATCACGAATGGGTATGTACGCAACAACTGAACTGAAGTCGGATGTGCCAAAAATGCGTTAGTCAAGACATTAGTTTCTTCATCTGCCACAATCCAATGCAAATACTTATGCTGCACTGCCTCTCTGAGAAACTGCTGCGCGGGATTCCTGTCTTCAGATTTCGTCCTCCTCATGTACTCTCTGAAGTTGTAAATGTGCCTTTGATTAGGATTATCGTCCGGAAATTTCTTCTTTACCGCCAACAAAATGTTACGGGGCCTTGCTTGTGCCTCTGTCATATCCCGAACAATTTGCTTTGCCCCAGCACTAAGTCCGCTGACCTGTCGGTGACCCTCTGAATAAACTGCCAATGGGTGGTTGTGCTGCCCAAACATGCTACTAGAAACAATAACCCATCCATCACGATCTCGTCGCTCCACCACTTTTACCAAAAACCGACAACCGCAACCTTTTCTTTTCGTATTCTTTCGCAGTGCAATACTCGTATCACGAGAACTCATCTCACGTCTGCGATCGCATCTGAGGTAACAATCCATCCGGTTATCTGCTTTTGGTTTGTACGATGATATAACCAAAAAAAATCTGGCTCCTATCGCAATTTGTTTCGCCCATTTACAACCTTCCTCGATTGTTGTAAATATTTCTTTACTGTCAAAAAGCTCACTGTAATCTACTTCATCACCACCAAAATCTTGCAACGGAACCTGAAAATTTTGAATTTAACAAAAAATTAAAAAAAAACAAAAAAAAACGGCCAGCTGGCTAGGCCGCCTCCACCAAGGTGGAGGCGGCTGCCTAACACGCCTCCACATAGGTGGAGGCGTGTTAGACAGACGCCTCCACCATGGTGGAGGCGTGCATCTAAGCCACCTCCATCTAGGTGGAGGCGTCTGTCTAAACCGCCTCCACCTAAGTGGAGGCGGCTTAGCCAGACGCCTCCACCTATGTGGAGGCGGCCTAGCCAGACGCCCGAGTCGGAAAAAAAATTCCGCCCCCGTTACCTCGCCGGATTCTGGTGCTTCGCCGGACATTTTCGTGGTGTTTGTACTGGGAATGTGAGTAAAACTGAGTCAAACACCTTGTTTAAAGACACGGGACGAAATCGGTATTAATTGATTTGTTAGGAGCAAAAAAGTCATTTTTAGGACGATTTAAGTAGTTTTCCGGCGACGAATAGTAGTTCCATTTATTTACCATTAACAACTTTTTTAACATAAAAATACAGAGTAGAAAATGCAATTATCCAAGGAAAAATTCTTCCAGTTAACCAAACCCAACGGCGACGCCACTTCCTTTTATTTTTTTCTTCTTCTTCTTAAAACGAAACAAATCTATTTTCTTCTTCTTATTATTCTTCGATTCACCCACTCTCTTCCCCAAATCTAGGGTTTCCCCTCTCCCATGCTTCTCCCCAAACCCTAGACCCTCCAATGGCGATCCTCCCCGACGCCCTCCGTCAGGCCTTCATGCCCTCCCACGAGTACGCCGCCCTCCGGGACGAGCAGCGCGCGTGGCCTCGGATCCAGCGCCCCCTCCTCCTCTCCGCTGCCGCGCTCGTCGCGCTCGCCGTCGTCGCCGCCGTGTCGGCGAGCGTCGTTATCGTCTTCCCCGGGGAGACCCGCCGCCGGCCGCTCTGCTCCGGGGGGAGGATTCAGGCGCTGCACGTGAGGGATTCAAGGTGGGAGGGGGACAGGTATAGGTATAAAGGCGCCTTCTTCTTGACAGACGAGGAGGTCGCGGATTATTATTGGATGGTCGTGTTGGTGCCGTCGGTCGTCGTGTTCTTGGCGTCGAGTCTCTACCTTTTTGCTGGTGAGATGGTTTGTCTGGTTTTGACATTGGTGTTTTTTTCCATCTTTGTGATTGGTTTGCAGAAAAGTAACTTAGAAAGAGGAATTGGACTTTTAGAATGATCTATACCTGTCGGTTTGCAATGTAATTTTAAAAAAATTAGTTGTGATAGTTCCACAAAAATTATACTTGAAATGACGTCTCCAATTTCCGCTCCAAATCCCAGCGAAGTCAGTCATGAAACTAGAGTTATGTAGTTTGTTTACTTCCTACAAACTAATCACACCTTAATGTAGAAGGTAGATTCTGCAAGCATGGTGTTGATAATTCATTATTTGACATGACTAGGGGTGCACATGGGTTGGGTTCAACCCGAACCCGACTGGTCGGGTCGGGTCGGGTCGGGTTGGGTCGGGTTGGGGAGGGGGTCGGGTCGGGTTGGGAAAATCAAAAACCCGAATTTTCGGGTCGGGTTCGGGTTGAGGGGGTCGGGTTGACCCAACCCAACCCGAACCCGATTTTTTTTTTTTTTTTATTTTTTTTTTTTCCCAAATAAACCGGTCGACCGAACATCACTCGGTCGACCGAACATCACTCGATCGACCGTTTCCAACCCGAAAATTTCGGGTTTTCAAGCCACCGGTCGACCGTTTAAGCACCGGTCGACCGAACCCGACCAAGTTTGGGAGAAAATTTCCGAATTCGGGTTCAACCCGACCCAACCCGAAAATTTCGGGTCGGGTTGGGTTGAACCCAAACCGGTTCGGGTTCGGGTTGGGTTGGGTTTTTTCCCAACCCGAAAATTTCGGGTTGGGTCGGGTTGAGGCCCAAACCCGACCCATGTGCACCCCTAGACATGACACTTGTTGTTTATCGCAACCCCAACATGTCCTAGCTGGTCCAGGTACCAATTGAGTAGGCGTGGGACGTTGGTTCCAGTTATACCCTCGTAATGACCTTTGGTTGTTGGATTGTAGTTCTGCAGTCCGGCTTAACAATTAAAATTAACCCGTACCTCTTATCAAAAAAAATCATTAGTTGCTATATTATTGAGTAATAAGTGGTGTCTTTTTGAAGCAGCATGAGTGGAATTTCTGAAGTTTTGTGACGCGTAATTGATATTAGAATTAGCTAATGATGTTTTAAAATTATTATAGTGGATTCAGAAGCCTTCTTTGGTTATCACATGGCTATTAGTTCCCGAAGTGTGGTGGAAAAAATAGATGTAAAGTTAAAACTTTGGCATTGTAATGTGTAGGTTAAGCTTATTTGAGCTAGACTTTGTTATGGGTTCAAAACATGATAATATGTGCCATAATTTGCTCAGGTAGAGGAGTCCTTTTGAGGATATGTGATTACCTTTCCAGAGTAAGAAGTATTGAGCTGCAAAACTAATTTACTTGGAAGTGGAGAGGCCATCATTTCAATCATGAATTTTCATGCAACTGCAGTCATACCTGCCAATTAGGTGGTACCGCAACTCCCACATGGAGGAATTAGTTTAAAAACATTGGCTGTGTTTAAAATTATGCTATGAAGAGCAATACTGATGATATAAAGATATTGTGAATGCATGGTAAGTTGGTAAGAGCATGTTTGGTTAGTAGAAAGAGATCCTTGTTCCTTTCAGTTAGTGAAAGGAGAGCCTCTTTTAGGTTTAATTCTCTGAACTCAGCAAAAGAGTGATGTGAAGTTGTGCCTGAAAGATGAATTTTAAAGATGGTCTTTCGCTAAAGTGGGGAGGGGAGGGTGCCAAAGAGCGAAGGAGACAGTGTTTGTGGACAAGGGAGTTTTATTCTCCGGAAAGGAGGTTTAGGGTTGTGATATGAGAAATAAATTGATGTTGTGAGAGTGTATAAAAACATCCATGAAACTTTAGCATCCTTAAATAAAAACAATTTTCAATGGTTTGAGTATTGAATTGTTGAGTTCTATATTCAAGGTAAAATAATTTGCACTCGTAGTTGAAGATATAAATAAGAGACCCACCTTTTTACTCTGTTCTACTATTCCACAGGAATGGCTGTTGCTTATTCTGCACCAAGAAGGCATATATGTCTCAAGGTTGTTGAAAACAACTTTTGCGCCTCAAAAAGAGGCAAGCTCTCTATACTTGTGCGCACTGTTGCTTTTGTTGTTGCCTTTCCAAATGTTTCATGTTTATTGCCTTTTGATCAAAGCTCACACTTGCTTTTAATAGATCAAATAAAGTGGTGGTAATTATCGGTCACATTGTGTAGTAGCTAAAAAATGTGTAGAATCAGAAGTTGTTGATTCAAGGAGTTATTGCAAATGGTAAATCATAAGGTTTAGAATGGCATAGTCAGGAGATTGATTGGTGTTCCCAAGTGCATGGTTTTTGACCTGAGTTGTGATTATAGGTGGTTAGTTCCAACCCCCCCCCCCCCCCCCCCCCCCCCCCCCAAAAAAAAGAAAATAAAAAATTGTGCCACCGGTGGCTCGTTTTGCTTTTCTCTGGATTTTTAAACATAGTTTTGATCGAGCTGCTTTAGGTATTTCGTCACATGTTCAATCAATTCATTCCCAGACATACCATAAGATACTGCATTCCTTAGCTTGTATTAGTTATTGTTTCTTTTTAATTGGCAATGGATTGGGCTCTTGACTCTTCTGTTGGAGAACTCCGTCTATCTTCCCCCAACTGCATATGAAACACAGGACATTTTTCCCGTACATCTTAACACTATTTTGGCTTCTGCCACTTCTATTCCAGTACTACCATGATTCTGGGGCTAAGTTGATTGGGCTTTGATCATGTGTTGTAGTGTTTCATTTGCTTAATTTTTGCAGTCACAAGAACTTTAGCTTGGTAGCGGTTCTTTCTAGCTCATGACTATTTCTAAACCGGTTAGCTTCTGATGGACATCATGACCATTGATCTCTTGGTTCTGTGTTTGTAGGTGGACTTAATTGTTGACCTTTTCTACCTCTTACTGCTAATCTCTTTTCAAAAATCTATTACTGTTAAGCTCATTGTTTGATGTTTGTAGGGGGAGTTCGATGTCTATCTATCATCAACATTGTGTTTGCTGTTGTATTTGGCCTTCTTGCTATTTTTCTTGGTTCAAGTCTCCTCACTCTAGGTAGCGGTTGCTCCCTCCCTCTCTTTTGGTGCTATGAGGTCGCTTCGTGGGGGTTGGTGCTCCTATATGGTGCCACTGCCTTCTTTCTCAGAAGAAAAGCAGCAGTCGTCCTTGATGAAGGGAATTATAACGGTCATAATCTTGGTCTAGAAATGCTGGAGTCAAACCTAGAAGTGACACCAGAAATGGAGAGGCGCGTGAACGAAGGATTCAAGGCTTGGATGGGATCTCCGCTTCTTTCGTCAGACGAGGATGATCCCAATGAGATATTGGAGGAAGGTTTATCTGATGTACCCAATTCCGTGGAACAAAGGGGGTGAACTACATGTAAATATTATTTATTGGGTTTCTAATGTTCAAGGAAGCAAGTAGATGTCCCGTTAGTTTTGATTAATAGGTGTAACTTTTGTGTTTAGGGAAAGAAATACGGAACTAGTCAGATAAGAGAAGTCACCCAAGGAATGGAAAGATATTCTGTGTTCATGATGTATGAAATGCTTGTTTGTGACTTTGGGCGTTACGATATTCTTGAAAGGTCTCAATGACTCATTTTTGCCATTTGTTTTGGAACAAATAAGTTCAAATGAGTTATCCTTGCATTGTAAAATCACATATAGCTACATGTGGGCCTTTGGGCTTCGGCTTTAGAATCTTGAAGGTGTGGGATTAGGAGATGACATTGATAAAGGCTTGGCGCAAGCTTCATACTAGGCTCGTGTAGCTTAACGAGTTGGTTTAGTCTCGTGGAATTATCTATTAATCCAACTTCCTCTCCAAAATCTCCACTTCTTTCTCTCTGTCCTTGGTTTCGGCCATAACTTTTTCTCCTCTAGTCATAGCTACCTGGCTATTTTTTAGCCGAACATGGAGATCTAGTATTTTAAAAAAAGACGTTATATACTTATATTAATCAATCTTCTTATAGTTTGTTAAAGGAAAACGGATATTGCAAAATGTAAGCTCATATATTCTCCAGCGCTAAAGTTCTACGAAGCTCGACTCAAAGTTAAATCGACAAGCAAATGAGTCGACCATGAATGCAAATAAGCCTCCTTAATTAATAAATTCAATATCCACATGTATCCATGATTCCATCTTGAAATTTCAAGGAGGAGATTTAACCCGAAATTTTAATTTACCATTCTTAAAACATCCAACCCCTGATTAATTTTTTTTTGTGTTATATATAAAAAAAACCAAACACTCAAATTGAGGAACACTATACATTTCGTTACTTCAAATTCCTTTTTCCCTATCACAAACTGACAAAAGTGTAAAACTAAAAGTATAATATATATATATACAAATTTCAAGCACTCAAATTTAGTTACACTATATATATATATACATTTCATTACTTTCCCCATCCAAAAGCGTAAAACTATATAATATATATACGTTTTATTACTCAAAATTCCTTTTTCCCCGTCACAAAAGTATAAAAAAAATAAAAATTCCGACACCACCAAAATCCAAAACACCCCTCAAAACCCTAATCCCCGTCTCGTCATCCTCACCCCAGATCCCGACCCCAAACCCAAACCAATGGCCACCTACGACTACGACGACCCCCCGTCGGACGCCCCCTACGACCCCAACTTCGTCCCGGACGCCGTAAAGACCTTCGTCGTCCACCTCTACCGCCACATCCGCGAGAAGAACGTGTACGAGATCCACCAGATGTACGAGGGAAGCTTCCACCGACTCTCCGACCGCATGTTCCGCGACTCCCCCTGGCCGTCCGTCGACGCCGTCGCGCCCTACGTCGACAACGACCACGTCTTCTGCCTCCTCTACAAGGAGATGTGGTTCCGCCACCTCTACGCCCGATTGTCGCCGACCGGGATGCAACGGATCGAGTCGTGGGATAATTACTGTAGTCTGTTTGGGGTGGTCTTGCATGGGGTTGTTAATATGCAGCTGCCGAATCAGTGGCTGTGGGATATGGTCGATGAGTTCGTGTATCAGTTTCAGTCGTATTGCCAGTATAGGGCGAAGCTGAAGAGTAAGACCTCCGAGGAGATCAAGCTGCTCAAAGAGTTTGATCGGGTATTGGTTTTCAGTTTTTGGGTTGAATTGTGTTTTTTTAATGGTTATTTTGGTATGGTAGATTAGCATTGTGATTGGAACTAAAGGTCCGAATGTATGATATTAGAATGAGAACAAATGATTAGATGTTAGGTTTTTGATAGAATTTGGTTGTGTTAAGGACCCCGAGGTTAGTGATTTTCTTCTCTGGCAATGGATTTGGGTTTTGGTTGATTTGCTGAAACTTAGAAGTGATTGAATTTGGATGTGAGGCGGGTGGTTCTACTTTTGGTTAAACAACAATTAATCGTGCCCCAAGAGGTTGAAATTCAGCAGAAGTTATAGTTAATATTTTATGATATAAAGGGTGTTGACTATCAATAAAACCGTCCAAGATAAGCAGAGAAGGCTACACTTTTAATGTTATATTGTAGTATTAATGTCTTCCTCATACTCTTTACCTCAAATAAGTTAATGCTTTTTTCAGAGTTTTCCAGGGGTTGAGCATGTTGTTTTGTTTATTATTAGTCATCTCTTCATGATGCTAATGCATCTATATTGGGCTAGGCATCCAATATGAATTGAAAACAGAAAATGTTGCCTTTAAACATTGTCAAACCCGCCATTTTTCAGCTGCTTTGTTGTTTTTTTCTACTTTTTTTAAATTTCTTTTGAGACTATTGGAACATTTCTGTCTACTTTACAGGCTTGGAACTTATATGGTGTCTTTAATTACTTGCAAGCTCTTGTGGAGAAGTCCATGATTGGCCAGATTTTGGAACGAGAAAAGGAGGGCCTGGAACAGTTCACTGCCACAGATGGCTATGATTACGAGGGTGGGAGCAATGTCTTGAAAATGCTAGGCTATTATAGCATGGTGGGATTGTTACGTGTTCATTGTCTTTTGGGGGATTACCGTACTGGCTTGAAGTGTGTGGCTCCCATTGACCTTAGTCAGCAGGGAGTTTATACCACAGTGATTGGAAGCCATATAACCACCGTGTATCATTATGGATTTGCCAATTTAATGCTCCGAAGGTATGCATCTTGTGTTGAATTGACCATTCCAAAGTTTAAGTTTTTCCCTTTTTGTTTTTTCTCTTCATTTTCATAGAAAATTTATATTTATAAAAAGCTGAAAACAATTAAATGTGCTGTTTGGATGTGGACATGGTAACAAATAGATATGAATATACATTTCTTGAGCATGCAGTGATAAAAAAAGTCAATGAGCATGAAATGGACGTCTTTAATATCTACGTTGTCGGCCAGTGGTAAGTGGGAAATTGTTCACCCAATGAGGACATTGATCCTTCAAGCTGATTGTTCATACAATGACGACACCGATCCTTCAAGCTGATTGTTCATACAATGATGACACCAATCCATGATACAATGAGGACATAGTAAAAGTGATCAGTGACTTATCTAGAGGGAGTGGGGTTGACAGCCTACCTACTGAAAGTAATTAGATTGAGGCCCAAAGCCAACAACTAGCATCTACATTGCCATTTACCTTTCGTGTGTTTAAAGGGAGATTGCTACATATGCTTTACTTTATTTTGCAGTTTGCTGACCTGTTAAGTGCTTAGTTTTGTTAACTTGCATATTGTTAGATTCTTATGTTTACCTTATTATTTTGCTTGGGGCATGTCAAACTAAGTTTTTGCACAGATTCACGAATAGTCTTTCTCCATAGACCATATTGTAGGACCTTGACCAATAAATGGTACTTATTTGAGTAAATGAGCCACATGAATAAGATGAATTTATTGCCCATTTTACTTATTTGTGACCTTCTTTATAGGTATGTTGATGCAATAAGGGAATTCAACAAGGTGTTGTTGTATATCCTAAAGACCAAGCAGTTCCACCAGAAATCTCCTCAGTATGATCAGATCTTGAAGAAAAATGAGCAGATGTATGCCTTGTTAGCAGTCTGTCTTTCATTGTGTCCACAAGTTAAGCTGGTTGAAGAAAATGTTAACAATCAGCTCAAGGAGAAGTATAATGATAAGATGTTGAGGATGCAAAAGTATGACGAGGAGGCTTATTCTCTTTATGATGAGCTCTTCTCATATGCCTGCCCAAAGTTCATTACTCCATCAGCTCCACATTTCGATGAACCTCTTGCTAACTACAACCAGGTAGAGTTTCACTCATGGCTCAATTGTCTGTGCTTTAAGTTGTGGATATTTATGTACGTAATATGTTAGTGATTTGTATCTCACATTTGTTTTAGTTGTCTTTTTGGGTTGTTCTGTTGCATGAGATGCTTTGTAGTACTTCTTCCCAAGTAGGTTTTTTTGTTTAACAGGTACAGTAATATGATTTTGCAGTTTAGATTGCATAATAATGTGTTTAAACCAATTTTTATGTTCTGTCTACTATTTTACAAGCATGGATGTGTACTGAAATGTAATATTGTTGGTAATTTTATGAGATAGGAAAAGAAAAGTGACTTATGGTGTTCTTGGATAGGAATATAGGAGAGAAAAGAAAACAAACCTTATTTCTTTTCTTCTTTCCATTGTCTTGCTTGGATAGACATGAGAGAGATTAAAAGAATAAATGCAGATAGACTAAGTATCCTTTTTTGTATCATTGGGTTATTGTTTTATTTGGAAAAACATATGGATAATTTAGTCATAAAACTACAGTAATCACTTTCTCTCCAATTTTAGAGAGGAAGTTGTGTATAGACATATTTCTCTCAATTTTTCTCCTATTAAGTTATCCAAGCTAGAGAAACTCAACTTTCTTTTCTTTTCTCTCCTTAAGATGTTATCCAAGCACACCAGTAGTTTTAAACTATTTTCTCTGTGATCTTGTTAGTATGTTTATCTTTGTTTCACTCGCAGGATGCATATCGACTGCAATTGAAGCTGTTCCTATATGAAGTCAAACAGCAGCAGCTGCTTTCTGGTGTCCGAGGTTTTCTGAAATTGTACTCCACTATCTCAATTGGGAAACTGGCAGCTTACATGGAAGTTGACGAGCCCACTCTCAGGTTTGTAACCCTGAAATTAGGCTGGCCATGTAAATGCCCCGCTCCAATTAATTTAATGCTCGAATATATTCATGCTTCTGTCCCCTGCAGGACAATCTTAATGACATACAAGCACAAGACACATGCAGTGGACAATGATGGGAAGATAACCTCCAATGCGGATATTGATTTCTTTATTGACGAGGTACAATTTTGATGCAGTGTTATAGCAACAAAGGAGGGAAAATATGCCTCTTTATGACTATAACTGTTACTTGAAATTGTTACATGCACAGACCACTTGTCATGGGGATGCATTTCCAGTGCTGCAGATATTTTGAAAATATTTATTTGCTTAAACATTAGAAGATTCTGTTTACACCTTGTAGAAGATTAGAAATACAATATGATTGTTATTTTTTTAATGTGGTGCTCTCTAAGGATTTATCATCTCTATTTTCATAAACCCTTTCTCTTGCAGGATATTATACGTGTTGTCGAGACAAAAACTACAAAGCGATATGGAGACTACTTCATGAGACAGATCTTGAAGGTCGATTTCCTTCCTACCACACCATTGTAACAGTGTTCTTGGATGTTAAGTTTAACCTAGACCACCCTTTTTGTCTTTGAAATGTGCAGTTTGAGGAGGTCATCAGTGAACTAGATAGAGTGAGATTGGATTGAGCACCATTCTATCAAAAGCCTTGCGCCCTGCCAAACATTTTCCCAGCTTTAGATACTTGGTGTGAAAGTTGTGAAGTTGGTAATATTTTGATTTATGACCGTCATTTAGACAGAAACTCACCCTCAAGCAACTTCAGTCCAAGATCCTTTTTCTTTTTCTTAAAATATTATGTAGTAGTTATGAAATTTTGCATAGTCTGAGAGATTTTTGGTACACGATAATCGATAGAACTGACCGGTTGATCCGGCTTGATATATTTCCAAAGCCTTGGCCTGACGGTTAGCTTTGGATTAACTCTTCTCGCATGTAGCATTGACTTTCACGAATTTCCTTGGCCAAATATTCCATGCGGAACTTAGTTGAAATCGGATCAATTTTGAGGAGTGGGTCAACTAGGTCAGCTTGTGCCAAACCCCCCAAATAGTGTTTTGAAGACCTAGTGTCTTGTTTGTCTTGAAGATTTGATCGTTAATTTGTTATTAGTCTGCAAAATTGAACAATCAAAATATTAGTAAAGAAAAGTAGACTTGAATGCCTTTACTGAGGCCAGGTTTGCTGTAATTTAAGACGATATTTGGGGACCGCATCACAGGTTGATTTTATTTTCTATGTAAAGAAGCCGTTAAAAACCGAAGAATGAAAATATAATTTCTGCCGAGGTTCACTGGTTCAGGTTCATTCTCAAGTTGATCAACACAACATAGAGAAGGTCAATTCCATTAAATCCTTATTATCGTTCTAATCCGTTCATTATACCAAAGCCCAAGGTGTTCGATCTTCAGGTTTTGAAAGCGGAGAACTTATTCATCGTTAAATTAAAAACTCAGGAGACGAGAACGTGAGGACGTCAAACAAACAGAGACTCCACACAAAAAAAAACAGAGGGAGTGTCCAGTCCAGCAGCTCCGTCCCACGGTTTTGTCCCACTGAAACCATGTGTCGGTGTCACGCTCCAATACGTGTCTCTCCTCCTTTTCCCAGTTTCTCACACACCATTCCACCACTAAAAACTGGAGCACTTCTTTTTTCATTAAAGACACATCAAAGACAAGTGAGTAAAAACAAAACAAAACAAAACTTTCGGCTTATGGTGTTCAAAATTAATTGCACAAAATATGGACATAAGTAAAGATATTTCATTGGCACATAAGTTACCTCTCTGTGATAAATATTAAAAGTTTAATTTTTACATGCGATAATTTCCTATAACTTTACTGGAAGTTGTGATTGTAGAATTTTCTTCTAGAGTTGTAAGGAAATTTAGAAAATTCTTATAATTCGTAAATTTAGAAAATTCTTAACAAGAAAAAGAACACCAACTAGTTAGCAACAATGAATTTTGAATTTCCACCCTTTGACATTATCCGAATATCAGTAATATTTTTACACCGTAGACGGTTGCTAACGTGAGCGGCCATGACGGCGCAGGTTAAGCAATCTTCCTCTCCTTCCCTTCCTTTCCCTGTGATATAAAAAGCATTCAGAATCCGATCGCCACACCACAACCACTTCTCACTTATTATCGTCTTCTTCATCTCCGATGGCCATCGAGTCGGTGTTCGCCAGCGTCGCCCAAGCTCCTGAGGATCCCATCCTAGGGGTACGTGCGCTTTCCACTTTGATTAGATGATTTCAGTGTGCTGTTTTCTGTTTGTGGGTTCTTAGCTTGTTTCTGATGGTTGCTGCCTTTGATTTGATTTGATCATATGAGTTTTTAGTTTGGGATTTTGATGATTGCTTGGTTTGGTTAGTTGTTCGGATTTGGCGATCTGTTGATTTGATTGTGGGTTTAAGCGTTTTGGTTTGATGATTTGAGTTGGGGAGTGTGTGAGGGAATTTATTTTGGTTGTAATGGTTACTAGTTTGTGGTTATAATTGTTGTGATTTGGTTTATTTGTTTGCATGATTTTATTTTATGATCTGACTTTGCAGTTTCAAGTTTTGAGGATTTGAGTTTGCAGCTTCGGTTGATTGGTTTATTTGTTGTGTTGTTTCAACTTTCAAGTATTTGGTTTGATGATCCGAGTTCGTCGTTTGAAGTTTCTAGGATTTTGTTACTAGCGTAAAGCGGTTGCTGTTTGGAATTTTATGATCCATTGGTCTGATTGTGTTATTCCATCTTTCTGAATTGTCATTTGGGCGGGCGCACAGTTTGAAGCTCGGAGGATTTTGATGGTTACTAGTTTTAATTGCTTGCTCTTAAGATTTCGATGTTTGTTTCCGATTTGGTGATCCAATGATTTGAATACCAATGAGTTCAAATGGTTAAATTTCATTTGATTTGTGTCTGATGATTCTTTTTCGATGTTTGATTTGAGTGTGCAAATTGAGTGTGGAGGAGTTGATAGTTCATGTCACTTGTTTATGATCAAATTAGTAAGGTTACACTCTTTGAAGGGTTTGTTGTAGTTTCTTTTCTTTGAAGATGATTACTGGTTTGTACTTTTGAGGTTCTTGTCTTTGGATTATGAGCACTCTTATTCCTTTTGCTGTCATTTCCCTATTTCTGACCTTGAAATATTAGATGCTGATGATGATTGTTTTGCATATAGTAACTGATTAATTTGAGTGTGATGTTTGAGTTATATAATTTATAATTATTAATGATTGATAATAAATGTTCGTCAAAAATGTTGTGGGCCTTATGGCGTTGATTGATTTGTGTTTTTTATATTTTTTTTTGTTTTTTGTTAGTGGCTTAGTGCTAGGTTGCTTAATCCTATCATTCAACTTCAAAAAAATTCACCTTATTCCTTTTATCCTTTGATTTCTTTGTTCACGTTACTGCTAGAGTATGTCTGATTAATGAATGATTTTGCTTGATACTGTAGTTATTTGAGATTTTTTAATTTTTTTACCAGGCAATTTGTTTCTGCTTTTCAAGATCATGGTTTATTGCATTACATGATGTGATTGTCCAATTGTGGAGTATGTATTACACTTTACGCTAAAAAAATTGTTCTCCTTTTGTGACAGGTTACTGTGGCATATAACAAGGATCCCAGTCCGTTGAAGTTGAATTTGGGCGTTGGTGCTTACCGAACAGAGGTGAACAATAATTGACATCATTTATGCTCAAAACTTATGATGGTCGCATTATATGTGATTGTCAATCACATGTTATATTTTGCCTACATTTTGGCACACAAAAACTACTGAAAAATTGCAGTTTTTGTTTTTTTTGTTGCAACTTACACTGTTAAGGTTTCTTCTTCTTGTTTTCTCATCACAGGAAGGCAAACCACTCGTCTTAAACGTTGTTCGACATGCTGAGCAGCTACTTGTGAATGATATGTATGTCAAGTTATTTCATTTAAAATTGCTTGGTAGTTAAATTTTGCTACGTGTTTTTTTTATCAAATTAAGCTAATACTACACAACATGGTATTTTGCATTTTACTGAGTCAATATATAAATTCTTGTAAATTAACTTTTTTAATGATAAATTTTTCAGGTCACGTGTGAAAGAGTACCTCCCAATCACTGGGTTGGCTGATTTTAATAAATTTAGTGCTAAACTTATTCTTGGATGTGAAAGGTATGAGTATTAGTTAAATTTCTATGTATTAACTAGTAGTAAAGAATTTGTATTAGTTGCTAATTTATCACAAAATTAATTTTGTCATGCTTGCACCATCGTGTCTTAAGAATAACTCCTAATATTTTCTGATTTTTTACAACAGTCCTGCTATTAAAGAAAATAGGGTGGCAACAGTTCAATGTTTGTCAGGGACAGGTTCCTTAAGAGTTGGAGCTGAATTTTTGACAAAACACTACCACCAAGTAACTGTCCATTTTCCACTGTTTTTTTTCTGTTGAGAAGACTGGTTTGTTTCCTGACACTAGTATCCTTTTTTGCCACAGCGTACTATTTACATTCCGTCACCAACCTGGGGAAACCATCCAAAAGTTTTTAATCTAGCTGGATTGTCTGTTAAAATGTATCGTTATTATGACCCAGCAACACGTGGATTGAACATTCAAGGTTTGAAGTCTATATTGTTTTCTGAAATGTTCTCTTTAGCTATATTTCCCTTTTGAAATTGAATTGTGTTAACCTTTACTAATTCATGCTTGAATGACTTATTTACTAGTTCCCGATTAACTGTAACATCATATTTCACAAAGATTACCTATAAAAAATGTTAATTGTCGCTGCATATTTCTTTTGAACTTGATCGTAGTAATTGTTACTATTCATACTTGCAAGACTCATATTTCACAAAGTTTACCCAATATGGCATGTGTTTGAGTATATGCGTTGCATGAACATTGGGATTGATCCGTGACTTGTTGAACAGGTATGCTGGAGGATCTTGGTTCTGCTCCTTCTGGGGCTATAGTGCTTCTTCACGCATGTGCTCACAATCCCACTGGAGTTGACCCAACCCTCGATCAATGGGAGCAAATTAGGCAGTTGATGAGATCAAAGGGGTTGCTCCCTTTCTTTGACAGTGCTTATCAGGTATTGTCAGATGTGTGAATTAAGAGGTATTCATTGATAAATATGGTTTATTACAAGCATGTATTTGGAATCCCCTATAGTGAAGTAAAGTCAATGGATATTACATACCCTGACTTAACTTCTTCTTCTTCAGGGTTTTGCAAGTGGAAGTCTGGATGCTGATGCACAGTCTGTGCGCATGTTTGTCGCAGACGGAGGTGAATGCCTTACAGCCCAAAGCTATGCAAAGAACATGGGCTTATATGGGGAACGTGTTGGCGCTCTTAGCATCGTAAGATAAAAAAAAGTGCATCAGCTACTTTGTGTTTGTATCTTCATCATTGAATGCCTCTTCATATTTCGTTTTTCGTTTTGCTCCTTTCTATTTGGTTTAACAAAGAATTTGGGTCGTGTTTCCTCTATGGATTTCTAATTAGATGCCTATGCTTTTTATCAGGTATGCAGGTCTGCAGACGTCGCAGGTAGAGTTGAAAGCCAGCTGAAACTTGTGATCAGGCCTATGTACTCCAATCCTCCGATTCATGGTGCATCTATTGTTGCAACTATCCTCAAGGACAGGTAATATCACTGTTTGAAACTTTGAATTGATAACAGACACTTGTACCATTCTCCTGTGTTTTCTGGCTTCTATGTTGCGTGGAGAACTGCAATGTTGATCTCGAGAAGTTAACATCTCGTCTTCATGCTTCCTGTTTCTTATGTATTAAACAACCTATAGTCTTTTCCTTTTTTTCTTGTTTAACCATTTGTACTGATATGATCTTTTGCTTTGAAATTTCATGAAATTCAGTTCTATGTTCAATGAATGGACACTTGAGCTAAAAGCCATGGCTGACCGGATAATCAGCATGCGACAACAACTTTTTGATGCTGTGTGTGCCCGAGGTATGCAATATTTCTTCAATCACTGATAGCCATGGCTATACCACGTGAAACAATTCATCGAAGTCAGTTATATCAAGTTTGACCTTTGACGGTTATTTGGTCCTTAGTGTATTTGAAGCTGTCGATATGCAGTGGATGTTTAGAGTCTTTAGACTAATAATATTATGTTATGTTTTTCAATTCAATTTGATGTGAGCAATCCACTTTCCAACATATGCAGGAACACCAGGTGACTGGAGTCACATAATCAAGCAAATTGGAATGTTTACATTCACAGGATTAAACCCCGAACAAGTTGCTTTTATGAGAAAAGAGTACCACATTTACATGACATCAGATGGGTATGTAAATACGTAATCTTTTGAATTCAGACACTTTAGTAAAAGATATCATCTTCATTTGCGACTTTGCAAACATACAATTTTTGTTTTAACCCTTAAGCAATCTTCTTTTCCATGAAGTATGTTCCAGTTTAGTAAAAATTAGCGGACAGAAGGGGATCGATCCTACTTAATGGAAACATGCATTTCTGATTCATTTTCAGTTCTGCACCTAGAATTATGTCGCAAAATTCTAAATATGTAGATGTCATCTGTATCTGCTAGTACGGTTTCCATATTTTTAATTCATTGTTCTTCTAAGAATAACTATTTCTTACTTGTGATAATATATCATCTAATAAATGAAATACAAACTAAGTATAGAACCTACCTCATATTAGATGGCAATTGCCAAGTGATTCAATTTGCTCAAACAATTTTGAGAAGTTAATATATGCCCAACTAAATAATCTCCTCTTATTCTCAAGATGTATGACTGCTACAATTTTTGACCTTTTGTTTATCCATTACCACCACTTTTTGAAATTCAAAAAATACCTTACACAGTTGATTACCTACATGTCGTGTTGTGCATGCAGGAGGATCAGTATGGCTGGATTGAGCTCTCAGAAAGTCCCTCACCTTGCTGATGCTATGCATGCAGCTGTCACCACGGTTGTTTAATCATAAGATGTGCCGTTGTACTTATTGGTGTAATATCTACAACCGTGACTTTGTTGTGTACCAAGCTCAAAGGTCTTGCTACCTTGATTGTGTTGCTCTAATAAGTTGAAATTTCACCCGGCCACTAGTAGGTAGTTATAGAACCCAAGTTAACATTGAGCCTATAACTTGTTGGAGATTGTAATCTATCGACATGGCTGGATGGTTTTGTTTCCAATTATGGTTGTGTAATACTTTGTACCAGTCGGCATTGTAACTCTATGAGGATACAGAGGTTACAATTTACAACCTTTTGTTAATCGCCATTTTCTTATATGGTCGATGTATTTTGCAGTCGCTATGCATGTGCTTTTGTGTGGTCGCCCCATGCAGATCTTTGCCTGGTTTGTGTTGTATCTTACTTATTCTTCTTGTATGTAATTAGATGAAACTAATGGAAGCACTTGTTGGCACTTCGCGGTGTACAGCAAAGTTCTTAGCAGCCACGGATGTAACATAGACTTGAACTCAGCACCTTTGCCAGGGGTAGATTAAACCTTGAAATACAACTTTGGAACTTTCTTTCATGCCTACCATAAAGGAGAAATCTGCATCAATTGGAAGTAAATCTTTATGCTGTTATGTTATGCGGAGAAACTTGCGACCATCGTAATCTATTTTTCAAATTCCAAAGGAAATGTAACATTCAGAATCAACAAGCAGTGTATTAGTGCTTACAGTACCTGTACACTACCACATGGACTTGCAAGTTACAGTGTGCTGAAGAAGAAGAAGAAGAAGAAGAAGAACCACACCTCCCCATCCCAAACAGTGAGGGAGAAGAATAAATGAGAAATCATATTAGCAAAACTTAAGAATGCTACTGGAATTCTGATTTCTTTTAGAAACAACCCAAAGCCTCTTTCTTTGATCTAAAACATCTAAATTTGATACAACATCTAAGTTAGCATCTTCCTTCAGTGTCGCGCTGTCGGGCTTCGCAAGCCTCCCAGATTCTCAAGTTTCTCTATGTATGAGAACTTCTTGTTTGTGACAACCTTATGTGGTTTGCTCAACTTGGCGTCGTTCAAGCTAAAATCGTACTTCCCTGAATCCTCCTTTTTAAGCTCTGGCTCTTGGCTCTCCACGCTTAGATTCCACCCCATGCAATCGGATAAAGTCATTGTTTCAGTAGAATTCTGCTTCTCCATTCCATCTTCATATTCAAAAGTTGACATAGGCTTTCTTGAATTGTTATAAGACGGATCTTTAGCGAGAGCATCCGCATGCAGGACGTCTTCAATTCGAGACATCACAGTATACGCCAAGCTCTCTAAAATCCTCGAATAGCTCTCGAGAACAGACTGACCAACATCCTACGTGAAAAGATCAACAAACACACACATGAAGTTAAGCAGACTTCTTACATTACAGGAGTAACGAAAAAAGAAAGCAATGATTACCTTGTTGAATTGGATCTTGCTTATGTCGAGTGCAGATTGCGGAATGCCAGGGAATTTCTGCTTGAGTAGTAGTAGGATGGTTTGAGCTCTATCCTCGAATTGTTCTCTTTTCTCGATGCTAACTGTTGAACCCCAGGAAGCCTTCCCATCTTTGTTGTTCATCTTCCTCTTCCAAATCACAATGGAAGCCTCGATACGGTTCTTGAGATCGAGAATCTTATGCTCCGTTGACAAGTCTAGAGTCGAGAGAAATTGCTCGGGGTCGAAGGACTCCAAAGTGATGCTTTTATAGATTGCATCCCCAAGACTCACCCTTCCATTCTAAACCAAGTGCAGCAAATATAATTTTAATGTTAATCAACCATCAAAAAGGCTCCCATAACAACTGAAGGATTGGGTGTTGGAAGGTACACTGTCTTATTCCGGTGGTAGCAAAGAGACTATTTTCGATTGACTTTTGACCCGACATCGACAAATTTAACATGATAAATCATGGTATGCAAAAAAAAATGATATAGTAATCAAATCCATATAATTTAGATCAGAAAATATTTTAAAGAGCAATGACCTGTAAAACATTTCTAGGGCATGAGCCACTAGTTCTTATCTAGCTCCACCACTAGTAAAAACTACAGATGTTCGCCAACTGCATATAATTTACCTTTGGAAGTGATTCAATGTAGGCCTCGGGGATCTCCATTTCTGTTAGAACTTGAGCGTTGATAGCCATAGCTGCCTTGAGAACTTGATGCACTGAATCCTTCTGAAATTGAAGCCATTTTTTGGAGCTATCAGAGAGTCCCATAGCTGGAACCTTCACGGTAGGCAACCACCACTTGTCGTTGTTTCTTTGCGAATTCCCCTTCTCAGACTCGCTTGCATTTTTTGATACATACCAGAACTCATTCTGTTGTTTGAAGTTGTCAAGACAGTCCTGTAATTTTTTCCCGGTTCGCTTTTAGACAAATACGAACAACCAAAAATGGTGGTTGCAGTAGTTTAGGTAGGCACTTACTATGAGCATTGTATCGAGCTTGCGTAAAGCTGGGATGTTCATGAGAAGATCCCTCCTTTGTTGTGTTGTCATTATCTAAAAAGACGATCAAGACACGATTATTCAATAAACAATACCCTTCTTGATTAATTGTTAGTTGAAGCAAACGGAATTTAAACAAACCTCCATCTGTGTTCCATCCTTCGAGTGTTGCTGTGAGGGAACCAACTCTACTATGTGATCAGTGACCGAGAGAAGCCAGTCGATTTCCTTTTTCCACCTTGCTTTCGTGTCCGGAGCCATTGGCTCAAGTTTTCTTTGTTCCCCGAACACAGAGGCTGCACAAAGGAAATGGTGAATCTTCCATTTTACATCAAAACCCCCAATTGCATTAAAATTTTCTTTATTGTTAGCAATACAGTAACACTTTCCCATTCTAAGAAAACTGTAATATTGACAACTTTTTTGCTGATTCTTTCCCATTTCCTGGTTCTTTGTCTGATAGGAAAAGTGTAATCATAGGAGGAAAAATGTAAAGAAGAATGAACTTAAAAGGAAGAGGATGGTACCTGAAAGATTAGTAATGGCGTTAGACAAAGCCAGAGCTGATGAGACTCCTTTTCCACCTCCTGACATGTCTTCCCCAAGTAGCAGCTTTGCAAACCTTTCTTTCATCAACTCCATATCTGAAAGAGAGTCAGACTAGGAGATCAATTCGTTTTATAAATGTCTGATATTACCAAATAGATTACATATCATGTTGTCAGGACAAAAAAAACTTGTTCCCTTGTTTTTCCACTTCAATTAAGTTGCCATAATATTTGAGAAACAGATAATTAATGTCCTAATGTTTGGAGATTTATGTGGTCAACATTCTAAAGAGTGATTATTTTATTTGAAGGTAACGCACTTCTGATGCCTAATCATATACCATGATTTATATAACTTAATCAATGTAATAGTAACTAAATATTTTTTTTTGATTGGATATATTTAACTAAATAAATTGAAGAAACATAAACTAGAAGAAAGTAAGAAGTTCTATTAAAGAAGTGAATAATTTGTTATGATCTTGATCGTACCAGATGCACATGAATCTCTGCCACCTGCAAGTCGAGATTTGGGAGTCCTGTCAGATCGATCAAGTGTGCTACCGATTTGTTGCGGCTCCAAAGGCCGACCGGAGCTCCTGGCTCCTTGGCTTTTTGATGATGCCCACTCCTCTCCTATTGATGAATGGCTCAAATCAGACTCAAGAATATGACTGTGACTGTGTGATTGGCGTCCCATGCTTTCGACGACTGGTGGCCTACTACAACCCTTCAACAACTTGTCAAGGTTATACCCTCTCTTGAGGATCTTAACAATCACACGCTTCAATTTGCCGAACGTGGTCGAGAGTACACGGCCACTGTCCAGCTCTTCATGTGTCAGGTCCTCGGTGAGGGACTTTTTCCTTCCACCGAGACGGTCAAGGCAAAAGGGAATGCGGGCAATTCTTTATAGAACCTGAGAAACAAGAAAATGGCTTCAGTGATTTAGTCGAGGATATTGATATAACATCTTTTCTTGGACAATTGAAGCAACTAAGAGGATGTTTTACAAATTGTAAGGAGTCGAAAAAATTGGGATTCAAGGTCTGATGGCATTCAAAGAAAAGAGCTTCCCTAAAGACATAACAATTCAATTAAAACACAAGGAATAATAGCAAATGGATTGAAGGCTACTTATGAAGGAATTATTATTTTTAAGGAAAAGACAAAGTGGAAAATATGCACTAAGCCTAAGAAATAAAATGAAACGCCTAAAAACTCTTTTTAGTAAAGAGAAAATCCTCTAAAGATAGTCTTAAGTGAATTAGAAAAGAAAGAAAACAAGCAAATAGCTAAGAATGCATTTTCCCCCCAAATCTCCTCTTTATCAAATTGGAAGAAACCCAAACTATAGAAATTATAAACCAGGAAAGCAAGAAAACAGCTTCGGATTTATTTTCCTTTTCACCTAAAGTCCCCTCCAAAGACGTTCCTAAGCAAATTTATAGATACCCAAACCACCAAAGACCTCAAAGAACCAACCAAAATTGGACCTTTTGTTATCTAAATTCCCCTACAATGACACTCCATTCCAAGCAAATATAAACCCAAATCACCAAAGGCCCGATGTATCAACCAAAAGGGCATGGAAGGTTTTCACCAATTTTTTTAAAAGAGAAGGTAAAATCACTTCTTCAATGACAATTAGACCAAAATGGAGCAGACCCAAGACACCACAGACCCCAAGCAAATAATCAAACACCTTGCCGACATTCTCTTACCTAAACCCTCTTCTCCAAGCCCGAACCGACCAACCCACAACAACCAAACCAAATCTCTCTCAGAGCACCCACAAGGCAAAGGACCACAAAAGGCAAAGTGGTTTTTCTTTTTGGTGTTGGAATGGTTGAGGTCAACCAACCTCCCCCCTCATAAGCCCTTGTATACTACTGGTGCCGTGGGGACGCGCTTCAAAGATGGGATTCCCCTGGCGGGTCGTACCCATCTTGGCTGGATGAGGCCTGCGCTTGCTAAATTTGGGGAAATTGGGGTTGAGGAGGGGAAGGGAGGGAGGTGTTCTGTTTTTGGGCAGTGGTGGTTGGAAACCCCGGGAAAGGTGGTTGGTGGGAGTGGAGTGGGATTAGAATAGGTTGTCAGGGGTATTTTGGTCATTTTTCTGCAAGTGTTGATTTTGGGTGTGATTTGTGCAGATATTTTTGGTTTTAATCTAGGTGTTATCTTCAGGAATACTTAAGAGAGGAGGTGCTAATTTGATGTTCATGAGGGCAATTTTGGTCATTTAGAAGTTTGATTATATGTATCCTTGAACTATTTTAGTTTTACTCCATATTTAGAAGAGGTGCTGATTTTGTGCGTTCAAGGTTATTTTGGTCATTTTAAGGTTCGCTTCATGTATCTTTAGTCATTCAAAATATTTAGGACAGTGTTAATTTTTAGTTAATTGGAGTTTTTGGTCATTTTCAGACTATGCGTGTCTGAATTTCCATGGCCATTTGATATTTTTACAAGGTACTAATTTTGTGCTGATGAAAAGATATCTATTTTGGTAAAAGTTGTTCGTGATCACCGTAATTACACCAACTCGAACCACCAATTTTCCGTGTTCGTTTTGTTTTATTATTTTTCTTTATATATTTTTTAACATATTCACTGTGTCAGAATCTGCTTATGCTAGGTGGTCATTTCGAAATTTGTTTGATTTTCACTCGAGTGACATATCAAAAGTTCCCTCATAAATTACCTAAATGAGTATAAATTGCGCTTGACAATTTAATCAAAACCAGCTGAGACCTCTTCAACTGCTACACATGAATATAATCTCCCAATTAACGGAGATTGAGGACACATTAATGCCTCGCTCTGACACCTTAAAAAAATTCTTCCATCGTCTGTTTGTTCCAACACCTATTTGGGTTTGGGTTTAGATTAACGAAATTATAGTGTGAGACGTGGTTGTAATTGTTTTTGAATGTTGATTGGTTTGTTTAGTTGTCGTCATTCAACGAGAATATCAATTGTTCGAAAAGTTATCGTGAAACTTTTTTTTCATCTTGTGTGAACCAATTCTGAATTGGAAATTGCCAAGAATACTTACAATGACAGTGATGATAAATTTCTCGAAATGGTACATGTTTCACTATAATGTGTGTTCTTAAGTGTTGTTATTACGTTAACACCTTTTCTCTTAATCAGTAGATGTTTTTAGGTACCGTATATTGGTTTCACGAGTTAGAAGTAAATTATTTTCAGATGATATTAACACAACAGCACTTCAGTTACTGTGGTTCCATGGCCTGTCGCCCTCTGCTATTCTTTTGTTATCGTTTGAGCGATCTAAAATTCTAAATATTTTTTTAGTTTAATCATTGCCAAGACAGCTGAAGCATTTGGTTGCCCCATCTGCTACCACTCCAGATCCAACAAACATAACAACTAGGAGCCCTCTCTATTTATGATTCATTAGTTTCAGAGGATCTGGTTGTCGGGGACATTTTGGGCTTGCTCATGAGACTCTTGCCATATTTCAGCTTGAATCGTGCTGGTACATAAGAACTTCTTGTACTCTTGAGATGTGTCCGAAGCCATCCAGCAAATATAAGTTGCCATTCTGACTTTTGGGATCAGTTCTCACTTCTCTGTACCAAACACTCTACGGAGCAACAATACAATGTGCTCCTGTCAGTTGTAATTTCTTTCAGTCATGGTGCATGCATGCCCAGTCAAGAACCAAGATTGTTACCAATGGTTACAGTACTAATCGTGTATAATAATTTCTGAATTAAGATTGTTATCCAGAATCAAGATTGTTACCCAGAAGTGGATTTTTTTATATGAGAGAAAGTTGTAGGTAGGTTACCACCACACTGTTTCCTCATCATTCACAGTGGAATTTAACATGCATATACTGTAGAGTTCGGTTAGAATCAAGCAACTTATCAAGAAACTAGGACTAAACGAGTATGGTACCTTGTAGAGTTCGGTTAGAATCACTGGGAATTAAAACCAAACAGAGGCTCAAATACAACACAGAGCTACAAAAGCAAGTATTTACATACGTAAGACATTCCAAAACAAATAGGAAAAGCTCCTGCAAACCAAATTGAGTAGCGTATTTCTATCAAGCACTTGAAACATGTTTAACTTCTGCTGATAAAACAAAAGAGAAACACACACACACACACAATAAAAACAAAAGCAAAGAAGGTATGCCCCAGCCCCAACCAGCAGAAAGAAGCTCCACTACACCGTGCCTCTGAAGACAAGAAAGTTGAGTGTTTCGAATCCAAAATAAATGAAGTTGCCTTTGGTATGTGAAAAGAAGCAGCCGAAGTTGGAACCCACTACACACTGCCACCCATATCCGTATCTCTTATCAAAATCCTACACAATCTTACGTTAAAACTTTGCATGCATGCATGCATGACCAACATGTACAGACTACACAAGTTAAAAGTACGACCAGCTTATTATTGTAAGTTGATTGTGATGACTCTTTTACATACCCTTTTCATGTAAGCCGCAATACTTATGCAGTCGCAGATGTCGAAAAGATCGAGGGCTCGAGATGCCGCTGACACGGCATGCATCTGCATCTTCACCGGCATGTCTGAGGCTTCTATTGAAGCTTTACCTTCCAACATGTTTGTTTGGGGTTTCTTTGGCGCCGTTGCCTGTTGATGTTTTCTGTTTATCTTGCTTTGCACGGCTTTGTTGGACTGAAATTGGATTGGCTTGGCTTGTGTCATCTCTGGCTTTCGAGTGCCAGGTGTGGAGAAGAGGACGGAGATATGAGAGGTGATGGCACCAAATTCTATGCCTCCTAAACAAATTCGTTCAGATTGTTTTAATCTCTATCACTACATAACCAAACACCACAGTCCACAGTATCCTGGACCAATAGCATCAGATGATAATGCGGTACACTAATTTTGGGTTCATGTGATGGCTAATAACTGCGGAAGTGTTAACAATTGCAGTCATGTTCATCCAATCTAGAAATCCATGTTTCAACTAGAAACAAAATCATAGCATAAATATTATCAGAATCCTGTTTCATTACAAAATCGTATCATAAATATTATCAGAATCCTGTTTCATAGGAATCATGTTCCATTACTAGCAAGGCCACAAACAGCTCAACCCACAAGAAGTCCCTTTCTATTTGTCACTTCAGATTATCCGAAATGAAATTTAAGTGAAATGTAACCCTGAAACAGTAACAAGGAATCAATTGATTCATGTGAAAATTTCAACACATCGGCAGGTTCAAGAAAAGTCAGCAAGAATGCCAAGAAAATTCACCATACGGGCACATTCAAGATAAGTCAGCAAGAATACCAAATGAACATACAATATCCATTTTGTATACCTCACCCTTAAGGATAATACACAGTTATTACTAGATTCCAGCATTCTACTGCCGTTCCAAGTCCCCGTCCGCTATAAATATACTGGTCTTCACTCTTCAGGAATTGTTTGCCATTTGGCAAGTGAGTCTGCAGGCTGAGATAATTGTTCTGCATGCTGTTGAGCTCACATGAAATCCTCTTCTAGTTCCTGCAAGGTTTTGGTGGTTGATGCAATCTGTTTGTTGGATGTCATTTTCTCAGAAACCATCAGGCCCTTGTAACTCCTGATTTCTGCTTGCTTCTCCTTCTCAAGCTTCTCCATTTCTTCTCGTTGTTTCTGAAGAGGAAATCAGGTCTTACATGATGAAATCATGTTTACATTTTACAGCAGCTTTTTCAAAGGCCAGGTAATAGAAAACATTCAAATATAAAATCTGCATAATTTTCATATTTAAGCAGCATGCACAGCAGCATAAAAAATGAAAAGCTATTAAAATTACACATTTTGTATCAGTCCAGTGTCAAAAGTTTCAAAGAAGTGTTGCTAATCCTTCAGCGGTCCTAGATCCAGATGCATGAAAAGTTGCTTTGGAATGCAAACTTTATTTTTTGAAATGCACTCTATTCCAAGTTTAACTAAAGGATGGGGAGAAATGAACAGGGAACAAATTATGCTCTCCAATGTACTCTTTTCTGATACACCACTGATGCTCCAAAAGTCTAAGTATCACTTGGCAAATTGTTTAATTGATGCCATGCAAGTCCTAACAAGGCAGCTCAAGACCTTAAGTATACATGCAATCACATGTTTAGAAGTCCTAACAGGGTTAACTAATCCCTGACCAAAACTGAACTATATATCATTCATCTCATTCTATAGTATCTCGTATCAGAAAGCCATCACTTAAATCAAACTTTGCAACTGGGGACCAGCTTAAGCTGAGAACGTATTTATGTAAATGCCTATCTTTTTTATAAAAAAAACAAGGATTAGTATGTCTGCAGAAAGCACTTTTAGCCACTGCTTACTCTTACAACTTACTTTGTCTCTTAACTGGAGCTTCCTTTCTGCCCTCTCAGCAGCATTGACAGCTTCCCTTTCAGCTGCAGTAGGGAAAATTAAATAAATCAGTGGAGTACTCCTAAATGGTTTGTGTTGATCACCGTGCTTAACCTTGCACAAACAGAACCAAGAACCTTTTATAAATGTGGCATATCAACTACATTTGCCTCACTGAAGCAAACATTTGGAGCATTTTATAAATGTGGCATATCAACACCAAGTAAGCATTTTCCGGCACCAATCTGTTGGAGCATTTTATGTGCATTAAATTTCTATACCAAAGGCAAACTATGAATCTTCAGCAAAAAAGGCAAAACTTTTAATTGAAGCATAAAAAATGCAAAACTTTAATTAAACTTTGTATTTTATTTATCACAACTGCCAGCCTGTCGATTTGAAGCTTGACGCTATCCAGAATGGATGATAACTTGCCAAGGTATTAATATGAGAAGGTCAGACAAATAAAATAAGATCCGTTAGAATACAAGAAGCATCAAACTACCATTGCGAATAATTTTAAAGACAAAAACCTAAGAAGTTCATTCCAAAAACCGTGTTATGAGTTTAGTGTTTTGTCTACCTTTAAAGTCCGGCTTTCTCTCCACCTTTGACTTGTTCAACCTATTCACGACCTCATTCAATCTCTTTTCAACTTTTACAGTGCGGACCTATGCAATAAATAGGCACGAATTATTTTAGAAATAGCAACAATATTTAGTCCACACTCCACAACAATGATCCATGATATCAAATTCAATGATTAAAAAGGAATACTGTTGACTTTTATTGCAACGTCGTTGGATAAATTTATTCTATTTTCGAGAAGTTGGTATTACATAAAGCTAGATATGGTATCACATGTTAGCTCTCAAAAGTCAAAACACCTAAATTTCAAGAGAGAGAAAATCAAATGATGCTCTGCCAAAATAACTGATGACAAAGAACTGCAACAAGCTAACAAGGAACTGAAGCGAATGCTGAACAACAGTCACCAAGTCAACAGAACCAAACAGACAGAAATTGAGAGAAACATTGATACAGCCAAAAAAACAACAATGTAAGACCTATCGACTAAACAAATTCTGAAAACTAGTGACTGAGATAGATGAAATAGGTGAAATGGTAATAAAGATCGCAAGAGTAACTTGGAATCCAAACCTTCAATTGTAATAACTGAAAGGAATGGACAGAAAATTTAACTGTAAGCACCAAAAAAACTCCAAAATACATGTTATTAGTCCTATAATAAGAAAATACAAAACTAATTCCCTTTTTACTCCATCTAAGTAGGAAAAATGCTGGCTTACTTGTTCAGTGGCCCAAATGTATAAGCATACATGCCAATTTGATGGACACCTAGCTTCTACATGATAATGCATAACAGCATGAGATAGTGTTATTGCACAGTCAAGAAAAATACCATCTTGGAATTGTGAAAACCAACTTGACCAACATCCATGGAAGCAGTTTTCTTCAAGTTGAACCATGGGGTATAAACCACATCAATATTGTTCATCTTGTTGCCTGCAAAGCAATGATAAGTTAGAACACTTTCTGTTCAAAATTTATAGAAGACCAAAGAACATGTTGTCAGTCTTATTATACAAGTACAAGGTGAAGATATTATCATAATCTAGTGCTTACAGACTGTCGGGAAGCAAATACAAAACCTTACCTTGGATGGAGTTTGCCTTGACAAGCTGAACACAATCTTCCAATAAACCCTCACTTATATCATCAACAGTCTGGCCTTTGTTGAGTCGGAGATAAACATGGGCAGATGACATCTTATCAACATGAAACCTGCAACATAGCCCCAGTTGAAATAGCTTCTCGCTGAATAAGATCATACACATCCCATCCCAGTCCACAAAATTTTTAAGATGTCAAATTTGAAAAGGATATACATCGCTCAAAAGTTTCCTAACAACAAATTTATGTCTAGGAAATCTCAAGTTACTAGTATGACAACAACAAATTTATCTCGAAAATAACACAAACTCTCTCCCAGTAGTACCCAAAGGGCAAAGGTCTAATCAGGCCAACCAGAAATGAAGTTCAGACAACAAAGGTCAAAATCCAGCCAATCTGATAAACCAACGGGTTGCGGAATTCTTGGATCAGGATGAAGACCCATAACCAAATTGTGAACATATCCGCACACCGATGTCCATCTCTAAATTACAAAATAAACAAAAAGGTAAAAAATAAAAATAAAAAAATCTTGAAACACCCTACAAAATGCAAACTTCAAAATAAGTTCAATAAGTATCATTGGACATATTTCACTAATTTCTGGGAAGCATGTAGGAATATAGATCGTTGGAGTCCGGAGATGAAAAAGCAAGCGAACATTGACCGAAGAACTCAAGGACATTAACACACTCACAATAGATACTACTTCTACTACAACATCAACCACAACCACGATCATCATAAAGATAAAACATATAAAACTATGGAACTACCAAAACAAAAGCAACCATTATGCGAACTCGTCATATTAGAAAAGACAGATTTTGAGAAAACAAAACTTGAAAAATCAAAATTTGGATTCTCACCAAACGTCTTCGGGAAAACCGTACTTGATGAGCTCCTCGTTCTCGTACTTGTCCAGCCCCATGAAGATAGTGTAGTCCCCGACCTCGGGGCGCGCCTTGAAGTAAAAAACCATCGCCGGAACCCTAGGTTAGGGTTTCGAGGGGGGCGAAAAGGGGAAGATGGATGTGGGGAGAGCGATCGAAATGGGGAGGTTTGGGCGTAAAATTGCGGGAACGGGGCGGATTTCGGGGGAGAAGGCGTCGATATCAAGCGATTTGGACCAGAAATTGGGGATTCGATTCTGTTCGGGTGAATATGGTTGGGGCGGAGCAGAATTTGTACTTTTTGTCCCTCGCTTTTCGGGCTTTTCTACTTTTGCAGTTGTGCATTCAAAATTTGTCACATTAGACATTAGTGATGGGAATTATTATGAAATATAATCAATTATAAACTGAACTGCTATTCGTCGTCGTCGTCGCTGTCGCCGTAAAACTACTTAAATCGCCCGTAAGATTACCATTTTGGCCATCTACACTTTCTACTAATATAACTCCTCATTTTACTCTTTTAACACAATTTTCTCTTCATATCACTCTTCTATTCACCACATAAGATGTCTCGGAGGCAAGGAAAAGAACCAGCGGAGACCCCTGACTACTCACATCTAGTAAATTACCTTGTTTATTTCAATTAATTTTAAAAAAAACATTTTTGAGTCGGGCGTCTGCGGGAGACGCCCGACCCAACGAGAGGGTAGTTGCCATCAGCACGTACGTCATTCCACCTATCCAGAAATGGTAAAATGATTCCTGACAGTCTATCATTATATGGGAAGTTGTCTACGTCAACCGGTCCGGACATTGTAAGATAGGTAAATAACAATTAATTAAAACAACAAAATTAGGAGATAATATATTCAACCTCATTTAGATTACTGAAATATATTACACGTGCATCTAAGCCGCCTCCAGCTAGGTGGAGGCGTTTGGCTAAACCGCCTCCACCTATGTGGAGGCGGCCTATCCAGACGCCTCCACCTGGGTGGAGGCGGCTTAGGCAGACGTCCGAGTCGGGAAAAAAAATCCGCCCCCGTTATCTCGCCGGATTCTGGTGCTTCGCCAGACATTTTCGCGGTGTTGGTACTGGGAATGTGAGTAAAACTGAGTCAAACACCTTGTTTAAAGACACGGGACGAAATCGGTATTAATTGATTTGTTAAGGGCAAAAATGTCATTTTTTGGGCGATTTAAGTAGTTTTCCGGCGACGAATAGTAGTTCCCATTATAAATGGTTAATTAATGAATTATATCCCGACTTCACTTTATCCCCCCAAACTTTAAAAAACGACAATCACTCTCATTATACGTTCGTTTTGTAATACTCTGCCTTCTTAAATATTAAGAATTTGTTGTTTTCCACATATTCACCATTATTTTTCAAATCCTTTTGGTTGGACACCTGATACACTCTAGTCTTAAATTTACGATAAAATTCAGATCATATCAGAGATCAATTTTGGTTCGAATTTGAGTATGGTTGACTACCAATTCCACTCGAATTCCATCCAGATCAGACATCCGATTTGATACGAGTTTTACTATAAAGTTGAGATTAGGAGTGTAAAGACAAACAACGTAAAAAAATAACGATGAATGTGAGCTAAAATAATGAAATCTTAAAGTTCAGACGATGAAAATGGATGAAATGTTATAAAACGAATGTATAAGGAATGCAATTGTCGCATTTTAAAGTTCAGGGGGCAAATCGTAATTAATCCAATTATAAATAAGGATTTTTTTTGAAATAATGTTGTAAAAATAAAAAAAAATGGAAGAATATAAATTTTAAAAATTATTTGGCAAAATATACTTATTAAAAACGTTACACATGTCATTTTCGACTTATTCTTATTTTTAAAAATCATGCTTTTTAAATTAAAAAAATTGAACTCATTTTCAATATGATAGAATAATTTTTTGGGTATTCTGATAATATATTTGTGTTCTCCTCTTTTTTGTCATCAATTCAAATACCACATTATTAGTGTTTCATTGATTATTGAAATTAAATTTTTTTTAAATTATAAATTAGACATTTCAACAAAATTATAAAAAATTGGTACTTTAAAAAGATTAAAAAACAATGAATCCAATTTTGTGATAAAAATAACCAAAACAGATTATCTCTTGTATATAAATTAAATGTATATTTTTGAGATGTCGTAATCTCAAATATTTAAAAATTTAAAACTTATGGTAAAAAATTTAAAAAAATGTTGATTTTTTTTCACGGAGAATATGCTATTTTGGGTTCAAGTAGGATATGTTATTCTCGCGTGAATACATTTAGAAATAATTTTACTTTAACCCAAACTAATATATTCCGAAAAAAATCCAACCCAAAAATTATAAATTTTTACTACACTTTTTTTAATTTTTAAATATTTGAGATTACGACATACATTTCAAAAATATACATTTTATATATGCACAAGAGATAATTTATACGAGTTTCTTATAGTTTTGTTGAAATGTTTAATATATAATTAAAAAATTAATTTTAAAAATTAACGAAACACTAACAATGTGGTATTTGAATTGATAACAAAAAAAGAGACATGAATATGTTACTAGAATACCCAAAAAATTATTCTATCATGTTGAAAATGAGTTCATTTTTTTTTAATTTAAAATACATGATTTCTAAAAATAAGGATAAGTCAAATAAGTTTTTACTCTTGGGCAGATTTCACGGATATCGTTTTTACTTAATGAAACAACGTCACAGTTGTTCTTTTAAGAAGTATATTTTTTCAAATAATTTTTTCAAGTATATATTCTTCTAATTTTTTTGTTTTTACAACATTATTTCAAAAAAAATTATAAATAAACTCCTTGTCAATTTGGTGAGGTGACAAATACTCCTGGGCAGTTCATTATCGAAAATTGGATGTTATCTATTCAAGTATTCATATTCACGGGGGCAGTGGCAATTTACTCAAAAAAAATTGGGAATTTTTAAGTATGGTTATTGATATCCTCTTCGTTGGGACATTTGGAGTTGACGACGAATAAATAGGGGTAGAAGAGTCCATTTGCCTACGTAGAACAATGTCGGTGAGAGAAATATCTTGGAAGCTCATCCAACAAGCTTTTGGGTACAATGCAAAAAACTTGTCTCAACAAGGACAATAAATTTCTGGACGAGGCTTTCGATCAACATGTTTGGAGTTTTTGGGCCAACGAAAAGCTTCAAAAACAAGGAATCACATCAAAAAAAAAACCTTGAGCATCGCTACGAGATCGACCTTGAGATTGAGTTTGTGACCCAAAATTTTCAGGATTAATTTTTATGTCTAGATGGTATTAAGTTGTTATGAACTTCTTTAATCTTATTGTTTTTGTATGTTCTTTGAGTGCCCAGAATCATGATAGTTGATATAATTACAGTTTGTCCATCTGAACTATCTCTTGATTTTCCTGAACTTTAAAAGATGAAAGTTACCGTTCTAAACTTTCGTTTACAACACTATCATTTTGAACTTTGAAAAATCACTATTTACACCCATTCACCGTATTTGTGTGTATTTTTTTGCATTGTATCTTCAATACACTTTTAAACCTAACTTTACATCAAAGTTCGGATCGAAATTGATGTTAGATCTTGTTCGAATTTGGATCAAATTGATATTGAATTCGACCTAAATTCCAACAATATATGACAGATTTGATCTAAACTTTAATGTAAAATTAGTATTAATAGTGTATTAAAGATACAACGTAAAAAAAATGAAAAAAAAATACAAATGCGTGTTTAAATAAAAAAAATTAAGTTAAGGAGGAACACAATGTTACAAACACAAAAGTTCTAAGGGAGCTAAATGTAAAATTTAGAAATGCAAAATGAAATCAAAATATAATTAACACAAAGAACTTCTTTCGAAGAAAAATTTCTTGGTTAATTTTGCAGTGTGTTCCAATAACTTAAGGTAGTAGATAGCTATGGAAACGTGTACCCCTTTAGTTTGGACCTTTTAATTGTAATTGTGCGTTTCATGACTTGCAATATCAGTCACATTTGGTCGTCGTTTTCTTGTTCTTTCTGCTTTACTTTGTCTAGACGTGGTTATGATCACTGGATCCTCCATTTGCTTGGTCTTTTTCATAAAATATACATGAATTATTAGTTAAAGTCACAATAATTAACGGAAGATTACATGTAACGATTTAAAAAAAGTCAAATAGAGCATTTCATGCTGACCAAAGTAAATTACTCTCAAATTTCCTTCTGCTTGTTCGGATGGATGTAACAGAAGATAATTATATTGCATGCGCGCAGTTGACAGTGGTATCTTGGACTGTTTATCTTGCCAGTTTTTTAATAGAAAAAACGTTAAAAACAATTTGTCGAACAAAAGCAAGGTTTAAAATGTCATTGTGATATTTCCATTTGTGTTTGCTTGTGTAATCACGATAAATTTGCTATCCACATTGAATCTCATATGTTTAGAAATTATAATTTTTGGCAGTCTGGGGGCCGTATAACCTTGTGATTTTCACTTATCTTACTTTCAAAGAAAATAAGTGTTGTGTCATGTTTTAGACTCGTAGAGTTGTAGTCGTCAAGCTCGTCATTAGGAAATAGGATGGACTAACTTACCATTAATTGGTAATTAGCTAACGTTTTTATTATTATTATGGATTACGCTATTATGTTATGCTTCACTTTTTTTTTATTTACATACTACATGTTTTTTGAACTGTTTAATTACATGTTCTAATTTTTACTATTTCACAATTTAGCTATTTAAATCTTAAAAATTACCAATTGGACTAATTATGAATGTATGATTGGTTCTAGCCAATTAATAAACGGGAATATAAGTACCCAACTTGTTCAATACACATTCATTGTTGTTGTTGTTGTCAATTCTTATTACGTTTATTGTTGTTGTCAATTCTTATTACGTTTTTGTTACAATATCAAGACGTTCTAATCCTATTAGCGATAAACATGTATTGCCAACCAACATGGTTTGATAATAAATGGACGGTTACATATTAAAAACTCTTTACTTAGGTTTCATTGCGCACGCATCAACTTTGTACTTCTGTTCGTTCTCGTGAAAATTGGACTTATAAAATCTCCAACTCAGTTGTTTATGTCTTAGTACTTTTGTATTATTCTTAGACACAATCCACAAGAAAGCTTTTTTTTTAAATCTTTGACTAACTACAAATTCACACACATATCTACCTGACCCCGATCGTCAACTGCAAGTCCGTTTGGACACCCACAAAAATCTACACTTGCGATTCAAAGATTTTGCAATTCCCTTATAATATATGAGTATATGACAGACTTATAGTATCGCAAACTCGTACATGAATGGGTCGATAACTTCACCGTGCATTTTACGATTCAGTCCATAAAACACCCAATAAATGACTAGTGAGTACTTCCTTCTCACAATCAGGACCCCAAATAATTCCAAAAACAGTATTCTTTTACTTTCTTCTTCTCCTCCTATGGGAGACGACGACAAGTCTTTGGTATCTTCGATGGCGACGCGAGATCGAGAGCTCCTCATCCCCGTCGCCGAGGACTCCCCCGACGACCCAGACTCCAAGGCCTCCTCCTCCTCCTCCGCCTCCCACCACCACTCCGGCCGCGAGGTGAAACTTCCTGCCTTCGTTTCTGTTGAGTTCGATGGGTTTTGATGGAATTTGGGTGTGTTTGTGGTGGGATTTGAGGGAAAGACTTCGGCTTTGGGATGTTTCGTGGTGCGGATGCGGGAGCTGCGTTGGGTCACTTAACCCTAGAAGCCTTTCGATTTGGGGTTGCATTTTTGGGGAATTTCATGGAATTGGGGGTGTTTGGGTGCGATTTGCGTTGGAATTTCGGCGAAAAATGTCAACTTTATTGTTTTATTGTTGAAGCATTTATGTTGAGGTCACTGCCTTTTAAATGAAGCGTCGCAAAACAGTGTCCTTGCCGAACGCGAGGGAATACATCCTGTCCCAACTTTCGCCAAGAGGAGGAGAAGAGAGATATTTTGGTCATAAAGCTTTAGGAAAAGCCTTTGAGTTTGTGGGTTGTGTTTTTTTCTTAGGGAATTTATGGTTTGAATGGAGAAAGATGCAATAGAAGCTCTTCAGTTTGTGAGCTTATGCCCACTGGTTTTTTTTTGTTATTGGTGAAATGGTTACTTTTGTTGTGAAACTGGAATTTTTTGGGTTTTTGATTTGGGAATTTAAGTGAAGGATCTCAACTTTATGGTTGTACTGTTGGATCCACCGAGCCATACAAGTCTTTGAATTTGTAGGTTCGTGTTTTACACAGTGTGGGTTTGTTATGGTGAATTTGTTTTCTTTGTGAACTTGGAGGTGTTTTTTTCCCTCTTGGATTGGGAATTTATTGACAGGTTTAACGTTATCATTGTATTGTTTGGGAAGTTATGATATGTATGAAGAAACTTCTATTGGTTGGTTCACCTTATATGTCTTGAATGGTTAACACATGGCCTTTTGAACATGTTATAACCCTTCATATCTGCCTGTATCCCTTTGTAATGAAGTCCATCATATTTTAGAATTTAAGTTAGTTAGGTTTATTGATTATTTTTTTGAAAGGCTACAGCTGTTCTGATTGTTAGGAAATTCATGTCGTGGACTAACAAAATTATATTAGTTATCTGAGAATTACAGTGACCCCTAGAATTGTTCCACTAGCTTTGCAGATATCCTATTCCGTTTCTCAGTTGATGACGTTTCTCTTTGCATGTTGCATCTGTACCTATCAAATTATGTTATGGTGTGTCTGTATAGCAACTTTTAAGAGGAGAAATGGATTAAAAGTTGGAGAGAAACCACATTCTCTTGTTCAGAAAGGAAACTTAAAGAATGAAAAGAAGAGAGAAACGGAGAGAAAGTTTGGTCAAATTGATACTTCAACTTTCTCTATGAATATGAAAACAAACTTGATTTGTCTCGTTCTCTTCGGTTTTTCTCCAATTTGTCTATTCTTCCCAAAACACCCTAAAATGAAATAATGAGTTTAAACTAGCATGAGTAATTTGGTAGTATAGTACAATATATTTCTTGTCTTTTCTCTCTTAATTTCCATCAAAATAATGCAAGAAAAACACATTTTGTTTCCTATTCTTTTCTCTTCTCTCCAACATTTTTGTCTTCCTCACTTGTATCAGCAAAGCATACCATTAGTTTTGGAACTTCAGGACTTGAGGTGTATCGGTGTATATCATGCTGGAATTGAAGAAATACTTCAACTGCCATGTTATATTGTTAGGAAGTTCATAATATGGACGGTTTAAGTTTTTTGGTGGTTGAGATCTTTCAGCTTGCCATACTAGTCTGTAGATCCCTTTCATGTAGTGTGTTTAGGTTGTCCTATGTTAGTCTTCTACAGTTCTACTCAGCCCGTTAAGTCATGAAATTGATCGTTTTTTATTCTGTGCTACATAGGGACTAGTGAAAGTTTTGGTTGTGTTGTTGATCCATAGGAGTTTACACTGAAGTGTTGCAGATGAACAAATATTGCATAAGTTTCCCTAAATGTACAGTGTATCCTAAAAATGTTTAAGCTTATGTGCTGTCATGGGCCTTAGTTTGGACTTTAGGTCACTAACTATGGACTCTTTCTTTTTGGTTTTCCAGGTTTGGTTGGCCTTGTTGTTTGACCAAGTTGTTTAGTTGAACGCGATATTATCTTGTTTTGAGGCTTTCATGGTCAATAATGAGTTTGAAAATTGATGTTATGGATGAAAACTAAAAGTTTAAATGTTTGGTCCAAGAAAGAAAAACAATTTTGGTCCTGCATCTCTGCATTGGTTCAAGTCTTTTTTATCTTTTGGTTGGCTGATTGTTGTTAACACCTGAACTAAGAACCATTGAAAGCCTTTGAAGTGGTGCAATAATAATATGATTCCTCTTAAACAATATACACATACCAACAATCTTCATGATTTTGCAGGCATTTTATAAAGTTGTCCGAAGCTGGGCTTCAAAGAAATTTATGACAGGATGGTAAGATGTCTTTTTTATAGGTAAAAAGAAAGAAATTAAACCATCTTTTGAATCTTTCATGGTCCTCTTTCTGAAGCAGTTCACACTTTTATATTGAATAAAGACTGCACGTCTGGAGGTTTAATAATTCCAGATAAGAAATGTGCAATATTATAGAAACAGTCTTGAATTTTGATGAAAAATATCAACTTAGTGGTAATTGTAATGAAGTTTTTCAATCTTTATTATAGCAGATCATGTGTTGCTTCATTTGTTATATGTATTTGTAAAAAAAGTTTGCCCTTGTTATTGTTTCAAATTGATTGGAAATTTCTTTAATTGTTTCAATACGATATACCATATCACTGTGCATCACAATACTGAACTTCTCAACCTCATTTTTCCTTTTGTTAAATGACATTTGATGAATAAGAGAAGAATGACATACGGATATGTACTTTCTCATTATCAATCAGTTGAAATTTGCAAATATATAGATTCTCTGGTCTAATCTGAACAAGCACTAGGCCATTAGTTGATAATGTGAAGGAAAAAAATTGACCATAGGTATGGATGAATAAATTAATTGGATGATTGCGCACTTGCATACATTTAAAAAATTAAACAACCAATTATCCTGACTTTTGTTTATAAAGGACTCTGCAGTTTGCACAGTTCTTGATGATTTTTGGGAGAACACTACTTTATGTTGATAACAATTTCTCAGGACATTTTATTTCCAGTACTTCATGTACTTTTTTTTCTCATGAACTTAAGCTTTCTGTCTTCCATCTCCTAGGAAATTACTAGTTTTTCACTGATGCCTTTTTTTCCAGTGTTATCCTGCTTCCCATTGCAATTACGTTCTACATCACATGGTGGTTTATCCATTTTGTGGATGGGTTTTTCTCTCCAATCTATGTGCATCTCGGGATTAACATCTTTGGTACGCAGATTGTTGAATCTAAGTCCGGGAACTGACTAGATAAATTTTTTTATTTTAAACTCTTGTTGTTGCCTTTCATAGAATTAATTATGTCTTCATTTATCCATAATCCAGCTTCATCTTAAGTGATTTAGGTTTAGGGTAGCCATTATAAGGCAGATGATGAGACATCGGCCGAAGTTGCAGTTCTCCCCCAACTAGTTTTGCATTGTTGTTATTGTAGTTGTGTTGTATGAAGTTATAGTTCTATACTCATATATTTACAAAGTTCCCCCCTCGATTGCCTGAAATTGAGAACTTAAGTTGAAATAGCAACCCATATTGGGATTTCTTTTCGGTAAAAGGGTGAAAACTTTTCACCCTTTTAAGTGCAGCCAATCATGGAGTTAGCATTGGTTCATATCTTAGAGTTTCAGATTTGGTTTTCCATGAAGTATGATGGCTCACTCACATTTAATTATTAAAATGGCAACATTTTGAGTTACATTCCTCTATACTTTGTTTCTTGTTGTTTTACTTTCTCTGTTTGCCTTATTAAAGGGGATTATGTGCCCAGGACTTGGTTTCATAACCTCCATAACTTTCATCTTCCTGGTTGGGGTGTTCATGTCTTCCTGGCTGGGGGCATCTGTCCTTAGCCTTGGGGAATGGTTCATCAAGCGGATGCCATTTGTTCGACATATTTACCATGCGTCGAAACAAATAAGTTCTGCTATTTCACCTGGTAATCATCTCAATCTCCATATAGTCTTTTCTTCTGAAGTAGGGCCGTACTCATAAAATTTTGGAAATACAGATCAGAACAGTCAAGCATTCAAAGAAGTAGCTATTATAAGGCATCCGCGAATTGGAGAATATGCATTTGGATTCATAACATCATGTTTGGTCCTTCAGGTATGCATCTTGGTGTTGTATATGTGGTATCATTAAAGTACTCAACCATCTCAATAAGTTGTGATATTTTCATGTGATGTTCTTTAGATGAGCATCATTTTGGGAATTGTTAGTTTAGTAAGAGATATTATCTTTGCAAATTACTATAAATAGCTATTATCAGTGTGATATTATCAGTTCAATAAGCATTCAGAGGAGTAGCTATTATTATTTTGTAGATGTAGACTAATTCTTGAACACCAAATGGAACATCTCACAAATGCTTCAATTCAGGATGCAATCATTTTCTGCTTTCCCTCATGTTCTTGTATTCCTTCTTGTTCATTTTCATTTAGTATTAGAGTAATTTTCCGTACTCCTTTACGATCTTATATATATATACATATATATATATATGTAAATCACTAGTTGCATATGACATTCCCCTGATTCAGGCCTTTCGAGCTTTGTTTTTGTCATTACATTTACTCTGACGATCATCTATTTCCCCTTTTTGGTAACAGAACTACACTGGAGAAGAGGAACTCTACTGTGTCTATGTACCAACAAATCATCTCTACATCGGTGATGTGTTTCTGATTAACTCCAGAGATGTCATTCGACCTAATTTATCAGTGCGAGAAGGAATAGGTAAACTACGACAAAGTTTTTAGTTATCGTGGTAGTGTTGTGCTAAGTTATGCTCACGTTCTCATCTGTGCGTTTTTAATGCAGAAATCGTCGTATCAGGTGGCATGTCAATGCCTCAGATCTTATCAACTCTGGACTCCCACACGATAGAAGTCAATCGAACAAGACCCGTCAGATAATAATTCAGACTTACAATATCGCTTTCAATTTCAGTTTGGCCACTACTTCGTTCACACTTATCTGTGGTTATGTTTTGCTGAACATTTTAGAAGTTAAGTAGGGCAAGCTAATGACATGGGATATGCAGGCTTTCTTTTCTCAATCCTTCTTTCTTTGTAAAATATAGTTTGTAGATGACCATACCATGTGTGATGTAACAAATGAACTATACAGGTTTCATATTTCTAGACACCTATGTATTCTCACCTGCCACACATTAACATGTTATTTATTACCTCTACTTTTGGCGTGCCTCTTTGGGAAGACGTGGTTGGAGTTATTATTATAAATTTTATGGGGCGACCATTGTTTTTATGACAGTCCATCTCAGAATTATGTGTCTAACTTGTTTCCTCATATAATAGATTTAATTATTCAGGCTGTCTTGGCTCTTATGGCAGGTAGAATGTTACATATCACGCAGAAGGAATCAATCATTCAATCTCTTTTTTAGGGAAAAAAAATTCCATGCAAGATTTAGTTGGAGGGTACTTGTCTGGGGTTATCTGGAATAATAATTGCATGCTTGTCTTGATATGAATTGATAAGCACATTATTCTTAGTCTGCAAATTTAGTTGGACCAAACTTGATTTTCTTTGAATTTATTACAAAAAGAGCACTATTATTCTTTGAGCGTGTATTGCAGTATGTGGCGATTTTCTTTAAATCATTATATGAAGTATGAGATTGCTTGATTTCCATCTCTTCGTGTAATTTACGTGATATGTTTGTTCTTTTAGTGGTTGGATTCGTCATTAGAGTCATACATCCAATCGCAAGGTAAAACATAGAAGAGCTTCAAGCTCATTCTACCACTGTATATATTTATGCATAATCTTTTCCGTGCAAGTTTTATCTTTGGGCTGTCGCTGTTAACATGTATTTTTCTTGAAAAAATTTATGTTTTCTATGGTGGTGGTTTGCTACATGTTCTTCTTGTCGGCATATTTCTGTGCTATATTTTATTCAACCAACAAAGTTGACTATTACAAGAATTGGTACCAATATAAAACACTACGCGTATATAATGTAAAACATATACTTTCACCACCCTCACTAATTACAATGTTCTCACTGTATTAATAGTCATGTCATTTTTTAAATTTTTCTCCAAGTTTTATGACCGGCACTTTGTAGTCAGATAGTAATTTACATATCCTAGTATCGCTTTAAAAAAAATTAACATCACTTAGTCACTTAAACAGTTAAACTGTAAGTCGTAAAATCCCATGTAAAAATCAATAAAGGGCAATAACATTTTCTTCCTTGACACATCCCAGTCGAGTTTGCACCATAAAAAAGAACAGCACCGAAACACAACACCTCTACCGACACTCAACTGTCAGAGACAGCGCAGTTACAAGAGGCTCGGGACGTCCGAACCACAATCCGAACCAAATCCCGAACCAAATCCCTTATCACGACCTCTTCCTTTAATATCACGTATACTGTTGTCCACTACACACCACACTACTGTTGGGAGTGGAGAAAAAGAAACCAAATATTCCCAACCAAAAACACCATAATTGCCGCTCGATTCGGGAGAATCCAACAAGGTTCGATCCGATTTCCACTCTTTCGAGGTGATTTCAACGGAATTGGAACCGAATTCTATGTAGCAATCTTTGTTTAGTTGGTTTCTGCA
Source organism: Triglochin maritima (assembly GCA_963682175.1). NCBI lineage: Eukaryota > Viridiplantae > Streptophyta > Magnoliopsida > Alismatales > Juncaginaceae > Triglochin > Triglochin maritima. Next base: position 3,782,545 of record OY821775.1, read on the forward strand.
AAGTTCAGTTTTTTTTTGGATTTTTATGTTGGTGTGTTTAATTCACCTAATTATGGTTTGTGCCAATTGGGTCATCTTAGAATATCAAAATTTCTTTGGATTTGTAATTTTTTTCTTAAATTTGTGAGTTCTTGGTACTTGAATTTCACAGCCTTGCTCTGTTCTAATGCATGCTTAAATTGGGTACCCCAAAAAATATTAAAAATTGTAACATTTCTGCCTTTTTGCTCTGTAAATTTCATATCAACAATTGGGTCCTTTAATTCTTACTGCTTTGGTATATGATTTCCGTTGTTTAATTTTTGGGTGTTTCCATGTTTAGTTTGTTGAGGAAAATCCTGAGTTTTGTACATGTTTCAGAGATCTACTGTTACTGAATTGCCATGTTATCTGCTTAACTTGTTTTCTCTCATTTTACAAATGCATTTTTCCCACAACAAAATCATATGGGAGATTCAAAGGATGAATTCTCATCCATGATTATGTGTGTTTTTCTTGGAAATTAATAAAACAGGATTTACTAGTAGCTATTTAAGCAGTGGAGTAGTGAAGATTCTAAGAGGTACAAAAAGATGCATGCAAATTCCGAGTCTGATGTTACTAGCTTAGCTCCATCGTCCCCCTCGAGATCGCCCAAGAGAGCTGTTTACTACGTGCAGAGCCCATCGCGGGACTCCAACGATGGCGACAAGTCGTCCACCATGCAGGCAACACCAGTTTACAATAGCCCAATGGAGTCACCAACACATCCTTCGGTTGGGCGGCACTCGAGGACTTCTTCGGGCAGCCGGTTCTCCGGTACCTTGAGGTCTTGGTCTGGAAGGAAGATTCACAGGAAAAGGAACGAAAAAGGATGGAACGATAAGGGGTGGCCGGAGTGCGATGTCATCCAGGAGGAAGGGGTTTATGATGGTCTCGGTAACGATAAGGGCCTCTCAAGACGTTGCCAAATTCTCATCGGTTTTGTTGCCTTCGTTCTGTTCTTCACCACACTTTGTCTTATAATATGGGGTGCAACAAGACAGTACGTGCCGGACATTGCTGTGAAGGTATTGCTCAATCCCTTTTACTTTCAAAGATTAACTTCAAATTAAAATATTCATGTATCCTCTATAGCTGTGGTAGCATCTGAAATTCTATTTTTACAGGTACATGTTTTAGAATCTAAAGTTATTTTTTCTCTGTTCCCAATTTTATACCATTCATCTTCAAGTCGTTTTGATCTGTCCGTTTGGTTAAGTAAATATGATACTCATCAGGTTTTCATAAATTGTTTCCACTTATGCTTTCAAAAATTGTTTAGTCTCTAGTCCATGCTTTAAAAGGAATATAGGTTGATAAGCACATGGCTAGTGAACTCGCTTCTTGAACTAATTTGGGTTTTAATATCATTTACTTATTGATGGTTTTCATGTTTTTCCAAAGGGTATTAACATGTATGAAACCGGCTCATATATCTTTCTCCGACACTAGGTTGTAATTGATGTTTTGATTGATGATATTAAGCGTTGCCTTTTTGTTTTTCTATCTTCGACGTTTACAGGTTATTGTCCTTGCAATCTCATCATAAGGTTGCAAGTGTCACTAATTCTTGTTATGTCGGTTAAAAACATTCAGGAAGCTTCCCCTGCAGAGTCCATAGCAATTTGCTTTGGAGAAAACTAAGATTTGCTTCGTGTCCATGCTTATTATGAATTAGGAATTTATATTCTTTGATGTGTTTTTCCATATTTACATTTTTATGTGCATTGCAGAGTCTGAAAATAGGTAATTTCTACGCTGGTGAGGGCACTGATCACACAGGTGTTCCCACCAATTTAGTAACTGTCAACTCCTCCCTGCTTATAACCGTGTATAATCCAGCTCCGACCTTTGGCATTCATGTTACGTCAGACCAAGTCAAAATCTTGTACTCGACAATTCCAATTGCCACTGGCGAGGTACACATTCAGCATTGCTTCTGTTATATATAGATAACTCTCTTTCATACTATAATTATCTAAAACTTATACCATACCATGTTGAGGCAGCGTGTTATGTTTGGGATATATAGTTAAATTTGGGAGAACCTTAAGAAAGGTCCTTCTTGTTCTTATTTCTCCCAAAACGCTCTAAAACATGTTTGGAGAAAACCATAGTTCACAGACACCGTGTTATGTTTATTCAAATGCTCATCTTAGCATGACATAATTCTAAAACATAAGCGATCATCAATTTAACGTTGAATTTCTGAAGATGAGATGTATGTTTCTATGAAACACAATGAATAATTATAAGCTTATGATTACTTTCAGACTGCATTTTCTCCCAATTGTTGTTTTGTATGCAGTTCATTGTAATAATAATAACATGAGTTCATTTTGGTTCAGCTGAAGAAGTATTACCTACCACAAAAAAGTCGACACACAATTTCAATCCCCTTGTCAGGTGCAAAAGTTCCTCTCTATGGAGCCGGCTCAGACCTTGCCCTCTCCAGCACTGGTGGCCCAGTGCCCTTAACCCTTGAGTTCGACATCACAGCCCGAGCCTACGTGGTGGGCCACCTCGTGCGGACGACACACCGCAAACATGTTTCGTGCACGTTAACCGTAGATTCTGCAAAAACAAAGCCCATCAAGTTCAAGAAGAATGCCTGCACTTATACTTGACGCAGGAGGATAAGTGGTTCAAAGAAGAAATTTGAATTATGCTGCTATATATGAGAAAACACAGAGAGAAACTGCTTGTGTTTGTAAGAGAGAAGTGAACTGCAAAAGATTGTGCTGTGTTGTTGTTAATTTGGTCAGTTTGGTTGGGTTTTCATCAAGTGTGCATAACGTTCCTTGATTGCTAGGAAAGAACATCTCTTTGAGCGTACTTGATTTAGTTCTTTAGTTTTGGTTTGAAATCATGATTTGCATTTTTTGGGTCTGTATCACTTGGTCTTATCTATCTACTACAAGTGCTGAATATTTTAAGGAAAGTAGAATTTCAAACCAGTGCGTGCACGTTTGCACAGAAAAATGTTTTAATGTTTAAACACATCATTAAAATGTTTTGACAAAAGTTTATTAGAAATTTCAGACCGCAATTGTAGTATGCGACTTTTGGGGTTCTCACTAGTTAAATATTTGTGAGTGGAAAACTCTTGCTTAATTGTCTCTGCAATTCTACCAATAATAAAAACGAATAAACATTATACACACAACAATTGATTTTGGTAGATTTTATCGTACCCTGTGAGTGTAGGTTTGTTGTGCAAAAGTGTGTCCAGACCTGTCCAGATTGTGTTTAGACCAGTCCAGAGTGTGTTTAGACCTGTTCAGAGTGTGTCCAAACTTGTCCAATGCTGGACACGAGCCAATTTAGAGTGTGTCCAGCAGTCAGTTGGGTTGTTTGGATGAATAGTAATTTTCTTCTGAAAATCACTGTTTCAAATAATTCATCCAAACAGACCCGTAAAAATAGAAACTGTGATTGACACATAAAGTTATTTTGCAGTCACAGTGAGATTGGTATAGAATTGTGCGGTCACCATGTTTAAGTCAACTACTAACAAGATTATCATTGTCTCGAACAAAATGAAGATTAGTGAGAAGATGCAAAGAATAGTTTAATTAATGACTATTTTTTAAGAGAAGAATCGTAAAATAAGATCCACGGTTTAAAATTTCAATTTAAAATTTAAGTTTTTAATGAGTGTCAAATATGCAACTCTATACATTAAAAGTCATAACATGGTCAACGTAACTAATGTCTTGACTAAAATTGCACTATATATATCATTCTCCTCATTCTATAATATAGTTCATATAAAAACCATAATTAAAATCGAACTTTGCAACTTGAGACCAACCAACATAAACCGATGACATATTTATGTAACTGCATTTTTCTGATAAAAAAAGGATTAGTATGTCAACCGAAAGAGTTTCTTAAAACTGACCTTAAGCTTTATCTCCACCCACTCGGCAACCTTAGCAGATTTATTTTCAGCTACAATAGTGAAAACTAAATAAATCAGATTGCTCTTAAATGTTGTTGGTGATAGTTTTTGTGCTAAACATTACACAGATAAAACCATTAATAATCTTGAAAAATATGTGACATATGATCAACATACAAAATTTGCATCGCTTTTAAAAAAAACAAAATCAGAGCAATTTATGAACATGTGTGTATAGAATGCAAAAAAAATTTACACGTAAAAAATGCAAATTGTCAAATATTTTTTGTATTTCATTAATTTATCACGACCACTGGCTAAACATGGGTGTCATGCCGAGCCGGCACCCAGGTCTATTCTATCAATGAAATACTTAAGTGGTTTGTTGGGTTGTGATTTTTTCCCTAATGAGGAGATTTTCCACATTATATCTTTGTGTTGGTATGTTGCATTTTTTTTTTCTTGTTTGCCTATGTTTTTTGGAAACAAAATATCAAGATATTCTTATTAAAAGTTTTAACATTAATAATTAATATATATACACTATTTTTGAATGGTGAGATAATAATTGCTTAAATTTTATTCGTAAATTATTAATTATAAAAAAAGTAAAAATTAGTAGTCCTAATAGCTATGCGGCAATATAGCATGCAATGATTGTAGATGTCATTGCGTACGACATGATATTTTCTTTATAACTAAAATCCTATAAATAACCAAAATAGAGGTTGTTTAGTTTCGTTTAGAAACACATCAAAAGAATTGGTAAATTTGATTGCTTTGAAATGATTGTTGACGACCACAACGATATTAATGACAAATAATTGTGAGGTCACTATGAGTAAGTTCATCGTCAACAAAATAATAAATGTTTGGAAATCGGGTAATCGCCTCAAAAAAATCAACTTTTTTCTCTGTCACATATCTGAGAAACTCGTGGATGATGATCGACCTAAGTCAAAGGCAACACAAAATTATCACCATCTTAGTCAATCTTACTTTTTTATATTCTTCAAAAATCAGCAAAAAGTGTGTTGTGTGGGGACACAAACAACACATTTTATTAATACATATGAGGAACTTCATTTTCTTATAGCCTAAATAACATTTTTTTTGAAAACACATGGATTTGAATTATTATTTTTTCCTACAATAACTCAAAATTCCCCGACATCCACTCACACTCTAAAACACAGAGTGCATTCCAAACTAGAGATGACTCAGACCACCCTTAACGGGTGGTCTTTCTTGGGTGTGTCATGGCACGCCCAAGATGACCTCCCTTAATGGGAGGTCACTTCTTGGCAGAATCCCACCAAGCATGAAATCCTGGCGAGGTCTCGGCAGGAATGGTGCCCAACAGTGGAGGGGCCCACGTGGCCCCTTCGATTGGCCCTTTTTTTAATTTTTTGTTTTGTTAATATTAATTTTATTGTTTTAATATCTGATAATAGTAATTAATATTAATAATTTGTTCTGATAATATTAATTAATGTTAGTAATATTTTATGTTAATATTATTTTTTTGTTAATCATGATTTTGTTGCTATTTTAATTGATTATCATTACTTAATTTTTGTTAATTATTATAACATTTATTATTATAATATTTAGTTGTCAATTATTAATTATCAATAATATTTTGTGGTTTTAATTCGTAAAACTTGTTACTTGATTATATTATGTAATTGAAATGATAAAATAATATTTAATTTGATGATTATTGTGATGGAATAAAAAAGAAAATGACAGGAAAAAAAGTGTTAGAATTCTTGGGAGTTTTGGGTAGAGTTAAGAGGGGAATGGTGAGTAGTTGGGAGTCTTTGGGTTGAATTGACAGGATGGATAGATAAATTTACGTGACTGATTGAAAATAAGAGTGACTTTGGGGGCTTTTAGGAAGAGTGCAAGAGGGTTTGGTTTGAGTCATAACCCTTAATTACCGCAATAACATATTCCACTCCAACTTCACTCACCTCTTTCTCTCCCCCAAACTTCAATTTTCCCGATCAAACCCTAAAATCCCCATCCTCAGATCCACAATGTCCTCTTCCAGATCCACCCTCCTAACCCTAACCCTACTCCTTTCCCTCTTCCTCGCCCTCTCCTCCGAGATCGACGACCTCCTCGCCGTCGACGCTGAGTTGGAGCGGGAAGGGGAGACCCCTCCAAAGCCCTCCGACGAGCCGGGAGTGCTGCGGAGAGCCCAGAGGGTCGTATTCGACCTTAACGACCAGAACGCCCGGGGAGTGGTGGACGGGGACGAGTACGTGATGGTGCTGGGGTACGCTCCGTGGGACGAGCGGAGTGCGGAGATGATGCCGAGATTCGCCGAGGCAGCGGTGGTTTTGAGGGAGATGGGGAGTCCGGTTGTCATGGCGAAGCTGGATGCCGAGAGGTTCGGGAAGGCCGCCAGGGCGTTCGGGATCAGAGGGTTCCCGACATTGCTGTTGTTTGTTAATGGGAGCTCTAAGGCGTACCGAGGTGGATACACAATGTAAGTTGGTGATATAGAGCTTCAAGAATTTTGTTTGGTTGTGAATTGTGATCACGAAGAGGCGAATACATAATCGTTCACTTGTTCTACTTACAATTGATTATTTCATTTGATAGCTGTGTAATGAGGAAAATTAGGGAAGGTATAATATGGTTAGTAGTAATGAGACTACAAATGATTAAAAAAATAATAATGACTTGCAAGAGTCACTGGTAGCTAGTCATGACACCTGGAAATCAATCCAAATTAGACTAATGCTAATAGCTTAATTTGCTTTTATGGCCTCACCGTCTGAGTGTCTCTATGTTGTTTTATGCATGGCATTCATTGTGGATAAGTCCACAGCGTATGCAGTTTTACACCAGTATTGGACTTGAAACCCTATTGTAATTTCTAGATATCTGAACCCATAATTTTCATACAAATTTATTCCTATTTAAAGTCTTAAACGAGATTTTCTTCTTTATGGCATATATTATTAAATCATCTCATCGGAATTTCTAGTTTGGTACTGTCAGAAAATGTTGCGACTAAGATCTCTATGAACTTCCAACAAATTCTTTTTTTCTCTTTGTCAGTATGGATTATAATTTCATACTTTGGTTTTGTTGTGGCTAGTTAATAGTGATTTTTGGTAAATCATCAGGGAAGAAATAGTGATCTGGGCAAGGAAAAATACCGGTTCACCAACGATTAAGCTGACTTCCGTAGCGGCTGCGAAGGAGTTCCTCGCAAAATATCAAAAGTTTATGATTGGTCTCTTTGGGAACTCTGAGGTACAGTGGTACTTAAAATACAAAATTTTAACTACATTGGAATTTGTTCTTTAATATGTAAGCCTTTATCTTTGCTTAAGCTACCGAATGACAAAATCGCCAAGTAAAAAAAGCAAAGTCATCAATATTGAACTATTTTAGTAGTATATAGATGGTAACTGTAGCTATGTAGATAGTAATTTTAGCTACATTGGATTTTTTTCTTGAATGTGTACCCCTCTATCTTTGCATAAGCAACTGAATGACAAAATAACAAGTAAAAAAACAAAGTCATCAATTTTATTACATTTTTCATGAGCAAAGTGGGTCAGATTTAGCACTATATAGATAGTAATTATTACAGAGAAAATATATTCAGAACGGTTAAATTAAGGCACTATGTATTTAGGGTCTGGAGCACGAAGAATTTGTAAAAGCAGCAGCTTCTGATGAAGACATTCAGTTTGTTGAAACTGATGATATCCACATCGCTGAAGTTCTTTTTCCCCATGTCAGCAAAGAAGATAATTTCATTGGCCTTGTTAAGAGTGAGCCTGAGAGGTTTGTGAGATTTGGTGAGTTTTACATGTCTACATGATTTTTATTTTCTGAATTTGTGAGTATTTAGTTCCGGATTCAGAATATGTTTTCACTATGCCTCAGCTTTAGCATTACTAATGATATTTGTGTGTATAGACTATAGAGCAAAACCAAAATCTGACAAATGATTTATTTGTTTCTCTGTAGATGAATCGTTTGAGGAGGAAAAAATATTAAAGTTTATTGAATACAATAAATTTCCTTTAGTTACAACCATGACTGAACTCAATTCGGCGAGAATCTACTCCAGTGCTGTAAAAAATCAGGTTATCTACTTTATCTTCCTTTCAGTTTTGTAAAATATGTTTCCTTGTCAATTCTTTCTTTAACAGGAAAAAGAACAAGTGTCACAGATTTGAAATTGAAACACAAAAACGTGAAAAGGAAAGAAATTACAGACCACTAAATGTGAAAAAAATGAAACACGAAAAGGAGAAAAGAAGTGTTTGTTAGTAGAGATTCTGCCTTTTGATAGGTGCTGCATTTTGAAAAATAGTACAATATTATCATCTTCTTTCTCCTTTCATGTGTGTTGGTTGAAAACATTTTATCCAATTGCTCGGTAATACCGAATCATTCTTAGCAGCTACAGTATTCAATATCATCAACTGGGTCATACATAGCACTTTGTAAATGATAAAAAAGTACTTTGTAGATTTTGTGATTTGATTGTCTTCCCAAGCATACCATTTATCCACATTTATTTCATGCGACAGTAATATTACTGTTATCTGCAACAACTATATTATCTCTGCCACATCTTGACCCCTCAAAATTCTATTATTTTCACGAGTCAACCTACACAAATACACCTCTAGTCAATCTGGACTAGAGTCAGTATATCTCAACATGCTGTGAAATCTTGATTTCAAGTTGTTCTTATGGCTGTATGTTCTTTTTGGTCTCCCTAAGATTGTTGCTCATACAGTCATAGATACCAATTTGCCTTTATTTTTATATCTAATAAGTGGAGTTGTAAAAAGTATTAAAAAATGTACCTAGAAGTAAAATATTTCTTCCCAATAGCCAATAAAGATTCTTAAGTCCTCGAGATTATGTTGTGGCAATCCTAAATACACATTTTTATGCCTTGGAATGTCAACTGTGTTATCGTGTTTAATTGTTTTCCAGGTTTTCCTCATTGCAGAGTCTGACGAGTTCAAGCGACTTGCCTTGCCTCTTCAAGATGCTGCAAGAAAGTACAAAACAAAGGTAATTATATGCAACTTGTCCATTTTTACATGCATAATTAATAATAATACTTGTAAAGTAATTGTTACTTTCTTAATGGCTCAAGTCTCAGCGTATCTCTTCATTGAGTGCAGATTCTTTTCGTTTACGTAGATGCTACAGAAGATAACCTTGCAAAGCCTTTCCTAACTCTATTTGGTATTGAAGCGGAGAGACCTAAGGTAAGGTGTTAAACCTCGGGTTTCTTTTTCTTCTTGATCTTGCAATTATTTTATGTGAAACCACTTTCCTTCTTTAAATATGTTTACTGTTCGTCCTAGATTGAGATGCTCCTTTACACCTCACCAATAGATGAGTTTTTGGATGCTCTGTTTGATGAGAAGATACCACATTAAGATCATGACATTCTGTAAAGGAGTGAGGAATTGTGGGTCTTTCACCCTTATCTGTTAATCTAGGCAAATTATCTCTCTTACCTTGTGACTATTAAATTATTAATACTCAAAGAAGGACAATAGGGTATGAAAGTCTGTTGTTTTTATTACACAACATCCTAAAGTGACAAGATTGTTATATACATGGTGCTAGAAGAGAAACAAATCGTGTTCATCATCATCAAATTCAAGATGCATTTTTTGCTCTAACAAATTGCATCATACAAGGATCCACAACTTGGAAGTGTCCCCGAAGGTGGTGTTTCCTAGACAAAGTACATTGCTGACAGATGTCTGTTGGACTATTGAACTTTTCTTTAACAAAATATATAATTTCCTGCTGTGGAGTCCCATTGGCAGATGATGAATTTATCAACTGGATAAACCACAGTAGGTACTCTGGAGGCCTTGAAAACATCTACAAATCAAGCAGCTTGAGATTTAAGATGACTCTCTTCCATTGGCTTGAATTAGCTAGGCCAAGCAATATGATGCCCTGGCAGCTCTTTTTGTAAAGCACTAGACTTGGGGTCTTAGAATGTCATAGATAATTTCGTAGGATGATGATTTTCTTCTTTGTTACTGATCCGTTTGTAAAGATGCCTGTGTCTTTTCCATCTTGACATTCTTTTTTCCAATTTCCATGTATAGTCACCTAAAATGTTACTTTTCATTCGCAGGTTGTTGCCTTTAATAGTAATGTTGGTACAAAATATTGGCTAGAGATGGATATCACAACAAACAATTTGGATGTATGTTGGAAGACAGACATTCTCATTAAGCTTTAGGTTTTGATATGCTCCACAAGCACACCCATTAATAATTTTACATGATCCAGGAATTCTGCTCGGGGCTTATCCAAGGTACTCTTGCACCACACTTTCGATCAGAACCAATTCCAGACAGTGTGAGTTTTCATGCATTGGCTTTTAGTTATGAGGGTGATTTTTTTCAGGGGGAATTGTGGAGTGGGATCACACTGCATGTCTATAGCTTATTACTGTTGCATTTAAGGAAACACTGTTTTTCTTGTGGATTCACGGTGTTGTAGACTGTTTTTATCATCCTAAAATGCAATGTGCTGAATTGAACTACTTATGTTGGTCTGGGCTTTGGTCAGGAGTTCTCCCAATATAAACTGTTGGAGGAAGTATTTATATTAATCAACCATGCATCACCTACACTTGGAAATGGGGGGCTACATGTGTTTTTTGATCCTTTTTAAACAATGGCTTATCTACACTATCTACAGAAAGAAATTGTTGAAAAGGTGGTTGGGAAGACATTTGAAGCGAAGGTCCTGGAGAGTTCTGAGAATGTCGTCCTTGAGGTTTGTTTTGCAAATTTTCTATTATCTAATCTCCTTATAAGGATCAGTTTCTTCAACTTGAATAGTCATTTTTAAAAATAAAAATAAAAATAAAAATTGAATTGAATTGCACTGCAAATCTGAAATGCGTGGACCAAATTGAGTGAAGGTATATTCACAATGGTGCATGGATTGTGAAGCCATCACTAAGCAGATCCAAAAGCTTGCTAAACATTTCAGAGGGCGCAGTGACCTCATTTTTGCCAGAATAGATGCTTCTGTGAATGAGCATCCAAAGTTGGAGGTATGCAATTCTATTTATCTTAAAGCAGTTATTCGGGGATAGGGGTCTTATTCAAATTATTGTTGGTGTCTTAAAGAAGCCATCTTTATCACTTCTTTCTCTCTTCTATTTTATTTTATTTTATTTTTTACGTTAGTACATGCATTATTTGGCATCTTAAATCTGAGTTTTTGTACATATAAATACTAATTATAGTGACAGATCTATTTCGTGAAGATGGCTTTCATTCCGAAGCGCATCCACCTTTTTCTATATCGTGAAGATCCTAAATGAACAGTATACATTTTTTGATAAATCATAGAAGAAATCGTCTTATTTATTTATTTTGCAGATAAATACTTACCCGACCATCCTTTTTTATCCATCAGGAGACAAATCGAATCCGGTAATTTTAAGGAATCACAATCTGTTAATCAGAATGCTTCACCCTTCACTACATTCATGATGTGTAACTTGATTTTCTGCAGGTCAAGATCTCCAAAAAATCAAATCTGAAAGATATGACAGATTTTCTTCAAAAATCTTTGAAGTCGGAAGATATCAAAGGCAAAAGCAGCAAAGATGAATTATAGAGAACTAACAAAATAATTTATGTCAAATCTGTAAGTGCTCATGGATACTAGATGGCGACCGAGCTGAAAAAAGAAATGCTATTGACCATCTCCGAAACTGAAGTCATGATATAAGCTTATATTTGTATAACCAATAATAATTCTCATTAAGTATGAGGATTTTATTTATTCTCACTATCCTCCATTTTAGATGGTATTTGCGTTTCAACAACGTGAATGTCAGCCGTTTAGAAATCTAACGTGTTTTGAAGCGTTTCTGAAAGTACTAAAAATTATCAACGTCGAAAGCACTCATATCTTCTAATTGAGAGATAGTGGAAATATTCGTTTTTATGATCCAAACCATCCAATTCTTGTGTGAATTACTATTCGTTGTCTGTGGATTACTTAAATCGTTCGTGTCAATTATCATTTTGTTTTTCACATTTTATTTAATATCAATTTTGTTTTGTTTCTTAAAATAAGGTTTTTATATCAGTTTTCCTCTCTACCAGTACCAATACCAAAGAAATGTCTAACGAAACGTCTGAATCTAACATGATAAATTACCAATTTATTTCCTAAAACTGTGGTGTTCGAAAAAAACGTCTCTCCCGGGAGTTAGGCCTTATGCGTTCAGTGAGTGGTATTTCTGTATCTATTCATTTACTTTGCACCTAACATATTAACAATGACGTATACAATTATGCATACCACTCGTTCGACAAGAACAATAAGTTAGCAGCGAGTTTTAAGTGTGGAAAGTGAAGGGGAGTCATGTTTTCTACTTCAGAGGACGAGTATAATAGAGTTGTGTATATTTTGAAAGATGCGTATAGGTCTTGACCGGTTATCACGGAGTATATGGATGGGACGTGGTTAGTGCATAAAGAAAAATTTATTTTGAATTGGACGAACAAAGTCTTTCATATCGGCAACACAACGAACTGTAGGGTTGAAAACACTCATTCGACTCTGAAACACTGGATCTAGGGGTGTAAGCGGGACGGGATGAGTTTTTGCCCCACCGCTATCCTCCCTGACTAAGTTAAGCAGGTAGGCGAGGTAGGGCGGGGCGTGGTAAAAAAAACATCCGTTACCTGCCCCGCGTAAGGGTGGACTAGGCTACGTGGGGCGGGTTGGCGGGTTTTTTCTTTTATTAAAACTAAATACAAAAATTAATTCATTTTCTTTAACATTATCCATTTTAATCAAAGCTAAGTAAAAAAAAAAACAATCAATGTATGTTTTTAAAGATACATACAAAAATATCAAAGCTAAATACAAACAAAATCAAAACTAAATACAAACAAAATCAAACAAAATATAAGGCTTATGCAGGTTGCGGGTTATGCAGGGCGGGTTGCAAGAAAACCGCAAATCGTCTCGTTTATTTTGCGAGTTGGGCAGGTTGGAGGGTAACATTTTTTTGTCCGCAACCCGCGTTAGGCGGGGCGGGTTGCGGGTAAAATCTCACTCATTTACAACCCTAACTGGACCACTTCATCGACCGCAGCTCTAGACACTTTTTTCGACCGCGTCAACACGGCTATTGAAATGTAGGTTACGAATATTCAAAACTTTCTTGAGTATTCGAGACGTTGAACTCGCACTAACTTCAGAGAGACTTTATATCAGCATCTAAATGGTCGAATATCTTATTAATGTTTGTCATTGTTGAGTCAGGAGAATGCAAGACTTAAGTGATCAAGTTGAACATCGTTGTGGGTGTGTTGTTCTGACTTCACATGAGATTCCTTTTGCATGTACCATCCATCGTTGTATTCAATCAGGCGAAAAGATTTATTTAGAGCAAATTCATCCATTCTAGAGAACACTTGTCATTAGAGAAGGAGTGAACATCCTAGAGTTTGTGGATCAGTCATCACAATACGTCAAACATTTTTGGAACCTCTTTGACAAGATTTCTAGCAGCGACCCTCCAGTAATTCGTAGTGTCTCTCGTATTATATACGCGCAGCTACACCCCGATCAGTTGAACTATGTTGAGCTTGCAGAAAGTACTAAGGTTTGAGGTCGACCAAGGGGAAAGTCGAGACAACGGGACTCGAGTGCCTTTGAGTATGTTGAGTGAGGTCGTGGTCGTGATAGTAATCAGAGCAGGGGTCGTGGTCGATCTTCTAGTTCGTCATGATCGTCCGTAAACATGATTACAGGATCTGGAATGACTACATGTTTGCTATTTTTATTGTTATTGTCTAACTTCCAGCTATTATATATAACTTTGCTATTTTTTCATCTTGTAGTGTTTGGACGGATGGATGCAGATGACTTCCCATATCTCGATAGACTTCCATGAATCATCTTACCATTTCTGGAGCGGTGAAATGATGTATGTGTGGATGACAACTGTGAATTTTGATGTATTGCATATGTTTTCCATGGTGGTGAAAACAATTGGTTTTACGCACGTCGTGCGATTTCTAACGAGATAAGGGTGCATCTCATTTATGAGCACGTTTATTATGACGGTGTGATACAGACTCGTCGGCGAATTGATTGGGCAGAGGATATTGTGGCGAGAATCACTATATGAAGATTATTTGCAACTTGTTCCCGATTGTCAATTTTTACAAGTGTGTAGTTATGTGCTTCAGACTTGGAGATAATGGTTCGTTGTACCCGTATTTACAGTACTACCTTGGGAGAGTCTGTCTACCATGACGAAACCTTACAGAGAGTTGACTATTGCTCATTTGGGGAGTTTCTAATATTACATTCGCTCAAAATTATCTGAGAGATTCTCAGTACCTCCTATATTGATCTTGTGGTTTCAAATTCGATATCAGAGTGTTGTTGGATGAAAGCTGGAGTACGAACAGAGGAGAGTCTATTGTGAGCAGTTACGTAGTAGATTTTGATTGTAACGTGTAATTTGTAATGAATTTGTTAAATTACTGGATTTTTAATGTGTAACTTGTTCGTACATTATATCGTCTTACTTTTTTATCGGATTTCAAATTTCAAATGCAATTATATATAACAAACAATGAAAAGATATATTCGTCATAAATAATAAGGGTACAACAGATAAACAAATACCAATAAAAAGTACATAGGATACAAGCCGACTACAACTACGAGTAAAACTACGTCTCATGCTCCGAATCAGGGTCAGAAATGCCTAACTAACTGGTCCACGCGTGTATGAATCCCTCCCACTCTAGACATGCAACTCTTGTATCGTCGTCCGATATTAGGTCTCTCTTATCCAAGAACAGTTGCGCAAGTCGTATCGCTTTACTCATCCACTGTATATAACAATAAAATAAGCGTCCATTAACAATGAAAATATATATATTAAAAATAAAAATGGATTAAAAAAGTTACCGCATTGGCACATGTCATATCCGGTAGTCTTTCAGGTCTCTCGACGATACCACGCACGAGAAAGAGATGTAGGTACTTACAAAACCAAGATAAATAATCTGCATCACAAGTGAAGGGATCGCAGTTACATGCGAGATCGGTAACATGAAGTCAGGCTCCTCTCGAAAACGTGCCCCAATCGATTATGTGGTCGAAGCGGGGTACCTCAGGTCGTACGTCGTTGATGAATCGGACCGTAATGCATGCTCTGTCATCGGGATGTCAATCAAGAGCATCTGGACATATCCTAACTGCCGCAAGATGCGATCAAGCATATGAGGCTCGATGATATCCCGATAACGAATATAACCATCCATCAATAAGGTCATCAACACCTTCGTATCAGGGTGATGACTATAAGGCAACCACTCTACCTAAACGTTGACACGTTAATAAAAAAAACAATTGCAAATAATATACAATCTTATACTTGCAATGCAGTCATCTGATCTAGCCGTCTACGAATGGAACGTAGTCGCTCCTTGCTCCAGACGGTCCACATATGTGAACGAGGATAGCATGACTCAATCATTTTCCGCTCCCGATGCGGGCAGAAAGGAGGAAAGTACTCATATATCCAAGTTTGCAGCATCGTAAGACAACTTGCAATACCTCCACAATCAGTACGACTAACTATCCATAACTGGCGATACATGTATGTCAACGTCGCCAACCCTATGAGTAATCACCAATGGTATCCGGGTTGGTAGCCTCCAATATGTCACGTGGTCTGACCCTACAACCGCTCTTGTCGACAAACAAGATGCATCCGAGCAATAAGAACAGGTAGGCAGTCAACTGCGTGTCATCAGCCCACGGAGAATGTCGACGTTTGCAGAACTCATCAAGAGAGTCAATAGTAACACCATCGTTACTCCAAAAGGGGTTATCCTTCCCAAGGCCAGCAACAGTCACTCAGAGTAGCTCTGCTACATAACCCTTCAGGTCAACCATCGATGCTTGAGCACCAATCATACGACCTTGAACAGGAATGTGAAGGATTTGGACCACGTCATGCAGCATGATCGTCATCTCTCCGAAAGGCAGGTGGAAAGAGTTCGTGTCAGGTTGTCACCGCTCCACAAACACAGATATCAACGACATGTCAATGTGAGTGAATATGCTCCAAGGCAAGTGACCTAATCTGCTAGCGACAATGGTCTCCGTGATA
Organism: Triglochin maritima; assembly: GCA_963682175.1. Classification (NCBI taxonomy): domain Eukaryota; kingdom Viridiplantae; phylum Streptophyta; class Magnoliopsida; order Alismatales; family Juncaginaceae; genus Triglochin; species Triglochin maritima. The sequence continues at coordinate 3,798,672 of OY821775.1, forward strand.
TCGGCACTCAAAACTGACCGTCAACTCTGCAATGTATTATAGACTTCAGAACCGTCCGATCATCGTCCGCCCAAATGCGTCTAACGATGTGGCCGTCAAAACTAGGAATTACGCTCCCATCTATAGGACCATCAAACATCATATCAGTGAAGATCCAAGAATCGTCATCAACTCTCTTCTTTTTGTGAGTTTGAGCATCCACAATGCACGAACTCGAATCACCAATCACAAATCTACCACCTCTACTCTTCCGAACTACATACTCAACAATAGAAGAACTACCACGTCGCCCCCGTCCTCTATTATACGCCTCTTCCCGCTCCAACTCCAACTTATACCGCCCCTCATCGTCACTTTCCTCATCATCGAAAACGTCATCATCATCAAACAAGTCATTACGTGTCTGATGATGACGAGCATATTATCTCTCTCTCTCTCCTAACCGAAGCAGATATATCTCGTCTACGTGGATGACGAGGAGCTGAATCATCTTCATAAACATGTACAACGCGTAATGGTACTGATTTCCTTTTCCTCCACGATAATCCAATGACTAGTAATTAATTCTTAGAAATAAAATTTCGTTAAATGGAATTAAGTTACTAAATTTACAAATTTACTCATTATTATTTACTAATTACCATTATTACTAATTAATAATCAATTAAAAACCCGGGGGGGGGGGGGGGGGGGGATGCCTCCCCCCAGGCGTCCAAGTCAGACGCCCCCCGAGTTTTTTTTGGTAAATAAAAAGGGTAGAAATTTTATTGTATTTGAATGTGACGACACCCGCTAATTCATTTCTTAGCCTCTGAGACATTGTTTTTGATAATTAAGATGAAAATAAGGAGTGAGTTGTGATGGAAGAGTGAAATGAAGAGAGATATAAGTAGAAATGAGAGAATTATAAAATGTTAATTGACTTAAACGATTTAAGTAATTCGTGGATGACGTTTAACGGTTCAATTTATTACTAGATAGTAGATCGCAATTTAGTAGTTCAATTTATTCTGATGTTCCCAATTAAGTGCATCGTACGTCTCAGAGAGAAAAGTGGCAAATTTCTAAACTACACAAATAAGTACAGTTCTAAAATCAAATTATTAGATTTTGAGATGAAATATAATCCTTTTCCATTGGTTGTTACCAGTGAGAAAAGTTTTAGAACATGAAGTACGTCCTAAAACCAAGTTAATATACCTTAAGGTGTAAAATGGTACTTTTCTTGCGAGTCATGCTACCTTTGACTTACGAGTACGGTTGTACCTGTCAGGATTTCGCTAGTTCGATTCAGAAGCCAGATAATAAGCTCGACTAATTGAACGATCAATGAGCATATGGTTTCATAAAATAGTCTCATATTATTTAATTTAATAAGATTATGCAATAATTGGGCACGTTTAAATTAAAACATGTTTTGATTTATTAAAACTCACTACTAAAAAGGTTCAGAAAACTCAGAAGTTATAATTTGCAAAACTTAAATTAGGTGATTTAGATCCTATAAAATGGGAAGCCTAGTAAACTGGTGAGGATGGTCACGAAGTGAGGCAAAAGAAATATGAGATTGCAATAGCAAAGAGTTCTCGATCACAAATACCTTCAAACACAGTTCAGATTTGAAGGCAAAATTCTTCTTAAATTTCAAGTAAAAAGAGAAATAAGTTTAATATTACAGTAAAGAACTGATACATCACATAACTGACAAAGAGGCTTAATGAATACAAACAATAATCAATCACAAACAAGATCTAAGAAAAACATGGTAAACATCTTTTTTCTTTCTTCCTTGTTGCATCCTAGGGTGTGTGCTTGCAAAGAGTGTCAAAGCCCATGTACTCGTGATTTTCGATCTTCTGAATCATGTTAGAGATGCCAACACCACCTGCCAACCACAACGTCAGTGCATTGGTATCAGCATGTCTGTAACATATATTTTTAGAATATAATTGCAATTGATAACACGGAAGAAAGCTAAATTCAAATGTTCCAAATGTTAAAAAAAACTACTCTCAGTTTGACAAGAACTCCTTCAGTGTGCTTTAAGAGAGGTATAGGCAGCAGAAAGAAAACAATGATAGGCAGATAATAAGAATACATGAGTTAAAAATTCAAAATACAGGCTCACACAGAAGAAGAAAATCTCTTGTAATTGTATGAAATGGGAAGTTTCTAGGATTTTTGACATACCCAATGAAATGGCACTGACAAAGATGGTGAAAGCCAAGATGAAAATGATAAGGGATGCTCTCCCCAATATGATGATCATCTTCCTCACAACGTGCTGCCCGACAAAGGCAGCAATGGTCGCCACTACCACAAAGTAGAAAGCTGCAGCAAATAAGCAACAATTAAGAACTGTATGCTGCAGAAGCTAGACCATTTCAATAATTATCAATCTGGTCAAGTATAACATTTATGATTTGATTTAACAGTCTACAAGCATGTGCCTTGATTCATTCTATAACTTTAAATAGATAGACTAGAAAAGAAATTACCATATGGCACCGGAAAACGATTAATAAGATAGTATTCCACGACGGACATTGAGGAAGAGAATGTCATGGCAAAGGTAGCAGTAGCACTAGAAACCTGCATAGTTGTTTAACATAAGCCTTCAAAAACTACTGAATCTTGATAAAAAGGCTCAAGTACAGAAACTAATTGTGCTATCTTGAAAAACATCATTCAGGGTTGAGTAAAGTCTTGGAGAGGACAATTGACAAACCTGGGGAGGGATGCCCAGTTCCAAGAAAAGGGGGCCCAAGATAAAGCCACCACCAAGTCCAAGCAAACCACCAACCATGCCAGCAAGTACACCAAAGGAGCAGTACATAACAAGCTGATGAACTTTCCAGTCGGTATGTTGATCTCCCTTGGACGCAATCACTCTCTTCCCGCTATACAAACTTAAAGCCTCATACATGGTAACACCGACAGCGACAGGAACCTGCGGAAAAATAACCAACCATGAATCACAAGTCATAACAATACCTAAGTGGTGAAGTAGATGTTAATGGCTCTCTATTACTATTGTAGCGTGAGTTTCTAATCAAAACTCAACTGGTACCATGATCTCGTATGTCACAAAAACCATTCAAATTTTTCAGTGGGACATTGTTCTCAACAGTTACGTCTGTATCACCGAGCATGCATGGAACCAAGAAATTTATTCATAATCTAGGACCATGGAAAAGCTTGTTCCTGCCCATTTTTCTAGATATATAAAGCTCATAATCATTGTACATGTACTATAGTTTCATTTTTGTTTGATATTTGAACTCATTGGTAGTCAACATCCATAAGCACAACTTTGTTGGTGGGTGAGTATCCCTAAATTGGATATAGAAGTTAGACAAAAAGAAATTACCTGCAACAAGTTGAGTACCCAGTACCAGGTTGTACAATCATCAGTATAGTTCTGCACCATCACAGACAACCAATTGTTGAAATTCATCATTATGATTGTAAGATATACAATAGGCTTTTAATAGAGGGTCAGTGACTAATTAGGGTATCATACCTTGGCTATCTGAAGTGCAAGAAATGCAACCCATACAAAGACAAGAAGGCCAAGCTCCTTCCAGTAGACATTTTCAATAAGTGAGACCTGTAATAAGAATCCGAGTGGGACAGAAACATCAACCAAAACATTACGACAAGAACATAAGACTTCAGAAAGTTCACCAACTATAGTAACCTTCAGCTTTACCTCTTTCTTTTTGCCATTGTCAGGCTCACTTGGGAGAGGCTTGTATTCCACTTCGTTGGACTTTTCTCCTGACAAAATAGGGGCAACAAGAATAAGCAACCCCAGAAAATTTATTGTTCGTTAAGGTACGCGAAACAAAATTTTACCATTGTTTGCATCACAAAGTGCATTCTCCTGGGTGAATAAAGAAAGGAAAAGTTAGATGGTTCAAATCAAAACATACTTGAACTGGTTCTCAGAGAGAAAATAATAAAAAATGGAATACAACTTGGAAGTATCGATGGTGTGGAGGACCATGGAACTTACCCTCTTAATGATCGTCTCTTTCTTCCAAGTCTCAACACCCTTAAAAAAAGCCTTAGTGGATGTGCCTGCATAATGGAGGTAGGACCATGATACATGATTTGAATTCTGAGTAGGTGAATCCCATAAACAACATGTTACTTGCCTAAGAACAAGACGATAAGAAGGACTGTCACCATCCAGTCAGCAAAGATCACATTGAATGCAACCCCGATGCTGATCCCAAGCATAAGCATTGGTTGGACGAGCAGAGCCAGGTCATAATCGATGATCGGCATATCAAGAGTTGGGTGTCGGAGTTTGAGGTTGTAGTAAACTGTGGATCCTGCTGCACCCATGATCATGCCTGATAACATGCATTTGACAATATTATTTCCATAGACTCTGTTTTGGTTCATTCTACAAATACAGAACGCGTATTTACGTATGCATGAAGTAAAACATGAAATCCAAATACTAAGGCAAGACAACCATTTGTTTTCAACAAAAACGTCAACGACTTAACTAGTGAGAAACAGTGGACCAGTCATACATAACAAGCAGGAGGTTCTATTGCCAAATTTAGGTAAGTTGGAAGCATTCAATTACAATAATATTTTAGAAAATAGTATGACCAGAATCCAGTGTCCAAGTTTGAAGAATGTCATTTTTTCTTCATTGGTGTGACGGGTCAATGGTTTATTTGGAATAACATAACAATTTAGGGGAAAAATACAATTACAAAGTAGAAAATACGTTAGTAACTAACATACAGAGCTAAACATGAAGAATCTATGGATAAAATCAGAACCTCCACCAGCATTGTTTTCAAGTTCATTGCAAATGGAAGGCATCCAACAAAATCATATTCAAGGACATACATTTAGAGATAGCTGTGGAAGATTTCGGGTCAAACCCGATGATAAGCGTAAGCATTGGGACAAAGATCCCACCGCCTCCAACACCTCCAACGCTCCCAAATGCCGCTCCAAGAAATCCAATTATCGATCCCACCACAATCTTCCATCCAAACTCCATTGGCTGCCGAAACGAAAACCACACCAAACACAAATTACAAACCAAAAACACACAAAAAAAGAACAAACCAACCAAATCTTCAAGTACAAAAGTTTCCGAAGATCATACCGGCCAAACATGTTGGTATCCAGAATCATCAGGCCTCCATAGGAAATTGACCACTTTGAGCACATAATCCGACATTCGGCTAACGCCACCACCTTCCTCATTTGAAGCGTAATCGGACTTGGAAATGCGCTCGGCCGAAACCAAAACAGAAGCCAAAAGAACACCAACACTAATCACACACCTCAAAACCCACAACCCTTTCCTTCCCATCACATTTGCCATCGACCCAAAACCCTCGACGCTAAAAAGATCCAAACTTTACTCCAAAAACGGCCCAAACGCAACCAAACCAACAGACCCAATCACCCAAACCCAAAAAGATCTGATCTTTACACCAACCCACGTCACTAAACCCACCAAATCCACAAACCCAAAACCTAAAACACGTCCACTCGAACCCCAAATCTCAACGAAACACGAAAAATGGAAAACACGAAAAGATGGAAACGTTACGTCGAAAAGCGCAACCGGAACCTGTTTTAGGAATCCGAGTCGGGCGTGGAGATCGAGGAGAGAGAAATCAACGCGTGGCTTCGAGATGGAAGCTTCCTTTCTATATCCGGAACTCGATTTTCAAAAACCGAAATCCTTCTTGGGTTGGTGTTTGGAGCGAAGAGCGCGAGAAAATGGGCGTATTTTATAGGTCCAGATGTGGAGGAAGATGGAACGAGGGGTTCCCCAACTGGACGTCGATTTCGACTTATTTACGGAATTACAAGTGAATTTTTTTAGGAATATTTCTGAAATAAAATTATTTTAAAAAAAGAACTCCAAAATTAAACATCTTTCAAAAATGTTTTTCATATTAGACTCGTTAGCACAACGTAACGACATGTGGTGGCGGAAGGTTTGTCTTTTAGTGTAAACATAATGCGACATTTCAAACGTCGAATTCTGTAATAAAAAATGAATAACTCTATAAAAAAATTGTGTAGAAAACTTGACGTGTAAGATGTTGAGTCCTTTATAACACAATTCGGTATTTAAGACGTCAAGTTCTACATAGTTCCAACACTTAGAAAAACTTTCGCATCCCTTACGAGGGTGCGGAGCCAGTTCGGATGCTTAATCGAACTCGACAAGGAATGTACCGAGTTCTGTAAGAGCATCGTTAACGCCTGACACTCACCCGGGCGTACCATCATCCCGCACAGCCACAGAAGCATTCTCGCCAAAACGTCGACCACCTCGGCCCTGTCTCACCACGCCCATGTGGGTGATAAGGCGGTGGGCGTCCCGATCAGCCGCACTGGCGGGAGTTTGTTGGGGGGGGGCACGTGTCCCCCTTGTTAATTTTTTTAAACTCTTAAAAAATCATTTGTTATTTGTTTTAAATTATTTTATCAATTTTTTGTTTGTTTTGATTTTGTGATTTTTTTATATATTATACTAATTTGCTTGATCTAGAAATGATGCGAATGTTAGAGAATGTGGGGTGGATGATGGTAGCCCGGACGTGGTTAAAGGATTGAGTGTCAATCAGACTCAAATTCCAATCATATCTGACATCCGTTTCGATCCAAACTTACATAAATATAAGTTTAGGAGTGTATTAGGGATACAACAAAAAATTTAGGAAAAAAACGTCGAATGTGTGTTAAATAATGAGTTTTTGAAGTTCAAGGGGGCAAAGTGTTACAAAATTTTAACTTAGGGGAGGTAATTGTTAACTTTGAAGTTTCAGGGAACAAAGTGATATCAATGCATAATTCAGAGACCAAACTGTAATTAACCCTAAAATAAAACCCATAGCATCTATTATTTAAAAAAAACCAAAAAAATCATAAATTTTCGCGTCCATACCAGCTAATCCGATTTGGCAAGTTCACTAATTAATTAGTTAAGGAAATAAATGAGACAGCAAAATTTATTTGCGTACTCTTCGTGGAACTGTGGAAGTTGTTACGTACATAGGATATATTGCGATATATTCATTTTTCTTATTCATTAAAATATAATAGGTAATTATAAAAAGAAGTTGAAAATTTGAAATGATTCAACCATGAACAAGGATAGTAAAGGCACATATATTGTAACGTATATTCATCTTGAGTTTTTTATACTATTTTTAAGGGGGTGGGGGGAATCTTGAACTTTTGAATATAAATTTTTTCAAATCTCGTACATACGATCCTAGGATTTGGAACCACACGGTGAAATTCTTAATGGACCTTAAGAATTACCTGAGAGATCTCTAATCTAATTGGTATGGTGGGGAATCAAATTTAGGAGCGAGTATATAATGTTAATGTAAGCAAATTAACTATAAATTATTGCAGCCCCTACATACAGATTAGCATAATATCACTCACCCTTGAATTTCGACATGAATTGACATGAAAGTACCATTTTATTATTATGTACACAATAAACAACAATTTATTATTATTGTTATTATTATTTATTTTTGAAAGGTCGTGTTTAACACCCCCTTGTAATATTGACTATTAATATCATCTTTAAGAGAAATTTTCAGTCAACCTTTCTCACCTATCTCTTGTCTTCAATTATCCCTGAAATTTTATTAAGGAAGTCATCACATGCATTGTCATTCTGCCTTTATGGTGGAAACTGCAAGTCATTGATGATCAGATTGATCACTAACAATTAAAAAAAAAATGTGATGACAAAAACAATTTTCAATCACGCATTCAACACTTCAACAGCATGAGTCATACAAAATATCTTTCTTCCATATATTGAGTATAAAATTAGGATTTCTATTATGAGGATTAATTAGAGAAAAGGAGATAAGAACTAATTAGAAGAAAAATTAAACTTTACAAGATCATAACGTCACAATAATGAGGAAAAATAGTGATAAGTTGCCAAATAATTAAAATTAAATTCTTGTATTATATTCCTCCTAATATATGTACAAATAGTGAACCTATTATATTATTTTGTTATGTGGCTCCTAACCTTCTTTTTTCGCTTTCAGTTTTATTACAAAAGATTAACCACTCAGCAGACGAACAAGTTATACTTTTTTTTTTCATTTTCAAAAATATTTGAGTGACATTGTTTTGCTTATGAAGATTAGAAACTCGGGCTACTCAAAAATTAATGTTCTCACAATATATTTTTAAAAAAAATTAATTATTCTTAGTTATACCTTACGATGCATCTCGCCTTGTTTGAAGAACCTATGTTAACAAATGCAGGTAGGGAATAAGCAAAAGTCCCTCTTATATAACTTATCCACATGATCGATGTTCAAATCTTTGTTGGCTGCCTGCCGGAAATGGTCAAATACTAGATCCGAACCCAACATAACATGCATGTTTTGAATAGTCAGTACATCTAAATCATAGATATATTACTTTTTAGAAGATTAGTTGATGTCAACCACTACTTGGTACTTGCCTAAAAATATTCAGTCGATGGCAGCAGAACCATGAACTTAGATCTTTGTAACATGCATCTTGTATCTCCAACATATTAATATATATATATTATTACTCGCCTAACTACAAATACCATGTGTCAACTTGCATTGGAACATTAATAAAGAATATGTAGATAAACCAACTAATTCGACGTGACACCAAAGTATATAAACAAGTAATATACGTTGCGACAAATGTAGTGGTTTCATGCAATGCGAACTAATTACTCTAAACCACTTGGATTCAAGAGCATATATTTAAAGAACAACATGAGTAACACATGTTGTAGCTTCATGTGATGCTAATTACTATTTCAACTCCAGACTACTCAGATTCAAGATTAGAGTATTTAACAGGTATTATGGAGAATAAACAATTGTCAAGGGTTACTTATATTCACGACGTTTGCTAATAATTGTGATTAAATATTTCAACTACAGTCAAATGTGATAACGATGCATGCATGGTACGAACAATTTGAATAATGAAGATCCCCCCAGAAGATCGTGTTGGATCGTCTCACTTCACATTTAATACCAGAAAGAGTCAAATGTCCATTTACGACTAATGCACGCCACAACATTATAAAATATGCAATGACTGAACCAAATATCAAGTAAAGTAGTGGCTTATTGTTTTAAATTACGTAATAATTGAATCATACGTCTCTCCATCTATGCGTTCTTTATATAATCCAAAACACATATACAACCGAACTAGAATCAAATTCGATCTAATATCATATTTTCCGGCGGCTATCTTATATAGTAAAGATTTAATTAAACACTGATTTTACATTATTTCTACAAGAAAACGACCAAATATTCACTTTAAGAAATTCGTTTCTCTTTGTTTTTACAAATAGTAATTCCTTCAATCCGTCCTAACACTAGCTTGTGACGTTATAAATACTTGAAATCGGACGATGGTAATCCATTTCTCTTGTAGCAACCCAGATGGTTATAAAACTCGTACAAGAAACCGTTTGTTGCTGTACAATGTTCACAAACAAACAAAATAACGAAAAAATTACTTTAATGGACTAAACAAGAGAACTAGAAAAGATTTGATATCCTATTCTTTAGGTGTAATTTGAAATGGGAATTTATAAAGGTCAGCAACCCATATCACAATCACATTATTGTAATCATTTAAAGACATATAATTACATTGGTTGACAATCACTTCAAATTCGCTCGGCAGTACAAGATATAAGTAACCCACCTAACAAGTTTGGGATCATTTATGGAATATGATTTGAGCTGAAAATATGATATAAGGAACCCACCTAACAAGTTTTTCAAGATATGAGCTGAAAATGATTTCTCCACAAGGGCATTGTTGGATGTTAAAGTAGGGTAAGAAACTTTCCCTACTGAATTTCAATTACAAATTTATTTGGTTGTTAGCATATGTTATCTTGAGTTTTCTGGATTCAGATTTGAGGAAAATAAGTGTTTGCTGGTGTAAGAGACCTAACAAGTTTGGGATCATTTATTGAATATTAATGAACCGAAAATGATTTGCCCCAAGAGAGTTGTTGGATGCTAAAAGTAGGGATCAACTGAGATTAGCTAAATTATGAGATTTTTAATTTTGAGAAAGTCAAAACAAGATATTGAACTCCAGAAGACATATTTGCAACTTGAGATTTAAAATCTAGTAGTGTAAAGTAGATGATTTTTTTGTTGTTGTTAAAGTAAAGACAGCAATTTTTCTTATTGAAGTTCGTTTCCTAGTTTATATACTTGGCAGTAGATGTCGTTTTGAGATTTGTACCTCCCATCTTTAATCAAAATATGTATCAGGAAATTGGAAATCTTCAGAAAGATGCGAGCGTATCAAGATTAACTTGGGATAAACAGTTAATTTTTTAAAAGAATTGATCCGAAGAGTTCTGATAATTTTCGACGACTTTGATTTCTGACCTACCTATAGAAACCAATTAATTTGATGTAACAACCTCCAAGAGTGACTGGTTTGATATTGAAATCTTTGTCGTTATTTTCCACCATCCAGCTTATGGTGGCGTAAGAAATAAAAGAGTGGTTATTTTTTCTTTACCATTCTTTGTCTTCCTTGATTCCTCGAACCCTTATCCAGACATTTAAGATGATTGTCTTCTGTCTTCTATCCGTCCTTATCTTTTGTAGTTTTTTTCCTGGACATCGCTTTAACCTGAAAAGATTTCTGCATTTTCCAGATCTTGGCATCTATGACACAACATACATGGCCATAAAAAAAATGTAACCAGAGTGCGAAAAGTTTTGATGCAAACTAGCAAACATAGTGAATAGTGATCTGGAACACATTATTATTATTATCATTCTAAATTCAGTGTGTGTGTGTGTGTGTGTGGGGGGGGGGGGGGGGGGGGGGGGGGTCCTTATTTACGAACTAACATTTTCTTCAATTTGATTGCAATTCTAAAATGAAGGTGTAAGTCAATAACTTTTCACTTGACAAATGTTTACTTATGGTGCTTTGCAATACGAAAGTATTAATACTAATGCTTAGTATTATCTTACTAATACTGATTAAATTTTTCTCTTGACAAGAAGGTACATTTTTCCTAAAAATATCCAGTACACATTTATTTAAAGGAAAACAACACGACCCAACACACTTCGCTAGACCTGCAACAACCATCTCACATTTCATGTGATAAGCATATTAGTGGTTGTTCAGTAGCATGTTAATACTGTACTTATGAATTATTTATAAATGAATCAAGCTTGAGTAATACTAAATATGCATGGTTGATAAATGATCATTGTGGCATAATCTATCAGGACATAACCTAAATGGCTCTAGTAAGAGGATATAAACTCGAAATAACCACTTTAGTATTCAAACAAAACCAACCAACTACTAGAAATGATGCATTTATATGTAAATAGATATTTTCCAACAAAATTGTTTACTTTCGTCAGACCACAACAGGCTAACAGTAACATGTTGCTTCAACAGGGTAAGATTACTCCACGGGAGTTAAAAAACTTACAGTGAGTCCCAACTTGCAGGTATGTCACCTTCTGATTGACCATTCTGGTGGATTTGGTAGTCAATCTCCATGTGCAAGCTCTGAGTGGTGATCTGGAAACCATCCTACCACTGTTGGGAGGATATCTCACAATTGTCTGCCCAGACCTGATGCTGTTGGGAAAACCAAATACACAGGCAGCACAGGTGAGGGGGTGGATCGAGGAAGGCGCATTTACATTTTCCTGGCGCGCATCAGAAATCTCAGATGGGATGTCACCTATTGGATCGGATTGAGTAATGTAACTTTGATCATAAGAATTTAATATACTCAGTATCCTACTGGCCTCTGACTGTGACCCAACAGCTCTCCAGGCTGCTGCTACAAGGTGAATAACGTTCTTCTTGGGCGTAATTCCGAATTCTTCCATTTCTTTAAGCATTAGCTCAGCTTCCTGTGGCCGTCTCACTTCACTGAATCCCCATATAAGAGTCTCAAAAGTTTTTAAGTTGGGTTTAACACCACAATCAAGCATTTTTCTGTATATCATTTCAGCATTTTCCATATTAGCTGCACTACACCAGCCACTGATGATAGTTGTGAAAATGATAACGCTTGGGCGTATAGAGTATTCTTCCATGGTTTTCAAAAGGGCTTCTGCTTTATCAGGCTGTCGTGCACGTACATATCCTTTCGCAAGAATGCTGTATACCTGAGCATCAGGCTCTACACCCGCATCTATCATGTGATTGAAAACCTCTATGCATTTGTCCATCAGCCCTGCTTCACTCCAGGCATTCATTTGGGTGCTAAATGTTACAACGTCTGGTTCAACACCTGATTCTTCCATCAATTCCAGAACCTAAAAATGGTAGGAAAAATATACAATGTAAAGAACGAAATTGGATAATGACAGGCAATTCTTTGAAAGATAGATAACACATGGATCTATGACTTAAATAATTTTGAAAAACCCATTTCATAAGCATTCTGACGAGCGAAAAAAGCACCTTTACTTTGGATTAACTAATATATACATCAAATAAATTGCCCTAAACTTTATAAAAAAACGATAAAATCGTCCATGTTGTAGCACATAGTTGAAAAGGCCCCCAGTGGGTCCAAGAAATAAGCCCAATACTGGCAGCACCTTGGTGAGGGATGTTTCCATATTGGAGGTCCACTAGTTGTTGTGGTCAACTTTAATGTTAATAGCTGTGGTTATTTGTAGCCTTGGCCATTATGAAATTCATTGAGGCATTACATGTTAGCAACTATCCATCCATTGCAGATGATTTTAACTTTTTTCTAATATCTTCTTGAGTTTTTCAAGTAAAGGAATAGTAAGGATGCAAAAAAAAACCATTGCAATCAGGCACTAGTGCAGTAGTGCATTATCGTCAGTTCTCAAGAAAGGTGCATCAGAATTGAGTATTAAAAGCAAAGACATTGGAAATTCACAACCAGCAATGAGGAAATAAATCAGACCAGATAACAAGAGTCAGAATAATCTTACTTCATTGAAGGCTGCTTTGTCTTCTACATCCAGAAAGCCTTTCATCAAAGTGTTGAAAATCACTAAATTTGGATGCACACCTAGATCCTTCATCCTATGAACAAAATCAAGGGCTTGTCTCATGCGACCTTCCTTGGAATAACCACTGACTATAATTCCAAAAGTTCGTTCATTTGGTCGTAAGTTTACTCTCTGCATCTCCATGATCAATTCCTCAGCTTTCTGTGTTTCTCCATTCAAAGCATAAGCCCTCACAATTGTGTTATAGGTGACAACGTCAGGTTGTATACCAGAAGCTACCATCTTGTTCAATGTCTTCCAGGCTTCCTCAAATTTGTTCTCGTTACACCAGGCTCTGATGAGTATATTATATGTCCTCTGGTCAGGTTGTGCATCTGATTCACATAACATAAAATCTAAGATTCTGACAGACTCTTCAGGCTTAGCAACGATCCCATAGCCTTTTATAAGAGTATTATAGGTGTTGGTTGTTATTATAGATCCACTTTTTTTCATCCTCCAGAATATAGACATGGCAGCATCAACATGGCCCACCTCTGAAAATGAATTGATGACGGCATTATAGAACACGCCATCAGGTTTCAATCCATTTTCTTCTATATTGCAAATGATGTAAAGGAGAAGATCAACACGCTTTAGGATTGTCAGAGAAGATAATAGAGTTGTATATGATATTAAAGAAGGCATATGGCCCTCTTTTACTAAGCTCTCAAATGCAGCGAGGACTTCATGAGGCTTCCCTTTTTGTAGCAGAACACCCATTTGTATTGTTCGAGATCGGACTGTTTTGCAGTAACCACCTGAGCATTGATGGCACATCAATCGTAGTGGGAACAAATGATTTGAATCTAGTTGCAGCGTGTTGGCCTGGAAGAAATATAGAATAATTTATTTGTTATATTTAAGGAGTCAATAATATTCTCATGGAAAAACAACATTAGGTTATTAGCATGAGGACAAAGTACTTGAAAAATAATGGAAATTTTGTAAATTACTTCCAGTCAAATCAATAAAAGCTCCACTACAAACAAATTTACAATTTTCTAGGTAGACATACACAAGAAGCAAAAATCTGAAAGATCAGCATTAGAGGAAAACGATTAGTATACTTGGTTTAGTTTATTTGGCAGACAATATAAGAAATACTAAATTTTAATTCAGAAATCTAACCATGTGGTATACATTTCAGACACAGCAGCAATTTGCTAATTAGACAAGTACTTCAGCAATAGCATTAGTGATCACATAGACAAAGTTACATCATGGATTAGAACTTATAAAGTACGAGCAGGACATTTCTGGTCTAATATAATGTTAATTCTTTAATTTAATTTTTCTTTAAAAAAGAGATCATAGACTATGGAAAATTACATAATGTATATTGATGATCTGTAGTTTTATACAAGACGTAAACACCACCAAAAGAGAAACTAAAACTTCCATGAATTAGGTTTTTATGAAATACAATATGATATTGATGTTGAAAAACACTGAAATAGTGTCACTAAGAGTTAAAGGAGTCAAATTTACAATTACATCCCCAAGCCAGGTAAGGTGAAGGTATTCCTCTCAACATCTTTGTAAGTATAACATGTCATCACCATATTGATTATGCACCTCAAAGACCTCACACAAGTGTTTAACTCTTAATGGTGATGTTTTAAGAGATCGTCATATCTAACTCTGTTATATAACAATTTCTAGGGTGAATGTTGTTAAGGAGTAACAGGAGCGGAATGACATGAAAATATATTAAGGTGACATCTTCAACAAGAATAGATGGCTTAATTCTCCTTGATTCTTTGTTGGAAGCCTTCAAAACCGTCACATAAGGGAGGGGGGGGGGGGGGGGGGGGGGGGTGAATCTTTTGATAAAACATAAAATTGAAAAGAAAATGTCAATACAAAACTTACCTTGCTAGGCAATTCCTCAACTGGTTCTTTCATACTAGATTTGTAGATGACCATATTTGCTTCCCTTTAGAAACTCCTTAGAATGGTTTCCTCATCCATTGCTTCTGCATAACCCTTTCTTTTTCTGCATATGTCATACTCTTTGTCAACAAATTACACCACCTATTTATAGACTAAGTACATAAGAACATCATGAAATACATAACTTGTTTGCTTTGATTGAGCCATTTACTGGAGTTTGATTCAAGTTTGCCTTGATCACGCGCACAAAATCAAGATCCCAGCTCGATTCATCAAACACAAACCAAAATCTCTTCTTTCAACATGTGCCCAATTTGATTTCAATTGATAAATAATAGAACAAAATGCTTAGTTCAACTGCTACACAACTTGTAATCAAGTTTGAGGCTGGGTACGCATGTGTTATCAATCTAAGGGCATGTTTGGATAGCGCAGAATACCATAGTTTCTGAGGAAAACTACATTATTCAGAAAAATATAGTTATCAATCCTACGGAGGCGGTTGGATCACCCTGGATAATGCATTATAAATCTATCTTTTTTTTGCTGAAAACACGTTTTTTTTAAAAGGTACTACATTCTCCTCTTCCTTGTTTTTTTTCTTCTGAAACCTTTGATTTCTACGACAAATACGTTTTTTATCCGAACACATTAATATGTATGATAATGTATTCTCAAAATACAATATTTGAATTGTATGTCATCTTGAAAAATGCATTTCTGAAATCAAAGATTTGAAACTTTTAGTTACCCAAATGGGGCCTAAGTGTCATGCAATGAGTAGTACTTTCTGATTAGAGTTGAACTTCAAATTCAAGTACGACCCATTTACTAAACCAGCCAGTAAGAATGAAGAAGCAGTTATAGCCTTATCCACCTAAGTTGTTGAACTTGAACCCGAGTCGGTAATAGTAGCCTTATCTATCGATTCACAGAAGAAGAAGAAGAAGAAATGTCACCTCAAGACCTTTGATTATAACACAATAAGAATCTCTGCACTTTTTAGAAGCAAGCAAGGAACGAAAACTTGGTAAAAATAGGACTTTAACTGCTGCGTACCTTGAAAGGAAGGCACCGAATCCGAAGCCCCGAATGGACAGAAACAGCAAAATATTGGAACTTTTGGGAGATTTCTGAGGGTTTTTGATTTTGGGGAGGAAGAGGTTGTCGAAGTGGTGGAAAGAGGGAGGTTTTGGTGACCTTTGGAAAGCGTTATCGGCTGCTGGGGTAGGGCCCTAAACGGGTCCGGTGAGTTTTGAAGTCACTGTTATCTAATCCGTCTAGAGTAGGTGGGTTCGCGGGTCGGGTCAGGTGAAAATTTTTTAACCGCTACCCAACCTGCCTAAGATTGGGTAAACGGATTACGCGGGTGGACGAGTAAACGGATTATGCGAGCGGGTAGATGGATAAATATATTTTTATTTGTTTTTTTCTTTTTCAGCATAACACCATAAATTAAAAACACGACACATTAGCACATTAAAAACATCACTCATGTGATGAACACCGTAAAATTATAAATAACTTCTTTTTTATAACATTATTAGTAAATTATGGATTAGAGAATATGGATATGTATATGGTATATAATATTTATTATTTAATTTATTAAATTTTTATACGGGTAATCAGGTAAACGGGACGGGTAGAAAATACAACAGTTACCCGCCCTGTTTATTAGTCGGGTAAGCGGGTGGCAGGTTGGATTTTTACACCGCTATCCGACTTAAACAGGTCAGGTTGGCGGGTCAAGGAGGGTTTTATCCGCCCCATTTATGACCCTAGCTGGGAGGGATATTAGTATAATGAGGTTTGTTTTGTAAGAGACCCATCTTTTGTAATATTTTCTATTTATTAGCTTAGATATAAATAGCAAAATTTATGTAATTTATATTGTTCTTTGTTTTTCGACCTTGTTTTTTATGTACTAGCTTACTCACATTTTGCTTTGAAAATGTAGAATACAAAATGTTATAACATGTGACCTATTGGCTAATGACTTGGCTATTCGATGCTACAATGGCAGCAATCGAGTTATCTCTAGAACGATATTTAGTGTAACTTTTTACTTTATATGTTTATCGGATGCCATCTAACTTGGGGTGCATGACTCTCACTATTTGACATGTTAAATATAAGTCTGGAGTTATGTTCGAAGTTTTAATATTCTTAAGATAACAAAGTAGCTCGTTGGTTCAAAGCTTGCAATAACAAAGATTTATATTTAGGGTAATTACAGTCACCCTCTCTCTTAACTATGCTCGAGTAACACTTACACCTCATAAACTATTATTTGTAACACTTAGACTCCCTTACCTATCTTAAATCTCTCTCTCAAATGAAGCTTCTAGAAATCATGCAATGACCAAATTGTCCTTGACTCGAGCCAGAGTGAAAATCAAATGAAAAGTTGAAGCACTTTGCTTTTCCTAATCCAATCAACTTGTCTTATCCAAATCTTGTTAAACCCTAATTAGTGTCGTCTCTTTCCCCTCTCCATCTCAAACAAATAAAACCCTAAACCATCCCATGTAGGATCGTGTGGGTTATGGGTTCACTAATCACTTTTTAATCTAATCACCTACTTGTTTAAGCAATCGATATGCGCAGCGGAAATTTAAAACAAAACAAGCAAGTGTAGGAAATATGCAAACCACAAGAAGTCGGGTCGATTTTTATAGAGGTTCGGCACCCCACCCGGGTCCTAATCCTCTCTTGCAAGCTCCGCTCGGATCACCGAGCTCCGCCTACGACTTCACTATCCGCTCCCCGTTCCGGGCCGGGAGACAACGCCTTACAACCGTCAAACTCGCGAACAACCCTCGCCGAGCTTGGAATCTTCTTCTCACAATCCGAGAAGGATACTTCGGGCTTTCACCGAAGTCATTGCTTCCTTTTACAACAATTGAGAACTTGAGTGGAACAACACTCTCTAAACTTTGAGCACACTTGAATGAGATTGGAAATATGATTAAGTGTGGAGATTTGAGGTTTGGAGTGTATGGAATTCTCTCTAAAGTTTGGGACAAGTTTGTAGTGGGAGAGTTGTGTTAAAATGTGTTTTACAACTCCTTATATAGGCATTAGAGAGAATAGAGTCGTTGGGATTGATTGGGTATGAGTTGATGTGTGATTACACAAAACAGAAAGTTCAGAACCCAATTCTGGCTGAATTCGGTCGATCGGATCGGGACAATCGGTCGACCGTTAGGCAGTTTTACACTCAGTTCGGTCGACCGGTTAAGCAACGGTCAACCGCCCAACTCTACGACTTAGGTTCACTTAAGTCATCGGTCGAACACAAGATAGGGTTCGGTCGACCGATTTCGTCCAGGCACTTTTGGGGTGACAAACAAATGTGTGAACGGTCGACCGAAACTGGTTTTGGCGGTCGACCGATTATGGACATGCACTTTGGGTTTGTCGAGAGATGAACCAACGGTCGACCGATCGTGGTCCTCGGTCGACCGATACATGAAATACATTTGGGGTATTTTTGTTTTAATACGAATACGACCGTTGGGTATATACGACAAAAGTAACGGTCGGGAAAATATGATCTGACGGTCGACCGAAAGGTAAAACACGGTCGACCGAATATGGGCAGTGAAAACACAAACAAGAGACATGATCATCCGGTCGACCGAACGGCCTGTAGCGGTCGACCGAATGTCGACAGACAATTGGGTTCAGGTTTAGGTGTTTTCCGGTCTAAGTTTGGGTGATCTATTGAAGTCCAAATTATGCGAAATTTCGTGTGTGACTTCTATAGGGAACCTAGTGTGTGATTAAGTTGATTTTAGCTTAAGTATGCTCAATTACACTTTGTTCCTAAGACTCAAAAGAAATCAAGATTACATGTCTTCGATTTAGCTTTAATTACATGTCTTGACTTCATTTCCTTCTTTCTTGAGTCTTGATCACCTGTAGAGGTTAGCACAATACAATATATATGCAATGCATAGTGTGTGCTACTCTAATTAAGATTTGGTTGATTAAATCATCAAAACATAAGATTAAGGCCAAAAAGCCAACATCCCACACTCCACATTTGACACATGTCCACCTCCGAAGACCCCCTAGACCGACTCCAACCTCATTATGTCCTAGTTGATGTTGATAGATAAAGGAGTCTAAGTGTTACAAATAATAGTTCATGGAGTGTAAGTGTTACTTGCGCATAATGTGTTAGGATCAATTACTCGTAATTATCTAATCAAATTACACTTAATCCCTACTGAAACAAACAAGATGTGCAGCAGAAACAAATTAAAACAAAGTAGGGAAAACCAATGCAAACCACAATGGACACGAGTGTTTTTATATAGGTTTGGTCTCCCGTCTACTTCATCTCTTGCAAGCTCCGCTCGACACTTCGAGCTCCACTCACGACTTCACTACCGCTCCCCGTTTCGGGCCGGGAGACAACGTCTTTACAATATTCAAACTAGCGAACAATCCTTGCAAGCTTGGAATCCTCTTCTCACAATCCGAGAATGATACACTTCGGGCTTTCACCGAAATCTCTACTCTTTTTGACAACAAAGAACTTGAGTGGAACAACACTCTCCAGCTTGAGCACATTTTAAGTATAATGTAGAAATGATCAAAGATGTAGAATTTAGGCTCTTGAGTGCAGGATTGTGAGGTTTAGGAGTTGGAGATCTCTCTCTAATGTATGAGACAATTGGAAATGAGAGAGTTGTCTAAACAATGTGTATGGACTTCTATTTATAAGTTCCTAAAGTTTTCTAGCCGTTGCTGAAGGATTGATTCTAAGTTCAGCAAATCTGTCCCGCAACGGTCGAACAAAACGAGGCAAAAGGTCAACCGAATGGAGTCCAGAAATACTATTTTGAACAAACAAAGAGACAATTGAACCAACAAGGCTCTGACTTAATTTCACTTAAGTGAAAAGGTCGAACCAAAAGCATGGGACAGTCGACCGTTCGGGGGATTTTGGCCAGGGAAAAGGTAATTGGTCGAACACAAGATATTGATGAGTTCGATCGAAAATAATAGGCACTTTAGGCTCAAGAAAAGTGTTCATCTGGTAGATCGATTTTAGGTCATCGTTCGACTGGTGACCAATTGTATTTTAAGGGTAGGTTGAATTTATACGAATACGATCGTTGGAAGAATACGACAAGTATAACGACCATATGAAAATGCAGGAACTGTCGACTAGTGGAATAAGAAAAATAGACTATGAGACTGTTATAAACGGACGAACTGAGAACTAGTTCGGTCGACCATTTAGCACAGGAAAACAAGGTTTGGTTTTAAGTAATTTTCCGATTAAGGTTTATGTGATCTATTGAAGTCCAATTGATGTGAATTATATATGTGTGACTTATACAAGGAACCTAGCTCGCTCGCTTCTCGGGATACTTGATTGGAACAGAGGAAGAAGACTCTAATCATTGAGGGTAGAATTAAGCTTGTGAAGAGTGTCTAAACTCATGTAGTACCTGCATTTCATATGTGTATGTGAGTAAGTTAACTCTTGTATGTTCAAAATTACACAAATTTTTAAGACTCAAAATAAAATAAAAAAACATGTCTTCAAATAGTTTTGATTACATGTCTTGACTTCATTTCATTCTTCTTGAGTCTTGATCACCTGTACATGTTAACACAATACAATATATCTTCAATGCATTATGCGTGTTACATTACATTTGATTGTGATTAAGATTATGTTGATTAAATTGTCAAAATACAGATTAATGTCAAAAAACCAACATAACGGAGGGAACTATAATTTACCTTTTAGATTTATTCATAAATAATTTGATAGTCTTCTCTCACGCAATATAATAAATTGATTGTTAAGCTGTTACAAGGAAAATAAAACACGTATTTCGATAACATACAATACTCAATTTGCATACAATATCAACATCAACTCTAATGTGTTGATTCTTGACAAGTTTACTTACAAACTTAAATGACACTCACTAATTCAATACTTAAACTTATTATTTCGACATTCCGAACTTATTATTCAACGACGCTAGCTAGTTTCCAAAAGTAGCAAAACCAAAAGAAAATTAACTTACTAGATCAGAACTTCCTTGCAAAACAACCTCGACGAAAATCACACCATCCTCGTCAACTCTCCCACTTCTCCCCTCCGATCCGAACCCACCACCGGAGCAAACCACCACACTGATCGCCGCCGGCGAGGTCAACGATGCCGGAATCCACTTCACCCCAACACCACCCCTCTCCGACGATCTCTTAGACAGACCCCAACCTCGTTATGTCCAGCCAAAACCGGATCTTTCTCGCCTCCTCCCTCCTCTTCCCCCTCTTCCTCTCCCTAACCCCCTTCTCCCTCATCCACCTCCCCGATCCGCCCCCAAAGATCGAGTCTTTCCCCGAAATCAACGCCAATTCCGCCAAAAACTACATCGTCAGGTTCGTGGAGTACAAGAAGGCTGAGATTCACAGGGCTTACTTGGAGAGGAACGGGGTTGGGGAAGGGTGGAGATGGGTGGAGAGGCGGAACCCCGCGGCGGCGTTCCCGACGGATTTCGGGTTGGTGGAGGTCGAGGATTGGTGTGGGAGTGAGGTGGTTGGGAGGTTGAGGGGGTTGAATTTGGTTAAGGATGTGACGGTTGATTCCCTCGTCTCGAGGGGGTTGTTTGGGAGTGAGAGTGAGAAAGATGGGGGCTTTGGGGAGGGGAAGAAGCCGGGGAAGAGGTTTACGAAGATGTCGTTTGGAGGAGATGAGAGGGGGGATGGTCGGAGGAGCAATTCTAGTGTTAGGTTGGAGAGGAAGCTCTTGATGGAGGTATGTGGTGGTTGGTGATGGTTTTGTTGATTTGCTTTTGTTGTCAAATAGAGTATTAGACATACTTACATGGCTCCTTATGTGTGGCTTGACTGACTAGTTAGATGAAGTAATGTTTTTTGATCTTGTGTTTGAGAAGAAATATATCAGATTTTATCTTCACTGAATGTAGGAATGTGGGATGGTGTTCAATTGTTGTGCTTCATTTCGCGACGTGTTGTGTCTTTTTGTTCTTTTTTCATTGGAATAAGTTTGCTCTTAGTTGGCACAACTTTGGTTGGAGTTGAATGAAATTATTGAACCTATGCTGCCAAATTTAGATAGTGAGGTTAAGGTGGTGGTTAGTGCTTGACATTTGTTTTACTTGTGCATGATGTTTATCCGTGTTTGACCAATGCTAACATGGAAACTAACTTAAATTAAAACATAATATTGTAAAGCTCCTTCGACTATGAAAGTACTGAAGGCTGTTTGTAGGATGGCTGATCTCATTAATTATTTGTTGTTGCACAGAGATCTCAAGTTACATCAATGTTTGGAGCTGAAAACCTTTGGGCTAAAGGTTACAAGGGTGCAAAAGTCAAGATGGCAATTTTTGATACTGGAATTCGTGCAGATCATCCCCATTTTCGTAATATCAAGGTATATCATTGGAATAAAATATATTTAACTTTTATATGAACATATGTTGGTAATGCCATGTATTTTTCATGCTTCTTCAGGAGCGTACAAATTGGACAAATGAGGACACCCTAAATGATAATCTTGGTCATGGGACTTTTGTGGCAGGAGTTATTGCTGGGGAAAATGCAGAATGTTTGGGATTTGCTCCTGATGTTGAGATTTATGCTTTCCGTGTTTTTACTGATGCTCAGGTAATTCGTAAGGCATGGTTCCTTGCTTTTTCCACAAATTGTTGTTGGACATCTGAATGCAGATGGATATAGTTTCGCCTCTCTGAATGTCAATGGCTTATATTGTTTGAAACTAATTTATTAGAATAAAAAAAATAGAATAGGTCATACAAATTTTATTTTTTGTACTTTTTGTTGTTAAACGGGAAAAGAATTGCTGTATTTGCCATTTTACAAGTAGGCATGTGCTATCACGGTTTCCACATCATATTAGAGATATGCATATCAAGGGGGTATTAGTATACTTATATTTGCTTGTTTCTGTAGCACAATCCTGTAGTAATTATTGACAAGGTTATGATAATTTCCAGTTCAGTCTAATTGCAGGTATCTTACACATCCTGGTTTCTTGATGCTTTCAATTATGCAATTGCAACAAATATGGATGTACTCAATCTGAGCATTGGAGGACCTGATTATTTGGATTTCCCCTTCGTGGAAAAAGTAAGTTGTATTCTCTAGAGACAGAGAGCATTGGAGGACCTTATTATTTGGATTTCCCCTTCATGGGAGTTTGTTGCTTGTCGGTCTTGTTAATGTGTTCATGGATTCTCTCTAGAGACGAGACCCCTAGAGACATTTACCATCACGCATATCACATTCAAGGACTAGGTTATATATTATAAAATATTTTTCTTATGTTAAATGTTGTGATAGTGATATTTCATATAGTGTAAGGATAAGATTATATTCAATTTCTGCTTCTAAGATGCTTTATAGTTGTATTTGGTTTGTTATAGTTTTGTCTCATTTTGTTTGAGTTGGATAATCTAGTTGGTTGTGGCAGTGCTCGGGAACTAATTTCCAGAATATGATCCTATGCTGCCACGTTAACTTCCAATTCTGAAAATTAATTTTCAGTTGTAAAACATAACAGATATATATCCTCTCACCCGCATGTAACTTGGTATGTAACCAGTTGCATGAGATTGTCCAGTTAATCTGTTGTGTTTTATCCAGGTTTGGGAGCTCACCGCAAATAATATTATCATGGTTTCAGCCATTGGAAATGATGGACCACTCTATGGAACATTAAACAATCCTGCTGATCAGAGTGATGTTATTGGCGTTGGTGGCATTGACTATAGTGATCAAATAGCTTCCTTTTCCTCTCGTGGCATGACTACTTGGGAGATTCCTCATGGGTAACATTTCATTTCGGTCTTACTCGTATTTTGGAAGTTGATTGGATGCAAGTGTAAGTACCTGTAGCTACCCACATCCAAGAAGTAATAAGATAAGGTTTCCTTTATATTTAGGTATGGTCGTGTCAAACCTGATGTTGTTGCATATGGCCGTGACATCATGGGTTCAAAAATAAGCACAGGATGTAAGAGTCTCTCTGGAACCAGTGTCGCTAGCCCGGTAGTGGCTGGTGTTGTATGTCTGCTTGTTAGTGTCATTCCAGAAGGCTCCCGGAAATACATTCTTAATCCTGCAAGCATGAAACAAGCACTAGTGGAAGGTGCTTCCAAACTTTCAGATCCCAACATGTACGAGCAAGGTGCTGGTAGACTTGACCTGTAAGTCTCCTTGCTTCTTTTGTTTTGTTCCCAAAAGTTATGATTTCATTATATATGATGTCGGGCTGATGCATTGCATTCTTGGTTCTTGCTTATAGCATGAGGTCATATGAAATTTTGAAAAGCTACCAACCACGGGCCAGCATATTTCCTGGTGTCCTTGATTACACAAACTGTCCTTATTCATGGCCCTTTTGTCGTCAACCAATGTATGCTGGTGCCATGCCTGTTATTTTCAATTCTACCATTCTTAATGGCATGGGTGTTATTGGTTATGTAGAATCTCCTCCGATATGGCAACCTTTTGATGAGGTTGGCAATTTGCTCAGCATTCATTTCAAGTATTCGGATGTCATCTGGCCCTGGACTGGTTTTTTGGCATTGCACATGCAGATTAAGGAAGAGGGTGCTTTCTTCTCTGGTGTTGTTGAAGGTAATGTGATAGTAAATGTGTTCAGTCCACCTCAGGAGGAGAGTGGACAACGGAGGAGTAGTAGGTGTGTTCTACACTTGAAGCTAAAAGTGATTCCAACTCCTCAAAGGTCAAAACGAATTCTGTGGGATCAATTTCACAACATCAAGTATCCACCTGGTTATATTCCAAGAGATTCTTTGGATGTTCGCAATGATATCCTTGATTGGCACGGTGACCACTTGCATACAAATTTCAACATGATGTTCAACATGCTACAGGATGCTGGATATTACATAGAAACACTTGGATCCCCTCTAACCTGTTTTGATGCCAGCCAATATGGAACACTGATGATGGTAGATCTCGAAGACGAGTATTTTCCTGAAGAAATTGAGAAGCTAAAGGATGATGTTATGAATGGTGGACTCGGACTTGTTGTATTTTCTGAGTGGTACAATGTGGGGTCGATGGTGAAGATGAGATTTTTCGATGATAATACCAGGAGTTGGTGGGCTCCAATCACTGGAGGTGCAAATATCCCAGCGATTAATGACCTTTTGTTACCTTTTGGAATAGCTTTCGGTGGCAAAATTTTGAATGGAGATTTCTCCATTTTCGGGGAGCAAAGTCATTATGCTTCTGGTACTGACATAGTAAAGTTTCCTGGAGGTGGTTATATCCATAGTTTCCAATTTCAGGACAACTCAGATAATGGTGCTGCCCAGAATGGTTTACCGAGTTCTGGAGTAAATAAGGTGAGGACAAACTCTTGTATGTTCATAAAAAGAAAATGCTGCCATTTAATATGTTTCCTTGTGATGCTCGTGTGTGTATATTGAGCTTTACATAATCGACAAGAAACTCAAAAAAAAGTGAAGACATGAAAGTGCTTGTTTTTCCAACAAGTTAAACAGTTGATATGCAAAGTGCGGAGACTCTTGATCAAGCTAAAATTGCATCTTTATTCTGTCGCCATTGCTTGTATACTTCTTTTAATCTTGTAACTTGCCATGAGCAGGTTGATTCTTCCATACTTGGACTTGTGGAGGTCGGTAGAGGTCGAATTGCTATTTATGGGGACTCCAACTGTCTTGACAGTAGTCACATGGTGACCAACTGCTATTTGCTTTTGAAAAAGATGTTGGAGTATACTAACCTTGATATTAAGGATCCAGTTCTTTTTGCTGGCTCGGCGAGACGTGAATTTCCTCTTTATGAAGATAACAGCATGCTACCTTCTCGGAGAGCAGATGTAAATTTCTCCTTGTACTCTGCAGTTACTGGGAAGGAACTTATTTGCCGAAGTGATTCTAGATTTGAGGTATGGGACACAAAAGGTTACCATCTTCATTTAATGGGAAGAAACAGAAAACTGCCTGGATACCTTGCTGTAGATTTAGGAAATGTTTTAAACAATACGGTGGCGAAAACCAGACCAAGGTGGGATGGACATGACGAGGAGGGAAACATCTCTACAACTTTATACAGAAACAAAATTAGCAAGAGCATGGATTTGTTCAGTTTCCTCAATGATGAGGAGGTAAGAACAGTATTCTGCCTGGCTTTACATTTATATTTCATGCTTGTTTTTGGGGCCATGTATTTGGCTATTTTCCCATAATCACAAGTAAAGGTTGCAATTTTATTTCTCATAGTCCGCTTGTTTTATTTATCAGGTTTCTGGCTGTATTTCTAGTATCACAAGCAAAATAGCAAATTGAGTGGGAAAAATTATCTAAACTATACTATCAACACTCAGGAAATACAGTGTTGAATTGTTACACTTTAGGTTAAAAGCTAAACGATACTAAACGAATTGCAGCCTTAGTGTTATATCTCACAACCTCATAGTATAGTGGTATAGTTCATTAGCCTATAGTCACTCAACCCCGTGGATCATATGAGAGATTCCCAAAGTCTACCTTTCTAATGCTGAACCCAAAGTTAACTGGCTTGATGTTTACTGCTAGAATGTTATGCATCTTGATTAATCTTTCTTTTCGTGAACACATTGCAGCCGGATATGCAGGTGCAAATTTCCAGTCAGTGGGTTTTGCCTGCTTTTGTTGTAATCACATGTAAGTAAATTATTTGAGTTTTCTGTTTCATCAAAACTTATCTGCACATCAAATTTATCGGTCTTCTTTTTAGGTTTACTCTTATTTTTAAGCATATGGAGAATGAGGCAAAAGCGGCGCAAGCGAAGGAAAAGTTCTGGTCCGTTAAGATAAACATGGTATAGCAACTTCTCGACCTACAGTTGAGCGAGACTCCTCCCCTCCATCTTGGAGCTCATCTCCCACTGACCATAATGTATTAGGAAGTCGTTGTTATCCAAGATAGCACAGAAACAGGAGAAAACTAGTGTTTTTAATTTTGGAGGTGCACATGTAGAAAGTTTTTCAAAGAAGTTAAGTACCTCCGACAGCTGCGATTCTGTTGTTTTTTGTTGAACAACAAAAAGGGATGGAGATTCAGCATGTAAGCTCTTGCTTATTATTTATTTATTTACATTGTATGAACAATAATCAAATTTTGGGCCACTAAGCATCAGATTGTATAGACTGTGTTTTCATAGTTAAGTTTACCGGTGATATAATTCTGGACCTTCAGTCCAAAATTCTATGGCAGAAGTCAAAATATTGCGCATTCTGCATTTCTCTTGTAGTATGAAACGTATGATTATTGTCGCGAGAATTAAGATCCTGATTGAATTTGTGGAATGAGATGTCTCTGATGAAACACGAATGAAAGCAGTTAACATCACTTGGAGGAGCTCCTTTTTCTAGGTATTGGAAATTTGGAACATTGAATCTGTTTGCACTCAACGTGGCAAAATAACAACAATAAGCTTGTAGTGTGTGGCTATAATGTGATAAATACCTCCATTAATTAATTAGTCAACTACGATTGACGTGATTCATTGCAATCGTACAAACGATTGGTTAATGAGAAGTGTAGATGATGCATCATCCCTAACTACAACACTACCAAACGATTGGTTGTTGAAACATCTGTTATAGCATATCTTCATCTTCATATAAAACTTAATAAGTCAAAACCAGACTCTCCAAAGTCATGTGATTTACATCCATCACATAAAACTTAATTAACATAAGATATATAATTAAGTCATGAGACACAAACACAAGACAACAACAGAACCTAATCATCTTGCTGGTTTGCTTCGACGTACGCATTTCTCCAAACACAACATCATCTTAAGACTTATATAGTCATCAGGCAGAAACTTCAGCTTTCAAAGCTTCTTTTTTTTCTTCATCACATCCCTTCTCCTTCTCCGCTTTCCCCTCCCCATCCCTAAAGGCGGAAACATTCTCAACCCCAATGTCGGGGGTCGTCGGGTCGTGGAAGAGGCGGGAGTTGGCGGCGATGGAGAAGGCCTGGTGGATGGACTTGGGGGATAGAGCGCAGTCCTCTAGTCCAGCGTCTTCCAGACGTGGTGGAACGATCGACTCCATTGCTCGCTCGCCGCAAACCCTAGAAAGTAGAATCCCAGCTCTGCTTGTCGTCGCCCTTCGGCTCGTCAAATGTTTTGCAAATTGGGAATTGTATTGCTATTAATTCCGTAACTTAATCATTTTCCTAATTGTCCATTTGTCCCTACGAACGTGATGGGGAAAAAAGTCTACGATCGTAATTGCAATTTCCAAAGAAAGTCGTAGTGGTTAAACTATGCAACCATATTTTCACCGTTTTTCTAGAAGATTGAAAATAAAATATGAAAAAAATTCTAAAAAAATATAGTAGTAGACATTTCCTACTTCAAGCACTTTAAATATAATATTTTGCAAATACCACAAAATCATGTCGCAAACTTATTAGCTCTAATACGTTGCTAACAATCAATTGTCGAACAAACTTATCATGTAGTTCCTTAAAACTAACCCACCCAAATCATTATCTGGTCAACACCACTACAAACACTTCCAATGTTATAGATTGTATCAAAAAATCATGGATAAGTTGTATCGAATTGAATTCCACATCGAACAGAGAAAAAAATCCATCTACCTCTTCTTCTTTAAATTGATCTGGTGCGACCATGTTTGGATATGTAGTCAATCAATCCATAAAAATTGGATGTAATTCTCTATCATCAAGGGTGCTAATCGAACCAAACATGAGCGAACAAACTCTAATCGTGTTCATCTCGATAACATTTTGGGTTATTCGTGTGTTCGTATATGTTCATTAAATTTCGTTTGCGATCATGTTTCGTTAATTTTTATTTTTTCGTGTTCAGCTCAATCAACAAACTAACCGTACAAAACCCCAAAACTGCAAAACGCATTCCAACTTGGACCTACACGCAAAATCTCCCATCATCCACAAACCCGGGAGAGGCTCCTATTCTCTCTCTACTCTCCCATGGCTTCGGGATCCATATCCATCCTCTCCTCCTCCCACCTCTCCTCCCCGGACCCCACCAAACCCACCTTCTTCTTCCGACCTCGCCCTCACGGAGCCCCGGTTTCGATCTCGGCCGCGCGTCTTCCGTCCCGCGACGCCGGCGCGGCGAGGTTCGACCGGAACACCTCGATTTCGGATTTCATGAGGTTCAGGAAGGGCGACGAGGGTTCTGGGAAGGGACAATTGCAGACTGCTGTGGTTTCGTATAAGAAGAAGTTCCCCTGGTCCTTGTTCCAGCCTTTTCTCCAGGTATTTTGGGGGTTGTGTTCGATCAGGATTTGATCTTTCTTGTCAAATTTGTAGTTAAAAGCTCGATTTTTTGGGATTATGAGCCTAGACTAGTTGTAGTCAGCACAAATGCACTATAAGTTGCGAAATGATACCAAAATTCATGTCAGGGTGTTGGAATCTTGAGACAACAAAAGCGTTGGTTTGGTTTGTTTCGGAGTTTACTCACAAGTGGGTAAATAATTAATCTTGTACTACAATAATTGGGCAAAATCTCGTCTACCCATCTTCTTATTGCTATTCAAACATATTCGAGGGTCGAAATCTAAAGAAGTAAAAAAGGTGTCGAAATACGAAATGGTCTTTACGAACTAAGCAAAATATCAAACTCCCCTCCAAATGTCGCACCCCCTCCATCAAGTCGGGTGTTGGTCGGTTTCCCAAAAGTATTTGGACTTGTAGTTGTCTAATCAGTGTTCAAAACAATGTCTTTGTTAGGAATTAAAACCAATCCCAAATACGCAGCGGAACATAAAATTGCAAATCCAATTGGCTAATCTTGAGAACAAAACGCAAATCCAAAATTCAAACCACACAAACACGCAAGATTTAACGTGGAAACCCAATGCGGGAAAAACCACGGACGACACAACTCAAATCCACTATAGAGAAACGTATTACAAGAGATGCGTACAAGGAGACGCGAACGAACCGACGAGATACCCGGCTCAAAATCTCTCCCACCGAATCACAAGGATGCTCTCTCTCTCTTTTCTCTCTAGAATGCAAAAGTGGACAATAAGAAATTAACCCTAAACAAAAGGGACGAAATTGTCTTTATATAAGTTTTCTGTATAAGTTGCACCAAAATCGGGTGGAGTAATGTGCAAAACGTGGGCAGAAGTGGGTCCAAACGGTCGACCGATCCAATAACTGTATCGCAAACGGTCGACCGATATTGAAGTCCCGTTCGACCGAAAAACGACTAACTTTTCTGGCTTGCGCGAGTGCATAATTGGTCGACCGTACACTTAAGTTCCGGTCGACCGAAATTCAACATGCACTTTTCTCCCAGCTCCTCGAATGTTTCCGGTCGACCGAATCCAAGGTTCCGGTCGACCGAAAACCGACAGTAACTTTTTGCCCAGCTCCAATTGTGTGCCCGGTCGACCGTACACTTAAGTTCCGGTCGACCGAAAAACGACAAGCACTTTGTTGGACGAACCAACACACATTCGGTCGACCGAAACACTCCTTCCGGTCGACCGATTGTCTGTTTTTCTGCACTAATACTTTAAACACATATTCAAGGTAAACAACAACCGAGCATTCAACTTTTCTTGATCTACATGTGCGTACGCTGGACAACCGAAGACTCTCAACTTGGACAAATCTGAAGCTCCTCATGTCCAAACTTCTTCCAGTGTTCTCATATCCAAAACGGTGTGAGGTGAACGGTTTACTAAATAACAAGCAGTACACATTGCTTCTGCCCAAAAATCCTTAGTCAGGTCAGCATTCAAAAGCATACATCTAGTTCTCTCCAAAAGAGTTCGATTCAGACGTTCCGCTATTCCGTTCTGTTGTGGCGTGTGACGTACGGTTCGATGTCTCACGATTCCTTCATCCTTGCAGAAATCGTTAAACTCTGAGGAACAAAACTCCAAACCATTATCCGTCCTAAAAACCTTATTCTTCTTTCCTGTTTGATTCTCAATCATAACCTCCGGTGCTGAAAATTCTGAAACACATCACTCTTTTGTTTCAGAATATAAACCCAAGTCTTTCTGGAGAAATCATCAATAAATGTGAGCATGTAGCGAGCTCCACCTTTTGATGGAACCTGAGAAGGTCCCCATAAATCAGAGTGGACATAATCTAAAGTGGCATTGGTGGTGTGCTTAGCTGCTGAGAAGCTAACCATTTTCTGCTTTCCAAAAACACAAAATTCAAAGACGTCCAGACTGTCGATTTTCTGACTTCCAAACAAACCACGTTTGTTCAACACCACCATGCCTTTCTCGCTCATGTGCCCTAACCTCATATGCCAAAGTTGGGCATTTTCCTCACCAGACAACGATGACACTACAACTGTGTCACCCACAACAGTTTCTCCTTTAAGCATATAAAGCTGGTCGGGCCCAAACTTCTTCCCTTTCATCAGAATAAGTGATCCTTTGGTGATGGATAAGTTGTCATCCTCACCACTGAATTTGTAGCCCTTTGCAGTCAGGCTACCTACTGAAATCAGATTCTTGCTCGCCTTTGGAACATGTCGCACATCCGATAAAATCTTGACTAGGCCATCATGAGTCCTCAATCTGACAGAATCAATTCCTGCAACCTCGCACCTGTCACCATTGCCCATCACAACCATTCCACCTGACATTGTTTCATAAGATGAAAACTTGTGTTTATTCGGAGTTAAGTGGAATGTACTGCCCGTGTCAATCACCCAACCGTCGGAAGCTTCAGAAGCACCTGTAGCTGCCAACACAAAATCAGAATCGGACTCCGCAACATTCGAACCTGACTGATCACCACTACTAGAACCCGTTTGCTTCTCTCTGTTTTGTAGCTTAAAACATTCTGATATCTTGTGACCATTCTTCTTGCAGTAATGACAAATAATATCTTTGTCCTTCGACTTGGTCTTAGAGGTGTTTTTGAGAAACTCCTCTCCTTACCCTTACCACGAGCAACAAGTGCTTCACTTTTGCTCAACTCAGAACCATCAAACCTCTTCTCTATATCAGATTTGGAGGAGAGTGCGCTTTTGACATCCGCAAGAGAGATGTCGGTCCTGCTATACATTATTTTCTCCACGAAGTGATCATATGAAGAACTCAACGAGCAAAGTAAAAAGATCGTTTGATCCTCATCAGAAAACCTTGCTTCAACCTTCTCCAGGTTCATGATGATTGCATTGAAATCATCCAAATGTTGCTGAAGGGAGATACCCGACTTCATCTTGAATAGGAATAACTTATTCTTCAAGATAATCCGGCTCACAAGTGACTTCTTCATGTAGACTTCCTTTAATTTCTTCCACATACTTACAACGTCTTCTCCTTCAACACTTCTCTCAAAACTTCGTCAGACAACGATAGCTTTATTGTTGTCATCGCCTTACGATCAAATTTTTGCCTATCTTGATCGGACATTTCTTTTGGCAACTTGTCCAAGCCCTCAAGAACGTCCTCCACCTCTTGCTGCACCAGAATTGCGTGCATCTTGACTTGCCACAAGCCGAAATTGACATCTCGGCTCAACTTCTCAATCTTCCAATGATTTGCCATGAGTACTTGACAAAAGATCGATGAAAAATCCCCAAATTCGGACCAAAAAAGCTCTGATACCAGTTGTTAGGAATTAAAATCAATCCCAAATACGCAGCGGAACAGAAAACAACAAATCCAATTGGCTAATCTAGAGAACAAAACGCAAATCCAAAATCCAAACCACACAAACACGCAAAATTTAACGTGGAAATCCAATGCGGGAAAAACCACGGACGACACAACTCAAATCCACTATAGAGAAACGTATTACAAGAGATGCGTACAAGAAGACGCGAACGAACCGACAAGATACCCGGCTCAAAATCTCTCCCACCGAATCACAAGGATGCTCTCTCTCTCTTTTCTCTCTAGAATGCAAAAGTGGACAATAGGAAATTAATCCTAAACAAAAGGGACGAAATCGCCTTTATATAGTAGGTCAAAACAAGTATAAGTTGCATCAAAATCGGGTGGAGTAATGTGCAAAACGTGGGCAGAAGTGAGTCCAAACGGTCGACCGATCCAATAACTGTATCGCAAACGGTCGACCGATATTGAAGTCCCGTTCGACCGAAAAACGACAGTAACTTTTCTGGCTTGCGCGAGTGCATAATCGGTCGACCGTACACTTAAGTTCCGGTCGACCGAAATTCAACAGACACTTTTCTCCCAGCTCCTCGAATGTTTCCGGTCGACCGAATCCAAGGTTCCGGTCGACCGAAAACCGACAATAACTTTTTGCCCAGCTCCAATTGTGTGCCCGGTCAACCGTACACTTAAGTTCCGGTCGACCGAAAAACGACAGACACTTTGTTGGACGAACCAACACACATTCGGTCGACCGATTGTCTGTTTTTCTGCAGTAATACTTTAAACACATATTCAAGGTAAACAACAACAGTCTTGGTTTTCTTTTTTATCTATATGTAAAATCAGGATTTTTTGTGTGTAAGTGTTAGTTAGGCTTAGGCATGCTAATATGCTATGTCTTCTTAGTTGGAGCTATGGAATTTTCTGCATGGTTTGGACAAATGGTTCTGATTGCTCTTTTCATTGAATTCGCTAATTTCTTTTGAAAACAGTCATTCTACTTTAAGATTTACATACATTTCCTGTTTTAAATCCAAAACACGCGATCCATTTTTTTAGTGACTTATTGCTATTAACTGGTGAAATATACATAACAAGATGACTTATGCTTTAGATCCCAATTTACAATTGTGATTATGTGATCTTTCATACCTGTTAGTAATGTTATCTTCAATAACATATAATACTATGCATAAATAGCTTTAGCTATACTTTGGCATGATTTGATGGTTATTTATGTTGGAATTGTTGCATGCAGGTTGATCTGGTGTCAACTATACATATTGCTGATAAGGAGTATGTGTTCCTCTTCCTACATATCAAGCAAATAGATTTCTTTCAGAGTTTTTATTTCTGTATAAAAATGTTGCATAGTACTTGCATATTTTGTTTTTAATCGTCATATACAACGTAACTTGCATTTCATATTTTAATTGAAGTAATGATGTCTGTAATTATTTGGCCGGGATCCAAATTTTACCATCTTTATGTTATTGTTGAATCATTTTTGCGGTGTTTTTCCATTTTCAGAACTGCTAGAAATAGGGTTCCATTTTCGGATGGAAAGGTCTTTGCCATTTTCGTCAATTCTATTGTTTGTGGTATTTTGCCTTCTCCATTTTTATGACGCTCCTTATATTGCAAAGCACGAGTGTTTGTTTCTGACAGATATTCGGGATTTTAACCATTTTTCTATATATTCCACTATTGCTTTAGGCCTTAGGTTGCTATGTCTATATTAACCTGTGTGACTTAATTTGATGCACCCACCTTTACTAAAAAAAACAAGAAAAAGATAATAGGCACGTACTTGGCAAACATTTTCGATTTGTAGTTTTCTTTTAATTCCTTGGTACTGTCGTCACCTTCTAAATTTTGAAACCAAGGTATTTTGAAGTACTGCAAAGGGAACTCAAGCGATATGACTGTGTCCTTTATGAGATGGTCACAAGCAAGGAGAGTTTAGAAAATTTGGAAAGTTTAGATAACAGGAAAAAACGTTCCCCTGTTAAGAAGCTGAAAGCATCACGCTCCAAGGGATTCAACATTATTGGTTTTATTCAGAGGCAGATGTCTCAAGTTCTTTCGCTAGATTTTCAATTAGATTGTCTTGACTACCAGGAAATCAACTGGTATCATGCTGACCTAGATTATGAGACATTCAAATTACTTCAGGTATTTCACAGAAAATGTTAATGTTCTATCCATCTTGTTTCATTCCATTTCTAAACCTGATATTATGTTGTTTCTTGACTTCAAAATCTCTGGTT
This sequence comes from Triglochin maritima, assembly GCA_963682175.1. Classification (NCBI taxonomy): domain Eukaryota; kingdom Viridiplantae; phylum Streptophyta; class Magnoliopsida; order Alismatales; family Juncaginaceae; genus Triglochin; species Triglochin maritima. Next base: position 3,833,610 of record OY821775.1, read on the forward strand.
CCATTTACAGACGGAACGAGGTGAAAGTCTCTTCACTTTTGCAAAAGACATGACCATTAAATCCACTAAAGCCGTGGTGCAACCCTCCATTCCTGACGATCTTGGTCCTTGGAAGTCTAAGCTCCTTTTGGCTTCTCGCGTCCTACCCATGCCACTTCTTGGCCTTCTTTTAATTGGAAGTGTTTGTGCACCACAAGAAGGTCAAGTAAGAAGATACCCAGAACTAGAAGCTCTGTCCAAGCTAGATTTTGGAGCTGCCATGAAGATATTCTTGGCGAGAAGACTGACAACAGAGTAAGTAATAATCCCATTCTGGTTTCTAGTTAGCACTGTTGTTTCTCTATTAAAAAGGTGGGGTCCTTTTTCAATCAGAGGGTTGATTAATGATGATTCATGTTTTTCTTGTTCCCATGTGTAATAATTTGCGTCTTCATTCTTCGCCTGTTGCCATTCAAGCAAAGTTTTAATGGGAATGAACACCGTTGCCTCATTTTTCTCATACACGTTCGCTTTCATAATTAATATTATTTATGATATATTCATTGACAGTCATATGATTGATAAGGCTGGTAATTCTCAAGTAAAAAAAAAAGAAAAGACTTAGATAATTTTCTCGAAGGTCGATTTTGAAAACAGTGTGGTTGGTATATGGATGGGTGTTGTGAAATGTATTCTAATTGAATGCCTTGTATTTTCATTTGTGAAGGTTCTCTGAGGTCACGACAGGTGTAGAAGAGAAGTCTGTCATCATAGGTGAGAGGAACCGAGTTGCTACTGAGACATTGCAGAAAGCAATTGCCCGTGGATATCAGAAAATAGCCATCCTATATGGAGGTGGACACATGCCGGATTTAGGCAGGAGGTTACGCGAAGAGTTCGACATGGAACCTTCCCAGCTTCAGTGGGTAACAGCTTGGTCGATTCGAAACCGGGAGCTTGACAGTCACTCACTTCCCTTCCTCGGAACACTTGCTAAGCTTTCAGGTTGGCCATTGAACAGATACGAGACACTGGCACTGGTCATATTCTCATCTGTTCTGGCTTTGGATCTCTGGTTGTGGGAGCTGTTTGTTGGCAGCATTGTGAACTGGGCTTCTCAGGCAGCTACTCAATTCAGCATTGTAAGTGGTAACACAGGGATCATGTGATGATGGAAGTTTTATTTGCATGTGGCTATTGATGGGACTGTGACTTGTAAATAGCAGTACATCAATTTTCCGGATCATCATTTTCATTCTACAAAAAGAATTTAAATGCCCAGAATACAGATCAAGATGTAAATATTCAATAGTCTATCAAATATTATATTTTGCCCCTTATGGGCGAATTAGCCCTTGATGAATGAAATATGTAAATGAAGATGATGATTCACCCATTTGTGTGACGATTTTTCACATGTAATTGCAGATATTGTTGGTGGTGGTGGATTCACTCCAATATGATCTATGATTAGTTATGAATGTGTCTAAGTGTCATTACTCAATGGACACTCTTTTGTGACTCTACAATGTTGATTTTAGTTTATGCCACATAAGGTTGATACTTTTGATTTTCCCATTCTCATTAAGAGAGACTAGAGTAACTCATGTAACATAGTCCCTACTCCCTACTTCATAGATGCACAACATTCATTTGAAGTTAGCTCATTTGGTAGATATTTTTGGCTTTAGAATGACTAACATCAAGAATTGAATTGTATCGTGGAGTGTAAATTAAGATAAGAGTATGGATATTGAATTATTGATATAAAAAAGTTCGAAAGTTGCTCTTGCCCAGCCTATCAAGCTTGATTAATCATTGTCAAGACTTCTTCCACTGTAGATCAAACATAGTACGCTGATCTATTGCTTCTGCAATCATCAAACTAAGAGGGCACTAACAATGACTTTGGGCCCCCGGCTTATTATGCCATCCCAAAGTAACGAGATTTTCCTTACAATTAATGTTGTGATATCATAAAACTCAGATGTCATGGTTAACATTGCATCCACAACTGGTAGCCACATTGATGACACGGTCTCAAACTGTCGAGGGAGACAACCAGCCTGTGACGCATAAAAAAGGAAAAAAAAATCAAGCTTATGTTGGGAACAAATATGCGATTCAGCTAGTGCTTTACATTGATTTGCCATTGTTCCAACTTATTGTACCCTTACATTAGAAAAAAAACTTGATTATTCGGTTGCAAACTTATACGTTCAGAAGAAACTTAGATGTCACTTTAAAATAATGTTACACATCAAAACATTGTTATTTTAATTTAATCATACCTACCTATTTTAGAAGAAGAAGAAAAGAAAAAAAGGATGTGTATTTTTGAAAAAAAATCATGATCTAACATACAAAACCATTTCAATCAATCTCTGACATGTGTATTTGAGTTGATATGTTAATAGAATAGATGTTATCCATCATATCATCGGCCTATCCGTTGGTGCTTCCGAATCCAAATCCAAACCCGAACCCGAACCCGATGATGTCATCATCCTCATCCCGGTGCTCAACTCTCGTCCTCCTCCTCAACCACCTCCCCAAACCCCAAACCCTAATCCCCAAATCCCACCTCACCCTCCCTTCTCTCCCTCCACCCCTCCTCCCCTCTGAGAAGCTCTTCCTCCCTCCCGACGTCGACATCTCCGCCTCCCCCGTCCGCGTCCTCGCCGGCTCCAACATCGTCCTCGGCTCCTACGCCAACGGAGCTTCCGTTACCTCCGCCGAGTTCGTCAAGAGCAGCGTCCGGAAGGAGGATTGCCCTAACGATGGGCTTCCGGAGTTTGCGCTCGTCGGGAGATCTAACGTGGGGAAGTCGTCGCTGCTTAACTCGCTCGTTAGGAGGAAGAAGCTCGCTCTCACTTCCAAGAAACCCGGTGAGATGATGAATTTCGGTTCTTTTGTTTGTTTTTCCAAGTACAGGTAACTACAACTCAAAACCAATAACTCAGGAGAAAGTCATCATTTAAACCGACTTGAGACTATTATCTAACAGTAACTAAAACATCTGATTTGTTTGAAGTAAGTGTAGCGGAGTTCCATTTCTGGAATGAATTCTTATTAGTGATTATTGGTTTGCTAGGAAAATTGGGGGAAAGTCTTGAATTGAAGTTTGTTCGTGACTTAAAATTTTGTGCTTTCTACCATCACAATATATGTTCAAGAGCTCTGGAATTTCCCCTTAACATGTTGACTTAGACACGATGATCTGATCTCTTACTTGTGATATGCTGAATTACATTTATTTGCTTTACATTGAAAGTGGTTAGCAAATAAGAGGTGAGTACTGGACCAAGACAATTTTCAGCACTCCAGATAGCATGTGTTAGAGCTATACATTAAGCATGAGGTTATGACATAATGTGTTGCTCTGTGCACTTGCTTGTTGGATGATGTTTGGTTTCAAGGAGTGGGTCTTTTAGTAAATGTGTATTGATTTGTTTATTTAAGTTTTGGATGAAATTAAAATGTTCATGGCGATGTAACAAAGTCTAAGCTCCCTAATCAACATTAGGTCTACATTTTTCTAGTACAATATTTGACACGGTGTGTATTTTCCATGGTTCGAGCACACCAAAAGTAGCTACATGATCATTATATCATTTGAATGTACCACATCCCTCTATGTTCGACCTGAAGCTTTTGTTTTGTTAGCATCAGCATGCTATAATTCAAGCAAGACGCTATTATCAATATAACATAATTGGCATGTGAGTTTTATCCTCGGAATGTTGAATTTTTTTAGCCGCCATATTTTAATTGTTACATATGAATAGAGGACATATGTTTCACGAAGATAGTTTGTCCAAATAATTTCAAAACTATATTCATTATATTTGTCTGTAATTAGATACTGAGCAATTTTACTGGTTTCACTTACCAATTTATCATCATTCTTATGATACGAACTTTGTAATTAGTGAAAAATGAAACAAAGTTCGATTGGTATTTGGGAAAATGTTGCATTTGAATCAACTCAATCTGCCAATTCTATGTCCTAGACTGAGAAACACAAGCTATTTTTGTATGGAAGCATTTTGTTTTTCTCCTATTTTGGTGCTTTTTTTTTTGAGTCTTTGATGATTTCAATACTAATTTTCTTGCATGTTTCATTCAGGTAAAACACAATGCATCAATCATTTTCGAATAAATGATAGCTGGTACCTAGTTGATTTGCCTGGATATGGGTATGATTTTAAACCCGATATTTATCATTACTTAATTATGTTACATCAAGTTTATTTTAATTAACTATTTCACTCATTTAGAAGCTTGAAGGTTTATCTGCTGAATTCTTTAAACAACTGTGGTCAGCCGTCAGCGGCGCATTTTATTTTTTATATCAGTAACAACATATAGCATTTAGCATGGTAATCTCAAATTGTTTCCATTTTCCCTTGACTGAGTCCTAGTATTGAGAAGAAAACACCTTAATTATGATGGCCAAATTTTATGTTTTTATACAACTTTTATTTGACAAACTTTGCATTATTTGTTTTTTTAGTTAAACAAACAAGTAGAAGAACTACGTTTTACAATCAAATATGTGCATCCCCACTTGATGAAGGTTGTATGTGTTTAGGTCTGTATGATCTAATTAGTGTATGATTATGTTGAATAGGTATGCCTCTGCACCTCATGAGCTACGTGATAATTGGGATGACTTCACGAAAGATTATTTCCTCAATCGAGAGGCATTGGTCTCTGTTTTTCTCCTTGTAGATGCCAGCATTCCTACAAAAAAGATTGACCTTTCATATGCTAGTTGGCTTGGAGAGAACAAGGTACTAGGCCACTTCTTTTCCTTTATTCATCGTTAGTAATCGTTTTGCTCAACATAACTCACGCTGATGGGTGTCAACATGGTTGCATATATGGTTCCAGTTTGAAGTTTTACAATTTCATTCTCTTACCTTCATTATCATAAGCATAACCTGGAAATTTTGCAGCATGGTAATATTTACCAAAATAGGATAAGCATATTTTGGAACTATAGCAGCAGTTGACGTGTTTTATTACTTGTTTTCCATTCCTGAAATTTTCTCATCTTTTAGATTCCGATGACACTTATCTTTACCAAGTGTGACAAGAGAAAGAAAAAAAGAACAGCGGAAAGAGACCTGAAGAAAATGTTGAAGACTTTCAGAATTCTATACGTGATTTCTTCCAAACAGCACCCCCCTGGATAATGACAAGCGGTTTAACACACCAGGGTCGAGACGAGATATTATTGCACATCGCACAACTCCGAAACTATTGGCTAAAGAACTGAAAGAAAACAGACATAATCGAATCTATCTTCCAGAGGCAAGAAGAGCATTGGCACTGCAAAGCTTCGGCGACACCAGCAAAACTGTGCACGAACACTAACTATATGTCAGGATGGCAAGAGGATGATGTATTTAGATGCTTGAAAGTTTCAATCAATTGAGCCCAACAAAGAATTTCACTAGCACAACCGCATAAGAACGAGCATTATTTCAGACTTGTCTAATTAATTAAGGGAAAAAGTCAGAAAATGAATTTGTTCCGGCCAGCATTCCTGTCTCTTTAGAATGGGATAACTGCCTATGTGGTTGCCGGTAGTTGAGATGAAATATTTTTAATGCTTACTCCTAGAAATGTTTTTGGAGGTGTAAATGTGTAATACAATCACCATTATCTGGTTTTCCCAATTGGTAATCCTTAATTCATAGAATTGAGTGAGTGAGCATCGAGAAGATGAAAAATCTTAACGAGCCGAGCTCGAGTTAATCATGCTCGCTCGAAAATGGTGGTTTACGGTCCTAACTCGAGAACAGATAAAATCACATTTTTCAATGTTCCGGTGCGGACCGGGTCGGGTTTGACCCGATTGCATTTGGTCGGTTTTATATCGGGCTGGATTTAGACGTACGTGGGCCTCGTTCAGTTGGACAATGGAAATGCAAGAGATTAAAGAGAGAGTTACTTTTCAACAAAAAAAGAATATGAAAGTTTATCGAAGTGGGTGTTAAAAGTTATATATTGTTATGGCATTTCAATTGGGAACCCCAAAAAGAAACCAACGTCAACGTGGGCCCATTTGTCTACAACTACGTAGCAACGTCGAACGCCCCAACAAGGAGGAAGCAAATTGGTGCATTGCTCTCTCCAGAAAAGATCAAAAGAGGAAGAAGTCAAATTGAACTTGACTTCCTAAGAAGAGAACTCTGAATGAAACTCTCCTCTTGGTAAAGCTTTGAGGAAGCTTCCTAGTAACTAGATATTCTCTAGTTTGAAGACCAAACCCGTTTTGTGTGCTTAAGTGTTGCATTGTATCCAAGACAAGTGTTGTGTTGTAAATCAAGGAGGAATACAAACTCCTCCTTTGTACTAAGGGTAATCCTCTCCTATATAAAGGGAACCCCTCATCTCCTTTGAAAGGCACTCATGTGTGTGTAGGATTTCATGTTTAATTATGCATGTATATTTTTCGAATTTTTTTATGCACAATAAGGATCAATTTACAATTTTCTATGATTTATTTCATGCATGCATCAATTTGTTTCAATATCTAGTTTCAAAACTTTATTAAAATAAATATGGGCTCCGAAATTCATACCTAAAAGTTCTTTAAAACTTCTTGAAGATTCGGAGACGTTGGGGATGCTCCTCGCTGCGCCGGATGCCTCCGAGTATTCACCAAACTCTAAACAAGATCGGAGAGAGGGAAGCTAGTCTCTCAATCTCCGATAGGATTTAAAATCCAATTACTAACCCCTCTTTAATTCTCTTGAGAAGATGATCTCTTAAGAACTAAAACTAAACTTAAGAATTAAGGAATTTTCGTGGAGAATTATGGGGAGAGAATTTTTGCATGAGAAAGCAATGAATGAATTAAGGAGGTAATGAGATAAACTTGTATTTATAAGTTCTCTCCAAATTACCTATTCATGTGCAACCTCTTGCCCATGATTTCATGCAAAATTCCATCTAACCATCCATTATTTAATAATAAATAATATTAGCCACGAATTAAATCAATTATGGACCAATTCCATGCATGATCTAATTAATTCTTAAATTAATTCTGCATTAACCGTCTGGACCGGTCAACCGTTTGGAGGTTCGGTCGACCGCTCGAACCATGTTTCGGTCGACCGTTCAATAACTCGGTCGACCATTCGTAACAGGAATTATTCCATCGCAATGTTCGGTCGACCGACCGATTACTTTCGGTCGACCGTTCGAACAGATGAAAATTCACTGTTATCGGTCGAGACATGTCCGGTCGATCGTGCCCGATCGGTCGACCGTTTACTGCTAACCGGTCGACCGTTGGAGCACTGTTCTGCAGACTTGTCAAATTTCGGTTTAACCCCTACAAAATTTGACATTTCGGGATTAGTAGTAAATTCACAACTTATGTAACATATTATCCTATATAATGATCAATCATTACACCCCATAATATTTACATCACATATGAATTTTATTTAGATTCTAATTATGTTATTAATCACAACATAATTTTGATTTTGCTTGTTCACCCCATGTGTCATATTTTCTACATGAAACCTGACACGTCTTATGAACTTAAAATCCTCATTTCTTGTTTCCCAGTTTTGCGGTGTGACTTATGGGAGGATCTAAACTAAGTTGGCAGTGATATTAAGAGCTTAATATCACAAGCTATAAGCAGTATCTAGCTACACATTATAGCTCCCAATTAGTTAGATGTCTTAATTCCACTTGAACCAAAACCCGATCCATTTAGTGATGGAGTGCACCACTTGTGTCCGTCCATTGCCTCATGATATTAAGAATACACACAAAGTAGTATTGTGTCATCTTTGTATTAGTATTCATTTCTTGATCTCTTTAAGCTAGTTATAAATATGTGACTTAACTCAAATCACATTGTGCACATTACAACTTTGCTTTATCAAGGGACCCACTAATATCATCACTCAATTAAGAGGGGCAATGATAGTCTTTTGACTAACTATCTTCTCCAACAAAAGTTGTACTTAACCAACCAATGTCTTTACACTACACTTATCGATAGTTCAAGACACTGATCTAATTAAGTATTCCTTAAGTGATCAGATATAAGTCTCATATCAAAGGACCAAAGACACAGTAAAATATTAATGACACAGAAACACATTTCTATAATATTTTACTTGTTAGGTCTATTCAGTATACAAAAGTAATATTTTCCTCTTTTGCATACCCGTGTTGTCACTTATTTGTAAAGCTACAATGATATATGACCAACATGACAATCTTAACCCGGTAATTAATGTCTCATGTTAATTACCATGATTGCGGATATCTTTTGTTTTATGTAAACCAATATCTTTTAGAGCTCTACGGTTAAGGATCAAGAGTCTCTTCCTTAACACTTCTAAAAGACGAATAACATAAACAAGGAACAAAATGATTTCTCATTCAATTCATAATAATTGACATTTAAAAGTAAAACTTTTAGAACACATTCCCTTCAGTGTGTGTGTGTCCTTTAGTATTGTAACTCAATCTTTGTGGATAATATAATCGCATATTGAGCAAAGCTCTTAAGTGTCCCTTCAGTGTATGTGTGTGCAATTGTTCTGTTGAACATTTAGCTAAGTGAGGGAGAGAGTGAAGAGGCTGCCAAATCCAAGCAACTCAAGGGAGTTAGAGATTTGGGCCGCACGTTTCCTACTTGATAAGTAGGTCCGTGACAAACGGCTAACCAATTAAAACACTACTCCAATACAACAGTTCTTTTTGGAGAAAAAGTTGCATGTTGGAGCTAAAATGAACCTCCATTTCACCAAGACTGCAACCGGCGTCGGATTCTTACCTCGAAAGGAGGCACGAATTGTAGGTAATACTATTCGCTAATGCGAGGACGTCGCTGGAGTTGATGGAGAGAGGAAGACATGTGCAACCTCCTTGGAGTCCATGGTTGATTTCGCGACCATTGTCCTTGGGATACGACAAGTTGTCTCCATGTCAACGACGACCGAGAAGAAGAATGCTCCCAAGGAAGTCTATACAGTTTCTTCGGGCATCAAAATGCTCGGAGGTACCATTAATATTGACTATTCCAAGATCAAATATATATTAATGTTGACGATTTTGACGATTGTTTTCCGCTTTGTTTGTAGGAGACCACTCGAAAGTGGTGGCATGCCATGCCCAACCATACCCATATGCAGTGTTTTTTTTGCCACGCCACTCAGAAAATGAGATCATACACCATACCATTGGTGGCGGCCAACGACAGCAAGGTGGAGGCCGTGGCAGTGTGCCACTTGAACACCTCAAAGTGGAACCCTAAGCATTTGGCTTTCCAAATGCTCAAGGTTAAGCCAGGGACAACACCAAGTTGCCACTTTCTTCCACAGGATCATGTGGTTTGGAGTGTTGCAAACTAAACACAAACCAACCTCTTAATTGATATCCTTTTGTTTGCTTGATCTGCTTTGTTATTCCTTTAAGTATGTATTAGATATAGTACTGATGTGGTGGTGGTCATCTCAAAACTACTTAAATCGTTCGTGTGAATTACCATTTTGTTATTCTTTCATTTATACTTATATATCTCTTCATTTCACTCTCATACCATCACTCTCTCTTCATACCACTCATAATTGATACGGTGAGTTATCTCAAATTATTACTCGCTATATCACACTTGATTGATTAAAACATGTGAGTCCATCGAAAAATAAAAAATACGCATGTATGAATAAATGGTTCTTTCAATCAGCTCCAATAAATTAATGATAATTCATTGAAATTAAACATTCAAAATAACCTTGGAAAGATGCAAAGACCAAAACTAAGTGCATTTTTTCTTGACGAATGGCGTCGTTTGCTAAAACCAGGAATATGTTTTCACTTTTCAACATTCCATAATTATACATATATATGTTCCATAAATCTGAATTTTGTGATGAACAGATTTAAGAAACGAGAGACTATTCAAAATCAAATGAACAAATCCTAAAATTTTGAAGTCTATATATGTTTTGAATAATCTCTCTGCAATTAGTAGATTTTTTATCACTTTGGTTCCTCCATAGCAATCTTGATGGTGTTGCTGCTGCCATTGATCAGGCAACGCAATGCGATCTCGTACGCTGCAAAAATGGCTCCATTAACAACAAATGCGCGTGCAACCGCGGTGCCTAGACCTCTCCAGAGTACACCATAACCTTCTTCAGCCACACTTTTACGCAAACAATCGACTATACCATTGTATTTTGGAGGATAAGTATCGAATTGTGTCCCTGATTGCGCTTGAATTCTCGATTTCACGACATCCAGAGGATAGCAACAGACCCAACTTGCAACTCCTGCCAATCCTCCTGAAAAAAGCATTGTTCCCAGACTCTCTTGCCCGCTCTTACGGCAACCTGGATGGAACAATTCTCTTGTGTATTCGTATGTCCAGAAGTAGACCCCGTGGGCTGGGGCGTCCCGTAAAGCCGTTATGGAGAGGCCTCGATAGATACCCTTGATTCCTTCTTTCTGAAAAATGGTCCTGGCTATGTCCAGAGGCCCCCCAGAGGACATTTTTCTTTGTCGGTCGGTCGATGTTTGCAGTTGTAGGCGAATTTTAACAAGTTCAACTGGGCTCAGCATGAGGCTCTGTAGTGCACCAGTTCCGACCCCGGCAAGTGCAACATTTTTGTATGAAGGAGGATCATTTGTGGTGTTGGAATCGATGGATTTTGATAAGAGGGCATATACTTGGAAGACAACAGCATTCTGCAAGTTAAACATCATATGGGTCAAGCAGCTACATAAATAAATAATAAATTCCTTCTTACAATCAAGAACTTCTAATTCAGTGTGTGTATTGAAGGTTGAACAAGAACATGATCCAACCACAGAAGCCAACTGGATTAACCAAAACTTTCAATTTTAACATGAAATCCATCAAATAGCGGTGAGCAAAAGAAACAGGAATACATAGTCTCTCAAGCCAAACACACCGATAGATTATGAAAAGATTGAATTGCACCAAAATACACATCCCACGTAATCAAATCAAATGTAAGAGAAATCTGCCTTGCTGCTCTGGAAACCGACTCGCAAAGGAGATGAACATCCATCTCTTTTCACTTTTCTAAATAGAATCTCAAAATGTATATACCAGTAGAATCTAAACCAAACAACTGAAAGAAAGAGGACACAATAACTCAAACATATAAAATAAAATAAATTCCTATCATTTGCAATAGGATTTAAAATTAAAATTCCAGTGGAATCCAAAATTAATGAATCAAACAAACCAGGCAACAAGCCCAACTTGTTCACAATGTAATTATATATCTTGATGAATAGTTAATTACCTGAAAAGCAACAGAGGCCAATGGAGCAGTCATCCCCTTATAGAGAGCCAAAGGCCCCTCCGACCTAACAATGCTCTTCAGAAGCCCGGAAGCCGAAACACGCTTCCCGGCGACACGGGGCTGCTGAACCCGAATTCGGAGAGTATCCAACGGATGCCCGGACACAACTCCGGCCATTCCCCCGAACCCACCGGCAACAAACTCCTTTCCCCAACTACTCGCGAGGAATTCCGGCCAAAACTCCATCGCTCCACTCCCATCCCACAGCAACCCACCACCCAAAACACCAATTTCTTCCCCCCAAGATTAATTTTTGACGGTTACCCAGTTGCCCACGATGAATCCCCACCCTCAAAAGTGCAATTTTGAAGCCCGAGGTTGGATTTCGATGGGTACCCAAAAACCATGAACGGGTGGAGAGTGCTTACAAACCAAAATTTCGCCCCCAATATTGGATTTTGATGGGTACCCAATGGGGTGGAGGTGGAATTGAAGGCGGGCACGGAAGTGGAGGTCTGGGGGAGTCTGTTTGATAATGAAATGGAAACGGCCAAGGTCTTCTTTCATGGTTGCAGAAGGTTCCATGTTTTGGAATGGGCGGCCATGATTCCAACCAATCGGGTTGGACATGCCCGATTCTGTTGTTGTTTTTGTTTATGGAACGCGTGTTGGTTTTGTGTGTTTAGGGGTCTATGTTGGGGTTTGATTTTTAAGAGGAAGCGTGTTTGTTATAAACATGTTTTGTTTTTGTTGTTTGACTGTTGTCTGACATGGTTGATGGTTGTTATGTTTATCTTCGTTAATTAGATGGATAAGATGGTTTATGTAGTGAGTGATTGGTAGAGGATTAAGAATCGTTTGGGTGGTGTCCACCACCCGGTTGGTTGGATTTGGGAGGGATGCGAGGATTTAGGCCTAGGGAGTCGTTTCGTGGTTGGCTCGATTTTGGAATATTGGATCGGTGAGATATCACATCAATGGTTCTTCCGAGGATGACGATTTCACAATTCGTACATATGTTGGAAATATTCACAAGTAGGGGTGAGAGTGGGAACAAAGTTATTTGCTTTTTGGTTCGATATGTATAAAATCCAAGAGTATTGTTGCAAATATACAAACTTATCATATCAAGCATATACGTAATGATTCAACCTGATCCGCAAAGATTTTAAACCTAATACAGACAATATTTTGGAAGAATGCTTGAGAAAGTTACTGAATTGTTATTCGTCGTCCTAAAACTACTTAAATCGTCCTAACAGATTACCATTTTGTCATTCTCTCATTTCTACTGCTATAACGCGACATTTTACCCTCCTATCACACATCTTTCTTCATCTTCCTCTTATATTCATAAAAAATAATGTTTTGGAGGTCAGTAATGAGCCAACAGACGCTCCGGTGTACTCGAATCTGGTAAAATATCCAACATCTTTTTAATAAAAAAATAATAAAAAATTACGGGCGTCTGGCGGAGCCGCCCAACGTAGGAGAGGGGCGTCTGGGTAAGACGCCTCCCCCTAGGGGGCGGCGTTTTACAAAGACGCCCCGCCCCATGGGACGAGCGTCTGTCTAAGACGCCTCTCTCCTACGCTGGGCGGCTTAGCCAGACGCCTCTCTCCTACGCTGGGCGTTTTACACAGACGCCCGCAATTTTTTTTTATTTTTTAATTTTTTTATTAAAAAAATATTTGATTATAAATTTAGATAATTACTAAATTAATTAATTAATAAGTTAATAATTACTATATTCGGATGACCGATACCCTTTCGGTACACCGAATAGAGATTTCCAGAGAAATGTCGAAGCTACTGAGAATAAATATTCGGATAACCGGGTAGAGATCGGTAAACCGACACAATGATTCTAGGAAGATAAAAAACTTACTGTATTTACGATCACGGTGGACCGATGGAAACTCGGTCATCCGCAAGGAACATGTTCGGTAGACCGAGAAGCAAACAGTCGACCGTCCGACATCACCTTACAACGAGTTTTTGCAATTGATGAAAATTCAAAAAAAAATCAGATCCAACAATTTCAAAATCCAAAAAAACGGACATGTCAATGTGGTATTTGTAAGTCGGGAGGTTTTACCACCGGGGATTTTGGATCTTAAATTTTTTGAAAATTTAATCACTTGCAAAAAAACTCATTTTAATTTGACCCCGTTACCACCAAAAATCTTGCAACAGAACCTCAAATAATTTGAGATAACACACCGTATAATTTTAAGAATTTATTTATATTTTATTTTTTATTATTAAAAAATACGGGCGTCTGGCTAACACGCCTCCACCAACGTGGAGGCGTCTGGCTATCACGCCTCCACCTATGTGGAGGCGTCTTAGCCAGACGCCTCTACGTTCGTGGAGGCGCCTCGCTGATGCCTCCACCTTGGTGGAGGCGTCTGGCTAAGACGCCTCCACCATGGTGTAGGCGTCTTAGCCAGACGTCCGAGTCGGAAAAAAAATCCGCCTCCGTTACCTAGCCGGATTCAGGTGTTTCGTCAGACATTTTCGTGGTGTTGGTACTAGGAATGTGAGTAAAACTGAGTCAAATACCTTGTTTAAAGATACGGGACAAAATGGGTATTAATTGATTTGTTAAGGGCAAAAAAGTAATTTTTTGGACTATTTAAGTAGTTTTTCCGCGACGAATAGTAGTTCCCGAAAGTTAACGTATCTTATTTGGTCACTATAAACCTTTTTTTATAAAGTTGGTCTAAAAGGAGATTAAATTTAAGCACGTGCATTCAGCTATAATACCGGACCGGACACCTAACCAGTCCGGCCCAGTCCAACCCGATCTTGAGCGGTCTTGCAGGGGGCTGGGCCATCTAGTCCGGCCGGAATAAAAATTTAAAAAATAAAGCCTTTTTTTTACTTTGAAATGGAAATGAAAATAACATACAAATTATTATTGGCAACTATATTCAAGAGGCAAACTCAATACCAGTAAATCCCACGATAAGTAATATGGAACGCATAGGGCCACGCATCTAGAACCTAGTCTTAACTTGTTTGTGATTGAGTTTGACACATTAAGCAATACAAATTTCAACTTCCGAGATACAAATTCCAGACGTTAAAAAAATTGTTTGTTTGTGTTGTCTACGTTGGCATCTTGATGTGTATGCAATTAACTATAATAGTACCAAGACGCCCCAAACTCAAAACGTCCAAATTGAACCTATATTTGATTCAAAACTCATACTGTTACACGTTCCAAAAATGAAGACAGATCCAAAGAAACTAATGTGATTTCACATACAAAAAAACCTTGAAAAGCTAAGCGCGTAATACACTTTCCCTAGACGCCAAAAATTTGTTTATTTGTAATGTTTAAATTGACATCTTGATGTTGATGCAATTTACTCAATATCTAAACGCCCAGGACCTGAGACGCTTGATGTTACTAAACGAAGCATATATTTGATTCATAGCTCATACGATCACATGTTAATAAAAATGAAAGATATAAAGAAAGTTGTCAGTAATTATAGGGAACTACTAAACGTCGTCCCAAAACTACTTAAATCGTCCCTTCAAATTACCAAATTGACCTTAACAATATATTTAATACCCATATCGTCCCGTGTCTATAAATTAGGCCTACGGTCTTGTATATTCATAATTTATCAGTAAAAACACCACAAAAATGTCTGGCGAGGGTGATGCATCCGGTGAGGTAAGCCTGACGCGGGGCAAATTTTGGGTCGGGCGTCTGCATTAGACGTCTCCCCCAAGGTGAGGGCGTCTGCGTAGGACGTCCTCCCCTTGGCCGAGACGTCTAACGCAGACGCCTACGCAATGGGAGAGACGTCTTATGTAGACGTCCTCCCCTTGGGTAAAGCGTCTGTAGTAAACGCCCTTCCCTAGGGTCAGGCGTCCTACTCAGACGCCTCACCCATGGGAAAGACGTTTAACTCAGACGACCCCCCATGGGGTAGGCGTTTAATACAGACGCCCAGAATTTTTTTGATTTTTTTAATTTCGATTTTTTTGTAGGTTCCGTTGGAAGATTTCGGTGGTGATGGAGTGGATTACAGTGAGTTATTTCAAACTACACAAATCTTTGAAACAATCGATGAAGCATGTAAATGGGCCAAACAAGTAGCTATCGGAGCTGGTTTTTTTTGGTCGTGTCGTCGTACAAAACAATATCAGATAGTCGGATGGATTGTTATTTGAGATGCGACCGGCGAAATCAAATGGAGTCTCGGGATATGGATACTGCACTTCGAAGAAACACCAAAAGAAAGGGTTGCGGTTGCCGTTTCTTAATAAAAGTGGTGGAGCGACGAGATCGTGATGGATGGGTTGTGGTTTTTAATAGTGCTCACGGACATCACAACCACAGACTGA
The DNA here is from genome assembly GCA_963682175.1 of Triglochin maritima. NCBI lineage: Eukaryota > Viridiplantae > Streptophyta > Magnoliopsida > Alismatales > Juncaginaceae > Triglochin > Triglochin maritima. The sequence continues at coordinate 3,849,284 of OY821775.1, forward strand.
CAGTTTATCCAGATGGTCATCGTCAAATTAGTGGTCTAAGTTCTGGGGCGAAGAAGATTGTTCGTGATATGACTGAGGCGCAAGCAAAACCACGGAACATCTTGAAGGCAGTAAAAGAAAAATTCCCGGAGGACAATCCAAATCAAAGGCATATTTATAATTTCAGAGATTACATGAGGAGGACAAAATCTGAAGACCGGAATCCCGTCCAGCAGTTTCTCTATCAAGCAGTGCAGTGTGAGTACTTACATTGGATTATGGCGGATCCAGAAACTGATGTCGTCACTCACGCTTTTTTGGCACATCCGACGTCAGTCCAGTTGTTGCGGACATATCCTTTCGTTATCTGCATGGATTCGACTTACAAGACGAACAAGTATAAGATGCCTTTGTTCGAAATGATTGGGGTCACACCAACAAACTTGAATTTCCTTATTGGATATGCGATTTTGATGGATGAAACTTACTCCAGTTATCTGTGGGTGATGGAGAAGTTGCGAGATCTGTTATTGGGGATTGTCAGCCCGACTGCAATAATAACAGACCGGGAGTTAGGCCTTATGCGACCAGTGAGAGAGGTATTTCCCGACTCTGCTCATTTACTCTGCACATGGCACATCAACAAAGACGTATTGAACTACGCATACCATGTATTCGGCAAAAATAAGCAGATGGCAGAGACTTTGAGGCGTGGAAGATGGAGGAAAATCATGCTTTCTACTTCAGAAGCCGAGTATGATAGAGCTGTGTATGTTCTGAAAGATTTGTATAGATCGTGGCCGGCTATCACGGAGTATCTGGACACCACGTGGTTGGTGCATAAAGAAAAGTTTGTGCTGAATTGGACGAACAAAGTCCTTCATTTTGGGAACACCACGAATTGTAGGGTCGAAAGTGCTCATTCGGCTCTAAAAGAGTAGATTTCTACATCGACTGCAGCTCTGGACACTCTTTTCGAGCGCGTCAACGCGGCTATTGAAATGCAGCTGACGAATATTGGAAACGCTCTTGAAGACTCGAGACGGCGAAATTTGACTAATTTCGGACATGCTCTATATCGTCACATAAATGGTCGAGTTTCGCATCACTGCTTGCAATTGCTGAGTCAGGAGGTGAAAAGAATGCAACAGTTAGATGATGAAGTTGAATATCGTTGTGAGTGCGCTTTTCTGACTTCTCATGGGATACCTTGCGCATGTACCATCCGCGGATGTCTTGAATCAGACAACGGAATTTACTTAGAGCAGATTCATTCATTCTGGAGGACACTTGTCATTGGGGAAAGAGCCGGGAACACAGAGTTTGTGTCTCAGGCAGCTCAAGACGCCGAACATTTTCGCAGCATAGTTGATGAGATTGCAGGAAGTGACCCCACCGTAATTCGATCTGCCTCTCGAGTTTTATTCGAGCAACTACACCCCGAACATGCGAATTTGAGAGAGCCTGCAGAAAAAACAAAGCTACGAGGTCGACCAAGGGGAAAGTCGACACGACGGGACCCTAGTGCGTTTGAGTATGCAGAGCGAGGTAGTGGTCGATCTTCAGGTAGTGGGAGTAGAGGTCGTGGTCGTTCTTCCGGTAGTGGAAGCAAAGGTCGTGGGCGATCTTCTGGTTCTTCGTCTGTGAGGGGAGGATCAAGTATAATATCCTTATATTTATTGTTATTATAATTTTGTTATTTATTTCAGTAAATATGTATCTTTTGTTATTATATGTAACTGTATTTTTTGTTGATATTGTAGTGACTGGGCGGGCTGACGTAGACGACTTCCCATATGCGGATAGGATTCCAGGAATCATTATGTCATTCCTACACCAGTGGAATGATGTACGTGCTGATGGAAACTGTGGATTTCGATGTGTCGCCGATGTTTTTCACGGTGGTGAAGACAATTGGCAACTCGCTCGTCGTTCGATTTCAAATGAGCTAGCTGCGAACCCATCTTTTTATGAGCACGTATACTACGACGGTGTGGCGCAGGCTCGTCACCGGATTAATTGGGGCAGGGGACCTTGTGGCGAGAATCACTACATGGAGACGTGGACGGACTTGTTTCCCATTGCAAATTTTTACAAGTGTGCAGTTATGTTCTTCTCTCTCGGAAATGATGGTTCGTTGTACCCATGTCTTACAGTTCTACCTTGGGAGAGTCCACCTACCGTGACGAGACCGTGCAGAGAGTTGATTATTGCTCATTTAGGGAGTTACGCTCATTACATTCGTTTGGATTTGAATGAGGGATTCCTCGTACCTCCTATAGCGACTCTGTGGTTTCAAGTACGAGATGAGAGTGTTATTGGATGGGAGTTGGAGTACCAAAATAGGATATCATATTGGCAACAATTATGTAATATGTTTTGATATGTTTGTACAATTATGTAATATGTTTTGATATGTTTGTACATTATATAGTGTTGCTTTATTATGTAATATGTTTTGATATGTTTGCTTTATTTGCATTATATATAATAGTACGATACGTTAGCAAACACAAATAAAAATAATAAGCGTATGACAAATAAGCAAACACAAATACAAATAATAAGTGTACGATATGTTAGCAAACACAAACACAAATACAAATAATAAGCGTACGACAGATAAACAAATATAAATGCAAATACTAAGAGTACGGTACAACATATCAGCCTACTCATCATCCGAATCATGGTCGGAGATGCCTAACTGAGTATGCCACGACTGTATGATCTCATCCACATCTCCGCATGCAGCTCTGGCATCGTCTGACAGCTCATCCCTCATCTGCAAGATTGGGTCTACAACCCGTATCATCTTACCCATCCACTGCACATAACATTAACATTAGCGTACATTAACAAAACCTACGGTACAAATAAATATAGATAAAATGAAAAATTTACCAGATCGCCACACGTCCTATCTGGTGGTCGATCTGCTCTCCGGGAGGCACCACAGACGATGATAGGATGTGAGTAACTACCGAACCAATCAAGATAACGTGCATCACACTCGGAGGGGTCGCGACTACGTCTGAAGTCGCCAAGGAACAGTCGACATGATCTCGGAAATGTCCGCCAAGTCGATTCCGCTGTAGAAGCGGGGAACCTGACGTCGTACGTCGCTGCTGTCGCAGACTGCACCGCATGCTCTGGTGTCGGGATGTCAACCGGGATCACCTGAACATATCCTAACTGACGCAAGACCCGATCGGGCATATAAGGCTCTATGATATCCCGATAACGAATAAGGCCCATCAATAAAGTCCTCGGGACATCCGCTGCTGGGTCAGGACCATAGGGTAACCACTCCACCTAAACTTTAACACATTAATAATAATACATCTTAAAATTAAATAAATAAATGTAAATGGTGTAAAGTTTGATACCTCTGATGCAGTCATCTTATCTTGCCGTGCGCGGATGGAACGCAATCGTCCATCGCTCTTGTCCTCGCTCCGGACGGCCCACATACCCGAACGTGGATGACCATCGTCGATAATATTCCGCTCACGATGCGGGCGGAATGCGGGAAAATACTCGTATATGCACGCCTGCAGCAGCGTAAGACAACCTGCAATCCCAGAACAATCCGCACGACTAGCTATCCCAAGCTGACGGTACAGGTATGCCAACGTCGCTGACCCCCACGAGTACTCACGAACGGTGTCCGGGTCCCTAGCCTCCAGTAGATCGCGTGGTCTGATCCGGCAACCACTCTTGTCGACAAACAAGACGGCTCCGAGCATCAAGAATAGGTACGCCGTCAACTATGTATCATCGGCCCGCGGAGGTCGTGCCCGTCTACATAGGTCCTCAAGGGAGTCGATGCCGACACCACCACCACTCCATAAAGCTGTATCTCTCGCCAGACCATCAGGTGTGACACCAAGCAACTCTGCCACATAACACCTCAGCTCAGACGTCGACCCCTGAGCACTAACCAGACGACCATCCACAGGAATGCGCAGGATCTGGAAAACATCGTGAAGCATGATCGTCATCTCTCCGAAAGGCATGTGGAAAGTGTTGGTGTCAGGCTGTCACCGCTCCACAAACGCAGAAATCAAAGGCATGTCGAGATAAGGGAACATGTTGTACGGTAAGTGCCCCAAATGCGTGGCACTAATTGAAGGATCGTGTGGGTTATGGGTTCACTAATCACTTTTTAATCTAATCACCTACTTGTTTAAGCAATCGATAAGCGCAGCGGAAATTTAAAACAAAACAAGCAAGTGTAGGAAATATGCAAACCACAAGAAGTCGGGTCGATTTTTATAGAGGTTCGGCACCCCACCCGGGTCCTAATCCTCTCTTGCAAGCTCCGCTCGGATCACCGAGCTCCGCCTACGACTTCACTATCCGCTCCCCGTTCCGGGCCGGGAGACAACGCCTTACAACCGTCAAACTCGCGAACAACCCTCGCCGAGCTTGGAATCTTCCTCTCACAATCCGAGAGGGACACTTCGGGCTTTCACCGAAGTCCTTGCTTCCTTTTACAACAATTGAGAACTTGAGTGGAACAACACTCTCTAAACTTTGAGCACACTTGAGTAGGATGAAGAAATGATCACTAAGTGTGTGAGGTTTGAAGCTTTGAGTGTTTTGGATTCTCTCTAAAGTTTGGGACAAGTTTGTAGTGGGAGAGTTGTGTTAAAATGTGTTTTACAACTCTATTTATAAGCATTAGAGAGAATAGATCCGTTGGGACAAGATTTGGTTGGATATTGTGCAAAGAACACAAAGCAGAAAAACGGGCTGCAAATCTGTCCAGAAACGGTCGACCGAAAAGGTGCAACGGTCGACCGAACGCTTGGGTTCGATAGGGATACGGTCGACCGAAATATGAATCGGTCGACTGAACACTTAAGTCAATTAAGAAAACGGTCGACCAAACAAGATTACCGGTCGACCGAACAAGCGTTTCGGTAGAGGGAAAATTGGATCGGTCGACCGAAATTGTGTTGACCGATAGCAGGGGATTTTGACAAGGTTAAACGGTCGACCGAACTTGGCACATGGTTCGACCGTTTGGCTAAGTATATGGAGGTGTATATAGTTTTAATACGAATACGACCGTTGGGCATATACGACAAGAATAACGGTCGGAACAGTAAGTTAAAACGGTCGACCGAAAGATGTGGTGCGGTCGACCGAAACTAGGCAGGAAAACACAAACTGGATAACTTGATCATCCGGTCGACCGAACGGCATGTTGCGGTCGACCGAATGTGGGCAGACAGTTAGGGTTCAGGTTTTGTGTTTTTCCGGTCTAAGTTTGGGTGATCTATTGAAGTCCAAATAATGTGAAATTTCGTGTGTGACTTCTATAGGGAACCTATTGTGTATGTGATTGGTTTTTAACTCTTGTATGCTCAATTTACACATGTTCCTAAGACTCAAAATAAATCAACATTACATGTCTTCGATTTAGCTTTAATTACATGTCTTGACTTCATTTCCTTCTTTCTTGAGTCTTGATCACCTGTAGAGGTTAGCACAAAACAATATACATGCAATGCAATATGTGTGCTACTCTACATCATCATAATTAAGATTAGGTTAATTAAATCATCAAAACATAGATTAAGGCCAAAAAGCCAACAATCTCCCCCTTTTTGATGATGGCAACCTATATCTTAATTCTATCTAAATACATGGAATTTGTATATGTAAACTATGCATATTAATGCTCCCCCTATGGATGTGCATAGTTTTTGATCAATTTTATGCCAAATTCCAAGTTACCCCCTTAATTATCTCTCCCCCTTTGACATCCATCAAAAATAATAATTATTTAAGACTTTAAGCATAGAATTTGGATGTCTTGTAATGAAGTTGCTCCCCCTAAATTTTGCACTTCATTACTCTAATAAAAGATATAACATTTAAGCTCCCCCTATCAATAAGGCTAGATGAAAACTATTGATATGATTCAAGTTAAGTTCATTTAAGTTTCAACTTAAGCCTTATTCTAACATCCATTTAAAATTTGACATTTAAAATTAATGGATGTGGTAAAAGATTTGCAATGAATAGGGTATATGATTTGCAATGAATTAAACTATATGATATGTCAATTAAGCATGTGAAGCTAGATTAGAGCTAATATAACATGAATTGTATAGATAGGAATTTATACCAATGTTGAATTCGAATTTAGCTCCAATCTCATTTGGTGATGCAACCGGATTTGAATTTGACTCTTGAGCTCACCCGGTCACCACCAATCTCCTCCTCAAGCTCCTACAAGAGTAGATTTGGGTACCCAAACAACTTTGGGTCCTTGAACATTAGCTTTTGGGATCCAAACCATTTTGGTTTTGGGTGCCCACACACTTGAGGAACTATGGTTAATGAACATATGCTTACCATTTAGAGTAGTGTGAGATACATGGTTTTTCAATTTAAAATTGTAACCTAAACCATGTTTTTGCAAAGATTGCCTTTGACTACCTAATAGCATGTTAAGCATATGAGTTCCATTAGTGAATCTTTCTAAATCTTTTCTTAATTGCAAGTTAGAAGCTTGAAGATTTAGTTGATCACAATCTATAGGTGTTGCTCTTAATTTATCAAGATTTGATGCATTCTTTTCAAATTTAGCAATCACCTCATTCTTCTCATTTATGCATGTATCAATTTGGCTTTGGAGATCTTTGATTAACTTTCTAGCATTCTTGTTTTTATCACATATGATCTCATATTGTTTAACTAAATCATGGAATGCATTTTGAAGTTCATCATAAGAATAAGTTTCTTCTTTAGAACATGAACTATCACTAGCATATGATTTAGATGAGCAAGAATGTGATCTACTAGAGTAAGAGTTAGAGGATACCTCACTTCCTTCATCTTGAATTGCCATGTAGCACATATGTGCATATTCCTTTGTTGATGAAGGTGTGGTTAATTTGGATGACGATGAAGACGATGAATCGTCCCAAGTAGCCTTGTGAGCTTCCAACCTCTTCTCTTTTCTCTTACTTTTCTCCTTTTCTTTTCTCCTCTCCCTTCTCTCCTTTTTCTTCTCCCCTTCTCTCCTCTCATTTTCACTCTCCTCCCTCTCTTTTCCTTTTTCTCTTTTCTCACTTCTTCTACCTCTTCTTTCATTCTTTTCTCCCTTATCTCTCTTGAGGTATTTGAAGAAGTCTTTGGCTAAGACCTCAATGTCCTCTTCTTCCACTCTCCTTGGCTCATCAAGGTTTGCATGTAATGCCAAGGTGGATATCTTCTTGGTGGCTTCCTTCTCCTTTCGATGCTTGATTTGAAGTTCATAAGCCATCAAGTTTCCAATTAATTCCTCCATTTTGAGTTGGGAAAGATCGTGTGCTTCTTCAATTGCAACCACTTTATCTTCCCAATCGTGGCTTAACGACCGGAGGAATTTCCTTGTCATCTCTCCTTCATTTAATCTTCTTCCAAGAACCAAAAGAGAGTTAGTGATATCGGTGAAGCGAGTGTTCATTTCGCTTATGTTCTCACCGATTTGCATAGAAAAAATCTCATATTTATGCATGAGGAGACTAATGCGTGTTTCCTTAGTTTTACTATCCCCCTCATGGTGCATTTGAAGTCTATGCCATATCTCATGTGCACTAACACACCCTCTAATCCTATTATATTCACCCTCATTTAGCCCACAATATAGAATGTTCATGATTTTTGAGTTCATCTCAATTTCTTTCATTTTGGGCCTAGTGAGTGAATCTAATTCATCTTCATTTGGTGGTGTGTATGGATTTTGTAGAAACATCCAATACTTAAGGTCATTAGAAATTAGGAAAATCTTCATCCTATTCTTCCAATAATCATAATTTGACCCATTAAGCAAAGGAGGTCTAGTGGTGCATAATCCTTCTACATGATTAGATGTGCTAGCCATGCTAAAAATACGATTAAGTATAGAATTTAGCTAACAAGGCTCTGATACCAAATGAAGGATCGTGTGGGTTATGGGTTCACTAATCACTTTTTAATCTAATCACCTACTTGTTTAAGCAATCGATAAGCGCAGCGGAAATTTAAAACAAAACAAGCAAGTGTAGGAAATATGCAAACCACAAGAAGTCGGGTCGATTTTTATAGAGGTTCGGCACCCCACCCGGGTCCTAATCCTCTCTTGCAAGCTCCGCTCGGATCACCGAGCTCCGCCTACGACTTCACTATCCGCTCCCCGTTCCGGGCCGGGAGACAACGCCTTACAACCGTCAAACTCGCGAACAACCCTCGCCGAGCTTGGAATCTTCCTCTCACAATCCGAGAGGGACACTTCGGGCTTTCACCGAAGTCCTTGCTTCCTTTTACAACAATTGAGAACTTGAGTGGAACAACACTCTCTAAACTTTGAGCACACTTGAGTAGGATGAAGAAATGATCACTAAGTGTGTGAGGTTTGAAGCTTTGAGTGTTTTGGATTCTCTCTAAAGTTTGGGACAAGTTTGTAGTGGGAGAGTTGTGTTAAAATGTGTTTTACAACTCTATTTATAAGCATTAGAGAGAATAGATCCGTTGGGACAAGATTTGGTTGGATATTGTGCAAAGAACACAAAGCAGAAAAACGGGCTGCAAATCTGTCCAGAAACGGTCGACCGAAAAGGTGCAACGGTCGACCGAACGCTTGGGTTCGATAGGGATACGGTCGACCGAAATATGAATCGGTCGACTGAACACTTAAGTCAATTAAGAAAACGGTCGACCAAACAAGATTACCGGTCGACCGAACAAGCGTTTCGGTAGAGGGAAAATTGGATCGGTCGACCGAAATTGTGTTGACCGATAGCAGGGGATTTTGACAAGGTTAAACGGTCGACCGAACTTGGCACATGGTTCGACCGTTTGGCTAAGTATATGGAGGTGTATATAGTTTTAATACGAATACGACCGTTGGGCATATACGACAAGAATAACGGTCGGAACAGTAAGTTAAAACGGTCGACCGAAAGATGTGGTGCGGTCGACCGAAACTAGGCAGGAAAACACAAACTGGATAACTTGATCATCCGGTCGACCGAACGGCATGTTGCGGTCGACCGAATGTGGGCAGACAGTTAGGGTTCAGGTTTTGTGTTTTTCCGGTCTAAGTTTGGGTGATCTATTGAAGTCCAAATAATGTGAAATTTCGTGTGTGACTTCTATAGGGAACCTATTGTGTATGTGATTGGTTTTTAACTCTTGTATGCTCAATTTACACATGTTCCTAAGACTCAAAATAAATCAACATTACATGTCTTCGATTTAGCTTTAATTACATGTCTTGACTTCATTTCCTTCTTTCTTGAGTCTTGATCACCTGTAGAGGTTAGCACAAAACAATATACATGCAATGCAATATGTGTGCTACTCTACATCATCATAATTAAGATTAGGTTAATTAAATCATCAAAACATAGATTAAGGCCAAAAAGCCAACACTAATCTCCTCTCTGATATCAGCCCTCAGTGTAGACCGCCAACCCTGTAGTGTTGTACATGCTCTGTGCCGATTATGGCACTTCAGAACCTTCCGATCCTCTCCGTCCCAGATCCGTCTAGCGATGTGACCCCAGAAACTAGGAATGACGCTCCCATCTAAAGGACCACCAGGCGACATACTGCTCACGATCCAAGAATCGTCCTGGACCCTCTTCTTCTTCTGAGCGCGGGGATCAACAGTGCACGAGCTCGAATCCCTGGTCGTAAACCTCCCACCCGTACCCTTCCGCACCATCCATCCGGCGGAAGTAGAACTACCCGCTCGACCACGTCCTCTGCTATACTCCCCCTGCCTCTCCACCTCCGGGTGCTCTAACTCATACGGGTCATCATCGTCGCTCCCGTCGTCGGGACTGTCCACATGCTCATCATCGAAGGAATCATCATCCTCCTCACGACGACGTAATGCCTCTCTCTCCCTCCTGACCGAAGCAGATATCCCCCGTCTACGTGGATGACGCGGTGCTGAATCATCCTCTAAAGAACGAAAGACGTGTAATGGTATCGACTTGCCTTTTCCTCCACTGTGACCCGATGACTATTAATTGAAATTTTAATTGCAAATTTGTTAAATTTGTTAAACTAAATTATCATATTTATCACAATTGTTAAACTAAATCAAAATTTGTTAAACTAAATTATCACAATTGTTAAACTAAATCAAAATTTGTTAAACTAAATTAAAACAATTGTTAAACTAAATCAAAAATTGTTAAAACTAAATATCACAAATGTTAAACTTAATAAGAATTTGTTAAATTAAATTTTTAGATTTATCACAATTTATTAAAGTAATTATCAGATTTAATAATTTAAAAAAAAATTTGTGGAGGCGTCTGCGAGAGACGCCTCCCGTATGGTGGAGGCGTCTGTCGGAGACGCCTCCTCTTTGGGGGAGACGTCTGTCGAAGACGTCTCCTCCATCGGGAAGACGTCTCCTCCATCGGGAAGACGTCTTCCCAGACGTCTCCTGCTAGTGGTCGGCGTCCGAGGGAAACGCCCCCCGCATGGGGCGGGCGTCCGAGGAAGCCGCTCCCCCCATTTTTAAATTTTTTTTGAAAACAAAAAAATAAAGTAGGGTTACCGTATACGTGTACACCGGGGGAACTGCTGGCTGCTTGCCTGACCTCCGAGACATTCCTAATCTTCTGTAGTTGGTATAGGAAGAGAAAGTTTTGAAAAAAGAGTGAAATTGTGAGATATTTAAGCAAAAATAGGATGAAGGGCAATTTGGTAATTTCAAGAAACGATTTAAGTAATTTTGGGACAATATTTAGCAATTCAGTGCACACAATAAACTTTCCTCTACGTCAAGTTACAAAAGTCCGACATATATACGAAAATGCAAAAATAAAATAAAATAAAATACTACAAACCCGAAATTTTCGACCACGTCCCAACCGTGCGATATTATTCCCACACTAAATTTATAAATACCCCCAAAAAGAAAACCAAACACCCAGATTTTCCACACTTGTGACATTTTTCGTTTTCACCCAATTACTGATTTATTTCCTCCCTCTCTCCGGCGATCCCTCCGACCAGCTCCGCCGCCTCCGTCCGGCGAGGCCACCCCACTCTCTTTCCCAATTTCGGATGCCCCAAACCGATCTTCCATCTCTACGTCTCCCCAATGCCCCCGTCCAAGCGCTCGACCCGGTCCAAAAGAAAGAAGAAGACCCCAACCCCCACCCCGACCCCTTCCGCCCCGCCTCCGCCCTCCTCCACCCCCGAAAGCACTCCCGGTTCCGCCCTCGACTGGATCTCCGACGCCCTTTCCCGCGCCGCCGTCGCCGACGACCCCGAGCCGGGGCGGAAGCAGAAGAAGGTCGCCCCCGCCGCGACAGGGTTGGTATCCGGCGTGATCGGGAAGGGGTACTCTATGGCCGGGACGGTCCGGGTTGAAAGGAGGGATTTTGACGGGAAAATTGGGGGAGAGGTGGGGAACTCTGAGGAGGTTGAGGAGTTTCTTTGCTCCATGCTTGGGGAGGACTCCGGGATCGGTCTCGGCGTTGTTAGGGACGTGCTCGGTGAGTTGGATTTGATGGTTTTGGTTTGCAGTTTTGATGTTTTTGATTTGGTGTTGCAAGAACTTTTTGTAGCTCATGGTGGTGGTTGATGGCTATTTGGATAACTTGATGTTTTGGTATTTGCAGGGCATTGCAAGAACGATGTCGAAATGGTACGGCGATGGAAACTTTGCTTTCGTATTCTGATAACGTCGTTTCTAAATTGGAAATTATAGACGTTATTTTTTGTGTTATTTTCTTATCTAAATTTATGAGAAATCGTTGTCATTTATCTTTGCTTATGTAGATAGGGATGCATTTATCTTTGCTATGCTATCTTGATGAACGATGGGAGTTCAAAAAATAACGTTGCACTTGCTTTTCAAATCAATTGAGTTTTTTGTATGGCCAAGGATATTGTGTGACAAGAACTGATACACTAAATTAAATGTTTTTTCTTAGATAAGAAATTCTAAAGGTTGATGATCTGTTTTTCTGTATTATTTCGACAACTTTTTTCCCTTTTTATTTTGTAGGCAATGGACATGTTGCTTGATATGTCGGCTCCCCCGGGCAAGCAAAATCCAACAGATTGCACAAAGGAAGGCGTATTTTATTACAAGGTGATTTCTCATCACCTTCTGGATTGTTGTGTTTATGTTCAATTTCTCATAATTCCGTGATATAACTGAAAGTTGAAGCATATAAATTTGGGTCCTATATCTTGGAGAAATTTTCAAAATAATAAAAAAAAATAAAAAATTGGAAAAATATGCACTTCAGAAACTTAATTGGCAAAGTTTGCACATTGAAAAACAGCACCACAGGTGTCGTTTTCATTAAGTAAAAACGGCACTGTAGATGCCGTTTTTACCCTTAATGAAAACGGCATCAGTGATGCCGTTTTTACTTGGGTAATTTTTTTCTTGGTTTCGAGATGTCGTTTTTATTTAATACATGTTGAACTAGAAACGGGTCGGTCGGGGGTCTCGCTTGAAATTTTTTGGATCTTCAAATTGTTTGATCTGGAAATTTTTGAATCTTCGTCACTTGCCAAAAACTCATGGTAATCCAACCCGTTGCCACGATAATACAAAATTATCACACCACATTACTTATCAAAAAATTACCAGTTGGATCTTCGAACCAATTTTTGATAATGGATAATATGTCACAACTCTAAAGTGATCTGACCAATGTGTTGGAGTTACAACCCCCCCCCCCCCCCTCACACACACACAATAATTACAATGAGTTTTTTGGCAAGTGACGAAGATTCAAAAATTTCCAGATCAAACAATTTGAAAATCCAAAAAATTTCCAGGGGGCGCTGCCCATTGCAACCCCCGCCACCTCACCGGCGAGGTGGAACGCCGCTCGCTCACCGGTGAGCGAGACCCCCGACCGACCCGTTTCTAGTTCAACATGTATTAAATAAAAACGACATCTCGAAACCAAGAAAAAAATTGCCTAAGTAAAAACGACATCACTGATGTCGTTTTCATTGAGGGTAAAAACGGCATCTACAGTGCCGTTTTTACTTAGTGAAAACGGCACCTGTGGTGCCGTTTTTCAATGTGCATATTTTGTCAATTAAGTTTCTGAAGTGCATATTTTTCCAATTTTTTATTTTTTTTTGATTATTTTGAAATTTTTTCCCTATATCTTTGTCCACCTTCTTGCCATTTTAGTTGTTATGTTGTGCTCAATTCTTGTGCAGTTCCTAGTGTAGGAAGAGAATTTAGGTCTATCATTCAATGTTTCTGGGACGCCTAGGCGATCCTAGGTGACTGGGAGTGCTCAGTCGCCTAGGAGTTTGTGCGGTCACCCAGGGCTGGGTGACCCACTTTTTTTAAATGATTTTTTTCTTCTGTTTAATGTAGAAAAATCTGGAAAAAATGGGAAAAATGTCCAAAATTTATAGAAACAACTAGTTCAAACAAGCCCTACGTGTTTGGGCTTCGAAAAGACACATAGTTCATCGACTAAAGCCTCACTAGGTATCCCCCCCTACCCACCCACCCAAACACTTAGGCATTTTATTTTATTAATGCTAGAGTTTGTAATACAATTTAGAAAGCAAAACAATCACAATACAAGTTTCCTAGACTCTTAGTCATTCCAATTGGACACATTGTTCTAAAGTTCAGTTAGGAACTTCATTATCGTCGTCTTCCTCCAATGTGGGGGTATTTATAAGAAAAAATGTGGGAGTTGTGGGTTAAAAAAATAATAATTCGTGGTTACTGTAGCAATGCTAGAAAACTAGCCGTTGCTTTCTGCTGCTACTGTGCACAGCAGCTGAGGTCGCCTAGGCGACCCGCCTGGCCGCCCACCTCGCTGGACGGTAAGCGGGTGGTCGCCCAGGCGACCGCCCGCAAGAACATTGCTATCATTTATGCAAGTTATTTGGCATGCCCCTACAGTTTCAGTACACGAGCATGTTATTCATTGCTTCTCAGTTATCAGTTGTCACCACATGCAAGCATACTATTTCTATTTATTCAACTCCCAGCCCTACAATCCTGTTAGGTGGCTTAATGTCGTTACTCGTACATACATTTGCTCAATTTTCTGTCATGTTTTATCTAGACCTACAACAGTTGTCAGTTTGTAGACTCTACTTGGGTCTAATAATCTGAACTGAATTCACTTTTTTTTTATTTGTCTCAGGACAGAGACAAGACATTGGGTTCTACATATCAACCATTACGAAAATATCATAAACCCGTGCAATCTGTAGGTTATGCGAGCAGGTAAAAACAACTTCGTTCTAAATAAATACTCCTACTTTCTTAAATCTGGTTGATTCAAAGGTGTCATTTAATCTTTAACACATTTAATACTGAACACGAAGAAGTTTGACAACCACACCCCCTAACTAAATGAATATTGACTTCCCTGTAGTCGTGCTGTCCAGTGAAGTAAACGGGTTTTAGAATATCTTCTAAAGGTTTACATAATAATCGTTGAATCCTTGCCACTTTATGCATCTTGAAAAGCACAATTGCAGTTGGATGTTGAGCTTCATTTTGATTAATAAGCTCCAGGAGCTCCACTTTAAATGGTTTGGATACAAGGAGGGAACTGGCCAGTAAAGCTATTTACTATGGTTAGAGGAAGTTCCAGACCGTGACAATTTTCATTGGAGAATGTTTTTCAGGATTTTGTTCAGTACAACTTTTCTTCTAATTCCTCCTAGAAAACAGTGAAAATGCCATTTTATTAGATTAATAAAATGTTCAAAGTTCAGTCATGAATTTATGAGGACCTACTTCCATTTCCCATCTAGTATTGGTGTTGACTGCTACAATTAAATGGAAACATATGTTCCAAGAAACTCAGAGAGAGAAGGGTGAGATTTTGACTTTGCGTGTCAGATAAGTTGGGAGTGAGATCAAGAAATCTTGTTGTCCATTATGGTTTGGGTGCATAAATAAGCAATTTAACGATAAAAAAGGAACAATTTTATCCCTCTAGCATCACATCAGTAAAAATCACATATAAGGCATACATAATGTGATCCTCTGTTGCTGCATGTGGTGCTTCATTGTTGATGACACAAAATTCTTAACATACTTTAGTGGACTGCAACAGCTAACTTTAAAAAAATGTAGTGTTGCAACGTACATCTTCATTGCCGAGTATAGCTTGTTCATTAGAATGCACATTTTGATATTTTATATGAAATGTTGACTGGATTGATGTTGACATGTTTCTATGCCTCAGTATTAAGGTGCAAGTTTTTTATTTCTGTTAATTATAATGCATATTTGTGCAGGGCCAGGGTATATACAAATGGCATGGGCAGTTCAGTACAACAACCATCATATTTGTCTGACACCTCTAAACGGAATGCACAACAAAACGTTCTTGAATCTATCTTCAGTATCCCTGATAATTCCAAGCATGATGAAGTCCACGAACCACATTCTATGAATTGGAAGAAAGTAGTCAAGAAATTGCAGGCGTTGGGGCCAGGGCTGGAGTTCAATGCCACTGGCAGTGCAGAATCTCGGCAGAAGGCATCAGTTGGTATAACATACTTCTTTGATAACTTTCAAAAAAAAGAATACTTCTTTGATGGATGGAGTTCTCTGCTAATCTCAATAAACTGGAGTGGAAATGTTTTGCTCCTGTATCATACTTCTCCTATCTGTTTGCACTGCAGGCATGGAAGATTGCTATCACACAGCTCGGACTGATTCAAGGCAGCATTGGGACAAAATGAAAGGTTACTACCAGAGGGCTGCGGTGGCTTATTCTAAAGGACAACGAGCTCATGCTGCCTATCTTTCGGAGCAGGTATGCACTTTCACTTTAGACATTGCTTCTTTCGATTAGTTGTGGACTTGTGAAGCATGCATCTATTTCATTTATGTACATCATTAGATCATTTTTCTCAGCTCCTACCTTGGGTCTTGTTTTAAAGGTTAACAAAGCTCTTTATTATATAGTGTAATTGAAAGTGACTTGACAAGCACAAGTATTATTTTCCCCCGAATCTGAAGACAATCATCAATTTAACTTTGTTAAAGAAGCCTACATGTTATTTAACTGGAAGTTTGGAAACTATTGGTTGTCCAGTCTAGTTGTGGTTTCTGTTATGTCTTTTGTTAATTGACACTATTAAGGCTGTCCAATTTGAAACAGTTATGCTCTTTTTTCCCTTTGTGTTGAGTCCTTCAGTGAATTTTTTTGACAAGTGACCTCAGTCTAACTAGTCTATTTGTATCAGGGACAGCGTTTCAGAAATTTGGTTCGTGAGGCAGATGAGAAGGCTAGTCGGGAGATCTTTGAGGCGAAGTGGGTGTTGAACTGCTCATCATTGTCAATAATCTCTTTATTGAGATAAAGTAGATTTTGTTTCATTCGGTTTTGCAGAAACAAGAGCATACAGAATGTAGTCACCATTGACTTACATGGTCAACATGTGAAGCAAGCAATGATATTGTTGAAGTTTCATGTCTTAATGCTTACATATTCCCCTGGTAAGTTCCTTCAAGGTTGATCTTTTTCTATGAATGAGTTTTTCTTATCATGGCACTTGATATTCTCTGTTCCAGCAATCCAACTTCTCAGAGTAATTACTGGGTGTGGCTCCCATGGTGTGGGGAAGGGAAAAGTGAAGCAATCGGTATGTGCTTGTCCAAGTTCATTTGTTCTTCCACTAATACTTGATATCAGGCTATGTTTCTCAAAATTCCATCCTTACAACAGGCCATAGGTTTCCTGAAGAAAGAAGGAATAGAGTGGAGCGTAGAGAATGCAGGAACACTGGTCGTGAAAGTTGATCGTTTCAAAGAGTATAATTTCGTAACCTCTGAAAGCGATTCTGAGTAGACCAAGTAAACGACCTCAACAACCTTATGGTAGTCTAGTGCTTATGTATTTATGTTTTTTTGTACAGTGAGTCAGTGACCTGATTATGGCTGTAAATTAGATTAGTTTTTACTGTCCAAAGTCAGAGTTCACCAATTACTGGTTACTTCTTGCTTCGTAGTGTTGATGTAAAGCCCCCACAAACTTTCATTAACTTGGGCAAATCTAATTATTTGTCTGACATATGATCGATTACTTCTAGTCATCTTAGATGAATTATGGTTCCTTCTTCCCTTTGTATAATCAAAGAGTTATACATGTGTTGCTCTGCTTCAGTTAATATATCTGAAACTTTTGATCAGTTTGTTTTCCAAAAAGAAAAAGAAAAAAAGAGAACTTTTAATGAAGTAATATTTGCAAGAAGTATATCATTACTAGTAATTTTCAATGTGCTTTGGTTATACTTTTGCCTTCAAAGCTCAAGACTATGTTATGGGAGGACATGAGTACCGTAATTTTTTTAATTAATAATCATTTTTAAAAAAATCGAAAATTAATCAAAAAATAATAATAATCAAAACTACGCAGATCGCGGGTCGAACCCGCGATCCGTGCCCAAAGGAATTTCTAATTAACTCACGACTGTCTCGATCACTGTGCCTGATTATTGGAATACCACTGATAGGTAGACCCCACAAACAGCTAACATCCTGCAATGTTAATCCAACCTCCCCAACCGGTAAGTGGAAAGTGTGAGTCTCCGGACGTCAACGCTCTACAAGTGCAGTAATCAATCTATTGTCTGTTTTTGTATGTTTTATTTGGGTAAGTTGATATAATCCCAAATTTTTGAGTGCTTCACTAAAACAATCGTGGAAATGAATTACTGGACGATGTGCACGACATTCCAAAACAGTCTCCGGCTATAATATATTCAAATATATTGTGAAAAATACATCAATTAAAAAAATGTAATTTAAATATTTAGAAAATTAACACAATATGTTTTTTTTTGCTACTTACATTTGTGCAAATATCAATGACTCTGAACATGCAATTTGGTATTCCGAGAAGTGGGGAAATAAACTCTCTATCCACTGCATCATTATACTCACGTTCGTTTTGTACAGAGCGACCTCTACTTAAATAACTCATTTTGTCAGTACAACTGTTCATGAAAATAAAAACAGAATTCATTATAATAATTAAAAAATAATTTACTCGTACATTTCACGACAAATTGCATGTTATAGAAATAATGAAAGCTATAACAATTTAACACATAAATACAACTAATATTTAAATTTTAATTTAACAGAAAATAATAAATAATTATTCCAAATACTTATATTATATATTAAATTTCGTAAATGTACGTTATACAAATTTTAAATGTATATACATTTAATTTAATTATAAACAGATACATAAATACAACTAATATTTAAAATTAAATATAATAGAAAATAATAAAACAATTCCAAATAATTTTAATTTAACAAAGAAATTTGATCTTAGTTTAAAATATTCTTAAGTAAAAAATTTGTGTAAAATTTACCTGACTCCAAGATAAGCTGGGAAATAAGTGTTATGCGAGCCCCGAATGGAAGAAAAACTAGAAGAGAAGTGTCGTGCGAACCCGAGAAGATAATAAAAACTAGTTGACATTTACTGATTTTAACTGAAAACTTAATCTGAAAACTAAAAAATTAACTGATTTTAACTGAAAACTTAATCTCAAAACTCAAAAACTTAATAACTGAAAGAAAAAAAAAGAAAAAAAATACATGGATCGCGGATCCGTTCCGCGATCCGTGGTCGCGCGGATCGCGGGTTCGACCCGCGATCTGCGTAGTTTTCATTTTTTTTTTGATTATTTTTCGAATTTTTTAAAATGATTATTAATTAAAAAAATTACGGCATGAATATCTGTTTCCCAACGAATACAAGATTGTTTAATAGATATATATTCATTAGCTTTGTTGTGCAATCTCGTATTATTGTTGTATCATATCATGTTATCCAAAGTGACCATTCTTGGATCCATATTTGCTGGCACCTAAAAGTAACTTAACCATTGAAAATTGCTACTAAGGCCATCTTTACTCCTGACATTTTCATATACGTCAACCTAGTCATATCAGCATTCTCTTTTTTCGTCACGTTAGCATGATATTTTTCTTCTTTCTCTTTCTACTATTCACCCATCAATCACAACTCACTCATAAAATGTCAATTAAGTCACATCAACATTTTCTTATTTCTACCTCATTTATTTTCCCCTCATCTTTAATTTCTCACAATTCTCATTAATTATATCATATGTTCTACGAAAATTAATTATATCACATATTTTTAAAAAATTAATTTGCTTGGTTGCAGTTCTGAGGTAGTGCCAAGTTACATTTGCTTGGTTGCAGCTTGAAACGAGCATAATTTGCCATATACACTCGCGTTTTAGGTATTATCTCGGGTGCACTTTCATTTATAGGTTATTTGCTTGGGTGCACCTGGTCCGTATGTGGATCCTACATTTGCTGGATGTCGTTAGGAAATGGGACGACGACGTTAATGACCGTTTGATTTGTGTTAATAACGAACACACACTTATTCATAATCTTACTTGGTTTTGACCATTCTAGTACGAACCGACCGAGCATAACCCTGATCCAACCCAATCCCCTTGTTATCTCATTCATCCGGTCCAATCCCTAACGAAGCCCCCCTTTTGACATCTCCTACCCTCGACCCGACGAAATCCCCCATTTGACAACCCATCCACCCGATCTAAACCCTAACCGCATTCACCCTTCCCCAAATCTAGAACAACCCTAATCACATTCACCATCTTCTCGTCCTACGCAACCTGAATCACAGGCAAGCGACGAAGGCGGCGGTGAGACTACTGTAGTGGAAGAAGGTGGCAATCGTCTAACACTATGGTTGGCACAAGGCGCAGCTTGGTCGGCAAAAGACCGATAGTGAGTCAATTTCTTCTTCTTTCTCGTGCTATTGTAATTTGTTGCTATGATGTGTTTGCATGTTGTTATCGCATGTAGTGGGGAAGTATGAATGTTAGATTGCACTGTGGTGGTAGATGGGCTAAGAGAAAGGGACGGGATAGACCTATGGGTTTTGTTGAGGTTGCCTCAATGTTAGTTGTAGAGGAATTGACATTGGAGATGCTAAGGTCTTGGATTTGTACTGTCAAGCAATAGACCAGTTCTGAGGTAGTGGCCATGCATTATATGATACCTAGTAAGGTTAGGAAAGATTTTAGAATTCTGATTACTGATGAAGATTTACATGAGGCCCTTAGTTTTCCCAACCAAAAATATGAGTTGCACTTGTATGTTTGTCTGAGCAGTAGGGAGAGTGGGACAGAAGAAATGACAGTTCAATTGAAGAATGACCAATGTAAAGGACTAAATAGGGAAAATATTGAGGTGGAGGCTGACCCAGATGTTCAGGGTGAGGCAGAATGAGTTTAGGTTGAGGCATTGAATGTTGTTGAGACAACCAAAAGGTCGAGGTTCTAGTTCTCTTGCAAATGATAGTGGGTCAATCCCAAGTGTTGTTAGAAGTGTAGAATCCCCACATCCACCCCAAGGATCTGAACCCCCTGGGTCTGACTTACAAGGTAGTGGTACGCTTCCACCCCAATCACAACCTAAGAAAGTAGCTAGGTTGAAGCAAAGCGACCCTGCACCAATGATATTGGAAGATGGTGTGTCTAGTGAGGATAGTGACACTGACCCAGACTTTGTGTGTCCAAATGAAGAATCTGAAGCTAGTGAGGATAGTGATGTGGAAGATTTTGATGAGCACAGAGGAAATGATGATTTGTTTAAGGTGGTGGATGATGGTCCTCAACCACCAGAGATTAATATGTCCAAACCAGAGATTGTTGATAAGAAAAAGTGTCCAAATATTAAGTCTTTTAGAATGGCCTTGGTAACTCATTGAATTTAAAGTGAGTGTGAGATAACATACATCAAGAGTGAGCCCAATAAAGTGACATCTAGGTGTAGAGACCCCAATGTAAGTGGAGAATACACACTTCCATGCTGAATGATGAGGTTGTCATCCAAATCAAGACTCTAACACTTCCACATTCATGTACATCCGTCAACACTTGTGCTTCTAAAATGGCCACAAAGAATTGGATTGCATACCAATGCATGGACTGACTTAGTCTAGATGATAGGTTGACAGTTAAAAATATAAGTGACCAACTGAAAAGGAGGTTTCACTTAACCTTACCATACCATAGAGTATGGAGGGGGAGGGAGATAACAATGCAGAAGCTTTTTGCAGGACATGAACATCAGTATGAGCTGATACCCTCATTGCTTAAGGAAATGGAAACCACAAACCCAGGAAGTGTGATGAGTTATGAGGTCAAGCCTAAAGATGGAACCTTCTTAAGGTTGTTTGTCTGCCTAAAGGGTTGTAGGGAGGGATTTGTGTGAGGTTGCAGACCAATGATTGGGCTAGATGGGTGTCACTTGAAGGGGAAGTTCAAAGAGACTCTCCTATCAGCAACCTCAGTAGATGGAAATCATCAACTGTTTCCAGTTGCATTTGGACTTGTGGGGTCTGAAACTTATTGAGTTGGCAGTGGTTTCTCAATCATCTTAAGGAAGCAGTGGGACATATGGATGAATTGGTAATTATAAGTGACATGTGTAAGGGGTTTGAGGAGGGTGTACTTGAAGTTTTTAGGGGTTGTGAGCACAGGGCTTGTGCACGATACCTATATCAGAACTTCCACAAGAACTTTAGGAGTTCTCTTTTACTGAGTTTAATGTGGGATGTTGCTAATGCTTATACAGTTGGTGAGTATGATAGAAAAATGCAGTCAATTAGACAAGTAGATGAAATAGCACATGAGTGGTTAGTTAGAACGGAACAAACCTACAGAATTTGAGCAAGAGTCAGTTTTGCATTGAGTCTAAATGCAATTACATCACAAACAACTGCAGTGAATCTTTTAATAACTACATTAGAGAGGTGAGACATTTGCCTATTGTCACAATGATAGACAACTTAAGGCAAAAACTAATGCAGTTAATGTTCAAGAGACATGAAGAGGGTAGAGAATGAGAAGATTCTGTAGTGCCTAAAGCCAGAATATTGTTGAATACCTTGTCCAGAGAGCTAGAGGATTTCACAGTGGTAAGATCCCCTGACTCAATGGCTGAAGTAAGCAACCAATCCATAAGATGCATTGTTGATTTTAGGGAGATGACCTGCAGTTGTAGAAAGTGGCAGCTTATAGGGTTGCCATGCCAGCATGCTGCAACTTTAATATGCACAATCAGAGGGGCTATGTGGGAGGACTATGTCATTCATTGGTTCAAAAAAGATGTGTACATGATGACTTATGAAGTTGATATTAACCCAATGGTAGACAAATTAGAGTGGCAGGTTGTTCAAGGCTTCTAAATTAGGCCTCCTGCAGTGAAGAGGCAAGCTGGTAGGCCAAAGGTGAATAGGTACAAAGGCTCTATGGACTACACAAGCAGTGAGAGGAAGAAAAAGTGTAAGAGGTGTGGTATGTTGGGCCACCAAGCAAGGAGATGCAAGGAGACAATTGGCAGTCAGCAAGAGGGAGATTGTAGGTATGCATTTCTGAGTTAAGTTTATTTATCTTTCATACTTCATACTATTGTTTATGAATGTTGGATCTTATCAATTTGCAGGACTACAAAAAGTAAGGAGAAAGGAAAGAAAAGAAGTGCTTGTAAAGATAGCACAAAGGACACCTCGGAAGCCACTTAAAATAGCTCCCAGCCGATTGGTCCAATGATGAATCTTCTAGAGTCGGTTGCTTATGGCCAACTGAGCTTAGAAACTTTGTAATGGCCTAACTTTTCTTTAATAAATGTTGTACTTCTAATTAACTTAAGACCTTATTTCCAGTTAGTACTTTCTAATACAACTTGTGTTTGTAAACGGTTGTGTAGGATCTACTAGCCCCTAAACTTAATCTAAATGGGGTGAATAGGCTAAATATGGGTTTTAAGATAACTAAGCCAAATTAAAAGATAAGACAATAATATTAAAGAGAGAATAAACAAATCACTACTCCGGATGTATAGAGGTTTGGATCCAACCACCGGATCCTAGTCCACTCTTACGAATTGCTCTTACTCGAGCAACTTCGCGTCCTCCACAAATCCGATCTCCGTTGCGGGCCGAGATCACGCCTTTACACCACAAGCTTTGCGAACACCCTCGCCTAGCTTGGACCACCTTCTCACAATCCGAGAAGAGCTTCACTCCGGAAGCTAGTACAACTCTTGACGGCTAATACTTCAACAACTAATCTTGGGCACTTCAAATGAATGATGCAATCTAGTGATGGTGATTTCAAGTGAGAAGATAAGAGCACAAGGGTTTAGAGCAATTTGAGAGTAGTAATGAGATGTTGAGCTTAGAGAAAGAATGATGACTTTGTAAGAGTGTTCTAAGCTCTATTTATAAGCTCTAAACAAGTTCTAGCCGTTGGGATTGAAGTGATGAAAAGATGTGCAAGAAAACACACTTCAGAAGTGACAGGACACGTTTCTAGCGACGAACGGTCGACCGGATCGTGTACCACGGTCGACTGGAATTAGGTAGTGCTCGGTTCGGTCGAGCGAAGACGCTAACGGTCGATCCGATTTGGCTAGAACTTAAGTGATCGGTCGAACGGTTTGGAATACCAGTTCGATCGAAAATGGACAGTAGAACTGGGTCTGGAAAAGACATAAGTATCGGTCGACCGTAAGAAGAGTTTCAGTCGACCGGTTGACATGTTTGATTTGAGACACGATAACCACAAGTATAATCGATCGAACGAGGTGAGTTCATGGTTCGACCGAAAATGCCCAGTAAGAATGGGATAGGGAAGAATCAAGATGTGGTCGACCGTTAAGGGGAATTCGGTCGACCGGAAGACTAAATCCAGAAGAAGATTAGTTAGGAAAATGTGTATACGACCGTTGGAGTATACGACAAGTATAACGGTCATAATTAATACAAATACGGAAAACAACCGGTCGAACAAATATGAGGTTTCGGTCGACCGAAAGTATTACTAAATGGACACGTGTCGAGAAATGATAGGGTGAAAGATTTGTACTGGGTAAACTAATTTCTATCACTCGACAATGTGAGACGGACGAATAGAACAAGTGTTCCGGTCGACCGATATCTAACAGTCAAACAAAATTTGAGGAAACGGACGAACAAAATGTATATGTCGGTCGACCGATTTAAGACAGGCAAACCAGATAGAATGCACGGTCGAACATGTGAAGAATATTGATCGACCACGTTGGATAAATTTCGTTTCCTGGGAAGGTCTGGTGAAAATCGGTCGAATCAAATGGTTCTACCGGTCGACCGTTTTAGTGTAGTTTTCCTGTTCTCCGACTCTAATGAGTTTAGATGAATTCCTATTGAAGTCTAGGATATTTGGAAAGTAATGTGAGACTTCTATAGGTATCCTAAGTGATGTGTAATGCAATGAATCATGGATTTCAAGTGCCAAGTTACATTTGTGGCCTAAGTACATGGAATTTAAAACTAGCTACTCTTTAATCTTCATCTTTATTTTAACTCAACCTTGATTCCTAAAACGTTAGATAACACACATATATGCAAGCAATGATATTTCAATTGATACATGTTTTTATTGATGTGTTGATTAATCGTCAAAATGGATTTACGATTATTAACCAAAAAGCCAACAATCTCCTCATTTTTGATGATGACAACTTTCAATCTAAATACATGTTTAAATTTGATTTTTATCATTCACAATCGATATCTAAAGCTCCCCCTATCTTATAGCTCCCCCTATCTATAAGCATGTATTTATCCCCCCCCCCCCCCCCCCCCTTGGCATAAGCAAAAAGACTCATGAGATAATATGATAAGTGATTTAAGCATAGGCATGGGATATGGTAATGGAAGCGAGATTATTAAGCCAAGCCAAAAAAAGGAGAGACAACAATAAACCATGCATTAAACTTAGAATTCACAACATACATCAAAGACAACGTCGAAAGCAAATACTACAAAAGGTTCAAAACAAAATACAACAACAAGCCAAAGTTTGAACCAACAACATCATAAACCGAAAAACAACGACAAAACGATACAAACGACAAACGACAAAACGAAGAAAAAAAATACACGGATCGCGGATCCGTTTCACGATCCGTGGTCGCGCGGATCGCGGGTTCGACCCGCGATCTGCGTAGTTTTCATTTTTTTTTGATTATTTTTCGATTTTTTTTAAAATGATTATTAATTAAAAAAATTACGGCATGAATATCTGTTTCCCAACGAATACAAGATTGTTTAATAGATATATATTCATTAGCTTTGTTGTGCAATCTCGTATTATTGTTGTATCATATCATGTTATCAAAAGTGACCATTCTTGGATCCATATTTGCTGGCACCTAAAAGTAACTTAACCATTGAAAATTGCTACTAAGGCCATCTTTACTCCTAACATTTTCATATACGTCAACCTAGTCATATCAGCATTCTTTTTTTTCGTCACGTTAGCATGATATTTTTCTTCTTTCTCTTTCTACTATTCACCCATCAATCACAACTCACTCATAAAATGTCAATTAAGTCACATCAACACTTTCTTATTTCTACCTCATTTATTTTCCCCTCATCTTTAATTTCTCACAATTCTCATTAATTATATCATATGTTCTACGAAAATTAATTATATCACATATTTTTTAAAAATTAATTACATCACATATTTTAAAAAAATTAATTACGAAAATGTAATTAAATTTATCACTTTTATCAACATTATTAAAGTAATTACAACAATCTTTTTTGTTTTGTTTTTTAAATCATTTTTTCAAAATAAGTTTATATTTGTTTTAATTTTTAATTTATTTTTTAAATTTTATCTAAGATCGACCTCCAAATAATGTGATAGAGAGAAAATGTTGAAAATTTAAGTATTTTTATCCAATATAAAAAAATACTATCTAACATAATAAATTATTTATAATTAAATATAAAATAAAAACTAATTAAAACAAAACACAAAAAATAAAATGAAATAAAAAACCCAACCCAATCGTGAGAATGAGCGACAGACCGTCAGATCCCACGACCTGACGGTCTCCTGCCCATTCTTGCACCCCCTCAGAAGATAATTTGTCTTCCACCTGGTTTTATAAATGCCTTAGGGCACCCTTAACGGGGGTGCCCCGCCCGGGACACCAACCCGGGCATTGGGGGTCCCGGGAAAACACCCGGGGTGCCCTCGGGTGGGGGCACGTGTCCCCCCATTCGTCGATTTTTTTTTTAAATTTTAATTATTTAGTTGAAGTTTTGTTATTAATAGATTGAGTATTTGTTATTAATGTGGGTATTAAATGATTTTGTATTTGGTGTTTTTAGTTAATGTAAGGTATTTTGGATTAATATAATTGATTGTTTGTTAATAATGTATGTTAATTTTATTTAATTACGTCTCCACTGTTTAATCTTGAAATTGTGGTAACAGGTTGGATTAAAATGAATTTTTACAAGTGACGAAGATTCAAAAATTTCCAGATCAAACAATTTCAAGATTCAAAAAAATTACAGGGGGCGTTGCCCCTTGCCACCCCCGCCACCTCACCGGTGAGACCCCCGAACAACATGTCGATGTGGTTTAATAATATGGTCTAAGATGGTTAACTCATGATCTAAACTCATGGTTAGGGTTAATTGATATTGTATTGAGTATTAATTGACAATGTAATAATTTCAATTAATAAAATGTGGTGTGAGAATTATAATTGTTTAATTAAGAAATGATGTGGAGAAAAAAGAGTATAGGGTAGGTGGGGTAGCTCGGGCATGAGTAATGAGTTTTTTCGGATAGGTTGGGTAACCGTTGCTGTTATTTGTCGTCTTACGGCTGTTGCCATGCACTCCATTGGTTGACTCGATCCAGCGCACGCAGTAGACGTGATTACCGAAGACTACTGTGCGTGTAAATATCAGAGCAAACAGATTAGATGCAGCATAGAAACTCAAACCCATCACATCCACATCGCCATCCGGCCCATCCCAAGACTGCCACGTTGCGACACCAAGAGTAACGTGTCGTAACTCGTAACACAACTTTCCAACTCGAACTCCTAAACACACACGCGTCCCTCCAGCTAATCTCAACTCCACCAAACCATATTGATGAATTATGGTTTCATATATTAAATAACAACAACACATCCATCTATATATCTATCTATATATATATATATCGATACTTAACGCAAGAAGTAAGTAAAGAAGCAGCGTTGTATCTCCATCTCAATCTTATCGGTGTGTGTGGTGTGAGAAGAGATATCAAAGTGAAAGATGGCCCATATGATGGACAAGGCGAAGGAGTTTGTAGCAGACAAGGTAGTCCACGTGAAGAAACCAGAGGCCGACATGAGAGACTTGAGCATAGAGCACATGGACAGCAAGGCCGCAACTTTTCTCACTAAACTTGATATCACCAACCCTTACGACCATACCATTCCTATTTGCGAGATCTCTTACTCCCTCAACAGCGCCAACAAGTACGTACATCTTAGTTTTGAAGTGCTTACAATATTTATTTGAATTTTTTTTGTTTGCGTTTAGTTTTAAAACACTACATTTTCGTTTCTACTATCGTTCGGTCGTTATTTCTAACCAGGTTATTCCAAAAATATTGTGTGCTCGCATATGTTTTTATTTTTCTAGTTGTCTTTCTGTTTAACTTTTCTTTTTAACCTTCCTAGTGTTACAAAAATTAATATTTAATTATACAATTTACAAAACCTTCCCAAACCAATCTAATAAATGACCACCATGGCCGTCCGTTAATTATACAATTTACAAAATATACCCTAACCAATCTAATAAATGACCACCATGGCCGTCGACGGTCGATCGCCCCCATCGACTGTCGTCCAAGATCTTCCTCTCCTTCCTCCTCTCCACGATTGCCGTCACCGTCCTCCTCATCTATCTCCTCCCCTACATCTCCTACACCTTCCTGGCCCTCCACTCCGCTCCGTCTCCCCCCGCCTCCACCTCGTCCACAAGCATTGCCTCCAACCACCCCAACAACTACTGCGATTTGTTCTCCTCCATCGCAGCCGGGTCAACCTCGAAGTCCTTCCACTACCTCGCGATGCGACTTGTCGACGAGCGGCTCTCCAATCCCCACTCGCACCTCCACCGCGACTCCGATGCGAGAGAGAGAGAAACAATTAGGGAGAGAAGATAGTAATTGAAGAGAGTAGATCAGACGAATTTTAAAATTATTTTGGGTAGATTTCAAATAAATCATCGTTTATTATATTACTTATGGTTATGGAAGATTTTGTAAATCATATAATTAAATATTATTGAAAATTAACAGATCAGACGAATTTTAAAATTATTTTGGGTAGATTTCAAATAAATCATCGTTTATTATATTACTTATGGAAGATTTTGTAAATCATATAATTAAATATTATTGAAAATTAACAGATCAGACGAATTTTAAAATTATTTTGGGTAGATTTCAAATAAATCATCGTTTATTATATTACTTATGGAAGATTTTGTAAATCATATAATTAAAAATATTATTGAAAATTAACAGAGAAAATTAACATAATGACCTGGTCAAAAAAGTAATGGCTTCCGTGAACACATTGTTTTTGGAGTGACGTAGAAACAAAAATACGGTGTTTCAAAATGACACGTAAACAAAAATCCTATTTGTTTTAGATGTAACCAATGTAATCGGTAGATCTCTAATATTAAACTTAAATAGAAGACTTAGATATAGAATTTCAGATCGAGATTTATATGCACTATTGGAATAGTCAAAATTAAGTTTAGCGACTAACTGAGTTCAACGAAATTTAGTGTTTTTTTAATTTGTGTTCTTGTTGTCTTATATGTGTATTAGAGGTAGATGTTGGGAAGCACCATATTAATTTGAGATGTGTTTAATTACAACTGCAGGTTGATAGCATCAGGGACTGTACCAGACCCAGGGTCCCTCAACGCCAATGACATTACAAGAGTGGACGTGCCGGTGAAGGTTCCCTACGACTTCCTCCTTAGCATCCTGAAGGACCTCGGCAAAGACTGGGACCTCGATTACGAGATGACCGTCGGCCTCACCGTCGACCTCCCCATTGTCGGCAACTTCACTATTCCCCTCACCAAGAGGGGGGAGACTAGACTCCCAACCCTCACTGACATCTTCTAATTAACTTAACTATATAGTTAATTACCATCCTTGCTTGTGATGATGTTGGTGGTGTGTGATCTTGTTATGGCTAGTGGTGACTGCAGGTGTTAGTGACCAATGCACTTGAACTATTATGTATGTATTAGTAATATATATATATATATATATATATATATATATATATATATATATATATATATATATATATATATATATATATATATATATATATATATCGAGAATAATAGAATTGAGGTTTTAGCTATATCATCGTCCATATATTTGCTTATACATGTTTTCCATGTGCTCCATCCACTTGCCCATATGTTGTTTCAATTCGAGCCGTAAGATGAAAAGTTACTATATATGACCACTTATTAAGACCATCATTAATGTTGTTCAACTTATAAACATAACCACCGACATCTAGTGGGGAGGGGACAGAATAGACGTCGGCCTTTAAGGAGACCGACGTCTATATTGTACTATAGACGTCGGGTGTAAGAATACCAAGTTTGGCCGACGTCTATGGTGTATAGACGTCGACCTATAGACGTCGGGTGTGATAGTACCTTGTGTATCCGACGTCTATAGGGTATAGACGTCGACCTATAGACGTCGGATGTTATAGTAGACCGACGTCTATACGTCATGCATATAGACGTCGAGGTATAGACGTCGGCGTTATATAATATCCGACGTCTATAGGTCTTAAACAGGTGTGTTTTCTCTCATTCTTTTCAGACGAAACTCACCCAAACCCTAGCCGTCCCGCGACCCAACGCTCCTCCGCGACCGATCTCCGACCCATCTGCACCGTCTCCGGCACCGCAGCGAGCTCCCAAGCTCTCCTCCACTTTTCCGGCCCTCTTCTCCTTCTTCCTTCGTCTTCCTCCGGCTTTCTCTACATGTAAGTTTTAAGTTCGTTTTTGTTGTTTAAGTTCGTCTTCCTCCGTCATCTGTTTTTCTCCACATATTCTATCTAAGTTAGCCTTCATCTCGTGTCGTTTGCAGCCGTCACCGCACCATCTCGTGTCTCCGAACCACAAAGAGCTCCTCCGGCATCACATCTTGTTTAAGTTCGTCTTCCTTCGTCCTCCTCTGGTTCGTCACCGCATCATCTCTGTAGAAAAATTAATAAGTGAAAAATATAGGTGGAACGAGTCAAATGTAGTTTGAAATCATATCAAAACAGATCTTAGCATGCATATTTGGTATTGATTCCGACTGAAAGTGTATTATCGAGGTTGCATTGAAGTCTAATTAAGATTTATCTTTGTTCATCGGCATATTCGAACCAATGCAATATTAAAATTTCGAGGTTTTACGATAGGTCCATCTAAATGAGAACTTAAATGTTGCAAACTGAACTTAGATTGGTTTGGTTTTCTAGCTTAGATTTGTAATGTGAATGTGAATGTGATGTAATGACTTGGATTGGATTGGATTGGTTTGGTTTGATTTCAGGATTTGAAGAATTTTACATATCAAATTTTAAGTGAAGGTTCTGTCAAAATTTCAATAAAATTTTATTCCCAATTATTATTAATAACATGATAGTTTGTGTTTAAAATATTTTTCTGTCAATTCAAGTAATTATTTTTAATACTTGCTTTTAATATCATGTATGTTTATTGTCTTAATTTTTTGAATTTTTAGTATTATGATAATAACTCATTGCCCCCCTTAAACAACTTGGCCTTTAATAACCCAAAGCAAAAGATTAGACAATATTTGCTAAGTCATTCATCATATAGGATTTGCATGCATTGTATTTTTCTATTATTTACGATTTCTGTCGTAGATTGCTGGCGTAAGGTACGTACTATCTTTCACTCATCATTCATTACAAAGCACGCATTAGTTAGTAGGACTTGCATTGAAACAAGAGTGAGGTGAGTGTTTGTTTGGTGTGTTGTTTGTTAGATTAAGGTATGAAAAACACTTAGGGGGCAGTCACCTATAGGAGATGAGGTGGGGGATTTCATCACCATTTCCTTTGCCCAAAAACCACTTAATAAAAGAGCCTTAATAAAATCAATTAGACGTTGGCCCCTACGATTTTCGGACGCATTAAGGAGAGGAAACCGTTTAAGACCGTTATGACCTGAATGTCGTTGCCCATCTAGTCTCCCTGAGATTTTAGGAACCTCTGGGTTCTTGATTTCCTATAGATTAGTGGTCCTCGATGTTTAAGACGGTTTCGGCCTGAACGTCGTTGCCCATCTAGTCTCCCTGAGATATTAGGGACCTCCGGGTTCTTGATTTCCTACAGACTAGTGGTCCTCGGTGGGACCTCGAAATTAGGCGTCGTCTATTACTAAGGACCTATAGTGGACTTTAGGCTTGTTTTGTCCTTGATTGCTTAGTTAGATTTCTAACCTTCCTTATTCCACGCTAGATTAAGGATTTCATCTCTTCTCCTCTGAGTCATTCTTTTCTCATCTTAATGTCTCCGAATCTTCTCATCTACGAACACATTCTTTTAAATTGAAATTTTATTTCTTTTCTGCAATAATAACTATCATTTTTGCCTATGTTTAGATTGAAATGGATCGAGAGTGGATTGTTTCAAACAGATTGAGTGATGAGTATGAGAACAAAGTGAATATGTTCTTAGAGGTTGCCAAAAAATATTCTAAGAAAATGAAAGACAGCGACATGGCGTATTGTCCGTGCAATAAGTGTCATAATATGTCAGTGTTGACTTTTCGGAAAATAAAAGATCATTTGTTTGAGAAAGGTTTCGACCCAAATTACAGACGGTGGATATGGCACGGTTAAAATAAATCATTTAGTCGTTCGAAGAATGATGGAGAAGACGATAGTGTAGAAGATCACTTAGAGGAAATGGTTCAGGATATGACTGAAAAGTTTTCGTCCAACCCCGATTTACTTGGTAATTTGTTGAGTGACAATGAGAAACCGTTGTATAAGAATTGTACCAAATTCACTAGATTGTCAGCGGTGTTGAAGTTGTACAATTTAAAAGCTAGAAATGGTTGGTCCGATGTGAGTTTCACATCAATGTTGAAGTTACTGAAAGAGATGCTTCCAGATGATAATGAGTTTCCAGATAGAACTTATGATGCAAAGAAAGTGTTGTGCCCTATGGGAATGGAATATAGGAAGATACACGCATGCCCGGACGATTGTATATTGTATAGGGGTGAGTTTGAAAACTTACATTCTTGTCCGAGGTGTAATGTTTCAAGATACAAAATGAAACGTAGTGGACCAAACCACAATGAAGAGGCTGATGAGATGAAAATCAAATGACCTCCTGCTAAGATTTTGTGGTATCTTCCGATAATACCAAGGCTTAAACGTTTGTTTGCGGGTAAAGAGGATTCCAAGAACATGACATGGAATGCTGATCGTGAGAAACCAAATGATCAGTTGCTACGTCACCCTGCAGATTCACCTCAGTGGAAAAAAATAGATTTCGACTTTCTTGTGTTTGGTGAAGAATCCAGGAATGTAAGACTTGGACTCTGTACTGACGGAATGAATCCTTTCGGTAGTTTGAGTAGCATTCACAGTTCTTGGCCCGTTCTGCTTGTAATTTACAATCTGCCCCCGTGGTTATGCATGAAACACAAATATATCATGTTTTCCTTAATGATTTCTGGTCCGAAACAACCTGGAAACGACATCGATGTGTATTTAAGACCTTTAATTGATGACCTAAAGAGATTGTGGGATGACGGAGAGTCAGTTTTTGATTCTTATCGTAAGGAGTCGTTCCTAATGCGGGCAATGATATTTTGCACGATTAATGATTTTCCAGCTTATGGTAATCTGTCTGGATATTCAGTCAAAGGTCATAAAGCTTGTCCAATTTGCGAGGAAAATACATGTTCTTTGCAACTAGTTAATGGTTCTAAGACTGTCTATCTCGGTCATCGGAGATTTTTGCCGGACTCTCATCCTTATCGTAGGTTGAA
Organism: Triglochin maritima; assembly: GCA_963682175.1. Lineage (NCBI taxonomy): Eukaryota > Viridiplantae > Streptophyta > Magnoliopsida > Alismatales > Juncaginaceae > Triglochin > Triglochin maritima. The sequence goes on from OY821775.1 coordinate 3,882,262, forward strand.
GAAGGCATTTAACGGAAAACAGGAGTTTCAGAATCCGCCATTTGAAATCAGCGTCGAAAAGTTGTATGAACGTGTAAGGAGCATTGAATGTGAATTTGGAAAACCTTATAAACGAGCAAACGACAAAAGTAGTTGGAAAAAAAGATCCATATTTTTTGATATTCCTTACTGGAAAACTTTAGAAGTTAGACATTGTATTGATGTGATGCACGTAGAGAAAAATGTTTGTGATAATAACTATAATGCATTGAAGATCAAAATTTGTGTCCAAAGAAGACAATAAGACAAACAGTAAGGGTTGATACGAAAGGATTACAATCACTGGAGTTAGATGAAGTGTCCGAAGTTGAAGATTATCTGAACTTGTAAGTATCACTCATGTTATTATCTCAGTCTGCAATTTGGCATGTTAACACCAGTTCAACTTAAATGAATTTTAGTGTGTATTTCTTTATATTCTTATCACCAGCTGGGATTTTTAAAGCCGAATTAAGCATAATTGATACAGACCAGCATATATTCTACATTTCTACCTCGAATCGTGTGCATGGTTCACTGCTGATTTTAATAAGCACTTATTCTCGTTCAACTTGTGGCTCCTTGAAAGACGTTCCACCTAAGAGTTGCAGGGAAATGTGAATATTAGAGTGACAAGGATAATAAAATGAAATAAATTCAATGAATAATAAGATCCATGTACTTATCTTTATGACGCAGAGTAGTAATTTGCCTTGAAGAATCTAATTTGGTTCCACTGTATATCAAAAGATAAAAGAAGAAGAAATAGTATGACCAACATGATCTGTTTAAGATTTTTAACAAAAGAAGAAAAATGGAAAGAAAATGATGGAAAATAAAGATGGGTGTTAGTGTGATCGACATATCTGTGTTCAAGTCTCCATATGTTTAACATATCTGATTGATTGACTAGGTGACAGCGAAGGCTCCACGGATTTACCCCTTTCTGGTTGGATGTCAAATTGGCTTTCCTCGTGATTAGATTCGGCATCCGAGTCTGATTCTACGGAACAAAAGAGAAGCAACTTACCACAAATCAGACGTTATGCAATGTATTTTAAATTTCAGTTACTCAGAATGAAAAACTTGGTAATTACGTGTAAAAAGTAACACTCAGATGAAGCTAGTGTTTTAAAGATAGCGTTTTCCTGCAAAGTGTGCAAATAACACACAAAAATCCCGGTTGCCGTATTCGACCTTCTTCACTTAAAGAAATTTTCAGATCCAAGCCGCCTGATTACCGTATCATGCCTAAAGGGTCCAATTTGCCTCAGATTGATGGACTTGTCTTTTGACCTGCTGTTGCACTCGGCCACGGTGGGCATTAGTGCACCAAATTCACTAATCTATCAATTGATTCCTTTCAGTCAGCACCACGGGTTAGAGCATTGGATGCACCAATACCAGTACCAAAACACAAGTGTCATTAAATTTTGTCCATAATATTCATCATAGGCTAACTATTTGTCATGCGTGCATTCCAGTTGGACAAGCCAAATATCTGTGAAGAATTAAAATTTGATTTATGCCCTATATATCAAAAGCAAAAAAGCAGCAGCATGACCAACACGGCCCGTTTAACAAAGTAGAATACGTGGGTAAACTTGCAGAGAAAAAGTCTTCAATCTGTTGCAGCTTGACTGCCTTCAAAGCTTCAATCAGAATCCATCCTCAAAAGAAAATTAGAAAAAAGGTAGTGAGTTGTTTCTGGGACCAGATCATTTTTTCCTCTCTTTTGAGTTTGTTTTGATTACATTTGTATATTTTATCTTATAGCTTTTGATGTAATCACCCCCTTGTTATAACTCAGATCTGTATATTTATATATACGTTGGTGCACATTGTGTTTATCTTTGGTAATGTCCTCTATTGATTGTATGTTTTAAATTTTAAATTTTTCGTTGTTCGAGGACGTTACATTAGGAACCTAAGATAGTATTTTGTGACATGTTTCAGTCAACCAAAAAAACAAAATAACAACCTGTGGATTTTTCAAAAATCGAGAGGGAGGTACTTGATCGAGTAACATATATAGGCGAAAGATTAAAGAAAGATTTAGGCAAAGAAATGGAGAGGTGAAAAGGTGGAAAATTGTTTGTTTTTCTGATTGAAATGAAAATATTACACGCTACTAATGGCTACACTAGTAAGGAGATGATCACACAGAAGTACAAAATGGAATTTAAATCTCAACCTGTAAAATGAGCTCGTAACTAATGTATATATAGCCTTGAGGTTGAGGACATGCTTTATAAGCATTTAGAAAGTGTAGGAGTTCTGCTCCTCAGTCCTCAACACATATATCTGATGCCATCCTTTAGTGTTAAGACTTAAGAGTATATGTGGTTCACTTAATTAGAATATATATATATATATATATATATATATATATATGTCTAAAATCATTATCATTAAATCGTAGAAAGCTTGACCTTTCAAGCTCTGTGGTTGGAGACTTGTATAAATTTTCTACATGCTGCACAACCATTTTAAAATTGACTTGTAAGACTATGATATCAACAATCATTACAGCGAACCAAAGGCAGACAGAAGCCACAATTAGTAATCTAAAGGTGCGCATCAAGCCTATAGGCTATAGTCATACGAAATAACTAGAGTTTTTATTATTATTCCATTAGTCGTTGACATGTCATAAATGACCAGCTAAAGGTGTAATTGGTTTAAGACTTTAGGGATAGCTTCAAAGTTGAAGTTAGTTATAAAAAAATCGACTTTTAGTAACAGATCTGCAGGAGGTTTTTTAACTGCACAATATATTAAGTTCGGGATGATTTTGACATATTCCACTCCAAATCTAATGATTAATGGGATGAATGCGTTTGTGGCGGTGTATAAAACATATTTTGTTGCTAAGAGCGAGTGGAAGGGCCAGTTTGTTAATAGATGTGTCAAATTGCCTATAACCCTAGATCCTTCACGGTCTTATGGTCTATGGCAACAAGAGGCTGGATTTCGATCCGAATGTTAGGCCTTCACTTAATATCTATTTAAAACCATATTTTGATAATATTAGCTTTTGATTCTCAAAATTAAAAAAATAGATTATAATTTACAATGGACATCAAAAGACCTAAAATACTCGTGGTAAGGTTCCTTTTGTAGTGACTTTTGTCATAAGCTAATACATCAGAAGTCTATTCAATTTGTAACCAAGCTTATTTCTTAACAAATCGTTTTTAAAAGTTTCTCGTTGCTTAACCAAACTAATGCACCTTCTACCTTGTCACGAATTTGTCCTTCTGGTTATACTGGTGGCACCATTCGTAATTCTAGTGTGGTTGTATTATAATTCTGGAAATTTTGCATTGTCCTTGTTAGGAGGAAAAATACAACTATAGAAAAGTATTTTGGGTGGCTTGGTAAATATAGTAATCACATGTCACAATTTTGCTAATAAACTACTAACAAAATCTTTATCAAATGGAACCTAAGTCTAAAAACTGTTTAGGATTTGATTATGAGATTTGATTGGATTTTAGAAATTTTGATTATTCAAATGTGATACCAAACGGACTTTAGTTTTTCTCGTGCCCTGCATTTTGCTTGAGTTGTTTCTTATGTTGTCATTTTATAAATATATGCTAGTTGATTAGTCTATTTCACATGCAAAAACTTTTGGAATATTAAAATTCAATGTTGGGTTTAGTCCCAAATCGGAAAATGTGGGATGGGGGAAAAAGTTTGGGTTATTTGCTTAGGTGGACTTGAAAAGTGGTGATATTAGATCTATGCACTTGAGTTTTTAGATTTTACTTGGATGCATTTGCATAAAAATAATATTCGTTGTGTGCATTCCATATTGGCATTGTTACACTCTGTCACTTTACTGTTCATAGATATCGTTATCTCTCTATAACGTTACTGTTCTCAACCACCTCCTCCAGCCAAAAACCTCTCGTGGACTCAAACTTCTCTTAATTACAACCCCTTCCCAAACTCCTCCAACTCGCTCTACGCCATTTTTCGTTCGTCAGTTGATTGTCACCTCCACCAAATCTCATCCGTCTTTGAGTTCTTTGCTGAGATGGTAATTGGTGTGGTGATATGTTGCCAGAAGAAGGTCAGGATTTTTGGCACCGTCAATTCGGAGTGCACAAAATAAATATGATTTTTATATAAGTGCACCAAGTAAAATTCTGGAAACTCAAGTGCATAGATCCAATATCATCACTTTGCAAGTGCACACAAGCAAATAACCCAAAATTAAGGTTTATAACATTTTCTCTTCCTTGATTTTCTGAAGTGGGGAGAGTGGATGAACGTGGGGTCATGGTTCTGATTTTTGTGCTATATTATACTATTAAAGGACCAACACTTTATTCAGAAAAACACAATATACACAAGCTTTCTCTCCCTCAACCACAACCCCCTTCGTCTCCGGTTGAAAACGAAATTGCAGGTATCAATATGCTCTTATAGTTTGTCGGAGTCGTAGTGCGACGACAATGACGTTGGTTCTATATTCGGAGAAAGTGTTTGCACTCAATCACACCAGTATGTGGGGGAAATAATTTTTCCAAGGGGAGTTTAAAAAGACAACTCGGTTGAAGTGTTCTATGTACTTAGCTTTGCTTTATTTATTTATTATTTTGGCTACATTGATTAATTAATTGACTTTATTTGGATAGTAAGGAACTTGATAATCGTCCGTGTATACCCCATTATTATGCATATTGTAAATATTTTTGTTAACATAAACCACTGTGAGATCACATAGTAAGATATTCATTGGCTATAGGAATTGAGATTCCAACCTCACATTAACCAATTACACATTCTAAAAAGTCTACAACATCATTCTTTTCTTGTTCAGAACAATATGAGATCCAAAGAAATAACTCATTGGAGCAAACCATAAGTTTTCCACTTGCTTTAACCGACAGTTCACGTGCATCACAAACAAAAACACACCACACCACCTTCACCCGTGAATCCTCCATCAATACCCAACACACCTACAAATGATCCAACATACATAGGGACAATTTTCGTAAATATTTTCTAAATATTTCGATATCATCTATATGATATTATAAACCTTTTAGTCGACTAAAATTTAGTTTACAAAATTCAATAATAATTCTAATGTTATTTTCAAATCAAGTAATTCAACATCATATATTTAGATGGTAGTTATAGATCGAAAACAAAATTCTTATGTAATATACAATTGAATAAATTAATAAAATCGGTTGTTCATGAGATTCCTCTGACAAAACATAATGCCACCAAAAAACATTGCTCCAAAATAATTGAAAATCGTTTTGTTTTGATTCGTGACATCTGCTGCCCGTGATCGGATAACTAGTCCCCATCACCTTCCAATCATGCACGCCAACTATTTTATTTTGCTAAAAAACCCTAGTAGTTTATGTCCGATAGATGTGTTTGTCGACATCGAAACGATCAAACTTAGAGGAGCAGATCGTGGTTCTCTCATGCATGCAGTAGGAAGATTAATTAAGTAATTATTTTCCACAAGCAAACTGGAATCACCTATCCCTCGATGATATCGTATAATAATTTTACCACCAATGTTTGTTAAAAAGAATGCATGTAATTAATGATGTAGACTTTCTGCCGATATTAATATTGAAGGATCTATTTCATTTGACTTATGAAGAAAGGCGTGACTCGTTTCGTTTAATTAGATTTATATGTTTCAAAGACAAAGTGCTATGATATCAGCTAAGCACGTCCAAGTTGACACAGTAAAGTAAATGTTAACAAGTAGGCCAGGGTTAAATATAATAATTTGCATACAAAGAAGACAACAACTTATTAATTGTTCATGTAATGACCGTTGTGGCTTAACATATTACTGCACTGCCACTATATATCAAGTCTACCCACCTTTGCATTCAAGTACTTGAACTATTTTACAACCAAAAGTAACCCCTTTTGTTTTACTTTTTTGACATGGAGACCCTCCTCGCAAGTACTGCCCAATAGAGGATTCGGTAGAGAAGAAAGTAACCAACCATGATTTGAATGTTAGTCCACCTTTGGCCTTCATGGAGCCCCTTTTGGTCTAGTATGTCACGACCGGTCATTGCGCAGGACCTCTCCTCCGACGACCACTGGAAGCACTTTGATCTCGAACATGAGTACTCGTTTTCTATTAACGCGTCCAAGGGATACTTGTACAACGAGAAGTAGTTCATGAAAAGCCAATATTTCGGCATTTTATCTTTGGCTATGAAGTACCCAGAGAAGAGGAAGAATCCGGCCAACGACATTGTCAGTAATGATGTTCCGGCAATGTAATTAGGGGCCAGTGAGCTTAGGAAGAGAACAAATGAGTTGGCCATTAGGACCACCACCCATGTCACTAGCACGAAAAATCCGAATGCCTGCCACGTGGCGCAAAGACCTACGAGGAAGTAGACCGAGGCGGAGTACATGAAGGCCATCACCAACAAGTAGGGGAGGAAGACCAAAGTGTTGGCTATGACATGCGAGGACAACCTGATGAAAGAGAAATTTCTTAATCAATTATACGAATGTTTTACTAAATTACAACTAACTCACTAGCTAACCAATCAGCTCTTTTTAAACCTTACGATTGTATTAATTAAAGATTAATTGTTGACAAATGATAATGATCATCTTCGTTAAGTTGACATCAATTTGACTAGAAATTGACATGCATGGTTATCGAGATGAAAGCACATCCTCTTTTTTAAGTTTTAACTGTGAAGAGCAAAGAGATTGCGTTTTTAAAACATAAAGGTCTTATCACGAAATTGTTTAGTTTCTGATCTCGAAAATACACTGTTGTCGACGTAGTTCAACCTATATAATATGTCATCTAATCAAAAGAAATTTCTAACATTAAATATATTAAAAGGTGAATTTTCCGATCTTGTAGTAAGAAAATTAATAATAAAAGATATCCTAAACGGCTAACAAATTGAGTAGTAGGTCCAATGTGGACCAAAAAGTAGCGATCCATATCCGATCTATTCACAATCTCATGCATGGAGTATGATGAAATATATAACATGTCACACCAACAGTCTCTAATTCTCAATTTTGAGGAGATCGAACGTTCATCTTTAGAGTTTAAACAATCCTTTAGTACGACAACAAAAACACGAAATTAATTGAAGCTTCTAATTACAATATCATTATTTATGCTTCAAAAATAATAATATGATTAAAAGTTTGATTGAACGGTATCAAAGCTATTATGAAAAATTGAAAGGCATTATTTACAAAACGTTTGCGAAACTATCCCAAAATTAACACATGCATGCATTACCATACCAAATTAATCTATCATGTAAACCATACATACACTATAACAATCAGATCCATTTACATTATAGTTTAATTATCATATGATTACCTGTAAACGCCACTGGCGGTCTCCCGGAGCAAAACCGGCCTCTCATTGATGAAGATGGGCAGCGCCTCGGTAGTCGACGACAAAAGGAACGTGAGAGTGAAGGCAAAAAACCCTAATCTCTTCTCGACCCCTTGCTTATCGAAGCTGACATGAATATACAAAGTCCCAAGCAACAACCCCACCCCAACAGCCTCCAAGAAGTTGGTCATCAACAGCTGCCTAGTCCTATACATGATCCTCCAAAATCTAACGTAAAGAGTTGTGATCTCACGAACCCTAGAGCACCTGTACGTGATTTTCCCTTCCAACCCAGCTCCAAAACTAGGGTTTTGGTCATCACAGTCAACTAGAGTTTGTGGAGTAGTGGTGGGTTTGGCCTCGTGCAATTGCGCCACGATCTCCATGGCGTACTCTAAGGAGTTGAGCTGTGGAGGCACGGTGTAGCCATTTACAAGGAGGTACGTGTCGAGAGAGGGGAGGGTCCCATGGTGGAGGACACTCCCCTTGTAGAGTAGTAGGATGGAGTCTATGGTGTCTAGAATTTTGAAGCTTGGTTGGTGGATTGTTACTATGACTGTGCGTTGGCGGGTCTGTGCTATTTTTTTTAGGGTTTGCATGATTTGGAATGCTGAGGAGCTGTCGAGGCCGGAGGTTGGCTCGTCGAGGAGGAGGATCGCCGGGTCGTGGAGGAGTGCTAGGCCGATGGATACGCGACGGCGCTCTCCCCCTGAAATGTGGTCGGATAGGCGGGAGTTGGATAGGTGGGTGAGGTTTAGCTCTGAGAGCAAATCCATGACGATGGTGGTGGTCGTGGTCGTGGTAGTGTTGAGGAGACGCGTCGCGAATGCGAACGTCTCCTCTACTGTCAAGTGGGGAAGGCAATAGTCGTGCTGGGGGACGTGTGCCGATATTTTGCGGTAGGCGGAGGAGTTGAATTTTGTAGAGTTTAGCTTGAGTTGGCCCTCGGTCGGGGCGGTGCGGGCGGCTAAGATGTCTAGAAGGGTTGACTTGCCCGCCCCGCTAGGGCCAACCACCGCTAGGAGCTCAGACGGGCGGGCGGTGAAGGAGATATTGGTTAGGATGTACTCCTTGGGGAGTTGATAAGTGCATGATGAGGTGAAGATGGTGGCGGTCGTGATTTTGGCGTAGGAGATGGAGGAAGCTTTGAGCTCATAGGTTTTGGAATGTGATGGTGGTGGTTGGTGTGGATCTTCCATTGGAGTGGTGGAGGATTGGAATGAGTTTTGGAGGGGAGGAGATGACATGAAGTATTGAAATACTTGGTTGTTTGGACGGTACTATTAAAGTATCATTAATACTTTTCAGTGTTTAAGAAATATTTAGATGCTCCAAAATTTACCCCTTTTGTCACACATTTTGGCCTTGAGTTACTTATGTGTTTTTGGAGTACAGTTGTAGGCTAGGGTTTGGATGAGATTGGCCAATTGGTGTGAAATGTTTTGCTGGCAAACCCCCTATATTGTTGAACTTTGACCTGTAAGGTGTTTCATTTTATATAGGTAACTTTTAATCATGTATAAGTATTATATGAACTTTGACCTGGAAAACCCCATAGTTTAATGGAACTTCCATCTATTTACATCAATCATGGCAATTTTGCCATATAGAAAACTATCTTCCATGTAGATTGCCAACGGCTGCATTTCATCATCTTCCCTTGTTATGACATATACATTGCTAGTAATGTTCAAGTACTACACTTTCATATATTTCTCAGAATTATTAGATTTCAATATTTGAACACTTGTAAAAAACTGCAAGTGCATCCTCAAGACAATTTTTATCCTGATCCACCCTAATAAATTGTCGATTTTACCATTGGAGAATCATATATAAAAAGATTCTAGCTGTTGAGGAAATCCTTCAATCCACTCTCACACAAATTTTGTGGACTACTTTGATGAATAGAGGTACATATTATGGTAACTTATTGAATACACAACAGTAAGATAATATGGTTAGATGTTGAATTTTCAATATATCTAATTCAATACATACATACATACATACGTATATAGCCCCATATATATATATTTATTCAACCATGGAATTATCCCTAGCTGGTTAAACATAAAAGAAGTTAGATTTTTTTTTTAAATTTAAATTAAACTTCAATTGTAACCCACATATGTGTTACTTGTTACGTACATCCTGAATTATCATTATCGATCAAACCGGCCATGCAGGTAGAGAAGGACCACGTAGATGCCCCACCGCCGGAGACCGCCATTAAACGTCAGCGAAGCTAGCCAGACTACAACGTGTCACGTGTAGCAACACTGTTCATCTCCCCTTTCCCTCAACTCTCTGAGCTTTCTTGTTTCTACCTGGTCTGAAGCTTTTATATTCATTACATATATTAGTACCAACACCACTTCAACAGCTTTCTTGTAGCTGTTCTCCAAACAGTACCCTTTTGTCTTCTTTCTTGCTTCCGACCCGTGATTACCTTACCTAGATAACTAGATTCCTTCACAACATGGGTCCATTCATTTATTTTTTGGGGGTAGGATTTTCAAGATTTATAATTTTCTATGTTTTTAAGTTGTTAGTTTTATCTGCTTGTCATGAGTACGTGTTCCTGGAAGTTTTAAATGAATCTTCAAATTTGTCAAATGCCACGTTAGAATTTGTACTTCCTTTTTTCTTATTTTACCAATAATTACGTAATGCAAACTAAATTGATAGATCTGCAGTTCTCCTCCATACCATCCTTCAGTATTGGCCGAAAAACCTTTTTTACAAGTTTTCTTAAGTGTATTATTTGATGATTTAATTTGTATTAATTGCATGTTTTGTAATTAATCGTAAATAGAATCTTTATAATAAGTACGTATTTTAACTTAAGGTCCAAAAGCTAGAGAAAAATTCTATTGCATTGATATAACTTCATGGGCCTATGATTTCATACCAATGTGGAATTGTTCAGTTTATTGAAAGCCCACTATGCATATGGGCAATTGTGCTATGAAATACAGAAGAATTGACCTTCCATGTTCCAATTCAATGAACTGTAGTAAGGAAGCAAACCCCATGTGGGAGAAAGTTTTGAGGAGGTGAAAAATCAACTTAGCTAGGCTCTAATCTCTAAACTTACAAAACCCATGATTAATTTAGTAACATCACATGCACAACCCCTATTCTTTGCGTTTGCTTCCTTTCCAAGTACCTTAACGTTTACTCCTCCACATGCATCTACGTACTTTTTAAAAGTTTTGCAGAATGCACTTACAGAAAGTCTGTTTCCTCTTAATACTAATATTTTCTTCTAACTTTATTTGATTTTATTTAAGGGACTTTCTTCCTCTTGCCTCTCTTATATATGATCCGGCCATATATGCAAGTGTAGTTGGATTTTGTGTCCTTGAGTGAGCTCAATTAAACAGAATCAGCCACTCGGATGAGGAACATTTTGATTAACATTTGTTTGGGAGATATTTTGTATGGATGAATTGGTGATTTTTTAGTGAACAGTAAAACAAATGGGATGAAAAAGTAGACTAAATAGAGTTGAACCAGAATCGAAATGTCAGGAAATTGATTTTCCAAGAAGCAAATATCAACTCAAAATTCATGGTTTACTTTACTAGCATGTTAAAGCAGAGATTGTACAAATCATTTAAGCTTAATCTGAAGGATGCCAGCAAAAATTGTAAAACATGGTTGTATATAGGGAGAACATCAACTTTCATAAGTATATAGTTGCAACTTGCTACTTAGCCACACTTTCACTTCAACCAACTTAAACTAAACTACCCTACACACCCACCTTACACTACGAAAATGGTATTCGGAAATTTGGTAGACCACAAACCATGGTGAGGAGCACCAACTTTCTTTTGAAGAAGCTCAACATCAAAACATGGCTATTCACCCTATCAATCCTCTTCGTCATTCCTCTCCTATTAACCATATCCTCTTTCAACATGAACTACTACACCTTCTCCACTACCAAATCACCGTCCAACTCCGACATCAAAACCCTAATTTCCAACACCATGACCAAGATAGAGAAAGAGTTGCACCACCATCTCTCCATGCACAACAATGACAAGCAAGCCCTACACTTGACTACGTTCCTCATTGACATCTTGAACCACATGAGGGCCATTCAAGCCCTCCTCCCCCACATGGACAACTCTCCACAACAAATTAGGCTTCCAGTTGGAAGTCATGGTAAAGTGGGTGAGTTCTTCTTGATGGAGGAGATAAGGAAGTACATGAAAATGAAGCCCAATAGATTGGGGAGGAAGAACTTCATGGGGGCCAATGGGAGCTTTGCAAGTGTTGGCCATGGGTGTTTTGGGATGAAGGAGGAGCTAGAAGAGTACATGGACTATGATGTTGGTGATATTTGCAAGGATGATTGGAAGCTTGGGCAGAAGCTTATGGTGCATGGTTGTGATCCTTTGCCTAGGAGGAGGTGCTTCTCAACGTCGCCGAAGTACTATACGAGTCCATTTGGAGTGCCGGAGGCTGCCTGGAGGCTTCCCGACGATAAGAACGTTAGGTGGAGCCATTACAAGTAAGTGGTTTTGGGATCTTTGAAAGTCCAAAGTAATTAATTTTGTTCAATTGACTTTTATTATAGTATAATATCCTAGATATGGTACATATATTAATTTTTGAGCGAAACTCATAGGTATGTGTATATATGATCAGCGATTTATCTCAATGAGATTATGGAATTAATATGTAAACTGATTAATACCTGATGAATTTTATGTAGATTTAGGACGACTAGGCGATTCTTGTATATGATGTGTTCGTTTAATTTTGCTTTTGGAAAACGAAACCACTATTTATTTATTTATTTTTGGCCATATGCACACTGCATGTCTATTAAGTTCGTGGCACCCAAAATTGTGAACCTTCAACTAAACAATTAAATGATCTAAATTCCACTTAGAAACCACATTGGAACCTGTTGTCATTTGTCTATTAACATTACTAGAAAATGGCTTAGAAATATGTGGCCATTGGTCGATGCTAGTACATTAATGTACATATTTGATAATGTCAAAGTTATTAATTGAAGTAACAGTTGACAATTCTTCGAGAGATACTAACAAGAAATTCATGTTTTCTAATATAATTTCGTGATCAGCCTTTGATTATATATCCTCTAATGTTGAATACTTGGTATATATAGGTGCAAGAATTTTGCATGCCTTGCCCAAAATAGCACTGGCAAAGGGTTCTTCAAGTGTTCGGATTGCTTCAACCTCACCCACCATGAGAAGCCTAGATGGGTTGAAACTCTTCCACTCCCTCTCAACTCCACTAACTCAACATCACCCGAATTCCTCATCAAAGAAGTCATATCGATCAAACCAGACGGGGAATTGAGGATAGGTCTTGACTTCAGCGTTGGAATAGGCACATTCGCTGCCCGAATGAGGGAATATAACGTAACCATCGTCACCGCAACCATCAACTTTGGAGCTCCATTTAGCGAAATGATCGCCCTTAGAGGTCTAATCCCATTGTATTTGACGATCAACCAACGATTGCCTTTTTTCGACAACACGCTCGATATCGTCCACACAACTCGATTTTTGGATGGTTGGATGGACCTAGTGTTGCTAGACTTTGTTCTCTATGATTGGGATAGGGTTTTGAGGCCTGGGGGCTTGTTGTGGATTGATAGCTTCTTTTGTATGGAGAAAGATATTAAGGGGTACTTGGAAGCTTTTGAGATGCTTAGATATAAGAAACATAAGTGGGTGTTGGTGCCAAAATTGGATAAAGACGGTCAAGAGGTATTCTTCTCAGCTGTTCTTGAGAAACCACTTAGACCTTTCTGAGATAATTTAAGTGTTGATGAAAATCCTTCATTTATCAGTTTTTGTTTGTGTTTTTATGCTTTGGAATGTGTGTGTATGTATGCTGATAGTATATCTATGTTCTTCTTTGAGTTTCTAACCTTAATCGTCATGTTCACTTTACGTTTTGGCTTTTAAAAGTTTTTCGATTATTTTTGCCTGTAGTACTGTTGTAAATAACACGACCTGACATTGAAAGTAGACATGAGATCTCCATGTCGAGGTAAAGTCAAGTACCGAACCAAGTCCGTTGACCTCTTGGGACAACTAGTTATGCCAAGATGGAATTATAATGTTAATTAGTATTTGGGATCTAGAGCCACCGAATATATGATACTAATAAAAGACGTCCAATCTAGATCTTCATGATCTTCGAATCTACTACATATCGGAGTTGAACCTTCAAGTCAACTTCAATGTTGTAGAAGTAGAACGAGTCCAACTTAACTGTTTCTTCGAATCGCCTGAATTCCTACAGGAGGACAAAGGGTGTTTTTTATAAGAACCGTGATAGACGGACGTGCGCGTCACGGACGTGCCTTACGTGGATCTGTACAGCTCAGATATTTTTCTTTGAGTCAGCGTCCAGTCAGCGAAATTTCTCTTCGCGCGTTTTGGTCTTTTTAAAAAACGCTGGTTCTTTAAGTTGAACGATTCATTTCCCAATACACAGATAAGACAGTGTGCAGACCCTAGGACATCGTGCAGTCTCATTATTCGTGCAGAGCCCATACTTATCATAATAAAATATTTGTTTTTAAGTTTTACGTTGGATCAACTTAATTTGTCTAGCTTACTTTATGTGTGTGCAGTTTACATTATGTGTTTGTCCTGTTTACGTTATGTGTATGTCCGGAATAAGTGTATATTGATGTACGGAATAAGTGTATTTGCTGTCCGGAATAAGTTTACGAATAAAGTGTGTCCAGAAACGGAACATAAAGTTTGTCCGGAATAAGTTGATTTGTTGTCCGGAATAAATGTATTTGCTGTCCGGAATAAGTGTATTTGCAGTCCGGAATAAGTGTAGTGGTCCAGAAAAAGAAGAAAGTGTGTCCAGAAACGGAACAGAAAGTTTGTCCGGAATAAGTGTATTTGCTGTCCGGAATAAGTGTATTTGCTGTCCGGAATAAGTGTATTTGTTGTCCGGTTTAAGAATAAAGTGTGTCCAGAAACGGAACATAAAGTTTGTCCGGAATAAGTTGATTTGTTGTCCGGAATAAGTGTATTTGCTGTCCGGAATAAGTGTATTTGCGGTCCGGAATAAGTGTAGTGGTCCAGAAAAAGAAGAAAGCGTGTCCAGAAACGGAACAGAAAGTTTGTCCGGAATAAATGTATTTGCTGTCCGGAATAAGTGTATTTGCTGTACGGAATAAGTGTATTTGTTGTCCGGTTTAAGAATAAAGTGTGTCCAGAAACGGAACATAAAGTTTGTCCGGAATAAGTGTATTTGCTGTCCGGAATAAGTGTATTTGCAGTCCGGAATAAGTGTAGTGGTCCAGAAAAAGAAGAAAGTGTGTCCAGAAACGGAACAGAAAGTTTGTCCGGAATAAGTGTATTTGCTGTCCGGAATAAGTGTATTTGTTGTCCGGTTTAAGAATAAAGTGTGTCCAGAAACGGAACATAAAGTTTGTCCGGAATAAGTTGATTTGTTGTCCGGAATAAGTGTATTTGTTGTCCGGAATAAGTGTATTTGCGGTCCAGAATAAGTGTAGTGGTTCAGAAAAAGAAGAAAGTGTGTCCAGAAACGGAACAGAAAGTTTGTCCGGAATAAATGTATTTGCTGTCCGGAATAAGTGTATTTGCTGTCCGGAATAAGTGTATTTGTTGTCCGGTTTAAGAATAAAGTGTGTCCAGAAACGGAACATAAAGTTTGTCCGGAATAAGTTGATTTGTTGTCCGGAATAAGTGTATTTGCTGTCCGGAATAAGTGTATTTGCAGTCCGGAATAAGTGTAGTGGTCCAGAAAAAGAAGAAAGTGTGTCCAGAAACGGAACAGAAAGTTTGTCCGGAATAAGTGTATTTGCTGTCCGGAATAAGTGTATTTGTTGTCCGGAATAAGTGTATTTGTTGTCCGGTTTAAGAATAAAGTGTGTCCAGAAACGGAACATAAAGTTTGTCCGGAATAAGTGGATTTGCTGTCCGGAATAAGTGTATTTGCTGTCCGGAATCGGAATAAGTGTATTTGCAGTCCGGAATAATATATGCTTCATTATTGTCGGAATAAACGAATCAATATATGGAATGCAATAATACGATGTCAAAACAAAATGAATCATGTCCCCCGCAGGGGCTGCCGCCCCCTGCCACCCCCGCACAAACTCAACAAACCTCCCACTGTATATTTTACCCCAACAATGCAGCAAAGATGTTGTGGTGCGAAGTCTTCACCACTGGATCGTCACATTCACGATGCTAACGCTGACAAGAACATCGGGAAGTCTTCGCACCGTCACATTCACGCTGCTTACGTTGTGAAGAATCCTAGGAGTCGGCATCAGACGCTTCTTCGACCTAATATCTTGCTCGAAATGGTGATTTATTCTGGAGAGAAAGAATGAAGAAGAAAGAAAGAGTGTCATCATATTTGTATTTGGGTGGAGAGAGAGAACGTGCTGAGTTGAAACACATTTAATGTGATTTGAGTGGACATCAGGAAGAAAAAACAAAAAAACATTCATGCTTTGGCCACGTAAGGGCTGACATGGATGTCCACGTAGAGCGCGTCCGTGACGCCCTGCGTTCAACAAACATTTTCCTTTTTATAAATGGTGATTTACTTGGTTGCAGCTTGAAACGAGCATAATTTGCCCTATACACTCGCGTTTTAGGTATTATCTCGGGTGCACTTTCATTTATAGGTTATTTGCTTGGGTGCACCTGGTCCGTATGTGGATCCTACATTTGCTGGATGTCGTTAGGAAATGGGACGACGACGTTAATGACCATTTGATTTGTGTTAATAACGAACACACACTTATTCATAATCTTACTTGGTTTTGACCATTCTAGTACGAACCGACCGAGCATAACCCTGATCCAACCCAATCCCCTTGTTATCTCATTCATCCGGTCCAATCCCTAACGAAGCCCCCCTTTTGACATCTCCTACCCTCGACCCGACGGAATCCCCCATTTGACAACCCATCCACCCGATCTAAACCCTAACCGCATTCACCCTTCCCCAAATCTAGAACAACCCTAATCACATTCACCATCTTCTCGTCCTACGCAACCTGAATCACAGGCAAGCGACGAAGGCGGCGGTGAGACTACTGTAGTGGAAGAAGGTGGCAATCGTCTAACACTATGGTTGGCACAAGGCGCGGCTTGGTCGGCAAAAGACCGATAGTGAGTCAATTTCTTCTTCTTTCTCGTGCTATTGTAATTTGTTGCTATGATGTGTTTGCATATTGTTATCGCATGTAGTGTTTATGCATGTTGGTTTTGGGTTACAGTGGTTTCAATCTGTGGGGAAGTATGAATGTTAGATTGCACTGTGGTGGTAGATGGGCTAAGAGAAAGGGACGGGATAGACCTATGGGTTTTGTTGAGGTTGCCTCAATGTTAGTTGTAGAGGAATTGGCATTGGAGATGCTAAGGTCTTGGATTTGTACTGTCAAGCAATAGACCAGTTCTGAGGTAGTGGCCATGCATTATATGATACCTAGTAAGGTTAGGAAAGATTTTAGAATTTTGATTACTGATGAAGATTTACATGAGGCCCTTAGTTTTCCCAACCAAAAATATGAGTTGCACTTGTATGTTTGTCTGAGCAGTAGGGAGACTGGGACAGAAGAAATGACAGTTCAATTGAAGAATGACCAATGTAAAGGACTAAATAGGGAAAATATTGAGGTGGAGGTTGACCCAGATGTTTAGGGTGAGGCAGAATGAGTTCAGGTTGAGGCATTGAATGTTGTTGAGACACAACCAAAAGGTCGAGGTTCTAGTTCTCTTGCAAATGATAGTGGGTCAATCCCAAGTGTTGTTAGAAGTGTAGAATCCCCACATCCACCCCAAGGATCTGAACCCCCTGGGTCTGACTTACAAGGTAGTGGTACGCTTCCACCCCAATCACAACCTAAGCAAGTAGCTAGGTTGAAGCAAAGCGACCCTGCACCAATGATATTGGAAGATGGTGTGTCTAGTGAGGACAGTGACACTGACCCAGACTTTGTGTGTCCAAATGAAGAATCTGAAGCTAGTGAGGATAGTGATGTGGAAGATTTTGATGAGCACAGAGGAAATGATGATTTGTTTAAGGTGGTGGATGATGGTCCTCAACCACCAGAGATTAATATGTCTAAACCAGAGATTGTTGTTAAGAAAAAGTGTCCAAATATTAGGTCTTTTAGAATGGCCTTGGTAACTCATTGCATTTAAAGTGAGTGTGAGATAACATACATCAAGAGTGAGCCCAATAAAGTGACATCTAGGTGTAGAGACCCCAATGTAAGTGGAGAATACACGCTTCCATGTTGAATGATGAGGTTGTCATCCAAATCAAGACTCTAACACTTCCACATTCATGTACATCCGTCAACACTTGTGCTTCTAAAATGGCCACAAAGAATTGGATTGCATACCAATGCATGGACTGACTTAGTCTAGATGATAGGTTGACAGTTAAAAATATAAGTGACCAACTGAAAAGGAGGTTTCACTTAACCTTACCATACCATAGAGTATGGAGGGGGAGGGAGATAACAATGCAGAAGCTTTTTGCAGGACATGAACATCAGTATGAGATGATACCCTCATTGCTTAAGGAAATGGAAACCACGAACCCAGGAAGTGTGATGAGTTATGAGGTCAAGCCTAAAGATGGAACCTTCTTAAGGTTGTTTGTCTGCCTAAGGGGTTGTAGGGAGGGATTTGTGCGAGGTTGCAGACCAATGATTGGGCTAGATGGGTGTCACTTGAAGGGGAAGTTCAAAGAGACTCTCCTATCAGCAACCTCAGTAGATGGAAATCATCAACTGTTTCCAGTTGCATTTGGACTTGTGGGGTCTGAAACTTATTGAGTTGGCAATGGTTTCTCAATCATCTTAAGGAAGCAGTGGGACATAGGGATGAATTGGTAATTATAAGTGACATGTGTAAGGGGTTGGAGGAGGGTGTACTTGAAGTTTTTAGGGGCTGTGAGCACAGGGCTTGTGCAAGATACCTATATCAGAACTTCCACAAGAACTTTAGGAGTTCTCTTTTACTGAGTTTAATGTGGGATGTTGCTAATGCTTATACAGTTGGTGAGTATGATAGAAAAATGCAGTCAATTAGACAAGTAGATGAAATAGCACATGAGTGGTTAGTTAGAACGGAACAAACCTACAGAATTTGAGCAAGAGTCAGTTTGGCATTGAGTCTAAATGCAATTACATCACAAACAACTACAGTGAATCTTTTAATAACTACATTAGAGAGGTGAGACATTTGCCTATTGTCACAATGATAGACAACTTAAGGCAAAAACTAATGCAATTAATGTTCAAGAGACATGAAGAGGGTAGAGAATGAGAAGATTCTGTAGTGCCTAAAGCCAGAATATTGTTGAATACCTTGTCCAGAGAGCTAGAGGATTTCACAGTGGTAAGATCCCCTGACTCAATGGCTGAAGTAAGCAACCAATCCATAAGATGCATTGTTGATTTTAGGGAGATGACCTGCAGTTGTAGAAAGTGGCAGCTTACAGGGTTGCCATGCCAGCATGCTGCAACTTTAATATGCACAATCAGAGGGGCTATGTGGGAGGACTATGTCAGTCATTGGTTCAAAAAAGATGTGTACATGATGACTTATGAAGTTGATATTAACCCAATGGTAGACAAGTTAGAGTGGCAGGTTGTTCAAGGCTTCTAAATTAGGCCTCATGCAGTGAAGAGGCAAGCTGGTAGGCCAAAGGTGAATAGGTACAAAGGCTCTATGGACTACACAAGTAGTGAGAGGAAGAAAAAGCGTATGAGGTGTGGTATGTTGGGCCACCAAGCAAGGAGATGCAAGGAGACAATTGGCAGTCAGCAAGAGGGAGATTGTAGGTATGCATTTCTGAGTTGTTAAGTTTATTTATCTTTCATACTTCATACTATTGTTTATGAATGTTGGATCTTATCAATTTGCAGGACTACAAAAAGTAAGGAGAAAGGAAAGAAAAGAAGTGCTTGTAAAGATAGCACATAGGACACCTCGGAAGCTGATGCATTGCATACATTGCATCATATGTCTTTCATTTAGATTACTTTTACATCAATAAATGCTACTAGGGTATGTGTTTAGTCTTATTTACAGAATACAGGGACCTGAATGCAATTTACCCACATCTCGAGCATAAACGCGTGCAAAAGACTCATTTCTATCATAAAGACCAAGTTCAAGTTTATCAGGTTACAAATGGAAATGTATCCAAGCATAAAAGCATTCAAAATCTAATTACAAAAAGAACAAAGACTTAAGCACAAAAGTAGTCGGGGACTTAATTGCAAAAAGTCAAGGACCTAATTGCAAATCACGAGTAGCTTTTATTATTATGGAGAAAATCTAAAGAAAAATCAATGTGAAATTCCATATATATAAAGGAATTAATCCGGAGCTCAAAAGAATGGAAAGAATCAATCCAGACGCGCAAAGGAGGATCAAATCATACCATAAACACACAGGAAAAATCTGGATCGAATCCGAGCCAAAAAGGTGGCGATTCCGCCGCACCTCATGTACAAATTGCGGCGATTTAGCCGCACAAAAGTCGATCCGTGTGCTCAAATTTTTACCAATGCTGTATTGACGCGTGTACATTCCATTTATATATTGAGATCCCTTGTATCGGCTATAAATAGCCCCGAGAACGATGGTATAAGGGTCCTTGGCCTTAGACCTAGTTTTTAGTTGTTTTTATTTTCAGTTTTGTAGTCTTCACTTTAGTAATAAAATTCTGTCTTTTATTTCTTGTTTTTACTTTTCTTTTGTAATGTCTCTAGGACCCCTTCTTCCTCCCTCTATGAGTTTCTAACTCCTTCCAAAGGGTGGAGGTGACGGATTTAGGGTGAAGAGAAGATGAATGAATGTTATTATTTTAATTTCGTGTTAGTATATTTTAATTACTTGAGTTTATGTTAAATCATTTATTATGTAATGCTTTATAACTAATATGATTTATTATAAGTTTCTGAATTCTCTAATTAAAACCTTAAATCTAAACCTCCACCCAACGGAATTAACCTCTTTGTTCTTGTTTTAGTTTTAATTGTTCTTGTTTCTTACTTTAGATAATTAAAAATCAAAAATCTCAAAACCAACTTATTTCTTCTCTCCTTCTTTCCCCAATCGAAATCACATTAATAACAAATCTCTCACTCCTTGTGTTCGACCCGTATTTGCCACGTCTCCATTGACGCCGTGCACTTGCGGTATAAATTTAATTCACACCAGAAGCCACTTAAAACAGCTCCCAGCCGATTGGTCCAATGATGAATCTTCTAGAGTCGGTTGCTTATGGCCAACTGAGCTTAGAAACTTCGTAATGGCCTAACTTTTCTTAAATAAATGTTGTACTTCTAATTAGCTTAAGACCTTATTTCCAGTTAGTACTTTCTAATACAACTTGTGTTTGTAAATGGTTGTGTAGGATCTACTAGCCCCTAAACTTAATCTAAAGGGGGTGAATAGACTAAATATGGGTTTTAAGATAACTAAGCCAAATTAAAAGATAAGACAATAATATTAAAGAGAGAATAAACAAATCACTACTCCGGATGTATAGAGGTTTGGATCCAACCACCGGATCCTAGTCCTCTCTTACGAATTGCTCTTACTCGAGCAACTTCGCGTCCTCCACTAATCTGATCTCCGTTGCGGGCCGAGATCACGCCTTTACACCACAAGCTTTGCGAACACCCTCGCCTAGCTTGGACCACCTTCTCACAATCCGAGAAGAGCTTCACTCCGGAAGCTAGTACAACTCTTGACGGTTAATACTTCAGCAACTAATCTTGGGCACTTCAAATGAATGATGCAATCTAGTGATGGTGATTTCAAGTGAGAATATAAGAGCACAAGGGTTTAGAGCAATTTGAGAGTAGTAATGAGATGTTGAGCTTAGAGAAAGAATGATGATTTTGTAAGAGTGTTCTAAGCTCTATTTATAAGCTCTAAACAAGTTCTAGCCGTTGGGATTGAAGTGATGAAAAGATGTGCAAGAAAACACACTTCAGAAGTGACATAACACGTTTCTAGCGACGACCGGTCGACC
The DNA here is from genome assembly GCA_963682175.1 of Triglochin maritima. Taxonomy (NCBI): domain Eukaryota; kingdom Viridiplantae; phylum Streptophyta; class Magnoliopsida; order Alismatales; family Juncaginaceae; genus Triglochin; species Triglochin maritima. The sequence continues at coordinate 3,903,743 of OY821775.1, forward strand.
GGATCGTGTACCACGGTCGACTGGAATTAGGTAGTGCTCGGTTCGGTCGAGCGAAGACGCTAACGGTCGATCCGATTTGGCTAGAACTTAAGTGATCGGTCGAACGGTTTGGAATACCAGTTCGATCGAAAATGGACAGTAGAACTGGGTCTGGAAAAGACATAAGTATCGGTCGACCGTAAGAAGAGTTTCAGTCGACCGGTTGACATGTTTGATTTGAGACACGATAACCACAAGTATAATCGGTCGAACGAGGTGAGTTCATGGTTCGACCGAAAATGCCCAGTAAGAATGGGACAGGGAAGAATCAAGATGCGGTCGACCGTTTAGGGGAATTCAGTCGACCGGAAGACTAAATCCAAAAGAAGATTAGTTAGGAAAATGTGTATACGACCGTTGGAGTATACGACAAGTATAACGGTCATAATTAATACAAATACGGAAAACAATCGGTCGAACAAATATGAGGTTTCGGTCGACCGAAAGTATTACTAACTGGACACGTGTCGAGAAATGATAGGGTGAAAGATTTGTACTGGGTAAACTAATTTCTATCACTCGACAAGGTGAGACGGACGAATAGAACAAGTGTTCCGGTCGACCGATATCTAACAGTCAAACAAAATTTGAGGAAACGGACGAACAAAATGTATATGTCGGTCGACCGATTTAAGACAGGCAAACCAGATAGAATGCACGGTCAAACATGTGAAGAATATTGATCGACCGCGTCGGATAAATTTCGTTTCCTGGGAAGGTCTGGTGAAAATCGGTCGAACCAAATGGTTCTACCGATCGACCGTTTTAGTGTAGTTTTCCTGTTCTCCGACTCTAATGAGTTTAGATGAATTCCTATTGAAGTCTAGGATATTTGGAAAGTAATGTGAGACTTCTATAGGTATCCTAAGTGATGTGTAATGCAATGAATCATGGATTTCAAGTGTCAAGTTACATTTGTGGCCTAAATACATGGAATTTAAAACTAGCTACTCTTCAATCTTCATCTTTAATTTAACTCAACCTTGATTCCTGAAACGTTAGATAACACACATATATGCAAGCAATGATATTTCAATTGATACATGTTTTTATTGATGTGTTGATTAATCATCAAAATGGATTAACGATTATTAACCAAAAAGCCAACAATCTCCCCATTTTTGATGATAACAACTTATCACTCTAAATACATGTTTAAATTTGATTTTTATCATTCACAATCGATATCTAAAGCTCCCCCTATCTTATAGCTCCCCCTATCTATAAGCATGTATTTATCCCCCCCCCCCCTTTGGCATAAGCAAAAAGACTCATGAGATAATATGATAAGTGATTTAAGCATAGGCATGAGATATGGTAATGGAAGCGAGATTATTAAGCCAAGCCAAAAAAAAGGAGAGACAACAATAAACCATGCATTAAACTTAGAATTCACAACATACATCAAAGACAACGTCGAAAGCAAATACTACAAAAGGTTCAAAACAAAATACAACAACAAGCCAAAGTTTGAACCAACAACATCATAAACCGAAAAACAACGACAAAATGATACACACGCTCCACACAAAAACAACACTGAATCACCCAAGCCTCTGATCACGCAGCAGTGAGGAGAGATAGTCAAAAGAGGCTTCAATCCGGCCGAGCTGAGCAGATGTGGAGGCCTCAAGCGCATCGAAGCGAGCATTCGAGGATGCCTCAAACGCATCAAAGCGAGAAGAAGTGGAGGCCTCGAAAGATTGAACTTGATCTGAAAGTTGTTGAACACGATATTGATCAATGGAAGATGAAGATGACCACTGCCCTTGAGCCCAAGCAGCAGAGTCTCCCTCACCCCACCGGGAGCTAGAATCGTGAGAAACATGACGAGGCATCCACCTCGGATCATCGGAGACCTCTTCTTCTTCTTCTTCGGAATTAACGTCTGAATCCTCAGCAGAGGAAAGAGGTGGAGAAGGAGCAAGGGACTTCATTTTAGAGAGAGTGGTATTACAAATAGGAAATTTGTAGACCAAGGAAGGATATTGTTTCACATCGATTTGCCAATGTTCAAACACGGCAGTGAACCACATTGGATAGAGAAGGTAGGAGTCACTACGATGAGTCATATGCAAGATCATAAAGGTTGGCCAATCCACCAAGATTCCTTTGTAGAGACAATAAATGCACATGAGTGTCATGTTAGATATCTCATTACGATGAACAAATTTAGGAAGAAGATTGTATGAGACGATTTGGGCAAGGATACGAGGAACAGGATGTAAAAGTGAGGCGTTGTGTTTGTATCGTCCGTTCACTAAAGGTAGTGGAATGACATATAAGTCGGTGACAATTTTAGCAAGTTCTGTGTTAGGAAGAGCACCGAGAGGATACTCAAGGTAAATGTGGGTGCACCCCGAATCTAAATGAAGAGCGTCAAATAAATTTCGTTGCCTGGGAAGGTCTGGTGAAATCGGTCAAACCAAATGGTTCTACCGGTCAACTTTTTTGGTAAAGTTTTCTTGTTCTCTGACTCTAATGAGTTTAGATGAATTCCTATTGAAGTCTAGGATATTTGGAAAGTAGTTTGAGACTTCTATAGGTATCCTAAGTGATGTGTAATGCAATGAATCATGGATTTCAAGTACCAAGTTACATTTGTGGCCTAAATACATGGAATTTAAACATAGCTACTCTTCAATCTTCATCTTTAATTTAACTCAACATTGATTCCTGAAATGTTAGATAACACACATATATGCAAGCAATGATATTTCAATTGATACATGTTTTTATTGATGTGTTGATTAATCATCAAAACGGATTAACGATTATTAGCCAAAAAGCCAACAGATTGCACATCTTATTTGTGAATGTTCAAATACAATAACTATTTGTAAATGTTTGAGTATGTCACAGGTGTTGCTTCATATGTTTGTGTTGACATGGATTCATGTGACAATACCACTTCACATTACATAAAATCATAAACACAATACCACTTCACCACACAAACCATTGAAGAGAACAAGCTTAAATAAAAACTCGTCAAAAGCCTCTAAATGCTGAAGCATGAAATAAGAATACGATTGGGATAATGATATAAGTCTTACACAATTAAGTGAATCAGCCAGACCAGAACTTTGGCACGCTTATTTGCTGTAATTCTTTTAAGTATCTCAAGAGAAACAAGCATATTGCTTTTGTTTAGTTGCTGCTTACGCTCATTTCTTTTCTCATTTGATTCTTATTTGGAATCTAGATCCATGTCACCAGTGTTTCTTCATGTGTTACTACACATTTATAAAGATACTTAATCAACAACCTCACAAACAACATCACAAACAATTCAATAATTGATATAAAGTAACACCAAACAATTGAACTCGATTGGTCTATTGATAAACATCACAAACAAGATCACAAACAAACTTGACATGGCAACTTCATAGAATTTAAACACAACAACAACTACAGAGTTTCTTAAGAACACTTAACACAACTTAACAGCCACAACAACCACAAGGTTGTAAATTTGAGAGCCAGCCAACAACAACCACAACTTAACAGCCAACCAACAACAACAACAACTGAAAACTAAACACAACCAAATAACAACCACACCCAAAAATTGACCCACAAACAACAACTTTCTACATCATCCACTTAACAAGCAAACCAAGCACCACAAACACCCCAACATTCAACACTATGTAAACCTTGCTCATGAAAAATTTGTTCTCACCAACAAACACCTGCATTTCTCGAAGGGAAGCTCTCATCTCAAGCAACAACAAGTTGTTTTCAACCATGTACCCCTTCATTTCCTCGACCTTCTTGTTCAGATTAGCATACATTTCCAACAATATTTCATGACATCTCTCCACATGTGTACGCACATCCATAAAGGTCCCTTCATTCGTATAAATCCATTGGAAAAATTCACACTTCCGGAGGTTGGACCCCTGCACATTTCATCGAAAATTTATTGTGCATTTCCAAAAAATATTAAACAACAAATCAAGAGAAGCGAACCTTCCAATAGTTGGGGCATCTGAAAAACCGTCGACCATATGACCACTCTCTCCTAGAAGTGTAGACTTTGCATGGTAACCCACATCCACAAAATGGAATGCATCTCACTGAAGGCGTCTCAGACAGATAAGGGATGCTCGAATGGCCAGTCATGTTATTCGATGGTTGGTAACGGCTAGCATGTGGGTTTGGGAGGGGTTGGACGCAGTGTATGTGCTATTTGTGTTGGAGTTTGAAACCAAGTCCACAAAGTCAGCGTCGATGTCAGACACCATGATCTCCACCACCACCCAAACAAGTCGGAACCTTGAAGATGGAGGGGACGATCAACTTGGAAAGGAATTTTTTTTTGGGACGATCAACTTGGATGGGTAAAATGGAAGGGACGAACAACTTCGAAGGGGGCGATGGAGGGGACGATCAGCACTATGGATTTATAAGGTTCGTCCAAAAAGGGGGGAAATCAGGGAACACGGGTAAGATTAGGAATAAGTGTGTTCATTATTAACACAAATCAAACTGTCCTTAACGTCGTCGTCCCATTTCCTAACGTCATCCAGCAAATGTGGGACCCACAGATGGACCAGGTTCACCCAAGCAAATAACCTGCAAATGAAGGTGCACCCAAGATAATACCTAAAACACTGTGTATATGGCTAATTATGCTCGTTTCAATGTGCACCCAAGCAAATCACCCTTTTATAAATCTACATGTCCTTGAGTGAAATGAGAAAAATGAACACTTATTTCTGAATCATGATGGTTATGTAGTTTAGGTCATAACTGACCTATACAGAAAACTTCAAACACATCCAGGACAAGAGAGATCCAACTCAAACACGTTACAAGCACATCTAGGAATATAGCATCAGTTGATTTTTTGTGACACACATCTTTGCATCTACGTACTTGTGTTAGTTTAGTTCGATGGTTTTAGAGGTACTTTAGAAGCCGAAACATCTTCTTATACTTATAAGTATGACCATATCCTCCATTTCTTTTAGAGTTGTCATGTGATCTTTTGTTCCCTCTTGGCTCAAGAACCTTAGTAGGCTTATATATGTTGCCTTTGCAACAAACCTCTATTGGAGTTCATAATCCTGCAGAAATCAATCCAATCTTACTGCAAACACTTTCGAAATCAATTTCAATTGCCAAACAATCTCACACTAAGGTCTCTCCGAGAATCAAATTTAAGCGTGAGTGTATGAATGCAAAAGGAAATCCAAATGAATAAACATGTCAATCGTGTCGTGTCATATAAATATCTTATGTTAATATGAATTTCGGTTACCCATATCTAACCCCGATAAGATATCAGGTCCAATATCCATACTTATACTTGACTCGATATGATAATGTGTATAGTCAATATGATATCGTGTATGCACGATTTCTAATCATGTCTTCTTACCAAAAACAAACACCACAAAGGTATGGTACACGGAAACACGTTTTTAACATGAAAACGTGAATTAGTACTTTAGTAGTTTGTTATTAATTATTTAACTTGTTTTGTTTAAATGCATAAATGAGATTCTACTTGTGTTTAGTATTAACGTTATAATGCATTATCTATTAGTGGACTTGTCACTTTTAATTAAAAATATATGTATTAGTCTATTGCGTGTTTTATGTGTATTGATATATTATGGTGTCTCCGTTTACTCAAGTACTCATTATCTTATTGTGTATTTGTGTCAAAGACATCATACCCAAACATGTTCCGATAAGATCTCATGTTCAACCAACTGTACCCAAATCCGATCCAACAAGATATTGTGTTTACTCATATCCAGTATTATTGCATCGTGTCTGTTTTTGACAGACCTACAATTGAAGTAAAAATTGAGCAAGCAATTTGAAATTGAAAAGAAGACTTTTGTTCTAAAAACAAAAGTAAGAGGGTGTAAATGCAAAAGAAAACCAAGAACAGTGAGAAAATGGCATGCAATTTGAATTTGAAAATTTGGAAGACAATCAGACACACCCAACCCAACATGTGCAACAGTGCAAGTCCAATGCAAACACCCAAACTCCACTTTCCCTTTCCAAACCCAACAATATATAAACACTCCACCACTTCCCGAATCTAGGGTTTCTCCGACCAATCTAGGGTTCCCGAATCCCCGCCGAAATGGCCAACCACGACGATACCCTCCCGACCTCCGACCCCCAACCCTTGCCGGAGAACCCCCTGGAGCCTCCGGTCCCCGCCCACCAGTCCTCGTCCTCGTCCTCATCTTCCTCCTCCTCGTCGGAGTCCGACGAGGACCAGAAGCCCCAGGCGCCGGCTACAGCGAAGGTTTTTAGGCTGTTCGGGAGGGAGAAGCCCGTCCACCATGTGCTTGGTGGGAGCAAAGGTAAATGTTTTGAGTTTCAATCTTCTAAAATTTGATGGAAAAGTGGGATCTTTCTGAGGCTTTCAGTTGGGAAAAGAATAGTTGTGGCTTTGGTTTTCGCAAGTAGTGATCAAAAGATGATTTTTTATTTTTATTTTTATCTTTCTTCTTTGTGCGTGCATGATGTTTGTTGTTGATATTTTTTTGTTACAGTAAGAATGTGATTTGATTATATCATGTAATCAATTTGTGTTAGTTTTGCTTAATGGAAATTGAAAGTTGTAGTTCTCACTAAAAATGCCGTTATTGGACGGATCTAACGTATTATGTGGTGCCCCAATAATAACCCCGTCATGCTTAAACAAGAAACTTTTATTGGTGTTTATAAGATGCGAGTGTATTATAAAGTAACTTCTAGCCAAACCATTTAAATCACTAAGTTGTGGTGGTCACACAATAAACTCATGGGTGATGAACCAGATTAAACGACAGTGGGCGTGGGAACAGGATTGTTACATGTGAACTATGTTATATGGTTGATTTTAGTTTGTTGTATATGGTGTTTAAATAATTCATATGTCTCCTCTATGTTATAGAGATTGCGATTTTGGATTCTAGTATGTTTGAACTGGATATTGTCAAATGCTAAGTTTCATGTTTTGACTGTTTGTCTCACATGAAGTTCTTGTTGTGATGTATTGACTGTCTTAATTCTTAGTAAGATTTGAAGTTCTGCTTTCTGTAGCACCAATGATTATCTGAATAATGTTGTTGTTATTGATACAGCTGCTGATGTTCTCTTGTGGAGGAACAAAAAGATATCTGGTACTCTCCTTGGTGCTGCCACTGCAATCTGGGTTCTGTTTGAGCTTGTTGAATACCATCTCCTCACCCTTGTCTGCCACTGCCTCGTTGCCTTGTTTGTGATACTTTTCCTTTGGTCCAGTGCAACCACATCCCTCAACAGGTAAATCACCAACCTATACATTTTTGTGTTATTCCATTGCAAAATTCTATCATTGCAATAATTATCATTACCATGTGGTTGTTGTCTTAAACTATTAAATCCAGGGCTCCCCTGCGCATTCCAGAACTTTTGATTTCTGAGGATTCAGCTCGTAATGCTGCTCTTGCTCTGAGCTTTGAAATCAACTTTGCCATTTCTGTGCTGCGGGACATTGCTGGAGGACGAGATTTGCAGAAATTTCTTGCTGTATGTTGAGTACAACTGAATAATACTTTCTTACTTCTTACTGTTTACATGCTTACAGAGTTTGGTATTTGTTTTCTTAATTTAGGTGACTGCTGGCTTGTGGGTGCTATCTGTTCTTGGCAACAGCGTCAACTTCTTGACCTTGTTCTACATAGGTACGTTCTGAACTTCAGTTGAATCAATTCCATGTCGTTGTGGTAAAATGGTCGTTTGATGTTTTTGTTGATCGTTGACCAGTGATTGTTCTGCTTCATACTGTGCCTGTGCTCTATGAGAAATATGAGGACAAAGTCGACCCTTGTTTGGAGAAGGCAGTGCAGCAGATCAGCAGGCACTATGCAGTGTTGGAGGCAAAAGTTCTTAGTAAGATACCCAAGGGACCGCTGAAAGAGAAGAAACTTAGTTAAGTCTTTGGTTATGGCGTGTTCTAGTTTTATCAGTGGCTGTTGTGCTCCTAAGTTTGGTTAGAACTTTTGTTTTTTTGTATTTGGTCTGATCAGGTACTATATACTATGTATGATCAGTTGTGTGACGGTAATATTTGCAAGTTTTCTACCCATGGTTTGGAATCTTATGTGTTTGAGGCTTTTAGCAAATCTTTGGTTTGGGTACACTTTTGTTACGCTAAATACAGCACGTGCAAACTTATGTAATGGCTCTGGCTTTCTCGAGAATCTTGGTGTACTTTGGGAAGAAAATACTATTTTGCAAAGAGCCGTGATAGACGGACGCGTCTTACGTGGATCTGTACAGTTCAGATATTTTTCTTTGAGTCAGCGTCCAGTCAGCGAAATTTCTCTTTGCGCGTTTTGGTCTTTTTAAAAAACGCCGGTTCTTTAAGTTGAACGATTCATTTCCCAATACACAGATAAGACAATGTGCAGACCCTAGGACATCGTGCAGTCTCATTATTCGTGCAGAGTCCACACTTATCATAATAAAATATTTGTTTTTAAGTTTTACGTTGGATCAACTTAATTTGTCTAGCTTACTTTATGTGTGTGTGCAGTTTACATTATGTGTTTGTCATGTTTACGTTATGTGTATGTCCGGAATAAGTGTATATTGTTGTACAGAATAAGTGTATTTGCTGTCCGGAATAAGTGTATTTGTTGTCCGGTTTAGGAATAAAGTGTGTCCAGAAACGGAACATAAAGTTTGTCCGGAATAAGTTGATTTCTTGTCCGGAATAAGTGTATTTGCTGTCCGGAATAAGTGTATTTGCAGTCCGGAATAAGTGTAGTTGTCCAGAATAAGAAGAAAGTGTGTCCAGAAACGGAACAGAAAGTTTGTCCGGAATAAGTGTATTTGCTGTCCGGAATAAGTGTATTTGTTGTCCGGACTAAGTGTATTTGTTGTCCGGTTTAAGAATAAAGTGTGTCCAGAAACGGAACATAAAGTTTGTCCGGAATAAGTTGATTTCTTGTCCGGAATAAGTGTATTTGCTGTCCGGAATAAGTGTATTTGCAGTCCGGAATAAGTGTAGTTGTCCAGAATAAGAAGAAAGTGTGTCCAAAAACGGAACAGAAAGTTTGTCCGGAATAAGTGTATATTGTTGTACGGAATAAGTGTATTTGCTGTCCGGAATAAGTGTATTTGTTGTCCGGTTTAGGAATAAAGTGTGTCCAGAAACGGAACATAAAGTTTGTCCGGAATAAGTTGATTTCTTGTCCGGAATAAGTGTATTTGCTGTCCGGAATAAGTGTATTTGCAGTCCGGAATAAGTATAGTTGTCCAGAATAAGAAGAAAGTGTGTCCAGAAACGGAACAGAAAGTTTGTCCGGAATAAGTGTATTTGCTGTCCGGAATAAGTGTATTTGTTGTCCGGAATAAGTGTATTTGTTGTCCGGTTTAAGAATAAAGTGTGTCCAGAAACGGAACATAAAGTTTGTCCGGAATAAGTGGATTTGCTGTCCGGAATAAGTGTATTTGCTGTTCGGAATCGGAATAAGTGTATTTGCAGTCCGGAATAATACATGGCTTCATTATTGTCGGAATAAACGAATCAATATATGGAATGCAATAATATGATGTCGAAACAAAAAACGTCCGCAAAGCGCGCTCTCTCTGTCCGCTCGCTTTGCGGGGGGGACTCACGTCCCCCGCAGGAGCTGCGCCCCCTGCCACCCCCGCACAAACTCAACAAACCTCCCACTGTATATTTTACCCCACAAGAATTACGTTTAGGAAAAAAATAGCATCTCAGATTCCCTGTTTATGTAGAACATTAGGAAGTCTTCGCACCGTCCCATTCACGCTGCTTACGTTGTGAAGAATCCTGAGAGTTGGCATCAGACGCTTCTTCGACCTAATATCTTGCTCGAAATGGTGATTTATTCTGGAGAGAAAGAATGAAGAAGAAAGAAAGAGTGTCATCATATTTGTATTTGGGTGGAGAGAGAGAACGTGCTAAGTTGAAACGAATTTAACGTGATTTGAGTGGACATCAGGAAGAAAAAACAAAAAAACATTCATACTTTGGCCACGTAAGGGCTGACATGGATGTCCACGTAGAGCGCGTCCGTGACGCGCTGCGTTCATAAATCATTTCCCTTTTGCAAAGAGCAAATTCTTGTGGTTTTTGGTTTATTTTTATCTTGTGATTGCGTTTAAATTCGGTACTGTAAATCCTGTATGATTTTCAATTGGCATGATGTAGAAATTCAATATGATGTGATTTATAGTCTTTGTTTTGACAAATGTCACTCTAAAATGACAACCAAAGATATTTATATAGAGTAAAGATCTAGTGAGCTCAAAACTTATCTTATTAATTTAACATTCTTCAATTTCATCGTTAGATCTAAATTATGGTTATTCTATGGTTAGTATCCACAATTAGATTATTTATTAGCATAACCAATTAACTACTCATAGTTTTAATTCACTTTACAATTTCAGATAAATAGTAGATATGTTGGTAGCTTAACATAGGAAAATTAAGCACGTGTTCACTAGAGAATTTCTGTATAATATATATATATAATATATTTTAACTTTTCCAATTCAAAATTGTAGCGAAGTTATAAGAACACATTATACATACTAATGTAACTTAAATTATATTTGGAACACGAAATTAACATTTTGTATGAATTATATATAATGAAAAATGTAAAAATAAGCCATGTGAAATTTTGGAATTTCAACTCTGAAGTTTTCATAAATTTTGTTTAAAAAGGTGGAATTGCGAAATACCTCGAAAAGATTTGCAAACTCCAAAGCAGCTTTAGTCTACAGTGATCATCGGATTAGGGTTATAATGAAAGGTTGGTTATTAATAAAAGTTAATTGTCATTATTAAAAACTTGCAAAATCAGTCTTCCTGTGTTCATACTTTGCTAGCATTTTCTGATAAATGTTTATTTTTTATTTGGTTATTTTCACTATAAGGCATAAGCAAGTATATGTATATATACGGAAAAAATGTGCTACGAGTCATTATAACCAACTTGACTGTCACTTAAAATTAGATATTTAGAGTCAACTTTTTTAAAATTTATACAGGTTTTGTGGCTGAGCAATCTTACAAATTCCAAAATCTCCAAATCAAATCCATACAGGTTTTGTGGTGTTAGCTCATGCAGAAAAAAAAATTTAAGTGTGACTGAGGAATCGAAAAGTAATGTGAATCTTCCACATGAAACATGATACAAATTACTACGCTTCGCTCAATTTCACTATCTTGTCGGCCCGACCATCTTCCAACACAGGAGAACTCTTTCTCTTGGGTTCAATAAGACATCCTGTAAAATAAATACTGAAAGTTACAAACATAACAATGTTTTTTTTTCAACTAACCATGTTTTTGGAACTAACCATGGAAAAAAAAATAACAAACTTTTGAAGGCCTAAACAGTTGGGAATAAACATGTATCTTGAAGGCTAATGAGAGCTGGACGCATTGTCCTGCAATAACAGGATAAAAGATCATGTAATCAAGTCAAAACAAAAGTTCAACGATAGCACAAAAAGTTGTAAGTAAGACAGTATTTGGCATCAGGGAAGACCAAAGTGCTTAATTAAAAGGCAATAGACGTTAAGATTGTGCAATTTCATACACAAACTAGTCGGTGAAATAGGATAAAATACCTCCATCTCATCATAACGGGTGTAACCCTCAATCATAAGCTCAATCACCAACTGCGCACGAAAATTGGTGTGAATTAATGTCATAGAAACCATAAACTACTGTAAAGAGAAACAAAGTTTAAATTGAGAGAATCACCACTTGCGCTACATACGCCAGCACCAAAGGAAGTTTGCGAAGACTTTCAGTGGAGAAACCGGTATCAATAACAAGATAGATCTGAACGAGAAAGAGAAAATCATAAAACTCAGAAGAAGCAACATAAGTTTTTTTTTTTTTTGGTTTTTTGCATGGATTGTCAGCAAAATAACCGCATCACCAAGAAATATATAACATAGAGGTGCATGCAGAAGTGCAAACGATCGATTAGTATTGAAAACATACAAACGAAGCATATAGGGGAAAAACAAAAACTCACGTAGCCAACAATTCCTTGGCATACATTTTGAACTTATTGCATGTCTTCCAATCCGATTCATGAGCACGATGAACCGATTCGCTATCAGCCCAAAAAGCATCCGTCTGGTTATGAAAAATATTAGATAAGATAAAAGGGTTAAAAATCACAAAATATATAAAGATTGATGTATGTTTGATAACAAAATGTATTTTCATTTTCAACAATAAAAAATGTTGAAATATCATCAAATAATGAAGCATATCACCTGCTCCGCTCAGACGAAATCTCCACATAGCCGTTGGGATGCATCTCTTCCTGATTCTACGAACGCAATATCACATACAAGGAAAGAATCAATTGCCCCCCCCCCCCCCCCCCCCCCCCGCTCCTTCTAATTAGGAAGCTTCCAACGGTTCTTATTTTTGTATCTTCTATTTATACACAAGTTATTGTAAATCAAACAACACAATTAGAAATAATAATCAAACGTTCTTCTTCCACAATTCAATATGGTATCAGAGCTGTAAAAAACGATCTCAGAGCTCCCCCGGAGGTCATCACTGATCGTTGCTGGTGATTAAAGGGGGTTGAAGGCTAATAAGCCGGCATCCAGACCCAGAAAACACAATGGCTGAAAATGCAAGCAGCTTAGAATCAAGCTCGTCCTCGCGCCTGGTCTCAACCCTCTTCAACGGGTCAAACTACCTCACTTGGGCTCGCGCGGTCACCCTCTCCCTCAGTGGCAGGGGGAGTCTTGGCCACATCACGGGGAAAACAAAGAAACCAGAAGGCGCCGGAACAGAAAACAAACAAGAAGAATGGCAAACCAGGGATCACCTGGTAATGTCATGGATAATCTCTTCCATGCAACCCAACATTGGCGAAATCTTCCTATACAAAGAAAGCGCGCAAGAACTATGGGAAGCCGTCCATGAACAATATGGAAAAGCGCACAACTTCGCTCACGTTTTCAAAATCAAGCAAGAGATCGCACAGACGCGTCAAAACCAGAAATCCATCACAGACTACCTCGGATGTCTCAGGAAAGCGTGGGACGAGTTAGGGGTTTATGAACCCCCGACCACCGACGCCCAAATCATCAAACAACGCACAGAACAAAATCGCATCTATCAATTTCTGGTGGGCTTAAATGCAAGCTATGAGTCCATAAGAAGCCAAGTGATCATGTCACAAGAACTCCCATCCTTTGCTGCAGTCACGGCGATGATCCAACGCGAGGAAACTCGTCGCAGGACCACCGCTCCTCCGCAAGGACACACCCAAACAGAAACTGGAGGCGAAACCAGTGCATTTTTGTCGCAAAAACTCCAAATCCGACCGCAAACCACAACAACAAAAAAGATACGGAAATCGGAAGGACGAATACTGCGAAAACTGTAAAAAATCGGGACACAATAAAAACCGAAGGAAACGACAGAAACAACATGAGATCATCGGGTGCCGGCGGCTACTACACCACCATGGGGAGCGGCGGCCACCAGACAAACCCTAGCTCAACCCCTTTTCTCGCTCAAACCGGGAATGGAAATAACGGAGGCGGATCGTGTAGCTTTTATACGATGGGAGATCCAACAATGCATCCGGATCCAACCGACTACCACCCGAATCAGCAACAGTACAGCAACAGGACCGCGACCGCGTCTTCAAGTCTCGTGGGCTTGGGCCCGAGCCACTCTGGACCAGACCAGCTCAACCTTATGGTGGACCAACTTAAATCCTTGTTGCAAAACAACTCCCACACTTCATGTAATCAGACAGGTATGCCAAAAACCTTGAATCATTACACTGCATTATTTTGTGATAATCCTTGTAATAAAAATTGGATCGTTGACTCAGGTGCCACTAATCATATGACTGGAAATACTACCATGTTAAGTAATATCAACAATAGATTAGAAATGCTTGATAAATTTGTAACTGTGGCCAATGGTAATCAAGTAGAAATTAAAGGAATTGAGGACACTAGATTACTAAACCAAATAACTAAAGATGTTCTTTATGTACCATGTTTTAACTCCAACTTATTATCTGTGGCCAAACTCACAAAGGCATTAAATTGTAATGTTATATTTACTCCCAATGATGTACTCTTTCAGGATCGCTCCACAGGGAAGACGATTGGTAGAGGTACTCTTCAAAATAATTTATATATTCTAGATTCCAATAACACTGCCTTCCATGTCAGCAATAGCACCATACATGAACTTTGGCACAGGAGGATGGGACACCCCTCTCATTCTGTTTTGAAAACTTTATTTCCATTTATTAATTCTGAAATAATTTGTGATGTTTGTAGTTTATCAAAACAAGTCAGGTTACCTTTTCAGTTATCTACTACTAAAACAAATAGACCCCTCGAGCTGATTCACTCCGATATTTGGGGGCCCGTTCCCACTGAATCCTATAATGGGTTCAAATATTTTATTACCTTCATTGATGATTTTTCTCGTACCACATGAATTTACTTAGATTAAAATCTGATGTTTTTGAGATTTTTCGTGAATTTGTTACATTTGTAGAAAATATGTATGGTTTCAAAATTAAAATTCTTAGATCCGATAATGGTTCTGAATATACCAGTAACCTGTTTCAAAAAATTTTAAAACAAAAGGGCATTTTTCATCAAACCACCTGCATTAATACTCCCGAACAAAATGGGGTTTCTGAAAGGAAAAACAGACATTTATTGAATATCACCAGATCCTTGCTTTTCCAACATCATGTTCCAAAAAGGTTTTGGTCAGACGCGGTTTTAACGGCTGCTTATCTTATTAACAGACTCCCTAGTCCAAGACTTCAAAACAAACAACCACTAGAAATTCTAAATGGAAGAAAAATGACTCTTGATCACCTCAAAACCTTTGGTTGTGTTGTCTTTGTTCATAGGACCAGGCTGGATAAGCTAGACTCTAGCTCTTGTAAATGTGTTTTCTTAGGATATTCTTCTAATAAAAAGGGATATAAATGTTATGATCCCCAAAATTGTAAATTTTATGTTTCTCGTGATGTACAATTCTTTGAAGATAGTCCTTATTTCCAAAGGGACAAAGAAGCTCCTTCTCCCCAAGA
This sequence comes from Triglochin maritima, assembly GCA_963682175.1. Classification (NCBI taxonomy): domain Eukaryota; kingdom Viridiplantae; phylum Streptophyta; class Magnoliopsida; order Alismatales; family Juncaginaceae; genus Triglochin; species Triglochin maritima. The sequence continues at coordinate 3,918,895 of OY821775.1, forward strand.
TACGTCTCCTACAAGCAATGTTCCTCTCCCGGTCAACAACTTCGACACTCCCAGACAAGACACCATCACCAACACAAGACCCGAAGAAACAACCCAAGATGAACCAAGAACAGAGGAGGAAGACACACATCAAAGACGGTCGAATCGCCCTACTCGTCCTCCCTCCTACTTACATAATTATGTTACCTCTCACGTCACTTACCCCATCGAGGACCACTTGTCCTATAATCAAATAAAAACCAACCATAAGGCCTTCATAACAGAAATAGATAGTCACATAGAACCCACCAACTTTAATATTGCCATAAAAGATCCTAAATGGCTCAATGCCATGAAGGATGAAATCAAGGCCTTAGAATCCAACAAAACTTGGACTCTTGTCCCTATTCAACCAGGAATAAAACCCGTAGGATGTAAATGGATCTATAAAATCAAATATAACAGTAATGACACCATAGAAAGATATAAGGCTCGTCTTGTAGCCAAAGGATATACTCAAACCTATGGCCTTGACTACTTAGAAACCTTTGCACCTGTAGCTAAAATGAACACAATTCGTGTTCTCTTATCCATAGCAGTAAATAAAGGGTGGAATATATTCCAAATGGATGTGAAAAATACTTTTCTTTAGGGAAATCTTGAAGAAGAAGTATACATGACACCTCCACCAGGGGTCAACTCTTCTCCAAATCAGGTATGTAAGCTCCACAAGTCAATCTACGGATTAAAGCAGTCACCCCGCGCCTGGTATGCCAAACTCAGCCTTTCTCTAATTAATTATGGATTTACTAAAAGTATTGCTGATGCTTCTATGTTTGTCAAAACCTACAACAATAATAATGTAATAGTCTTAGTATATGTCGATGACATCATCATTACAGGAGATAGTGATAACGAAATAAACTTAGTTAAAATGCATCTAAAATCATCCTTTGACATAAAAGACCTAGGATTCCTAAAATACTTCCTAGGAATAGAATTTGCTTATTCAAAAAAGGGTTTGTTTATGTCCCAAAGAAAGTATGTCCTCGATCTTCTACATGAACTGGTAAAATAGGATCTAAACCTACTAACACTCCTATCGAAACTAATCGTAAAGTGAGTCCAACGGGCGGAGAACCAGTTAAAGATATAGGTCAATTTCAAAGACTTGTGGGTAAACTAATATACCTCACAGTTACCAGACCAAATATAACGTATGCTGTAAGCACCATTAGTCAATTTATGCATAATCCTCATACACATCACTTAGAGATAATTGACCGGATCATGTGTTATCTAAAAAGGACCCCTGGACAGGGACTATGGATGAAAAAGAATAACTCTAATGAAATCATCGGTTATTCGGATGCAAATTGGGCAGGAAGTCATGACCGGAAATCTACTACAGGCTTCTGCACATTCGTAGGGGGGAACTTGGTAACTTGGAAAAGCAAAAAGCAAAACGTTGTCGCCAGATTCAGTGCTGAGGCTGAATACCGTGCCATGGCTTCAACTACAAGTGAGCTCATATGGCTCAAGCAACTTCTCAAAGACATGAAACAACCCTATAATCAACCTATGCAAATGTTTTGTGACAACAACGCTGCCCGACACATAGCTTCCAATCCAGTCTTTCACGAAAGGACTAAGCATATCGAGGTGGATTGTCACTTCATCCGAGAAAAGATCCAGTCAAATGAAATAGAAGTCCCATACGTTCCAAGTAAGGAGCAACTCGCTGATATCTTCACCAAAGGATTGGACCACAAAAGTTTTCAACAAATTCTGCTCAAGTTAGGCTCCTTCAACATCCATCAGGATCCAACGTGAGGGGGCGTGTTGAAATATCATCAAATAAGGAAGCATATCACCTGTTCCGCTCAGACGAAATCTCCACATAGCCGTTGGGATGCATCTCTTCCTGATTCTACGAACGCAATATCACATACAAGGAAAGAATCAATTGCCCCCCCCCCCCCCTAATTAGGAAGCTTCCAACGGTTCTTATTTTTGTATCTTCTATTTATACACAAGTTCTTGTAAATCAAACGTTCTTCTTCCACAATTCAATACAAAATCCAACAATTATCTATTCACTTAGCCGCAAGACGAGCAAAACCGTATCATTATTTTAACATGCTAATTTCCATCATTCTATTCGATTTACTCAATTCAATCATTTCAATTCAATTGAACTACTATGTGGATTCATTTCTTAATTCGGTAACCTTGGTCAGTTACTGGAACCGACCTAGCAAATTAGGAGAGAGATTCAAAAGTCGGAATAAGAATGGAATGAGCAAAAAATATCGTGATTACAAATTATTATTACAACTAAAATGTCCAGCTTGTTGCATGCAAAATAAATACGCCAAATATTGAAACGGTGATTAGGTAAAAACAACAAATAAACAGTACTAAGTTAATAAATGCCATCAAAAGCATATCATTTGATGTTCTCTCTCCATGCTAACCACTTCACACGCACATTGAAGCACAATGCTTAAACTGCTACATAGCAAGTTGTGACAAAACAAAGGAAATGAAAAGAACAACAGCTCCTGTGGAGTTCATTTTCCTGAAAACACCCCAGCTGGTCATGTATGTCACTAAACCACCCTTAAAATGAATCCACTCTTTCTGAACTTCACTCTATGATGCCAATTACAATCCAAACAATCATGGAGAACTTAGAGGAAATATGTTAATTGTTGTTTCTTTCTGGACCCTCCCTCTCCATAGAGTTCATTCCATTGCTTCAGCTCTGCCATCACGGAGCCTTCACTAGCAAAACTAGCAGCCACCTGCAATCAATTATTCAAATTGCAAATATAAATATGAACATTAATAATCGAGCGGCCATAGCTAGCTTAGTGTGTACAAAATCATATACTGAAATTGTTATCAAATATCGACCCGTGAGACCTGGTTCTTTGCTTGTCTTATGTCTTCCATGTTCAATGCTCGAAGTGTTACTGTTGGATCCTGTGGTTCTTCCTTCTCACTAGAGTAGTTCGCGGGCTTCTCGGCTTTCTTCTTTTCCTGCAAAATGAGTAGGGGGTCTTAAAAAGTTGATGATTTGGTAAGAAATTTAAAGAGTATTGATCTTTTATCCGTTGGTTGACAGAAAACTACGAAGCTCTCAACAAATATATCTCACTGCTATTATAAACAAACAAAAAATATATCTGAAGTGACTTCTTTCCATTACATTAACAGATACAACAATAAACAGATCAACAATTTTGAACACACAATCAATTCCAAGAATTGTTTCCATCCACAGACTATGTTACGTCAACTAACATTAAGATATTTTTAATTCCATCATATTCTAATACAAGGTTTAGTAGCTTTACCAACTCTTTTTTTCTTTCGTTCTGTATGAGCTCCCTAACTGGTCGGTACGCCGCAGTGGTGCACAAGTTCTGCACTCAAGACATTCACAACTAGTTACCAACTTGACAAAAAAATTATTTATGAAGGCATCAATGAGAAATAAATATAGACCTTAAGATCACTTCCACTATATCCTTCGGTCATCACAGCAAGCTCCTTAAAATCAAGCCCTTCCTCGACTTTCTCTTTCGACAAGAAAGTCCTCAGAATTTGCTCACGGTTGTCAACAGATGGAAGCCCAACCATGATTCTATTCTTACAAGAAATAACAGTAAGTCGTGGCAACATATATATTTATGCAGAAAATTAAAGAGAACACTACTAATTAGAAATGAATAGAAATACCTGCGCTCAAATCGTCTGATAATGGCCTCGTCAAGGTCAAATGGTCTGTTGGTCGCTGCGAGAACGAGAATTCTCTCACCTGGTTTTGTCAAAAGACCATCCCAATGAGTCATGAACTCGTTCTTAATTTTCCGCATTGCCTCGTGCTCTCCAACTCTGGTCCGCTGGCCTAGCATACTGTCCACTTCGTCGATAAAAATAATTGTTGGGGACACCTTTGCTGCGAGGGTGAACAATGCCCTGACATTTTTCTCGTCCTCACCAAACCATTTGGAAGTTATGGTTGACATGGATACGTTGATGAAACTCGCACCAGCCTCGTTTGCGATGGCCTTGGCCAGCATTGTCTTCCCTGTTCCAGGTGGGCCGAAGAGTAAGATCCCTCTACAAGGCTTCAACAGACCTCCCACGAAGAGGTCAGGCCTTCGGAGAGGAAGCATAACTAGTTCTTGGAGAGACTCCTTTATCTCGTCTAACGACCCTATATCTTCAAATGTAACTCCAATTTCGTTAGCGGGGATAACCTCGGGTCTTATGCGCTTCTCAAACTCATTATCCGGAGGGACTTCCTGTGAAAATAAAAATAAAAAACACGTTTGAATGTAAATATCATCCTTCCATTAAGTTGAGTAAGGTTCTCAGCATGAAATTTTAAAACTTACTGGAGCTTTAGGTGCATTTTCACCATCCTTGGACGCTGGAACGGATTTATCTGGCAGACTTGCGTTATCAGGGGCGGCAGTGTCGGCCTTCGTTGATTTTGTGGTTCCTGTGGCTTCTCCAGATCCATCTTCCTGCAATAATTCAAATGCATACATAAATAACGCTGTACCGATAATTAACACATTTGAATTCGAGTATAATTAAGGAAGCAAGCAGACCTTTGCTTCAAGTTTTAAAGTATCTTCACCACCGAGCTTTCCTTCTTGAAATATACTCATTCCATGAGACAAGCTGCAAAAACAAATACAATCAACACAGCAAAAGTATATATACATTTAAATAAAAAGAAAAGCAAGATGTACTCAAACCTTTCAGAAGAAATAACAAGTTTTCCACTTCTATATTCTGGGTCCTTGTTGTTCATTAAGTGGTGCGATATCGCGAACACGACAATTTCTTCAATATAATTACCAAGCGTCATTGTGTCTGCAAGGCATATTGAACCCAGATCGTCACAGTCGAGATCGTTCGCAGCCAGAACCTCAGAGATGTGGTTCCTGTTGTCCTGAAACTGAAGCCTTCTCATGTCCTCCTCAAGTTGTGATTTCCAGTTTACAAGGTGTGACTCGTCTTCGGGTGGTTTTGTCTCTATGTTGTAGGGGAACAAGGCGGAAATCTTCTCGTCAACTTTTCGGAAGTCATTTCCAGATTCAAGCATCCTTGAACCCAGTACAAGGACAGGCCCTGATAATTTCTGCAACATCCTTTGGAACAAGGAGTAGAACCTCTGTGATCGGTATAAGACATAGTCGATGTCTCTCATGTAAAGGATGATGGGATTTCTTTTGGAGACAGAAGCCAAAACCTAAGAAAACAAAATTGAAGCAGCAAAAAGTTAACAACCGTCTCACCTAAACATTGACATTTACAGAACTGAACCAATTCTAGACTCAAATTTAAACTCTAAAAGATAGGGTACCTTGTAAAGTGATTGTATGAAAAGTTTATCGTCGAAAGCCCAACTGTTGCTGTGTTTCAGAGGAGCTGCAACCAACACACACAAGTGCTGGTGAGATAAATATAAACAAAACAAATAATTGTAACACTTAACGTAAGGACACTTATTACTGAGACTGTCTTCTGAAGTTGAACTGGATAGCAGGATAGGTACGAAAGACTATTATCATTTTGTATTTATATTTGTAGTTGTAGGACAAAAGGTTTAAAAGGTAATTTGAGAACACCTGGAAGTTGAGAAGATTGTGATGCAAAACTACTGAAATCTGATGACGAAGTGGCATTTCTTCGAAGTTTAGGCAACTCGTTTGAACCCTCCGAAGTCCTACAATTACAAAAACAAAAACAAAAAGAATCATAAATCGGTACACAAATAGTTTGATGGTGCCTTGCCTTGTGTATATTAGCTGAATTTGTTAAAAAAGGTACCTTGTACCAATCTCCATGCCACTGCTCTGCCGCCTGAGCTTTCCTGTAGAGAACACTTGCAATGTGGTAAAGCATATAATTCTTTCATTGAAAGAAATTATAATAACCCCAGAAATTTTATCAACCTTGTTCCACCTCTCTTTAGTATTAAGAGTTTGGAGCAACCACTTCCATGAAACACAAATAACCAAACAAATCTACCAGAAAAACAACTTATCAACAAGATAGACAAGCCGAAGGGGATAAACTTACCCTCTGGTTCATCCCTCGGAGAAAGGATGGAAAAGGATCCAAAGATACTCGAGACCTTCTCAAGTGCAGTTTCAGATGTTGATCTTTTCATAAACTGCAGAATAGAAACATTTAAATGAGATTGGTACAGAAAATGATAATGTTGAAGATCTAATCACATTCATATCCAAAATGAACTTAATACAAGATACCCAACAAAAAGCAAAGGAAATCCAAGCCTGAAAAAGTAAAGACAAGTTGTATTCACCTTGTCTTTGTTGGCACTTCCATATTTGCTATGCATCTGAGTGGAATTGATTAGTTAGATATATAGAACTGTCTTAAAAATGATTGCATAATGGAAGAATTGATTGATACCTTCAGAGAGAAATCGGTTGTGTCTAGTAACAACAACTTGGCATCAAAGTAACCTGCTAGAGCCTTTGCTAGCATTTGATTGTACAGCTCTTAAAACACAAAAGGTAAAGGTTACGTTTTTGTTCAACAATATCAACAGATTCTTAAATTAAATTTTGTGAAGCGCTGCAAATCCTACCTACAGATCCTGAGAGCAGAATGGCACGACTTGCGGGAGCGAGATTGCGAGTGTGCTTGGAAAAATCTGCCTGCTTCAGGTGAACATATGCCGCGCTAGTCAAAAGGACACGCGTCTGCTCACTGTCAAAAGGAAACATGAGTAATCTCAGGAGTCATAAACTAAGGAACTAAATTATTCATCATTCCAAATCCGGCAGACATGTTCAACAATGAAAAATCAGAAACATATCAAATATCATGGTAAAATTCACGTAAAAAATTCCACTTATTTGAGCATCAGATAAAGAGATCATAACATGACATGCCGACACATCTCAGTTGGCAAACAAAAGGTAATCTACACGAGTTTGGTTAAAAACTTTTGAATCTCACCAGAGAAGATAGGCAATGAAGATTAAGAAGAGGAAAATGCCCACCAAGTAAAGAACGTATAGAATTAAAATTGAGGATGATAAAAGGGAACTATAACAACAATAAAATGCAACTTACTGAGGCAATATCGAGAACCGAAATCCTAATTACCTGAGATAATAGGGAAACTCTTTGAAACTAACTTTGCAGTCCTTCCCATCAACAACCAGCCTCAACAACTCCTTTTCGATCCTCTCTGCTGTTACACCCTGAGCCTGGGTTGGAGCAGCCCATTTTCCGATGGTCTGCCCGGAAGCCAACCCCAGTCCAACTCCGACCCCAATGCTCAGGGCCGACATAAGAATATGTTTCTGCTCCATTGTTGTGTCTTCTATCCAAATTTCTCTCCCAAACTACACTTCTATACACACAATCTAATCAAGGATAACCAAAACACTATTCTTTGTAAAGAACTACAAATCGCGATAAAGAGGTATATCAGTTTTCTCTGGAACAGACCAAAATGTCACACTGTTGAAAGGTCAAAACAACTCAAAAACCAGAAGTTATTTTAGTCTGAACAGTGCAGATAGAGAACATGATCCTACAGAAATCATCGGATTTGCCCAAATGATTGAATTTTCGTTAAGAAAGCAGACAAATAACTAGAAAATTGTAAAAAATAAAAACCAACACAAATCAAATAAAAACAAACTCCTTGTAAATCTGTACAAACAGCACTACTCATCAAGACAAGAATCTAACAAAACTACGAAAAATGAACGATTTCTCAAAATCCGATTCAAAATCAAAAAATCAAAGGAAAAAAACGAAGTACTATGTACAGAGGCCTGCAGTTAATCTACACCGAATCCTCTCAAAACCACAAAATTCACTCCAAATATCAAAACTTTCCCACAAACCAACCACAAACCCGAAATGGGTTACCGCGAAAACAACCAGATTCCGACAAAAAAACAGAATAACCAAAAAAACACAAAAAATAAAACAAATAACAGAGGCACGTCTGTCTCACCAACCACTCCAAATCCGACTTTGATATGTCCGAATCCGAAGGACACGACTTCGGACGGTCCAATTCGTCAACTCCCTCTCCTCCACTCGTTGGGTCAATTAGGGTTTCTTTATTTCTCCTCTCTTTCTCTCCTTCTAATGGCTCTCTTTTCTTCCTGCTTTTTCTCTGGTTATTATGGTCAAGTAGCGGAATTTCAGGGAAGAGAGAGAAGAGCAGGGGAAGAGAGGGACTACTTAGGGGTCTTCGACGTGTAGCGGCGGCGGCGGAGAGAGAGAGATGAGGAGAGAGAGTAGAGAGAGAGAGATGAGGAGTGAGAGTAGAGAGAGAGAAGGAGTGGGGAGTGATGTGGGCGGTTGGTTCCCGCTATTTCTACACATCACCCCATCTTTTTAAATTATTTTTTGTATAATCATTAAAACATTTGGTAACACCAGTCGTGGTCTCTTGGATAGATTTAGATTCTGGAGTGGTCTGATAATGTGAAAAGGTATATGAAGCATTCACAACTATGGGTAAGTTGTAGTAATGCAATAATGGAGGGAGATGAGGGGAAAGAATGCTAAGATTTTTTTATGAAATTTATTTACTTAAACTTGGAATTAATGAAATTATGAATTTTGGGTACTCGTGATTGTAATCATGTTTTCGCTTTAACTCAAATTTCTCTAAATATCAGGTTATTATGTTCGGATATCTTTGTATCCAGAGCTTGAAAGATATACTACTACTGTTCGGATTGGAACAAAATTCCGTTACTACATTAACATCAAATATACTACAAATGTAACGTACATTATGTATTGAAAATCGAAGATTAAACAATTGTTTGGGGAATCGAATGACGCTCCTTTTATGGAACTTGAATAGTTCATGTTGTCTCCTTTTTCCAAATATCCATCATATATATTTCCAAAATACAATAAATTAAACATTTTCACATGACAACTTGAATCTGCTAAATAAACCCTATTCTATTCCAGTTGATGATTGTGTTAGGGTTTTGTGAAACTTAGAGTAGGTCATACATAACGTGTCAAATTTAGAGTGGTGAGAAGATCGGCCACCCATATGAGCCCCATACTTCGTCTAATGAATAAAATATATTAGTCGAGTAAAATGTGATGTCGAGTTGTGAAAGGGAAGAAGAACAGACGAGAAGAAAATCTAGTCATTCCAACTTGGCATCAATGACAGATATCAATGTTGCATAGATAGATTGTGCACCACTCTCAAGTCTCAACATTCAATGTTTTTATTGTTATAATTGTTTATATTTGCTCGAGATTTTTTATATATCATAAGCATATACGTAAATTACCACTTACTATTATTACATTACGTTGGCATAAAGTGACCATAGCAAAGTTCTACAAGCATTAAATAAAGCAAGCAAAATGACCACTACATGATGGAAAATAAAACATAATAAGCTAGTTTATGATGAGACAAAATTCAAACCGACACCCTCCAGTCGTACGACTTCTCGAGACCAAAATAAGGCCTACTTTTCTTTCTCCATAAGATCATGCGGTGGAAGATACATGTTTAGATTTCCAATTAAGACATATACCGAGTTTGTAACTAATTTTTAGAATCAAATTTGTTATCACTGAGTTGAATGCTTAATTACTTTATGAAGTAGATATGCCTATTTGGTAGGAATTAGATGAAGCAAATGTTGGGGTTGCTCTGATTTATCAAGTTTTTTCCTGGAAAAACCCACGAGATGTCAATTATCATTTGTTCTTTTAGTCTTGCAACAAACTTTCAAACATCAATACGAGTGAATTAATTTAACTACAAATGTATCTCTATCAACTAAAATTCATTTTCACATGCTTCAACTACTTTATAAAGACATATTATGAGATCGATGGACCTTAATATAACATGCATTACTTTATTAATATACAGGAATTCTCAAGTGAGCTCAGAGCTTAATCAAACTAAATTAAGCCCCCACAATATCCATCACTCATTTCAAAATGTAAGGTAAATTAAGAAAAAAACGGTTATGCTAATGAATGGTGAGATTAACTGTAAATAAGATCCAATGGTGAGATTGCAGGGGACTTAAATTAAATTTGATGAGCCCTGGGCTCACTAGAGCTTGACCCTATTAATATAATAATGTGGACAACAAACCAGTGCATGCATATGTTTTTCGGCCTTTTTCGGTTTTTCCCAATCAACGGCTACAAAACATAAGTCCACATCTCATGCACAGATATACCAGTCCAAATAGTCATATTAATTTGATTTTTTTTCCTTGAAAGCTAAATGGTAGTCGTATTTTATATCTCAAGATTAAAAAATGTAATAATATAACAGTTCAAATAAATCACTCTCGTGACATCCCATATATTCCTGAAAATCATTGGATTCACAATTCGACATTCATTTTCCATTTTATCGGGAAAAAAACTATACTTGTCAAGTTTTGTAAATCCAACTTCTACATACCAAACTACAGTTGTTATAAAGGGTTTTAATATGAAGGTGAAACAAAACAAAATTATGAATATAGAATGGTAACACGATTGGTTGATCTTTGAGCAGACCTAAGTTTTCACAAACTGAAATTCAAAAGTGGGTTCGTGGAATCCAGCCTGTGATGTGATTGGTTGAGTCCACTAACACTTCCATCCAGTGGATTTGAATATAAAATATCATTTTTGAAAGGAAAAAGCATATAAAAATCGCTATTGTCCCATCAAGTAATTAATCATGGTGCTAATACCTTCCAACCAATAATTATCAGAACTTTTTGCTGTATTGCATTAAGCAAGTGGGAACTTTTTGTTTTTCATTAGATGACAAAATTCCACCGTCCCTCATACTGTGTGGGTATGTTTCAATTTATAGCAATATCGTAGGAAAAAACAATAAATCAGATAATTTTTTTCTTGGAAAATGAACAACGTGGGGAAGCTGTTAACTAACATTCTCGTATTGATCGAGTTCTGTATTTATGCAACTTTTTTCTTTAAGCTACAACTTCATTGAACACTCCATTGTGTATTGTTTGCCCTTTGCATTCCTTAATTTTCATGTCTAATATCAATTATGTTAGAATTTCAAGACTCAAACACACAAAATCACGGATTAGATGAAGAACAATTACCAAATACAAACACACGAATTTACCCATGTTCACCCAATGTGGGTTACGTCCTGTCTTTCCCTTGTGATTTTTCTTTTTTTGATAACCGTCCATACAAGATCAATTTTTTAAAACGCATTAGACCCAAAACACATTAGTAACCCAAAAATATGGTACAAAATTACTAATAGACCGCCGACCGACCCGTCGAAGTGGACATAAAATGTATGAGCCAATCCCAGCAAATTAGAATCCAATAAAATTGAACCACAAGTTAAAATTGGATCTTCCTCCCTTAGACGGCTAGACGTGTGACCTTTTCTTTTAAGAAAAAATAAAAAGAAAAGGAAAAAAGAGAAGTGACCGTAATACCAGTATACCACTACCCAAGAGAGCAACAAACAGATAAAATACGTTGGACTTTTTTATCTTACAACTATAAAAATCATGTTTAAACAAGAGATTAGGAAGTCCATGATAATTGTAACAAAACTTAAGATGCAAGAATGGACAAAAGAGAATCCAACTTAAACTTGGGAGTATTATTCCTTATCCTCAAGGACCTGATCAACTTTGTAATTCTTTGCTAATTGCTTCTCACTAGAGGCTTCTCTTTTGGTTATTTCTTTCCAATAGACCATCTATATGTTTGAAAACTGGAGACCACTAGCATGTATGCCCTCCACTCACCCATAAACAATTAATTCAATCTATTTGGTCGTCCGGTTCTTCTTAAGTTAAGCAATCACCAATGCTAATGGAGGGTGCAATGAAGCTCTATGGTGGCAAATGTTTGGTAGAATGGAAAATATAGGTTATTAGATCCCTAAGCTAGATAAGCTTTAGGGGGAGGAAAGGGAACATGAACTTTGTCCACCATTACACACCCTTTGTGGGTGTCCTTATTACATTATTCTTTGTGGGCAATCAAAGTTGATTCTCTTTACATGCAGACTCATGAACCACTATTAGGTTAAATGTTTGATACGTTGGAGGTCTGTTAGGAATTCAGATCATGGTGCTAAAATTCATAAAAACAATTTACAGGTTTGGAATCTAAAGGGATTCAATGTCTTTATAAAATAGGAGAAATCTCTATATTTGCCACTGCTTTTGGTTGGAAGAATATTGAAATTTGAAAGAATTGCAACATAGGCTCTTCAAGCTATGTCGGTTGAACTTTTAGATTATTATTAAGTTCAAAGACTTGCTGTTTAGCATATGTTAATCTCATCACGGACATATTTTAATCTCATAACCGCTATAAGAACATGAGGTGCATAATGTTAACAACCAACTTTGGAACCAAGTCAATTGGCCGAGCGCTTAATAGTTCATCTTGATATCTTACTTTATCACTGATGGAGTGTGACTTTGAAATCCTATTTCAAGATACTACGTAGTATTATAATATACTGTCAAATGGTTCTTTCTGTGGGTGCTTTTTGGTTGTTTGAGGAAATATTAATGTCTAATGCCATCTTGATTTCTTCTGATTGTAAAGTTCGACCGTCTGTCTAGCCTCGATTTTTTTTTGTAAAGGAACTACTTTACCCACATTAACAACGACAAAGCTCGATCTTTTTTATTTTTATGCATTAACTTGCAATTTCTATGAACCAAGCAAAGTTCGCACGACTTGGCTAAAATTTCCACTAAAAGTATGCAATTTGTTTTTGCCATTTACGAAGATACTTAATCAATGGACAGACTGTGTTGAGAAAATTACAGAATTAACAAGTACAGTAATTAAACATAACTCAAACAAGATCAAGATGACCCAAAATTCTGAGTCCATGTGAACACATTTACACCAACCAATACAGTCTCATGTGTTTCGAAAGTACATTGAGCTCATAATTGGAAAAAAAGTAACACCAAACAATCCAAGAACTGTACTCCACTTGAATTCAAATTTGGGGGCTCAAATTAAAATTAATAACTTCTTTTTAAAACTATCTACCTTGAAAGCAATATTTTTTCCTATTTGGTCGACCAAACAACCAACTCTCACAAAAGGCAAAGAGGTGTCACCAAATTCAATTCCAGAATCTTTTTGCGAAGTTGAAAATAAAATAAAATAAAAGGTATCAACTGAGTCAGCAATTTAGTTTAGAAATAAAATCACTGTGACGTGCGGTAAGCACTTACAAAGGTGGAAGCTATATTTGACAATATAAATCTTCTATAACCACATAATGCACTAAACTTAGTATAAGACATTCTGAGAGGTGTGTTTGGTGATGTGTTTTCAAAATGTTAAGCAGCAGACTAATGAATCCAAAATGTTAAGCAGCAGATAAAATGCCATCCTTTTTGAAAGGTAGATGAGGGAAAAAATTAGCTAGGCTGCAGGAAACAAGATTAACATAAACAGAAAATAATAGGAAATATATAATCAATAAATTATTAGTGTAGTAGTTCTGTCATCTCATTAAATCAAGGAAGACAAATCCATTCCACAAACTATGCAAGAGCATCGATGCAAAGAGATTCCTCGATCTCGCAAAAACTGTACCCATAATCACTCCAAGGAATATAAGTGGCAATAATCTTTGGGCATTGAAATGCGCCAAGGCGAATGCTACAGCACTCACAACAACAGAACACCACAAAGGCATGTACTTTGTCAATGATGGGAGGAGGAATCCTCGAAATACAATCTCCTCCCATATCGGGGCACATACTGAAACAACAACTGCATACAGAGCCATCGCAACAGGGTCTCGGGCCACAATTGACTGCTCCACGCTGGAGACACTCACTGTCGGTGTAGGGAATGCTGGAACAAGATCAAGGTTGATCTGGGAGAGACGATGGACAAGTGGAAACAAAAGACATCCCATGAAAACATCCAAATACCAACTACCCCTAATGCTGAAGTGAAACCATCCAGAAGGTAGAGGATCGAACTTTGCAAGGCAGCGGTGGAGTATTGCAATTCCAACAAGACCTTCAGTTACATCAGTTAGAAGGCTGTATAAAGCTTGACCTCTGTACGTCAGAGTATCTTTATGGAAACCAACAAGGAAAGCTGAAAATGGGATGATCCAGGACCCCACAAACCAGAATGATGCAATCCACAGTAGCATAACCTGCAGCAGAGTATTGCCATTAGTTATCTCTTTAATCAAGTAATAACTTTTAGAAAATTTGTAAAAACACAAATATGATATACAATTAGCTTAATAATCTTTTCACTAATATGCTATTGATAATTTAAGAAATGTGAAGGAAACAAGTACCAAATGATATAAAACATCAAGCTTGACGAAAGATTGACATATCAAATTAGGTTAAGAGTAGTAGTAACACATTTTTAGGGCATATTAGCTACAGCTTGTCAAGATCAAAAGGCAATATGGGAATCAATATACAAAAATTATGACGATTTGCCATTACTTCCAACAATTTAGCAGTTTTAAAATCCAAATGGTATCCTCATTTGTAAAACAATGAAATAGACCTTCATCAATCATCATACATTTCGAAGTATCCTTCCCATACAAAACATACATGCAGCATAAACCTCCTTTCAGAAATCAAAATCCTTGTGTACACTGTCAAAATAAGCTGGTAGAAAAAGAATGCCACCTGGATGATGGTTTCTGCTTTCCAAGGTACAGCCCATGTCTCATCACGCCGCATGAGGAGTTTGTATGCCTGAAAGAAAGTTGACACAGTTAGGATGCATCATATTTTCTACAAAATTCATTGATCGCTGACATCTGCGGATTTTGGTCATCTACTAAATGTATACACCATACTGGGAGAAATTTATCTCAAGATATTTTAAGCTCTCAACTTCTAACAAAACAATCCAGTGGAAAAATGTTGTAAGTTTACTGGTTTATTCTTCAGTGTAGATAAACATATCCATGGTGTGATTTCATCTCAAGCAAAAATGCATTCGGATTTTAATGAAAACAAGATTATGCAAGCAAACCTACCAAACCCGAGGTTTGGTAGGTTTTCTCAGATTCCTCTAGAAGTGAAATACAAAGAACATGAAGTTGTGTAAAAGATATAAAAGCAATGCTCGGGTAAATAGCAGATATTGGCCTAACATGAACATGATGGTAAAAGACATACCTGTTTAGTTAGACTGCCAATATAAGTAGAGGAAGCTCTTGTTGTTTTAGTACATGATTCTGCCTCCTCCAATATTTTTCCTCCTTCCCTCAAACTTTTGGGGTTCTCCTGTATTTCGGTTACCGGGTTTGACAAAAACTCTTGAGAATATTGCTCATCACTGATGCCTGCATTTTTCCAGTCATCTGCTTCTATAGCTTGCTTGTCAACACAAATAAAATGAGCATCCTCGCCTCCGATTTCTTCGCTATCAAGATTGGAGAGATGGTTCAATTATCTATCTTCAAACGAGACTTGTTGCCTAGGCTGACAATCTAATAATGTAAACAGATTTGAGGTTTATCTAAGATGAGATGGTTGACGGTTCTCTATGCTCACAACGGCATCCTAACTAACTAAATACCTTCTGAAAGAGTCTAAGGTTGAAGCAGACACCTCCAACCAAGGTTTAGAAGACTGTCTATCAGTACACGCATTGATGTGTACTAAATGCAAGGTTTTTACTTATTACAGATAAACCTCACCTATAAGGAAATGAACATGTAATAGGCAAGCTAAATATATATATACATATATATATAATTTCAGTAATTCTTCAGTGAGCCCATTGCTTAATCTACTTATTTTAAGCATCTACCATATCCTTCATTCATCTAAAATTGTAAAGTATATTAAAGTTATGACGGTTATGCTAATAAAATGATCTAATGGTGGATATTAACTGTAGATTAACCATAATTAAATCTAATGGTGAGATTGTAGATGGCTTAAACAAATAAGATGAGTCATGGGCTCACTAGATCTTGCATATACATACATGTGTGTGTGTGTGTGTGTGTGTGTGTGTGTGTGTGTGTGTTGCTTGTTATAATGTTATTGCATCACGACAGTTGAAAGAGGCTCTACTAGGGCAAAAGAATGCCATACAGGCTCATTATAATCAATGTTGGCTAAAACATCACAATGGACACAGGATTGCGAAACTGCGAGGTTGAGCTAACTCCAAACTCAGTTAGGTTTGCTACACCTCGCCTGCACGAACTCTCAATCAATATAAAGCAAAGCAGCACTCTTAGTAACGACTCTTCAGTTAAAGCTAGTTCAGCAATGGTCTGGCTCAACTCTTTCAATACAATGTGTTTAGTGTTTACAATAATCTAACTACTTACTTAGTCCTAATTGCATCATTGCATTTACTATAATGTAACTAGATACTTATCCCTAACTTTGAATTGAAATAATAAAGATGACAAGAATATAAAATGAAACACATGCACATACCAATCAGAAGTTGCAGAATCCTCGAGCTGTTTGTTCGTAACAAGTCCATCAAAAAATATGTCATGAAGTGGCCCAGTAGAATAGGGTAATGAACACAAAGTCTGGAAACTCTTTCTCCTCAACTCCACAAAAGAATTTGAATTCCACCTCAAACTTGACATCTTAGCTGAAGGTTGTCTGCGACACAAGTTTTTATAGAGTAACTCTCTCTGTCTCCATCTCCCATGTACTTCTCTACGTGAACAAAAGCTTCTTTTACCCTCAGGAGAGATACCAACTGGCGCAAGATGGATAAGTGTCTTGTGACAAGCCCCGTTGGGATTCGAAACACCGAACACCGAGCTGCAAAATGCCATAGTTGTGATATTGATTTTACCACAACTGCTCTAGCAAATGGACAACTGACGTAAGGAAGAGACCCAATATTTGCCACAAAGTGGGTTCCTTAATGACAGATAGGAGAACACCTATGGTAACTTCATTCCCTTTGGCATTGAACCGTTAAAGCTGCGACCTTTAACACAGCCTAAATAACCTACAACAGAAACAAATCGAAATGTAGATTCGTCGGAACCGAAATTGACTTAGAACAAAATTCTGATGCTATCAACATAAACATTAAACAACACCATCACCAGCAATACTAATTCAAACTCAAAAGTTCGACTTATCAAAACGGCACAGGGAAATATCGGAATCACTAAATCATCAAAACAAATAAAGATTTGACACCTTCCAACTCATCCAAAACCAGAAACCAACAAAGACAAGAATCACAGCCACTTTCAACTCACAGAGCACAAAACCACAGAGAACGCAAACAAACACAATAAAGATCGAACCTTTCGACCAATTCCATCATTTCAAGGCAATTTCCGACCAAAACGCACTCACACGAGACCAAAGAATCCCCAAAAGGAGACAAAAAAGGCGTCTTCGAAGCAGATTCCTCACCTAAACCACCAATACCCGGTGGCGTGGGCTTCCTGGAAGCCACGGATGGGAACGGAGATTGGAAGGAGGATTAGGGTTTGGGCGAAGAGAATTGCGGAGAAGAGGGGCAGAGGGATTGCTCCGGCACTCGTTCTCACACCCAAAGGGATTGGAAACGAAAACATGATTAACAAAATGTTTAAATATTATTATTATGGAACAGGAATTCTCAAGTGAGTCTTGGCTTAATTCCTACAATATCCACCGTTCATTTTAAAATGTAAAGTAGATTAAGAAAAAAACGGTTATGCTAATGAATGGTGGGATTAACTGTAAATAATATCTAATAGTAAGATTGTAAGGGGCTTAAATTAAATTTGATGAACTCTGAGCTTATTAAAGTTTGACTCTGTTATGGAAACATAATCTAATCTATCGTGTTGTGTCTATATTAATATTAATATTTACTTTCTCACAATAAAATATGCTTAATGTTACGAAACTTAATCCACTCAAAATTGCTGAATGAAATAACTTTTCATGTATTCCGTGGACTTGTTGTATTAATGGTGTAATTTCCTTAATTTATTGAGAAAATTAAATATTATAATTACTCCATAATCCAGTTATTGAAGTTAACCTAGTTACACCATTTCAAAGAAATTAGATTACCTTATTTGGGGGTCACAATCTAATTACATTGCAACTTAATAAAGTCGTTTCAAATTACTCAGGTATTATTACATAGTCAAAAGACTCAAAACTCAACCTTAGTATTATTAGAAGCACGAAGTTTGTAATTTTTCGAACGTCTATTAGATTTATAAATTACAAATTTATTTTTGAAGTACGTTGCAATTCCTAACATGAATTCCAGCATTCCTAAGCAATGTAATTTGATTAAATGGAATCTAATTCATGGAAATGTAATCTAATTTTGTGGAATTGGATTGCATGTAATCCAATTACGATTAACCAAGTATGGTCTTAGTGTTGACAATTAAATACGCCAAATTGTCAAAGTACTCGGGTGAAGATTGGTCAAAATATGACATTTACTTTCACCCTTTCACGTTGAAAAATGAAATGCGAAAATAACCTAAATTGCATTGTCCTACTACATGAGATTTTGAAAATTCAGAAATTATTTTTTCGATTCAAACATATAATGGTTCTCTTTGTGAATGCTGAAATGAAAGTATTGCTTTATTTCTTGAAGTATACAAACAAAAGGTTGGGAATACATATACAACCATTTTTCAATCTTGAAAAAAAAATCATCATCTTAAGTTGAATATAACACTTCATTTATTTTTGCTCTCTGTATCATGTCAGTCTTAACCACGAGTCCTTAGATCCATAACAACTTCACGACGAAACATTACAATTTTGAGTAAATATGCATAAATCATAAACTAATATTGTAGCATATTCTTATGTTCACGTCATCACCAACTTTTCTATCCTTAGCAA
The DNA here is from genome assembly GCA_963682175.1 of Triglochin maritima. NCBI lineage: Eukaryota > Viridiplantae > Streptophyta > Magnoliopsida > Alismatales > Juncaginaceae > Triglochin > Triglochin maritima. The sequence goes on from OY821775.1 coordinate 3,937,788, forward strand.
CTTGAGATGCCAAGCATGTGAAGCAAAAATCGTGGACATATAAGTAGGGAATACTTACGGATGTCAAGTTTTTACTCGAGATCGTGATTTGAATCGGTTAGTAAATAATTGAGCACGAAAAAAACAATCCGTTAGACGAATTAAATGAGTCAAACGCGAGTCAACTATACCCACATACATTTATATATTTAAATTTTATGTAATATAATTTACCTTTCGTTAAAATGTTTGTTTTACCAAACATTTTCCAACATATTAGAAATCATTATTTTTGTGTTATATATATATATATATATATATATGCTATAGAAAGTGAGCAATAGAAGTTGTTGACGTGGTGGTCAAAAGTCGGGGTTCGAATATTGTCGTGGACAGTCAAGGTTATTTTTCTTGATTTATCAACAGCAGTCAGTACCTTCTTAATTTTTAACGATTGAAGTGGGGATTAGTTCAACATCGCTTAATAACAAAACTCACATCTAATACTTACCATATAAATGGAAAAAAGTATCTAAAAATGTGCCTACTCAGCTTGGACTTACAAATAACAAGTCACCTTGTGTCACAATGGGCGAGCTGAGTGGCTCGTGAGCAATGGGTGATCCATACACGAGCGGCAGTTTTTTGCTCGACTCAACTAACATGTGAGCGTGGGAAAAAAAACCTTATATATTTTACTTACTTATCTTGTGTTCCAACTCTGATCTATTTTTACGTTCATTGGGTGTGAGGAAGGCGACATTTCATTTAGACACGCACATAATATATTTTGAGTTAGCTAGACGGAATAATATTATACATGCGTCGAATTCATGAAAACCAATTGGTATCAAACGAAGTATTTGTTTATTAGTGCGCACTTCAAAATATGTGGTCATTGTTTGATTGCCCTCCGACCACTCCAACAGTTCCCAAATCTCTAGAAAAAATAAATATGGTTGTAATTTCTTATCATTAAAACAGCATGCTCATTATTATATGATCACCATTGCTTCTCAATAATCCTCAAAATCTCAAAAGCAGTACCAATGTACTATATAACTTAATGTGGTTAGAACTAAGTTGTAACCATTACGCTTGATATATAATAAAGTATGGTTTCACTGCAAGAACAGAGTTACAAAACCCTAGAGAGTGCACTCTATCATGGATAGAACAAACGGATGATATTGAAGTTGCAATAGGTAGCTAGCTAGCTTGACATTGACGTATAATGTAGGACTCGAATCCTCCAACACAGATTTAGAAAGATCCTCTCAGGCTACCATCAAAATCATATAGATTACAAATCACAATGGCACATATAATCCTCCAAAGTTATATATTGCCAAAAGGCCGTGGGGGCAACCAGAATGTAAACTCATTTGATTCTCCAGAACCATGCAAACCTAAGGATCAAACCACCGCATGTGTTAGTGTGTGTATATATATACGTCTTCACACCTTCGTTCTCGCTGCCAAACACACAAACACGAACACACAAATCACACCAATTTCAAACCTGTAACATCCCGAAACTGCGGAAATTTAAAAATTATCATCAATATAACAGAGACCAATAATCAAAGACGTGATTGTTACTTCTCATAAAACATATAAGCGGTGCACTATATTACATCAGAGTTTGTCAAAATGATACATGATTACAACAGAACAACAAAGGAAGATAAAAGTAATCATATCGACCTCAGTGGTCCGAAAGAGAGGATCTGATCCCAAGATGCGCGCGCCCGCCGATCACCACCCAACTGGACCTACTGCGGTCCAGAAAAAGATGTAACAACAATGTCTGGGTTTCCATAAGGAACCCTCGTATGCCAAGCTCACTTATATGCATGCAGTAGTACAAATGAACATATCATACTAGTAGCATGTCATGTCATCAACAGTAAGGAAAACAGTTCCCCCGAAGGGTAATACAAGACATCAGTCCGACAATCATCATCGGGTCTCCCAAGGAGACCTACCGTAGGCACATACGGTCTAACGGAACAAGACGTGACACTCCCCACACGCAGCTATACTAATCATGGGGTTCGGCAAGGAGCATCCGCCAATTCTGCGCCATAAGAAACAGATCTGTAACTTCATGGTCGAAACCACACCAACGGAGCTGTCGCTCGGTCGGTCCATCAATCATCATGTAAGTGCTCATCTGAGGAACATAGCCGGAACAGCATCGGCCCATTAATCATCATCTCCGGAACAGCACCGACGGCATCACCGGCACAGCATCGGTGGTCCATCAATACGTCCGGCACAACATTGGACGGGTCCAGACCGAAGTCTGCCAGGTCATCAGGCTCCACGAACCGCAAACACCAACCGCGTCGCTATAAAATCAGGGCAGCGACCTCCGTAGCCATCCAGGCCGGTAGTCACCTCACCCAACGACAGTTGTGTGCTCGCACAACATCATACATTGGGATCCGTGATCCCTCAGGCCTGCTACTCTACAAGGAGTCCATCAATCATCACATCAAGTCATGATACGCGGAGGTGACACGTCCCGAACACCCACACTCTTCCACACAGCGGTCCCTGACAGGCACGCGTAACGCGGCCACCGTCACCTCCCGGCCCACGCACATGGCGAGGACACGGGTTTCCGTGCACAGAGTTGGCATCCTAGAAAGGACCGGGAATTCAGTTTTGTGCACAAACGGTCGACCGAAAGTCTGCAACGGTCAAACTCTCTGCGCAAAACCTAAGTCCCAACGGTCGAACAAAGATCCAAAACCGGTCGACCGATACGAGGTCAAAATCCGGAGTCTGGTCAACATCAATTCAAAACTACCGGTCGACCGACTCAGGGGTCTCGGTCGACCGAAAACTACCAGGGCATCCTAGCAGTTCTAAGTCATATAATGGTCGAACGCATAATAATAAACAATCGAACAAGCATGCATCTCTATTCAGTACACTTAAGTTCCGGTTGAACGAATCCAAGGAACCGGTCGATCGAAACACAACAGACAATCCCAACTCACCAGCAAAATGCACTACCGGTCGACCGCCACAAGGCATCGTTCGACCGGTGAAGGTTAAAGTCGGCAAAATACACTACATCGGTCGACCGTTGGTCGTCTTCAACCTCGCGCCAGCTGAGAATTTACGCAAAACACGTCGCCGGAGAGGTCTCCGACCTCCCCCGGCCGACCAACACAACCCTCCCACGAGGGTGAACCACAAAAACACACTAAGAAGCCAGCATACCTCTCGAAAGCAACGAATCCGCCGTAGCCTCGCTCGCGTCTCCATTACCTCCGGTGATCCTCCTTGCACGATCGCCTCCGCACGCTTCACGTTGGAGCCTCCAAGTCCTCTGGTTCGCCAGACAGAAGGGAGAGGATGAGAGTGAGAGAGATCAAATGAGAGAGAGAGAGATTTTCGTTTAAAAACCCAACGAAACCTCACCTCACCATCTGTTATGTCCCTAACCCGGATTAGGATTGGATTAGGGTTAAGTGAGGTTTGACTTGGAGGAGAGAGGAGGTATGGTGGAGTTGTTGTGGAGGTATGGGTTGGAGTGTAGGAGTATGGTGTAGGGTGAGGGTGAGGTGATGGGGGTAGAGTATTTAAGTTGGGTTTTCTCTCTCTCTCCCTTACTTGCTCTCTCTCACTCTCTCTCCATTTTTCTGTCCGGCGACCAGCGGAGGAAGAAGGCGCGGAGGCTCCGGCGTGAGGAGGTCGCGGCGAGGAGGAGGTTGCGCGTGCGGAGGTGCGGAGGCGCGAGCGTTGCTCCGGCGTTTCTCCGTCGTTGGTTGAGGTATGCCGCTCATTAGTGTGATTTTGTTGCTCACCCTTGTGGAAGGGTGTTGTTGGTCGGTCGGGGGAGGTCGAGGACCTCTCCGGCGACGCGTTCTTCGTAAATCCTCGGCTGGCGCGAGGTTGAAGACGACCAACGGTCGACCGGGTCCTTCGGGCGGTCGACCGTTTTAGCACTGTTTGCCCGACTTTAACCTTCACCGGTCGAACGATGCCTTGGGGCGGTCGACCGGTAGTGCATTATTGCTGGTGAGTTGGGATTTTCTACCTGTTATCGGTCGACCGGTCCTTGTTGTGTTCGACCGGAACTTAAGTGTACCTGTTAGTATTGTTTGAATTGTTCGACCGATTTATATTGCGTTCGACCGATTGCATGTTTGTTCGACCGGTAGTATGTTTACGTTCGACCGTTTGATGACGTAGAATACTAGGTTGACCCTGTCTGTTTTCGGTCGACCGAGACCCCTGAGTCGGTCGACCGATAGAGTGGAATTTAATGTTGACCAGACTCCGGATTTTGACCTCGTTCGGTCGACCGGTTTTAGACTTTTGTTCGACCGTTGGGGAATTAGTGTTGAGCAGTGAGTTCTACCGATTCAGACTTTCGGTCGACCGAATTCCTCGTGAAAACGGTCGACCGGTTAGACTATTTCGGTCGACCGAATCTGCTCAGAACTGAATTCCTGGGTCCCGTTGTGAATGCCAACTTTGTCCACGGAAACCCGTGTCCTCGCCTTGTGCGTGAGCCGGGAGGTGACGGTGGGCGCGTGATGCGTGCCTGCCCAGGGACCGCCGTTGGGAAGAGTGTGGGTGTTCGGGACGCGTCACCTCCATGTATGGACCGTGACTTTTGAGATGATTGTTGGCACTTTGTAGTATAGCAGGCCTGAGGGATCGCGGATCCCAGTGTTGATGTTGTGCGGGCACGCAACTGGCGTTGGGTGAGGTGACTACCGGCCCTTGGGGCTACGGAGGTCGCTGCCCTGCTTTTATAGCGGCACGGTTGGTGTTCGCGGCTCGAGGAGCCCGATGACCTGGCAGACTTCGGTCTGGACCGTCCGATGCTGTGCCGGACGTTGTGATGGACCACCGATGCTGTGCCGGTGATGCCGCCGAGGTTGTGCCGGCGATGATGATTGTTGGGCCGAGGCTGTGCCGGCTTGTTGTTTTCCTCGGCTGGGCACCTACCGAGATGATGTTGTTATACCTTCCGGGCGACGGCCCCGTTGGTCCCTGTGGCCCCGACCACTGAGATTTACAGATCTGTTTCTATCGGCGCGTAGACGTGACAGAGGCTCCCTGCCGAACCCTTGTGTAGTGTAGCTGCGTGTGGGGGGTGCGATGTCGCGGGCTACTAGACTGCATGTGCCTGCAGTAGGTCTCTTCGGGAGACCCGATGATTGATTGTCGGACTGATGTCCTGTTTTACCCTTCGGGGGAACTGTTTTCCATTTCTGTTGATGCCATGACATGCTACTAGTATGATAGGTTCATTATGTGATGCATGCATATAGGGGGTTGGCATACGGGGTTTCCTTCTGGAAACTCAGGCATTGTTGTTGCATCTTTTTCAGGATCGCAGTAGGTCCGGTGGGTGGTGACCGAGGACGGAGCGCTTTGGAGTCGGATCCTCTTCGGCATTTGCGAGATCGTACGACTACTTGTATTTTCATTTCTTTCATCTGGATTGTAGTTGTACACCTTTTGTAAACTCCATGTATTTTGGGTGCACCCGGATTTCTATATTATATATTAGTGACGTTCCCGCCTTGAGTTGTCAGTTTTATTCGTTATTTCGAAATTTTAAATCTTCCGCTGTTTCGGGACGTTACAACTTGGTATCAGAGCGGTCGATTCCTGTGTCTTCGTCTAAAGAACCACCCTTAGGAGTAGTGTTAGAGGCATGCATTAATTTCGTAGCTCATGCATGCATTGTTGCTTATCTGTTGATTGTTGTGGTGACAGATGGCACCTAGACGTGTGAGGAGTTCTCCACGCGATCGTGATCCCAGTGACGACACATCTGGTGCTCATTGGGACAGGTTGGGCGAGTTTCTGGAGCGTCAGGCAGCTCAGAGCGCCCAGGGCGGAGTGGGAGCTGAGCACGATCGGTTCATGCGTCAGCACCCGCCGACTTTTGATGGCAGGAGGGCCCCAGAGGTTGCAGAGGACTGGGTCTTCCGGATGGAGAAGATTTTCCGTGCTATTGGTGTAGCACCTGAGAGGATGGTGGAGCTGGCCACCTACGTGTTCGATGGCGAGGCTGCCAACTGGTGGAGATCTACGTCCACGGTGTTGTTTGATGATCGTGTGGACGTGAGCTGGGAGGAGTTCTTGGAGGTGTTTCATGAGCAGTACTTCCCCCAGCATGTCAGGGATCAGAAGAGGGAGGAGTTCATGTCGCTAGAGCAGAAGGACATGACACTGACGAGCTACATCAGCAGGTTCAACGCTTTGGAGCGTTACTGCCCTGAGATTTGTGTGACCCCAGAGCAGCGGGCGAGGAAGTTCGTGAAGGAACTGAGGCAGCCGTTTCGTTCTCGGGTGATCAACAGCATGCCGCGGACCCTTGCAGATGCGGTGAAGCATGCTACGATCATCGAGCAGGACCAGGGGGAGTGTATTCAGGAGGCGCGGAAGGCGCCAGTGAGCACCGGCAGCAGAGTAGCTGGTCGTGGTGCAGGGAACTCGGGCAAGAGGCCCAGGTTCGATGGTGGAGGAGCACGTCAGTCAGGAGCGTGCACTTACTGCGGGAGGTTCCATCCAGGACAGGAGTGTCCCCGTCGGACTGGAGCTTGTATGGGATGCGGTCAGATGGGACATTTTGTCCGTGAGTGTCCTCAGAGGCAGGGAGAGCCGAGCAGGAGGCCGGGACCACCAGCAGTAGGCAGAGGCGGAGGTAGCCGATCAGTTGTTGCACCGGGGCAGAGCAGGAGGACTGGGCGAGTCTTCACTATCCAGGCTGAGGAGGCGAGGGACTCCAACACCGTCGTGGAAGGTACGCTTTCAGTTTCTGGTTCAGTAGCGCGTGTGTTGTTTGATTGCGGCGCCACTCACTCCTTCATTTCGGAGAAGTTTGCTGGCGAGTTGGGTCGGACCCCTGTGCTGCTGACTGATGTTTTGGAGGTCAGCACGCCCATGGGTGAGGTGGGCACTGTGGGGAGCTTTTTCCCCGACACCACAGTTGCTTCGGGAGACCACGATTTTCCGGCAGATCTGGTCTTGTTACCGATGGTGGACTTCGACGTCATACTGGGGATGGACTGGCTGTCCCGGTACGACGTGCGGGTCTTTTGCCGTGAGAAGAAGATCCTGATTCTGATGGAGGGTTTGCCAGATGTTCTGATCAGAGGTGCGAGGAGCAGAGGGGGTCGTCTGATTGTGTCTGCGGTTAAGGCACAGAGACTGATACAGCAGGGAGGCAGAGCGTTTGTGGCCACGCTGGTAGTTCCTGATCCTGAGACGAGGAGGCTGGAGGACATAGAGATTGTGCAGGAGTTTCCGGATGTGTTTCCAGCGGAGATTCCAGCTTTACCGCCGCACCGAGAGATCGAGTTCGGCATCGAGCTGGTAGCGGGTACGACACCTCAGTCGAAGGCACCGTATCGTATGGCACCTGCAGAGTTGACAGAGCTGAAGAAGCAATTGCAGGAGTTGATGGAGTCCGGGTTCATTCGACCGAGTGTTTCTCCATGGGGAGCGCCTGTGCTCTTCGTGAAGAAGAAGGATGGGTCGTTGCGGATGTGCATCGACTACAGGATGCTGAATAAGGTTACCGTTCGGAATCGGTATCCTTTGCCCAGGATTGATGATTTGTTTGATCAGTTGCAGACGGCGAGAGTGTTCTCGAAGATCGATCTGCGTTCGGGTTATCATCAGTTGCGGATCAGGGAGGCAGATGTTCAGAAGACAGCCTTCAGGACGCGGTACGGCCACTACGAGTTCTTGGTGATGCCATTTGGACTGACGAATGCGCCTGCAGCATTCATGGATCTGATGAATAGGACCTTCCGGCCGTACCTCGACAGATTTGTCGTTGTATTCGTAGACGACATTTTGATATACTCGCCTGACAGGGAGCAGCATCGAGAGCACCTGAGGATTGTGCTTGGCATCTTGAGGGATCAGCAGCTATATGCCAAGTACACGAAGTGCGAGTTTTGGTTGGATCAGGTGGCTTTTCTGGGGCATATTGTGTCAGCAGATGGGATTTCAGTGGATCCGGCGAAGGTCGAGGCAGTGACTCAGTGGAGAGCCCCGACGAGCGTGACGGAGATCAGGAGTTTCGTAGGTCTGGCAGGATATTACAGACGATTTATCCAGGATTTCTCCAGACTTGCATCGCCGCTGACAGCATTGACGCAGAAAGGCGTCAAGTTCGTTTGGTCCCAGAAGTGCGAGGACAGCTTTCAGGAGCTGAAGAGGCGATTGACGACAGCACCTATTCTGACGCTACCGAGTGGCAGTGGAGGTTACGTGATTTACAGCGATGCATCAGGGATAGGCTTGGGTTGTGTTCTGATGCAGCATGGGAAGGTGGTCGCGTACGCTTCGAGGCAGCTGAAGGTGCACGAGAAGAACTACCCTACTCACGATCTGGAGTTAGCAGCAGTAGTTCACGCGTTGAAGACCTGGCGGCACTATCTGTATGGCGAGCAGTTCGAGGTCTTCACCGACCATCAGAGTCTGAAGTACTTGTTCTCGCAGAAGGAGCTGAATATGAGGCAGCGCAGATGGCTCGAGTTCATTAAGGACTACGACTTCACCATTTCCTATCATCCGGGGAAGGCGAATTCGGTTGCAGATGCGCTGAGCAGGAAGGTGGAGGTTTCAGTTGCGAGTCTGTGCATCCAGGAGTGGAGGTTACTCGAGGCTTTGTCAGAGTGGAGACCGTTCACAGAGGGCTCAGAGGGAGCAGTGATTGCTGGGCTTCGGGTGGAGCCGCAGACTGTCTCACGGTTGGTTCAGGCTCAGCAGGGGGATGAGGAGTTAGCTGGTCTACTACAGTTGGCTTCCAGAGATGGATCAGATTTTAGTGTGGGGGTTGATGGTGGTCTGAGGTTCAGGAGTCGGATTTGGGTGCCGAAGGTTGATGGGCTGAGAGATGACATCATGGAGGAGGCACACAGAGCTAGATACACCATTCATCCGGGGAGCACGAAGATGTATAAGGACCTGCAGCGGAACTTCTGGTGGAAGGGCATGAAGAAGGATATTGCAGAGTTTGTGGAGCGATGCTTGGTCTGCCAGCAGGTGAAGATTGAGCATCAGAGGCCAGCAGGACCGATGCAGTGTATTGAGCTTCCTGAGTGGAAGTGGGAGCACGTGACGATGGATTTTGTCACGGGATTGCCGAAGACGAGGAGATTCCACGACGCGATTTGGGTGATAGTCGATCGACTGACCAAGTCGGCGCACTTCTTAGCGATCAGGACCACGTTGCCTTTGGAGGGTCTGGCTAAGTTGTACGTGGAGGAGATAGTCAGGTTACATGGAGTGCCAGTGAGCATCATCTCCGATCGAGATCCTCGTTTCACTTCCAGATTTTGGGGGAGTCTGCAGCAGGCCTTGGGGACGCGTCTGAGATTCAGTACAGCGTTTCATCCGCAGACCGATGGTCAGTCAGAGAGGACGATACAGACCCTGGAGGATATGCTGAGAGCATGCACACTGGATTGGGCAGGGCACTGGGATGAGCACCTGTCGCTGATAGAGTTCGCCTACAACAACAGCTACCACTCGAGTATTGGGATGGCACCGTACGAGGCATTGTACGGGAGGCCTTGCAGATCACCGGTATGCTGGAGTGATGTGGGCGAGAGGCAGTTAGTGGGGCCAGAGATTGTGCAGATGTACTCAGAGAAGGTTGATGTGATCAGGAGGAGACTGGCCACGGCACAGAGCAGGCAGAAGAGTTATGCTGATCGACGCAGACGAGTGCTGAGTTTCGAGGTGGGCGACCATGTGTTTCTGAAGATTTCCCCAGCCAGAGGTGTGATGAGGTTTGGGAAGAAGGGGAAGCTCAGTCCGAGATATGTTGGACCGTTTGAGATCCTCGACCGAGTTGGAGAGGTTGCCTACCGGATTGCATTGCCGCCACAGTTTTCGGGTCTTCACAACGTCTTCCATGTATCGATGCTGAGGAAGTACGTTGCAGATCCGTCTCACGTTATTGAGATAGCAGTGCCAGAGATTCAGCAGGACTTGTCGCTCGAGGAGAGGCCGGTCGAGATTGTTGATCGCATGGATCACCAGCTCAGGAGGAGGACCATTCCGATGGTGAAGGTCAGGTGGCAGCATCACAGCGAGCGCGAGGCCACTTGGGAGATTGAGGAGGATGTCAGAAGGCAGTATCCAGAGCTTTTCGGTGAGTAGTTGCTTGATTTCGGGACGAAATCCTTTTAAGTTGGGTGGATTGTTATGTCCCTAACCCGGATTAGGATTGGATTAGGGTTAAGTGAGGTTTGACTTGGAGGAGAGAGGAGGTATGGTGGAGTTGTTGTGGAGGTATGGGTTGGAGTGTAGGAGTATGGTGTAGGGTGAGGGTGAGGTGATGGGGGTAGAGTATTTAAGTTGGGTTTTCTCTCTCTCTCCCTTACTTGCTCTCTCTCACTCTCTCTCCATTTTTCTGTCCGGCGACCAGCGGAGGAAGAAGGCGCGGAGGCTCCGGCGTGAGGAGGTCGCGGCGAGGAGGAGGTTGCGCGTGCGGAGGTGCGGAGGCGCGAGCGTTGCTCCGGCGTTTCTCCGTCGTTGGTTGAGGTATGCCGCTCATTAGTGTGATTTTGTTGCTCACCCTTGTGGAAGGGTGTTGTTGGTCGGTCGGGGGAGGTCGAGGACCTCTCCGGCGACGCGTTCTTCGTAAATCCTCGGCTGGCGCGAGGTTGAAGACGACCAACGGTCGACCGGGTCCTTCGGGCGGTCGACCGTTTTAGCACTGTTTGCCCGACTTTAACCTTCACCGGTCGAACGATGCCTTGGGGCGGTCGACCGGTAGTGCATTATTGCTGGTGAGTTGGGATTTTCTACCTGTTATCGGTCGACCGGTCCTTGTTGTGTTCGACCGGAACTTAAGTGTACCTGTTAGTATTGTTTGAATTGTTCGACCGATTTATATTGCGTTCGACCGATTGCATGTTTGTTCGACCGGTAGTATGTTTACGTTCGACCGTTTGATGACGTAGAATACTAGGTTGACCCTGTCTGTTTTCGGTCGACCGAGACCCCTGAGTCGGTCGACCGATAGAGTGGAATTTAATGTTGACCAGACTCCGGATTTTGACCTCGTTCGGTCGACCGGTTTTAGACTTTTGTTCGACCGTTGGGGAATTAGTGTTGAGCAGTGAGTTCTACCGATTCAGACTTTCGGTCGACCGAATTCCTCGTGAAAACGGTCGACCGGTTAGACTATTTCGGTCGACCGAATCTGCTCAGAACTGAATTCCTGGGTCCCGTTGTGAATGCCAACTTTGTCCACGGAAACCCGTGTCCTCGCCTTGTGCGTGAGCCGGGAGGTGACGGTGGGCGCGTGATGCGTGCCTGCCCAGGGACCGCCGTTGGGAAGAGTGTGGGTGTTCGGGACGCGTCACCTCCATGTATGGACCGTGACTTTTGAGATGATTGTTGGCACTTTGTAGTATAGCAGGCCTGAGGGATCGCGGATCCCAGTGTTGATGTTGTGCGGGCACGCAACTGGCGTTGGGTGAGGTGACTACCGGCCCTTGGGGCTACGGAGGTCGCTGCCCTGCTTTTATAGCGGCGCGGTTGGTGTTCGCGGCTCGAGGAGCCCGATGACCTGGCAGACTTCGGTCTGGACCGTCCGATGCTGTGCCGGACGTTGTGATGGACCACCGATGCTGTGCCGGTGATGCCGCCGAGGTTGTGCCGGCGATGATGATTGTTGGGCCGAGGCTGTGCCGGCTTGTTGTTTTCCTCGGCTGGGCACCTACCGAGATGATGTTGTTATACCTTCCGGGCGACGGCCCCGTTGGTCCCTGTGGCCCCGACCACTGAGATTTACAGATCTGTTTCTATCGGCGCGTAGACGTGACAGAGGCTCCCTGCCGAACCCTTGTGTAGTGTAGCTGCGTGTGGGGGGTGCGATGTCGCGGGCTACTAGACTGCATGTGCCTGCAGTAGGTCTCTTCGGGAGACCCGATGATTGATTGTCGGACTGATGTCCTGTTTTACCCTTCGGGGGAACTGTTTTCCATTTCTGTTGATGCCATGACATGCTACTAGTATGATAGGTTCATTATGTGATGCATGCATATAGGGGGTTGGCATACGGGGTTTCCTTCTGGAAACTCAGGCATTGTTGTTGCATCTTTTTCAGGATCGCAGTAGGTCCGGTGGGTGGTGACCGAGGACGGAGCGCTTTGGAGTCGGATCCTCTTCGGCATTTGCGAGATCGTACGACTACTTGTATTTTCATTTCTTTCATCTGGATTGTAGTTGTACACCTTTTGTAAACTCCATGTATTTTGGGTGCACCCGGATTTCTATATTATATATTAGTGACGTTCCCGCCTTGAGTTGTCAGTTTTATTCGTTATTTCGAAATTTTAAATCTTCCGCTGTTTCGGGACGTTACACCATCACCCTACCCTCTCCACAGTAACCAGCCCCCCTCTTCGTTCCTTTCCCCATGCAAAACACCTCTTAATCTCCATTATCACCCTAAACCTAGGTTAGGGACATAACAAAACCCTAGTTAGTTCAATTCCCACTACTATACACACACCACCCTTCATTACTTCTTCTTCTTCTTCTTCTACTACTGCTACTACTTAATTATTCTTGGCATGACCAGAGCTTCCACTGCAATGGCAAGAGACAGGGATCCTCTGGTGGTTGGGAGAGTGGTGGGGGACATACTTGACCCCTTTGTTCGCTCCTTGCCTCTTCGAGTCACGTCCTAAGTTCACGACCATTGCTTATTTAGTAGGTTATAGATCGTTTATTTTTACTTTTGTTAGATGAATTTGTTACTATTGATTTGATGATTAATTGTTGCAGGAGCAATAACATCATTCTTGAAGTTATGGCCCCCTCTTATTCCTTATGAGTATGGCTTCCGAGTCACGCTCTTCACATATTGTCTGATCATCGGGTCTGGCTATCGAATGGGGAATCCGATAAGAACATCGATGGACCGCCTCTACTCGATCGCAATTAGTTGCAGTCCTAGTAAACGTTTTGATATGCCCAATGTGGGCAGGAGAACAACTTCATAGACAACTTGTAACTCCCTTTACTTCAGTGGCGGAATCCCTTGAAGGTTAACAATTTAATCACTTGAAATCGTTATTACTGTCGACGGTAATATCCGTCACTTTAAGTCAATACACAAATTCATCGTGTCTAGTGATAATGATAAGTTGAGTTAATTAGCTTAACTGCTCACATAAAGTAATAAATTCGAATTCCATATATATATACAGGTATAAATTCCTTTTCTCCCTTTATTTATTTTCATAGATCTCTTGTTCGGGGTTTATGTGTATCCTATGTTTTCAAAAATTATATTGTAGAGTGATGACTTATTAATTATATATATTGTTAAGTCGATAAATACAAAATGGAGACTTTCATAGCATCATGGGGTAGGAATTTGGTGCTACTTAAAAGTCGAGAAAGATGTTCGATGTTCTATTTTTGTTATGTATAAATAGTTTTCACGTTAACTAAACTATTTTTCATATATTTTAGAATGTGTGAACAAGTATCTCCAAGACAGACGGAACAGAGAAGCCAGAGTTCACCAAGACTGTGATGGATGACTTTTCCGATGAACCCGCTTTAAGGAAATGTCAAAAAACACTAAGTTTATCCGCTAAACTCGAGTAGTTGGTAAATATCGATCTATTATATTCACCAAATATATGAAATTTTAGTCTTTAAACATCCTAAAATAATGTAAAAAAATTCTAGGCCAATGCCGCGAAATGGGAGCCACCTCACGGCAAATTCCGGCAATTCTTCTATCCATGGCCGGAGTACGTGAAGGTAGGCACTGTGCTCCGCCACTGCGCCTACGAGGTTGTGGCTCTTCATGGTTGCCTACACTCTGAGATCCAGGTTTCCATTATCTTAATCTTACCTATATATAATGTCAATATTTAAAGTTACACTGTATACTTATCCTAACAACAATACACTTAATTTATAATTATGAGCTTGTTGTAAACCAATATGATCCAAGGTACTGGACCGTATTAGGTTATCCATGGACAATAATTTGTGTCTTTAATCAATATACATACCTTGAAGCAAAAACAAAAAAAACCTTGTATATATGTATCACTTCTAAAATCTCCAACTCGCAACGTAATGAAATAAGCGGCAGAACAACACAACTTGAGGTTGGCCTTCCAATCTGAGATTTTGACTACAACAACACAAGCGGCAGAACTCCTAAGAAACCTAGCCAAAGACATAGCCAACATGACACACACCACTAAACCAATTCTAATCCTCAAACAACTCCACAACTCAACCGAACACCTCCAAAGATCCATTAATCTCCACTCCTACCTCTTCACTAACCATCACACCTCAAACCCTAACCACCACAACCATAATAATAATGATAATAATACTAGTGATCGTTCTTATCATGAAAACATGAAGAAGAAACATAAGAGATTGCACTCGTGGCCGTCGAGGGAGTTGGACGAGGAGGCTCTCGACTCAGTGGATTCAGATGAGCTACCGAAAATGCAGGCTTTCGAAAGCACAACTGCTTTGTCGATCGTGACGTTTTCATCTCTTCTGATTGAGTTTGTTGCTAGGCTTGATCACTTGGTTGATGCCGTGAAGGAACTGGCAAAGTTGGCTAAGTTTGAGGAAGAACAAAGTTGATTAGAAGTTGGAGAAATAACAATAATGAATTAATGATATTATTAATTTGATGTACCTTCTACTCTTCTAGCGTCGTGTGTCAATTAAATATGTTATTTGTTGTTGTAAAACTTCTTCCAACCACCCATGACGACGACTATAAACAGCTTTTCTTTTGAGAATTTTTCTACACCTTATGATGTGATATATATATTTGCTTCTAAAATCTAAAGTACTTGATAATGGACGTTTAGTTTTCTTATTTTTAGAATAAATAAAAAAGGTGGAGATAATCTACCATCGACGTCCAAAATATCAAAGAGTTCGTTCGTTTGATGAGTTTGGTTGACCTTTCCAAAGAAGGAAATTACACAAATGCCCTAAAAGATGCAAAGATTGTAAATATGACGTGCGCTAATATGAAAATATTGTTCTTGGGTATTGGATTTTCAATAATATCAAATAATGGAAGTTAATTAAAGAAACTTGACTTTTAAGTAAAGGAAGTAAATCCTACTCCCACTTGCTCCCTCCAAAATTAATTACTTGACTAGACTTGAACCAATCGGGACCTAATTTGTTTTCTTGTTAGTAAATTAGTTTTAATTTATATGTTATGCTATTTTTACTGACTTATTAAAACTCAAATATTATGGTCGACGGGTGGTTGGATTTCAATACAAAGATTAGAATTGTGGATATAACACTCAGGGTCAGGTATTAATTAATAGTAGTTACATAAATAATGCTTCTTTTCTCTCCCTCCCTTAATCTCTCTACTTTCTTTTTCATTTGTTTTGAAATAGTACCCCAAAACGTATTTAGCCTATACTTACTAATCTTTTGGTTATTATGGAGGGAAAGTATAATAAATATTTTGAACATTAATATTGATGTGGCAGCCTCTAATCTCTAGTGAGCTAAAGCTGGTAATATAGGTAACAAGTAAAACATTCCTCGAGTCCATTAACCAAAGAAGACAAATTCCAAAACAAAACTCTTAACCACTAACGTAAAGTCCCCAAAACGAAATGTTAAAATTTAAAGCCACAAACCAAAACACCACAATTAACCAAGAAACAGACGACTAAACAATTAAGAGAAACTCCATCTCTCAAAAGAGAAATCCCAACACTCTAAACACAATTCAAACTTGTCAAACTATTAGATTTTGTGTTTGTATATTTCTGATTATTATTAAATGAAAGATTACACTTGTGTATACATATATGGGCTCGTGATAGAGCCGTTGGTGAATGATATTATTTCCTAATACAGAAGATATTATGACTCGTTTAAGTGCGTGATTCTTGTTTCCTTTTGTAAGGTGATACGGATTTGGATTGTGTATGATTTGACACCGGATTTGGCGATGATGACCGTTGGGGCTGAGCCGTTAGTTTTAACACTCCCCCTCAAGTTGGGTCCGAAAGAGGTTGAAGGATCCCAACTTGTCGAGAATGTTATGAAATTGTCTTTGGTCTAATGGCTTGGTGAAGATGTCTGCTAGCTGGTCTTTGCTTTGGACATAGGGTACTTCAATTTCCTTCGCTTGAATTTTTTCTCTGATAAAGTGGCAATCGACTTCTATATGTTTAGTCCGTTCGTGAAAAACAGGGTTGGTGGCAATGTGTCGAGCCGCATGATTATCACAGTACATTTGCATAGGCTCGTCATAAGGAAGTTTCATGTCTTTGAGGAGCTGTTTGAGCCAAACTAGTTCGCTAGTAGTGGATGTCATGGATCGGTATTCGGCTTCTGCACTGGACCGTGCAACCACATTTTGCTTTTTGCTTCTCTATGTGACGAGATTTCCGCCAACAAATGTGCAAAAATCCGTGGTGGACTTGCGATCGTGACTACCAGCCCAATCTGCATCAGAATAACCGATTATTGAATTAGAATTGTTTTTTTTCATCCATATCCCTTGGCCTGGAGTCCTCTTTAAATATCTAAGGATTCTATCTATGATGTCAAGGTGGTGTGTATGTGGAGCATGCATGAATTGACTAACAGTGCTAACCGCATATGTGATGTCGGGTCTGGTGACAGTAAGATAGATGAGTTTTCCTACTAGTCTTTGAAATTGTCCTATGTTGTGTAAGGGCTCCCCCTCGGTGGGACTCACCTTCCGGTTTGTCTCGATGGGGGTATTAGCAGGTTTAGCTCCTAATTTACCGGTCTCTTTTAGAAGGTCTAAGACATACTTACGTTGAGACAAGAATAACCATTTCTTAGAGTATGCGATTTCAATGCCCAAAAAAATATTTCATGAATCCTAAATCCTTGATATCAAATTTGGATTTTAAGTATGATTTTACGAGGTGAATTTCATTATCGTTGCTTCCTGTGATTACAATGTCATCTACATAAACAAGAACAATTGTGGTGATGTTGTTATGATGTTTGGTAAACATAGATGCATCAGTGGAACATTTAGTAAAACCAAATTGAAGAAGAGAGAGACTGAGTTTTGCATACCATGCTCTGGGAGATTGTTTCAATCCGTAGATTGATTTGTAGAGTTTGCAAACCTGATTGTGGGAAGAGTTGTATCCTGGAGGTGGAGTCATATAGACTTCTTCTTCCAGAGTTCCTTGAAGAAAGGCATTTCGAACATCCATTTGATAGATGTTCCATCCATAGTTGACGGCTACAGATAGGAGAACTCTGACAGTGTTCATTTTAGCTACAGGTGCAAAAGTTTCTAGATAGTCAATGCCATAGGTCTGGGTATACCCCTTAGCAACTAATCTGGCCTTGTATCGGTCAATAGATCCATCACTATTGTATTTAGTTTTATATACCCATTTACATCCTACAGGTTTTATTTCGGGTTTTGAGGGAACTAGGGTCCAGGTTTGATTTTTCTCTAAGGCGTTTAACTCATCTTTCATGGCTTGTACCCAATGGGGATAATTAAGGGCGTCTTGGTAGGAGGTAGGTTCACTATTTTTATCAATTACATTCAAGAAATTACGATGAGAGGAAGAGATAGTGTTGTAGGAAATATAATCTTGGATAGGGTAAGTGACGTTGTAAGTAATAAAATCTTGAAGGTAAGGCGGGGTGCGTGTAGGTCTTGTGGACCTTCTTTCAGTAGTCTCTCTTTCTGGTTCGACCTGTTCGTCATGTTGTTCCTCTGCTGTACCTATAGTATATTCATCTCCCCCGTCTTGGGGAATGGGAGTTTCCTCAAGAGGTGAGATTTCAAACACATCAAAGGTAGGGAGAGGAGTTGTCTCACCTGGAGGATTAGTTTTGGTTATTTCGAAGTATGATTCGTGTTCAAAGAAGGAAACATCTCGAGAAATATACAGTTTACAATCTACGGGATCATAACATTTGTATCCTTTCTTTTGAAAGGAATGACCAAAGAAAACAGTTTTGACGCAATGAGAATCAAGTTTATCCAGACGTTTTTTGTGAACATAGCAAGTGCAACCAAAAATTTTAAGGTGATCAACATTCATTCGCCTACCATTCAGAATTTCTAATGGTTGTTTATTTTGAATTGTGGGACTAGGCAGACGATTAATCAGGTATACAGCAGTTAGGATGGCTTCAGACCAAAACCTTTTGGGCACTTGAGTTTGAAATAAAAGGGATCTAGTGACATTCAAAAGATGTCGATTTTTCCTTTCAGAAACACCATTTTGTTCAGGGGTGTTAATGCAAGTAGTTTGATGAAATATGCCTTTTTCTTTCAAAAAACTTTGGAAATTATTACTGGTATATTCTGACCCATTATCAGATCTAAGAGTTTTAATTTTAGTATCGTATAAATTTTCTACCAAGGCAACATACTCACAAAAAATAGAGAAAACATCAGATTTAGATCTAAGCAAGTAAAGCCAAGTTGTGCGAGAAAAATCATCAATGAATGTAATAAAGTACCTAAACCCATTGTAAGACTCGACAGGGGCTGGACCCCAGATGTCAGAGTGTATCATCTCCAGAGGTTTCCCTGTTTTAGTAGTAGAAGCATAAAATGGTAACCTAGTTTGTTTTGCCAGACGACAAACTTCACAACATAACTCATTATTAAAAATTATGCTAGGAAATAATTGTTTCAAAACAGGGAGGGACGGATGCCCCATACGTTTGTGCCAAATGTCGGGAGCCCGATGAGACACATTATTAGCATGTAAAAGGTTATTTGAACTGTCTAAGATATATAATCCGTTTATGAGAACACCTCTACCAATCATCTTCCCTGATGGTCGGTCCTGAAATAACACATCAAATGGTGAGAAGATCACATTACAATTCAAGTTTCTAGTGATTTTTGCAACAAACAAAAGATTAGATGTAAGATTGGGAACATATAATGTTTTTTCAGTTGTGTTATTTAGTAGTTTTGATTCTCCTATTCCATTAATTTTGACTTGGTTTCCATTAGCAACTGTAACAAAATTATTTATATTAGGGTCATAATGAATATTGTCTATGAGATTTCTGTTTCCAGTCATGTGGTCTGTGGCTCCAGTGTCAATAATCCAAGAATTTATAAGACCAGTAAAATTAGCAATAGAATTGGGGAGATTAATACCTGAATTACTACCTGGTTGATTCTGAATTTGACCAGACATTTGGAGAAGAGTGTTCAAGTGGGCCAACGCATGGCCCAGTTCTTGCTGCACGGACCCCGATCCAATCTCGTATGCTGCTGCTGCTACTCCATCTCCTGTAGGCATATTTAAAACCGGACTCGGAGCCCCGCGTGACAGACCCGACCCTCCATCGGATCTGGAGTGATCCGCGAACGATTCGGACATAAAACCCCGACTGGTTGAGCCCGATCCGCCTTGCGACCATTTGTGGTTTTCCTCTCCAAAGTTAGGGTTTGGGTAGAGTCCGCCGCTGTTAGGGTTTCCTCTCCCATCCCCCCTTCTTTCGCCGGTGCCGTTTTTTGGTGGTCGGAGGTGTGGGTAGAGGAACCAACACCGATCGCGACTATGCCCTTGTTTTTTGCAGTTGTCGCAGTGTTCATCTTTCCTTCTTCCGAACTGTCCTTTTCCTTTTGTGTTTTGATTGTTGTTGTATGTGGCTGCGAATGCTTGGTTTTCTTTGCTTGTTTGTTGGTTTGGTTGAGGCATGGCGTGTCTTCGGGTTTCTTCCCGTTGAACCATTGCAACTATGTGCGTGAGGGGCGGAAGCTCCGATGATAGCAGCACTTGAGATTTGAGAGCTTCAAAGCTCGGATCGAGACCGACCAGAAACTGGTAGATCCGATCTTGTTCGATTCTTTCTTTTATGAGTTTTTGGTTGGTGCTCGGGGGCTCGTAGATACTGAGTTCGTCCCATCGGCCCTTGAGTGTCCCAAGATAATCGGTGACCGTCTTTTGTCCTTGCCTGGTTTGCGAGATCTCTTGTTTAAGTTTGAAGATGTGGGCGAAGTTTTGTTGTTTCCCGTAGAGCTCCTGAACGGCGTCCCATAGTTCTTTGGCAGAGTTGGAGTAAATGAACAACTCCCCGATGTGTGGTTGCATGGAGTTCAGTACCCACGTCATGACGAGGTGGTCGGCGGTCTGCCACTCTTCTATTTTGGTGTCGTCGGTGGCCGGTTTTTGTGATTTCCCGGTGATGTGTCCCAACTTCCCTTTGCCACTGAGGGAGAGGGTGACGGAATGCGCCCATGAGAGGTAGTTAACCCCATTGAGAAGTTGGGTGGTGAGGCGTTGGGGGGTTCCTTCTGTCATTGGGTCGGATGTCGCTTTGAGCGTCAACCCCCTTTGGTGATCTGAGGCCGCAGTGGTCGATGATGGTCTAGGGTGATCGGATTTGGATCGCAATTGGGTTCTGGAGATTATTGGTCGGTGATGATGGAGGGTTTTTTTGGTTTGGGTTTTTGTGTGTGGAAGGACTTGTGATGATTTTTGGGAGTGATTCTGAGGTGGTGTCGCCGGAGGTTCACCGCCGGTGATGATTTTCCCAGTTCTGAGGTCGATCAATGCTCTGATACCATATTAGATTTTGTGTTTGTATATTTCTGATTATTATTAAATGAAAGATTACACTTGCGTATACATATATGGGCTCGTGATAGAGCCGTTGGTGAATGATATTATTTCCTAATACAGAAGATACTATGACTCGTTTAAGTGTGTGATTCTTGTTTCCTTTTGTAAGGTGATACAGATTTGGATTGTGTATGATTTGACACCGGATTTGGCGATGATGACCGTTGGGGCTGAGCCGTTAGTTTTAACACAAACAACCCCTTACCAACAGTACTCCAAACACAATTCTAACTTGTCAAACAATTAAGATCCTTAATTACCAACACTCATACATGTTGATGTCAACCCTCAACCTAAAATAAGCTTCCCCTTCAAATGCATCAGTTCTAATGGTAGCAACCCCCTATCCATGAAGAAATCTCCGGTCCCGCCGACGACCGAAACGTCCCTCGTCACGTTCATCAATGGGTCGGCCCCGATGAAGTTGATGGTCCCCTTGTAAAGCTTGGAGTCCAACACAAAGGTGAACCCTAGCCATGCAGTGTATATCTCCTTCTTGTCGTAGATGTATAGGCCCTGGGCTCGACCGATGGGGGGCGAGTGGAGGTTATTATCGACGGTTATGGGGTCGTCAAAGACCACGATGTCCCCGAAATGCATCATTGGGGCTAGAGTCGTCCGGTTGGCCCATGCGGGTGCGCCCACAATGGCGGAGGTGGCGTTATGAGAATTGGTGCCGTCATAGATGATATCGTGGAAGTAGAGGCTCAGGGTCTTGCATGGAGCACGAGATCTTGACCTCGTGCTCCTTTTGGTCATGGCAGCCGAGGAGGAGAAGGAGAACAAGAACAATAAGAGAGACAATATATTTTCTATCACCATTGTTCTACAATGTTAATTAAAAGCAGAAGAAGAAATGGAAGATTTGATTATTGGTGACTTTCACAAGTACATGCCAATATGCCATCATCTTCTTATATAGCCATGGATCGATGCATGGAGGCTGCTCAAATTATGAAGCCTAATAGTTTATTTCAAGCTTGACTTCAAAGGTTTCTTTTGAGTGGACCTTCAGCTTTAGATGGGTGAATAGTAGATACCATCCCAGCGAAGTAGGTTGCATTTGCAATCTAAATCTAAACGTTAATATAAAAACAACCAAATGTTTACTTTCTATATATGCTTTCACTGCTTATCTTTTGATTAAATGGATTTGAAGTCCTTTTTCCATTTGTACATGAAAGCTTGACAACACATGATCATTCTATTTCCTTGTACTTTTTATTCGATCACAAAAAATCTCAACTTTTTCATAATATATAGACCAATAAATGATCTTCTCTTGGCCTCATGGGTATCGTATGTTCATTTATATTGTGGGAATTAATACATGCCAATAGTAAAACATATTACATCATGGATAATTGTGACATATAAAAATATGACAAGAAACTAGTAAAACATATAAATCATATCTATCTTTCATTTATACTATTCGTTCTCACTCATGGCTTCTATTGAGACCGTACGTGTGCATATTCAAAGGAATTTAAATATGCTCGACTTGTGCTTTTATGATTATGATTCCTTCCCTAACACTTCAAGTTTTAAATCGCAGTGCTGTAAAAGGTAGGCGCGCATGCACTCACATGTAAATGATTCACAACTCAATAACTCACGATTCATGGGTCCTTTGAATAATAAAAAATAAATTCTTTCTCGTGATAATTAATAAGTTATGTTCAACGCACAAAGAATTGTTTTTCTTCTTATTATTTTTATTATTCAACGGATTGAATGTCAGAACACACATGACCTCGAGAGAATGAAAATTTAGAAAGAAAATTCTAGTCGTATTAAGCTTAAGAAAACTAGTTTAATTTGGACTATTGAGTTGATCAGTTCAAGTGAGATTGACTCGGTTTTGCAGTTGAGCTCTAGGAAGCAAATTTGAACAATTAGACTTTTTTGAGTTATGAGTTATGACAATAGTTGTTAATCCGGTCAAAAGACTCAAAGATGATCTAGTCTTGACTCCTCAGCAGAGGGCGTCTCTAATTTGAATTCTTTTTTTCTGAGTATACATTAGATGAAAAT
This sequence comes from Triglochin maritima, assembly GCA_963682175.1. Classification (NCBI taxonomy): domain Eukaryota; kingdom Viridiplantae; phylum Streptophyta; class Magnoliopsida; order Alismatales; family Juncaginaceae; genus Triglochin; species Triglochin maritima. The sequence continues at coordinate 3,960,455 of OY821775.1, forward strand.
CAAGTTTTCCAAATGGTCGTTCACATTTTATTTTTTCCTTCGGAAAGAGATATCGACATACATAGAGTATATACAATTCTAAACAAACAATTATTAAAGACTCCCTAGTCGCTAGCTGGACACCAATTATGAAGTGATAGCAATAGCTTAAACTAGACACCAATTAAAGCATCATTAATTTTAATTAGGTGCTCCACTAGAGCACAATATCTTGATTAAAATTGGGGGAAAAAAATACAACTATGATATATTATTGTCTCTTTTGTAATAATAACAAGACTTTCATGTTACTCTAGCGATTGGTTGTCTTTTTTTCTGCACATTAGGTTACACAAAAAGAAAACTAAAATGATCAAGACTGCATGGGTTTCGAACCTAAGATGCTCCATAGAGAAAATTGCATTCACCATTATGATACCATAGTTGTATGTTGTAAAACTATTAAAGAGTTATATATTTGAGTATATCATGTACTTCGGTGTATACAAATGGCAAACACAAATCAATTTGTGTACCTCTAAAAGTTATACATCTTCATCACTTTAATGTTGGCATCTTCCATGTAGCGATTGATACTTAGCTTTAGAAGCTCAATGATCATTATTCAGATGTTAAATTGATAATAAGAAGTTTTTTTTGTCTATGGCTTGGGTGGATCCACGTAACTCTTTTTCAGCATTTGATACGTAGAAATTATGTGCTATGTGAATTTGCAGACTTTTATCCCATGAATTTAATGAGAGCGATTGTTTAATGTTTAAAATTCTACTTGACAACTAGATTTATCATGTAAGGATTTATTTAGACTTTTCTTATTTGTGCAGCATTACGGACATTGCAAAGTAAGATTGTCGAAGAGAAACTAGATTTGGTACATCATCTAGTTTATTTGTTTGTCAAGTTAGTCTTAACTTTACCAATATCAAACATAACTGTTGAAAGTGCATTCCCAGCTAAGAAAATTGTCAAGAGTACATAATTTCGTACTCATATGAGCAACGATTGGCTAAATAATTGTTTCATCACATACATAGAAATATAATGTTTTTGAATCCATTGATGGCAAAACATGAAACAATTTCAAGACATATAGTCGCAAAGAAAGTGATGTAGAAACATTTTATGCGTGGTTTTTTAACACCTTCTCGTTCGGAAAATCCTGGATCCACCATTGATCACTTTTCTGTTATTTTTGTTATTTTAATACATGATTCCTTGTAAAAATATAAATCGTACATATTTTCTATTTCGCACTTCTTTGCATTAAAAAAATTGTTTTGTAATTAACAAGTTGACTTTGGTTATCCAACTGTTTTGTTCACTCTAATTTAAAACGAAAGCTATAATATGAAAAATTTGTTCACTCTACTTTAAAACGAAAGCTATAATATGAAATTGACATATACATATTTATATATAATATATTATATAATGTAGTTTTAGAACATAACAACGACAGATATTCTAGTTTTAGAATGTAAATGTACAAGTTTAGCTCATAATAAAAGCAAGTATTGTACAAGTTGAGATGCGACATTGCACAGCCCATCCACAGTTTAGTTTAGTATATGTCATCCGAAAAATTATTCTTTTCATGTTGCGAAGTTTGGTAAAGCAGACTTGTTTTCTATGGGCCTGTTTGGACAGGGATTCTCAACCCACGTCTCCAACCAAAATCCAACTCTTCTGAGGAGCCAAGGAAGCTGATGAGCTCCCTCACCTAGGAAGACGTTTGGGCAAGGTGGCTTCGACTCCTCCTCCGACACATGCGAAATTCCCAAAATGCCCACGAAAAGCAACGCCCCTTCTTCTACCCCCTTCCCAAGCAACCAGTCACTTCGTCGATCTTGCTTCCTCCAGCCTCGTGTCCATCTCTCCCTTCTCGCTCCTCCGAACCCATCTCGACGACGACGCAATGACGGCTCCGTCCACCCGTCCAGCCATCCCGTTTTGTTTTTGCGGTGTGCCGGCCAAAGTGTGGCTTCGAGTGGAAGACGGTGCCCCTACCCGGGTTTTTTACGAGTGCCACCGTGATGTGGTGAGTTTGGGCGTTCGATCGATCACGAGTAACATATGCTCCTCCCTTTCCGAAAATTTCCCCTTTTCTGGCGTTGTTTTGAATTTTTTTTTTGTGAAATCGTAGAGAAAAGGGTTGATATATAACGTAAGAACAACAATGCTAAGAAAAAAGATATCGAAATGTATTTTTCGTTGATATTTGATCATATTCATTTTGGTTTGCACTGATATTTGACCGTATGCACAATTTTTTGGTGGGTGAACAATGAATCCAATTTTGTTGTCAAGAGTCTCTGAAACGCATCATTTCAGTAGGTCAACCTTAGTTAAAATGCTTTGGATCTTTGACATACATGCTTGGGGTGGTTGTATCAGGTTGATGAAAGGCGTTGTCAGTATAACATCAGTGAGGAATCCGTCGCCGCCACGATGGCGGGGATCGTCGGTCACCTGCATGACCACCTACAGAAGATGGAGAACACTATAATGGCAAAAGTGGACGCCGCGGTGGATCGTGTGGCTGAAAATAAGGTTAAACCCGAGCAAGAGGAGGCAGCCGTCCCCCCAAAAGCAACTCCCTTCGGTAATCATCTACTTCTCATTCCTGCGGAACTTTGTTCTTACTAAAAAACATGTCACAATTTACATGTCTAACAAGTGATTTCTGAAATGGATTACCACAACTTAGTTGTTTAGCAGTACAATTCAATGGTGATGAAGTACCAACCATCATATCCTTTAATCTTGTTTGTAAAACTATAAAGCATCATTAATCACTTAATTTTTTGTCGCACAGTAGTAGTATATCCTGGCTTCTGAACAAACTACTTCTACTTCAGACTCAGGAGTACAACATAACCTTTGAAGGTCGCCTGCCATTTCTACACAACGAAAATGTGAAACGTGGTAACAAATTAAAAATGAAGCAACAACAATTACAATATCATGAAAAGGTGAAATAGAGGAATATTTCGTATACCATAAAACAGTAGAACAATACTTACAATATGGTAACTGTTTTTTAAACACATCAAATATTGCGACAAACCACTAATTACATTGACATTACACTACAGTCCATGCGCTTCGACTATCAAATCGCAAATTGTTTCCCTTAGTGTATTCATTTGGTTGTCCTCTGCCATCCTGCTTTCATCAGGTTGGGTTGTAGGCTGAGGCAATGAGGTCGTACAGTCTCGGTAAGTGTCAAGAATCTCGTCCCCCATTCTTTGTTCAATTATGAAATTATGTAATGCCATTGCAACAATTACAATTCGCACTTGATTCTTTAAGGAGTGGGGGGGCATCACTCTGAGAATTTTCCACCTTTTTTTCAGGACTCTGAATGCCCTTTCAATTACATTCCTTAACGACGAGTGAAGCTGGTTGAACAACTCCTTCCGTCCTCTAGGACCTTGTGATTGAAACTCAGGAAGATGGTATTTCGTATTACGGTATGGGGCTAGAAATCTTGGTCGGTTCGGGTAACCAGCGTCAACAACGTAATACTTATCTGAGTATAAGAAATTGTATATTAGTTGAGTGTTGACTGACATTATAATTGATAAACAAGTTCAATAATCTTGTACTGACCGGGATGACTGGGAAAACTGTTGGAGGGATGGTGTAGTGCGTCATTCAGAACTCTACAGTCGTGTGCCGATCCTTCCCATCCAACGGTAGCAAAAATGAACCGCATGTTGAAATCGCACACTCCAAGGACATTTTGAGTGCACTGCGTGGGGTGTCGACCAGAACGGTATGCTGGTTGGAATTCTATTGGTACCCACGCGTCAATATGTGTCCCATCTAATGCCCCAATACAATCCTTAAAGTATGGGAAGTACTTACCCCCGCCACCCTCTATTATGTGACGTGGTGTGTCTGCTAAACTACCCTTTGGTCGAACCATCTCACAGCCCCAAATGAAACAGGAGTGTATGGCTTTGTTAAAATGCCTACTTATTGTCTCTCCACTATGTTGTAATTGAGCTTGAAGTGATCGGTTAGATTCCCCATGGGCTAACGTTTTCAACATAATCCAAACTTGCTCCTCCACCGACACGACCCTTGTATCACTCATTAGTTCCCTTCCCCTCATAATACCACACAACAATCTAAAAACACCTGGTAACATTCTAATTGAGTCATACGCTATTCTGTAGTGTCCTTCCAATAAGTCATTAATAATGGCATTTCCTGTAAAAGGGGCAGTGTGAACTAGTGGCCTAGAGACACGGTACGTGGGTACAACAACATTTTGGTAATACGCGACAAGGACACATACGACGGTGACCAACTGAAATTCTTCCTCCGACAAATCAACTTCTGGGTCATTCAAAACATTTAATAACTCATCCATAAGTCCACACCTAACACATGAAATAATACATCATGGGTTACATATAAACTTGGAAAATTACTCCAACTTGAAATGAGAAACCATACATTAGTAGGTAGACCTTTTATTCCTATTCCTCTCCATTATACCTAAATTTCCCCCAATTTGTAAGACAAATAAATGTTGCACATTATAAAGTCAGCCTTGAATTTATCAGTGAAGTTTATAAGCGAAGACTTTTCGTTAAGTCAATGTTTACGTTTTTGGTGATTATATTGTAATTGTTATTTGGTGCATCTGTCCATAACAAAGACCGAATAAACCCAAATAAATTTCTTAACTTAATAAACCCAAAATTTTTTGGTCTGTTCTCCGAATTGTACTTAAAACGTGTAATTTTTTCTGGTCCCCACAGAACACTTTGCCTTACATGATAATAGGTTTATGTACTCATGATTAATATCACTACATCCTGAACCTCTAATATCTACTATCTACTAAAAATATGACTAGATAAAATGTCATTTATGTACTCATGATAAAGCAAACATTTTATTAATATATACCACTTCCTGAAGCTCAATCTTCTGTCAACTTAAAAAATGCAGATAAAAAATCCGTAATAATGTTTGGACCAACAAAATGGGAGATGATCCACATATAAACATGTAATAAAGTAATAATGTTTGGACCAACAAAATGGGAGATGATCCACATATAAAGTAATTTGAAACAAGGCTCTTTGATTTTATGTTCGTTCTTGGAAAATGTAACAAGAAAATCAGAGGTGATTCACATATAACACACACAAGAGGAAATTTTTTGAAAATGCATGCATGTTGGTTTTTACAAATCAGAAATGATTCTATCAAAAAAAGAATAAAGTATTGAAAACCCCCAAACCGGATCTAAAGGAGATTGGTGCCGTACCTGGCGCTAGGGGTGAGCTTCGGTCCAAACCCGGACCGAACCGGACCGGACCGAAACCCGAATTTTCGGAAAGTCCGGACCGAAGACCGGACCGAATAGGTTCGGTCCGGTCCGGTCCGGTCCGGGTCGGTCCAAAACCCGAATTTTTACCTTAAATTTTCGGTCCGGTCCGGACCGAAGACCGAATTTTCAAAATTTTGAGGACCGAAGACCGGACCGAAAAAATTCGGTCCGGTTCGGTCCGGACCGAAAAATTCGGTTCGGTTCGGTCCGGGTACCCGGACCGGACCGAATTTTGCTCACCCCTACCTGGCGCAGTAGGAGTCGACGAACAGTGTCAGAGAGAAGATCGACGACGAAGGGGGCGACGAACGTCTTCCGCACAGCTTGGTGGAAGAACGACGGGGAAGAACAATGGTGAAAATCTCACCACGGCGGTGGAGGTGTTGGAAGAAAATGAAGATGGGGTGAGAGAGGATTCGGTGATGAGAATTTGGTAAAGTTGGTGGCAGATTCGTAATTTGGTGGTGGTAATGACCGTAATTTCCATGAACAATGGTGGCATTTGTTATTCTCTGTTTGGGTGGAGATCCGGAAGCAGCCCTGATGGATCTTCTGGAGCACTGTGCATTTGTGAGTGGGTTGAATCTGGGACTTCTGGGTAAAATCCGAACCCAGGAGATGTTTGGTTTTTTAATTAAAAAAAATCCAGCTTCTGAGATGGAAGCTGAGCCCAGAATCCCTGTCCAAACAGGCCCTATGTCTTCCGTTTGGGAACCCCAAGTTTGCAAGTGTGGGAACCCAAAACTCTAGTTTTGGTGAAAATTGTTTTTTTTTTTTTTTGCATTCTACTTTAGTCTTAACTCAAAATACATGGAGAATCTTTAGTCTTGAGAGATCATCAAGACCAATGATTAAATTTTGATTTTAAAATGAGATTAGCTACATAGTAGATAAGATAAAATAAAAACACAAAAGTTAATTTTTGATGTAATGGTAGATGTGGGATCCACCAACATAATGCGGAAACTTAAGTTTATAAAATGACATCAATGAATAAGACTATAAAGTAACGACGAAATGGTGATTATTTTTTCAAGTAGCACTCAAGGAGAAATATCCCATTAAATTGTATTTATAAGTCAATATAGTGTAATCCTATTGCTGTGTCGATGACGTTATCTTTTTAGTTTAAAATTAACAGATTTTGGTTTCTACTTCCTTCCGAGGAGACCAGACTTACGGTAATGACTAATGAAGTCAAGTCATACACATGAAAAATTACAATAACATTAAATGTTTTTGCCTTGTTCAGGAAACGACATTAAAATGACAAAGGGCTGATGATGTGGTCAATGTAAGTTATAACATGATTTTTCTCATACTAGGATAATTTTATTATGTGGTCCAGTAGATGTAGGGAAACATTAAATCTTGGTACTTTTTTTTTTTTTTTTTGCTAACCCAACTCCAATAGATCTACCCAGCAATTATGGTCTCATCTTGACTCTTAAATTTCACTAATAATTTGTTTTTTGTTTTTATAAGTGCATCTACACACTTCAATGAAAAAGAGAATGACGAAACAATAATGTCATTTTGAGGAAATTGGTAAACACGAAATAAAGCAAATTACAAAAAAAAAGTTCATAAAAAACTAATTAAGGGCCGTTCCACAACAACATTTTTGGTTGATTTTTGGAAAATCTATTGAGATTTTCATAAGTTATTGTCAAGCGGAAAAATAGAATTTTGAAATCTTCAATTCCCATACATATCTCTCCTCCAAAAAGCTAATTTGAGACTACTTTTTTATGTTCTTTTACTGTTACGTTAATTATTACCCATTGAATTTACTGTTTTGCCATCATTATTCTTACAAAAAAATACTATTTCAAATATTGATAATTTACGATATTACAAATCAATATTATTCTAAATATTAATACTGTCTATTTTAAATTATACATATAATGTAAACAAATCATGTCTTTCAACATTTTCCATAATTATTAACATCTTGCTATATATTTAAAGATGCCAGACTATCGTTATTTCGTGGAAATTTGTTAATAAAATTACATATCTCCAATAACTAGGTTTTGTTAAAACTGATGTCACGATTAAAGTGATAAACTTAGTATTTTTTGTGTTGAGAATAAATAATGCGAAAAATAGACTGAAAAATGTTTTACCATCTTTAGTTGCAAAAGAAGGTTGTCTTAATTGTTATATTTAATAAAAGACCAACTTTAGATTAAAGCGTATTTTAGTAATATTTGAAAAGGTAAAATCTAGATAGCAAAAAAAAACCTGAAAATAGATTTTTCTCAAAATCTATTTTTCGGAGATTTTGAGAAAAATCAGATACCTAAAATCTTCATCCAAAAATTGTCGCCAAACAAACCCTAAGAAAATCAAGGGACTGAAAGTTATTATAGTACAAATTATGAGGTGGATCACACAACTCGCTAAAAAATTATCCTTCCAAAATTAGATTTAGTTTACTTCCCTTGGAAGTTTAGAAGTTGTTTGTATTTTGGAAAAATTACAATGAATATTAGACTTAGATGGAGAATTTCTTTTGGATGCCACAAACTGAATTCAGATCGGATCTGCAGTTGAAGTTAACGTAACCATAAAGACATTTTATTTGCCGAATGACTATTTTGTCTTCATTTCCTCAATGACCCTCATTTTTATAAAAAAATTGCATTTCCATCTGTTGAGTGTATAGCCTCCATAAATTCTCCGATCCAAATGGGCAGAGAAGTTTCCATATTTCTACCTTTTCTTGTTGGAGGGTCGACCAATGTGATCATTACATTGTAGTTGCTTGCTACGTCCTGATTATCTCAAAATCAGATCCGACAACAATTTATCAAATAAGATTAACATTAAAAATAGTGTGAACTACAACCAACAATTCTAAATTTAAATAAAAGAGATCCTAATTCCTAACCACGAAATGAGTTAGAGGCGATCGGACTACACATGTTTTTCCTTCCTCAAAGAACCTCCAATAGTTCTCTAAAATATTCAAAATGTCACCAATGGTTCAAGACATTCTCAAATCAGTTAATACTATGGATCTATACATTCTGAATCCGGGTGAACTTATGCTTGTTTTTTTTCGTGCATGTTAGGATCCCATTAGAATGAATCAAAATTTCTAGATTAAATTTTATAGTAACTTTTTGGCAAGAAGGGACTTCCTAGCTAGATTCACTTCCATACCACTTCGTGACACTACGATATTGTTATCACTCCTGCACCTATCATTATGAATTGTATAACTATGATGTCCAAGACTATACTAATTTCAAGGGATTCTAGAAATTTAGGACAAAAGTAGAAATTCGAGGGGATCAAACATGGGGTGCTCGACTCTCTAAGAGCATCATTAACCCCAACCCCATTTTTTCCTCCAACCCAGTTTCTCTCTCCGCCACATCAGCAAAAAACACTATGCAACTCACCACCCAACCCAACCCATTTTTCACTTCTTAACCCCAACCCCACTTTCAACACTCTCTCTCATCCACATAATTTTTTTTTACCTCATTTTCTATTTCATCACAAAAACACATAAACTACTAAATAAATTATTTCTACAGTAACTTAATCTAATTAAATTACGTTAATTGTCAAATAATTTCAAAAAAGTAGATTTAATTAAAATTCGACAAATACATAATACGATAACTTTAAATTAAATTATTACAATACGTATTACAAACAAAATTAACTTGTATTCCTTCCAAAGCGTTGCCATATATTTTCGATCAAATCGGCTCGCAATGCTATATGCTTCCGGGCGTCCCGAACCTGATCTCTGTTACGCAAATATTTGTTAATATCTACGATACTATCAGTGGAATACGGAAAACCTGACTCGTTTGAACTTCCGGCGGTGTTTTGAGGTCGGTCGTTGAGAAATTCGTTTACATCCACCAACTGCTCGTAAGAGTCGCGTTCGTCCTCCACAATCATGTTGTGCAATATTATGCATGCAGTCATAATTTTACCGAGAATCTCTGGACTCCATGCTAGCGAAGGCCTTTTCACGATGGCGAATCTTGCTTGAAGTACCCCAAATGCGCGTTCCACATCTTTCCTTGCTGCTTCCTGAAATTGGGCAAACAATTTATCTTTTGGTGTCTGAGGAAGAATGATTGATTGCATAAATGCTGCCCATTTTGGATAAATGCCATCTGTGAGATAGTAACCCATATCATACGAGTTGCCATTCACTTCATATCTAACAGGTGGTGCACGTCCCTCCATAATGTCGTCGAAAACTGGAGATCGTTGGAGGACATTCAGATCATTACACGATCCTGGGATCCCAAAAAATGAATGCCAAATCCATAAGTCGTAAGATGCAACAACTTCCAGAACAAGTGTTGCATTTCCAGTTCGGCCCTGATATTGCCCTTTCCAAGCAACTGGACAATTCTTCCATTCCCAATGCATACAATCGATGCTGCCCATCATGCCTGGAAACCCTCGTAGTTCACCAACCTGGAGCAATCTTGCTACGTCCGCTGGATTAGGCGTTCGTAGATATTCAGCACCGAAATTGCTGATGACGCCTTCACAGAATTTTTGGAGGGACATTCTTGCGGTTGCTTCGCTGAGACGTAAGTACTCGTCAACCGCGTCTGCTGCTACGCCATATGCTAACATCCGCAGCGCTGCAGTACATTTTTGGATACCTGATATGCTAAGTCGACCCACCGCATCTGGTCGTTGCTGGAAGAATACATCGGTAGCCTCGAGCGTGTTTACAATTCGAAGGAAGACATTCTTCCGCATTCGAAACCTTCTTCTGAAAATACGATCACAATACACCGGACTGTCAGTAAAATAATCTGTAATTAGACGATTATAACCAACCGTCCGATCTCTGTCCGGGTTAGAAGTTCGCCTTCTCGTCCTACATGGACGTTGTGTATTGAGATAAGAGGAGATGTACTCAACAACTCCGTCGGTTACTTGGTCTATTGCCTCATCTACGTCATCAGATGAGGAAGAGGAAGACTTGGAATTAGAAGTATTGTCAGCCGACATACTTGAGACTTTGCGTTTGAGGAGAAGTTGCAGTTTAAGGTTCCCGTTACAATGACCTCTTATTTGTAACATTAATCCATCTTGTAAAACGAATCTTACATGTTCACGCAGCATGCGTTGTCAGACGAATCTTACATGTTTACGCACTATGCGTTGTCAGACGAATCTTACCTGTTCATGCACTATGCGTTGTCGGACGAATCTTACATGTTCACGTAGCATGCGTTGTCGGACGAATCTTACTTGTTCACGCAGCGTGCGTTGTCGGACGAATCTTACCTGTTCACACAGCATGCGTTGTCGGACGAATCTTAACTGCTCACGCAACATGTGTTGTCGGACGAATCTTACATGTTCACGCAGCATGCGTTGTCAGACGAATCTTACATGTTTACGCACTATGCGTTGTCAGACGAATCTTACCTGTTCATGCACTATGCGTTGTCGGACGAATCTTACATGTTCACGTAGCATGCGTTGTCGGACGAATCTTACTTGTTCACGCAGCGTGCGTTGTCGGACGAATCTTACCTGTTCACACAGCATGCGTTGTCGGACGAATCTTAACTGCTCACGCAACATGTGTTGTCGGACGAATCTTAACTGCTCACGCAACATGTGTTGTCGGACGAATCTTAACTGCTCATGCAACATGCGTTGTCGGACGAATCTTAATTGTTCAAACTTGTCCAGTAAATCCATGCGATGGTTTGAAGAAGGTTATATAAACTAACATTTTGGATTTCATTTTCCACAACAACCCTTAAGGCACTACCGCAACTTACAAGAGAATGTCGTCCCCTGACCACAATCGTGACTCACAACGCGGACGAGGCACCCCTCAGCCATTATTTTCCAGTGGTTATGGACATATTCCACCACCCTTCCCTTACCAGTTCGACCCTTACAACAATCCAAGTTCTTCACAAAATCCACCCACACAATATTTACCACCACAACAACCTTACCCACAACAACAATATCCACCATCACAACAACCTTACCCACAACAACAATATCCACAACCACAACAACCTTACCCGCAACAACAATATCCACCACCACAACAATATTACAATCCATTACCGCCTTATGAAATGTATGCGAACCTACTTACTGGACATGCATGTCCTACTATCCCAATCTCAACTTCTGATGATGAGGATCAACATCACGACCAACCCTCCACAAAACCAAGACGACGTACGTCATCTCCATCACCAACACGATCACCACAACCAAACAAGCTGAAGGCCTGGTCCACGTTGGATGATGAAGCGTTGATCTCGGCTTACATGCAAGTTAGTATGGATGCCGTTGTAGGCACCTCGCAAAAAGCCGGAGCTTTATGGGGTAGAGTGGCACGCGTGTACGAGCAGGCTGCTAGTTCAAACAAGATGATAACCGCACGCCTCTCGGACTCATTGAAAGGTCGTTGGAGAAGGTTTACGCCATTAGTAATGAAGTGGAGTGGTTGCTATGATGAAGCTCTACGACGGAAAAGGAGCGGATACAACCACGAAGACGTCGTTCGTGATGCGCACAATATTTACGAATCCACTGTCGGTACCAAGTTTTCATTCCTCCATGCATGGGAAATGTTACGCAAGTATCCAAAGTGGGAGTCGTTGGTAAAACCCGGTTCAGGAAAGGGAACACGTGCACGCCCAACAATAATTGAACGTGAGGAAGTAGATAGTACTCCAACATCAGGAAGCGGGACTAAAAGAAAAAGCACGGAAGGCTCTTCGACCCGGTCATCTCCGCTAGACGAAACAACACCAGATGAAACTCCACAACAACCTTTTCAGCGCCCAGAAGGGGTAAAAAAGGCAAAGAAGAAGGGAAAAGCCCCAGCACCAATTCAACTGGACGACCGGGTTGTGGAGCTGTGTTCAAAACTTGAACATTGTTCACAAATTATAGGTGAAAAATCAGAGCGAAAACATATGTTGAAGCTAGCCACGGGGAAGATAGCATTGATGAACACACTGTTTAGTAAGTCGAGCCGCACAGAAGTGGAAGATCAGACACTCGCAAAGTTACTGGATTGGGCAGAGAAAAATGGACATCTTTAATCGGTTTAGTTACGTACTTTGTTGTTAATCAGTTGAACTTTATTTTTAGAATGATGTATTTGGTTTAAGTACATTTCCTTCGTATTTCCAGTTATGGAAGTAGTCCTATCTATGTGTGTTTGCTTGTGTAAGCAGTTAATGTTAATTTATTTTCCTTTATTTTTGAGTTATTTTTACATTTATTTAATTTCCTTTTTCTTACTGATTAGTTGTAATTTCCTTTTTCTTACTGATTTTTATTAGTAATTCTCTGCCGATTTTTTGGGTTACTAATGTATTTTGGGATGAACCTAGATAAATTCGTGTGTTCTATTTTTATGGTATTTTTATCTTACTAATTTCCTTTAATTACTTACATTTATAATAATTATTATTTTTACATTTATCTTACTAATTTTCATTAATTATTTTCATTTATTTTAATTTTCACAAATATATTCTAATTATATAAATTATTATACATATCAAATATATATTAAATAACAAATATAAAAACAAAAAAATAGCAAAAAAAAAAAATTTCAGCCAACCCGGGCTGGCCACGTGGCCAGCCCGGGTCCGCCCCCGGGTCGGGTCGCAGACCCAGGTCTGGACCCGACCTGGGTCCGCCCCCCATTAAGGGGGGCTGGGGTCGGGTCCCCTCAGACCCGACCCCAAAAGAGCACCCGTTAAGGGTGCTCTAACACTCTACTTGCTACCACCACTAAGTACTTGATCATGATCGTGAACCCATAATCTTCGTTGATTTCTCAATATATATCTAAGTTTTATTAAAAAACAAACAAAGATACAAACATCAAGTAATCAAATAAATCCACAACAAATGACTACCAAATAAGTCAAAATTCGATCCTTGGGACCTTCCAAATAAGCACCCTACCCTCAACATAGATTCTCGTCCAATAAACTACTTTATCCTTTCAAACTCCACAAAGGAGGGTCTTTTGCGGTTTACCCACAGATTTAAATGCAAAAGGTCCCAAAGCAAACGATAGTACACATATCATAGTAATCAAATGAATCCTTGGGAACACGTAACAATCCAATAAGTTAAAAAGGCTAGGTAACAATCTTACGATCAAATTTGGAAACTCTATAAAAGTTAAATTTGTTAAGATCGATGACCCTCTAATCACTAGACTAATTGTGAAATTAAAATACTAATTGAAAGATTAAGAGATGAGTCAATTGCAAACCACAAATCGTCGACACCGGAGTTTAGAGAGGTTCGACATCACACCCCGGTCATAGTCCTCCTCGCAAACCTCGCTCGATCCTCCGAGTCTCGCTTACAGTACCACTAACCGATCTTCGTTCCGGGTCGAGATCAACGTCGTTTACAACACTGAGCCTCACGAACAATCCTCGCATCGCTCGTGTCTCATCCCACAACCCGAGAGGGAGCTTCCACAAAGCTGTACAACTTTTTGGTGATTCTTGAATGTGGAAGTTAAATCACAATCTAATACTCTATACTTGAGCACACTTGGATATTGAATTGGAATGTATATGCAAGTGGTGAAGTTTTGACTTGAGTGTAGAATAATGAGAGCTCGAAGATGACGATGACTTGACTTTAAGTATATGATAGATATGAAGTGTTTAAGAGTTCTAAAACCAAGAAATGAAGTCCTATTTATAGACATTCAAGTTCTGGTAGCCATTTTGGAGTTGGTGAGAAATGGACAAATGAGAAACAAGAATTTGCTTAAAGCTCGGGCAGATTTCTGTGCAAGTTCGGTCGATCGTTAATGGAACGGTAGTCTCAAACAAGAAGGTTCAATTGGTCTGTACTAAGCATACGGTTGACCGAATAGGATTCAGATCACCGTTCACCAACTTCGAGTAACTACTTTCAATTTAGCCCTATTTAAGTTCGGTTATCCGAATTCCATTCGGTTCACCATTCCAAGGTTGATAGTAAGATTGTTTGGGTCTGATTACTCAAGTTTAGTTGACCGTGTATACTTCGGTAGACCGAAGTTAGCGCGGATTTTGCGCTGACAATTAATGCTCAAATAGTCGTTGAGTAAAACGGTCAAGTGTCACGTGTAAATAGTCGTTGGGTGCCTAAATCTAAGAAGGACTCAGTTGACCGATAGGTATTCGGTCGTCCGAATTAGGACAAGTCAAATGCCCAACGTGGAGGACCTCTTTGACCGCTTTGGCTCTAAAGGCTCGATTCAAATGCGATCGTTGGAGCAAAGTCCAAAACCGGTCCAGGACTATTCGGTTGACCAAATGTGGTTCAATCTCCCGTCAGGGCAACAACCTAAGATTTATTGATGGGAAATATTCGGGTAACCAAAGAGTGTTCGGTGGACCGAACATGGAAGACTTCGGTTGACTGGGAAGGGTTCGGTTTACCGAATCTTGATGTGACATAATCTTAGTGCTCAAGTTTACATTAAACCTTATGGACTCAATAAATACAAAATTACATCTCTTGGTCCAAAACTTTTGATTACGAGTCTTGATCAACCTACTAAGATGATTACAAGTATAGACATATGTATGCAATGCATGTAATCGTGTTTTGCTCACTTTGATTGATTAAGTTGATTGATTAAAATTAGTTTGATAAATCAATTGTTCAACTTGAAGTGACCACTTCTTCCAAGACCCCCCCAACTAAATCCAATATCCAAAACTGATAGTTTCGTCCCCTTACTGTCAACCACATATTCACCTCCCACGCGTCACCGATGTTAAATTCGATTTATTTTAACCTTTCGAACTCTTAAAATGAAGGGTCCACGATGCAATTTACCCAAGGACTTTAATGCAAAAGACCCCTGAAACCAGGTTAACATCAGCAAGAAGTTACAACCTCCATCCAGACCCAATTCCTATTTGTAGTCATCATCCCACGAACCACTCTTTCCCCTCTAAAATAAAAATCGCTTTGCCCTCTCTCTTCTCCTCCCCCAAAATTCCGACCGATCGAACCAAACCTTCTAAGCTAGGGTTAGGGTTTCCCTCCCCCGTCCTCCCCACTGGAATGCCCGTCTCGGCGGAGGCCATGGACCCCGACTTCGCGCTCGGCAACGGCGACCAGAACTTCGAGTTCGCCTTCAACTCCAGCAACTTCTCCGATCGGGTTCTCCGGATCGAGATCGTCGCAGGCCCGGCGGAGAGCAAGGCCGAGGACGGGGCCGGGTGTAGTATTGCACAGTGGAGGAATCGGAAGAGAAGGAGGGAGGATATCATAAGGGATAAAGGTTTGGTTGATCTTCTTTTTTGGGGTTTTGTTTTAAAGGTGGCGTTTTTATTGGGTTTTGGGGTGTTTGAGGTTTTTTTATTATATGTTTGGTTGGATGTGGGAGATTTTCATTTGGTTTGGGGTTTTTTTTTCTTTCCATTTTCTTGTTTCGGAGGAAGGCTCTGTTTTTATTTGCTTTTTGGGTCAAAGGATTGTTTTTTGAGGCTTTGAAATGAAGATTCTTTTGTTCGGTTTCCTCGATTATGTGTTTGTCCTGGAGATAAGAGATGTTGGATTATGTTATTTTGCGGATAATTGATTGATTTGTATTGGTTTTGAGATGACACAGGAGGGTTCTAAAATGGAGATTCTCCAAGTTATATCACCAATGGTTTGATACACAACCTTATTCGGTTACCCTTGTTTTAATAGAGAATAGTGCAATGGTTATTGTTTGGTATCCTTGAGGTGTTGCAAAGTGGATGTTATTTTGGATTTTTTTCTTGTCCAAATTTTTTTATTCCTTTTTTTTGGGAGATGATTATTTATGTCAATGTTTGGTGAATTGTTAACATTCTTTTCTGGAATTTTGAGCAGCAAATGTTCAGAATAATGTCACCAAACGTTCTTTGTGTAATTAGCAGGCATTATTTACATTCTTACTCATTCGAATTGCAGAATTTGCAATATGCAAGGAGGAGCATGTTATAGACTGTAACCAGCCTGATACAGATGATGCAATTGCATATGGGCATGATGGAGAGGCCGAGGCAATGGTTGAAGAATCACTTTCAGGTGCATAAATCTATTGAAATTGTCTTGTATTCTTGATCATGAAGATCTTTCTCTTCTTGTATTTTCCCCCCTTTGATGATGGCATATGCAACAATGCCAGTGCATAAAATCATCACCATATATTTATCCATAGCAATTATTTTCGATTCTTTTACGCCAAAAATATTTAGGAAGTTCAACCTTGCTTGGAATTTCTCACAAGTTGTTTACGGAGGTGTTATTGACATTCTGTTCCATAGATTGTCCATGTGGTTGCTAAATTAGATGGTGAGCTTGGAACTCGTTTTCCCCCTGCAAACATTGTTCATTGCATCTTTGTTTCTTGCAGGTGATGAAGGTACACCACATAATGATTCACCATGGAGCATGGATTGTTCTACTGTGTTGAGGGTGAGATCACTCTTCATTAGTTCAGCTATACTTGCTGCAAAGAGTCCCTTTTTCTATAAGGTAATACATATTTAACATGTAAGCTCCCTCAAATCAATATTAGATCAACAACGAGTCAATTTATAGCTTGCACTCTTAGCACTTCCACCTCTTCTTAAAATATAACATAACAGGAAGACAAGTGAAATGATTTTTTTTTGTCTATAGCTTTTCTCAAATGGCATGAGGGAATCGGATCAACGACATGCAACTCTTCGCATCAATGCATCAGGTATTGCTAAAGACCTAGGTTTAACTTATATTTGTTAATGTTTTTCAACATGTTTTCATGTCAAGCAACAATAATTTATTTTCTAAAAGCACGCAGTTTTGGCGTACTTCGTGAGTATGTATAAGTGTATTATGCATTATGCAAGTAGAAATAGAGTGTGGTCCGACTTGGTAATGCCTTATTAGTTATCACTGATATTAGCGGTCTAAGCAATACTTGTGTAGGACGTGAGTAAGAGATCATCGTTCTTAGTAATTTTGAACTAGCAGCACGTGCCATCTTTTACAAGATTAGGTCTACTGCATTTGGTTTTACCTTGGACTCATTTTTATAGATTTGTTAATAAATGTAAAGGTGATGCAGCCTATCTGTTTCATTGTAACTGTTTTGTTAATTTCTGTGATGGATAAACCCTAAACTCAACCTTGTTTTTTGAACAGAGGAAGATGCTCTTATGGATCTTTTGACCTTTATATATAGTGGAAAATTGGCAAGTAACACTGCACCTGCTTTGCTCGATGTGCTAATGGCTGCTGACAAGTTTGAGGTTGCTTCTTGTATGAGACACTGTAGTCAATTGTTACGTGACTTGCCAATGACACCAGAATCTGCTTTGCTCTATTTAGAGCTTCCTTGTAGTATATCCATGGCAGCTGCGGTTCAGCCCTTGACCGATGCAGCTAAGGAGTTTCTCGCCACTCGCTACAAGGACATCACAAAGTATTCATAAGTCTTTACACTCTAATTAACTCTCAATTTTCGTCAACCTTGATCATTTTCTTTGGGCTTGCTATGATATTGATTTTTACTTGTTACCTACCTGTAACTTTTAGTTGAACCTGTTTCCAGGTACCAAGAGGAAGTTTTGAGTCTACCTCTTGCTGGGATGGAGGCAATCTTATGCAGTGATGATCTTCAAGTTGCTTCAGAGGATATACTGTATGATTTTGTGTTGAAATGGGTTCGTGCACAATATCCAAAGGTGGAAGATCGACGGGAGATCTTTGCAACTCGCATCAACCGTCTTATTCGTTTTCCATACATGACATGTCGGAAGCTAAAGAAAGTTATTTTGTGTAACGATATGGATCATGAAGTTGCAACAAAGGTAGTCCTAGAAGCCCTTTTCTTCAAAGCAGAGACACCACATCGGCAGCGTGCTCTCGTCCAGGAGGAGACTCTAAGCCGTCGCTACATTGAGCGTGCATATAAATATCGGCCAGTGAAAGTGGTGGAGTTTGAAGTTCCCCATCAGCAGTGTATTGTGTACCTGGATCTGAAAAAAGAAGAATGCGCCAATCTGTTTCCATCTGGTCGGGTCTACTCACAGGCATTTCATTTGGGTGGGCAGGGCTTCTTCCTTTCTGCTCACTGTAACATGGACCAGCAGAGTTCATTCCACTGCTTCGGCCTTTTCCTCGGGATGCAAGACAAGGGGCAAGTATACCTGACAGTGGACTATGAATTTGCTGCAAGGACACGCCCTGTAGGGGAGTTTGTAAGCAAATACAAAGGCTATTACACGTTCACCGGCGGAAAGGCAGTAGGATACCGAAATCTCTTTGCCATCCCGTGGTCTTCTTTCATGGCAGACGACAGTCTCTACTTCATAAATGGCTTACTTCACTTGAGAGCTGAGCTCACCATCAAGCAACAACAGCCACCCGCCGCTTAAACTGATGCCGAGCTATTATCCTTCCCGTGCATGATAAAAAGGTACACATTGCACTCTATTATCTGGTTAGAGAGAGCCCACAAAATGTTGTCAGTTCTGTGCTTTGTTGATACCCTTTTTTTGTGTTGGTCGATGTGCCCCAATGGAGCATACAAATACACTAACAGTTGTAAATCTCTTGTTTGTAAGGAGAGGATAATTTGCTCAGTTCTCTTTGCTAGATATACATAAAATACATATTATTGAACTGACGAACTGGGAAAAAAATTACTTGAACAATAAGAGGATATTAAGAAGCATGGATTCTTCGCAGTTTATGGGCACATTCTCTACTAATTAAATACAGTTTGCAATTGGAGGATGAAGATTTGAGTTGCAGATTTTTTTGTTGAACTGTTGTACCATGTGCGTGCTTGGTATATATATATGTCATGGAACTAACAAATCTATACTGAGAGCACGGTTTCAAATTGATCTCTTCATGGTTAATATGTTGAGAAGCTTTAGAGTGAAAACGTTTTTACGGTGGAGCAGAAGATTTTGTGTTCGGACTTCATAACAGATAAAGTTTGGACAAGTTGGATTTCGCTGAAATTTGGATTGTTCTGTCACTGTGCATGTTGTGAAACATCGCCATGTGGTTAAGACGTGCCTTGCCCTTGGATGCCTCTCTAGGTTTCTTCCTGTTGTGTTACCCACGTTCCATACACCTCTGTTAAATGGTGACTCAAAGATTAGTTTTTTTTATCTGCCAGACTGCTACATTTATTCTTCAAGATGTCGGCTAAATTGTAAGGATTAAAGAATGAGTCTAGTTGTGGGTGGTTAAGTTTGGTTATCTCTTTGTTTAACTACTTTAATATGTTTGAGTAGTAATCAAGGAGAGAACAAGTTATCATTTCTTTCGAGACAAAGCAGACAAGTTGATTTCTTCTTCTTTGGATTATTTAATCATTAAAACGAATGGAAATTTACAATGGGCTTATGAAAGTAATGAAAAGGATGTTTGTTAAGGATCGAAAGTTTAGAAACTATTCGCCATATTTAATTGAAGAGGAATCCGATTCGAAGTCATGATTGAAGATGTCAAATTGCAATCCACTTTCTTTAGTACTTGTCGCGACTTTCATTTAGTGTCGCGAATATAAAATCTTTAACGTCCAACGTTGGTTGACCTCAAAATTAAACCGCAGCACAACTCAACCGCTTAATGCCCGCACTTAATCAAAACCGTTCTGCCCTCACCAACTCAAGCCACTCCTTCGATGTCACCTGAAATCATGGTCAAGACACTTGTATATTCCACCAGAAAACGAAATCATTTTTCTTAAAAATGGAATCTTTGGAATCCAATGAGACAGGCATGAAAGAGAAGGCCGGGTAGACATGTTCTGTGTTTGTGTGTTTGTTTGACAATTGACAACACCGACACACATCGTTGGCACTCCTCACCTCACCACAAGTCCCCTTCTCTCCCCCCCCCCCCCCCCCCCC
The DNA here is from genome assembly GCA_963682175.1 of Triglochin maritima. NCBI lineage: Eukaryota > Viridiplantae > Streptophyta > Magnoliopsida > Alismatales > Juncaginaceae > Triglochin > Triglochin maritima. The sequence continues at coordinate 3,980,723 of OY821775.1, forward strand.
CCCCCCCCCCCCCCCCCCATCTCTTTGCCAGATCACATTACCACCAACTATTGGTTTCTTACTTTCTTTACTTGCATTAAAAAAAAATCAACATTGTCACTAAACTCCTTCCTCACTTCCCCACCACTCCTGCAAGGAACATTCCACATGCAAACAACAACTACTCTTACCCAAGCAAGAACAAGAGGTTGAGTAGTGTGTGTGAAAGAAATCAAGGAGAAGAGTGTGAATGAAGTGGTTTTTCTGATGCATAACCTCGGTTTGGGAAATGGGTAAGAGTCAAAATCTCTCCTTGGCAAGTTGTTGTTTTGAAAAATGGGATCTTGAGGGCAGAAGTTGTGGTTTCCGAGATGGGCTTCTCTCTGAATCCGAAGCAAACCAGTGTTTGTTGTAGTTTGTTGGATGGGTAAGGATCAATATCTCATCTTTGTAACCTGTTCTTTTTAGAAAGTTTGAATTTGTACTCAAAATATGCATTTCTTTAGAGGAGTTTTTAACTTTTTATCTTCAAATAAAAACTAGAGATTACAACTACTTGTTGTCTTTTGAGCAATAGGTAACCATACAAATCTCATCTTGGCTACTTTTTTATTTAAAAAAAAGCTCGAATTTTCAATCCAAATCACTGTCTCTTGTATTTTGATTAATGAGTAACGATCAAAATCTCATCTTAGCACCTCTTTTTGTAGGAAAATCGGATAGTGACCTCAAAGACTGAGTTTTCTGAAATGGATTTCTCTCAAAATCCATATAAAACACCTAATTATCTTCCTTTGCTCTTCCTTTTCCTCACTTTTGTTGCTGGAGACCTGAATTTTAATGCTCCGTCGCTCAACTCTGTCTTAGAGAACTCCGCTTTTGCTGCATTATCTCACAGGCGCACCGGAATCTTGTATAATGTGCCCGTTCCGGTCAATTTCTCCGGCGTGGCGGCCTCCGTGGTCCGTCTTAGAGCCACTGGTTTGTGGGTCGGTGGGGCCCACTTCGCCGGAATACGTGTTCCTTCGAGAACATTGCCGGAGCCTTTTGTGAAGAGATTGGTCATAGTCTACCAAAACTTGGCGAATTGGTCTTCTCACTACTACATGGTCAAAGATCACACTTTGGTGTCACCTGTTCTTGGCCTTCTTGTCTACAACAACACATCCACAAGTGGAAATTCCACCGATGGACCCCAAGAGATTGATTTTAAGCCCACAAGAGGCTCAATTGAGATCACATTCCCTCAACTCAATTTGCCATTCCACACGAATCATTCCTTGGCAAAATGTGTCACATTTCACAGGCAAAATCCACCTGAGTTCAGCGAATTTCGATCCACCAACTCTTGCTTTGCAAATGGTACTGGTCACTTTGCGGTAGTGATTCGGACTATATCGATCGAGCCACCTCAAGCGGGCGGCAGAAGGAGGGAATTGTGGTGGGTGGCAGTGGTCGTGGGTGGAATCGGGGTGATTCTAGCAGTGTTGCTTGTGATGGGGGTTGCTGGATTTGTTAGCAGGAGGAGAATAGTGGAGATGGAGAGGAAAGGAGTTGAAGATGTGACCTTGGGTAGTGTTTTAGTTGGGGGAAGTAAGATGCCAATGGCTCCAATGACCAGAACAAAGCCAGTTCTTGAGAATGAAAATTATAGTTCTCCTTGAGACGTTAGAACCAACTCGTTTGGTTTTAGGAGTTGGGTGTTCTTGTCTTACCTAGTAAAATTTGAGTTTGGATTGTTTGAAATTGATTTTTTGTTGTATATTGGAATTCCATTACAAGTAACTGACTGTTTTGAGCCGTTTGTTTGTTTTGTTAATGTAATTGACTTCCAGTTGAGCAAACTATCAATGTTAGTTTGCTTCAAAATGTTGGGCAATGTTTGGGAATCAGTCCTTGTTCTAGTTTGTTGAGTGAGTAACTATTAAGATTCATGTCTTTGCAACTTGTTCTTCATAAAGTTCAAAGTTTGTAGTTGTAGCTGACATTTACAATTTTTGAAGTGGTTTTCTCTCCGAATCATAAGCAGACATCTGTTATTAATATTTTTGAACAATGGGTAAACCACCAAAATCTCATTTTGACTATTTTTCATCGGAAAAAGATCCAACTTTAGCTCCATTCACGCTAGCATTTTTTATGGTATTCTTCTCCTACTTCAAACCAAACTACTGTTAGTTTGTGTTTTGATAAATGGGTGTCCAACTGCCCATCAAATGGACGTTGGGTGTCACCGTAGACTGTCAAATGGACTTTTTTTTCAAAACAAAACAAACAAACTTTCCAGTTAAATAATTATAATTCATATCTTAAGGCTTAAACCATTGGCTTCGTCACAAATAATTATAATTCATATCTTAAGGCTTAAACCATTGGCTTCGTCACAAATATTAATAATATATGTAACTTTTTTTGGGGTGGGTTCTCGTTTGCACTCGATCATAAGTCCATAACCTGATCCACTAAGGACTTCGTTTCTCTAGTCTTAGTTTTTGCAACCAATTGCCAAAGTCGTAATAAGATTAGGAAAAGGCAGTAGTCTACCTTCCTAGCAGTACTAACGGAGGAAAATAAAGCAGATGAAAGAAAGGAAGTCAATGTACTCCTAACGCTTGTTGATTAGGACAACTCGCTCCTCTTCCACGACGATCAAACCATATTATGCTGCCGTCCACGTCTTCTCACATCGTCTCACTTCTCCGATGAATGACTTTCTAAACCTTCGTTCCAACACTTTTTAAGATCTTGTTTCGACTTCAAAACTTTACCTTCTATGCAGCTCCGTTCATGTGCTTGAAGCACTAATCACAATTCTGGACGAATTAGTCATGAACGTTTTCTCTCTTTCATATCAGTTTTCTCTTTCCTTAACTCAATTTCTTCTCTTTCCTACACTATTCGTATTTTAACCACAACCCACAACAACATATCTCTCATCCACATCATTTCGGGGTCCATATTGGAAAAAATTTAAAAAATTTAAAAAATCAAAACAATTATAAAACGTATTTTCAAAAAAAATAAAAATAAAAATCCAAATAACAAATTCAAAAAATCAAAACAATAGCAAAACAATAAAAATTTGACGACCCGGTCGTTGATGACCAGGTCGTTGGAGGGGGATGACCCCCCGTTAGTCATGCTCTCAGTCAAACCTTAGCACTAGTTTTGATACCGAAAGCCCGACAATCAGCTCAAGAAAGACATAATTTTTTAATTTTCAAATGGATTGGTAAATTCAAACATAACCCAGATCTAACATATTAAAATTTACATATTGGCAAGTTTGTCCCATCCAATTTACAATCCATGGGAAGTTGGAAAACAATCTACCAACCTCAGTAACTCCAAACAGATAGCGAAAACTACAGGGGTGTTAATGCAACGGGTGGCCTAAATCCCCGTCCCCTCAACCAACCGGGAGAAAGCAAAGGTCCAACCGTCGCCGTTTAGATCGGGGTCTTTCCTTCTCCCTCCCCAGATCTCTCCCCAAACCCTAATGCAGACCCGGGGCTCCACCGCCCGTCTCCCGGCGCTCTCCGTCCGATCCCGGATCTCCGCCGTCATGCTCGCCATGTTCGCCACCATGGCCGCCGTCTACGTCGCCGGGAGGTGCTGTTTCCAGGGTTTGGGTGGGTTATGGTTTGGAATTTCGGGTTGATCGGGTTTTTTTGTGGGTAGGTTGTGGCAGGACGCGGAGAATAGGGTTTATCTCATCAAGGAGCTCGATCGGAGGACTGGGCAGGTGTGGATTAGGGTTTCGTTTTGCTTCAATTGTGTGGATTTCGACGAAAGTTTTGATTTTTACTTGTTTCTTGTGTTTTTTTAACGGAAGCTTGTTGTTGGGAGTAATAAGCTGCTAAGTGTTTAGGGGTTTTGGGTCAACTTATATTTGGAAATCAAACTGAACTTTTAAGAGAACATAGTCAATGTGGATGTTACAGTGTAAGTTTTGTTGAGGGCTGAGTTGGTTGGGTTTCTGCACTGGATGTAGTTCAGTGATCGGGAAGAAAAGATTGAATGTTTACTTGTTCTGAGTGCTACCATTGGGAATTTTTAGTTCAGAGTAGTTTTGAGGTTCAAAATTAAGTCGTCTGGGTGTATGAAGAGTTGTTAAGTCGGAGTTGAGGGGTTTTATAATGCTTTAATTCGTTAATAGGTGATGCAGAGCATGCAACGATAGCAACTCATCTAGAATCCGAATTGCTAGTGTTGATTTGTGTGTTTGTGAAGAATTTGCTTGCATTTGATCCTCAAAATTATTATTGATTTGCATCAATAGGGCTTTTCAAAGTTGTTGACTTGTTGTATATTAGTGTTTCTCCGGAAGTTCAGAATAGGCTGCCCAAGCTGCTTAGAGTCAAGGTTTGCTATATGTTTCATGGCCTTTAAATTACAAATTTTTTAATCCCGAAAAAAGCTTGTCAACAACCACCGCTCAAAAAAGAAAAGTTGTCAAGAACAACTAGATGTTGGTAAGTTATAGCTTACGATTAGGTTGTCTAGGTATTGATAAGAAGAGGTTGCATAGGTTGCCAAAAATCTTGTAGTGGAACAAAATTAATTAGGTTTTTTACCCTTGGATACAAATTTCATGAACTCTTGTTTTCAATGAATGGTTGGCAGGAGCAGGTTGACATTGCAGTAGTTAGTAATTTGTTTACAACTTGGTTGTCTTATCCACAATGCAATATTATGTAGATATGCTTCACAACAATAATATTTCTCTTATGAATCGTGAAGTCATTTCATTTCTTTGGTTAGATAATAGTTTCAATCACATTTCAGTAAGATCTTCGGTTTCTCTGAGCCTTTTATTCCTATTATTAGAAGATATTTTGTGGAGTTGTATTTTTAATCTGATGAATGGGATGGTTGCTAGGGACGATCGGCTATATCAGTTGACGATACTCTGAAGGTGTTAGCTTGCAGGTGAAAATTTTGTGAATTTATTTATAAGCTTATGTTTTCAATGCTTGATTACTCAAGTCTTGTCTTGAAAATTTATGGATTTAATTCTTTTCTCTCTTTTGACAGAGATCAGCATAAGAGATTGTCTGCCCTAGAGATGGAGCTTGCTGCGGTTAGACATGAAGGCTTTGTAGCAAAGCACTCCGACTCTTTGGAGGGTGATGGAACAAAGGAAAGAAAAAGGCCATTGGTTGTGATGGGAATATTTACTAGTTTTGGTCGCAAGAAATATAGAGATGTTATTCGAAGGTCATGGGGATCCTCAAGTAGGCACTCATTTCATTACCTCTAACTCTGTTAATCCCATGCTCCTGTGATAGCATTTTAAGAATCATACATGTTATCCTATGGTAGTATTTTAATAATTATACATGTTATGTGTTCCAGATGTCACTTCTGATCATTACTATATGTGGGGAGAAGTTCGAAGAAAAAATATACACTATGACTATATTACTCTCCATGAGCATCTGGATTGATTATTTTTTTTGCCTTGGTGAATTTCCTCAGAACTCTTTAGTGAACTGTAGGCTAAGCCATAATTTATTTCTTTCCCAATTAAAAACCGTACACATGTGAATATCGTTTTTCTATTGCATGTCCATTTTCATACCACGGGATTATAGGCATTTACATATCTTATTTTTTGCAGGCACTGGATTAAAGAAACTAGAAAAAGACAAAGGCATCATTGTGCGTTTTGTAATAGGAAGAAGGTTAGGCCTGTTTTCTGATTAATTGTAGATTGCTGAAACAGCTGATCTTATCTTTTTGACAAATGGTTTCATCATTACTTTGCAGTGCAAATCGAGGAGACAGTCATGATAGGACTATTCATGATGAAAATAGACAAATTGACGACTTTGTCATTCTTGTATGTTCTCTTCAAATTTTCTTTTAATTGTTTGTCTTTGATAACTTGGTTTCATCCTTTTTGTAAGCAGCAAACTGATGTAACTTATGTGCAACCAATAAATGAATATTCCTAGGTTATTTGTTTTGAGACTCGCTCCTAACATATGATGTCTAGGACATATGACCATTAAAAGAATAAAACTAGAAAACCCTCACTTAGTGCCCGCTCCTTTTGTATGTATTAGAAAGTTATTGTTAAATTGACTAGTTTTAACCATTGCGAGTTAAGGTTGGTAAAATTAGCGTTTGTCCACCCTGTCTTAACAAGCAAGTCTCAAACTGCAGACAACGTTAAGCTGCACTTCAACGTGCACGTTCTGTAAGCCATTGCTGATTTGCATGTGCAGTTGTTAGTGTCCATGCAAATAAGAAATAACACACAGACCTCATTTTACATCCGTTTTTCTGTGAACAGGATAATCATGTGGAGTCGCCTGATGAATTATCGAAAAAAGCAAAGTTGTTCTTAGGCTACACTGCAGATACATGGGATGCTGAATTCTATGCCAAAGTTAATGATGCTATCAACGTCAATATAGGTACTTTATCAGTTAGCTTTGCGTTATGGAAGAGATGCATCATGCATGACACATGAGTTACATGTGATTATTATACAATGTTTCTACTTCTCAATGCACCTTGCCTTAATAGTTAATACATTCACATTTTAAACTTCGAAATATCTTATGTAGTTTCTTTTGCACGTCGGAATATCAACTTGTGGAATGGAACCTAAGATATTTATCAAATGATACAAAATCCTAGGATATTTATTAATTGTTGCTTCTATTACAAATACATTTCTTATCATAAGTTTCATTTATGTCTACGCGGCCATTTTTCGTGCTAGTGTAAATGTTGGTGGTACTTACCAATAGTGTTGGTGCTATACTTGTGTATTAAATTGCAATCACGTCTCAAAATGTATTGTATTTTCTGAAGATGTCTTTGGGGAGATGCTTAAAACTTACTTGGACAAACCTCGCGTTTACATTGGGTGCATGAAATCTGGAGAAGTTTTCTCTGATCAGTAAGTTCAAGCAATATTGTGACAGCTATGATAATTTTGCCAGTGTAGTACTTATAATGTTTCCAGATCTGATTGCTTTTAAATTTGAACTTACAGGAATCACAAATGGTATGAACCAGACTGGTGGAAGTTTGGTGACGGCAAATCGTGAGTGAGATTGCAGTTTCTTTCACTGTTTATCTATAGTTTATATGACATTTTTATCACATTTTCTCATGCAAGACCATGATTTCTTGGCTCCTTGGGCTTATACAAAACAGCAAAACAACCCAACAATTTCTAATTAGGAACTGCGTGAAACAGGTATTTTCGTCATGCTTCAGGCGAAGCGTACGTCATATCCCGAGCATTGGCACAGTTTGTTTCTATAAACAGGTGCAAATAAGCTTTTGATGACACCATTTCATTTTTATGAATTGACATTAATGGGACTCAATAATAACCCTGTGTGGTCCATCTCTTGTGTTGAAATTGGTCCCGCAGATCTATTCTTCGCACATATGCTAATGATGATGTCAGCGTGGGCTCATGGTTTATTGGGCTCAATGTCCAACATATTGATGAAGGAAAACTGTGCTGTTCATCATGGTCTACTGGTACATTTCATCTCATTTCTCTATCTGCTAGAAAACTGAAGTAATGATCTACATCCTGTCCCACTGTCGTGTATTTTCCTTAAGAATCATGTAATATGACTTGCTTCTTATCTACTGGTTTCCTTTTTTTGCCTCATCACGACTATTGGCATCTTATTTATCTTTTTTTGACACTATTCACTAACCAAATGAGAACTATACTACCACACATTGACGTTGTGGAGTGTCTCAGTGTCATTTCCTCAGTGTAAATTACTCAACTTCCCTAACATTCTTCCATTTCATTTCAGGAGCCATCTGTTCAGCCATTTAGTCAAAATCTGAGTTGCCAACAAAGACCATTGTGGTGATTCTCAACCATTTTCACTGTGCCGAATCTTCAATTGCAGATATGTACAGCTGACCTCACCAGCCAACCCTCATTCATTTTTTCACATTGAGATTTATCAGTGGTCTGTGCTCGAGAGATTTATTAGAAGCTAGACACCAAGGTAGCATCCTGAGTTTAGCGTCAACCTGTTCTGCTTGGTTCTTCTGAAGGTGGTGAAATAGGTTTATTGAGGAATTTGACCCCTGAGATTGTGTTCTCTCCCTCTCTACATTCTTTGACATAAATTACATGAATTAATATAGATTTTTTCTCTCCAATCTATCTATTGCCTTCAAGTTTTGTGGAGAGAACGTAGTACTTAGGTTGATTTCTATACTTCAAACTGATGCATTTGTGACCACACTTGTATACTTCAGGGTTTTTTTTCGAACTGATCTCTTTATATATACATCTTTATACCAAGAGTGGTGGGACTCATGCACATTTTTTGCTGTAATTTCAGATGCATTTAACATAGTGTTCTCGCCTCTCGTCTAAAATTTACCAGCACTCACAGAACTGACTGATGGGTGAAGCGGCCTTTGGGTATCGAATAAAGGGCTCACAGTCACATTATATGAATGCAAGGACCCATTAGGTTACTAGTGTGTTATGTATGATAGTCTAGCACATTTGTGGTGGTTTCTGGTGTATGTTTTAAGCCTCCTCAGGTCTGAAGAACAAGAATTGCATGAGATGATTACTTGTGGTCCTGAAGTGTGGTCTCTTAATGTTGGATGTTACATCATTCTGTGTTATTTCTTTTGGAAATACAGAGAGCTGCTCTCTGGGTGGAGGCTGGCAAGGTTACTGTACACCAGCGGGAGGTTATGTAACTCTTCGTTATAGCCTTACGTTACTTGGTTAGTTAAGAAAAGTTGACGAGGACTACAAAGATTTATCTTTACAGTCATAACAGTTTACTTCTTAAATATCTAATAGTCCACAAAGCTATTTGTGATGACTCGTTACAAGGCTGAAAACGTCCAATAGACCAATAGCCTTCATGAATAACAAATTGGATCCGGCTTGGCTCTGGAATTGATTGTTAAAATGGATTATACATGAGGAAAGCAACCTTGATGTTGAAACTTGAAAGCTTATCTTATGCTTGGAATGGCAAGATTAGGACCTATGTTTTGATTTTATCTACTTTACTCGTCTACATCATTTTAAATCTCAACCTCCTAAACATTAGAATGAGACTCTTGTGACTCGATCTCTGGACTTGACTATCTCAAGACAAATAATCTCCCAACTAAGCTAACCCAACTAGTAGAGATTAGTACATATCATGGCAAGTTGCAGAACTATATTTATTAGATAGGAAAAAGGCAATAACTGGGCAATAACTCATGGAAGTGTGAAAAAACAATTCAAAGTTCCTTGTGTTGTTGAGAAAAGTCACCAACTAACTTCAAAAGGAAAAAAAAGTCAGAAATAAAATGCAATAGGAAACTTGTGGAAGCATATTATTCCACTATATAAGTAGCTTTTTTTAGCATCCAACACAATGTCATATGCGTATACTTTATGCTAAACTATAGTTAAGCACTTAAGGTTGTCAACTTGGCATAATGCAAGTGGGAAGACCCCTGTCCCTATTAGGAGAGGAAGTGGTGTTTTAGTTTGAACTTTTGAAAAGTTTAGAAAGGTGGCGTTTGTGTGAGGATTTGACTAAGGATAACATAAGATGGTGCTGGAATACCCACCCAAACTAGTCATCTCTTGTATGATCTTCTCTTAGTTTTCATTTACTAGATTTGAAAACCAAAGGTATACAAAGTATATAAAGAAACTGCTATTTGTATATTTTTTAACATCTTTACCTTTGGTTTTAAATTCTAAGAAAATTACCCGACGCCCTCATTACTATGTGGCACCGTCCTACACAAAACAAGGTCCATTTATATTCAATTTTACAATTCCAGATCAGTGAAATGCTCCAACTTGACCATCCATATATTAAACCATCATCTTATTATTAAGTTGAAATCATTGAATTCTGTCAAACAAAGCATGCAGCAAAAGTAACATGAATCTGGTCAGCAAAAGCAATATGGTGATAATATGATAGATGTTGCAGGCAGATCCAGCAACAGAAACTCTAGTGTCTTGTGCCAACACTATATAGAATAGATCAAAGCACATGCATGTCATGTTGGCAGAGAAAGCAACCATGAAGTCCACAACCCAACCAAACCAACTTGTCACTTGTGTCCTTTCTAAGACAAAACCAACACCATATTTTCCCCCCCTTGAAACTGATGAAGGTAAGAAAAACAAAGGGTGATGAACACACGGTGACTTGGATACATTCAGCATTCTTATCCACCTCTTCTTTTCTAGCAAGTTGGGCAACTTATTTATCTAAAGTGGAGTTTAAGTTAAGAAAATGATTTGTTCACATTGCTTTTTGGACATTATCTGACGTGTCCAGTCCATTCAACAGCCTAGTCAGCAAAGATTAATAAAATCTCATATTATTTATTTATTTATTTATTTTGGGTCACATCACACACACGCATAACTATACGACATTTGGTTTCCACCATACACATCTCAACGAAACCTCTCATTATCCCCAAAATGTTTCATTCTCCATCATTTTCTCCCGGTAGAAGGCGAAATCAGTAAGAAGGATGCCGAGGGAGACGAACGCGGGAGTGAGTCTTGAGGGAGGTGTGGATGCGGACGCCGTCGTAGTGAAGTTGGTCGGCGAGGACGGGGAGGAAGTAGTCGGCGTTGGAGCCTATCCCGAGGCGATGAGGAATATGAGGAATGTTGTTTTCTTTGTAGCTGATTTGAGTTTTTTTTGGATATTTTTTAGAGAAAATTTGATTTTTTGTGGCTAATTTGAAGTTTCTGTTTTGTTCTATGATGGATCGATCTTGATTTTTTGGAAGTGTGGTTCCTTGTTGCTATTTTGGGTTTTTTGTGTGGAATTTTGGGAAATTTTTGGTTCTTTATGGTTGATTTGAAGTTTGTGATTTTTTTGTGATAGATTGATCTTGGTTTTTTTATGTTATTTTGGAAAGTTTGTTTCTTTATTGCTCTTTTTGTCTTGATAGTTTGATTTTTTTTCTTTGATTTCGGTTTGTGATATTCTTGTCTAATGTTAGTTTGTCTTTGATATTAGTTTTTTGGGGGATTTCTGTTTTTTCCCATGAAGTTAGGTTTGATTTCGTGTTCTTCTTTGCTAATTTCAACTTGAATTGTTTAAAAAGACAACCAATATGATAAAAAAGACAAACCACTACTTAAAAAAATAAAATGTCGACATAGAAAGGACAAATCATCAATATAAGAACTGACACAATTGTTAAAAATGACAATCATACTTAAAAAAGACAAACATACACTAAAAAAGACAAAATCATACTTAAAAAGTACAAATCAGTACTTAAAAAGGATAAACACATACTTAAAAGGACAAACTACTATTTAAACATGACAAACCATACGTTAAAAGGACAATCTCGTATGTTAAAAATGACAACTTATATGTTTGAAATGACAAAACATGAATTCTTCATTTTCCTTATGTATCTGAGGAAACCAAAAATTGCATTGGAGGAAAATTACATAGGAAAATCAAAGATTGTAGTGAGAAAGTAATATTGCATTGAGAAACTAAAAGTTGCATGCGACACAAATATGTTATTACATTAATTTCTTTGCTGACTGGACAGACCACGTCAGGCACGTCCCAGACTCCCGCGTCCGTCTACGATGGTCTTTTAAGTTATCATACTGGGGTATGACAATTTAAGAAATTATACCCGCTAAACTTTTATATTGTCTAAATATATACATAAATTACAAAGTATGTTGAACCATATCTGGGAAGTCTTTGTGCTACATTGATGCTACACTAGCCGATGCATGATTAGAAGTATATTCTTAAAAGAATATTTTTCGTGTTATCGTGTTACTATTACTATTACACAGTTAAGATTGTCCAAAGAATTGATTTGTGTATTATTTATTTTTATTTTAATAAAATCTGAAATTCTATCGTATGTGGATGGCTACCTCACTGATGAGTAGGATAGATTCTTACTTCCAAGCCGAATGCAGCAAAGAGGGACCAGAAAGGTTTGGATTTTGACCGTTAGGTCTGTCGAACCTGGTGTTCTTCCAACATTATTAGAACCAACAAATCCCACCCAAAATCCAATCTTTCGCCTTCTCTTCGCCACATTTCTTCCAACTTCGAGCTCTACTATTTGTGGGTTCACCTCAAAATCTAGTCTTTACGCTTTAGTTTGCCACATTCTAGCTTTAGGGTTTTGGTGTTCAGCTCAAAATTCAATCTTTTCGCTGAAATTTCCCAAATTCCAGGTTTAGAGTTTCAGGGTTCAGCTCAAAATTCAATCTTTTCGCTTGAATTTCCCAAATTTCTGCTTTAGGGTTTCTGGGTTCGTCTTAAACTCCAATAATTGCACTTGCACTTGTTGTACCACATTTTGATGACCAATCTCAGATTTCTGGATTTGGAACCCCAATTTTCTAACTAGGGTTTGTGGGTTCAGCTTTTCCCAACATGCACGTGCCTCTTTGGTTGGGCTCATGCAGCTTTGGATTCTGTGGTGCCTTTTTGGAAGTGGGTCTTGTTGGGAAATGGAGTTGGATGGGAATATGTTGCTGTGATAAGGGATCTGGATCTGGACTTTTCTCCTCATTTTGATAAGTTTGTGTTATAGCTGTTGAAATTCATGTGAAAGTTTGCAACTTTACTTGTTTCTTAGTTTATGGTGCTGGAAATAGACTTCTTTTGATAATTGAGCTCATCTTGGGGTTTCCTTTTTCAACCCCAAGTGTTTGCAGCATTTGATACTTAGGATTTGGTTTTAGGCTTTATTGAGTCCTGCATTGGTAGCCTGTTAGGTTTTTTATGCTTTGACAGCTGTCTGGTTGCTAATCCCAAGACCTTGGTGAAGTTTTTGATTCTGGGTATTTCGGGGATCTGAGCATTTCTTAGATTCATCCCTTTCAGTCACATATTTTAGTCTTTTTGAGATAATTAGTTGCTCCAGGGTTGTTAAAAGTCTCCCTTTTCCTGTGAAAAAGTAGTTGTGATTCACAGATTCAGTGGTGTTTTACAGTTGATATCCCCAACTGTTTGACATTGATTGCTCCCAATTCAAATTGAGATGGTCTTGTAGTGGGGGTTAAAAGTGTCCCAATTCTTCTGGAGGAAGAGGAAATTGTTTAGCATTTAAGCTTAGTCGCTAAGATGGGTCATGCTGCCACGGTTTGGGATCAGAGATTGGCTGTCGAAGTCACAAAGGACTGGAATGGAATCGATCAGGTTTTGCTCAGAGTACCACGAGGATCCTCAGCTCGGGTAATAAATCCTAATTCTTAAATTTCTGTTGTCCCACTCTGCTAGATATAATGGCAGTTGATGATTTTTTAATGACAACAGTTTGTATAGTTTTACTTTGTGAGAAGTAGTTCACTACCCCTAACATTCGAGTGGTCAAAGGAGTAACACATTTCTTGATGTAAATTGTTGTTTTTATGGTTGGAAGTAATCATATGGACATGCTATGAACAGGTAAGTCTACATGGAGGACAGGTTATATCATGGAGGAATGAAAGGGGTGAAGAACTCCTGTTCACTAGTAGCAAGGTATTTTCTTCTGATATTAGCATAGTTTTTGTTCTTAGGTGCTTGGTTTCAAACAAAATTCTTACTTATCCTTTTAAAGTTCTTAGATTTGCTTTCTTATTTGTTATTGTTGTTGCTGTTGTATCTGCATGATCAATTTTCATTGTGAGAAATGAAGAGCTCTTTCTTGTATTCTGATCCTTATAATCGTGGGCAAATATTACATGTGAGCTTTCATGACAGGCTGTTTTCAGGCTGCCAAAGGCGATGCGAGGTGGTATCCCCATTTGTTTCCCTCAGGTGATTGTGATCTCTTATACTTTGTTTGACGGGGTAAATATAAGATGACTACTATCTTTCCTCTAATACTATATTTTGTGTTTCCAAATATGAAGTTCGGCAACAATGGATCGCTAGAGCAACATGGATTTGCAAGGAACAAAATATGGGTGATAGACAATAACCCTTTACCTTTTCGACCAAATGATTTCAATGGTAAGGTTTCTGTCGATTTGCTGCTGAAACCAACAGAGGAAGATATGAAGTGCTGGCCTCACAGGTATATTCGACCTAGTCGTGCTCAGCATTTGATTTAAATCATTAAAGAATAAAAATTCAATCGGTAGAATAGCTGTAAATAGCACGTTCATTTTGTCAAGCAGCCCTGTTAGGGGTATGCTTCGGATGTATTATTATAGACTAACCATAATATCTTTGATTTCTCAGTTTCGAGTTTCGCCTCAGAATTTCCCTTGCAATGGATGGGAATCTCTCAATGATATCACGTGTTAGAAACATAAATGGAAAGCCTTTGAGCTTCTCCTTTGCATACCACACATATTTATCCGTCTCTGATATCAGGTAAAAATCGAGAGAACATGAAGATGACATTTCTCCTTTCTATAATGAATATAATTTCTGCCCATGTCTGTTGTCTTCTCAATGATCGGATAAGAAAAAGATTGGTAATGTTTCTTTGTGGAGATAACTTGCGTTTGAGAAATATTCTCCTTTGCATAAATAAAAAAATAATTCTGCAAGTGGTAGTTATCTTCTCAATGATTGGATGTTATCTTCAGCAATGTTGTTTTTATTTAGCTAACTCATTTTTTACCATTACCTTTTAATAATTAGCATTGCTAGATTTATCACTCAATATCATTAAATAGCTCATCCTGTGCGGGGGGGGGGGGGGGGGGGGGGGGGGGGGGTCAAGGTAGATTTGAGCAATATCTCTGATTCTGAGAACCATGATATTTTATGGTTACTTACTGCCCTATATTTCTCTCTTTATGTTTTGGTTTGATTCAATGTGTATAGTTGGCTCACCTCACCATTTCGTGCAAAAATCGCCCCGCCGTTTTTTTAGTGTTTAACTGCTAAAAGTCTCATGATGTCTATATAATATTCCACTCAGTTTACTGTGACTATGGTTTCACTGCCTTAGCATTTAGCTTTATGCTGCAGTGAAGTGAGAATTGAAGGTTTAGAGACACTTGACTACCTTGACAATCTTTCCCGCCAAGAGCGCTTCACGGAACAAGGCGATGCCATAACCTTTGAGTCGGAGGTAATTACTTTTACAGTGAATAATCTTCTATGGATGACAGATATAACTGTACTTTTTTTCCTAGATGTTATCATGATACATAGGAACCTAATATGTTTCTCGACTTTGTAAACTCCCAACTTTTTTTCCCTTAATGTGTATCTAACGTTGATCCTGAAGGAGATGTACTTGATGAATCATCATTACATAGTAATACTAATAACATAAAAAACTGGCAATGCAGGTCGACAGAGTTTACGTTGGTTCTCCAAATGTTGTTGCAGTCCTTGATCACGAAAAGAAGCGCACTTTTGTCATAAGAAAGGAAGGACTTCCAGATGTTGGTAAGTTATATTTTACAATCCTCAAATTCGGTCCAAAGTATCGAAATGTTAATACTTCTATTTTTTCGTTGCAGTTGTGTGGAATCCGTGGGAGAAGAAATCCAAATCCATGGTGGACTTTGGAGATGAGGAGTATAAGCAAATGGTATGTGTTGACGCTGCGGCTGTTGAGAGACCAATCACTCTGAAAGTCGGCGAGGAGTGGACTGGAAGGTTGGAACTGTCTGTCGTTCCGTCCAGCTTCTGCAGTGATCACCTCGATCGAAGATTCTGAAGATCTTATGCACCAAAAACTTATCAAGAATCGACCCTTTTGGTTTCTTTTGATTCCAAAAGCCATAAGTTCAGGTGGAATACGGTTGGAATGTAAGTAGTATGTCTAGTCTAGAGACATGATGTTTAAACAAAAATAATGTGAATTTTTTTGAGGTTCTAAGTTCTGTGAAATGTTTACTAAGCAAAATATATCCATATTGCCTTGTATTATGTTATAAAATTGCGAGATTATGGGTACAAAAGGAATAAATGTTTATCAATGTGTCAAAACCAGTGGATTTACCGGAAGTCAGAATCTAATCACTAATCAGGTATAGGAAAATGAAAAGGGAAGACTTCGTAAGTTGAAAGTACACCTTTAGAGAAACAGATACATCCGACAAATATCCTACTCTTGGTTTGATTTTTTAATATATATATATAATTAAAATAAAGCGCTTCATGTATGATATAAATAAATAATGATGTGATATTCATCTTGCAAGTTGCATGAAATAATGTAGTGGGCTGGGATGCTGGTTTCTGTCGTATCCTTGGGGGTGAGCATAACCCAGTCCGGTCCGGTTTTTTGGACTGGACCGGTCCGAGTTCGGTCCGGACCGGATTGGTTTGATTTTTGTTTTTTTATATTAAAAAATCGGTTTTGGACCTGACCGAACCGGATCTGAACCATCTTCGCCCTGCTTCCACGTGGACAGAGACTGTAGAGAATGAAGCCCAAATTAAAGTAAAAACAAAAGATAGAAGAACGGATCAGAGAGAGGAGCGAGGAGAAGAGAGAACCGACGGAATGATGGTGGAAAAAGAGAGGAGTGTTTTGGGTTTTTTCGTTTTTTTCTTTATTTTTTGGTCATTGACGTTAAGAATATTTATTATTTTTATAATGTGTAATTTGTAAAATTTCTCTAAAAAATCATGATTGAGTGTCTTACAAATTTACAGAGGTGCATCCAAGTAAAAAAACTTGAAATCCAAGATACATACAAGTAAATACGAACACAACCGATTATAACCCAATCAAGGTGCATAGAACTAATTTACCATTTAAATTTACCCAGGACCATATGGGCGATTAGACCCTATTCCGAAACTTAAAATCCTCTAAGTCTGAATTGATTGACTTAAGCGGTCGTAGTTGCGGACTCGATCGATCACCTCGTAGTTTTGTATGTCTATCTTGACTTCAAGGTTATAAGGAGTAGGGGTGAGCTCGATACTTCTTATTAGGGCTTTAAATGTGTAATATTTTACCTGCAACCCGCCCTGCCCTGCCCCGCCCCGCCTAATGCGGGTAACGGACAAAAAAATGTTACCCGCCACCCGCATAACCCGCCTAATAAGCGGGGCGGGTTGCGGTTGTCTTGCAACCCGCCCCGCATAACCCGCAACCCGCCTAATCAAATATATTATTAATTTTTTATATACCAAAATCATTTTAATGTTTCAATTTTACTCATAACCATTAACCCACCTTACCAAATCATTATTCAACACTAACCAAATGTCTAATTTTTCACTCAAGACACATCCAATTTGCAAAAAAAATACAATGAGTAATTACTATTTTTCAAGTTTTGATGTTCTTTTATTTTTCTTAGGAAAAAAAAACCCCCGCCAAACCCGCATAACCCGCCCCGCCTCACCTAGTCCAACCTTATGCGGGGCGGGTAGCGGTTTTTTTATTTTTGACCCACTCCGCCCCGTATACTCACTTAACTTATGCGGGACGGGTAGCAGTGAACCAAAAATCCATCCCGCTTACACCCCTACTTCTTGTGTTCTCCAGCATCGTACACAAGCTCTCAATCTTAGCACCACATTAGTACACAACACGGCACCTCTAATCTTATTACTTATAAGATCTTAGAAAACCTCCAACCACGTCATATGTTGCATGCATGGCGTAAATAAGAGCATATGGGGAAGTCAAATACACCAAAAGCCTCTACAATGCATGATGCATGTAGATAAGAAACTATAGTCACCACTTCAATTTTAATCTTTTAACACAAAGTTAGGTGTTTCAGATCACCTACTTCAGTCGTGTATGCATGTGCATTTGGGAAGTACGCACAGCATAGGACTTGAATTGGTTTTTTATTATTATTTACATTGGAAGTTTGAGTTGACAATGGGAGCTTCTGAATAGTAAATACACTTACCCAAACATGTCGTGTTCCGAATATTAAAGTATGAGATATGTCCAAACATGTTTGGTCACATGTGCTTGTTTGTTTTCCAATGTTGGGTAGCCTCTGATGAGACTATTCGAGGCAACAGAAAATTCGCATCTTTTCTTTTGTTGTTTTTTGACTTTCAGTTGTTAATATTAGCATTATATATCTGTTTTTCTTTCATTTTCCGTCTATGAAAGGTATTTCCCTCAATGCATTTGTCTACGTTCACTGAAAAACAATGATTGACTATCATTACATGCATTTTAATTTCACTATAAAGTTCGTATCGAACAGCCCATGTTGTGTGATCTTATCAAACCTTCGAAATCGGGACCTCATTTTTGTAATAAAAAATAGAAACAAAAACAAAAGGACAAGAGATTCTTGGATTTTATTTGAGCATTCAAACATGCGAGCTCGTGTGTTTACAGATATTTTGTTCAACTTGGTGGTTTGAGTGGGTCGCGTCTAATTTGGTAGCTCTTGTATATCAAGCTCTCGATTTACAAGGCTTTATTGCAGTGATTTTTGGTATTCTACTTCAAGCACTAATGGTCTTTTTCCAATATTATTCTCGAAATTTATTATTTAATAATCTAAATATCTCTTATTGAAAATTATGATTACGTTAATACTGTTCTCTCTGCTTCTTAAATCCGCTTAAACCCGTAAAAATCATGAATTACACTACCATGCACACGACTGGAATATAACTTCTAACATCTCTCTTCCTCACAGTCTACAATATATTTGCATTTGTGTTAATATAATACTCAATGATGTCGAAAGTAACTTCATCATCGACATTATTGCATCATCAGATACGATGAATCTAAACATTACGAGGACCTATTTGATTTAAGCAGTTGTTCCCATCAAACCGCAATGTGATAACTTGAGAAACATTGGATTTTGATTGGAGTTTAATAGCAAACTTTCGTATAAAGATCATTTTAATGACGATGAGCATAGATGATCGATACCATAAGGCGTGCCCAATCATGATTTCCTTTCCGGTTGTATTATTGTGTAATAAAACGTCTATTTGCCTTTTATACAAACATTCATATTGCACATAAAAATACTTTTAAGTCAATAACAGTTGATTTAAATTATTTTATCAGTGACAAACTTGTTGTGACTTGTGAAACACTTGATCTAAACTCATGTTCCACCTTCCAGCTAACACTTTTAGAGTTCGTGATACATTTGGTTGGGTTGTGTGAAATTAAGAACCCAATAATTACACATTAATTCTTAATGAATGACCATTAACTGCAAAAATAAAAAACAATTTGATTAATTAAGAATCCCTATAAATTCCCTCTCCCGCCCCCTCCTCTTCCCCTCCCAACCACTCCTCTCCCAACTCCCTAACCCTAACCTAAATCCGATGAGGAATCTCGGTCCTCGACCCCCACCAGCGTCAATCCCCAAACCCTAGGTCCTCCCCCTCCTCGAGCTCCGGTTCTCCCCTCTCCACATCGAAAAAGTAAGGTTTTTACTCTACTTTAGTTGCTTTCGGGAGTGGGTTTGGGTGGGGTTTAGTGGTTGGTGGTTCTGGTGATGGGATATTGGAAAAAGGTGAGACCTTACTAGGTTTTGAGGGATTTTGCGGTTGTTATTGCTGGAAAAGTTGGGGGAAAGGGGGACGAGTGTTTTGTAAGTTGACGTTTGATTATTTGGCTTTAGGTGGTCGTTATGGTTTAGTGTAATTTGAGCTTTTGTAGTGGTTTTGATGGAAAAGGTTGAAAAGTGTGCGGGAAGTTAAAGGAATGTTTTGTTTTTTTTACTTCTTTTGATTAGCTCTGTTTGTTCTTGTTCTAGTTATTTTTATATGTAAAAGGTAGAAAAAGTTATATGAGTGTTTTAGGCTTTAAATGAGTGTCTTCTAACACAGGCAGTTGTAAGTCCAATCATCGAAGTCTGTCAGGTTTAGTAGTAAAGTTGCGGATTTGATGGGTTTGTTTTGAGCTGGGATAAATTTTGATACCAAATTCATGATTTTGACAGATGTGAAGCTGATCTCTTGACTTCCGTTGTTTGAGCTTCTGTAGTAGCAATGGAGGTTCGAATTGTTTTGTGGTTTATGTTACTGGTCGGTTCACGATCGGTATTTGCTAATCTGGAAGAAGACAAGGAAGCCCTGATCAATTTCATTGTAAGTATCAAACATGCCAATATTCTGAACTGGTACACTTATACCTCCGTGTGTGAGACATGGGCAGGTGTTACATGCAACAGTGATGGGTCTCGGGTTATCGCCCTCCAACTTCGTAGTATTGGGCTAAATGGTTTTATACCTCCCAACACCATCGGTTGCCTCTCTGCGCTCCAAATGCTGAGCTTGCAGTCTAACAGACTCTCTGGGCCATTTCCTGATGACATTACAAGTCTGTCCTCCCTTACAGAACTTCATCTTCAGTCCAACTCCTTATCCGGTCATCTGCCGTCTGATTATTCCCCATGGAGGAACTTGAAAATTCTGGATTTGTCCTTCAATTCCTTCAACGGGAGTATACCTTCTTCTATATCTGATCTCAGTCAGCTCAATTCATTGAACCTGTCAAACAACTTATTATCAGGGGAACTTCCTGATCTTCACCTCCCCCAGCTGCAGTTCCTCAATGTGTCTAACAACCGCCTTGAAGGAGTTGTTCCCTCGTCCTTGAATTTTTTTCCCAGTTCATCCTTTTCTGGCAACCATCTTAAGGTAGAAAGTCCTCCTCCTCCTATTGGTCATCCAATCTTACCTCCTCCTCCTTTGATAGGAAACTCTAAGAACTCCAATACTCCAAGAAAGAAGTTGAGTGGGCCCTTGATTCTGTGTCTTATAATCGGGGGATCTGCCATTGTGTTTGCTGCCATTATCGTGAGTGTACTTTTATGTTGCTTGTGGAGGAAAGATGAGCATATGGTTTCTGGAAAGCTTACTACAAAAGGGGGGAAATTGCCTGAAAAAATGGTATCAGAAAACCAGGATGAAAATAACCGGCTCGTATTCTTTGACAGCTGCACATTCACGTTTGATCTGGAAGACCTACTTAGAGCTTCCGCTGAGGTACTTGGAAAGGGAACATTTGGGATGGCATACAAGGCAATATTGGAGGACTCCACAACGGTTGTTGTGAAGAGGTTAAAGGATATCAGTGTGGGTAAAAGGGAGTTTGAGCAGCAAATGGGATTAGTAGGAAGGATTCGACATGAGAATCTTGTGGAGCTCAGAGCTTACTATTATTCAAAGGATGAAAAACTCATGGTTTATGACTTCTACAGTGTGGGGACCGTCTCCTCATTGTTACATGGTATGGTGTTCTTTTCATCTTAATTCATCTTTCCTTTGATTTCCTTATATTGTTTGATTATTACTTTCAATTTTAGGTATATTTCAGGATTTCAATTCTCTGCTTGTGTGGTTATAATGGGGCATTATCCATACATTAACACTTGATCATGATGAGAGGGATTGTGCATCTTCTGTGCTCAACACTTGCATTCAAAATATTATCCTAAAAGTCAACAGTCTTACCAAGCCAAAAAAAGTGAACAGTCTAAAAAAACTTTTTGAATAATTTTAGTTCTTGCTAGGACTCTAGGGTGGCTCTTAAATAACGAAGATAAAGGTAGTAAAACATAGCCACTCGGTAATATTCTTATTGCCATATTATGTTGTTACTGCTTGGAGTGCACTAGTATACCATGTAATGTGTTATAAAATATTACTTAGGTTTAATAACAAGCTAAGTTACATGCTCTTGGAGTAAATCTAGACATTTCCATTCATCTAAATGTTCAAATTTCTGACTCTCATTTTGAATTTATAATAATCTAAAAATAACTTTACCATGCAAGTTGCGACATAGAGAAAGAATTTGGTAGTTCTCAAACATGTCCAGTTGGACCATGGACCTCTGTTTTAAAAACTGAACTGACGGTCGAACCAAGGTTCGACCGAAAAATGGAAATTGACCAATCGGTTCTTTGAAAAAACTAATGTCCTCGTCAAACTGAATCGAACCGGCTTGAACCGGAAAAAATCAATTGGTTTGGTCACTGGTTGAACTACGGTCGTACCAAAAAGCTTAAACTGCAGTTTGCACTCAACTATAAAAAGTAATAATTTACCCTAAAAAACAATTATTTTGTTTCAAATTTAACCAAAAAATATTATTTTGTTTTAATCATTAAACTTTTCAATTAACATTATATAACTTTAAACTTCATCTTTTCTTTTTGTTGATCGTTGATGATCATTATATAGTACATGTAAACTGACCACCGGTTGGACCTCCATCCTGGAGTTGATTCGGCTCTCGGTTCACAAAATGATGATATCATGCTGATACCAGCGTCAGTTGTACTAGGTTGAACCATTTTGAATCAAACCGAGTATTTACCGGTTCACTTTTCGGTTCGGTTTCGAAAACCTTGCTATGGACAACCTTGTTGGTATGACGATATTGGAGTTTTTGGTACTAGCAGGAAAAATGTATATCAATATCAAGTTTGATTGTATTCCAAATCAACTATATTTCTTGAGCTTTAGATATGGTGATGAATCACCATAATTTCTTCTTTGATGGCATAATCAGATTATACCAGTAATTGTTTCTAATACATGCTTTGTAATCCCCTAATATTTAGTTTTACAGTAATTCTTACTATTATAACTTTGGTCATTTTCCAGCTAAAAGAGGGGAAGATAGGATTCCACTTGATTGGGAAGCCAGGCTTCGGATTGCACTTGGTGCTGCAAGAGGTATTGCACGGATACATTCAGAGAGTGGTGTGAGGCTTGTCCATGGAAACATCAAATCCTCCAACATATTTCTGAATCACCATTTCTATGGCTGTATATCTGATCTTGGCATCTCAACCTTGACAAATCACATGGCCCCTCCAACTTCTCGACTTGCGGGATATCGAGCTCCGGAGGTTGTCGAATTACGTAAAGCCACCCAAATGTCTGACGTCTACAGCTTTGGTGTTGTCTTACTTGAGATTCTGACTGGAAAATCTCCAGTTCAGGTGGTCGGAAGTGGAGAAGATACTGTCCACTTGGTCAGGTGGGTTCAGTCTGTTGTTCGGGAAGAATGGACAGCAGAAGTGTTTGACATAGAACTCATGCAGTATCCAAATATCGAGGAAGAGATGGTGGAGTTGCTTCAAATAGCAATGAATTGTGTTGAGAGAGTGCCCGCGCGGAGGCCCAAGATTTCGGAAGTGGTCAAGTTGATCTCAGACATTAGAAGGCTCGATACCGAGAACTGGCCATCATCTGATACTAGATCTGAAGAGTCAAGTGTGTTGGTTCCACCACTTGAAGAAGGTTCCACCTCTGAACCAGTTTGAACACTCCCTTCAGAAGTGAGATTTTCAGTTAATATTTTTAATTGTTGTCTACTAAATGAAGGTCAAACAAACATCATCTTTGCATGATCTTTCTTCTCATATTAATCTCGGTCTGTAGCTTTTTGCTCAATGGTGTTCATAGACAAATTTATGATTTGAATTGCTGGTTGTTCCTTCAAAGTTATTACTGAGTACTTAAATGGTTTTTAAAGTTGCATTATATCTTTTATGAATTTGACGACTAATTCAATCTGGTGCCTGTCTTGCCCTTGGTCCTACGTCCCTCTACACCCCTGATGCCTAGTTGTCTTGGGTTTGACATCGATACTTATCTTAGTTTAAAAATGAAACTTTAACAACACCTATTTTTTTATTCTTTCATCAATATAAAAACTTTCCCTTCACTTGTGGTTCTCATTTCCTTCTGAGCTAAGCACATGTAACATAATTTTCGAACCAATCAAAGCTTCTTAGGAATAAACGTTTGAGAGATTCAACCTCTCCCTTATAAGTGTCCATGAATGACTCGCAAGTAGTTGCAATATTTAAGGTATCATCCAGATTGTTTATGAATGGGATTCAGACATCTCTCCTGTAATAGCGAAATTTCATCTTTCTTTCTTAGATCTGGAGAGGCGAGAAAGGTTTAGTTTCAGATCGTAGAATATTTTTGAGTGATTAGCTGAACAAAGGTGAGTTAAAATTTCATTTTCAAAGGAGACATTTTGCACCACAAAAGTCAAAATTCCGTAGATTTCCCTACCTACATTTGGAGTCAATGCCTCCTCTTTAATGCCATAGTCTCTAGTAGAAAGATGGGCAATCGCAATTCCACATCCGAAAGTTGGCCACATGCTGAGATTCCCACTCTTGTTTATAATATTGCCTCCTTTCACATATTTGTTTCAGCTTCAATATTTATTCCTTGGTTCAATGATCAAGCTAATGATCTAGACTAGGTGCATTGTAGTTGAAAATACGCTTTTTTGCAAGAACTATTTTTAAGATATATAATCCAATCCCTGGCGAACAATATACCACAATTCCAAAGAAGAATTCTCTCTATTTTTGTTTTTCATAACTCGTCTTACCCTTGACAGTTCGTGTTTAATTTTCCCTGGTATGATTTATCGTGAGAAATTCATTGTTTTATTCCCCTTCTAGATTTGGTAGTAGCTTCCATCTAATAACTTTTTAAAAAGCCAGCATAGCAATAATCTACCAACCTTAACGTCGGGTAAAGCAATTAACTAGTGTGACGAAGATACAATATCAATTTTATTAAGACCTCAATTTTACATAGTTCTTTTTTAAATCGATTCTCCTAAGACCAACAATAACGGCCCGACTGTCCGGGTCGTCCACCTGGGCGTTCGACCCGACCGTGCAGGTCGTCAACCAGCACAGAATTTCAAGGTTTTTTTTTGCTTTTTCAGTTTTGCTTTTTTTTTAATTTTGTTTGAATCTTGTTTTAATTTTTTTTTTTGAAAATACGTTTTATAATTGTTTTGATTTTTTAGAATTTTTAAATTTTTTTCCAAGATTGACCCCGAAATAATGTAGATGTTGGAGATAGGTAGTGGTGGGTTGTGGTTAAGATGTGAATAATGTAGTAAAGAGAAGAAAATGAGTTGGGAGAGAGAAAGTTGATGTGGAAGAAAAAAAACTGATTTGAAAGATAGAGAAGAAAGAGAAAACTCATGACAAATCGTCTGGGTCATGATTATGGATAATCTAAGAGCATCCGTAATGGGGTCGGAAGACCCCGGTCGTCGCTCCCTGACCCGGTTGTTACGACCGGGTCGTCAACCAACACATTTTTTAAAGCAATTTTCTTGGTTTTGATTTTTTTTAAGTTTTGTTTGAATCTTGTTTTAATTTTTTTTGAAAATACGTTTTCTAATTGTTTTGATTTTTAAGAAAAAAAAAATTTCTTTCAAAATGAACCTCAAAATGATGTGGATGAGAGATACGTTGTGGTTAAGAAGTAAATAGTGTAGGAAAGAAAAGAAAATGGATTGAGGAGAGAGAAATTTGATATGGAAGAGAGAGAAATAGAAAAGAGAAAACACATGATCATGTCGTCCAGATCATGGTAAAGTTAGAGTTAATACGTGTCACTTTAGTTGCTCATGAACTACTTGACGGTCTCCAAGATATCAACTTATCTTTGCAATGGAAATGTTTGTATTTGCAGCTTGCAAAAGAAAACAATTCGCATTCTCAAAAGCTATTTCAACTATCATTTTTTGGCAAAAAAATAAAAATATATATTAGAAAACCATAAAATAAAATTATCTCTTTACCCCTCTAACACAACTCAACATTTCTTTCTCTTTCACGTCAGCACAACCACAAATCCAACTATACACAAAAATCATTCACTATCACAACCTAACTATTCAACGTTCTCTCTCATCTACATTCATTCCTAGATAAAAATAAATTTTTTTATAAAAAAATAAGAATTTTAGAAAGAAAAAATATTTTTTGAAAAAAAAATAAATTATTTTTCAAAACAAAACAAAATTTTAAAAAAAGTCCATGTCCTTCCCGGGTTGCCACGTTCTCCCGCCCTCCTCTCGTTCAGGTTGGGTGCGGACAAGTGTCCCCGCAATTCGTTGATTTTTTTTAAAATTATTATAAAAAAGTTTTTTATTTGTTTATTTTTAAATAAAATAATTATTTTATTTTTTACCCAAGATTATCTCCAAATGGTGTGGAATGAAGAGAATATAAGGTGCCAGAGTTATTCTGGAATGGTTAAAGGAAATTTAGGGTAAGTGAGCTGGTATAACGTGGTAGGAAAAAAATTGGACGACGGGAAATATCCTTACCAATGCACTTCAAAGTTTATGACAATTTTACATGTCCGTGAATTATCCGAAATTCTGGATGGAAAAAAACAAAGTTTTAAAACGGTAAATCTCCATCAAATCACAATCCTCCACGTCAGCAGAGAAGCATCCCAACACACAAACCCCGCCATTAACCCCGACACTCACTCACTCTCACACTTTCCTCCAAATCCAAAACCCCAAACTCTCTCTCTAGATTTCTCTCTCTAGAATTTTCTCTTTAGATTTCCTCTAAGATCTAACCCAGTCCCAGATCCGGACCAGAACCGACATCTCACTTGCGATTTCGGATTCGCTGCGGAATTTGAGGTTCGCTCTTCTCCCTTGGGGTCGGGGGTTGATTGAGTGGTCGCGTAAAGGTGGGATCTTTGAAGTATTTGAGGCGAACGGTGGAAATTT
The DNA here is from genome assembly GCA_963682175.1 of Triglochin maritima. Taxonomy (NCBI): domain Eukaryota; kingdom Viridiplantae; phylum Streptophyta; class Magnoliopsida; order Alismatales; family Juncaginaceae; genus Triglochin; species Triglochin maritima. The sequence continues at coordinate 4,007,156 of OY821775.1, forward strand.
GGAGTGGGATTTGGGGTTTTTTGGGGGGTGTTTTGGAGTTTTGTGAGTTTGGATGACCAATTGAAGTTCGGTTGTTTGTGGATTTGGAGGTGAAATTGTGTTTTGACTTTCTGTTGTGAAATCCAATTTCTCTTGATAGCTCTAAAAAAAGTTTCGTGGAGGATAAAGTTTGGATATTATCATTATTATATATATTTTGAGATGGAATTATGGGTTAAAAATTGATTTTGTTGTGTTTGGATTTGGCTTTGGGAACCAGTTTAGGTTTAGCTCTTGAATCTCTTTTTGTCATGGTTAAAATGGGTTGTTCAGTTCTTGAGGCAATCAAGTGTGAAGGACGCGGAAAAATAACTCTTTTGGGAAAGTAAAGTTTTTTCTTGTGGTTGGAGAAAGGAAGCAAATTGGAGTTTGGTCTCTTTGTTTTTCATTTACTATTTCAGGAAAAAGTTGCCTTTTGAGTTATGAGTTTGTTGGGTAGAATTCATAAGTAGAAACAAATGAGCACCAAATTCATAAGTGGTAATAAAAGAGCACAAACAAATTAAGTATGGGCTTTGATTTTTCAAGTATAATCGAAGGGAAAACATTATTTTCTTCACCGAGGTTTTTTTTAGAGGCGGTAGAGTACATTATTCCTTCACTTTTATGATTTTATCCAAACATCCACATTTCTCTACTATTTCCTGTACTATTTTGAAATATTGCATCTGTATAGTTTTGGGGGATTATTTAATTGAGCAGATTCCTAATTTAGGTCAATTAAGCGAAAATGGCGGCAGTTCCACCACCTCCGGGAGCGGCTCCAGTGCTTCAGAAACCTCCAGGCTTCCGAGACCCATCAGTACCAACACAGCCACCAAGGCCACTTCCGCCAAAGCGGCCGTTGCCTCCATCTTTCCGCCCTGACATGAGGAAATATTACAGACGCTCTCGGTGTAGCTGTGGTCGGTGTTTCTGTTGCACAATTCTTGTTCTATTGATCATCCTCTGCGCAATTGGTTTCTTGGGTGCTGCCTTTTACCTTTATTTTCAGCCAAAAGCTCCATCTTTCCACCTCCAAGCGTTCAATGCGACACGATTTGTTGTGTCAGTGAAGACTGATGGTACATTCCTCGATTCCACAATCAATGCAAACATTCAGGTATGAGAGTAACAAATTGAGTCATGCCATGGAAAATGATTTCGTTTTAGGATCATGTTTGAAAATTATTCTCAATGCACTAGTTGAGTTTTCAGAATTATTTTATTGGATTACTCTTTTCACAGATAGGAGGTTAAATCTACTTGTTTTAGAGCTAAATCTGACATCTCACTATATGACGTCTATCTGAAAAATTGATGATGAATTCAGTCACAGAATTGGGGATCAGTCTTCAGTTTTTCTCTAGTGATCCCTATGAAATTGTTGGATTTGTAGTGTCTTAAACAAAAATCAAGTAAACTGCTATTTTTCAGTCATTGTGCAATTATACTGCCGAGCTAAATTATGCAAGTTCATCTTCTTTTGTTTTGAGGGCATTCAAATCATTCAACTTAGTGCTCAAAAATTAACCTTGAACTTATCTTTTGCAGAGTACCAACCCCAATGGCAAAATAGAATTGTCTTACAAGCAAGGTGATGTTCAGTTCGTTGCTGTGGATAATGATGCAGAAGTTGATCTTGGATCCCGTACATTCCCAGCATTCCGGCAAGCAACCAAGAATTCAACCGTGGTCAAGGTGACTACACAAGTGAAGCATGTAATGGTGGATGACAGCGTAGGTACAAAACTGAAGTCTAAATTCCAGAGCAAAGAACTTAATTTCCGTGTGGATATCAGTACGAAATTAGGGGTTCGCATCAAAGGCAAAACCATCTTTAAGCTCCCGACTAAGATCTCATGTGGGAAGGCGAGCTTGAAGCAGATAAGCCATGGTTCACTGCCCAAGTGCTCCGTCACTGCGCTGAAATGGTAAGCTCTTTGTCTCTCTCTTACGGTTTTGTTTTATGTTCATCTAGATTGTTTAAATTTTAACAGAACCAATCATTCGAACAGAGCACCATGTTGTCTGGTCTGTGTTTGTGTACTTTTAGATGTTACTCTTGCACGATCCATAGATCTATAGTTGTCCTCATAATCTACTCCCCTAGCCTACAATGCCAACTTTAGTTGCCTTCACGAACTGTACATGGTTTGGACTTTAGAGAGATGCCACTGCCCCTTAATTGTGATCTCAGTAGCTACCTTTACATATTCCAACACGTATTGTTTGTGGTCTTTTCTAATATTTTTCTACTTGGTCGGTGGGATTGAATATTCTAATCCCAACCTCGTAGTTTACACTCTTGACAATTTAGCCACCTGAAAGATGTAATTTTGTGTTATTTCACAAGAAACACGTTATCTATGAAGACTTAACTCTGACTTCTTTGTTGAAAAGCATGCATGATAGATACCTCCTCCTTTGGAAACCATGTCAGTCAAATACTATTTGAGTGGAACAATAGAAGAGTTGTCCTTGTTTTCATAAGAACCATGATAGTTTACTCTAGATGAGTAATCTCAAAGCATCCATAGATTACTATTCTGTAGCCTGTGGGTCAGTTCACATTTATAACAATGGAGATGATTTAGAGTGAGAGAACAGTTGGAACCTCTACTCCCATATTTCTTTAAGTTTTTTGTACTGCATTGTTATAGTTACGGGGGACATCTACCCTACCACTAGTAAGTATTCCACATAATTAAAACAAAATGATCTAGATCAGAACAGTCCAACGGATCATTCGGTCCATTATCAGGCTCAGAGGGGTCATGTGCATTAGTGGCGCTGAGCATCTAATCTTGTGGGGATCCTGTTGGGTGTGTGTGATTAAGACACCACACCAACTGCATCCCTTATCCCATCTCTGACTAATAAGACCTAAACTTCCAGATTTCTCTTTTCTCCAAAATCACATGTTGGCTGCCAGAGGCAGTGGAATCCAAAGGAGCCACACTAACTTGTTTTTGTTCTTTATTCTTTGGACTTGTTATTGCAGGATTAAACTAAGCTAAGCAGTGGAAAGAAGGAGATGGGTGGCTGTGGTGACAGCAAAGATCATTTGTTATTATTTAGTGGTGTATAGAGTAATTTATTTTACTTATGCATTCATTTGATTTTTCTAGAAGAGTATTTGGTTGGAGATGTTTTCACAATAGTCAATAGTCATTAAAATACCATGTATCATCACCATTATCATAATATATTCTTGCGGAAATGACTTTTGCCTTTATTAATGTTGTCTCAATTATCTTTAAAAAAAAGGTTGCAGATCATCTATCATCCCAGGTCATACTTCTAACATGGCTCTCCAGATGATTCAATTTTTTTGGTTGTTTGAGAAATAACCTGAAGTGTAATCTACAACAAAGTAAGCTTGTGTCTACGACTATGGATGTTTGGGAGCTAATAAAAAAATCAGGTGAGAAATCATTTTCGATTGGAATATTTTTTTAATTGGGTTCGAACTGTCAAAATTAGGTTGCAATTATTTTCTTAAGTCATTCTCTTTGGGGACTACTTATCGTCGGAAAACTACTTAAATCGTCCCAACAATTACCGTTTTATACTTCACAATTCATTTAATACACATTTCGTCTCGTCTCTTAAAATAAAATTTCTACCTACGTTTTTTTCATTTTCCAAGTACAAACACTACGAAAATGTCTGACAAATCGCCTGGATTAGGTGAAGTAATTTCAGCAAAAATAAAAATCAGGTCAGACGTCTGGGTAAAATCCCACCCCAAGGAGCATGCATTTTACCCAGACGCCTCCTCCGTGGAAACGACATCTGTCTAAGACGCCCGTCCAAAAAAAAAATCTTAAAATTATACGGTGTGTTATCTCAAATTATTTGAGGTTACGTTGCAAGTTTTTCGGTGGTAACGAGTCGGATTACAATGAGTTTTTTTACAAGTGATGAAGATTTAAAATTTTTCATATCCAACAATTTCAAGATCCAAAAAATTCTGGTGGTAAAATTTCCCGACTTACAAATACCACCTCGACAGGTCGTTCGGTGGTCTCGCTCCCTGGTGAGCGAGCGACATTCCACCTCTCGCGGTGAGGTGGTGGGGGTGGCAAGGGGACACTGTCTCCTGGAAATTTTTTAGATTTTGAAATTGTTGGATCTGAATTTTTTTGAATCTTCATCACTTGCAAAAACTCGTTGTAATCCAATTCGTATAATTAACCACGCGCGCAGGATCTGGTGAGGTGGTGAGGTGTCGGACGGTCGACCGTTTGCTTCTCGGTCTACCGAACATGTTCCATGCAGATGACCAAGTTTCAATCGGTTCACCGTGATCGTAGAGATAGTAAGTTTTTGATATTCCTGAAATCCTTGGATCGGTTTACCGACCTCTACCCGGTCATCCAAATTATAATCAATTTATAATCAATTTTTAATTGATATATGAGTAGAAACCCCATGGGGGGTTCCGGCGGACGTCTGCTAATTTTTTTATTTTTTTATTATTAAAAAGAATTTTGACATTTTACCAGATTCGAGTACACCAGGTTGTCCGTTGGCTCATTAATGACCTCCGAAACATTTTTTTATGATTATGAGAGGAAGATGAAGAGTGGGTAATATGATGGTGAAATGTTGTGATATATGAGTAGAAACGAAAAAATGACAAAATGGTAATTCGTTGGGACGATTTAAGTAATTTTCCGGTGATGAATAGTAGTTCAGTTCTCTTTCCGGGTGAATCTCAGATTGGCTGTCGGTGAAGTGCCGATGAGGTTTGTTAAGTTTACACTTGTAAAAAAATTCCAACATTAATTCACTATGATCAAACGATTGATCTTTCAATTAACATTTGTAAAGGTTACTGTCCCGGTACAACTAAAATGCTTGTGTATTTCATGATTCATTCGGTAACTATAGTTACATATTTAGGACTTTTGTCTTAATATGTATTTTGATAAAATATTTGATACGGCACATTTTACAAATGTTAGGATTTGCTAAGCAATTTGTCACATTTTCTACTTTTTCACAACAACCGCAGCCAAATAGAATTAGACATGTTTGATTGGTAAAAATCAAAGGTTAAGCTTAACGATTTTGTTAGTGTCTTTCAACTATAAAATTCTATTAAACGTAATTATTTTCACCGAATAGGCTCTAATCCAATACACGTTAATGGCAGGGCAGGGCATGCATGCTAGGATTGGATTTCATTTTCATAGACGCTTCCCTATGAAATCCGGCAACTTATGAAAAATTTAAACATGCTCTTACTATTTTGGTGTTACGTGATACATCATGTTATGGACCCTTCATGCCAACTATCTTCCAACTCAATCTCATGATGAGCCTTAAATTATTTGGTGTCTGTCCATATGCTGTGCAGGTATTACTCGGAAAAATAAAATAAAATGCAGTGTCCAATAGTTGCTGACTTTCATGTCTTATCTTTATTATTGGACCCCGTCACATTCAAAGAGAGTTTAAGCATTCTAAACGAAATAATTCTTTTTAAGAGAAATTAAAACATCATCTCTAACTGTAATTGATAGATCAATCTTTCATTTTGGAATTTTAAACTAATGGATCTATAACCAATTTTCCTTCCGAGAAAGAATGGGTTGGACTGGTTTATTGGTTACTCTAACGCCTGGATTAACTGGATTAATCTAGCTGATAAATATAGATACAGGAACTGAAATTTAAACCACTTCACTTATATAAGTCTACCTTTTACTTCGCTTTAGTGTTGATAATTGGTAGGTCAATATAATCATATTAGAAGAAAAAAATAGTTTAAACGCAACAAAGTGTGCAGTATCCTATGATATGTTAATCCACTATCTAAATGTTTGGATTCAGTTGAAGTACCAGTGAAAATTCACAAATTATAAACAATAAGTTGATAGCAACGGGACAAGAACTCGAGACCCATCTCATTTCTAGTGTGTTTAACTAGCTGGGATACACGTCATGTGTTTTACTTAGCTTATAATCCAAAGTTATCCAGGCGGAATTGACAGTGGCTTGTTTTGACAATTTATTCAAATGTGATGGGGTTTTTTTTGAGGTATTTGCTTGGGTGCCACCAAGAAACAACTAAATTGGCTTTATGCCACATGGTTTTGACTATTTAGCCTAATGCCATAGAAAAATCAAACTATTTATCATCATGCCATAAGAAAACAAAATATTTACTTTTATGTCATTCCGTCGGTAAACCGTTAACTTTTCTGTTAACGTCCGTTAAGTATATTAATATTTAATGGAAATTTTGCAGATTCACCCTGAACAAACCAAAAATTCATAAAATTCATTATATGTGTTGTAAAAATTACCAAAAATTATTCAAAATTATGGAATTTTTGCAGATTCACCCTGAATAAACCAAAAAATCATTATATGTGTTGTAAAAATTACCAAAAGTTATTCAAAACTTTATCTACACTCTCTCATCTTTATCTTTCAACTTTCGTTTTTTTTTGTCTCTCACTAAACTTAATGGCTCGATTACTAAACCAATGAAATTCGATAAAATAATTTCTAAAAAATTATCTTATTTCAGATTCATGATTTTTAATATTTTAGTACAAGATTCTGATAATTGATAAAAGATTTTTATACAAAAAAATATTTTTGGAAAAACACATTTTATATAAAAAATGAATTTTTATTAGACAAATGAATTTTTTAGAAATTATTTTTCCAAATAAGATAATTTTTTAGAAATTATTTTATCGAATTTCATTGGTTTAGTAATCGAGCCATTAAGTTTAGTGAGAGACAAAAAAAAACGAAAATTGAAAGATAAAGATGAGAGAGTGTAGATAAAGTTTTGAATAACTTTTGGTAATTTTTACAACACATATAATGATTTTTTGGTTTATTCAGGGTGAATCTGCAAAAATTCCATAATTTTGAATAATTTTTGGTTTGTTCAGGGTGAATCTGCAAAATTTCCGTTAAATATTAATATACTTAACGGACGTTAACAGAAAAGTTAACGGTTTACCGACGGAATGACATAAAAGTAAATATTTTGTTTTCTTATGGCATGAGGATAAATAGTTTGATTTTTCTATGGCATTAGGCTAAATAGTCAAAACCATGTGGCATAAAGCCAATTTAGTTGTTTCTTGGTGGCACCCAAGCAAATACCTCGTTTTTTTTTCCTTCTTCTTCCAAAAGACATTTATCGCAAGGAATTAAAAAAAAAACCACATTTCTAAAGTAGGATGTTTCCTTACGTAGGCAAGCTATGTCAAGGATATGTTTGGAAATAATCCTAACATCTTCGGAAGCTACATTATGAACGCAGGGGCCACTTGCTTACGATCAAAGCAATTCAAAAGTTGCAAGAATGATTTTTTGGTCATACCTACCATCAATCAAATAAGCAAACACGTTCAAACAATCTTCGGATGATTATATTCTTTGAGATGCATAAATTATTTTCTGTTTGAAGTTCTTTGGGTTTGAACAAAACATGTTCCAAAGCCCAAGAATATTTTGATTATTTTCCGATCCTAATCTTGGCATAATTGCTGACTCGGAAAGAAAGAAGACCACGGCCAGATACTATTTGTTTGCAGACAAAACATGTTTTGACTTCTAATTGCAAAGCCGTCAAGCTCATTTTATTTCATGACCGAATATTACAAAGTACATAACCACGGGTCAAACTAACTAATTACGTATAAGTCTCCACTGAACCATGCTATTTTATATATGGATAGCTGAATTTTAGGCCGAGGAGCAAATAAATATATGGACTTGCACCATTTTTTCCTCAGCACTATGTTAATCTTAAGGAACATTTGATCCCTAAGTGCCAATATATCAAATGTTGTGATTTTCTTCCACAACAATATATCCCTAAGTCCCACAAATAGAAAACAAAATAGAAAGAAGAAAAAAAGTCAACTGACACCCAAATATGAAATAGTTATACTCGAAAATCCATGTTGCAACATTCCAACAAGGCAACAACATTGACTTCAATTTTCTCCACAAAATCCCGAAAACCATGAATTCGTTACAAAATGTTTGGTGACTAAACAACAGGTATGTGTTTGGTTGGAAAATTGCAGACCCACCCCCGTGTTCTTTGGGAGATAACTTTTGTTCTTTGGGCAATAAGATTAGAAATGTGGTTTTTTCACTCGTCTAGGTAAAAATCTTGTGACCGGCAGACGTTGTCTCAAGTAAAAAAAATACAAATCATTGAATACCTGAAACATCTTTGGTTACATCTTACTTCCAAACTCTACAACTAAGACGTAGTTTTTTTTCCTATTCTCGTTCAACTTTTCCACCAGTTTAGGTGTACATGGTAATTAATCAGATGCTAAGAAACTCATTCTCTTAAGCTTTAAAATCACACAAAATCTCATACAAATCTTTTTTCCTAACGCATTCTACCCCAAACTCCAATCGCTACTTTTGATGTTTGTGTACACCATTAACCTAACCTGGTGGGTGGTGTAAATTACTAACCCTAAGTAGACGACGCCAAAAGCATGCACCAAATGGAGCCCAAGAGAATTCACTCAATTCAGGGACGTAGACGCAAAACACCCACCGAAACTCGAAAAAAAGAAGAAGAAGAAAAAGGAGAAAAGGAAAAGGTGGGTTAGGGTTAGGGTTCGTCCGACCTTCCTCGATCCCACCACCAAACCGCGTCGGATCCAAACCATCTCTATAACCACCACCACCTTCCCATCCCCCCTCCAGATCCGCAATCCGCTTTCGTCGTTTCCGCTCCTTTCCCCGTCGATCTAGGGTTTCATGGCCTCCAAGCGCATCCTCAAGGAGCTCAAGGACCTCCAGAAGGATCCGCCCACCTCATGCAGCGCAGGTTATTTTTCTGCTCTTTTTCGGTCTCTCCGACCCCGATCTGGGGCTAAAGGTGGGATTTTTATGTGTTTGATGGCAGTTTGGGTGTTGGAAGATGTGTTTTGGGGAGTAAAGGTGGGATTTTTATGTGTTTTATGGCGGTTTGGGTGTTGGAAGATGTGGTTTGGGGGGTAAAGGTGATTTTTTTTGTTGGATTTGGACGTGGTGTTGGATTGTTGATGCTTGTTATTTAGAAAGATTTGGTTTTGTTCAATTGGACGTGGGGTTTTTATGTAGTTTTGACTTTTATTGAATCGTTTTGACTGATGCTGACTTTGGTCAAATCAGGAAGTTATGGATGTTACTTTTTTGTATGAATAATGGGTTCTGTGTTATTTGTAATTGCTCTTTTCTGTTGGAATTTATTCGGTATGGATGATCGGGTTATTTTGTTTGTTTGGCTTTAGCTGTGTTTTGTTAAATTTCAATTGTTGTTTTTGTCTCGGAAACGTGGTGTATCAGTTAGACACTCGGTTTCCTGGATGGTATCCTTATTGATATATCCAATTTGGACATTACCCTTGTTAATTCGGAAGAAATCAGAGTCTCTATAATTTGATATTTTCTTAAATATAAATAGCTGTCTGTAAAAGAGACTAAGCGTGATGTCTCGGGACCTCTTACCAAGTCGTAATCTGGTTCACAAAGGAAATTTTTAACGAGAAAAAAATGAAAGCTAACTTTAAATGATCTAATTAGCTCTCTATGTGATGTACTTTTCCGTAGTTCATATAATCCGTCCTCCATAATGGCGAAAGTAATGTAATCCTCACCTTTTTTTTCTTTACCTCTTATCTGTTTATTCTAAATTTTGTCATGTCAATATTGAAATCTTATAGGCCCTGTAGCAGAGGACATGTTCCATTGGCAAGCAACGATTATGGGCCCTCCAGACAGTCCTTATGCGGGAGGAGTCTTTCTTGTTACGATCCATTTCCCTCCTGATTATCCATTTAAACCACCAAAGGTATCCCTTGAGTTTATCCATTGATTATATGTTTGTGCACTTAATGATGTAAATACGTGGAGGTTTCTATGATTTGGAATTTGGTTGTTATCATGACATTTGTCGTTGGGTCGGGGCTAACAAGTCTTAGTGAATCCAATTATTAAATTGGACTGAATATTTTCGAAACGATTTAAATTACCTTAGGTTGATGAGCTTAGATGAGGGTGGTTTGTTGAGCAATTGTAAGTGTGAGCCTATGATCAAAAGGTCACATGTTGAGTCATGAAAGCAGCCTTATGTCAAAATGGCAAGGGAATGCTGTGGACAAGCATATATGCCTGATAAATGGGTCAAGTTTGCAGGCCCTAGTCAAGTTTTATACCATGTCATGATAGATAGGTCTTACAGGTCATATGATGTACTTTGTTAACTAAAACAAGAGCACTTAGGTTTGGTTGTGCAGAATCCATTTAATCGCTAGGCTGTGTTCAAGCTAAACCTGCATGGTGGTCATGACGTGTGTACCCAACCCATCCTGAATTGGTACACTTGCTGAACCTACTCAAAAGGACCTAGGAGATCGAATCCTAAGAAATTGTGGGATGAAACATGTTTAATTGAGTTAAATCAATGGAATTGGGTTGGCCTGGACACAAACACTTTTTAGAAATATGTCTAACAAGTCGACCTGCGAATACCCAAATAAGTAAATATATCAACTTGATATTGTTTGAATCGAGTTGCAGGTCCGATTCTTAAATTCCAGGTTTAGAAACTTGAATATACTTTACCGATCAAAAAAGAAATTGACATAACCTTCCTTCAATCCTACCAAAATGGTGAAGCCTTGTTTGTCTGGTTTACCCTTTAGGTTGATGAACTTAGATCATATCAAGCTGCCCATTTCCGGTAGAACCTTTTGACATGCATGTGAAGTTAGTGAAGTGTGGTCTTCATATGTATTGTTTGCCGCTATATTGCCAAATGAAAAACGCCATGCCATTTCAGTTTATTATTTTTTAACATATTACATATCTGTATTACATTGTTTTTCATGGCTATAATAATTTCTAGTTCGAGGTGCTGATATGTGTTTCCATCCTGTTCATATTTTATACATATGTAAATGCACTTGTGTGTTGGACTTGAAAATGACCTCTACCCACCTTTTTAAACTCACAATTCATGTATCCATGCTTAGTCTCAATGGCTCGACTGCATAACAATTGCCTTTTGCAGGTTGCATTTAGGACAAAGGTTTTCCATCCAAACATCAACAGTAACGGAAGCATATGCCTTGACATATTGAAAGAACAGTGGAGTCCTGCATTGACCATTTCCAAGGTTACTGTCTTCAACAAGCACGTGTTATTTCTTTATTATGTTTGAAGTTTGAACTATTTTGTTTCCGATGCATTTTATGGAAAACCGAAGTCTTTATACAATATATGCTGAAATTGGTATGCTGCATATTGTGTGCCTCTGCTTCCATCTAAACAGATCTAATCCTCATACATCCACATGCAGGTACTGTTATCTATTTGCTCACTGCTGACAGACCCAAACCCCGATGATCCGTTGGTACCAGAGATTGCACACATGTACAAAACCGACCGTTCCAAGTATGAGACCACTGCTAGGAGCTGGACGCAAAAGTACGCCATGGGCTAACAGCTGCCGTCAATTTGGTGTTGGACAGGAGCTGCATTCCTATATTTATTAATGAAATTGTTCTGAAACTGTAGTTAATACTCTTCAAGAAATGTATTGTTGTTCGATTGTTTAAATTGCTAACTTTTGAACTCATTTTCAACTGTTTTTGTAACCACAATATTAATCAAGTTCTTTCGTAGGTTTGCTCAATTTTAATCAAGTTCTATGTGACTAAGTATTATGCTTTGTATTTTTGTGCAAACTTGCGTTTTCAGTGTGTTTGAAATTTTATTGGTCGTGTATTGTGATTCTTTACAACTTGTTTCGTTGCTAGGAATGAGTCCTAGGCGTTGAGCATTCTACCAGAGTTTGCTTTAAAAACAACAGCTTACCTCGTGGAATTGCTTAAACAATGGTGTGATTGGTAAGCACTTGATGAGTTATTTTCACTTTTAATAGTGTAAATTGAGGAAGTTACAAGTATATATTTTAAAGTCTTGAAATTCATTTTGGAACAAGTCATTGTTGATTGTTGGAGACATCTGATTAAAATGAGATTATTAGTTGTCATTTAAATGACTAGCACTAGATTTGAAGAATAATGGGTACCTAATGCAAATACAAACAGCCAAGGGAAAATAATATACTCACTGGCCGTCTTTACTTTCAGATTGTAAATGCCGAACAATTCTGCTTTATGCATTGTGTCCTCTTCACTTAACGTGCGTATGTACGTAACGTATGCCACTTAAATTGACTAGCATGTTGACTCGGTTTGGCACCCAAAATTATCTTTTCTTCCTCCTCCCTATATACTTAAAAAAATGCCACTTGAATTGTGCTTGCACCCCCCTAAATCAACAGATTAGCTTTTCTATGGGATTTCACCACATCAATGTATAAGAGTGCATGTAACAAACGCACACGAAACTGCATTAAAAAAATCCTTTTTTTTGCATAAAGAACGATCAGACTCACCAGAAATCATTGGAAAGTAAAAAAAGAAACGAACGTCAACCCCAATAACGCATCCCACAATTGCACTCTCACGTACACTTTCTTCTTTTTTTCAAAAAGAATCTTATGCTAATGCATTAAAAACACTATCACATCAAACAGAGATTTACACAAACTTATCAACAAAAACACGCTTTAACACCTACGCACTAACCAAAAGACATCTACTGATCTTCATGCTTCAGGCCAACGTTCATGAATCTTGATTGCCTTGTCTTAAGGGGCTTCTCTTGTAATTCACAGACCTTCTGTCAAGAAGATTGTCTTTGCTTTGGTGGAGCATCCGACTGAAAACTATCTCCACAACTACTTGTTCGATTGAAATAACACTAACATGTGAATTGAGCTAAAATTTACACATTTCTTGCCACTACCCTCTAGCTGAGAACACATCTAAATGGTGCATCTCATCATTCTCAGTTGATGATTTTTTCAACAGAGCCTCATATTTCCCGATAGCATTCCTTGAAGAAGACGCCTGCAGTGATGGAGCTCCCGGTAGACTGCCACCTTTGAGTGTCGCTTGATGCAACTGAAACACAGCAAGCATGCTGACAGCAAACAGAGCGGTATTTCTTAGTAGACCATTGGCCATCCCTAACTTGAGCGACTTCTTTGTTAATGTTATCCCGGATGTTAATATCTGCATGAAGATGTTCCGTCCCTCGCTTTCTGGAGATTGAGATTTATCACCAGATTGGTTTCTCGCCTTGTCAAGGAGGCTTTCTGGTGCAACAAAACCTCCTGAACCATGTACATCTCCAACAAATGCTAAAGCTTCATCAATTACTTTGTACTTCTTCCCTTGATGATCAGCCAATCGAATGGCAAGAATAATACGACTTTGTTCCAATCTAGCAATAGCAGAATCACGCTCTGCTTGCTGCTGCGACTGCACGGCCTGCATTATGTCAAAATATATTTGTTATTGATATCATGGTATTACCATTAACTGACCAGATACAAAGGAGCAGGAAAGTACTGCACATATAGTTCTGTTCAGAAACAAAATGTCCAAATGTTCCTGGAAATTCTTGGTCCTGTTGGACCATTTTACTTATATGCATCAGAATCCCGATTCATAGATATCTCGGTTCGAGAAACCATTTGATATGGTTAAGACACTTGACAAGGTATATTTTGCTTGTAAAGCACTTCTCTTGCTCAAGTGACTGAAGGATATATTAGGTGATCCTCAATCCTCTTATGATAATGATAGTAGGCAGCATTTGAGTACAGTACCCAAAGTGCACTTAATGCAACACACAGTAACATGATGCCCTCGGTATCAACCTATGGGGATTCCCAATTCTTTAGAAATCAGCATGCATCATTTATTACAGTCAATAGGTCAATACGTAGACCATAGATATTTGATTTCACGTCTATACGAAAATCATGTGTTTTCTTACGGTTCATGATAAAGGAAGTCCAAGGCCTCTCAGATGGATTCACAAAAACACTGAGTCTTATCATGTTGATCAAACTTATCATGGAAAGGGTTAACTAATGTCTTAATCTGAGTCTTATCATGGAAAGGGTTAACCAATGTCTTGAAACAAGTAATAAACCTTAAATCATGTAGATTTTTTGCACAGAAACTCATTTTTAGCCAATTTATTGCACAGTTTATGATTGCTGGTAGAGTAATTTTAGCAAGAGCATTGTCATAAATCAAAGGTAATAGATCTAAGTAAATAGCAAGTTTTCCCCCCAACTACCAGATATAAGGACAAAACACAAACTGTAAGAGTCTGCCAATTGCTCATTTTATGTTAACAACAGAAAGAAGACGACCGAATTCAGGCCAATTCAATATCCTATCACTCAGACAACAGAAATCAAACTTAAAAATCAATGAATCAAAAGGTGGGATCTTAAAGTTAAATCTGATTCCATCAGTGACCAACTGGATTCAAGTCAAACCAACACAACTTTCTCAAAATTCAAGTCAAGAAAAATCAACCAAACACGGTACAATAAGCACAAACAGCAACCATCATATCTCAAAATCTATGTAAACCTCTGTAACCCATTAACCCAAACGATACTACTTTTACAAAAAATGAAGACAATTCAAACCAAATAGTTGAAGTCAAATTCATCACAACGGAACACAAAATCTTAAGTGCCAAAACTCAAAAGTTCTTCTCAAAGTTCCCCTATGTTCTCAAGCTTGTCTCCATTTTCTCCATCAAACTCATGATAAAATCAATCCACTATCCAAATAAATCTGAACATCGGGAACTAAATCTTTCGTAGAGCCAATCAACAGTAACAAACTAAAGTTCGCATGCGAAATACAATACAAAAAACTTTTCCAGCAACCAACAATTCAACTTAAATCTCGGCCCAGCTAAAACCAACGAGATTCCACCCAACCAACCCTGCAAAACGGAACCTTTCTCAAATATAGCAAGACAAGCCCCCCAATCCAGTTCTCCAAGTTCTCAGGAATCCCTAAAACTACCCCCTTTTGACATCCACCACCGAAATCGAACACAAAAGCATCCAATTTCCAATCCACAAACCACCCAAAACTCAACATCCAACAACCAAACCATCAAAACTCAATCGAAGCCACAGAAAGTTGAAATATTTCAGAAAGTTGAAATATTTCTCACGTTCAAGAACTCGAGCTGGTCCTCCAAGTTCTCCAACGCCGTCCTAATAGCGTTCAAGCTCTTCGCCTCCCTAACGGCCGCCTCCCCTTCCTCAGCCGCGGGGAAACCTTTCACGTACACGAACCCTCTCCGTTCCTCGTCTGGACCCCGAGTCCTCGAAATGGAGCGGAAGAAGTGGGCTTTCGAGATGGAGTGGATGGCGTCGCTGAGCTTGTCGTGCAGGTCCACGATCTTCTCCATCGTCGCGTCGATCTCGGGAGACCCCATCTCCCATGTCATGGGGTTGGATTATAGGGTTAGGGTTAGGGTTTGGAGATGAGACGGGAAGAGGACAGGTGAGGAAGAAAAAACCACAAAAGGAAAAAAGAGAGGGAAGGAGATGGGAATAAATGAATTTGGGTTTTTGTTTTTGTTTTTGTTTTTGCTTTTGAGTGGGAGTCCAGATTCTTTGTGGAATTGGTGTTTGGATCTGGAGTTTTGGTGAAATGTGCTTTATAGTCCTTGAGCTTTTCATGTTGTCAGGAGTCTCTTGCTTTCGATCTACGAGGGAGACGAGTTTATTTTTTGGTCTTTTGAAGTGATTGTAAGTAAGATTTGTAAGAGTATTTTATTAGGATTATATATTGATTATCTAATAATAGAATAGACATGCAGTTATGAGTAATGTGTGGAATTGAGAATGAGTAAAATAATGTTGTTTGTTATGTTTTACAGAGCATTTGCTAACACATCTCGAGAGAGTATTTTTAGTTGTATTTATGTTTTGGTTTAACCTCTAATGTATCAATCATTATATTTTAATTTTTCTATTCAACATGGAAAATATTACGTGTACTTTCTTGCTTAACCTCGAAGTTCAATTCATACGTAATTATTATCTTCATTAGACATACATGTCTCCCGTGCCAAAGTCTCTTATTCCTAGTGTTTAAATTTAAAACAGGAAAGGACCTACTAGAAATTTCAATATTATCCCAAGGCCTAAGAGCCATAAACTCTTAGACTTACGCAATCATGCAATTTGCTAAAGTTAATACTAAAACCAACGTTAACAAAGACCGTGGAGGTAAGCATGATGGAGATAAAGAGATGCTCATCAAATATATGTCTCTGAGTGTGTGCATTCATTTGGTGCCTTAATATATTTATCGAAGTAGTTGACCCACAAATTCAGATCGCATTGGGTCTAAATGATGATGGTTGATGTGTTGGAATGAACAGGCTGGGAACTAAATAAATAAAGATATTATTAAACAATATGTACATGTCTGTCACTACTTGGTTTCTTTTGCCAGTAAATATTGTTATGCTCGTACCAGAGAAATATTTATTAAATAGAATCTTTACTGTTCTTCCATCTGAATCTAGCTTTTGATGCAAACGAGTGAATAATGCGAAATCATGAGCACCACTTGAACTTTATATGATGGCGATGCCCACTTATGAAATAAGTGGGTACTATTGAAGGTTAAGATATAGCCTTCGATATTTTTTGTGATATGTGATTATGTGTTGTTTCTTTATGACATGTGAGAGAAACAAAAGGATGAATTAATATTATCCATTTACTTTGGCAGAGAACGAGGTTTGTGATATGTGTTGTTTCTTTCTGGCATGTGATATAAAAGTTAGTCGACTATCCACAAAATTGATATTACTGGAACATTATTCTTCGAAAAATCAGATATAAAAGTACATTGTAGGCTTGTGACAGCTGTTGGTCGTTTAAGCCAAACATGTTTTTTTCAATAATATTACACCTCAATCAAAGGTACACAACACAATTTCATAATTATTCGTACGTTTCATTAGATTCCGTGTCATATTTCACCCTTGTTTATTTCAAAAATAAATAAATTGGGAGCATAGTTTTTGGTGGATTAAGATCCCATTTGGATATCGATTTTCACTAAAATTTGTTTCTACAATGATTTCAAAAAAACTGATTATCACTTTGAATCGATTTCAGGTACGAAAGTGTTTGGATATAAATGATTTTACTTGAAGTCAAATTACATTCCAACCTCATCACGTATACATACGAGAATTGTGTGTAATAACATACAAAATTGATAGAATATCTAAAATTATTTGCTACTAATTAACATAATCGAGACAATAGTTACGAAATCACAATTAACAACTTGGAGTGAAAAATAAACCAAAAATCCACATGCCTTCGTCATGAACCAAACACGTTGTCGATAAAGTAATTAACAAAAAAACACTTATAGTATAATAATAAAAAGTGACAAAAATCAAAATAGTTGGGTTGTATATTTAGTAAATATTCTATGTTGATTGGGGTAATATAGACATTTTCGCAAAATCCATGAAACATATTTTTTTGAATCAATTTTTTTTTTATTTCTGGAAGAGAGAGCACATATTAATGGTGAAAATCAGATTCTTGGATTTCAAAATCGATTATGAGCGATGATGATCAGGTAAAACTGATTCTACCGATAGATTCTTAAGAATTTAGTTTGAGAATCAATCAATACCAAAATGCACCCACCCATGTTGGGTGAACACCAAGGGAAAGGCCGACTACCCCATGTAGGCCATATTGGGCCTCTGAAAGTCCCCATGTTGGCCCATAAAAAAGGTTGAATAAAAAATACAATACTAACAAGCGGTTACTGTATTTATGAGTTGGGATTTTGGATTAAATATTACATTTTTCATATTTAACTTGAACCAATTTTTCAAGTTTGATTAATGAGAATCAAATTGTAATTTGGTTTGTGTTTGGGTGGAGGTATTACCAAATCAAGCTGAACTTGATTTTTTCGAAACACTTCCGTCATATGTAATTGTGTATACCAAGTGAGTTAGATTAATACATTATATAACTCAACATTATATCAATTTTATTATTTCTATTTACTCAACGTATAATTCTATTCTATTTATATCAAAGTGTAAACATAGTTTTCATTTCAAGACACTTTGCTTGCTGTGTTTAGCATTCGTGTTTTCGACACCGACCAAAACGCAAACTGAAATTTAAACCGATCAAAACCGAAATAATGTATCTTAAGTACAAATAAATTAATAAATATGCTAAGAAAAATTTAGAATCCGAGGGGCGCCGCCGCAAATGACCCAAAAACCCGTGTGCCGCCGCGCGCATGGGCGCACCTATAAATACCTCGATCTGAGTCGCTCTCGCTCTCCAGCATTTGGGGGTTTAGTTTAGGGTTTCGTTCGGGTCAATTCAGAAGATGTCGTCGGAGAAGATTCCGACCACGCCGGAGCCTGTTTGCGCCGACGAGTCCCTCCGCCTCCTCAACTGCGTCGCCTCCGAACCCTTCGACCGGGAGAAGTGCCTCGTCTTCCTCGACGCCTTGCGGAGTTGCGTTCTTCAGAAGGTTCGTTTTCGTTCAGATTGACGATGCTTAGTAGCAATTCCCTGATCTCAAACGAATGTGTTCCGGGAGAAGTTGGGAATGTGAAGTTAAAATTAGGTATTTGGAAGTGGAAAAGTGCAGTTTTTATCGAATGTGGGTTCGTTACGCTTGCTTCCGGGTCGATCATTAGCTGTGATGGCCTAAATTTTAGATGGGTTGCTAGAATTGTTAATGGGGCCTCTACATTGCTTAGTGGCCAGTACTGGTTGCTAGAATTGTCTCACTCATTTAAAAAAAGACCAATATCTCAGTGAAATAGTTAATATTTTCCACTTATGAAGCACACTGTTTCCTTCCTATGATTTTATCCAGAATGGTCCACATCAAATCAATGTTCATAGTGTCGTACAAGGGTCGAGGAGCCTGTACAATTCAGATCACTGAAAGTTGGGAAAGCGGTTACTGGTTAAAATCTTTCTTGTTCGGGAACCAGCCCTACCAGTGTACTCTTGAGTTTTCATCTTGAACCTCCCAATGACTTATCATCAAGCAAACCTTTTATTTCCCACTGTCTTTTCCACATTTGGAGGGGATGGATTTGGCAAAGGCTCACGTTTTAGACCTTCAGTTCAAGCTTTGCTTGTTTCACATATGTTGATTTTCGCTCAAATTGTATAACCATAAGGCACATAGCTTTGCCCGATTGCATCTTTGTCTATGTTTTCACACCATATATAGACATGCCTTATTTGTTATTGTGGCTTGATGCCTAACACATTCTCGATATTGTGATTTTGAGTAGAAACCGTATAATTTTGACAGAATGTATGTCCTCTGGTGATATTGCGCAGCGTAGACGCTGGATGCTCACTCTAAAAGTAAAACTTGCTACTTGTGGGTATCTTGTTCAAGTAGCATGAATCCCGTTCATAATAATTAAAGTAAGATATGTCTTGCACGATAAAGTCTATGTGGACGCATTGATGCCTTGGTTCTTTCAGTAGCACATTTTTGTATTGTGAGATTCTTTTATTGGAATTACAGTGATCATATATTTTGATTTTATTTTTAAGTTTCTATTGTTTCTTTTCCGCCGCTTGTGTTCCTTGTAGAAAGTCAAGAAGTTTTCACTAGCGGAACCAAACCAGGGTAATGTGAGCAAAACTAGCAAGGATGACCACTAAAGATATCGGTACAATCTCTTGAGATGATTCAAGGTAGGGCTCCTCTGTGATAATCAATAATACCCTGAGATGATCAAATCTGAAGGTCTGGTTATTCAGCAAAGACATAGAACACAAGTCAAATTCTGATCATATGTTACTGATGCAGATTCTGGCATGACTTTGTAACCCCAAGGCTTCTTATGGAGAGAGCATGGCTTGCTAGGCTGCTATTCCTTGACAATTACTGTTTCATCAATATAAACTGGAAATTGTCCCACCTACCGGGAAAAAGCTGATGTTTTATTGTTCATTTGATAATTTCGTGTGAAACAAAGCACGATTCTGGATTTCATCCGCTTATCATTTAGGTTGCAGTTTATGTGGATGTTCAGTTGTCCACATTATCCTTCGTCTAATTTTGTGAAACCTTTGGCCCATTCTTTGACTTTCCGATGCCAGGAAAATGAAGAGATCAACCGGAGCCAGAAATTAACAAGCACAGGGTACACATTTTAAAGTCTAAAACAGTGATTCACGTGGAAGTTACATGTTCCTTCGACGGCATGGTGGTGTTGTCTTTATTGATTATCAACTTAAATTTAATTACACCAAACTTTGTTTTTCCCTTACTCTCGAATCTGCTACTATTTGAACCTTGGATACGTGGGAAATGGGATACCACTTATTTACATTAATATTAATTTCATCACGAGCTGTTCTTTTCCTTCCCATTTTAAACGCTGAGAAGAGATAAGGGTACTATAACTATCTGATATTGGAAATGTGTCAGCTCTGTGGACTTTACCTTGCACATCATAGTTCACGAGATAAATTCGAAATATTTTCAGCCGTATTACTCATCTTTTAGGCAATTACTTGGAAGTTCATTGCTATTTCCTAATTGAAATTAAGTCTCTTGGACAAATCACAAATGGTAGATGTGCCAATGTCCAGCTATTTTGAGTAAAAAGTTCAATGTCATTTTACCTAAACCATTGCTTAGATTGTTTTAGTTATACAACTTTTTCAAAAGAATTTAAGCAGTTTGTGCGTCATGTCGTGCGTATGAAGTACAGAAGAAGCGGTACACATTATATCACGTCTTATTTGTTATTTTAGCCCACAAGAAGAATAAAAGATTCGAACCATAAACTTTTTCACGATGAAATACTGAATTGCTAAACATCGTCCCAAAATTACTTAAATCGTCCCTTGAAATTATCAAATTGCCCTTCATCCTATTTTTGCTTATATATCTCACAATTTCACTCTTTTTTCAAAACTTTCTCTTCTTATACCTACTACAGAAGATTAGGAATGTCTCGGAGGCCAGGCAAGCAGCCAGCAGTTCCCCCGATTTACCCGTATACGGTAACCTTACTTTATTTATTTGTTTTTAAAATAAAAAAAGTGGGGGGAGCGGCTTCCGAAGACGCCCGCCCCATGCGGGGGGCGTCTCCCTCGGACGCCGACCACTAGCGGGAGACGTCTGGGGAAGACGTCTTCCCCATGGAGGAGACGTCTTCGGCAGACGTCTCCCCCAAAGAGGAGGCGTCTCCGACAGACGCCTCCACCATACGGGAGGCGTCTCTCGCAGACGCCTCCACAATTTTTTTTTTAAATTATTAAATCTGATAATTACTTTAATAAATTGTGATAAATCTGAAAATTTAATTTAACAAATTCTTATTAAGTTTAACATTTGTGATATTTAGTTTTAACAATTTTTGATTTAGTTTAACAATTGTTTTAATTTAGTTTAACAAATTTTGATTTAGTTTAACAATTGTGATAATTTAGTTTAACAAATTTTGATTTATTTTAACAATTGTGATAAATATGATAATTTAGTTTAACAAATTTAACAAATTTGTAATTAAAATTTCAATTAATAGTCATCGGGTCACAGTGGAGGGAAAGGCAAGTCGATACCATTACACGCCTTTCGTTCTTTAGAGGATGATTCAGCACCGCGTCATCCACGTAGACGGGGGATATCTGCTTCCGTCAGGAGGGAGAGAGAGGCATTACGTCATCGTGAGGAGGATGATGATTCCTTCGATGATGAGCATCTGGACAGTCCCGACGACGGGAGCGACGATGATGACCCGTATGAGTTAGAGCACCCAGAGGTGGAGAGGTAGGGGGAGTATAGCAGAGGACGTGGTCGAGCGGGTACTTCTACTTCCGCCGGATGGATGGTGCGGAAGGGTACGGGTGGGAGGTTTACGATCGGGGATTCGAGCTCGTGCACTGTTGATCCCCGCGCTCAGAAGAAGAAGAGGGTCCAGGACGATTCTTGGATCGTGAGCAGTATGACGCTTGGTGGTCCTTTAGATGGGAGCGTCATTCCTAGTTTCTGGGGTCACATCGCTAGATGGATCTGGGACGGAGACAATCGGAAGGTTCTGAAGTGCCATAATCGGCACAGAGCCTGTACAGCACTACAGGGTTGGCGGTCTACACTGAGTGCTGATATCAGAGAGGAGATTAGTGCCACGCATTTGGGGCACTTACCGTACAGCATGTTCCCTTATGTCGACATACCTTTGATTTCTGCGTTTGTGGAGCGGTGGCAGCCTGACACTAACACTTTCCACATGCCTTTCGGAGAGATGACGATTATGCTTCACGATGTTTTCCAGATCTTGCGCATTCCTGTGGATGGTCGTCTGGTTAGTGCTCAGGGGTCGACGTCTGAGCTGAGGTGTTATGTGACAGAGTTGCTTGGTGTCACACCTGATGGTCTGGCGAGAGATACAGCTTTATGGAGTGGTGGTGGTGTCGGCATCGACTCCCTTGAGGACCTATGCAGACGGGCACGACCTCCGCGAGCCGATGATACACAGTTGACGGCGTACCTATTCTTGATGCTCGGAGCCGTCTTGTTTGTCGACAAGAGTGGTTGCCGGATCAGACCACGCGATCTACTGGAGGCTAGGGACCCGGAGACCGTTCGTGAGTACTCGTGGGGGTCAGCGACGTTGGCATACCTGTACTGTCAGCTTGGGATAGCTAGCCGTGCGGATTGTTCTGGGATTGCAGGTCGTCTTACGCTGCTGCAGGCGTGGATATACGAGTACTTTCCTGCATTCCGCCCGCATCATGAGCGGAAGATTATCGACGATGGTCATCCACGTTCGGGTATGTGGGCCGTCCGGAGCGAGGACAAGAGCGATGGACGATTGCGTTCCATCCACGCACGGCTAGATCAGATGACTGCATCAGAGGTATCAAACTTTACACCATTTACATTTATTTATTTAATTTTAAGATGTATTATTATTAATGTGTTAAAGTTTAGGTGGAGTGGTTACCCTATGGTCCTGACCCAGCAGCGGTTGTCCCGAGGACTTTATTGATGGGCCTTATTCGTTATCGGGATATCATAGAGCCTTATATGCCCGATCGGGTCTTGCGTCAGTTAGGATATGTTCAGGTGATCCCGGTTGACATCCCGACACCAGAGCATGCGGTGCGGTCTGCGACAGCAGCGACGTACGACGTCAGGTTCCCCGCTTCTACAGCGAAATCGACTTGGCGGACATTTCCGAGAACATGCCGACTGTTCCTTGCCGACTTCAGACGTAGTCGCGACCCCTCGAAGTGTGATGCAGGTTATCTTGATTGGTTTGGTAGTTACTCACATCCTATCATCGTCCGTGGTGCCTCCCGGAGAGCAGATCGACCACCAGATAGGACGTGTGGCGATCTGGTAATTTTTTATTTTATCTATATTTATTTGTACCGTAGGTTTTGTTAATGTACGCTAATGTTAATGTTATGTGCAGTGGATGGGTAAGATGATACGGGCTGTAGACCCAATCTTGCAGATGAGGGATGAGCTGCCAGACGATGCCAGAGCTGCATGCGGAGATGTGGATCAGATCATACAGTCGTGGCATACTCAGTTAGGCATCTCCGACCATGATTCGGATGATGAGTAGGCTGATCTGTTGTACCGTACTCTTAGTATTTGCATTTATATTTGTTTATCTGTCGTACGCTTATTATTTGTATTTGTGTTTGTGTTTGCTAACATATCGTACGCTTATTATTTGTATTTGTGTTTGCTTATTTGTCATACGCTTATTATTTTTATTTGTGTTTGCTAACGTATCGTACTATTATATATAATGCAAATAAAGCAAACATATCAAAACATATTACATAATAAAGCAACATTATATAATGTACAAACATATCAAAACATATTACATAATTGTACAAACATATCAAAACATATTACATAATTGTACAAACATATCAAAACATATTACATAATTGTTGCCAATATGCTATCCTATTTTGATACTCCAGCTCCCATCCAATAACACTCTCATCTCGTACTTGAAACCACAGAGTCGCTATAGGAGGTACGGGGAATCTCTCATTCAAATCCAAACGAATGTAATGAGCGTAACTCCCTAAATGAGCAATAATCAACTCTCTGCACGGTCTCGTCACGGTAGGTGGACTCTCCCAAGGTAGAACTGTAAGACATGGGTACAACGAACCATCATTTCCGAGAGAGAAGAACATAACTGCACACTTGTAAAAATTTGCAATGGGAAACAAGTCCGTCCACGTCTCCATGTAGTGATTCTCGCCACGAGGTCCCCCGCCCCAATTAATCCGGTGACGAGTCTGCTCCACACCGTCGTAGTATACGTGCTCATAAAAAGATGGGTTCGCAGCTATCTCATTTGAAATGGAACGACAGGCGAGTTGCCAATTGTCTTCATCACCGTGAAAAACATCGGCGACACGTCGAAATCCACAGTTTCCATCAGCACGTACATCATTCCACTGGTGTAGGAATGGCATAATGATTCCTGGAATCCTATCCGCATATGGGAAGTCGTCTACGTCAGCCCGCCCAGTCACTACAATATCAACAAAAAATACAGTTACATATAATAACAAAAGATACATATTTACTGAAATAAATAACAAAATTATAATAACAATAAATATAGGGATGGTATACCTGATCCTCCCCTCACAGACGAAGAACCAGAAGATCGACCACGACCTTTGCTTCCACTACCGGAAGAACGACCACGACCTCTACTCCCACTACCTGAAGATCGACCACTACCTCGCTCTGCATACTCAAACGCACTAGGGTCCCGTCGTGTCGACTTTCCCCTTGGTCGACCTCGTAGCTTTGTTTTTTCTGCAGGCTCTCTCAAATTTGCATGTTCGGGTGTAGCTGCTCGAATAAAACCCGAGAGGCAGATCGAATTACGGTGGGGTCACTTCCTACAATCTCATCAACCAGGCTGCGAAAATATTCGGCGTCTTGAGCTACCTGAGACACAAACTTTGCGTTCCCGGCTCCTTCCCCAATGACAAGTGTCCTCCAGAACGAATGAATCTGCTCTAAGTAAATTCCGTTGTCTGATTCAAGACATCCGCGGATGGTACATGCGCAAGGTATGCCATGAGAAGTCAGAAAAGCGCACTCACAACGATATTCAACTTCATCATCTAACTGTTGCATTCTTTTCACCTCCTGACTCAGCAATTGCAAACAGTGATGCGAAACTCTACCATTTATGTGACGATATAGAGCATGTCCGAAATTAGTCAAATTTCGTCGTCTCGAGTCTTCAAGAGCGTTTCGAATATTCGTCAGCTGCATTTCAATAGCCGCGTTGACGCGCTCGAAAAGAGTGTCCAGAGCTGCAGTCGATGTAGAAATCCACTATTTTAGAACCGAATGAGCACTTTCGACCCTACAATTCGTGGTGTTCCCAAAATGAAGGACTTTGTTCGTCCAATTCAGCACAAACGTTTCTTTATGCACCAACTACGTGATGTCCAGATACTCCGTGATAGCCGGCCACGATCTATACAAATCTTTCAGAGCATACACAGCTCTATCATACTCGGCTTCTGAAGTAGAAAGCATGATTTTCCTCCATCTTCCACGCCTCAAAGTCTCTGCCATCTGCTTATTTTTGCCGAATACGTGGTATGCGTAGTTCAATACGTCTTTGTTGATGTGCCATGTGCAGAGTAAATGAGCAGAGTCAGGAAATACCTCTCTCACTGGTCGCATAAGGCCTAACTCCCGGTCTGTTATTATTGCAGTCGGGCTGACAGTCCCCAATAACAGATCTCTCAACTTCTCCATCACCCACAAATAACTGGAGTAAGATTCATCCATCAAAATCGCATATCCAATAAGGAAATTCATGTTTGCTGGTGTGACCCCAATCATTTCGAACAAAGGCATCTTATACGTGTTCGTCTTGTAAGTCGAATCCATGCAGATAACGAAAGGATATGTCCGCAACAACTGGACTGACGTCGGATGTGCCAAAAAAGCGTGAGTGACGACATCAGTTTCTGGATCCGCCATAATCCAATGTAAGTACTCACACTGCACTGCTTGATAGAGAAACTGCTGGACGGGATTCCGGTCTTCAGATTTTGTCCTCCTCATGTAATCTCTGAAATTATAAATATGCCTTTGATTTGGATTGTCCTCCGGGAATTTTTCTTTTACTGCCTTCAAGATGTTCCGTGGTTTTGCTTGCGCCTCAGTTATATCACGAACAATCTTCTTCGCCCCAGAACTTAGACCACTAATTTGACGATGACCCTCTGGATAAACTGTCAGTCTGTGGTTGTGATGTCCGTGAGCACTATTAAAAACCACAACCCATCCATCACGATCTCGTCGCTCCACCACTTTTATTAAGAAACGGCAACCGCAACCCTTTCTTTTGGTGTTTCTTCGAAGTGCAGTATCCATATCCCGAGACTCCATTTGATTTCGCCGGTTGCATCTCAAATAACAATCCATCCGACTATCTGATCTTGTTTTGTACGACGACACGACCAAAAAAACCCAGCTCCGATAGCTACTTGTTTGGCCCATTTACATGCTTCAACGATTGTTTCAAAGATTTGTGTAGTTTGAAATAACTCACTGTAATCCACTCCATCACCACCGAAATCTTCCAACGGAACCTACAAAAAAAATTCGAAATTAAAAAAATCAAAAAAATTCCGGGCGTCTGTATTAAACGCCTACCCCATTGGGGGGGGGGGGGGGGGCGTCTGCGTTAAACGCCTTTTCCATGGGTGAGGCGTCTGAGTAGGATGCCTGACCCTAGGGAAGGGCGTCTGCTACAGAAGCCTTACCAATGGGGAGGACGTCTAAATAAGACGCCTCTCCCATTGCGTAGGCGTCTGCGTTAGACGCCTCAGCCAAGGGGAGGACGTCCTACGCAGACGCCCTCACCTTGGGGGAGGCGTCTAATGCAGACGCCCGACCCAAAATTTGCCCCGCTCCAGGCTTACCTCACCGGAGGCATCACCCTCGCCAGACATTAAACGCCTACCCCATGGGGGGGGGGGCGTCTGCGTTAAACGCCTTTCCCATGGGTGAGGCGTCTGAGTAGGATGCCTGACCCTAGGGAAGGGCGTCTGCTACAGACGCCTTACCCATGGGGAGGACGTCTAAATAAGACGCCTCTCCCATTGCGTAGGCGTCTGCGTTAGACGCCTCAGCCAAGGGGAGGACGTCCTACGCAGACGCCCTCACCTTGGGGGAGACGTCTAATGCAGACGTCCGACCCAAAATTTGCCCCGCTCCAGGCTTACCTCACCGGAGGCATCACCCTCGCTAGACATTTTTGTGGTGTTTTTACTGATAAATTATGAATATACAAGACCGTAGGCCTAATTTATAGACACGGGACGATATGAGTATTAAATATATTGCTAAGGGCAATTTGGTAATTTCAAGGGGTGATTTAAGTAGTTTTAGGACGACGTTTAGTAGTTCCCATGAAATATTAGAATCAAATCAAATCTAGAATCAAAGAACTCCGTTGGTCAAAATGAACAAATTCGAATTGTCTTTAATGGTAGACAGAATAGTACCGCCACGTGGCACCCGTTCTACACTCAAAACAGTCTTCCGTCTCCAATAAATTTTCTTTTCCCATCTTCCTTTATTTTTGGAAAAAATTGCCCACCAATTCCGCAATTTCCAGAACAAGCCGAAACACGCAGCCTTACAAAACCATCGGACCTAGGTCTGTCAATCGTGTCGTGCCGTGTGCTAATCGTATCGTGTCAACTCCTATATATAAGCTCTAGGTGTTGCGCCGTATCCGACCCATTTAATAATCGTGTTGCTAAATTTCTGTCGTATCCAACCCATTTATAATCGTGTTGCCGTATCCAACCCGTTTATACACGATTATTAAACGGGTTACTTCGTGTACACGTTTAATATCGCTACCGTTTACACCATTGAACACACGATTATCCACTCGTTCAGAGTTCAAACTTCAAAGTTTCAAACCACTCACATATATATATAATTGGTAAAATTATAAATATGACATTCAGTTCTTAGAATTTGTTTATTATAATTTATATATTATATATTATTTATAGACTTGTCGGTATTAGTCGTGTAGTAATCGTGTCGTATTCGCAATCGTGTGCCTAATTACCCAATTACTTATCGTGTTTTATCGTGTCTTAATCGTTTTTGCAGCAGAAATCCATATCCAACCCATTTAATAATCGTGTTGCCGTATCCAACTCATTTATTAATCGTGTTCAAATTCTCAATCCATATCCGCTAACTTCGTGTCGTTTTCGTGTCGTGTTATCATGTTTCGTGTAAAATTGACAGCCCTAATCGGACCCACGCTTTCCGAATTCCCCAACCATGAACCACCCGAAAAAATTCCCACAAACCCCCTCTACATTCCAAATTCACATTGCAGTCCCGCTGCATCTTGTTCGTAGCTTGAAATTGGCCCGGTGATATCTAGTCTGATTAACGAATTTGAAGTTGTTTATGTTTAGGACATAATAACATAGTCATAAAGTGTAGAATCTATCAAAATTTTGTAATAAATATGAAAATAATCTTTAAAAGCATATATAAATATAATAATATTTTATTTAAGGTCACAATCAAACAAAAAATCTATAAAATTACAAGCTAAGATGATATCCAATTTGTGTTCACGTCGAATTATCAGTGGTATCTATTCCACCTCAAAACACAGTTACGCAATACAAAAACCGAAAATAACTCCGTACGTATTCATCATGAAAATACGGTATAAATATAGAAATGGTCTTTCGGTCTGTGCCCTGTGGTGGTGGCAAACCCATTTCCAAAAAGCACCCCGTGAAATTTCATAATCACGCCCCCGTCCTTTTGAACTCCCAAAACTCCTCCCCTCACGCCTCGAGCGGAAGAGAAGAGCGGCGGCGGCAGCGGCGATGGTGGGCACGAAGAACTCAGTGCCGTCGTGGATGAGCGCGGCGGCGAGGATGGACTTCGACGTAGCCGCCTCCAACATCTCCTCTCCTTCTTCCTCGTCTTCGGCCCCGCCTTCGACGGATTACAACCTTGGGGTCTTGGAGAGATCGGTGTCGGCCGCCGGGGCTGCCGTGATCTCCGCGATCCTCGTCAACCCCCTCGACGTCGCCAAGGTAGATGGAGATCGGTTAAAAGTCTCACCTTTAAAGAGTTTGCGCTCCGAATAGTTTTTTTTTGGGTGTTCGCGTATTCCTTGTGGTGCTGATCTTGTGGTTCTTTGCTCGAGTTTTGAAAATTTTGTGCTTTGTGGAGGGATTGTTTGTATGTGTTGGAAAGATTCGTGCTTTGTGTAGGGATAGCTTGTTTGAGCTCAAATGTTCAGTTTTTGTTCGTTCTAGATTGTTTAGGGGTTCTTGTTTCGCCTGTTTATGTGTTGTAAGGGCTTCTTTGGGGTTCGAGTTTTGCTAGATTTTTGAGGGATTGATGGTTTGGGATGGAAAGTTTGGTGCTTTGCGAAATTATCGCTTGTTTGAGTTGATTTTCTTAAGATTGTTTAGGGAATTTCGTTGTCGTGTATTTTGATTGTTGTGGCGAGTTGTTTCAGTTGGAAACTTGTGTTTTATGTGGTGATTGTTTGATTGAGATTCGAAGTTATTGTTCTGGTTTGTTTATGTCGTTGGATGTCTAGGGGAGTTTGTTATCCTTTTTATTCATCTTGCTTTGTTTTTAGTTATTGATTATCTCAGTTTGATTTCTTTTTGTTCTTGTTAGGTTCTTCAGGGGATTCGAATGTTGCTTCTGTCAGCAAATGTTTGCTATTAAGTTGGGAAATTTTGGTTTTTGTTTACTGATCCGTGTTTGTTAGTTTGACTTGGGAATATTTTCTTTTGTGTTCTTCTTTGTCTCTGATTGTTTAGATGGTTTTGATATTGTGTATGGTTTGTAGTATCACTTGTCTGAGTTGGAAAGATTTTGTTGTATCATCACCACTTATTAGAGTTTGAAGGTTTTGTCTTTTTTGCTGTTCATATCAGTTTGTTTTGAGATTCGGAATGTAACAGTGTTCTGTAGTTGTGCTTTGCGGTGTTGGAAAGGTTTGACTTGCATGCTTATTGTTTGTCTTGACGAAGAAGGTTCCATTTTTTTTTTGTATTTTGGTTTGTGCACGGGTCTGAAATGGTCTCTTTGCACTAAACGGTGGGATGTGTTTTGTTCTCATTTAGTGGTTTCTCACTTGTATAAGATTGTCTCAGGGGTTTGAAATGTTATAAGTTTGCAATTGCTAATCAGTTTTGCATTCGCTTATGTAGTTTCTTGTTTGTATTATACTCTATTAGGGATCCTGAGTGTTACGTCTTTTATGTATTGATTGCTCATTTGAGTTCGGGAATGCTATATCTGCCTTTGCTGTGTTTGTAGTTGATGACAGGCAGGTACTCAAATTTCTGTCAGCAAACTTTTGACACACTTGATGTGTTGGAATTTTGTCTTTTGATATGATATAATATAAGCATAGTTCTTATAGTTTAGTAATGTGAGTCTTTGTCATACTAATTACAACATGAGTATATCGTTCTAGTACTTAATCTGTTGATTGATGGGTAGGCTTTGTTTTGTTACTTTTGTTTGTGCTATTTGGTATAACTGTGACTAGAACTTTTCTTGTTCCTGACACTGGAGTATTCTGCACTCTGCAGTAATCTAGCATTTTGAGTTGTCTAACATGGTTGGGCTTTTTCTCTCTTTATTTTGCCTTTACCAGACAAGGCTACAAGCACAAGCTGCTGGTGTCCAGTATTCCTCTCCTTATGAGCACAAGGTGAGAAGCTCTGTAACATCATTTGGGCCAAACAGGGTATAAATCTTTCTCTACAGTCTACACTAATTCTTCTTCTGTAACATGACTACATGAGAAGCTCTATCGTAGACAGATCAAAGATTACAACACCAAATCGCAATCAACTAAAAAAGGCAACCCTATTGCACAGGCTCCCCGCTTTGCAAGGGTTGGGGGAGAACATATTTGTACAAAGTTTTTCTTTTGCATTTTTTTTGTCAAAGAGGTTGCATCTGTGACTCGAACCCGTGAACTTTTGATCACAAAGCACTTTCCTTTCCACTGCTCCACACGCCACCCTCAACTTTTCCGGTCTATCGTATGTGGACCAAAATGTTTAACAAAATTGAACTATAAGCAACAAGATTTGTCCTTGTTAGATGTGAAATTTGGCCAGCTTTAAGAATTCCCCAAAGATTCCAAAGTTTTAGTGAATGTGAGTTTTAATGTAGTTATTTTTTTGGACTTTGGTGGATCTTGAAGTGGAAAATTGAATTCCCTTGATAATAAACAATCCTACAGCTAAGTACAAAGCAGCTGCTAACTGGCATTTTCGAGGATACCTTCTCTTCTCTGGAGGGCTCTAACGATGAATTTCACTCAAAATGACTGAATAACACAACAATCTTATACTTCTAATTCATCTTTTTTACTTGTTTTCCATGCAAAGAACCCTAAAAGCATAATTTGATCCCATTCATCCTATCATCTATCATGATGCATCAGCAATTGCATAGTGACCATACGCTGGCTTGATCCTTTTTCTTATAGGTGTTAATTTTGAAGTTTTATTTGCTTTAAGATTTTTTTAGTATTATCTTCCATTCTTGTTCCACCATTTAAATCTATATGAACTCAAATTTGTTGATTTTCCCCCCTTTCTTGCCTTTATCTGCCTGGGAAATGTCTTTCTTTGTTTGAAATTCTTTTCTTTTGCTCCAAAATCAAACTTACAACGTCAGTGTATCGTGAAGTGTGTGCTCTTAACATATTACATCTTTCTCTGCAAGTGATCTCCTTTTTTGGATTATTTAGAAGTTCTGTTTATGAAATCGTCACATGACAACCTAAGAGAACACACACACACACACACACGTGTGAACACTTGATTTACCATTCATTTTATCCTCGATGAGAATTATCCTGGAATATTAGTTCATCGTTGAATATGTTATTTTCAGGTGTTTGCTGAAGTCAGATGCTATCCATCATGTACTCGCGCCGTGAGTTTTGGGACCAAAACGGTTTGTACTTCAGATTGTTTTCAGTATAAAGGAACACTAGATGTATTAAACAAAGTTGTCAGACAGGTTAGTTGTCTGTTTACTTGAAAATAGTTCTTTCTCTTATATTCTATTTATTGTATTATAACATAATATGGGAATATTTTTTGTTCAAATCTAATGTAGGAAGGATTTGCTAGACTCTGGAGAGGCACAAATGCAGGCCTGGCTTTAGCTATACCTACGGTACGTAATTCCCTTGTAATATTGGTCTTGTGACTCTTGTCTTAAGGTAACAACTACACAAGGAACCCTCCTTTTTTCGACACTTGAGAATATTCTCAAGTACTACTTGAATGATTCGGCAAAATTGATGGATTTGAGTTGAACACTTAATGAACTTACGCTACCTCTTTTAAAAGAAATATGTTTTGATTCAATGTAACTTTACATTTATGTACAAAGTTATTACTTTTATTGTGGAATCGCAGATGATCAGTTGCATTTGCATCATTTGGGTCAATTGGAAACAACCTCACTGTTTTACAGTGGTAGGGTTGCGTACATCCGACCCCCCCCCCCCCCCCCCCCCCCCCCCCCCCCCCCCCCCTCGCTTAGGCGGGAGCCTCTTCTGAGGCATTGGGGTTATGTTGATGTTGATGTACAAAGTTATTACTTGTAAAACATGCAATTTTTGTTACAGACTGCCCCTTTATATGTGCAACCACACGTACTTCCAAGTGTATTTTATGCAAAAGGAAATGGTTACACTGTTGTGGGTCCACTTGCTTTTGGTCAACTACCAGCCTGAGTGCTTTCTAGTTTAAGGAAACCAGTTTGTTGATTTTCTTTTTTTCGTGTGGAATTACATTTTCAGTTTTTACGTTGTAATGCATTTACATAGTACCTAGGTTATATAATTGATGAACCTGACCTGTTACTCTCTTTTCATCAATTATTTCAGGTCGGAATATATTTACCTTGCTATGACATTTTCCGCAATTGGATTGAAGGATTCACATCCCAAAATGCTCCTAGCTTGACACCATATGCCCCTTTAGTGGCTGGCTCATTTGCGAGATCTTTAGCGTGCATTACGTGTTATCCTATTGAATTAGCAAGAACACGTATGCAGGTTATTTCCTGTTTATGAAAATTAAAAAATGTTGAAGAATTTAATTTGATATAAAGAATCATGAAGCATCATTGCTATACTTATATAAAATTGCAATCAAAGGTATATTATTAACTTATGTCTTGCGTTGCTTGTAGTCCATAAATAAATGTGATTTATAAAATGCAATGGAGGTTGAGGTACCAATCAAAAATAATGTGAGGTCAAGGTTTAAGTCTGACCCCTCATTTAGTTATTATTTTGTGCTGCTTTATGTATTATTTGAACTTTCAAAGAAGCATGTTCAGTTCACTTATGATTCGCATAATCACATGTGACTATGTGATGCCTTATGGGAAGAGAATCACCTATGCATGCTATAATATAAAAGCGTGCAACTCCGATAAAATAAGTAACTAAAAGCATATAACTTGCTTGGTCTATTAAGTCTAAAATAGAGTTTAGTACTTAATTCTGACTATAGTCTCTTATCAAGAAAATATGGTTTGACTTGTGGAATTTAGAGTCCATAGAACAAAATCTTAGTAAACATGTCAATTTTCTGCATCATTTAGTTTTTTATTTCTTTCAGTTAAACATCTAAGAAAAATTTCTATTCCCTGCAGGCATTCAAAGAACTAGCTGCAGTGAAGCCCCCTGGAGTGTGGAAAACTTTAGTCGAAGTTCTATCGCCAGTTCAAAGCACAAGTAACTTTCAAAAATGTATGCCAAACAACTATGCTCCCCTCTTGATACCTTTTGCTCGTTAATACTTAGTTATATTTTATTAGAGAGGTATATAATTGTTTGTATCTATCTCCTATAACAACACATAAATAAATGATCAAAAGAATTTTTTTATCTCCTATATATCCATGTCTTCTTGATATTTCTCATTTGCTATCATATTTACTATTGTATATCTTTGAAAGATGCCTTTAGTATGGTAAAAAGTTGTTTCCAACTGGCATTAGGTGAGGATGAACATGTTTCAGCATTTTCTTGATGTACTTAACCACTTAATATTGCTAATACAACTGGAAAATGTTTATGCCATGATGACACTAACAAGTTTCATGGTCACTGGTCAGCCAGTCAGGTGTGACAATAAAATGTAACGTTATATATGAA
This sequence comes from Triglochin maritima, assembly GCA_963682175.1. Classification (NCBI taxonomy): domain Eukaryota; kingdom Viridiplantae; phylum Streptophyta; class Magnoliopsida; order Alismatales; family Juncaginaceae; genus Triglochin; species Triglochin maritima. The sequence goes on from OY821775.1 coordinate 4,041,428, forward strand.
GAGGATCTGAATTCCTTTCTTGTTTTCTCATGGATGTGTGCACTACTCAAATGTACCCTTGATGACGTTTACTGTGAAATCTTAATTTTCTCCATGCATGTACTTTAGATGGCATTTCAGAATCACCCTTTATAAGGAAATTTCTTTCTTCGCATTGATTTGTTATTTAGAAAAAAATGACTTCCGTGATTAACCAATATATTTGTATAACACAAGCAGTGCAAAGTTACCGTGCCCTGTGGATGGGAGTGGGAGCACAGCTTGCTCGTGATGTCCCTTACTCGGCAATTTGCTGGTCAACTCTTGAGCCTGTAAGCATTTATCCTCTTACACGTTATAGATGAACTGTTTTATATGGTTTCCGACATTCATAGTAAATTGGTTTTATATTTCAGTGGTTAAAATCATATGAAACATTGGCTTCAAGTGGATTTTTTTTACAGAGATGTTGTTTGTGTGCCTGTGTGGCATGTTACAGATTAGGAGGGGATTGCTTGGGCTTGTTGGGGATGAGGCTAATGCAGCAACTGTCCTGGGTGCAAACTTCTCAGCTGGTTTTGTTGCTGGTAGTATTGCTGCTGCTGCCACATGTCCTCTTGACGTTGCAAAAACACGACGACAAATAGAGGTGTGTAGTCATGAACTCATGACCTTTTAAACTACTTCAATATTGTTACACACTGCAGATCCTATATACTGTCATTTTTGCCGAGAAATTATTTGAATTTGAATACACAAAGGTGCTAATTGTTCTCGTTCTCTGTTGTTTGAGATTGTGCATTTTCGTCTGCATTGGTCTTTGTTGTCTGCTCCCTGTCTTGCTCTAAAAATTATAAATTATAATGAGCTCCACTTCTGATTTTGCAGAAGGATCGCACTAGAGCAGTAAACATGACCACAAGGCAAACATTGGTTGAAGTCCTGAGGTATGATTCTGTCATTTTTCTCTACTATACCAATCACGCACTGGAAGCATAGATACTTGTTTCTATATACTTTTAGCATGAGGTTTATGGAACCTTAATCTTTCTTGCCACAGAGATCAAGGTGTCAAGGGGCTTTTTACCGGTGTTGGTCCACGAGTTGGTCGTGCTGGCCCATCTGTTGGGATTGTGATCTCCTTTTACGAAGTAGTGAAGTATGCTCTCAATAAGAGGCATAACGACCAATGAAAACTACATTTACTTAATAAATTCTGATTAGATGCGTTGCCATGTCTTTACAATAGACATGGGTTAATCTCTCCTTGGATCGGTAAACAAATTCTGGAGCCGAGAACATGTGATTGTCGACGGGTCCAGTCTTCTGTGCCTACGACTTCGTTTTGATTCATCCTTGCAGCAGCTGTGGACACGGCAAGCTGGATAGGAAGTTTTGTCGATATTTATGTACATTATGGGTCTGGGACCAACTAGCCAGTAGTTTTATCTGGAAGATGCCATAGTCCAGTATTTTTGACCATCTTTGACAGCTATTTGTCCCTGGGAATGTAATTCCCATTTTGTTTAACAAATGCTGCTTTTCTGCAATCTATTTACATCCTCTGTGCATTTCAAGTAGTATTTGTTGAATTTGAAGTGTGTTTTGTTCGTTCCTTCTTTTCTGCTTTGTACTTTCTGTGCTGTTCGCTGACCGTGTTTCCAGTGGCATGTAAATTTGTAAATAGTGATATCCAAATGTGCAATCAATCTGCAACATTTATTAGTAGCTCATCGGTTGATAGTTTTTCCCGTTTCACTGGATTCCTTGGGGTTGAAATACTCACCGCACCAACGATAGGGGCGTCGTAGTTGTGGACTTTGGTAATGTCACGGTATGTTTGTGTCAAAAGAGCTGTAATTGTATTTGTGTGTGATACGTAAGTACGTACGTAACCACTTTCGGTGCATATTAAAAATCCAAGTTAAATGACAACTCCCTAGAACGTCTACTTGCACAAGTAAAGCTCGCCACCTTACGTTAGCTCGTTCTGTTTTAAACCAAGTTCCATTGGTCTCACCTCTGTATGGTTACATCCGTTCTGGCTCAAAGTTCTAGTGGCAATTGATTGCAACGAGTTTTAGCTTAAACAGAAAGAGAAAAAACAACAATTGATGTGTAAGTCGTGTATGCTAATTCGGTGTCCACATAGATTGAGATGATTTAATCGAGAAACTCAAAGATAAAACACTATTGTTTTCAAAGACCAACTCAAAGCAAGTGGGATGGTAAACCAAAATCCCCAAATATTCTACCAGGTAACAAAAATGAATCATCCCAGAAAACACTTGAGAAGATTTAGTGCTCCAGAATGCAATCCATCATTCAGTCGGGGAAGAAGTAGTGCTCCAAATTACAATCCATCGTTCAGTCGGGAATGTTATGTTACTACTTACTAAGAAAGAGACAACAAGTGGAATTATAAATCTTTACAACAAAATAGAACTAAGATGATAGTTGTCCATTTGAAACTTCGTCCGGACACTTGCGACCACGTCCCTCATCCATTAGGCTCAGAAAAGCTTGTGTAGGGTGAGGCTTCCAGTGGGTGGATAAGGTATGTAAGAACTAGTGCCACCACCATCAGCAAGTAAGCAATTCCTTGGTCAACAGATGTACCTACACAGAACCAAATGCCAGGTTATAATCACAAGGAGATTCATTGCCGGACGATGAAGGAATCTTTTTGGCAAAATTGAATTCATTGATCAAACGAGCAATACAAAAATTTAAAGCAGTACCCATCAAACAAAAGAGTAGTGAAGAAGGATGTCAATGCACTGAAGTACAGGAGCAGTCCGATGAATGTTGAGCCAATAGCGCAAGCTTACAAACTTATGAACAATTTTGGCACATTTTCTAACAAATTCAGGTGATAATGCTTTGGATTTTAGATTCGGACCACAAGTTAATTTCATATCATGTTTCCTTGCAGAAAGACCTAAGTTGGACCACAAGTTGAGTTGGTATCCCTACTCTAGAAGGACAAAATGGAAACTGTCATGTAGCATTGTGAATCAATTTTAGGTTGATTGGGTGGAGCTTTTATTACTTCCCGTGAAACCAAAATGTGACAACAAACTCCTACCAAACGGAAGGGTTGGGTCACATGGTTGGATTCCTCCTACTTCAAGGAGAATTCTTGTCAGAAAAAAAAACATGAAAAGGACGTTGATCAGAACAACAGAAGCACAGCTCTATTTCAAAGAAAAAACATGATTCCTCCCTCTATTGCTCTACATGAATTATACGTGGAAATTGTTTGGTAAAAATACACCATCTTACCGAAAAATAATTGTTTGTTAAAGAAATGTTATTGCTATCATAAAAATAACTAAACCATGAATTATAACACACATCTAGTGTATCCCAACTAAGGGTGTGCTTGGTACGAAGGTAACACGGTGTGAAAAATTAAGGGGGTAATTGTTTACCCTCTTAAGCATGCTTGGAAAGGGAGAAAGATTAGGATGAGGGAATCTATCACCCTCATATGGGAGTAATTCATTCCCAATAGCAATGGGGTAACAATTATGGAATTTTTATTTTGATTTTTTCACTTTTAACACATCTATTTGGTAGAAATATATTCTAGGATGACCAAAAACGAAATCTTACCCGATTTGTACTAATTTTATCGGATCGGGTTGGGTTTTCTTAAGTTTTGAGATTATCACTCTACGAAATCTTCCCTTTAACGTACCAAAGATGGGGAAAATAATTATTACTCCCTAAAAGATTAAATTCCGAGCCGATCTCGTGAAATTTGATTCCCAACTTCCCCTTAAACTCCCTTAGACCTTTAATCTACGAAACTCGAAACCTCCAAACACCCCAGAAAACCCTATAAACACAAATATCACACTAAATATTCGAACTTTACCCACTAAAAAGTAAAAACCCTCCAAACAAGATTCCGCACCATTGGAAGCAAATGTGGGAGTTCGTTTCGTAAGAGAAAGGTCGGATCCGGAGAGAGGGAGAAGAGGACTAACCGTCACTGGCCGGCGCCGGCGCCGGAGCTTCGACCTGGCCGTGAACGGCGGGCGCGACGACGCCGAGGACAATGGCGGCGATCGCCAGCAGCCTCGGGATCATCACCATCGCCATCATCGTCGCGCTCTAGGGTTTGGAGGAGGAGAAGAGGTGGAAAGGGTGGTGGGTTTTTATAGTTGGACGACGGGTCGACTGAACCGGTTTGGACCGGCTTGGGTTGTTATCGGGTTGGCTTCACCTGAGAATAGTATTTTGGGAACGTCATTTTATTGCTTTTCGTTAGTTTTTTTCGAAGCACTCAAATCATTATATTTATTTAATTAATAAGAGGCTACAAACTCAAACTAAAAATTTAGAGATGCTTTGGAGTATTACACTGAGAAAAGAGAGATAGGGACTTATTAGTGTTTGATGCAAGTCAAAACCCAGATTTGTGAAATAAAATCAAGCATCCATAATAAGTCGTGTACAGAGCAGAGAAGAGCATTTTAAGGTGTTTGCACGAAATTTAAATTGAGTTTGTAAGACTCAGAAAAAATTGACGAGGTTGGATTTGGTTGCGGGAGATTATAAGGACTAACTCTTCATGATAGAGGGTTGTCAAGTGGGAGGAGTGGAAAGTCGAGATACGAGACCATGACATCTTGTTCTATCTTCTTTCTAATGTATGACTCCCTTCATCTACTTATGTGTTTGAAATACTTGAGCCAAATATATAAGCTTATATTATGAAATAAAAGCTTACAGGATTTACATTATGTTAATAGTTAAAAAGATAAGGCGGATGGACACCCTCCCTCTCCATGTGCTCCTTCAGAACCTGTCTCGATTGGATCCGATCTGTGGCATGCATGGTTTAGTGTCATGTCATGTGGCATGCATGGTTTAGATTTAGATTCATTATCGTTCATCCAAAACACTAAACCATTATCCTCTCTCTATGCCTAGCCATGTCGTTGTCCCAATCATTGCTTTGAAAAATATCTTAGTCAGGCCCATTAAGAGCCCAACAAGCCGACCCGTCAAAGCCCACTCAGCCCAAACACCAAACCATCAAAACATCCCCACTCCAAACCCCACTCCGTTCCCAAACCCTAACCCCGACCTCCCCTCCGACGACCCCGACCCCCGCGATGTCGACCAACCCACCTCCGGCCGCCTCCGGAGACCCCAACCTCGGATTCCTCACCCGCCGAGACACCGAGGTCCGGCTCCCCCGCGCCACTCGCGTCAAGAACAAGACCCCCGCCCCCATCCAGATCACCGCGGAGCAGATCCTCCGCGAGGCGCGAGAACGGCAGGAGGCAGAGATCCGGCCTCCCAAGCAGAAGATCACCGACCCGTCGGAGCTTTCTGACTACCGCCTCCGGAAGCGGAAGGAGTACGAGGACCTCATCCGCCGCGTCCGGTGGGACACGAAAGTATGGATCAAGTACGCGCAGTGGGAGGAGAGTCAGCAGGACTTCGCCCGGGCGAGGTCGGTGTGGGAGCGGGCGATCGAGGTGGATTACACGAACCATACGCTTTGGCTTAAGTATGCGGAGGTGGAGATGAAGAATAAGTTTGTGAATCACGCGAGGAATGTGTGGGATCGAGCAGTGTCGTTGCTTCCGAGAGTCGATCAGCTATGGTACAAGTATATTCATATGGAGGAGATTCTTGGGAATGTGGCCGGGGCGAGGCAGGTTTTTAAGCGCTGGATGGATTGGAAACCCGACGTCCAGGTATGAAGATTGATCTGGTTGTCTTCTGTGCTTATGTAGTTATTATTGTGAACATAAGATGTCTGGAAGTGGAAACATAGCCTACCAAATTTAAATACTGTAAGGTTTGTTAGCTGTCATACTTATAGTGAATTGTGACCAATTAGTTAAAATGATATGAGCATCATAATCATGTCAAATTAGCCATAATCATTCTGAACTTATGCACACATAAACTAAATGTATTTTGGGAGCTGTCCCTGAAATTTCCCCCACTACCAAATGTAATTCTTCATTGTAGCATTGTATCGTGAATTCAGACATTTGGTCGTCTTTTAGATGCAGTTATGTACAAGATTATGGATTTCTGATACTGTTATGTATGTTAATTTGTTTTCTACTTTGATTGATTACTCAACACATTAAAAGTACTAGATTTGTCATTATTTTATGGTACTCAATACCAGTGCTGGAATTGAACTCAATCTTGCAATTCTTAGTATTATTAAAAGGTTGAATGATTATTTATTTATTTAATGAATTTGTCAATGTGTTGTATACTTTAGTTCAATGTTCTTAGCATTAACACCTTGATTTGCAGGGCTGGTTGTCTTATATCAAGTTCGAGCTTCGTTATGGAGAGGTCGAGGAGGCACGCAAGGTCTATGAGCAGCTTGTGGATTGTCATCCCAAGGTGGAGGCTTGGATACGGTACGCGAAGTTTGAGATGAAGAATGGAGAGATTGCAAGAGCACGAAATTGTTATGAGCGGGCCGTTGAGATACTGTCTGATGATGAAGATGCAGAGACATTGTTTATTGCGTTTGCAGAGTTTGAGGAGAGGTGCAAGGAGATGGAGCGGGCAAGGTGTATTTATAAGTATGCGTTGGACCATATTACGAAGGCAAAGGCTGAGGATTTATATAGGCGGTATTTGGCATTTGAGAAGCAGTATGGAGACCGAGAAGAGATTGAGGATGCAATTGTAGGTAAAAGAAGGTTTCAGTATGAGGAAGAGGTGAGGAAGAATCCACTGGATTACAACCCTTGGTTTGATTACATAAGGCTTGAGGAGAGTGTTGGGAATAAAGAAATGGTCAGGGAGCTTTATGAGAGAGCAATTGCAAATTTACCTCCAGCAGAGGAGAAACAGTACTGGCAGAGGTATATTTACCTCTGGATCAACTATGCCCTGTTCGAAGAGCTGGATGCGGAGGATATCGAGCGCACCAGGGAGGTTTATAGGTAAAGACTATGCTCTTCTACTGAACATCTTGACGTGGTTTTTTTTTGTTTCTCATTAAATCTAACTTGGAACATTCTATTACCACAGTGCTTGTTTAAAATTGATACCTCACAAGAAATTTTCGTTTGCAAAGATGTGGCTTCTGGCTGCTCAATTTGAGATACGACAAAAGAATCTAAAGGGTACAAGACAGATTTTAGGGAATGCCATTGGGATGGCCCCTAAAGATAAGGTATATTCAAAATGTTTCTCCATCGGAAATTTTGATTTGCTTATTTATGTTCTCTCTAAATTATCACCACTTAATTGTTTGGTAATAGCTGTAACTTACAATTGTGGTGATGGTTTATACAGATTTTTAAGAAGTATATTGAAATTGAGTTGCAGCTTGGTAATATTGACCGTTGTAGAACTTTATACGAGAAGTATCTTGAGTGGGCTCCTGCAAACTGTTATGCTTGGAGTAAATATGCAGAGCTAGAGGTCTCCCTCAACGAAATTGAGCGAGCACGGGCTATTTTCGAACTTGCCATCTCTCAGTCAGCATTGGACATGCCTGAGTTGTTGTGGAAGGTATGCTTGTGTCATTACCTTTTGAATTAACTAAACTATATAAGCATTACTGCATGTTTCTCTCATTCATGCAATGACTTCACTTGTTTCTGTGTAACTTCAATTTTCGGATGCATAGCCATGGTGTAATTTCTTGATAAGATATTTATTTATATAGTTACAAAGTACAGATACACGCATGAGATTCCAATATTTGGAGATACAGTAAAAAATTATATTGGTTTTGTGTTTTTTGTTTTTGTTGTGACCAATTATCTAGAGCTTCATTTTGTGCTTCTTATTACCTGGCAGGCATACATAGACTTTGAGATATCGCAGGGTGAATATGAAAGGACAAGACAACTTTATGAAAGATTGCTTGATCGAACCAAGCACCTGAAGGTGTGGATTAGCTATGCAAAGTTTGAGGCTTCTGCAGTGGGAGAAGAGCAAACAGAAGACATGAAAGAGAGAGAAGACGATGAAACTCATAACCAATGCCTCCACAGATCTCGAGGTAAACACATCATCTTCTTGCCACGTTGCAGATACCCTCTCTATTTTATTCTCACTGATCTATTTTCATGAGGGATGCCTTGACTTTTTTAATCCCCCTCCCCCACACACACATCTTTATTTTTTGCTAAAAGAACAGATAATAGAAAGTGTTGGCTGAAGCTGAGCTACAAACTGTGTAGTCGAAATAAAGGCCTTAAAGGCTGACCAAACCATAAGAAGCAATGAAAAAAACCTAGGGGGTGCTAGGAAAAAAATGCTTCCTGAGTGTGCTGGGACTTTTTTTAATTACAAGCGACTTTTTCGCTTAATTGTTGCTTGGTTTTTTTAATACTGGACCCGACCATCTTTTGTCTCCTCCCACCTGACCCTTCTGATGGCGCAAAGCAAAACCTTCAGATGAAATTTGACCAAGACCAACCGGTATAAAAAACCCATAGGAATTATGCAAGATGCTTGATTAACATAGTTTGAAACATAGAGTTTGGTTTTATACAACTCTTTTGCTGGCCTAGTAGAGTCAGGCACCATTGTCAGGTTAGGCAAAATTCATGGGAACTAGGATAGGCAAATGGGGCTTGGCCTTTTCAGATGAAACAAAAAAATTGTGGAAGAAGTCTAAAGCTGTAAATGGTCTGAAGACCCCCACAACATGGTAGGTTAATTTTGGGGAGGGAGTGAACCAACATGTGTGTTCTGTTGTCATTATTCTGCTGAAGTTAAATATGCAATGTATTCCTTTTCTTTCATATAAGTTGAGTTTGCACAACTCAACATCTTTTTCATCTGTACCAAGTTTTTCAGATTTTGTCGTCTTATGCTTTCATTGTGTAATACATTGTCAGAATGCTTAATAGAGATGAAGGAATGGCTTTTTTTGATATTTGTTATCCATAAATTTCTGCTGATGTTGGTTTTCTTCCAGATGTTTTTGAGAGGGCATTTGACTACTTTAAAACATCTGAGCCTGAATTGAAAGAAGAAAGAGCTATGCTTCTTGAAGAATGGCTGAATGTAGAGAGCAGTTTTGGTAGTGCAGCAGGAGATCCAAGTCTTGTTCAAAAGAAGCTTCCCAGGAAAGTCAAAAGAAAGAGGCCCATCAAAACCGAGGATGGCACTCCAGCTGGGTACGAACTTATTTTTTAGTTATTATGATTTTTTTTCTGTAGACTACAACTCTAAAAAATTATTGACTTGATATTTCCAATCTATGCTGCAGATATGAAGAGTACATGGATTATATATTCCCTGATGAAGTGGCTATTGATCCGAACCGGATGCTGCTGGAAGCTGCCTACAAATGGAAGAAACAAAAACAATCCGAGGCATAAACTATTTAACTACAGAAGAGGCTTCTGAGAATTCAGCCAGGCTTACTTCGGTTCTTTGCACTATAATGTTTTGATTCTCTGTTGAGTGGTGATATCTGATTTCCGCCAGAGCTCTGTGTCGGTACCCTTGTCGAAATTTGGCTCCCTTGTTGGGGTGGCAGAATTGAAGAATGGTCTGCCTTGCATAAAGTGAATGTAGATATCATGCTCTCATCCATCGGGTGGCACACAGGTTTCTGTCTTATGCAATGATAAATTAGAAACGGGAAATATTGATCCATTTGTTAGTAAATTCGATGATCAGATCATTTATTCACTTCTTCAGCTATCACTATTGAAAAGCTGTCCCACTATCTTGCGGTTCTGCGTGTATGGCTGAAGGTTATTGTTGGGAGTGACGCTGATGGTCCAGATATAATGTATCATGAGCAAGACGCCCGTTTCCTGGAGAGTTCGACATCTGAGAGTGTGTGTTTGCCTGCTCTTTCATTCAAGCCATTCGAGTTAGTCTTTGTTGTTGGACGACAATGTTCCTATCGTGTATCTCTGTTCTCCTTCAGGAGGAAAAAAATGGAGTAAACACATTGATTCCTTAATGATGTTTATAATCCCGTGGAAGATCTCTAACTTACGTAGCTTTGCTAATTGATCTAGAATATTACCTACATGACACAAGTCTTTTCATCATTGGTTCGCTTCTCTTGTAACTTCCTGACGTCTTTGATTTGAGTTCTGAATTAGATATGTTTCTCGCTGTTGTGAGTGATCGAGAACATCGTTCTTTTTCTTGTTAAGAGGAAGAGAGATTGTCTTTTACTAATGATCGAGAACATCGTTCTCTGATAGAGAAAGAGATGAGCTGTGTGCACACCTATTAAGGTCTAACGGTCTAACCCCTATAATTTTGTATTTTTCCTTCATTATTTCATATTAAAATAGTTCACTGATTTTATAATATGTTCTGATCTTTATCCCCCGCAGCAGTTTCCATGTTGTACCCTTGGGCAGTATACAAGATTGTCAAGACAAGGAAAGCTATTCTTTTACTAATGGAAACATTTTTATTTTATTTTTTGGAAACAAGAAACGGCGAAACCCCTCTTGCTTAGACCGGCAGTGTGTTGTTGTAAATTACCATCAAGTTTCTAATTGGGAATCACTTTATGTTCTAGATGGTATCATATGCTATACTCTTTTTATTTTAGAGATTGCATATCAGCCATGTTAACTATTTTTCCATTATTTTCCTTTATATTCACAATTTAAGTCAAAATTACTATTTTATGAATTGTAGTAGGGTTTTGTTGGTCTTGGTATAAGTATTAAGTTATGTTGTTGACCTTCGACTTCGAGCGTCTTCCCATAGAAATCAACCACAGATACATCAAAAAATATAACTCCTTGAAACATCTATACTTTGAATATTAAAGATCATTCAATATATTTAAAATTGGTTAAGCACTACTGCAATTTTATAAGTTCAACATAAGAATATCATTTTTTTTAAAATATGTCCAATTATGGTGCAATTATTGCAGACACAATATTCAGGTATTGATCAGCTACGTATGTCCAGATTCGAAGTTACTTCAGAACCTTTTGAGATTTTTTTTTCATGATCTCAATGTCTTGAAAGACTTCATAATCAAATCCAAAATCTTTTGAACGAAATTGTTTGTTTTTAAGTTCGCCCAATTATCTCAACGGAAAAACAAATTAAAAATTTAATTCAGCAATGCCTAGTCTTGATGTTTTCTCTCAGAGGCATGCTGTGTTGATTTCTTTCGTGAAATAATTCACGTTAAATCCCTTTCATGTTTCTAATGAGATCAATTTTCATGGAAGCAATAACACGCAAAATTAAAACGCCAAATGGCAAAACCACAGGGTGTATTTTGCAAACCATTTAATGATGGAAGCTGTGAAGAGCAAATTTATTTTGAAAAATTGTGATTGACCACTTTCTCGTTTTCTTGTTCCCTCACACCATTCATAGATTTTATTTCCAGACTGTGATCTCACATCATCCTATTGGCATCTTCTCTGCGAAAAATTATAAATACTGGGATACTGCAAGGTTTATAGGTTAAAAAAAAGTTGGTTTTTTTCTTTCATATCAAGAAAAAGAAAATCTTATTTTGGTGGGTTTTTTGTTTAAATGGTGATGTCTTGTAGATTTTGTTATGAGCCATAAACTACCTTTTCTTTGCTTTTCTTTTTTTTGCAGGTATGTCATTATTATTCAGCCAATAAAGTTCAGGACTTAATAGGGTACGAGGTGCTTTGATGCTTGAATTTCTTTTGGTTTCATACTTTTACTTGATTTCATTCACATGTGATCTCAACTGCAAGTAGTTATAGTATCAATCACGCTTGTTTTGGACCATTATCTGTACTATAATGGATTTATATGTTAGAATCATGGAGTTCAATTCAGAAAACCATATTTTACTTCAAACCCTTGATCTATGTTTCTCTCTGATTGCAGAATTGAAGATCCTGAACCACAAGTTCTTGAATCGCCATGGTGAAGAAAAACGATATAAATCAGTTGCTTTCATCACTGTCTTATATCAGCAAGAGAAATACCAAAATGTTTGATGAAAAAGAAGGTAAGCATTCTCATATATTCTGATGATTATGGTGCTGAAATTCGAGATATTAATTGGAATTTTTCCAGTTTATATGGTTGAGAATATACCTCTTGTCAGATGTCTGATATATCACAAAAGGTTAATTCACCGATTCTTTATTTTCACTAATAACACTTTTTGTTACGAAAAGGAAGCATTTATTTGTTGCACTAATAGCTCTTTTGTTACACAAATGATGCAGTAATATATGCACTATGAGTTTAATTGGTGATTAACATTAAGCAGTAACAAAGAGATTTGATGTTCCAAAATGCTGTTTCCAAACAGAATCCAACAAAGATTTGATATTGCGTTAATTATTTGATTGCAGACATAACAAAAAAAATGGAGAACATATTAAAACTACTGAATGCAGAAGAGAACAACGGGAAGTCCGACGATAATTCCCAAATGCTTTTGGTAATAGACAATTTCTACAACAATTACAGAAGCCTATGTGGAGGCCACGAGAATTTGATGTGGAAGCTTAAAAAAACTGAGGATCGCAAAGAAGAGATCTTCAACTCCTCGGAGAACATTTGCTCCTCGGATTCCGAATCAAATGAGTTGCGAAGCAACTTGAATTATGGGAGCGAAGGGAGAATGGAGACATTATCAAGCAAAATGGCGAAAAAAGACGCCGCCTTTTTGGAAATGGAAAGCGAGCTCAGGAGGACCAGAGAGAGGGTTAAGGACTTGGAGAGCGATAACGGAAGTCTTCGGGACGATATCGAGAGCACAAGAAGGCAGCGATTCGATCTGAATGAGAGGATTGCGGTTTTACAAAACGAAAACGAGGCATTGGTGTCTGAGAATTTAATTTTGTCGGGGGCTCTGAAAGAGATGGAAGATGCGAAGTCGGAGAGCAGGTCAGTGAGAACCGAAGATGGGGATTTGAAAAATGAGAATTGCGTCGATTCGAGGGAGATTACGAGGCTCAAAGTGGAGAACTCAAAGCTGCAGCAAACTATAACTGAAATCAACTGTCAAAAGTCAGAACTGGAGAAATTGGTCAACGGAAAAGGCGAAAAGGAACACGCGGTTGTGAAGGATCTGAGAAAAGAGATCGAGTTGTTGAGGGGTCAAGAGAGAGAACTTGAAGAAGAGTTAGGCGAAAAGAAGGCGGAAGACTCAGCAGAATATATAGAGGGAAATTTGAATTCGAAAGTTTCATTTCACGAGAGAATGCTGAACAGGCAAAAGGCGAGATACGAGAGGCTTTCCGCGGCCTACAATCTTCTAGAGCAGCAGTACAGAGGGGCGTGCGTGAAGAACGAGATCGCCAGAGGCAGGATCGAGGATTTCGAGGCAAAAGACGAGGCAATTAGGAGGCTAAACGCTATAGTTGCTGAGAAAGAAGTCGAGATAAGCGGGCTAGTGGCCACTCAAATGGAGCTCATGGATAAACTGAATTATTCCATGGGGAGAAAAGACCGCGTAAATACGGCAATAGGACAGCTTAATGAGGTCATCCAAACGCTAGAATTTCACCTTCGTCTCGCAAACCAGAGAGTCAAAGTTACAAGTTCGGAGTACAATGAGAGGGACGACACGCTACGCAAAAGACTTCAGGAGTTGGAGGAAAAACACGAGAGAATTTGCGAAGACGCGCGGTTTATGAAAGGTGTTCTGGCAAAAGAGGTGCTATGTTTGAGTGGTGCTTTCGGCGATTTGGAAGCTGAGTTTGTGGGAAGCTGGGGCCATCACGGAAGTCGGATTTCCAAGTGTTTGGAGGAAGTGAGGATTATGAAGGAAGTGGGATTCCGTAAGAATGAGGAGTTGGAGAGGAGAGTGAGAGAGTTGGAAATGGAAGGTAGAGTGAAGGATGATGAGAAGAGGGAGGCAATAAAACAGCTATGTTTGGTTATTGATTATTATCGTCAGAATTGCGACCGTTTGTCCAATAAATCTGCTCAGACTACGACATGATGCTCGTGTTTTATCGTATCATGGAATTATATTGTGAACTCTTACAGCCGCAGCGAGAATCCGTCTTCCTGAGACGGAGCGAGCTAAGATCACTTGTTGCCGAATCCAGATTCTACTCAAATATTGTTCGTTTTTTGGGGTAAGATGTAAGGCCACTCCACAGAAGCTATATTAATTATGTAAACTTCTAGATACTTATATTTATTCCTGATATGGCTTTCCTTTTCTTACTTATATATATGGGGATTGACAATGTAAACTAAAACACCTACCAATTCTAGTAAATCTGATTGTTTCACAACCCTATTTCATGGCTGTGAATTTTCACCAAAGGACAACGAAATTCATCGCATATTTCAACAAATTCTCGTTTGAACTAATGCTGGATACTTCATTACATACCACGAAGAACCACAACTGAGGATTTGAACCCGAGATGGTCATAAATTGCCAAAACTCAACAGAAACAAAAAAGGAAAAATCCTACACACCGAAAGTACACATAATATTAAGCATCCCATGCAAATACTCCAGTACCATGTATAGTGCGAAACACTTGAAAAGGATAAAAAGATGCCACGATAACATGAAAGTATAATTGCCGAAGAGTAGAAAGCAAGAGGGTCATAATTAAAAGCATCATAGAATATCATAGATAAAAAATCTACAAATTATTTTTTAATAAATTCAGCAAGGCACAGCGAAGTCCGTAAGATCGACTTTGCCTCCTACAACTTATTAACAGATGAATTTTGTAGTGAAAATCTGAGATAAGTGGCCATGGCCATAGACATTGCAAACACGGCAACTCCAAATGCCTACTATGATCTATCTCATCTTCCTATCCCTTCATCTTGCCAAAAAGAACGAAAAAGAAAGCACTACGTATTCTGTCACACTGATCTTAATCTGATATCCTCATCTCTACACCAAGAATATCCTTCACAACTTCATAGCTGACAAATGCAATTGCTATTGAAGGGACCACCTGAAACAATACAATTCCTCTGTTATAACAATTTTCACGGACAAACAATACAATTCATCTAATGGTTCATAAGAATGATAGTGGGTCGATTGGTGGCTGCTCACCTTCACTGAATTGGGAACTAGCCCCTTGTATAGTGCTCCGACACCTTCGTTTCTAACTGTTTGGCGGAACGCGTCGATCATGCCATTGTAAACAATTGGTGCCTTGTGTCTTCCCTCCCCTGCCACAATAGAGGAAGCATCCTTCCATCCAGCCATTTGCATTCTTCTCCTGATAACATCGAGTGGATATGCAACCGTCTGTCCAACTGTACCAGCTGCAGCTCCACAAGCAAGCCTTGTGACAACACTTAAATCGTTATCCTTAACAAGTTCATAAGGGTTGGTTTTGAGAACCCAGTCCTTCAGAGATTCATAAACTGAAAAGTTCAGACCAACATATGGCACCTGCAATTTTAAATGTTCAGTGTGAAGCAATATAACCATAAATAGCCTGAAGGAGTCAAAATAAGTAAGAAAACAGGCAAGAAGTTGTTTGTAAGTTTTTGCATTAACACTTTCCTCTTTTGCAATAGATTATATCTTTTCTGGTTTTAACTTGTAAGCAAGTCTCTGTAATGCAACAAATGGACATACTGACTTAACGAAGAAACCTAACACAAATGAGAACTAAGAAAGACAAACATATTTAAGGAGAGGTTGATGTAGAATCTGATTGTAGTAAGTAGATCAGGACAATTGGAATTGCGCATGTAACTGCAGTTGAGCATATAAACAATAAAAAAATGCAGTCGAGCATATAGTTAACCACCTAAGGAACACATACATCCTCACAGATCCACTGGTTGTTGCGGTTAGGCCAGAAGGAGAACCCCTTGTTTGACATCACACAAGTTTACAACCTCTAAATACATGTCTACTTTGAATGACTTCCTTGAAACCAAGATCACAGGTGAAACACATAAACCAGGTATCATTCTGTACTCGGAAAAGACAAGGTATCGTGGACTCTATGGATGCTCAACAATACAGGCAACACCTAGCAAAGTCATCTAACTTATTACTGAAACAGGAAATAAACACAACTCCCTATAAATGTAAGATAACATACAACTCCAATAACAGAAGGAAGCCAGCCTTTATATAATGCACGAAAACCTTCTTGTCGATAGATGGTGCTCAGTGCATGAAATATGCCTCTATACTGATAGGGTGACTTCTCAGTCTGTACACAAGAAAATATTATCAGATGTGTTGTCATGCTATCCAAGTATAGTTAAAAATAACTAAGGATACTATAGATGAGTACCTGTACAGTAATTCTGCCTCGCACCATGTCCATAGGGTAAGTTGCAGACATGGCAATTATACCAGCACATGCACCGGCACCCAGACGTAACACAGGAGTGAGCTGAGCATCTTCTGCAAAGGTTCACAAAAAGAGGCCATAATATTTATTAGTTACGCAAGTAAAGCCAGAATAGCAACTCTTTTTATCCATTTTAACCAAATGAGACAAAGATCAGAACTCACCATGGATTCAAACACAGTAACTCTTGTTTACTATTTTGTTGCAAGTGGTTTCTTTCAGCTAGTATTGAACTTGCGAGCCTATCTTACAATTTTTACTTATGCAAGACTACCGATTGACATGATCATTCTGAAGAAATTGTAACAATATAGCAATGAAGTATTTGGTTATTTGCTACGTCAAAAGTGAAAGACATTGTAACTCTAAGCTACTTGAATGATTATAAGATCAAGGAGAGAAGTACAAGCTAACCACATGATTGATGGTAAAAGGAATGTACTTGAAAACATACGTAAAAACAATATACACTAGAATGTGGAGGCAGTATTACACATGTGTACATATTGCATGAGGTATTCAGACTTTCATACGCATGTATCTTTAGTGACAGAGCAGAATCAACGAGTTTTTAAGTCTAAGTAAACTTCAAATTAACAGGAATTGCACAGAACAAAAAAGGCACAAATACATGAAACAAGAAAATAAAAACGTACCAATTCCAGTCTGCTTGCGGTAAAGCCATAAAATTCCACTGATAAAAGGAAATTTCAAAAGATCAATACGTTGAATACATGTCTAGAAACGGGAGTTCAAGCAACAATACCTAAGAAAATAAATGGATGACTACACTCCTACAGAAAAATAACCCTATCATCGGCCAAATGAAAAAGAAATGAAAGTATGGCATCAAACAATAACAAGTTTATGACACTGCAGACCTTCAAAATAACCATTTCTTGAAGAAAATAACAATATTTTACAGAAGTGCAAAGTAAGATATAGTCTAAAGGTAAATATAAATTCAGCCTGCATACATGATAACCTAAAGGAGAATTTGAAATAATAGGGAACACACCTGGATGCTTGCTCATAGCTGTAAAACTTCGCAGCTGAGTTCGGAACTATACGAGCACAGTTGGTGCCATTTCCTTTAAACAATCCACGAAAACCCTCAGTATTCCATATATATTTCAGACCCTGAATTGTACCATTGTACTTTATGTTGTGTGGGTTCTGAACCTGTATTTTGGAAAGTGCATGAGATTTACTCACCTTAGTAAAAGGAAGAATCCAAGGAAGGACGGGCTGAAGGAAAAGGAACCTGGAACCTTTACCTGAAGTAGAATCTTTAACCTTTCCAATGGTGCAACAGCAGTGCGAGAGCTGTAGAAGAAAGAAAAAGCAAAAACATCATAAACTAAAAATACCGAAACAGGGTATTTGTACTGAGTACCAAAAACATTTTGGGAATCACGACATGAGAGAAATGAAACATTCAAAACCCCAAAATACCAATGACACTGCTACTTCCAAATAAACAAGACCCTAGATAGTCCCACAGCCACAAGTAGAGAGGTAGTGTAAAATACAACGTAATTGTTTGTTGTCCGGTAAATTCGATTTTATTATCCTCAAGTGTGTGTGTGGTCTGTCATCTCTTGATGCTAATAGTTATGGTGATACAATATACAAATGTTGACACTTGTACGAGTTTTTCTCAAGTAGTTCCTAGTAGAAACATTACCTGCAAAGCCCCTTTGATGGAAAAAAGGAGCTGATCAAACACCACATATCAACACAAAGAAGACTTTCAATAGAATATTCAACAAGCTATTTCACCAACACAACTCAAAACCCTTAAAAATGATACAAAAAAGAATCACTACACAGCTGCAGCAAATCCAATTGGACAAACATCACAATTACAATCACCCGTAATTCAACATAACATCAACTATACATTACAATGAAAGGGTGAAAATCACCAATTGCACCAGAAACTAAACACCACAATTAACGAATCAACAACCCATCAAGCTCACATTCCACCAGCAAACAACCATCAGACAGCTGCAGGCTCAAACACAACTAGGTAATCACCAATTCACCACATGATAAAGCAGTCCCATAATCCTAAATCTCCTCCCTAGGGTTTATCTAAACAAAACGGAGTCACCCTCCCATCACAGCACAATCAAGCAACCTAAACACCAGCTAATTAACAACAGAGAAAAGTAACAACCAAAGCGACTTCCTTCCCAGTACGAACACAACTCAAAGCACAAGAACCTAAACACAGTAACCAATCAACCAACGACATGGCGACACATCACGCAAACCCCACTCGCCAAACCAATCCTACATCTCCAAACTAGGGTTTAACACCACCAGATCAAATTCCGAAAACGCCAACAGAAAAACAATTCATCAAACACATTCCAGATCGAGAACTCACATTCCACCGGCGACGCCGCCAGCGAACAACGACTTGCAGACACTCATCACGGCGTATCCGGGAGCCTTGACGCCCTCCCTAGCGAGCTTCGCCTCCTCCGCCAGGTTCACGATCGTCGTGACCGCCGTCTCCCCCGTCCTCTTCCCCATCACGTCCTCCGACGCCATCGGAACCCTAGATCGCGACCGAAAACGACGTCCCAAGCGTGGAAACCTAGATCGACGGACGGAGAAGTTCACTTGGTCGGGATCATGGCGGCGGCGAGGGGTCTCCGGCGTGGGTGGGGATTGGGGTATTTATAGAGGGACGAAACCTAAACAGAAAGCCCACGAGTGAGGGAAGGAGCCTTTTTTGTTGGGGGAGAGAGAGCGTAGGTGAAGGTTTGGGTTTTTCGTGGATCTGTTCTTGGGTTTTCTGTATTTGAAATAATCTTTAAATATGTTCTTTTGGGTTTTTCTAAAATTTCCAAGCTTCGCTCATCTCTACACTAAATTAACTAACTTGTACATCTTTTTTTTTTGTTTTTGATGTGTATGATCAACTTATGTTCATTGTCATGCTTGCTGAAGTAATAATTTTAACTTAATACTTCCATGAATGTGCTTCATGGTCTTTAGAAAATCTATTTTTTACAACACGAAAAGAACTTCAAATTTATAGATTCGCAGAAGATCTCGAGAATATTGTCATACGTAAGACTTCAATATGTCACATTTATAACAAAAAACACCTCATGTGAAAGAGGATAATATAAGTTGTTGATTTATTCGGTCGATTGAAGGACTAAAGTTATTGGAATTTGAAATACTCTTCAAAGCAAGGTGAAATGGATATATCTTGTTTAGGATGGAAACTTTAAAATACCCAGATTGATACGTGAGGGCCTCCTTAACGGAGGCCCTTTTCGGGTCGGGGCGAATTTCGCCCCGACCTGGCTCCCCTTAATGGGGAGTGGACCCGGGTCGGGTCGCGACCTGGGTCTGCGACCCGACCCGGGTTCCGACCCAGGTCTGGCCACGTGGCCAGACCTGGTTGGTTGAATTTTATTTATTTTTTTATTTATATTAGTTAAATAATATGTTAATAAATATATATAATTAAAATAAATTGTAAATAAATATAATAATTAATAAAATAAATCAATTGAATTAACTATAATAATACAAAATCAATATTGAATTTAATATAAAATTTGAAATTGTGTTTACCTTTCAGGGGGCGCTGCCCCCTGAAACCCCCGCCAGCTCACCGGCGAGCTGGACAACCGCTCGCTGACCGGGCAGCGAGATCCCCGCCAGCTCACCGGCGAGCTGGGCAGCCGTTCGTACGAGTTCAATATGTTTCAATCCAACTTATACATGAGCGCCCTCAAGAAATCGGTGAAAGTTCAAACCCGTCGGGTCTCCGGTATTCCACTGAGCGTATCGTGGATATTAACAAATATCTGCGTAACAGAGATCGAGTTCGCAACGCTCAAAAACATATGACATTGCGAGCCGATTTGATCGAGAATATATGGCGACGTTTTGGACGGAATGAGAATTAATTATGTTTGTAATATGTATTGTAATATTTTATCTTTGAATTATTATAATATGTAATTGTCGAATTTTAATAAAATCTAATTATTATGTGTTGTTCGTAATTATTGTAAGTTAATTAGATTAAGTTATTTTAAAAATAATAAATTTAATAGTTTGTGAATTATTATGTTGATATAGAAAATGAGGTAAAAAGAAATGATGTGGAGGAGAGAGAGTGTTGAAAGTGGGGTTGGGGTTAAGAAGAGAAAAATAGGTTGGGTTGGGTTGTGGGTTGCATAGTATTTTTTGCTGACGTGGCAGAGAGAGAAAGCTGACGTGTCAAGATATTTGGGGTTGGGGTTAAAGATGGCCTGATGTTGGTGCCACGTAAACAATCGGACAAGTTGGTATGTTGTGTGTTACGACTGGTAAGGAAACGGTGGGACACCCTAACTGGATAAGAATATGAGGTGGGGAATCTCATCCAGTGTAATAAAATTATTGGACGTGCCAACTCTTAATTAGATACTATTAAAAGATAAAAGAACCATGCTACTATGATCCATAACATGGTTACAAATTTACAAACTAGTTACCTTCTTGTGGGGTTACAACTGTTCTGTAACATTCAACTTCGTTCATAATGGGCCTAACGCAAATATTTTAGTTGCTCTGAATGTAAACTTTTATTAATAATGCACAAAAAATATTTTTATGTTCTGAGAAAATATAATTTGTGGAATATTTATGTTTGCAAACAAAAAATAATATAAGCCTCTGATTCTGATGCAAATCTAGGGGGAAAGAATCAAGTATCCATTAGATTAGCCAATCTGTCCAATGACCATGTTTGTAGAAAAAGGCCTTAAAGCCCATAGCCTATGATGTTTATCCGAGTTTCCGATTGGATCAGATGTTTTTGAGTTGGTCGACCCATTACAGGCTACAACACCTAATTTTGTATTTTCGGATCCGTGGGCTACTGACTTAGGCCGAGTATTGGTTTATTTCCTTTACTTGCCTCGCCACATATGAGTGTGGATACCACAATATCATCCATTTATGACTTTTAAGTCCACTCGCTCACTCGCATATAAATGGGACAGTGCAAGGATGGGTCAATAGTAATTGTCGTTATTGTTAATCCGTTTGATCATTATATAGTTTAATATTGATCCATCGTAATCCATATTTCGTTTTAAGTCTGTTATATATGGTATTTGAATTGATATGGGTTTGAAGAGATGATAAATCTGTATTCATTCATTCATAATGAAGAGATCCTTTGGTTGTTTTGGAATCACTTGTAAATATTTTCCTTCGTAGAATGGATGCTTAAAATTATGTATTGACATCGTATCGATGTGTTGATTTTTATAACTGAAACGAATGAATAGATATTGAGGCGTTACGTAGTGAAGGACGAGCAGTTATGTAAATTCCATAAGGATCACAGTCAATCCAAGAGTGCAATAAATTCGTAACCTTATAAGTATTTTATCCGTCTAACCCGTTCTGAAATATATAGCTTAGTAGGAGTGTATGACCATTGAATATGACCCGACTGTCTTTCCAGATTTCCTGTTTTGTCTCAGACAAGCATAGACATTGAACATGTCATTTTTTTTTCGCTCTCAGGGTGGGATCAGAGTAGACTTCATAGTCCCATGTTGAGAGCAATAATAATAAAAATTAAAAAGTACCAAACACTGTAATAAAGTCCACAACTGTGGATGAAAAATCAATCATGTCATTGTAATAAAGCCCCTAACTGTGGATGAGCTAATTAAACCATGCTTTAACCTCCTCACATGAGTTAAACAGTGTGGTGGCTGTTGTTCTTTAATTACTTGCATGTGTCTGAAGAATCAGAGCAATGGCAATGCTACACTCCAGCTTTCCTCAGATTCCACCACAGTTCAGTAATCAGAAGCTGTTCTTCACACAATTCAGCTTTCATGCTTTTCAAAGAAATTCAGCCTTCATGATTACACTGTTGCTGCAAATTTAATTTCGAAATCATTACCAACTCACATAGGAATGAGTGAGTGGCTTGGTTTTTGCATAGAATCGGTTGGAGTTTGGAAAAAGTTGCATTTATATATTGGTAAAGTATACAGCTGTAGCTGCTGTACGTGACAAATTTGTGGGAGAGATTGATTGCTCTCACTTACTGACTTCACACTTAAGTGGAGAGTTGGTGCAGAAGAAACATCAATGCTATAATAAAGTAACGTAAGAAATCTAAGACATTGATTGCTACTCAGGTTTAAACTTTCAAAACAAAAACATTCAATGATTTTCCTTCTCCATTGGACTTTTTAAAAATTCTACATTTTTCTAGCTGAAATTATTAGATACTACATCACCACCCAATTGATACTTCTTTGATATAAAATAAAATGGTCATGTCAGTTGTTCAATTCCTAGTATATTATTTGGTCTTATGCTATTAGGAGTTTGACCAAAACAGTGTGTCGGAAATATATTACGTGCCACAACATAAACTGCAATATAAAAAGACCAACACGGAAAAATGGTATAAGCTACTAATTGCATTTACTTACGTATGATTATCAGTTTCTAACCTTCCTAACATTGCTCAAAACAAATGTTAATCAGATCACGATATTTCAGAACTTAGAGAAGTGGGTATTTCATTTGAAGTTCGAAATGGTCTGTCTGTCAGGTAAAAAATGGTTTGAAGTGAATCATATCTTCGGTCTTTGGGATTAAATCATCAATTGTGCACAAAATACATCTCGTGTATTGAGTGTTGAAATATCTCCAAATTGAAATCGCAACTTACCTCACGAAATGTAATGGTTGTCGGGAAAAATTTACGTCATGAAACAACATATAAATGTATAATACTATCACATATTCACATTCAAGATTTGTTGTACCACGTGAGGTCCCAGCCCTTCTCCCACATCCATATTTAGTAAACAATGAACCAAAATCCAAAACTTTTAGTTGTTTTAGGAATGAACGTGTATGAAAATTTTCGAATTCACGATTTTGCATATACATGCTTGTACATTTTTGTCTGATCAAAGTTTACACTATTGCTCCACAAGTGTTCTACAGATAATGTCCCCCAGTCCCCACCATGCGGTTGCTGTCTCCCACTTCTTCTTTTTTTTGCCGTGCGTTGATGACATGATGTCAATACTAACCTTTATTTCTCTTTTTGACGGAAGGCCCCGCTAAATTACTACGTTTTATATCGAAGTACGTTTATTACTTTGACAAGGGGTGCAACCGGGAAAAGTATTACATTTTTAGTCGTTTGGTTCGATTTTTTGTATTCATTTAAAAAGTTATATCTGTTTATCCATGTCTGTTTTACATGTTTAATAAATAAAAATGATACGGGTATATCTCCATTTATATCCGTTTACCAATTTTCATGTTTAATTATTTACTTAGTAAATAAATCAATATATAATATATAGTTAAAATAATAATAAAATAATTAGATGTTTAAATAGAATTATTAAACGAATATGTGGTGGGTACATGTACAACATTCAAATGTGTATATACCCGCACTCGTTTAATTAGGCAAGTAAGGATACAAGTATGACCATACGTGTCCCGTTTACACTCCTAACTTTGACGTACATGTCTGGCCCACCATGTTATGCGATGTTGTTAAATACAAATGATGTTCAACACCATCTAATGATCCACTATCTTTAACATGAATAGTTAGGTTTTGTTGGGTGTGAAACAATCTTATTTCACATATTATCATAATTGATCGATTGACCGTGGGTGTCCACTTCAACTCCAAAAAATCTCAATTACATGTGCGGCCATGCGGGAGAGTATTGGAAAAATAATCTTATATTATTGAACACAAAAAGTTTACAACACTCCATAAGAAAAATTGAATATTCATTCATTATATAAGTGATTACGTTTTGTAGATGTGAATTTTCAATAAATAAACAAAAAAATCAGCGAGAAAACAAAAAATAACGGGTCAAAATTTTAATCTTGTTTACATCTCTGATTCTCTTAGGTCCCCAAATTTTCACGTCCGTGGTAATTTTTCCTGCCTACTTTTATTTTGGTTTTGATATTCTTTTATGAGTTGCATTTGCTTAAATATCATATTATACACCAGTATTACCTCGAACACTTTTATGTTTCATTTTACTTTAGTGCGCTCCTGAAATCTTTACTTATTTTAGTCAATTTTTAATGTTTGTTGACTGAAACTCATAACCTGGATAAGGATGACAAAGGATCGATTTTTTATTTGGATACTAAGAATCGAACTGGATCTGGGTCGGTTTCCAACTTGATCTGAGATCACGGATACCCAGAACCAGATCTGGTACAAAACTTGCATATTTCAAGGGATTCTTTGATTATCTACTCAAGAAAATTCATACCAAAAAATTATTCAGCTCACTTGGCTATGTTCAGGTTATAAAAGATTGTGAGACAATTTGTTGGTTTAATTATAGATTCACGTGTCTTATCAGATTTTTATAGACTTTCTAAAAAAATTAAAAAGTAATTAGTTTGGTGTGATCGGGGAATTTATTAAGCATTTTACTCTTTAGTTACCAAATAGATACTCATGTACTCGATTAACGAAAACGTTTCGTGTGTATATATACATATACATACATATATTCAAAAGTGTCGAAATTCTAAAAAATATCTACAAAATAGATAAAATATAAAAAATCAATAGTCAAAATACAAAACAATAAAAATCCGAGGAACTCGTTTACCCCACCTTACAATGTCGTTGTAGTCGATCTTACTAATCGATCAGTTGAATGGAAGTGTGAATGCGTGACTAATTGACTGCTCAAGCCATCAATAACAACACTCGGGCTACCCTGACTGTCATAATTTTTTTCTCGATCATGTCAATTTTTACTCTATCATGTCAAACTAACTAACCCACCCCCAAAATTGTCTTAATCATACCCTGAAACTGTTGGCTTTTTGGCCCTTTAATCTTAATTTTGATGATTAACAAACTACTATTATGCATAACTTCAATTACAACATCACACACATCATATTATCAAATTGCATAGATATTGTGTATTCCTAACAATGTAGGTGATCAAACCAAGGGACTAATCAACTTCAAGATCAAGGCTCAAGACTTGTAATCAAATCTCAAGGACTTCATATGTAATTTTCCATTTATTTGAGTTATAGGATCAAATGTACACTTGATGCACAAATGGATAAACCCGTCTATCGCGGTCGACCGTTACCTTATCGGATTACCGAACCATGTTCACAACGGATAACTGAGTGGCTCTCGGTGAACCGTTCCCTATAGAGTCAGTAAACTCTTATCTCCTGGAACCTTTGTTTCGGTGTACCGCAACATAGTCGGTCAACTGTCTCCTAGAGTTAGTAGAAAATTTGATCTCCTGGAATCCTTGTTTCGGAGTACCAAACCTTATCCGGTCGACCGTGTCCCCATTCCCAGTAGCTTCGAATAATTCCCTGGACATCTCTTTTCGGTCTTCCGAAGAGTAATCGGTCATCCGAACTTCTATGTGTCTTTTGGCCTAAAAAGACTTCATCTTATTGGCCCACGTGGCACAACTAACTCCACCAGACCTATATTTTGTCGTTTAGCCATATCCTTGAAACTTCCATACCGGACTACCGATAGATCTTCGGATTACCGAAGAATTGGTATATGTATGATCATAACGGCTATTTTTCCACGTAATATTTCGACTGTTATCGATAAACCAATTTCCCATACAATGTCAGCCGAAAACCCGCACATGTATCGGTCAACCGAACATATCACGGTCTACCGAACATGATCACCGAGTCACACCAAATCTTTACTGTCCACTCTTGAACGGTACACCGAAGTGATCTCGGTCAACCGAAATCAATTATCTGATATTAGGAAAAAGCTACTGGAAGTTGGTAAACGGATATCCGACCTATATTCGGTTAACCGAGTTCTTGTTTCTGACCACTACTTCGGAATATCGTGTTTCCAACGGTCGACCGAACCTGTCTCGATTTCTGCCCGAGCTTAAGTCACATCTTGTTTTCACTTGGTCCAATCCTCACCAACTCACCATAACGGCTCTATTTGTTTTGAAGGCTATATAAGCTTCACTTAAGAGACACATTCACTACCTTACTTTCAAAATATCAATCATATTCTTGTGCTCTCAATCTTCAAGCCTTCAAAGCTCCACCAACTCTCATACTTCCACTAAATTCACTCCAAGCTTAAATCATATCCTTGAGTGCATTCAAGTTAGAGTTCAACAAACACTTTCAATTTCCATTGTGTTGTAAAGCTTCGAGGAAGCACCCTCTCGGGTTGTGAGAGGAGATCCGAGCAATGCGAGGGTGTTCGCAAGGCTCCGATTGTAAGAGAGTTTATCTTCGACCCGGAACGAAGATAATAGTGAATTCTCGAGTAGGGATCGGAGGATCGATCGGAACTTGAGGAGAGGACTAGATCACGGTGGTGTGATCGAACCTCTATAAATCTCCGGAGTCATCTTGTGGTTTGCATTCTTTCCCTTATTGTTTTAATTGTGCAATAATTTAAGAAAATTATGAGATAATCTATTCACCCCCCTCTAGATTAGTGACCGATTAACTTACAGAAACTTCCAAACATCCTACCTTTTCTTCCATCCAAATCATTTTGAGATCATTTTTGAGTAAAATAAATAAATTTTAAAATAAAACAAATAAAAATATATTTTTTCAGAATTAAAATGACTTTAAAAAATATATATTAACCCCCTCAAGGTTGCATCCGCAAGGAAAATCTCCGAGCGTAGGCACTAGACACGTAACTACGAAACATGAACTTCTATTTGATAATTGATAGGGAATTTTCTGATTTTAATTATCAACGACGGAATGCGAATCCATATACTACCAATCAAAGGTGCTACCAACTAACTGCCAAGTATTATTCAAACGAGTAAAGTGCAAGGAGGTTTGAGACAATTGAATTTTGGAATTCGGCAAAGTTAATTGATTTTTGAATAGTTTTCTAGTTTCTATCATGAATTATTTTTTTAGTAATCCCCCTTAATTGTAATTCATGTATATTTCAACCTCTTGGACCCTTCCATTTAACAATGATAATAATAATAATAATAATCTGACAAAGAGATCAATACTAACAGATTAGGACATTATATTGAATAGTGGATGATTTGTTATTAGGAGTAGATATAATGTATTGGGTATTTTTGATTAATGTGGGGTGATAATTTTTGATGTAATTAATTTGAAAAATATTTTAAGTTAAATAAATCAAAAGTAAAATCATATTTCATGCTTAAATTAGAAAATATATTACTACTTCAATATTACAGTACCAAATACACGAAATACAAACCAACAAACTACTACGAAATGCAAACTACACGTAATACGTTGCGATACGAAATACACGAAATACAAACCAACAAACTACACGTACTATAAACTATTCGAAATACCAACTATTATAAATTAACAAACTACATGAAATCATTCTCTTCCGCCCAGTCCATGAGTTTCACCATTATTTCTCGATCCCGCTCAGACGGGTTGTCATTTTCATCAGAGAGTGAAGCATGTCGAGTTTAGTTTTTACATGTCTTTGAAAATTTCTCTACGCTAATTCCTCATGCTTGGAAATACCATATTCTCTTACTTGGACGGTGTATGCAAGTTGTTGTGCAAGTTCCCTAACATCGGTGTTGCCTTCGGGGCCTAATGAACTTTTACCATTCGTTTTGGTCTGCTTGACACCTTCTGGGCGTGCAGACGGTCCTGACGTCATTTCTTCTGCCTCCGATGGTGATTGCGTCCTAGAGTCATCAATGCTATTTCTTTTCCTAAGGCTTCCTGAATGGGGACTACTTTCATCGTGGAACTCCGGGGACTCTCGACCAACACTCACAACATTTGCTTTAGATATCAGTGACTCCCATTTTAGGTGCATACGCAACAGGACCCAAGCATCAAAATAAAAAAAATTGGACCTATAAGTTCGCTCATAGATCACGCGAGCTTGTCGGATGACATCGTCGTCATTGTGGCAGCTCATTTTTCGTCGGTATGCCTGATCTAAGCACTCGACCCACTTGTTGACAACATGTACAATTCTCCTCCACCGTCCTTTTAAGGACTCCTCACTCCTCTCGGGGAGGTCTGTTTCTTCGACGGAGTTGTCGTAAATACGTTTTGCTTTGGTACACAAGGAAGTAGACTTCTGGTTTGTCCCCGTCACCGCATCGCAACTGACTTCCATATATGCCGAGACGAGTCGCTCGTCCTCAACTGTCGTCCACAACTTCAGATTGCTTTTGATGCTTTGATTTGCTTGCGGCGGCGGCGTTGTGGACGTCGGGATTGTGGTGCGGCGGTGTGGCGTGGTGGGGACTCATCGTCTCATGGTCATCTTCTTTAGTGTCCGTCATACTCAGACTACTTTTTTGCGACATATTGCGGCCAAACATCTGAAATTGGGGTTAATTTTGTGGGAATGATGGTGCGTATTGGGGAAATTATGAGAATGATTAGTTTTGGTCTGGTGGTGGGAATGGTGGTGCGTATTTGGAGAAGTCTGACGGTTGGAATGATTGTGGGAAATATGGACGTAAGGGGGTTTCTTGTGGATAGCGTGGACGTGGATTTGATTGTGAACGACGGGGGGAACAATTCTGATCTGGAGAAGACTTTGCGAAGTTGTGGTTTGTGACAATGATGTTAGATTGTGGAAGATGTATGGAGTGCATGTTGTGTTTTGTATAAGGTATATAGAAGGAAAATCGGACATTGTGCATTCACGTGGACACTGTGTATTCACGCGAAGTACTATTTTTGCACGCGTAGACTTAATATTCACGCGTAAACTGTACATGCACACGAACAATGTGTAATCACGCGGAGACTGTGCATTCACGCGTGCATTGTGCATTTCTAATTTTAATTAATATAATTTTTTGTGGTTTAATATTAATTATTAATGTTAATCACTAATTATTAGTATTAATCATTTCGTGAATTATAATTATGACGTAATTAGAATTGGAATTATATAAAATGTAATTTGTTAAATGTTGGGTAAGAATTAAAGTTGTTTAATTAATAAATGATGCAGAGTAAAGAAAATGTAGCTGAGTGAGGGTAACTGGACGTCGTTAAGTGAGTTTTTTTGGGTGAGTTTGGTGAGATGACGTGACAGAGAGATAGAACACGATGGGGTGGGTAACTCAGACATTGTTATTTCTACTACTTTTTTTGATGACTCAGAATTTCTCAACACCCGTACCCACTTGAGACATGCAAGTTGCGACTCCAAATTGGAGGTGGTTCAACACTATTTTCACCAGAATGAATTTGCATTAAATAAAGTGTCTTGCTGAAATTCGATCTTATGACCTAAAACGTGTGAATCTATATGACCTGGAACGTGGGAATCTAAGTAACCAACCAACTTGTTTGCGCAACGGAACGTTATTTCTACTCGAATGGTTGGTAGGAGATAGTCGGCGGTGGTGCCGAGACATAATGGTACGTATGAGGTGTGAGTGACGTGTACATTAGCTGTAATGTAATGTAAGGTAGTGGATCTCACGTCGCTGTTTGAGCAGAAGTAGAGCCAAAACAGTAACAAACCTGCACTGTACTTACTAACAAAGGCAAAGCTGCAAGTCCCACATCTCTGCCTACAAGAGAAATGCCAACCCCACCTCTCTCTCTCTCTCACAATCTCAACTACCCATTGACAGCTACGTACACATTTCATCCATCTATTATACCATATTATATTCCACTTATATATCATCTACTGGAAGAAGACAAGAGCAAAACAGAACAAGTCCAAACACCCCTCATGACATGGTCAAATCGCCTCAGACTTGTTCGTGGGAATCATCATTTGTTCCCCCATCCTTTCATCTACCTCGCCCATTCACGTGATTAGCTACTTTTGCTTTTGTTTGTTTCCTTACCCAATCTAAAATCATGAATTAACTAACTCACATTTTTTTGTTTTGTAAATACTATTATAACTTCCTTTCTAATTACTAGTTTCGCAACAATTTGTTTTTTCACAGCTCACCTAACCTCTCGTCCTCTCCCAAAACAAAATCATCTTTCTAGTAATTTTTTTTAAGAATAAACATGCTTTACGAATTTTGTACTAAAACCTTCTACAACAAATTCAACTCAATAACTTCAAATCAGCAAGGAGTCCAAGTGTAGTATTATTTCCATGTAGCATCTCAAACATAAGTAAATTTCAAGTTTTTATATCAAGGCACTTTTTTTATTTTATATACTATACTACTCTACTGCCCATCCATTTAAAATTTACAACATTCTAAAAGGATTGTTAAGATTAAATATAATTATCTCAAGAGAAAAGATCTCCTAACATAATTAGTCATAGGTTTACGAATTGTAACCAAGAAGACACGGATAGGTATCCCTGAAAAGTAAAAACTTCCAAAAAAAATCTTTCAAGAGAAAGGGAAAAAAAGGGGTCTTTATGTTAGATATGGATTGTACCCAAAATTCAAAACAATCGTATTTGCAGATCCTCTTTTTCTCTCTCTGTCTTTCTGTCAGAAGACCTCAAAAGCCTTTCCATAATAAACACTCCAAAACCACACACATTTTAATTATTATATGAATCCGATGCTGTGAGATTCCGATTCCGATCAGGAATGGCAACGGAAGTAGAGACGACCTCGTCTTCCCCGTCGGCGGGAAGGGTTAGGGTCGTCAGGTGCCCCAAGTGCGGGAAGCTTCTCCCGGAGCTCGCCGGCGTCCAGGTCTACCGCTGCGGCGGCTGCCACGCCACCCTACAAGGTATAAATAAATAAATAAATAAAAACTTCCCCAAAATCGTTTCCTTTTTCGCTCTACAATCTAATTTCTGTTGCATCTTTTTGTTTTTTAATTTGTTTGTGTTACTGCTGTTTATTTTGTTTTGTGATAATAAGGTTTTGTCATTTATTGAGACTTTTTTGTTGTTTCTGGTGAAATATAATGATCGTTTTCTTAAATTCTGGAGCTCAGTTTGGAATTCTTAGTTTACTATCTTGTTTTCCAACGAAAGCAGAAAATGGTAGAGGTTTGAGGTTTCTCAACTAGTTTGAGATTCAGTTATGTTTTTTGTTGTTTACCGAAATGCCTTGACGAGTTGTCTGATCCTAAAATAGTCGTTTTGTTCATCTCGAAATTCCTTGGAAGTGGCATTTTCTTTTTTTTTCCTTCTTGTTTTTCTGATTAATAGCAATAATAATTGTGGTTTAGAATACCAAATGTTGAGATTTTCTTACCTATCTGGACTTTAGTTATGTGTTGTGCAACTTTGCATTTTGGAGTGCTTTGATGATTATTGCTTTTGATTGAGAGAAAAAGCAAATTTACGTTTCCAGCGAAGCGACCAATTTCTGCAAGGGCGATGTCCCCTCAGAAGAACAATAATGACGATAGAAAACAATCCGAAGACGCCCCGACGCCTTCTAGGAAAAAAGAAATGCATTCTGTTAGGCACTCTGGTTTCAACAAAGAGAGAAAGTTTAGAGACGGTGACATGTTTTGTGGAAGGAAAGGTGATTATAATGGAAGTCCTGCTTCAAATGAAAGCCATGTTCCTCACAAAGAATTTAGAACAAGAGAGCATGATTACCCTAGTGTGGAAAGCCGGGCGGAGCTTAGAAATGTTTACAGGGGTCCACCTAGGGCGCTACTTGACAATTGCAGTTCATTTGTAGATGAAATGTCTAAGCTAAAGTTGGGCAAGAGCATAGAGGAGCATGTTTCTGAAGGAGACAAAGACGGAGGTGTTTCAATGTTTGGGAGGGCTCCATCTGCTTCCTCAAAAGGATCTCGATTCTCTCCTTATGATGATCGAAGCCTGCCTATAGATTTAGCGGGTAGAGCTAAGCATCAACAAAATCCAGAAGAGCTTCTAAGAAAGCTTGATTCGATTAGGGCCCACCTCCGCGAACCTTATGGAACCACAGAGCGACCACATGGGCAAAATGTTCGTCTTCCGAAGAATCAAAATTATGGACCTGCGAATTACTACGAACATAGTGGTAGAGCTGGTTGGTTTGACGGAGCTTCGTCCTTGCTGAATCAAGAGGCTTCAGTCCACAACTTTCCTTTCAGGGATGAGCTTGATGTGGTCATGCAAAATAATCAACATGCATCGCATGGGCAGTATGGTAGTCTCGGATGTGATGAACCGTTCCGATCACAGCCTCTCCAAAGAGTTCCGCCCTACCCACAACATCAGCATATGCCAAGACCAATGCATTTCTCCCACGTACAGTACAACCCAAATCAGGTTCTTCCTCCTTACCGTTCCTTCTTACAACAATCTACTTGCTCATGTCAGAATTGCCACAACAAGCACATGCGGTTTCCTTCAAAATCTCCATCCACTGATTTCCGAGATCCTTCCCTTGAAAACTGTTGTGGTTTCTGCCCTGCTGATGACAACATAATTCCAGGTTCAGGAAGTTCCAACTTGAGAGGCTTTCATACTTCTTATTCTTCTCAGCAACCAAGATACCAACAACAGCCCATCTCTAGAAAGTTTCACGGACGTGAGTGTAGACCTTTTGCTGGTGGTGCACCATTCCTCTCATGCTTTAATTGTTTTCAGCTTTTGCAAATTCCATCCGAGCATTTTTCTAACGATAAAGGTCAGGTTAAACTACGATGCGGATCATGTACCGAGGTGATGACACTTAGATTGAGCGGAAAATCACTTGTTGTATCCAGTCCTAATGAAGCAAAAGATGCACCAGTGGAAATGAATTCCGTAATCAACAATGAAGTTGTAGGAGACATGGAAAAAACGGTTGAGGAGAGGCATGGCCTTTCTGACTCTCCCTCCAGAAATTATTGTAGGTCCAGCTTTAATAATGAAAATTTAGTTTCAGCTTCTACTTCTAACCCCAGTCCCAATAGTGAGATAGTTGAAGATATGTCCCACTCGAATATAAGTGAATCGGAGAACACAGATGGTCTTAACTCATCTTCTAGTCCATCTCTGGATAATGAGATTATTGGACTTACCCCTCAGGAAAAGGATATGCTGATGTCTTCCGAATTTGCCAACAAATCAGAAAGAGATGTACGTACATTAAGTCCACCATCAGATGAGCTTGTAGAGTATCCCACTTCTAATAAAGTGGAGAGTCAACCTATAACTGGTAAAAGAAGCAATCACTGGGAGTGGGAAAAAGTGCCATCTGGAAATGAAAATTTCAAAACAAGTCCTCCCGATGATACATCTGTTACAACTGACGCAAAATCGAGAGTTGGTGGATATCTAAATTGTGACTTAATCCGAGATTCTAGCGATACTAGATTTGGCAGAAAAGAAGGGCAATCCAAGATGAGCAAAGGTGGAGACTCATTCTTCACAGGACTGGTAAAGAAGAAATTCTTGGAATTATCTCGGTCAAGTCAATGTTCAGAAAATGACAAAGTAAGAGTTTTGGTGAATGGCCGTCGTATTGCTGATCGTTTGGTCAGGAAGGCAGAAAAACATGCTGGGCCAATTCAACCTGGAGAATATTGGTAAGCTGTAGTTTTTATTAATAATCTAGCCCTTTAATGTGTATGGATGTTGACCGATCCGTGTCTTTCTGAATTGAATTTTTATGTTACTTCTTAGAATAATATAATTAAGTTGATATTTTCCTTGTTGTACCTATCAGTATTTGGCCTGCTAAAAACTTCAGTTGATATGGTGAACTACTGAAACCGATGTATCTTGTTTACTTTCTAATTTCTTTAAACTGAGTTCTTCAACGTTTTGTAGTTGCCTCGTTAGTATTTTCTCAATCTTGATCACACTTAACTATGTTTGAACAGGTATGACTATCGTGCTGGTTTTTGGGGAGTTATTGGCCAGCCCTGTATGGGTATAATTCCTGTATGTTTCCTCAATGTGCTCATCTATCTAAACAACTATGGTTATCTGATTTTTTCCCCACCAACTTACGAGTTATAACTATGTAATGATGCAGTCATTTATCGAAGAATTTAATTATCCCATGCCGAAGAACTGTGCTGCTGGTAACACTGAAGTTTATGTGAATGGAAGAGAGCTACACCACGGAGATTTGGAGTTGCTTGTCAGCCGAGGGCTACCTGCATCAAGTGGTAGATCGTATCTCATTGAAATGTCAGGGAGAGTATTGGATGCAACCACAGGCGAGGAATTGGATGGTCTTGGCAAACTTGCCCCCACGTACGTGCTTAACTTTATTCATATAGCCACACAAAATAACTGTAATGTTGCTTGTCCAAGAGTGTCTGCTTTCTTTTTAGTGTAGATAATATAAACGTGGCACATTCTTATTTAGACCATTGATTCAGTTCTTAAAATCAAATCTTGCGACTAGATGAATTTTGGAACTTAAGTCTCTTTTAGGATAATTAATTCAATTATCACGTGAAGTGTCGGCTATTAGGCACTGCTTTGATAATTTCAGTTATATACTATTTCCCATAATTTTAGATTCTGGTTCCTCTTCAACTGATGCCAAAAGTGAACTCCCACGTGAACGTTAAACTACTAAATAGTAGCTTACTCATGTTTGTAGTTAAACTGGTCGACTCTTTCACTCTTGCATTAAGAAATGTAATGATTGTAATCCCCTGTACAAGAGGTACCTTGAACAGGAAGTGACTACTTGTTTAATTATTTATCAGGATTGAGAAGCTTAAGCATGGATTTGGAATGAAGAATCCAAGGGTTGCTGCAGCATAACCACTTTCAACTTGTGATGCCCCAGATCATTCAAACTACCTTGTTGCTGTTGTTTCTCAGGGAAACAGCCGTTGTTTCTGAAAGCTGACAAATTCACACCTATGATGTTTCGGAAAGCAGCTCTAGGTTGTATTTCATACCCAGGAGTAAATTTCTTTTATGATGTTGTAACTTACAAGGAGAGAACAAATTTAAACCAATTTCTAATGTAAGGATGGGTGAATCTAAGATTTTTCAAGTTGAGTCCCCACTCAAATGGTTTATATCCAATCCATATTCATGTCCATACCATTTTGGATTATTATGAATTCGAAGTTTTAGCATCTGCATATAATCCATATCTTAATCTGAATTTATAATCTATATGGATGTACCCATATCTGTATCGTATTTGTACCTCACCCCCTACGTCCGTCATATCCGTACAAGTCAAAATGAAAAACCAAATGGAAATTACATAAGTCAGAAATCAAAATTTGAAAAAATAAAGTAGCATGACTCATACAAATCCAAGTCTACATCATATCTATAAGAGATAAATGAAAAACCAAACGGAAATTACATGAGCCACGAAATCAAAATTTGAAAAATTGAAGTAGCGTGACTTGTACAGTTGTACAAATAAAAAATCAATTCCTGACCTTTTAGTTTATTTGTCTAATAGCCATTTGCAATTTGATTTTTCGAATATAATTATATATTTTTTAAAAATAGTATTATGTAGTTTACTCGTGAATTGTGATGGGTCCAAAGGGTTTGAATTTGGTGGTCTAATGGATAACCTCTTAACAAAAGCTAAACGCTAAGATAGTGGATCGAACTTAATTTATGTAATGTTGTATAATTATTGTTTGGCAATCTATTTCTCTTAAACACTCGTCCGCTTCTTTTGTATTTGCATGTAGATAAGATAATAGGGTTTAAGTGGAGTCCCAGAACTCAATCTCCACTTCGATATCATTTGAAATTTTGATCAATCCGCTAAATCAACGAAACTAAAAAAGTTAAGTAGTATATTGTGGATCTTACTGTAATAGAGTTTTAAACAATTTTTGTGTTTATAAATGTGAACCAACATCAATATCTCTTTTTGGAAAACATAATTTTAGAAACAATACACCACTTCTGTTGCAGGACCCATTATGTTTATAACGGATTAACTTCAATGGAGTTTACATATGAACTCTCAAGAACTGGAAAAGTATATAATGTTAACCTAGGTAATAACAAAAAAAAATGTAGGCATTTTTAGCAAACCCCAATTTGACTTTAATTCACAATTTTCCAATTATTGATAAAAAAGCAAAATGTTAAAATTTAAAATTAAGTGAAAATGACTTACCCAACTCAAATTTTGAGGGTTTTGTTTGAGTACACCTTCAAAAATCATTTATTAGGCTTTTACACTAATATAATTTTATATTGTTTCAGAATTTACTTCCGTCAACCCATTCCGTGGTAATGTTAGTGACGACGGTTAAGTCGAAATCAACTCACAATCTAGTACACGAGAGAACAAGACCCGATCCTTTTAGATCACCTTCTCGACTTGATTCTCAAACGAAAGATCTTTCTCGTGTCGTCATTCCCAAGGTATTTTTTCTGCCGACGATCAAAGTTAGCGTTAGGCCATCCCTTAACGCAGTAAAAACTGCGGTCATCCTGCGGTCGTTGAATAAAATATTACATTTTTAGCGGAAAAACTTCGGTTGTAGATGACCGGGTCGTCGACCCGGTCGTTCAAACGACCGGGTCGACGACCCGGTCATCAAATATTTTATTATTTTATGATTTTTTTTATTTTTTTTGTTTTTGTTTTGATTTTTTTTATTTTTTTGTTTGAGTTTTTTTATAATTTTTTTGAAAATTCGTTTTATAATTGTTTTGATTTTTTAGAAATTTTTTAATTTTTTTTTAAATTTTTACCAAGATGGACCCCGAAATGATGTGGAGGAGAGAGGTAGGTTGTTGTGGGTTGTGTTGGGTTGTGGTTAAGAGATGAATAGTGTAGGAAAGAGAAGAAGGTGAGTTGAGGAAAGAGAAAGCTGACGTGGAAGAGAGAGAAAGCTGATTTTGAAGAAAGAGAGAGCTGATGACCGGATCGTCCAGGTCATGGTTAGTGATGGCCTTAAGGAAATTCTCACACATCTCCCCAAATAAAGAAGGTGGTAAACATATTGAAATGCTGATAGAGAATGGATGAAGTGTAAGTGTGTAACACATGTAAGGCCTAGGTGAATGTAACAGCTCGAGACCAAACTGAAACCAAAATGGAGATCGGTATTGTAATTTATACTCAAATAAAAGACGTGGTCTTCACCAATCCAATTAATAAGCCCAACTAAAGTCGTTCGGGCGTTTCACATACCCACGTCACCAAACCCACGTGGGACCTACAAGACACTCCGAGAATTCGAGCAACACTTGAGAACTAATCACAGCCATCCACGTGTGAAGAACACAATCCACATCTTCTTCCACCTATATCTTGCTCTCCCTGCTCCTCATCCCTCCACGTCACCAAGTGCACGTTAGACTCAAGTCCGGTGTAGAGTTTGTGGTGGTCAATTTAGCAAAATTTAACGTGCCTATATAATCTGTGTACTCTAATTTCCTCCTAGTAAAGAATCTGCGTGTGTGTGGGATTATTATTGAAGTTGTTACGTATTCTGTTGGAATTATCTTTTGCTAGATTCTTCAGAGGTATGCGTTCTGATTCTTTTGGTGGAATGTTTTTTTTTTGTTTTTTTAATTTTATTATGGGTTATACAAATCAAAAGCATTTGTTCTAAACCCGAAGTGGATGATTATAATGTTGTTCCATTTATTTTATTTTCCCAAATCATATAAGGTTTTGTTGTTGTTTTCTTTCCCTAATTTATACTAAATCTTTTCACCACCATGTAGTTTTTCAAATATTCCTGCTTTTGGCTCATGTGATCACTTGGTCAGTGCTTTATTATTTTCGTAATTTTGACCTTTGTGTTTGATATAATGTTGTTAATGTCAATGTTGGGAAGCATTCATCTGTTTTCCTGAACAGGAATTTTACTTTCATAAGTATGTCAGTTTATGACCACAATTTCTACTTCATGTATGCCCAACAGGAATACAGCTTGATTGTTGGTATTTTCACTCCGATTTACACATCTTGTATATTTCAACTTCTTGAGTTTTATATTTGCTTCTTTTGAGTTTATAATCTGTATCCGTTTCTCCTTAAAAACATCAGTGTTTCATATATTTTTTTTCATTTTTTTATTGGCTTCTGTGATCATATCTTTCCTACATTGTTTTTCTCTCCTGTCTGGACTGTTAATGTTCAGAAAGATCAATGTCAGTAGTGGCTTATGTTTCGCTGAAAACATGCTTGCTTTGTTATTTGTTTATGTTGTAATGTCTTCCAACTTATTTGTGTGTACAGTAATATCTATCAATTGGACTTAATTTGTTGTTGTTAAGGCCGAGTTAGTCTACTACTTGATGAAGTAATTACCAATTTCATCAGAAACTGATGTCCATCTGAATTCTTCTAATCTGAACAGGAAGAAAGCTCCCAGTTTTTTTCTTTTGCTGCTGACTTTTGTTGTTCCAATCTTTGTCCGAACCACATTTGCTATGGGAGTGGTGACGGTTTCGAGCTCGGTTTCTAGGAGCCCACTCAGCCTCACTACTCGGCTCCGTTCCCGCCATCCCTCGGTTAAAAAAGCCCACTTTCTAGCATT
The DNA here is from genome assembly GCA_963682175.1 of Triglochin maritima. Classification (NCBI taxonomy): domain Eukaryota; kingdom Viridiplantae; phylum Streptophyta; class Magnoliopsida; order Alismatales; family Juncaginaceae; genus Triglochin; species Triglochin maritima. The sequence goes on from OY821775.1 coordinate 4,080,100, forward strand.
CAAATCAGATAACAGCAAGAGTTCAGGTTTTGTCACCACAAAAGACTCACTCAAAATTCCAACAGAATCAACTGTCAAAAAGTCCCAAAACAGCTTGAAGAGAACAAAGAAGAAACCGAAGAAAGTAAAGGCGGTAGCCACTGAAGAGGCCTCCCCAAGCACATCGGATTTGGACTATGATACGTTGGCAGCCACCCTGGAAAATATATACAAGCTTAGCCCTGACATTTTTTCGGACTCCGAAGATACCAATGTGATTACCACAAGAAGCTCTCGACCGAGGAAAGCCAAGACGAGTGACTGTGAAAAGAATGTGAAAGAGAGAGGTATCATAGTGAGAAACAAAAAGAAGCGAGCACGGTTAAGTCTAGACAAAAGAATGGCTTTGAAGAAGGATATGAAGAGAGTTGTTGGTGGAGAGAATGTCGATAGATTGCTTAGGGACTACTCAGCTTCGACCGATCTTGCAAGCTTAGACTGGAAGAAGATGAAAATACCAGCAGTTCTTTCTTCGTCGGAGCACACTTGGTTGTTCAAGTTGATGCAACCTATGAAGGTAATAATATTTCAGCCAGTTTTCAACCAATTCCACAGCTTGGACTGAGTTGTGTTTCTGTTGATGTAATCATTAACAAGAGGTGTTTGATGTCATTTATTATTCCATACTTCCTGAAGACTTTTATCAGTGAATTAGTGACTATAATTTTGTGAAAACTTTTATCAAACATATGTCTTATTACTTCTTAATTAAATCAATTAGTGAAGCAAGCAATCAACATTTTATTAACCCTCATAGCACCTTCTGTAATTATCAGTAAATCACTTCTGTTTTTTCTTCTTTCATTAACAGTCAATCCTAGAGGTTAAGGAAAATTTGCATGTTGAATTGGATCGAGAACCGAGCGATGGAGAATTTGCAGCTGCAATAAATATGAAAACGTCAGAAATGCGAAAACAGATTCAGATTGGACGAGCTGCGAGGAACAAATTAATCAAGGTATGCGAGGAACAAATTAATTTTTCACAAGACATTCAAATCAAGTGTTTCTGAAAGAAATTTTGATTGCTATCTGATGTTTCAGCACAATCTTCGCCTTGTTCTGTTCGTAATCAACAAATATTACCAAGATCTGGCGAACGGTCCTAAATTCCAAGATCTTTGCCAAGCTGGAGTTAAAGGCCTCATTATGGCCATCGATCGATTTGAGCAGAAACGTGGTTTCCGTTTATCCACATATGCCCTCTTTTGGATTCGACACGCCATAATCCGCTCTATGACAGTTTCAAGCTTCACTCGAGTTCCATTTGGGATTGAATCGGTATGAAAGCATGATGTTACATTGCCTTTTTGCATTTACAAATCTACGAGTATCTCGTAGACATATCTCAGATACTGAAAAGAAGAAAAAAACATTTTAGCAAGATGTTAATTTTCTTATTAGAACTATGAACATGAATGGAGGAATAACTTTCAGTACTGGTATATTCCTATCAAGATGATTATGTTTCTCATATCGTACATCACGTTTTAAGTGATTAGCAAGTACATAGATTACCAGTAACATGCAGTTCATTTTCTTTATCAACGCCTAATTAATCAAGTGTGATTATATGCTTGTAATGCATAACATGTAATTAACACATAAACATCAAACTGAGTTATCTCTTAATTATTGCAAGCTCATTCTAAAAAAGATGCAGATGGTTCATCGCAAACCTAGCTTATAACTAAGATAATGAAAACGGTAAAGACTAAAAACAAAAACAAAATGAGAGACATAAATCTACTACTGAAATGCATGTGCACTTTTCCCCTACAAATTTAGTTCCCAGAAACATCAAACATCATAAGATACTAAAGCCTAATCTTATGCTCATGCAGGTCAAACAAGAAATTCAGAAGACCAAACTGGAGCTGATGTTTGATCTTGGGAGACAACCAACAGAGGAGGAAATAATCGAGAGACTAGGAATTTCCCCTAACAGATACCGTGACATTGTGAGGGCTTCTAAACAAGTACTCTCTCTCCATTCTCGGCACTCAGTTACCCAAGAAGAGTTCATCAAGGGTATAACAGATGTAGAAAGGGTTGGAGACGACAAACATCGGCAATCAGCACTTTTAAGGCTCGCCCTTGATGATGTGGTAATTTGTTCTAATATCGTGCTATTCACTTATCACACTTATGCATGACACTAAATTCCTCTCTTTGATTGTGTTACATACATGTCCATAGGAGGTGTTATAATGAGGTTCAATCTCATTTTAACTCAAATGATCTCATTTAAGAAAGTCGTATAATAACCAAACAAATGAACATGTTTGACAACAGACATTCAACGCAGAAGTTACACCAGAAGATAAGTTTTTGTCAACTCGCAATTGATTACCAAAGAAACTTAAAATGACCTGATTTTTGTTCTACAAGAAAAACTTGCATGTTATTCTAGTATACAGCTTTCTCAGTTCTCGTTAGATATTACTCATGCTTGCTCACGACTAGTGTTTATTGAGTGATATCTTTGACAAATCTGGCCTAAAATAAGAAATTTGCTAGAAATGCTAGTTCCCTGATATTTTTGGTCCTCCACAAGGCCAACGTTTCTCATTTGTGTTGAAGAAAATGATAAGTATCAATCATAAAGCATATTACATGAATGCTAAAGATGGAAGAAATAATACCTTGAACATCTTTTTCCTGCAGCTGGATTCACTTAAGCCAAAGGAGAACTTGGTGATCCGACAGAGGTACGGACTTGACGGTAAGGGTGACCGGACACTGGGAGAAATTGCTGGCAATCTCAACATATCGAGGGAGATGGTGCGCAAGCATGAAATGAAAGCATTGATGAAGCTCAAGCATCCAGCTCGAGTTGACTATCTTCGCAGGCATATCACTTGAAATGCCCTGCACAACCATCACCGAGGCATCGTTCAATCACCCACCTGGTCTGCACCTGTATACACATGCATATGATCTGTAACATAGCCTAGATAACAGCAATATACAGTCACATACGACTAATACAAGTTTGGTATTATAAACCTTCAAGAGGGTGTATAATTTTTGTGCACTGTAAAGTTGTAGACAATAAGCACATCATTTTTTTCTTCACATCTAGAAAATTATCCCTTTTATCTATTAATTTCAACAGCCGAAACAAACAACAATGATTCTTAACAAAAAAAACGTACTTCCAGTCATTACCTATTTCTGTTGACCTCAGACAGATCCACAACACTATCACATTTAGAAAAAATATATTGTAACTTGTAAAATGACCAATTAAATGGGAATTTTTTTCAAGATAATTATATAAAAAATAGAAGAATATAATGTTGTGAAACTTATTTGGTAAAATATTAGGCAAATAAACGACACATGTGATACCATTTTTTCATGAAGAAAACGATATCCGAGATATTGTTTTCACCTAGGGTGAGAAAAGAGTCTTCGACCCCCTCTTTCCCCCTAACCGCTGACTCCCCTGACATCCATCTGATATTCTATTTCACCATCATCTGTCTCGTCACCGTCTGCATCCTCAACCTGACTTTTTTGAGAATATAACTGAAATATATTTGTTTCATAATTACTAATATTCATTGGTATGTGTCTATGTGATGAGATGACTCACACAGAATGAGGAATTACAGATGATGGACATTCTTCATATTCGCTACATGTCAGTGACATATCTTAATAATCATCAGTCAACTGACTTGGGTGCACAATAATATAATGTTTGGGTTGTTTCTGAACAAATAATACGTCAGTCTTCGTGATATTAAATGAAGATAACATTGTTTTCATACTCTGATCATCAAACACATCAACATAGTTATATTTTTCATACGGTGGTCACTTGCATGTTAGCTTCAAATCAAACTTTTCTTTTGGAAAACCACAAACTTGACAAACTTTTTCATAAAGATCATCATATTGCATTTCACTACTAACATTTATCATCCGTCTTTAATCACATTCATATTATGGAATGTCATCTATGAATTTAACAATTCCATAAAAAAACTACAACCAATCTGATACCAGAACTCATTACTTTGGGCGTACATAATCTACTTTTAATACATCAAAATAACAATCATATAATAACTATACATGCATTACATTACATATTAAAATCAAAAAACAAAAGGAAAGTCAACTTGAAGTTTGATTTTTGCTGAAAAGAGGGAATTGGGAGTAATTTGGAGGTGAGAGAAGGAAGACGGGTGGATGACGGTCATTTTCTTGTCCTACGCAAAAATGGTATCTCGAATACCATTTTTCATTTAATAGACGATATCACATGTGTCATTTATCTCTCATATTTTGCCAAAAAAGTTTCCGTCTTATATCTTCAAAAAAAACCATAAAATGGCAACAAAGGTATTTGAGTATTTCAGTCTTTCGTTTACTAACTACCATTACCAATAATTATAGATCCCATCCGTGTGAAGGGTCTAAATAAAATACAATACAGCTCAACGAATTCATCTAAAACAGGATGGACTGCTGATGATTGGTCTACATATCTGAGTGAGGAATATAGAGAACATACAGATTCAAGAACATCCGCAGAGTACTAAAGAAGATCAAAAAAATACTGCAAGCCTTGACCAATCTCCCAAATAGAAAGGCTAACACCCCAAGCCTGAGCTTCATCCAGTCTCTTGGATATTGACATCAGTGATGGGTAAAACACGGCATGTTTGACATTATTATGTGAATAGATGAAGTAATGTTCAGCACTTTTCTCTTCCCACTTGAGCGATGGCTTGTGCTTCTCCAATTGAGATATGTAGTCCCTACCAGTGATGGCTCCACCACCTGAACCTGAAAGGAAGCAAGAAGTATACAGAATGAGAATGGCATTCAAGAGGTATTACACAATCAAGCAAAAATAAGGTTACATTGGTGATTGAGAGAAAAGAGTCATCTAAAAGTTTTCTTATAAGACATCAATGCACAAAAGAGACCGAAAAGGATAAGATATATCTGAATATTCATGTTTGCTACGCTATAGATCCCCCACCATGGGTTACAAGATCAAATTGCATGCAATTTTGATAACTACAAGGTGCGAACTCACAAGGACACCATCAGTTGGCTACCTTCATATTTTTCTTTTCTAGAGGAAGATGAAGTAGTAAACACCACATTTTTAGCCATAAGCTACAGAAAATTTTAACAGTAATATGTTCTGTAATACGGCAAGATTTGGGAAGTCATTTACACATACGTCACACGATTGACTAAACATGCTCGGGAAGTCATCAAGTTTTTATGCATGAAAATATCAGAATGAAAAAGTAAGGACAACATGATTATAAGTACTTGGATGAGTGATATATATTAGGCACCTTCTGAAAGAATGAAATCATTCCCATAAAAGTTGATGCCTAGGAAGATCTTGATAGCAGCACTCTCACCACTTCTAACATCATCACCAAGAAGTTTTTTTAAGCATGATTGTATCCAGATCAAGGGAGCATTTGGTCCAGGACTACTGGGACCCGAGAAATCATATGTCATGAGTGAGAAACCATCCACAACACCACGCAGGTGCTGAAAATCATCAGGTCCAAAATCATATTTTGTCAGATCTTGAGAACGTGGAGCAGGAATAACGTAAACAAGTTCCATTTTGAAGTCAGGATTGGTCTCTGTGTTCACAGAATGTAAAGCTTGTCCAAGTTGTTTGATGAATTCTATTCCCTGCATCAGGCAACAAATATCATGATGATAAGCATAAAAAGGACAATCTGTTCTGAAATGCTCACAACTTAAGATATAGGAATAAGCTATCCATGTTACGGAACTAGAACCTGTTCCTAACTTCCTATCAAAAGTCTAAGAAACAATCAGTAGTCATCATATGCCATTTGGAATTGAGGTAAACCAGGAAAAATAATACCTCAATATAACTAACAACCTACTAAGAAGATGATAGCATGAACAATTTGGAAGGGTAAATGTCTTCTAAGTAACCTCAACTACTCCTTGATATCAAAATTGTACATTCAAATGCCAAATTAACTGCTTCAGTGCTGTGAAGTTCCATTAAATATCAATGTTAATGTTAATAAAAGAGAAACAATAAAAACAGTGATTGTCAAACGTTAGGATTTTCAACTAAAATAATATAAGCTACTTATAGATTTATTTAAAAGTGGAAAAAGTAAAATTATCACAAATGATAAGAACCTAGTCACATGGCCTAAAGGGTTACAAGAGTACATAGGAAAAGGCGATTCACGTGCCGGAGTCGTGATTCTTGTTTAGTTTTTCTAGCCTACCCCAACTAGTTTCGGAATAAATGATTTCTTGATGTTGTTGCACATGCCTAAAGGGTTACTAAAGTGGAATCATAACTAGGAACTTAGGGAACACTTCAATGATATAACTTGGTAAATAAGGAAAAATTAAATCTGCCAATTGCAAAATAATTGAGTTCAAACACTTCCCTTGTGTGTCTCACCGAAAAACCAAGTTGACAATAGAAATTGGAAGATAACATGGCAACCACCCAAACATAAAGATGGTATTGTTTGAGAAATCTCGTTGCTATGGATTTCAGCTTGCAAGTGTACAAGAAAAGTTATATCACCTCTAAAATTAAAACACAAATGCCATCAGCAAAATATTAAATGCAAATCAAGCAATAACAAATATAAACACAGATAAGAACACTGGAAACCACCTTGTTTCGCATGGCTGTATCACTTAGAACTCCATAAGCTGCCCACCTTGACCAGGATTCAAGAACAACACCATCATATCCCATTTCCCTGTTTGGAAAAACATGATGTCAGCATAACCATTTCATAAACATCACTATTAGATCAACTTGAAGAAGGATTCAGTATTTAGTCGAAAAAACATATTCTTACTTGCACTCATTTACTATAATATTCACCATCTTATTTTTAAGTTGCTTCTTTGTGAGGAACTCGGATGGAAATACTTCAAGGACTACCCTCGGCAAAACCTGGAGAACAAGTAGAACTGTACCATAATGTCAGTTCATCAATGTATTCAATTATGACAAAGGATACATTATCTACGCAAAGAACTTATGTGGATTGTCGAGGAAATGCTCAGTCTACGGCATCTCCTCTCAACTAGATCTACAATTTGAGAATCAAATCAGTGACCAATCAAATGCATTTCAAAGTGTCATAAGCACAGAATGTTAATTAGCAGTTGCATAACAAGCTTCCACGATTTCTGACATACCAAATGCATCCTAAGACAGACATGTGCATCCAACACAGACGGCAAAGTTTAGAATAATTCAAAAACAAAGTATAAATTTGAAGGCTTACCTTAGAATGCCCACTTGTTCGCACTTTCGAAATCCATCCCAAGTCAGCATTATGCCTTCCTTCCATAACCAGCTTCTTCCCCTCACTTAAATAACAAATGAAATGGTGCATTAGCTTGATTTCAAACTTGGACAGTGACAAAGCATCATCAAGTAGTCATCTCAAGTTTCAATCATAAGTATATACCTCTTCAGCTCATACCATACTGGTGATACATGTGTTAGCTTTGAGCTAAACTTCTTGGCCATCTCATAACCTAAAGAATTCCTTCAAAGGAAAAAAACTAATCAAAGTTAATGTGATCATAATATTATCAAATGACATAATCCCGAAAGATCGCAAAGTTAACATGAGTACAATGAAGAAAAAGTAATTTGACACTACTAATGTCAAGTTAGACCAGACCGTGTTTAGTTTCTTTTGATAATAATCATTGAATACTCCAAATTCTAGAACATACTCCTATCTCTAGGTGGTTTGGCTGAAAATTTTATAAATGAAACTACAAGGTCAACCATCAAGACGAAGTTAAAAACATAAGAGCGTGTAAACTTGAGAGGACTTCGTTTTGCTAAACAAACATCATGATGACAACTTTAAGTTTATGGAAGCAATCCAGCAAGGTAACACGCATGTCGAAGGCTAAGCAGATTAAGGTTATGAAGCCTGACATTAGTTAGCAGATCAAGCCACATTGAGGTTCCAAGGACTTTGCACCAAACTAACATTGATTTACCAAAAACTACGAATTTCTCAATTTTGAGCACAAGTCTACTTGTCGATTAGCAATATCATGATAAAAGGCACAATAATGAATAATTCAGAGATTGTAATAGCATAAAGCGAAGGATCTGAACCAGGGAGTGACATAAGCGAGCACTGGATTGGAAAAGCGGCGGACCGTGCGGTTGGCGGAAATCCTGTCATGCTCCTGCAAAACGCAAAAAGATTCAAACTTGATCGCATTACCGAAAAAGAGGAGACGGAGGGACTGACGGCGAGGATGTCGTGGAAGGTGGGGTTCTCGTTGACGAGGCCTCGTTCGGAGACGGAGAGAAGGGTTTGGGGTTGGTTGGGGATGGGATGGCGAGGGTAGAGGAGGAAAAGGATGAGGAGGATGGGAAGGAGGGAGAGGGATATCAGAGGAAGGAGAGATTTGGAACGAGGAGGTGGGGATCGACGGAGGGTCGGAGACGCGGCGGTGGTGGTGGTGGCCGGAGGAAGGCGGCGGTCTCGTCTTCGCGGCGCCATTAGGAATCGAGTGGCGGTGGTGGAAGAGGAGAGAAGTCGTGGACTGGTTTCGGACTGTACCCGATTAACAACAATCGGATCCGGATAAGTTTATCTTACCTTATTTTGTCCTAATAATTTGTAATTAACAAAGTCTAATGTTTCCTGTGTGTCGCTGCCTCGCTGGACGTAAAATGGGATAAGTTTATTGAAATGGAGACTGAATTTGGTGATTTAAACATATCAGATGGTTTATTTAGTGGGGGTATTTTGCAAGAAAATCCTGATTTATTTGACGAGTAATTGTACTATTCTTATTGCATGTAATAATGTTATTATAAGTAAATTTAAACCGTTGACTTCATTTACTGCACACCAAATATTATCCCTTAAGAAATGAAGGGAGGGAGGTTGTATCATTGTATGGGTGACTCATCGTGACAAATAAACATCAATAGTATAGTGTACGTATAAACCTCTTTCGAGGGTAAAATGCAGTTGTTGAACTAATGACGCTGCTAGGATACTAGTAACTAGGATGCATTTGATTTCAAATGAGCGATCTCAATTTAGAGTACTAATGCACTTACTTTTTGCAATTCGATTAAGATAATCATGGTTAACTTACGTATAAAACGGTTATGTACTGCTTCCAAGTTTGCAGAAAAACATGCTCACGTAATGCTTCAACTATTCTGTCGTGAAATTATACTTGCTAAATTACATTTAAAATAGTATTGCACTTCTGCAAATCCAATTCATGTTCTTTAATGCGAAATGCCAAGATCGCCGATCGGTCATGAAATTACAGGAAATTCCGTTATCAGAAAACTAATAGGAAGTTCAACCATCAGCCTGTTACATAGTATAATAAATTACATGCCACCATAGAAGTACAGAAGAAGCTGAACACAACGCGTTCAATGCAGACTCACGGAAAGTTTGATATCACCAAAACTTGTAGCAAACACAGAGTAGCATTGTCGCTAAATATACATAGAGTAGTCATGCTGCAAAATGGAAGTCTGCTTACCAGGCAACCAACTTGGAATTATACTTCAGAAGCTTTCGCTGCCTTTGATTACTTCACAAACAAAAAATCCAATTGCATTGACAGCTTCTCTCTCGGCTTCATCTTGATTTGATCCACTGGATTGCAGGAATCTCTTCCCAATCTTGAAGGAATGGTCTCCGCCATCAATAACATGCAACTCGTTACGAGATTTCATCTTCTTCTGTGTGGCTTCTAGCTTATCTAGTGGGCACAGACTGTCCTTGCTACCCTTTATTGAAAAACATTACCATCGAAACCCATGAACGGATATTTGTCCATAAAAACAGCTAAGATTATTCCTTGAAAGCATAACGAGTAATTACCTGTACAAACAAAGTTGGGACATTAAGCTTCAAAAGTGTTTCATCTCGAACTGCACCGTTCATACCCTGAAAGAGTTGCAAATGCAAACATGTATGGGCTCCAAATATACAGGAAAACGGAGGAACATTAAATTCCATGATTCACAGTCAGTAAAGTTAAATGATGCTAAAAGCCTAAAGTAAACACATGATTTCTTACCCATTTGGGAGATATATGATCATCAGGTGAAAAAAATTAGTATCTTATCAGTAAGACAAAATGCATAAACAAACCCCCTTTATTCTGCAAAATTAAAAAGAATTTTGTATATAGGAAATAGGGTAGGAAGGGGTTTTGTTATACATCAAACCTTGAGTGGATAACCTAAACAGACAACTGCATGAACTTCAATCCCTTCACTAACAGATACCATGCAGCTAACTCTACAAAAGTTAAAATGAAACAATGTTAGCAAATCTATATTGCTACACAAAAAATGCACAAGCGTTGCAACTATTTGTATGAGCTCAAGAATCAAGATACACCTTGAACCCATGGATTTCCCCACCAATATCAAAGGATGTCCAGGAAACTTTGATGCAGCTTCTTTTACAACATTAGAATGGAAATCTACTAGCTTTTCTGCTTTCGGAGGCGCTTTACGTTTTCCACCAGAAATATCTGTCAATGACGCATGGTTGATTAGTTTTCTAACAGGCAATGACATACACGGACACTGTTATTTTAAAGTAGCCTGGAGTTAAATGAAACCTGTAAATATCTATTGATTGGTTTTGGCATGACTATTGCAAACCGAAACTTAGGTTCCTTTTGTAACGTCCCGAAACAGCGGAAGATTTAAAATTTCGAAATAACGAATAAAACTGACAACTCAAGGCGGGAACGTCACTAATATATAAATATATAAATCCGGGTGCACCCAAAATACATGGAGTTTACAAAAAGGCGTACAACTACAATCCAGATGAAAGAAATGAAAATACAAGTAGTCGTACAATCTCGCAAATGCCGAAGAGGATCCGACTCCAAAGCGCTCCGTCCTCGGTCACCACCCACCCGGACCTACTGTGGTCCTGAAATAAAAAGTGCAACAACAATGCCTGAGTTTCCTGAAAGGAAACCCCGTATACCAAGCCCTAAATGCATGCAAGACTATCAATGAAACCTATCATACTAGTCATCATGGCATGGCATCAATGCGATACATAAAACAATCCCTCAACGGGTAAACAGACCCACTACGGGGTAAACAATCCCACCACGGGGAACCACAGGACCTCTGTCCGCAAACTGTAAGGGGTCCCACTCTGAGACCTACCGTAGGCACATACGGTCTAGCAGAAGGTACGCAACGAACCCCACACGCGACTACTCTAGTCAAGGGATCGGTGAGGAGCGTCCGCACGCCTGCGCGAAGTAGAAATCAGCTGAAATCTCGAGGTCAACACCTCACCAACGGGGCCGTCGCCCAGGTCGGTCCACTCATCTGGAGGAGCCCGTCCAGACTACCCTGCCGGAAAAGATCGTCGGCAGTCCATACCCTCACCGGAACAGCATCGGTGGGACACCATCGCCCGGAAACGTCGTCGGACGGCACTTCCGCCGGAACAGCATCGGCAGAACAATCATCACCCGGAACAGCATCGGGTGGAACAATCATCGCCTCGTCTACACGAGCGATCCGAGCTCAAACAGCCCGCAGGGTCAACATGCTCCAACGAGCCGTGCACCTCGTGCACCGGGATCCTCAATCCCTCAGGCCTGCTACTCTACTGTGAGTCAGAACATCAAGGCTACGTCGCCCTCCATCTGTGGAGACGACACGTCCCAGATGCCCACACTCTTCCACACGGCGGTCCCTGGGCAGGCACGCAGAACGCACCCACCGTCACCTCCCGGCTCACGCGCTAAGCGAGGACACGGGTTTCCGTGGACAGAGTTGACATCTCACTAGGACAAGAAAAACCAGTACTGTGCCCCATCGGTCGACCGAATCAGGCAAACCGGTCGACCGAAACCAACAGTAACGGTCGAACGGATTTCCTCCAAACGGTCGAACAAAGTGCCCAACACTCTGTCTCCAATCGGTCGAACCAGCGGGAAGAACCGGTCGACCGGACAGGTCAAAATTCTAGGTCTGACTAAGTCAAAATCAATTCAACAATCGGTCGACCGACTCAAGGGTCCCGGTCGACCGAACATTACAGGGTCAGCCTAGTAATTCTAAGTCATATAATCGGTCGAACGCATATACTAACCGGTCGAACCAACAATCAATAAACAACAACAACTTAAGTTCCGGTCGAACCACAAGGCTCGGTCGACCGGAAACAGGCAACATCAAACACGAACCCACGAAATTTGGCATAACCGGTCGACCGCCCCAAGGCATCGTCCGACCGGTTCTGGGCAAAAACATCAAATTACACTAGCACCGGTCGACCGCCCGAAGGCACCGGTCGACCGTTGGTCGACAGCAACCTTGCACCAGCCAAGGATTTTACGCCGTTTTCTTGTCGCCGGCGAGGTCCCCGACCTCCCGCGACCGACCCAAACTTCCCCCAACATGGAGAACCACAAACACACTAATGCTTGGCATACCTCGAGAGAGAGACGAATCCGCCGGAGCAACACTCACGCCCGTCGCCTCCGAAGACCTCCTCACGTTCCTCCCTCGTGCTCGCCTCCACCACGTCGCCGAAGATCTTCTCCTCCTGGTCGCCGGAACAAGGGAAGGTGGTGAGATGGTGGTGAGTGGAAGGAGAATGGAGAGAAAAGAGCAAAAGAGATGGGTTGGGTGTTTTTAAACCAAAACCCCACACCAACCCTACACCCCTACCATACCTCCCTCCATACCTCTCCATACCTCATACACCCACCCCATACCTCTCCCTCTCTCTCACACGTCTTTACAATCCACCCTCCTTAAAAGGATTTCGCCCCGAAATCAGAAGGGTAACTCACCGAAAAGCTCCGGATACTGCTTCCGAACTTCCTCCTCGATCTCCCAGGTGGCCTCTCGCTCACTATGATGCTGCCACCGGACCTTCACCATCGGAATGGTCCTCCTCCTGAGCTGATGATCCATGCGATCAACAATCTCGACCGGCCTCTCCTCGAGCGACAAGTCCTGCTGAATCTCTGGAACTGCAATCTCAATGACATGCGACGGATCTGTCACATACTTCCTCAGCATCGACACATGGAAGACATTATGCAGACCCGAAAACTGCGGCGGCAAAGCAATCCGGTAGGCGACCTCACCAACGCGGTCCAAGATCTCGAAAGGTCCAACATACCTCGGACTGAGCTTCCCCTTCTTCCCGAACCTCATCACTCCCCGAGCTGGTGAAATCTTCAGGAAGACGTGATCTCCAACCTCGAAGCTCAAAGTCCGTCTGCGTCGGTCAGCATAACTCTTCTGTCTGCTCTGTGCTGTAGCCAACCTCCTCCTGATCAGGTCAACCTTCTCTGCGTACATCTGCACAAGCTCTGGACCCACTAACTGCCTCTCGCCCACGTCACTCCAGCATACCGGCGATCTGCACGGCCTCCCGTACAACGCCTCATACGGTGCCATCCCAATACTAGCATGGTAGCTGTTGTTGTAGGCGAACTCGATAAGAGGTAGATGCTCATCCCAGTGTCCAGCCCAGTCCAGTGTGCATGCTCTCAGCATATCCTCCAAGGTCTGAATCGTCCTCTCTGACTGACCATCGGTCTGCGGATGGAACGCTGTACTGAATCTCAGACGCGTCCCCAACGCCTGCTGCAGACTCCCCCAAAATCTGGAAGTGAATCGTGGATCTCGATCGAAGATGATGCTCACTGGCACCCCATGCAACCTGACTATCTCCTCCACGTACAACCGAGCCAGACCCTCCAAAGGCAACGTGGTCCTGATCGCTAAGAAATGCGCCGACTTGGTCAGTCGATCGACTATCACCCAAATCGCGTCGTGGAATCTCCTCGACTTCGGCAATCCTGTGACAAAATCCATCGTCACGTGCTCCCACTTCCACTCGGGAAGCTCGATACACTGCATCGGTCCTGCTGGTCGCTGATGCTCAATCTTCACCTGCTGGCAGACCAAGCATCTGCTCACAAACTCCGCTATGTCTCGCTTCATCCCCTTCCACCAGAAATTACGCTGCAGGTCCTTATACATCTTCGTGCTCCCCGGGTGAATGGAATATCGTGCTCGGTGTGCCTCCTCCATGATCTCCTCTCTCAGCTCATCCACCCTCGGCACCCAAATACGGCTTCTGAACCTCAGACCACCATCTGCTCCAATGCTGAAATCAGATCCCTCCTGAGCAGACAACTGCACCAGACCAGCCAACTCTGCATCGGTACCCTGAGCCTGCACAACTCTCGAGACAGTCTGCGGCTCAACTCTCAAACCAGCAATCACTGCCCCCTCTGCTGACCCAGCAAACGGCCTCCACTCTGACAGGGACTCAAGCAATCTCCACTCCTGAACGCAGAGGCTCGCTACCGACACCTCAACTCTCCTGCTCAGTGCATCAGCAACTGAATTGGCCTTCCCCGGATGATAGGATATGGTGAAGTCGTAGTCCTTAATGAGCTCGAGCCACCTCCTCTGCCTCATATTCAGCTCCTTCTGCGAAAATAGGTACTTCAAGCTCTGGTGATCGGTGAAAACCTCGAACTGCTCCCCGTACAGATAATGCCGCCAAGTCTTCAGTGCATGAACTACCGCCGCCAACTCCAAGTCATGAGTGGGGTAGTTCCTCTCATGATCCTTCAACTGTCTCGAAGCGTACGCCACGACCTTCCCGTGCTGCATAAGTACGCAACCCAAACCGATCCCTGATGCATCACTGTAAATCACAAACCCTCCGCTGCCGCTCGGAAGTGTCAGGATCGGTGCTGTCGTCAGCCGTCGCTTCAACTCAAGAAAACTGTCCTCGCACTTCTGGGACCAAGCAAACCTAACTCCCTTCCGCGTCAAAGCCGTGAGCGGAGAAGCAAGTCGGGAGAAATCCTGAATGAATCGCCTGTAGTAGCCTGCTAACCCCAGAAAACTCCTGATCTCAGTCACGCTCGTCGGAGCCTTCCACTGCGTCACTGCCTCCACCTTCGCTGGGTCCACTGAGATCCCGTCCTTCGACACGATGTGTCCCAAGAACGCCACCTGATCCAACCAAAACTCGCACTTCTTGTACTTGGCATACAACTGTTGATCCCTCAAGATGCCAAGCACAATCCTCAAGTGCTCTCGGTGCTGCTCCCAGTCCGGCGAGTACACCAAGATGTCGTCGACGAACACAATCACAAAACTGTCAAGGTACGGCTTGAACGTTCTGTTCATCAGGTCCATGAATGCTGCAGGTGCATTCGTCAGTCCAAATGGCATCACCAAGAACTCGTAGTGGCCGTACCGCGTCCTGAAGGCTGTCTTCTGAACATCTGCCTCCCTGATCCTCAGCTGATGATACCCCGATCTCAAATCAATCTTCGAGAAGACCTTCGCCGTCTGTAACTGATCAAACAGGTCCTCGATCCTGGGTAAGGGATACCGGTTCCTAACGGTAACCTTATTCAGCATCCTGTAGTCGATGCACATCCGCAACGACCCATCCTTCTTCTTCACGAACAAGACTGGCGCTCCCCACGGCGAGACGCTAGGTCGGATGAACCCAGTATCCATCAACTCCTGCAACTGCTTCTTCAGCTCAGCCAACTCTGCAGGTGCCATCCTATACGGAGCCTTCGACTGCGGAGTCGCACCCTCCACCAAGTCGATGCCGAACTCGATCTCTCGGTGTGGCGGTAGCCCCGGGATATCCACTGGAAACACATCTGCGAAATCCCGTACCACCTCTATGTCCTCCAGACTCCTCGACTCAGAATCTGACACTACCAGTGTAGCCACATAAGCTCTGCATCCCTGCTGGATCAATCTCTGTGCCTTCACTGCCGAGACCATAATCCGACCTCTGCCTCTCAGCCCTCTGATCACAACATCTGGCAGGTCCTCCCTCGGAATCAGAATCTTCTTCTCGCGGCAAAAGACCCGAACATCGTACTGGGACAGCCAATCCATCCCAAGTATGACGTCGAAGTCCTCCATCGGTAGCAAGACCAGATCTGCCGGAAAATCTTGGTCTCCCGAAACAACTGTGGTGCCGGGGAGGAAGCTCCCCACAGTGCCCACCTCACCCATGGGCGTACTGACTTCCAAACACACAGTCAGCAGCTCAGGGGTCCGACCCAACTCGCCAGCAAACTTCTCCGAAATGAAGGAGTGAGTGGCACCGCAATCAAAAAGGACTCTAGCAACCCGACCAGAAACAGAAAGAGTACCTTCCACCACAATGTTGGAGTCCCTCGCCTCCTCAGCCTGGATGGTGAAAACCCGCCCGGCGACTCTGCTCGGTCCCGGTGGTGCAACTACGCGACTGCCTCCGCTCCTGCCTGCTGCTGGCGGTCCTGGCCTCCTACTCGGCTCTCCCCGCCTCTGCGGACAATCTCGAATGAAGTGCCCCATCTGGCCGCAACCCAGACACGCTCCAGTACGACGGGGACACTCCTGCCCCGGATGAGCTCCACCACAAGAACCGCACATCCCGGGCCGACGCGCTCCTCCCCCATCAGACCGAGGCCTCTTGCCGGCCACTACTGCGGAACGGCCAGCTGCACGCCCCACTGCACTACCCTGAGGTCTCCTAGCCTCCTGGTAGTTCTCATGAAAGTCCCGATCAAGAACCGTCGCGCACTCCACTGCATCTGCCAGAGTCCGCGGCATACTGGTGAGAACACGAGACCTCAACTGCTTCCTCAGTCCCCTCACAAACTTCCTCGCTCTCTGCTCCTGAGTAACATAAATCTCTGGACAGTAGCGCTCCAGGGCGTTGTACCGATCGACGTAGGCAGCTAACGTCATATCCCTCTGCTCCAACGCCAGGAACTCCTCTCTCTTCGCATCTCTGACATGCGGCGGGAAGTATTTCTGATTAAACTCCTCCAGAAACTCCTCCCAAGTCACATCATCTCGGTCGGCAAATACAACTGCAGATGTACTCCTCCACCAGCTCGACGCCTGACCTCTCAGCACGTAGGTAGCCAGACCTACCTGCAGCTCCGGTGCACATCCAATCGCACGGAAGATCTTCTGAATCGTGAAGATCCAGTCCTCAGCCAGCTCAGGATCCACTCCGCCCTCAAAAGTCGGAGGATGCTGCCTCATGAACCTGTCGTGCACCACACCAGGTCCTGCCTGCTCAGCTCGGGCAGCCTGGCGCTCCAGAAACTCGCCCAGCCTGTCCATAGTGCCATAGAGCGTACGCCGCTCCTCCTCCCATGCCGCGCCTCCCGTCCCCTCACTGGAACTACGCGGCAGGGGCGTACCTCTCACACGCCTCGGAGGCATCTGCCACCACAACAATCAACAGATAAGCAACAATGCATGCATGAGCTACAGAAAGTAATGCATGCCTCTAACACTACTCCTAAGGGTGGTTCTTTAGACGAAGACACAGGAATCGACCGCTCTGATACCAAGTTGTAACGTCCCGAAACAGCGGAAGATTTAAAATTTCGAAATAACGAATAAAACTGACAACTCAAGGCGGGAACGTCACTAATATATAAATATATAAATCCGGGTGCACCCAAAATACATGGAGTTTACAAAAAGGCGTACAACTACAATCCAGATGAAAGAAATGAAAATACAAGTAGTCGTACAATCTCGCAAATGCCGAAGAGGATCCGACTCCAAAGCGCTCCGTCCTCGGTCACCACCCACCCGGACCTACTGTGGTCCTGAAATAAAAAGTGCAACAACAATGCCTGAGTTTCCTGAAAGGAAACCCCGTATACCAAGCCCTAAATGCATGCAAGACTATCAATGAAACCTATCATACTAGTCATCATGGCATGGCATCAATGCGATACATAAAACAATCCCTCAACGGGTAAACAGACCCACTACGGGGTAAACAATCCCACCACGGGGAACCACAGGACCTCTGTCCGCAAACTGTAAGGGGTCCCACTCTGAGACCTACCGTAGGCACATACGGTCTAGCAGAAGGTACGCAACGAACCCCACACGCGACTACTCTAGTCAAGGGATCGGTGAGGAGCGTCCGCACGCCTGCGCGAAGTAGAAATCAGCTGAAATCTCGAGGTCAACACCTCACCAACGGGGCCGTCGCCCAGGTCGGTCCACTCATCTGGAGGAGCCCGTCCAGACTACCCTGCCGGAAAAGATCGTCGGCAGTCCATACCCTCACCGGAACAGCATCGGTGGGACACCATCGCCCGGAAACGTCGTCGGACGGCACTTCCGCCGGAACAGCATCGGCAGAACAATCATCACCCGGAACAGCATCGGGTGGAACAATCATCGCCTCGTCTACACGAGCGATCCGAGCTCAAACAGCCCGCAGGGTCAACATGCTCCAACGAGCCGTGCACCTCGTGCACCGGGATCCTCAATCCCTCAGGCCTGCTACTCTACTGTGAGTCAGAACATCAAGGCTACGTCGCCCTCCATCTGTGGAGACGACACGTCCCAGATGCCCACACTCTTCCACACGGCGGTCCCTGGGCAGGCACGCAGAACGCACCCACCGTCACCTCCCGGCTCACGCGCTAAGCGAGGACACGGGTTTCCGTGGACAGAGTTGACATCTCACTAGGACAAGAAAAACCAGTACTGTGCCCCATCGGTCGACCGAATCAGGCAAACCGGTCGACCGAAACCAACAGTAACGGTCGAACGGATTTCCTCCAAACGGTCGAACAAAGTGCCCAACACTCTGTCTCCAATCGGTCGAACCAGCGGGAAGAACCGGTCGACCGGACAGGTCAAAATTCTAGGTCTGACTAAGTCAAAATCAATTCAACAATCGGTCGACCGACTCAAGGGTCCCGGTCGACCGAACATTACAGGGTCAGCCTAGTAATTCTAAGTCATATAATCGGTCGAACGCATATACTAACCGGTCGAACCAACAATCAATAAACAACAACAACTTAAGTTCCGGTCGAACCACAAGGCTCGGTCGACCGGAAACAGGCAACATCAAACACGAACCCACGAAATTTGGCATAACCGGTCGACCGCCCCAAGGCATCGTCCGACCGGTTCTGGGCAAAAACATCAAATTACACTAGCACCGGTCGACCGCCCGAAGGCACCGGTCGACCGTTGGTCGACAGCAACCTTGCACCAGCCAAGGATTTTACGCCGTTTTCTTGTCGCCGGCGAGGTCCCCGACCTCCCGCGACCGACCCAAACTTCCCCCAACATGGAGAACCACAAACACACTAATGCTTGGCATACCTCGAGAGAGAGACGAATCCGCCGGAGCAACACTCACGCCCGTCGCCTCCGAAGACCTCCTCACGTTCCTCCCTCGTGCTCGCCTCCACCACGTCGCCGAAGATCTTCTCCTCCTGGTCGCCGGAACAAGGGAAGGTGGTGAGATGGTGGTGAGTGGAAGGAGAATGGAGAGAAAAGAGCAAAAGAGATGGGTTGGGTGTTTTTAAACCAAAACCCCACACCAACCCTACACCCCTACCATACCTCCCTCCATACCTCTCCATACCTCATACACCCACCCCATACCTCTCCCTCTCTCTCACACGTCTTTACACCTTTGACCTTACAAAAGTAGAAAATTTGGACTTTCTGTTTTACCTCAGTTGGGCCATCATTTTATTTGAATATGGACTCCAGATATTAATATTGCGAGGACAGCTAAAAAGAGATGGGAGGCAAATAATTGCTGAAGACATTTTTTTGAATTAAGCTTACAGGGATAGTCAAATGTTATCACTTCAACGGCTTTTAGCTCTTCCGTAAGCAATGCTTTCCATCTTCAAACATTGAAACATTAAAAAAGCAGAAGTTAAGCAGGATATACAGAGTTAAAATGCTTTCAAGATCCATCGTATGAAGGCAAAAGGTAGTCCAGCCTCATATAAATGGCAGTATGGCAGTAAAGAAAATGCAAACATAAGCATATACTTTCTGTAATCATAGTGATTATCCTACGCTTTGAAAGAAATCGAAAGCTTGACAACATCTTCTCCAACTGTAGCGAAATACTGTAAAGAAAATTATCCCTCTCGATCAATTGGAATGACATGAATATGTATGTTATATGAAACACACACAACTCAGTATCTCAATCATTGGAGAGAATCAAGGAAGAGTTAAACTCACATTCAATATACACATTTTA
Source organism: Triglochin maritima (assembly GCA_963682175.1). Lineage (NCBI taxonomy): Eukaryota > Viridiplantae > Streptophyta > Magnoliopsida > Alismatales > Juncaginaceae > Triglochin > Triglochin maritima. The sequence continues at coordinate 4,100,264 of OY821775.1, forward strand.
GTAGACAATTTACGACGATTAACATGGTCAAACTACCTATCTTATTTGGAGCAATCCGACGTCAGTTTCTCCGTTGGAGGATTATAGCATATCGTTCTTCTAAAACATACTTCCACATCATAACACCCTACAAAAGCATCTTACATAACAGATAACTTTATGAATCCCCAATGACCAATCTCACGACAATAGTTACAATTACAAATCCAAAAATCTCCCAACCGGTCCCTTCGAACGTATCAACTAGGAAAGTAAGTTAGTATCCGGAAACTCACAATTCAACCTGCCAATCCTCTAGACTGAAATAACTAACTTATATGTTTCCCTAGATATCATTTAAAAAAACACTTAAAACAAGACGTAATTATATAATTTCTCTTGCTCGCAAGCTGAAATAAAGTTCAAATCCAACACCAAAACATCTCCTACGAAATAAGATATTGTAAGGAGACCTGAGCATCCATTCGGAAGTGGAAGGAGCGCCGGCGCCGTGAGCGAAGACGACGACAGGGGAGTCCTTTTCTTCACCGGAGTTCTCCTTCCGGCGCTTTGCCGGCGGAGGAGAAGCCATTGAGAGGAGAGCGAAACCCTAGAAATGGGATGGAACCAACCGTGAGGGCGCGAAGGCGAGGCAAATACGCGCAAATTGGAACCCAAGAAACGGATCGCACCCTGTGATCCGTTTACCGGACCTTATGGTATTTTTTTTACATTTTATCGTTGTTTTATTTAACAAAACGAACATACACACATAAGTACGAGAAAAAGAGGAGAATAAATTCCAGTCGCTTTGGAATGGTGGGGTTTGAACCTACAATTTTTTGGTTGATGAAACCTCAAAATAACCAATTGAACTATCTCATTGTGCTTTCAAGCCATAACTATACGTGTAGTCAAGGGTGGGCCTACCCACTAAGGGCATGGGCCCACCCACTAAGTTAAAAAAAAAGAACCCACCCTCCGACCATCTCCATCTCCCTCCCACCGTTCCGTCTCCAGTCTCCATCTCTTGCTCGTGCCAGGAATCAGAGCAAAGAGCGAGAGAACACCAGCTCGTCTCCCACTTTGTTCCAATCTCGAGCTTTCTCCTCGATTTCTCGTCGTTTGGTTCGACTTTCGTGAAATTTCGTGATTTTTTTTATTTCAACTAAATTATTAATTTTTTTATGTTCTCAACTCAATCACGAAATTATTTTTTAATTATTGATCCAACACTAATATCACATTATACAACACGTTTAATAAACAACGATATTTATGTCAAGATTTTCCTTTTATATCCACGATAGTATGAAATTGTAAAAATGATAATTTCTTTGGTATAATGTAGACCAACCATACAAATTACAAGATGTAATGCTTAAATATTGTTTGGATATGCTTTTGAATTACTGCTTTACAAATTGTTAACTTTACAAATTGTTTTAAATATAGCATACAATGTGATTTTTGACTTTTATGATATATTTTTAGAATGAATAAATACATAAGAATTTTTTTTACAAGTTCAAGCACGACTAAACAACCTCGACCAGAACCTTCAACTCTTGAATCTACTCAAGAGACACTTTGTGAAATCCTTTTGAAAGATGGTATTGTGATCTTCAGACTCAAATTAGTCTTAACATTGCCAGTAACAACTGTAAATGTTGAAAGAACATTCTCAGCTATGAAGATTGTCAAAACTAGATTTCGGACTCAAGTAGGCGATGATTTGTTGAATGATTGTTTTATCACGTACATAGAAAATGATATTTTCAGTTCATTGAAAATGAAGAAATTATGAAGCAATTTCAAGACATGAAGCCGTAAAAAATGTATTATATAAAAAAATTATGTATGGTTTTTGACCTCCCACTCGAAAAATTCTGGATCCGCCTATGCGTGTAGTAAAAAATCTTCTTGAATTTCGACTTTTCAATTTTCCTATAGTTCAATTCCTTTGTATTTTCGATAAATTTATATTTTAATACTTTGTTTAAACCATACTTTTGGCCTAACTTCCTTAAATAAGAGTAACAATATCTCATGCTTCATACTAATCATTCTTTTGAAAATAACTACAATTTACAATGCCTACAATTTACACGTGAGTATGTGTCCACCGTTAAAAGAAGTATTAGGCAAGCACGACAACAACTTGAACCATTAGATTATTTCCCAATATTATGGGTCCATGCGAGGGGTAACAGTAGGGCATTAGGATTTTTTCGAATGCACCCAAATGATTCGGGGGCAATAAAAAGACGTTCGTGGAGAAGCAGGAAAGGGAAAGAGTTACGTGTCGGAGTGTTTTGCAGCCTCTCTCCCGAACATCGCATCAAGATTAATGAAATCACGTGCCAAAAATATATATTAATGAAACCAAATCTTCAACTGAAACCACAAAGGTGTTCCTACGAGAGAGAGGATACGTTAGTATGGCCACGAATCATACATGTGGTGTACTGTATGGCTACGAATCATACATGTGGTGTACGTTTTACTTCTTAAGTGATACATTACTATACGTACACGTATCCATTTTCAAAAGTAGGATGAGCGAAAAAAAAACATATAATAATGTGACATATACCAAAAACATGTCAAAACAGCATATAGCTGAAATCATATTAGCAAATCCGAGTAGGAGGTAGACATGTCAAACAAATTAGATGGGGTTAATTTGATATGGATCATGACGGGCTTTAGATCCAGTTGCGACCAACTCGTTTGGTTTAGCCATGTACAACAAATATCAACCTAGACAAATTAGCGCATTCTGTTTTTGTCACATTATCATGAAATGTTTTCTTCTCTTTCTTTCTATTATTCACCGCTCAATCACAATCCACTTATAAATGTCAACCTAATCATATCAACATTCTCTTACTTCCACGTGATCTCTACCTATGGGCGACATTTTGTTTAGGCCTCAATGAACATGCCTTAGTATGTAGTTGAGCATTGAACTTGTTTTTGTTGTCTCAGCAAACATGTTGACCCTATTCACTTGATGAAATAATGTGAAACCAGAGCGTGTAAGTCATTGTTTAGACTTTAGGTCATCCTTAACTAATGGATATTTGGGGTCGCGTCGGGGCAAGACCCGACCCAAATCCCTTAACTTTCTAGCCAAGGTTGGGTTGCGACCTGGGTGAGGCCACATGGCCTTCTCGGGTTGGTTCGTTTTTTTATTTTTTAAAAGAAATTATTAAAAATCATTAATTTATATTTATTAGATAATATTTTATTGATATGTATACATATTTATGTAATCAGAACTAATTTCTGAAAATTAAAATAAATGTAAATAATCAATGAAAAATAGTAAAATAAATCAATTAAATTAGGTATACTAATACAAAATTAGTGGAAATCATAAGTATTAGTCAATTGCAACTCAAATAAAGGAAATTAATTTTACTTAAACCGATTAATAACCAAATACATAACACAAACTACTGCCATAATTGTAACTAAAGCAAGTACATAACATAACGGAGGAATGGGACACCCGGAAACATATGACATTGTGAGTTGATCGAAAATATATGACAACGCTTTGGAAGGAGTGTAAGTTAATTTTGTTCGTAATATGTATTGTAATATTTTACTTTTGAATTACTATAACATATATTTGTCAAATTTTAATCAAATCTAACTTTTGCGTGTTATTCGTAATTATCGTAATTTAATTAGATTAAGTCATTGTAAAAATAATTTATTTAATAGTTTGTGAATTATTGTGATGAAATAGAAAAAAAGGTAAAAAGAAATGATGTGGATGAGAGAGTGTTGAAAGTTGAGTTAATGTTAAGAAGTGAAAAATAGGTTGGATTATGCGTTGCATAGTATTTTTTGTTGACGTGATAGAGAAAGAAATATGGTTGTAAGCGGGGCGGGTTTTCGCCACACCACTACTCACCACGCCAAAGTTAAGCAAGTAGGCGGGGCGGGGTCAAAAAAAATCCGCTACCCGCCCCGCGTAAGGATGGACTAGGTTATGCGAGGCGGGTTGGCGGGTTTGACGGGTTTAATCTTTTATTAAAGCTAAATACATAAATCAAATTATTTTCTTTAACGTTATCTATTTTAATCAAAGCTAAGTACGAAAATCAAGGAAAAAATCAATAAATGATTGTTTTTAAAGCTATATACAAAAAAATCAAAGCTAAATACAAACAAAATCAAAACAAAATACAAAATAATCAAACAAAATATAAGGTTCATGCAGGTTGCAGGTTATGCGGGGCGGGTTGCGAGAAAACTGCAACCCGTCCCACTTATTATGCGGGTTGTGCGGGTGGCGGGTAACAAATTTTTGTCAACTACCCGCGTTAGACGGAACAAATTGCGGATAAAATCCTACCCATTTACAGCCAACTGGAATATTTGGGATTCTGAAAAACGTAATTAAGGTTGCTGTATTACAACTACGTCAAAATTAGATGAAGTAGACATGTAGTTCGAACTAGACCATAACTTCGTTAATTAACACGTCAACAAGTCAAACTTTTCCAACTCTTAATGGAGGTGCACTGGAGGTTTGTCCATTACAAGCTTAATGAAAAAGATAATATTGTTTTACTGAACTGCTATTCATTGACTCATTGTAATCTGATATGTTATCACTGAAATCTTGCAACGAAACCTCAAATAATTAAAGATAACACACCATATAATTTTTAATTTTTTTTTTGGACGGACGTCTTAACCAGAGACCCCCCTCCCATCGGTGAGACGTCTTAGTCAGACGCCCCCTCCATTGGGGAGACGTTTGGGTAAAACGCCCGCCACTTGGTGGTGGCGTCTGGCTAAGACGCTCCCAACATGGGGGAGACATCTCGCTAAGACACCTTCCCTATAGGGGGCGTTTTACCCAGACGTCCGAACCGTTTTTTTTCTGGACTTAATTCACCGAATCCAGATGTTTCGCCAGACATTTTTGTAGTGTTTGTATTGGGAAAATGAGGAAAACGTAGGCAGAAACATTATTTTAAGAGACGAAACGAAATGTGTATTAAATGAATTGTGAATGTTAAAATGATAATTATTACGACGATTTAAGTAGTTTTCCTACGATGAAAAGTAATTTCCTTGTTTTACTCGAAAATACTTTACATTTACAAACTTCCATATCTCTTTTGCTGCCAAATCTCAAACAGCAACTCCCAACCCTGAAAGTAGATCAGTACACCAAAGAACTGAAATCCTTTTTAATTAGTAACACAAGAAATATCCTTTGAAACTTTTTTCTTCTTCTTCCATACAAACAAAAAGAAACAGCGTTAGACATCCCATCTTGTCTTCCATATCCAAATCCAAAAAGAAAAAAATAGAAAAAATGTGCCCATCTTCTAAATATAAACCACAAACAATCACCAAAGTCTAACCATTAACATTTTTGTTCCATTTTGTTATAGATATTTAGTACAGTACTAACTAGCTTGCCAGAATCTGCCATATCAACTCAGCATCAAAAGAAGGCATCCTTGCAAGTGAACACTCACCGTCCATCTCAACGTCCAACTCAATCCGACCGTCCAATCCCTCCTCCAACTTTGTAACATATCCATCACTACTTGTCTCTTTTGGTTTATCTTCCAAAATAGTTGCTCTCCTAATGGCAACACTCTTCCTTAGCTTCTTCCCCCTAATTCTCTGACATCTCGCCTGGATCTTCGCATCTACGGATGAGCTTAGAGCCTTCATTGTCGCCGAGCATTTGTTATCCCCAACAAGTTGGGGGAAATTGAGCTTTGCGTATTCCCCACGGAGCTTATAAGCCGCCCGATCGTAAGCAAAGGCTGCGGATTCGGGAGAATTGTAGGTGCCCAACCAAACACGCACTCGGTTCTGCGGTAAACGGATCTCGGCCACCCATTTGCCCCACTGGCGTTGCCGGACGCCTCGGTAGAGCTTAGTTGGTGGAGGAGGGGAAAGGGTTGGAGGTGGTTGGAGTTGGAGCTTTTGGTGGAGGAGTTGGGATTGGAGGTGGTAGACGTTAGAGCCTATAGGAGTTGAGGGTTGGAAGTGAGAGAGAGAAGAGAGAAGAGTTTGTGACGGAGGAAGTGGTGGAAATAGAGCTCCATGATTGAGTGCATTTACATCCATGGTGGGAGATAGTAGAAGAGTGGAGGAAATGTGTGTGGTTGATTGGTGCAAGTTGTATTGCTTTCTTTTGACTTAAGGAGTGGTATTTATAGCCAATAGGACCTCTTCTTGTGGGCACAACCTATAGCTAGTTAAGCCACATCAACAAACTAATTAGGTTATCAGTTGCCGAATGAGTTTGCTTAGCTTGTATATTTTTAGTCTTGTATGAATTTCAATTATGGACTGATTCTTAGTATCGTGAGTTACATGTTAGGAATAAATTTAAGCATATATAAATATGCTTTGAAGACACTAAGGTTAGTAGGATTAGTGGTTTACCGGCCTTGGACGTGCCACATCGAGGCAAGTTGTCTAAACAATTTTTTAATAAACTACGTACATGAAGCTAGCTAGGTTCAACATTAGCCCTAAGGCATACATTAGCATTAGTGTATATAGGCAAACAACCGGAGAACCCTATAATACTAATTCAATTATCCTTCTCCTGAAATTAATTAATTTAATATTAATTAGTAGATATTATCGACGACAGACATGACACAAGGGTGACGCTAGCTGAACCTACCCACGAACAACCAAATACAATTAAAGAGAAATGTGAGTAAATAGAAAAGGCCAAAGGAGACCTTTTAGTTTGTTTTGGAGAGGATGGAGTTGGAAGACGAGAGGAACACAAACAGCACACGTGAAAGAGAAGAGGAGAAGTGGAACATGCAGATATGGGGTACGTGGATTCGGAGCCAAACTCCTTCTACTTTTTAGATTTATTGCTCCGGTGGTCCAAACTGCCACGCTGTTGGGATCGGACGACACGTATGTGTACCAACGATGTTATTGTTGCTGTCGGTGGGGCCGGTGTTAACGTGCTTGGACGTTGATTGATGGGTGACTCATGGGTGTGCAAAATCTTCTTATATTTTACCTAAATTTAATCCCAACCCTTGATCAATCATTGATCTGGGTAAGATTAGAGATATCAAGGAGCCATTCATAGTTGGATTCTAAAATTTTCAACGTTTTTTTTGTTATTTAATGGCACCAAATTTATCACGTACAAGTACCAAGAGAGAGAGAAGAAAATTCTAACCAATAGAACTTGCTCTTGCAATGTTTGGTTAAGACAATCTCATTGTAACAAAGTAAGCTATCTCAACTTATCCTAACCATGGTTACATCAAGGTAGCTACTTGGCTAGTGAGAGCTGTGAGTGAGACAATGGTTCGGCAACATGGGCCCATGGCATGACAAGAGTTCCATCTTTTTTATGCTACTGGTTGGATAATGTGACTGTGAGTGTCAATATGCATGGGAGGGATGTACGATGTATCTGATATCTTCTCATTTATGACTGAGGGACTTTTAGAGTGTCAGTCGAACTAACTAAGTTTGTCAAGATGGGGAGGACATATTTTCATCCTTAACCATGCAAACGTGGATGTAAATGGGAAAGTATGATTACGACCTATTTATCTATTTAATCATTCTACCATAAGAATATGAGTACCCACCTGAGTGCTCGAGGGGTTTGACACTAAGCTTGCTAACTTAATCAAAACTAACTTGAGTTTGGTTTGAGTTTAGGTCTATGTACTTACTTATAAGCTTGTGCAATTTCAATTTCAGACTTAATGAGCATGTATAGGTAGGTTGGAAGAAAACTCTAAAGGAAGATGTAACACCAAGGATTAAGTGTGGGTCTTAAATGCAATATGTAGCTCGTAAACCACAAACAATGCCTGATAAGTAAACGCCACGACTACTTTGTCAACATGTTTTTTAGATACAAGTCACGGCCCATGTTTGCTTAAGTTCATTTCCTAATCCTGGTTATTATAAACTGTACTACACAGAAACCATAAAATGTCGGCATGAAGGACCATTTTGACAATGGAACCACTAATTTGTGTCGCCATTATTTTTCTGCCGTATTGGTATTGAATACAGAAACAAAGTGTGAATTGGTCAACGCCATTTTAATCATATGTGTCGCCATTAACACCCACATCTTTCAGTTCAAGAAATTTACATCCGATGCGAAAACTGTTACTTTTAGATAATTTTTTTACCCAATACAGGCGTTTAAACATAAACATATTTTTTCATCAGAAATCATCCTTCTGAACACATTAAGTTCATGCAATGAAATTCATGATTTGTTCCCCGAATAAAACGAAACATTTCATGTAACAATAGAAATTAAGTAACATGTCTTTATTTTTGTTGTTTGCTCTGGACACATTTTCACTAACAAACTTGGGATTACAGTGAGTGGGCTGTTTTTGGATTGACTTCGACGTGTAAATCTTAATAATCACTTTTCCTTTAAGGGTATAGTAAACACCTGATCATATAAGAATCTGTATAATGATGCAAATAGCATATGGAACAAAGTGAGCCAAAAGAACAATCAAAAAAATGCTTCAGTGGTTAAACTTATAAGAAACCCCAATAAAGCTCCAACAAGGACCTCTACTGCGGTGTGGCCGGCGGACTCGTTCAGTCGTTCGAACTTATTGTGATGTTCCAGTTGAATTTCTCCATCGACATGTTCCACAGGTGAGGAGTTTGTTAGCACCGTGCTTGCAAGTTTGCTATCTTGGGAATATGATTTTTGATATGGAGTTGGAAAATCTTTGCCATTCGACGGTGAGAGTGAAGCAAGGTTTTCAGATTTTGACGGAGACGACGAAATCCTCTGATTCAAATCAGCATAGTCAAATTCTTCACAGAGAAGTGGCGAGGGTTGTTGTATCTTTTGCAAACTATTGAGAATCTTGGAATGCCTGCCAACCTCCCTTCTCACACCCTACAAAGACGATTAATCACAGTTTCATATTCCACTTGGAAAGTGCAAAATTCAAAGCTTACGGGCAAAAAACTCATAAAACATTTTGGTTGTGCTCCATTAACTTTTAAAACCAACAGGTAAAGAAATATATGTTAAGGCTCTACTTCGTAACACACGAAACATAATCAAATTGTCCATAATACGAATTGCGGAACTAATCTGTTGACAGAAAACTAAAAAAAAAAATGTAGTGAATTTGGAACCTTTTGAAGCCTGTTAGGCAGCACCTATATAACCACATTTCCTAATTACATGCCCAAGTCCCAAATCATGCCAAATAAGAATTACATATTGAAACTGCAATCTCCATTAAGTTCAACAAAATCGTATAAATTGTTCAAATTTAGATTGATAAATCAGATAACTCATAGCTGCTAGTCATACTTAGAAGAAAATTTTAGCTGCAAAGGTTCATATATACTCAGAAAAGAAGAGCTTCGAAAAGGTCTTTACGACTTCAATATGTTCAGTGTGATTGCAAGCATAGATTCGTGTCCAACAAAGCAATTTAAGTTGAACAATTGAAGAAATTGTCATCTGAACATTTGTCTCCATGAATTTAATGAAGCAAAGAAGTTGGTTCAGGCTAGCAACCACTCATTCGATTTCAAGTTTGTGCTTTAATAAGCACCAGTAAATGCCATCGATGAATTTTCATGCAATCGTTTTCAGTGATTTGTAAAAAAGCTTGATATGGGAGAAAATCAAAATCATACAGGAAAAGGAGTTTGTTAACAATTCTAATTGCATTTATTCATAAACTTTTATGAGTCCTCTCAACAAACTTCAGTAATTTCAATTCTGACTTTGAGAGGCAGTTTTGAAATGATCATAATCTGCTAGTACCTGAGCATCATACATCACAATTGCCGCAAAGACTACAACCACTCCAAATATCGAATCTGAGAAACCCCTACATTTTGGGAAAAAAACGATCAATGAACAAAAAACTATGGTTACAGTCCATCAATGACCACACATCAATCTTCTTGCATTTGTAAGTTTACCGATTGCAACACCTTTTTGAATAATTTTGTATAAGATCATCCCATAATCTCATACTTGCGGATGATTACTAGACCCATGAGTTACCAAATTGAACCTTAAACCAAAAGGTCATAAACTGCAACACGAGGTCTAGTGACGGGTCCAGAAAACACACATTTTAGGCACCATATTGAACCGTCAGAGAGCACTTCGCTCACTTAGAAGCATGGGCAGCCAGCAACACTAACACTGTTAATTTGTTCATCAAGGGTATATCAGCTGGCCTAGAAAGTGGTCAAACACCACGCCAACACTCATCAACTTTTCGCTCGCTGTGGTTGAGCTCATGTGTTGGATAAATGTTATGAAAAAATGGTCATGGGTCTTCTTCGGTATGCCACTCCATTGGACGAGCGAGAAAATGAAGTGGGTTATGGTGACGTCAAATTTTACACCTATTTGTATCTTTTTTATTTTATTCATAAGATTTCTCACCTACATCGAATGATTATTTTTCAAGGATTCAATGATCATTAGTCAAAGGAGGGGTTAATGGAGATCCAGGATTTGGGAGGAGGCGGAGCAGTATGTTGCATATTTCACCAATTGTTCCTTTAAGAAGGGTGTGATAGTCATAGCACCACCTTCCATGCTCAATGAACGACCCACTGAGTGCATCATTACTTACCTGGCCATGCACGTTGCACTCTCCATGAGGTTGGCTGCCCATCCCAAATTTTCCCATTTCCAAAAAGTTCTTGGGTGGTATGTATGGAGTTTGAGACACATACATTTGCGTCAAAGGTCCAAAACGTGTAACTACTCAAGATATCATCTCACCTCCTTCCGTGGAAATAATTGACACTACACGGCAGTCTATTTGGGCCGATTTATCAGATTCTAATATTATTGAGATTCAGTATGGTATCACGGTCATTTTCTCTTTCTTTTCCTACATAGATGGATCCGCCCGGCAGTCCCGATATGGCTATGCCCTATGTTTTTACCCCATCAATCCAATACCACAACCCTCTTAACCAAATTGGATGTCATACAGAGAAAAGAAAAGGGATTGAATGTGTCAAATGGTTTAGAAAGGGCAGAATTCCCTAGTGACTAACGACTGAGTTAGTTCTCTACTAATAAACATAATTTTACAGAACTCAAAATTTCAGCAAGAAATGCAGCACCAGAGCAACCTAAAATAAAGATTAAAACAATTAAATTTTCACCTCATACCTCTCAAGACCAAGGCAAGTTGCAGCCGCCACAACACCCTGCAAGCCCAAAATCAATCCAAAACAAAAAACAAAAAAAACAAACTAACAATTTCCCATCGAAACGCCACGAAATCGAAAACCCACAAACCAAACTCACCGCCGAATGCGTGGAAGGCATTCCTCCAGTCCCAAGGGCTCTCTCGAGCCTGAACCCATTGCCCTGGGCAGCAGAGGTGAAAGGCTTGGAGAGCTGCCCAATAACAGTGGAGAGAGTAGCAGCCACCAAAACCTTACATAAAACAAAAATTCAACATAAAGATTTGATTTTGACGTGGTTTCGGGTTTTGGGTAAGCGGAATTTCACCTTGTTGTGGACCACTTGGATGATTTCTTCGGGTCCGAACCTTAGGGAAGCGGCTGTGGTGCGCCTTTTGGTGGGTTGAGGAGATTGGAGTGGGGGTTTGAGGAAGGAGGAGAAGGTGGTGGAGGATAGCGAGAGAGCCGAGGAGAAAGAAACAGAAGAATAGGAATGTAACATGTTCTCTTCCTCTTCTGTTATCTGTCTCGCCTGTTGGGCTCTGCTTTTAACCCATGGAAAACTGCCGTGTGTGGAAGTGGCCATGTTTTGTTTGTTTTTTTAAAATATTTACCGTGTTTTTCTTTGCTCTCACGTGTATTTTCTGTTTTTTTTTCCCTTCCCCTTTTTATCTGGGTGCGCATGAGAGAGAGAAACTGACAGTGAGCAAGTTCAATTTTAATTGTTAATGTTACTTCTTCTTTTTTAAGACGTAGTTTTGTGCTTAGATTAAAAAATATTCTTACTGTGAGCCACAACAAGTATACAAAGGTCTACAGAACATAGTAACACATAGTAGGGGTTTTACAAACCCAAACAACAAAATAACAAAAGAGTAAAACTGTTTAAATTTTGTTGTTAAAGACAAGCTTTCATCCAGAGACCGCTGGTCATGCATGCTCTTGCTAAGTGTGAGTTCTTCCTAATGGTTGGAGGGGAGAGAGAGACGGTCCGGAGAGCCCAGCTGAATTGCAGCAACAAACACTAGTCTGGATCCATTAATACCTTTTGAGAGGTTCACCGCGGCACAACCTTGTTATTAGCAACATGTGAGTTGAGGTTTTTGATTGTCACTATTGTCGCTAAGAGAAGATCCATTGGGGTGTCAAGAGCACTCTGATAGACGAGAACTAATCGGATCCCATAAGTTTGACATTAACATTCACAACATCGCGGAGACATACAGGACGTAGCTTGCTACCAATTAGATCAGTTGAGCAGCGCTTACTCGAGTGATTTACATCCCTCAGACAGTTTCAGATTGAGGTCGAAACATTGAAATTTTTGAGTAATAATAGGTAAATTTTATAAATCTATGACCATTTTAAGTCTTTTAGGGAGTGTTTGTCCACCTGGAAACATAAGTAAAAAGAAAATAGATTCCTTTTGACTAGAATTTTTCTTGGTGTTTGTGTCAGTTTTGGAAAATGAATATATTTTCACTTTGTTTTCATCTACCATCAAGAATGTACCGAAATATTTTCCCTCAATTTCTCACACCCCTCACAGGAAATCAATGGAAAGTGCAGGAAAGTTATAAAAAATGTATATGTTTATCAAACTTATTTAATAATTATTTTTATTATATAAAATCTTAACTACAAAAACATTAAAATCATATTTTTAAAATTAAATTATCTTTAAAAATTCATGACAAATATGTTACAAAATTATAGCATAAGCTAGGTAATAAAAATTAAGAATACATCTTGAACTTCATATTATCTTATTAAAATAAAATTCTAAAATATATAATTTTATTTTTCAACAAGAGATATACGTATATAATATATAATTCACACATCACATTTTTGAGTCAAATTAAACTAAAATGTGCAATGTCTATATAAATCTTAATATACAACATACTTTTTGCAATAAAATTATACATTTATATATACAACGTTCATAGATAATATCAATTTCCGGAAATGAGAGTTAATGAATTCAATTTTTTATTTTCCAATGGATTCCGGTACGTTACACAAACAACATAATCTTGGTCAAAAGGAAATTAATTTTCTCTGATTTCTATTTTCGTTTGACCACAGAATCTATTTCCAGTGATTTTCTGTACACAAACACCCCCTTAAGGTCTTTGTGCTGAAGAAAACAATAGAAAATAATTTTTCGAAGCAAACGAGAACCAAATTTCTTGTTAATTGTACGTCAACTTGGAATCAATTGGAAAATTTTAAGATTTAATTATTTGAATAACATTTATGAACATAACAGTAAGTTTCAGATAAATTATAATGAGTAATTCCTGATAAATTTGTATAATTTTTTATATTTTATTATGAATATTTATAAATAATAATGTAATTTATGCTTTCATTTTTTTAATTTTAGGTTTATGTTATTAAATGTTTGATAAACATATAAAAATATTAAGCTACATGGCATGTTTATACATCATTCTTAAGTTTCCAACATTTTCACTAGGAATTCCTAAAAAGGAGTGGCAAACAAAGGAAAAATATATCCTACACCTTCAAGGCTGCACAGGTACAGAGGGAATTGTTTTTCCTGAAATGGCATAAACGCCCGAAAAAAATCTTTATGAAAAGGAAATTGTTTTCGTTATTTTCCATTTGTACAAACACCCCGTTTATATTGGAAAAGGGGTCGGAATTTAAAACCAAACATGGTATGGGAAACACAACTTTACCTTATTGAAGAAAACGCAAACTAGCAGTCCCAACTTCCTTGAGAAATAAATATTGAAGAAAAGTTTTCCAATTCACACAACAAAATAGAGTAAATTCCCAGTGTAATGCTTAAGCTGAGCAGCTCATTTAAGTAGTGGGAATATTGCTTCTACCATAACATAGAATACCGTATCGGAATCACAGAGTTGGCATAAATAAGTTTCCATGACAATAAATGATGAAAATGGCCAAAATTTTGGACCAGAAAAAAGGCTAAAATCATATGGCGATCTGGTTCCACGAGGCCGACAACTGCAAATGTCTTTATTGTTGAAAAGTCAAAGCTAAAATTACTTGTGCTTCGTAGTCATCTATGCCGATCTGGGTCAAACAAAAGCAGGAAAATCAATTAAAATAAGGTAAGTTATGAAGCAAATCTGGGAAAGGAGACGATACTAAAATGGACCTGACCCAGACGGTCTCTGAAAATTATCTGTCTAAATCCAAGAGAGTGAAAAGGAGATTACAACTTGGATTTCCCAGATAGACTGGCCTTCAGCTCATCCGCAACCGCATCAATGAACTCCTCTGTGTTGAGATAGTGCTCACGGGAGATCCTGCAAATGAAAAATATATATTACAGTTTGCAAAATGGAACTGCCAGGAAAGACAGAACGAGTAGCAAATCAGTCCTAATACTTGGGTCCATGGATCAGTAGCCCAAGATCTTTGGTCATTTTGCCGGACTCAACAGTTCCAACGCAAGCTGCTTCAAGTTTCACGGCAAAATCAGCCAATCTAGCATTATCATCCAACTTTGCCCTGCATAAATATATATAGCATAGTTAACATCTCTGACTCTTTGTTGACAACCAAAACAAAAGGATTTAAAAATGTACACAAATGTAAAATTTTGTAATTTAAACAGTAGGAGAGAAAATGGCACTGAAAGCTAGTGAGTAAGATCCACCGACTTCTTCAACTGATGATAAAGAATTAAACTATTTACCTGTGAGCAAGACCCCTTGACCAGGCAAAGATTGATGCAATGCTATTTGTACTGGTTTCACCACCCTTTTGGTGTACGCGATAGTGGCGTGTGACTGTGCCATGTGCAGCCTCAGCTTCAATTGTTTTTCCATCGGGACACACCTGAAAGAAGGGGAAAGGTGTAACTGTGTGAGGCAACCTTAGACGGTCAGACCCATTATCCCACAAGTAGATGGGCTTTTACTCCATCACCCATGTTCATCTGGTGGGTGGAAAGCTGGTCTGGAAACATATTGTTTATTTTCAATCAAGCTGAGCACGTATTTCTAATATTTCATTGAAAATATCCATTATACATAGACTTCAGTAAAAGCATTTAATCTCAAAATGAAAGGGCAAAGAGTATAGACTTTATAAATGAGAAAGGTGCTGGTTGGTTGTTGACCAGATATACCAGAAAGGAATTGGTAAACACGGGGGCAGAGTATAGACTTTATAAATGAGAAAGCTGCTTGGTTGGTTGTGACTAGATATACCAGAAAAGAATTGTTAAACACGAGGGGAAAGATCGTACAAGCTGCAACGAATTTTATGAATATAGTAAAACTAGGTTAAACAGAAAAGAATTGATCATCCTTCAAAGTATGATAAACACAATATTGTCAACAAAATGAAACTATTAAATGAGGGTATCAGCTGAAGATCCAGAGAAAGGGCAACTTACCAGTACAGATGTCATTAATCCAAGAGAACCAAAACCTGCGGAGAGTAGAAATAGTTTTTAGAGTAAAAGGAGAAAAACAAACTAATGTCATCCGAGCATGTCCGAATAACCAACCAAGCAAGCACAATTTTACGCCAAACACACCTGGTTGAGCAAAAAATGCACACACAATGTAGTAAAAGAAACACAAACCTTGAGCCAAGAAATCACTCTGAACATCACCATCGTAATTCTTGCAAGCCCAGACATAACCACCTTCGCTCTTAAGGGCATAAGCAACCATATCGTCAATTAGCCGATGCTCATACCTGGCATCAATAAAAACTAGATTAAGCTTTGAATAATTAACCAGCTTACGAAAAGTCAATGCAGCATCTAAATGTCTAAGGTACAGAGTGAGAAAGTTAAATACCAAATCCCAGCAGCTTCAAACTTAGACTTCCATTGAGCTTCATAAACCTCCTGAAAGATGTCCTTAAATCTGAAGCACAGAAAGATCATTCAATCGAATGAAAATAATTTAACAACAAAACTTAAACCAATGATATTTAAGTAGTGAAGAGACCAAGTTTGATATGAACAATAAAGTCTGTACCTCCCGTCATATTTCTTCAATATTGTATTTTTGGTGCTGAGATACAACGGCCACTTCTTCTGGAAAGCAGTATTCATTGAGGCCTCAGCAAAAGAACGAATGGACTGCAGAAATTGAACAAATAGGTTCAGCATGAATATTCAGGATATGCTTTGAATCTTGGCAGTCTTTGAAAAGACGGAACAGACTGTATATTACCTCATCTGTGTTGTACATGGATATTGCCACCCCACCAGCACCTGTGAAGTTGAAAACCTCCAAGTCGATATTCTCCTCTTTTCCCTCTGAAAATACAGGAAAATAAATATAAGCAATAATCTAAGAGCTAATGTGAAACTTGAAAGGATTTAATTCTTACCAAAAACCAACTTTAGCTTGCCCGGTCCTTTGATAACTGCATCAGTTGCCTTGTACTGATCTCCAAATGCATGTCTTCCAATGCAAATTGGCTTTGTCCATCCTGTCAATAAGACAGTTAAATTGAGTCACACGGGCAGAAAACAATCTTATTTAAATCTGTATAGTCAAAGAAACAGCTTGTACCTGGAACAAGGCGAGGAACATTTTTGCAGATGATTGGTTCTCTGAATACAGTACCTGGAATAGAACAATGGATTATGCAAAATATAGCCACAATTACCTTAAAAAAATACAAACATGATTGCTTCTCTAACCATTCAAAATATTTCTGATTGTTCCATTGGGACTCTTCCACATGGACTTGAGGCTGAACTCTTCCATACGAGTCTCATCTATTATTAGCGTAAAAAAGAAAAACTTGTGAGAAGAGGCAACATTTTCAATTGCAAAAAAGGTGGCCAACTTATTAAAAAAGGCATCCATGGAACACACACCAGGAGTAATTGTTGCGCACTTGATTGCGACATTATACCTGCAGTTATAATCATGTTAACAGAGTGTTGTATAGGTCTAAAAGTAGACATGTATGAATTTCGTAGAAGCCAAACGAAAAGTTGTAATACATATAGAGTACAACACCTAGATGTAGACCTCAACTATACCTATATAAAGCGAAAGCACTTGAACAATATAAAACAACCAAATTTATTAAGAATTTCAAGCGTCCCAATAAATTAAACATCATGCCAAATATTACAAAATCAAACAGCATATTGCCAGTTCATACAAGTACACAAGCAAGTGTTAAACTGAACCCAAAGCAGAATACGTTTGAAAAGGGAAACCACAGAACACAATTTTTTTGTTAAAGAAACAAACAGTTAATAAGGCAATAGTTTTTGAGAAAGATAAATGACTCATTAAACGAATATTGAATTTACTTCAGTGTAGCTTCAGCACTTTCCACAGTAACTTTGTCATCAGTGGCATCACGGTTGGGAAGACCAAGATCGAAGTACTTGATATCCAGGTCCACAAATGGAAAGATAAGCTGCAATCAACCAAACACAAGATTCAGCTACAAAGTCAATCTTTTGACCATACAGTCATTATGGCCTTATGGCCATAATGACTAGTACAATTCTAGATGTAGACGAACAAATGTAATGAGATTCCACCAGAAACAACTAAACATGTCTGACAAATGCACAGCCTAAGGAAAGCCATACAATAACTAACATGAATAAAATAAAACAAATATTTAGTTGTCCAGCAAAATGCAACCTCTTGAGATAGAAAAGGAGCAACACCCCCTCAAACTTTTCTGAGTTGGCCTCTAATAATTAATTGTGCATATGCGCATTCGTCTCTCTCTCTCTCTCTCTCTCTCTCTCTCTCTCTCTATATATATATATATATATATATATATATATATATATATATATATATATATATATTACAGGTTCAAAAATAAACCCTCAAAGTGAAATATGCATATGCATCACCATCTAAGCTGAACTCAAAAACCATTTTGTACAAAATTTGTATACAGTTTTGACAAAATTCAGAAAAAATAGAACTTTTGCCGTGGAAGTGTTGTAGCACGGAACCACCGGAACCACCATAACGAAAACACGCACACATAAAGAGGTACCTTTTCCTTGATGGATTTCCAGAATATTCTTGTCATCTCATCACCTGCACACAGATGCAAAATAATGAACTAATCTAACATTACAAAACCAAAAGATGCTCTAAGGAGATCAAATATTTACTTGATAAGCAACATAAAGTAAAAAAAGTGAATTGGAACACCATCTCTTCATTGCAAAATGATTACGGACAAGTCATCAGCTACCTTAACAGAAGGTAAAAACCAAAGAAAACATTTTTGCCTTGTACAGAGTAAGACCCGGTGTAAGAAAAAATAAGAAGCTAAAAAGACAATTTCAAACGTCAACTATGATCCCAAAATCTAGAAGCAGAAACTAAACAACGTATACATATCATCACAACTGCTAGCTGAAGGTTGGCAGGAAATGACTTCGTACTTTAATTAGTGCAAATGCCGATAGTAAAACAATTGCAAAGCTGAAAAACAAGTTTTCATCAACTAAATGGCAAGATCCATAAGAAGGCAGTGGAACATCAGACCACTAGACACAGAACCAATATTTACTTCATCGAGCACAAACTTCAGAAAAAAACACAAAAAATAAGATTTTGAGCATCACCGATGATTGCAAAACACATAACAAAGCAAGTGAACATCAATCACCTCAACGATGCAAAAAATGTACTTCACGGAACTACAGTAAAAAATATGAAGAGCAGAACAGAAACGAAATTCTTAAACACGTAATTTCAAAATTACAAGCCATAGGAAGCAAGTGAAAGATCGGATCAACCAGTATAACCATTCCTTGTAACTTTACAGACTGCAAACTCCAGTAAAACAAGAGCAAAACGATAACATCACGAGTTTAAGCATCATCCACGATAAGTTGATAAGAGAAACCCTTAGAAGCAACTAATCAAATAAAGGAACATGTGTTTACTTCTTCAACCACAAGATCCAGGTTAAACAACAGGTATTAAATATATCAACACTTTTCACTTCACAGATCAAAAGCTCCAGCAAAGAAAAAATTCTCAGAATCATTCGTTGAATCAAAATAACGGTCAGATCACCAAACAAAACTTAAAAACAACTTCACGAAGGACAAAATCCATCGCAAACCGGATCAAAACGCGAAAACTAGCACGATCTCCCGATCCGGGTCGGATCGAGGCGGATCCGGCGAGGTTAAAGGGAAGGAAACGGCGATCGGAAGGGGAGGACTCACCGTCCATCTCGACGATGGGGTTGGAGACGGAAATCTTCTCGAACTCCATAGCGGGATCGGAGGTAGAGTCGGAGGAGAGGAGTTGGGGATGCGGAGGAAGAGGGGAAGAGAAACGGAGACGGGAGACGTCTCCGAGGTATTTATGGGATGGGATGGAAAGAGGTGGGTGGTGGGATGGGTGTTTTGTGTTTTCGTCCAATATTATGGAAACTGTTGAGCGCACCTCCTCCCTTTGTTTTTGTGTTTTTAAATCACGACAAGCCTCTAGAGTTGAGATACTTCCGAAGATCTTACAAAAGAAGGAATATAGGTAAATTGTTCTTACTACAATTTGATCCAATTTGAGCCTACACAGTAACGATTTTTAAGCTTAGGCATGATTTGTGTTATAATGTTTGTTTTAGTTATAATGAATAATTAAGTTAGAATTGGATATATACTTATTCTAACTTAACTTTTAAGTTTACTAAATAAACGTTAATATATAAACTATTATTATATCTAAGACGACGGGTTGCCAAGGAGGGTGAATGTCCAACATTAATCTAATCCTACTTAGAGGTGAGGCTCTATCTTTTTTTCTATCAAATTATGATTCTAAAAAATTTGATTCACTTATAAAAAATTACTATTATTTGGGTTTGTATTTATATTTATTCTTGTAGCACTTCTAATTGGTGTTGTGGTTGACCAAAGATCACAATTAACAAAACTTAAGTGTTCATTGAGAAATTTCAGGTTGATGGTATACATGTTGGTGGCTGCCTTGAGAATAAAATTTGATAAAATAAATGTAGGTAACCAATACCAAAATATATCCCTTTCACAAAACATGTGCATATTTAATCTAACTTAATATGAGTTTTAAGTTACAACAACTGTTTAGGACCCAAACCAAACAAAAGACAAGCTTTTGGTTAATCTTAGAAGGAGACAAGGGGTATTTGGTTTTTTGTGCAAAACACTCTTAACACTACACTTAGGAGACCACCACTCCAAAGTCAAAAATAACCATGAATGTGCACATCAGGCAACTTGGCTAGAGTTGTTGGATCTTATCATCCTTGGAATAGATTATCGAAGATAATTATATAATACGGTTAGTATTGTGATTCATGTCACTTCACGGGTTTGATATATTCTCCCAACTCCCAAGGTCGAAGGAATTAAATCATAGTACTCGGTAACATCGAGTTAAAAAAAAGGTTAATTATACTTTGAAATCATTTGCATTTTTCTCTGTGATTCTATGGTCATCTAAATTTTAAGAATCCATTGGTTTTCATCACATTCATCATTATTTTTGTGTCAAATCAGACCCAAATTCGAACAAATCTAATATTTGATTTTATTCAAAGTATATCATAAAATAGAGGTTACAAGTATATTTGCAGCACATAAAA
Organism: Triglochin maritima; assembly: GCA_963682175.1. NCBI lineage: Eukaryota > Viridiplantae > Streptophyta > Magnoliopsida > Alismatales > Juncaginaceae > Triglochin > Triglochin maritima. The sequence continues at coordinate 4,121,063 of OY821775.1, forward strand.
ATAAAATCCGATGAATAAATACTAATAGATTCTTAATGTTCAGGAATACAATATGTTACAAAAAGAGAACACAAAAATGTGAGTAACATATCTTAAAGTTCAACGAGACAAAATAATATTGATTTATAATTAAAGGGACAAATAGTAACTAAGCCTACAAATTTTTATAATCTAATGCGCTAACACAATTTCTACGTCAACAAAATCAAAATTTAATAAATATATCATTGCGCCAAATGGTTGGTGGGAAAAGTGAAAAGAATGCATAATCATTCTTATCTATGCAGAAAATGAGTTTGTCGCTTTATGGAAAAATGTGTGTGTGATTTTTTTTCTCTTTTTGAAAACTAAAAATCACGAGATATTTGATGGAGTGGCGTGTGGGGTTGTTAATTTAAAGCATTAATTCTTATGGTGTATTAGAGAACCCATAAGACCACGACCGTGATGGGCGTAACATCATCTATTTTGTGTGTGTTGGGAGTAAGCATTAATTCTATGCATTCTATGGTCGTTTTCTAGTTCCACTTATCTAATGTATCTTTTGGAGTTATTTTTGTAATTATCATAAGTTATGAAACTTAATATTCAACTTCAACTGATCATATTGGAGTAACGTCGGCCAAATACCGTAAGTTTGCAAGTTGAGATCTCAATTGTAGTTTCACATTCAAGTCTCCCTTTCCCGTAACTTAATTATACCTCAACTTTGGATTTTGTGTTTGCAAACAAACTTGTAATTGTTCATGCAATTATTTTGGTATCGTCATTTATCATGGAAGGGAAAAGTTGCGTTCTACGGTCGTGTTCTCATTTCTCACGTCAATAATTTGGTTTCACGTAAACATTTCAGCCGTCAACCTATAATGCACGGTAGGTGTCATTGCCATATACATTTGCTACGGGGAAAGCTTTTCTTACGTTTCTAACCAAGGGATGCACCTCAAGGTTAAGTTAGGAACAATTTATTGTAGAGTTTTTTTATCAATTATTTCTTCTAGTATGATAATATCGTTTGGATATGATTTTTAGTTGAATTCCAGCAATAATTCGATAAGAATCTAAATATGCTTCACAAACAGAAAATCAACTTCCAGATTTTATAATGAAATTTGTATAGTATGAAGAAGTTGAATTCTTATAACTTCTTGCAAGAATTCAAATTCTAAAGTGACATTTATCATATTACTCTCAGTTGTATTTATCATAATACCCTCATATTTTAATATTTCTATTCAATAAATTCCTAATTTAGAAACTATAAATGTCATATATATTATATATTTTTAATAAACTTGATAAATTTACGATATATATATATATATTTTAATTCAAACATATTTTAATATTTTACGATATTTATTAGATAAATGTCATATATATTATATTTTGTGATAATTTTTAATATTAAAAACAAATATTAAAGACATATTCTACTTAGTAAAAAAAAAATTCATACCATATCTTACAATATTAATCTAACAATATAAATTTAAATGTAAGAGTATACTAGTCATTAAACATTTATAATCATGAGCAATAATTTATTCCATCCAAACATGTTTAGCTTCTTATAGGAATTAAGATTCCAGTTATTTTAGTAAGAATAAGATTCTCACAAGAATCATCATCTTTAGAATCCAATCCAAATGAACCTTATGCATCTGTTAGTTTTCTAATGCACATAACTATTGACATTCCAAAATGCATAAATATGTGTGTCACGCGAGGCTGGTTTGTGTGTCCCACGTGTGATTAGTATGTGTCCCTTGTGGGACTTGTGTCCCACATGAGACATATATGTGTTCATTCTTTACATTTAAAATGTCTACTAAATCAACTTATTTTATCAGAAATGTACTTTTAAATAATAAAATAAAAAACACAAATAATGACATGAATGGTGACGTGAAACACGCCCTGGGCGCACCACATTTGTGCATTCCCTTTAATAATTAATTAGCTTAATTTTTAAATTAATTAGTTGAAATAGTTTAATTAATATTATTGATAATTAATGATAATCAACCGAGTTCACCATGTAGAATTTCTGATGATCAATCTTTTCAATTCTCGTCCGGTAGCGTTGTTGATATCAACATGTACTTGGACACACGTTTAATATTTAGTAAAATTTATAATTATCCGTAAATATTCACTTTTTATTATAATAAATTATGATAAATAAATTATGTGATATAATTAATTGAAATCGTGGAAAATTAAAAATGAGAGAAAATGAATGAGGTGGAAGTAAGAGGGTGTTGAAGTGATTAGAATGACATTTATGAGTAAATTACGATTGAGATATGAATAGTAGAAAGATAGAGAAGAAAAGATATCACGATGATTTAAAATGTCATGATCATGACGTAAATGACATATTCAATTGACTTCCCAGTGGAATATGAAAGCTTCACAGAAAACAAGGGACAACGGAAAAAAATTAAAAACTTTAAAAACTACTTAACATAGATTTAATTGATTATTTGCACTAACGATGCATATTTAAGTAACAACACCTAAATTAAAAACAATTTAATCATACTTCATTCTCACGGAACAATCTCTAATTCACTAATTTCAGTAATAAAACCCTAATTTTCCGAAACAACTAACCACTTAGACCCGGTCTAAGATTGATGTCACTCGTCCATGAGATGTTCATGTATACGGGTTGACCGTACAACATGGCCTGCGGTTCTATTCTAGTATCCTATCTGATTTTGCCATCCGAGTTAGGGGTGAGCAAAACTCGGTCCGATCCGGGTTCGGTCCGGACCGGAACCAACCGATCTTGGTTCCGGTCCGGACCGAAACAAAAAAATTAGATCCGGTCTGGTCTAATTATTATTATTTTTTAAATTTAAGGTAAAAAATCGGGTTTTTGGATTCAGTCTGGTCTGGTCTCCAGTCCGACCCTTCGAATTTTTTCCGGTCCGGTCCGGTTTCCGGTCCGAACCTGATTTTTTTTTCCGGTCCAGTCCGGACCGGACCGATGCTCAGCCCTAATCCGAGGTGTAGCTCAACCAGATGAGAGTGAAATTATTCCATCAGGTTTTAAGATTGAACTTGCAATTACATCCAAAATACACATTAGGTATTTGGTATTGGACAATCTCTAGTGTAGAATATCTGTAGTATGTTTTGCACCTCAATTTCCAGAAGTTATTACCTTTTGCTCAATGCTTAGTGGTGTCGTAGATTTGGGAACTACAAAGAAGAGAAATGATGATCAGGTCATCACTAATCATGACATGGACGACCTGTTCATCAACTTTCTCTCTCTTCAAAATCAGTTTTTTTCTCTTCCACGTCAGTTTTCTCTTTCCTCGACCCATTTTATTCTCTTTCCTATACTATTCGTCTCTTAACCACAACCCAACACAACCTATTTCTCTCATCCACATCATTTCGGGATCTATCTTGGTAAAAATTTAAAAAAAATTCTAAAAAATCAAAACAATTATAAAACGTATTTTCAAAAAAAATAAATAAATAAAACTCAAACAAAAAAATCAAAACAAAAACAAAACCAAAAAAAATCAAAAAATATTAAAATAATGAACCGGGTCGACCAACAACCGGTCATCTCCCCTGTGAGATGACCTGGTCATCCCAGGTCGTCCACGACCTGACCTGGGATGACCGCTGTTTCTTCTCCCGTAAGGGGTGCTCTCAGTTTGAGTTGTAGTTTGGTGGTGTCATCGGTTGGGTGTAGCTCAACTAGACGAGAGAATTAATTATACCATCAGGTTTTAAGATTGAGCTAACAATTGCATCCAAAAAGACACCTTGGGTATCCGGTATTAGACAATCTTTAGCTTGGAACCTCAAATCATTGACACAAAAGTGAGATGGTTGCGGGGTAATTCTAGATCAACAAAAAAATAATAAGATAAATATAATGTTCCGGCGGCCCGGCCCTTCGGAAAAAGAAAAACCGTTTAGACCCAGTGGAAAGTAAACCCGTTTGTGTTGTGAAATACCGAAACAGAAAAACACCTCTTGTCGGGGTAGGGAAGGGAAGGGAAGGGAAGGGAGGGGAGAGATGGAAGCGCAGGGCGTGATCCGGCGTCCGAAGGCGGAGGACGTGATCTCGAAGCTGAAGGACGAAGGCGATTTCGACGCCCTCCGTCTCAAGATCATCAAAAACCTCAAGAACAACGTAACATCTTAATTCCTCTTCCCAACTCTCTCTCTCTCTTCCAATGTTGTGCGTGTGCGTTCACAGATTTTTCTCTCAACTTCCGAAAATCATCCGATTTGGTCTCTCCAATCAGTTTTACAACTTTAGAACCTATCTGTTGTCTGCTGTTATTTGTGTCAAAATTAGGTGTTAATAGTCTGAGAATGCAAAATTTTGATTTCTCACGAAGAAATGCCGATACGAGTGGAGTTGATGGGTAGTTTTTACAACTCGTGGACTGTGAATGGTGGCTAATATCTCACAGAATTGTAGTTGACTGTTCCAGTGCCCAACAACCCTATTGTTTTGCATATAAACCAGGGGCGGTGCCTTATAAACTCCTGGATTTTGGGTTTGGCACATAAAATGTATACCGACCTGAAATTTGGATTTTATATAGTTAATAATTGGATTTTGCACCCCCCTAAATTTTAGATTTTACCTGGTTAAGTAAACATCACAATGGATTTTGAACTCCTTATATTTTCTATTGTATGTCATATAAATTATGCCCCCCTGACTTATGATCCTGACACCACCCCTGGTCGAGGGGCTTTCGACTCCTTGTATCTTGGGAAATCTCATAGTCAGTGTGGAAAACAATATTATTGGTAGTTTATGTATTTGAATTAGTTGACTTCGATCCCCTTGGATTTTCCTAAGTGTAAAAGTGACGTAGGTCATGAGAATTGTCAAGAATTATATGTCCATTCACGAATTCCCTGACACTAACCTGGAGGGATGTCAAAGTCATATCCGTATGTGACATTTGCTTGCATCTTTATGATCAACAAGCTACAGTGTTCAGCGATAAAATAGAGAGGCTACGATATTCAAGTTTGATATGCAAACCTAACCTTCCTTTATGCAGTTAAGCGTCATATTAACACAACCAATAGAAATAATTGTCATGTGTCATCTACTTTAGCATTCGTCAAGACAACCGTTTCGGGATTGTTTCGTATGAGCTACCTGATGGGTGATTCAGAGGGTGACGGGGTTTTGCTTGTAAGAGGATACATGCATTGGGATAAGCAAACACACTTCGTATGAAATTGTAACTGTATTTAATAAGTATACGCTAAACAAACCATTTTACCAGGATGACCTTCGAAAATACATTGTGTCAGAAGTTAAACAATCAGTAGCACTGAACCAAGAGGGAGTTGAAAACTTGAAACCAAGGCAACTTTCAGATGCTATTCATCAAGAGATTGGGTAAGCTCGAAATTTTCATTTATTTATCTTTAAGTAGGTTCTCTTAGTTATTTTAGGTTTAATGTGTCTTCGTAATAGAAATGTTTTGAATTCCTTGAGTCATTACGTAGTTTGGACAACAGTCAGGTTGAAATGTAGAACCTCCAATGATTCAAGTGGCTGTCACAAATTGATTTCTTTTTGAGTGCAGGAAGAAAATCATGGATCAGATATCAGACGAGTTATGGAAGATCATCAGATCAAGCGATGATGGAATGCAAAATGAGATCAAAGAAATTGTAGAGTCTGTCTACAATAGGCTAATAAACCCTCTACAGAAGGAAGAAAAGAAAATAACCCCAGTTAAAGATAAGCCTCCAATCATCCAAGAAGAAAAGGCTTCACAACAAGAGGCATCAGCATGCGAAGGACCTGTATTATGTGATAGTGACCCTGATTTGCCTCCCGGATTTGCCCGACAAAATAACGCACATAGCAGTAATAGCAAGAAGGAAGAAAATCACGAGAAGGTACATGAACTTAGGCTGTCAGAAAAGAAGCTGCTTAAGGTCAAGGAAGAGCCCCAGCAAAATATGGATGAACCTATTGATGACAAACCTCTTGGGTTTCCTTTGCATCTCAGTGATGCAATAATGTTAGATGCTGATGAGGACCCTGATTTGCCTCCTGGTTTTGGTTAATATGTGTTCTTGGATATACGTGTCTAATGTAATGTAAGAACTCCGATAACATATGTTGATTGTTCCTTCTCATGAGCACAAGGCAATGAATCCTGCTTTTGTTAGACGAGAGATCTGCGCTTCATCATTCCCGTAGTACCTTAGATTTTCCAATTTGGACATAGTTTTAAAAACATAATGTTTATTTTAGCCACTTTATTCCTGTGTTGAAGATTTAAGTTGGGCAAATTTTGGGAAGTGCAAGATACAAACTCTAAAAAAAATGATCTGTGAAGCAGCTGCGTTATACAAACTCGCAATCGATTCTTTGCCCATTAAACTTCTTTTGGTGGAATGCTTTCATTTGGAGATCAGTGGAACCATGTATAATTTTTGTGGCCACCTTTATTATGCTATTCAGTTGTCTCGAAGTTTTAGGTCATTAGATCATCAACCTTACCTAAGAAAGCTTGGTATAATTTTCTACTATAATGGTTTTTAAGACTGTCGTTGCTACTGATTTAGAGCCAGATCTAATTTTGTGACACAATGAAAACAATACCTTAAGCAAAAAAGAAGGCATTTTGTTACTAATACATTTAAACCCCACTCTTATTTTGAATGGGTCAACTAATAAGCACCCACAAATCGTATTCTTGATTTATATGTCTTCCCTTTGGCTACTGTATCTGTTGACATTGCTCAATCTTCAGGGAAACAGAAGGTTCTTGAAGACAGTGTAGAGATCCAGCTCATCATGAAGTCGATGGCAGGAGAAGATGAGAAGTCCACATGAAAATAGAAGGTACCTTTATTCCAGTACATATTAGACCATTGTGACTTGAAGAACTTATGATGCAGATGGCAAAAGTTCTCTCATCTTTCTCAACTTTTTTATGTTGACACTGTGTTTTCAGCTTCAAGGACCACCCAGCAAAATCAATTCCTCATTGATAACTCAGGGCCTCAGGCAAGCATCTAATTAACTAGCCAGTAATGCTTTGCAGGCGAATGTGGATACAAATAGTCATACAACATGATGCCAATCAACACAGTCCATTTAAAGTGAATGCGTTTTAAGTTACAAAATCTTCAGAAAAGTCAATATCCCAAATTTCAACCACAAATGTTGTTAAAAGTAGGTTTGATTAGTTCCGATCTTCCATTTACCAATTTTTATTCTGTATGGGCTACCATACTAATGAGAATTATTTGAAACTTAAATACATGTTTAATTGATTTTATAGCTTTATGTTTTCCTTGATGAACTTGCAGATGCAGAGGAGTTGGTTTATGCCTTATAAAAGCTGCCTTTGGGTTCACTGAATGGTGCCTGTTAGGCAATTTCATAGTGAGCTTACTCTCCTTGCGTCTCTTCTCTCTCGTTTCACTTTGCATTCCCATGATAATTTTTGTACAAATCTAGCTAAAAAAGGCAAGGGTTGTATGGAGTATAGACCAAGAGCTTCCAAAACATCATAACAAAGTTCAAAAGAAAAAGACAAAAAAAAACTTCTTCATGATAAATGGTTGCACAATGCAATCTCAATTACCATAAAATAATCGAACAACAATAGGCAAACTAGTAATATTACAAAGCTCTTTAACTTCTGATTGAAACAACAAAATACATGTTTCCAGAAACACACAAATTTCTTAATATCTGACAAATTGGGAAGATATCCCCACCTCCCCATATTTTCTCCAAACTCAACCTATCATGATACAATATTGCTATCTGTTTACATCACATGCTTAAGAGAGAGGAAGAGAAAGAGGATGAGCACCTTTTTTCTTGATTTTGTCCCTTTCACTCCTTTCTCCTTCAACCCCCATCTGTGCCTTTTTATTACAAGCAAACGAGCAAACAAAGAAAAAACAAACACTCGACTATGACTATATTGTATAGGTACAATCTCCAAGATAGGTTTCTCATTAAATGAGAGTGTAATTTGAGACTAAGATATCAGCTTGTGGGGCAGAGTGAATGTACACAAACTCAAAGCTTTTTCCTGTGGGGAGGACATCAATCCACTTCGGTAAGCTGTAGCCGTTGCCCGAGCTTTTCAGGCCCCAAAGTGGGCCATAGAGCTTGGAGATTGTGATGTTGAGGTTTTTAATGGTCTTCGGGGAGTTGTTGGTGACAATTGTGGAATATTTGTAGTATGTTTTGCCCCTTAAATTCCATGAAGTTGTTACCTTTTGCTCAATGCTTATTGGTGCCATAGATTTGGGAACTACAAAGAAGAGAAATGATGATTAGTCTATGAGTTGTAGTTTGGTGGTGTCATCGTTTGAACAAATAAAAGTAGCAGAGGCATGTCGTGAATGCATTTAGTTCAATATTACTTTGCTTTCTGAAATTTAATGGTATGTTCAAGCATGCAGCCAACTGGCTCAATATTTGTACATTTAGGTTGAGGTTAATAATGGGTTTATACCTGAAGATGAAGATGGAGTGTGATGATGAACTGGATTTTGTTTTATGTTCTTCACAACCGGTGTCATTGAAAGGTTTGGTTTGCCATTCTTTACTACTGGTGCAAAAGCAGGGCTGTCTGGAACCAAAACTGCAAGGGAAATAATTTCAAATTAATTTTGTGAAAAGCCAAAACTGCAATTTTTGTTCTCAAATTTATTTCAATCTGGTTGAGTTACTTCTTTTTTATGCAAAATTCTAACACAGTTTGATCTTATTGGAGCAAATTATATGTGACAATGCGTTTTCCACATGCTGTTCACAATTTAAGAGTCCTTTAATCATTGTAGGTACCTGGTAGCAACTGGTTGTAACCAGAGTGGCCACGGGCAAGTCGAGCTAGAATGCCCAGTATTGGGGCATTATTATACGTTGCTGGCTCTGTTTGCTCGTAGTTGTCCCTCTCATCAGCAAAATTGTCATAGGCATCCGGTCCTCCGACAATGGCTCCATCAAGAAGGTTAGGATCACTGCCTTTCCTTACAAACCAAGTATTATATCCACCTCTGCAGCTCACGAATTTGGGGTTCAACTTGATGGACACAATGGATGAGCCCCGATGGTGCACTTGCTTTGGGTACGTCGAGCCGTACCCCACCATGTAGCTCGTAGCCCTTGGGTTGTCTCCCAATATGTAGTCCACCTACTCAGCGTACAAAGGACGAGTATTATTTAGCGATTGTTTCTGGGGTCATATTTTTACGCTTACATTCATTATTTCCTTGAAAGCTTCATGCAACTATGTTTGGTGGTACAAACACAACAATACGCAAATATCATTGCAGTGTGCAGAAACATCATTGTTCAATGTGCATGCATTATGTTGAAGTCTTATTTTTGACAAGTCTTACTCTGAATGATGATATATCAATATCTCATGTTACAGGTCCCGTCCTAACCTGTTGTTTGGCAAAGGAGAGGAGGTCAGAGGAGGGAACGTTGCCAGAGGAGCACCGAAGGGATCGACCAGAGGAGGAGAGGTAGTCTGAGTAGACAGTGAGTAGAAAAGATGCGCTGGTGACAAACTGCATGTTGTTCCATCTTTGCCGGTAAAGTAGCCCTCCTGGGGTCCTTTGTGTGTTGCGTGTGGCCTTCCCAAGGCACGAGCACATGAAGAATTCTGCCTTCTGCTGGTATCTTTCGAGTGTCGAAGCGTGATGGCCGCCTTTACCTTGCATCAAGATCTGCATGTAATGGAAGATTCTGTTATATCGTGTATTGCTATCATGTCAAAATGTGGTATTGATGAGGATTGAGGAGTCTATACCTTTGAGGCGAGGACCTGGACTCCAGCGTACTTCACGTCCCACCCGAACTCGTTCATGGCCCAGCCAGTTCCGCCCAAGGATTCGCCGTTGTGACCCAGGTAGTCCAGATAATACCGGTCATTGGTGGCTTGGTATAGCCATGTTGCAGCCCACAACAACTCGTCCTACAAAACATATAATCCCTTAGAAGTCTGGAGGTACAGACGATGCAGCACAGGTGAGATCAATTGATTCTCCTATTATCCCCAACTTTAGTACGAAGTATTGAAATCTTGGTCCAATAAGATGGTGTTATGTGGGTAACTCACCGCGTATCCACTGTAGGATCTGTAGTACTTTTGTGCCACTCTGATGCTACTATCATATTTGCCTCTGTATTTGTCCGCAAATTCAAAAAGCTGCAGGGTTTAAAATAAAAATTTAGCTACCTTCTAATTTTGGTTGTTGCTTTAACTTTAATCTTTAACGCCTGATAATGGTTAATCCTTCAGATGCAATTCAATCGAATAGTATAAATGAAATATTGAATGATGTTTCTGATATTTTGTTTAATTTGGAGTAGCTTTGAGATTAAATTTTGACTGACGATTTTTTGTTGTTTACCTGTTTGGCATGGGTAAGGAGTAGGTTGGAGTAGGCCGGATTGGATCGCCGGAAAACCATCGATGCAGAGGCCATGGCGGCGGCAGTCTCACCGGCGAGGTCGGAGCCAGGATGATTGGCATCAACTCGATAAGCAGCACGTGAAGTGGTCATGTCTTCCGGCCTTTGCCAACAGTAATGGTCAGTGTTTCCATCGCCCACCTGCAGTAATAATTATGTTAGTAGTTTCCCCCCAACCGAAGGTCAAACTTTAAAATTGACTTAGCGGGTTAGACTTAGTTATGTAGACAGACAAGTATTATTATTTAAGAAAATCCTACGATACAATTAGAGCCATAGTTAGAACTGACTGAGGACGTGGGTAGTCAATATGGTCAATTTTAGTTCCGAAAATTGATTCTCCTGGTGTACTCTGGATCTGATTTTGTAAGTAAATGTAGAAAGACAATAGGAGAAAGACAAACTTAACCCAGAAAAACAGACACACGTATCCCAAGTTGAAATCAATGTTAAAAATAAACTGTCTTGTTCCTGTCATATTTATTTCCCAAGAGGACCAGTGGGGACAGCCCATGTGTGCCCCTGTATTTGATCTCGTTCATGTTGAAAGCATTCAGTACATATGGTCGTAATCTAATGATCAATTGCTATATACACTGAAGCATACTGTGAAGTACCATGCATCGATAGAGATCATAAATTTTACTAAAATTGTGTTAATAAATCACGATTATGACATTAAGTTGGGATCAAAATTTCTGCAGCACTGGGTCCACATCCTTAAACTAAGGATCAATGAGCAGATATGATGCAATTATGAAAGGTCCATATCCATCCACCTGCAACAACTCTTATTTATTGAATGCCCAACCAGATTTTTCAGATAGATTCCTGTCATTTAATTATTTTTATCCGAATCATGTGACAGTCAAAAAGTTGGTGGTGTGTGCAAAAAGGCAAGCAAAGAAACAGAAACGAACATAACTACATAAGCACAAACTGAGGTTAGTTTGGACTAGTAGAATCCAAGCAAGTAGGCTTTGGTTCCTGTTCTGTTCGTGTATCTACTGATATGAAGATATGAAGACTTGATGGATTAGCTTTGGATTCCCTTCAAATATTTGTTTTATCTTATCTTCAACACGATCTAACGGGTGAAACTGTGAAAGCAACAATCAAGTATATGCTACAGTTCAAAATTTTAGATGCTCATGGGATTACTATTTTTTGGGTTATCTGATTCTTTAAAATACTTCAAATTATTAGACTTGAAGTCCCAATTATTCACTGTCCTAACTTTTACTAGTTTGAGAAGTTAATTCTTAAATTCCGAGTTTAGAGACTTAGGGGGGTTTGTGAGGAATCCGACGGAAACGGAATTTAGATTCCGGTTGACTCCGAAAAGGAGGTTGTTTGTGCACGGAGACATGAATTCTGTCGGATTCTGTGATATGTATAAAAATTTCTTTGAGTTTTCCGTTACTTTGAGGTCGGAAAGCCACGGGAACCGAATTTTTTCGGTCGACCGTCAAACATTCGGTCCACCGAAATGATTGTAACGGACGACCGAACATATTTCGGTCCACCGAATTCGTAACTGGAATGACCCGTTCGGACGACCGAACTTAGTTCACTCTGAGAAGTCTCATTTCGGTCGACCGAAACTAGTTCGGTCGTTCATTTTCCTTATCGAAACTGTTGGAATTTTTACATTGTGCTTGGTTTCATTGTCCTTAGCGAGATCCCCGACCGACCTGTCGCAGTGGACATAAGAGACATAAGAAGTACGAGTAAACAACAGAAATTCTCCCTCCCCAAATCACTTTCCGATGCATGCACAAAATACAAAATTCAGTCAAAGAGAAACTGTTTTCCACTGGATTATGTTTTCCTTTACTTTTCGGTTGACTTCGAAAATCACTTTCCGTCACTTTCCACATCACTAACACCCCCCTTAGAAATAAAATACCAACCATTGTTGTATCTTTTACTGTTGTTTGGTAGTGGACAGTAGACAACTTTATTTTAGAGTATTGCAGATTTTTACTTTTGAGTAATATCATGAAGCTGGCTATATTTCCCTGTCTTTGTACTCTTCTATGTTTATATGGAGTCACATTTACTCCTAATATCAGTATAACCTTTACTGTGACGAAAAAAGTAGAAAGAAAATAAATTAGAGAATACCTCTCCATAGAGGACATTAGGATGTGGATGTGCTTTGATGAGATAATCAGTGCCCCATTTGAGGGCTTCCTTGGCATGGCCTAGCTCGCCACTTGCAGCAATTTGTTTCCTATACTCTAGAATGCTCCATGACATCATGGTGGTGGTGAATGCCATTGGAAGCCCAAATTTCACATTGTCACCAGCATCATAGTATCCTCCAACAAGATCTACCTGTGGTGCTACCTCTTTTTTGTCAGTAGATATTTGGTTATGAAACAGCACATAAGTAAAACATAAGACAGGATATCATGTTTAAATCATTTCCTGTTCACTCACATGTTCTTTGTAGTAATACTGTAAATTCACATGTAGGGTAGGCTTACTTTTGCAGGTTTTAGTTCCAGGTTGAAACAAAACCTCGTTTTCGGATAGCAAGGAAACTAAAATTATTTTATTATGTGTTGATATATAGTGAAAAGTAAAACGTATGTAATTCTGGTGTGGTGTGGAAATCTCACTTTTTAACATTGCAGGGATTCAGGGAAAACCTATAAAAAGCATTGTAGGGAAAATCATTCACAAAAACATTGTAGGGAAATAGCAGTCCCAATATGTTATAATTTGGTCTTTGAAATTTCCTGATTGCAGTTCAGTAAAAATATTAAATTCTTTAGAAAATCAAAGTTTTCTTCTAATCTTTTAAACAAATTGTCAATATTCCATGAGAAGGAACAGCTTGTCCCCCCCTTCTTGTTTGTTTAGAATTTCTGGTTAAGTTATTCAACAAAACCTTCAGGAATTACATATCTCAAGGAATTTAGATGGGATTGCTTGTTTAATATAAATATTTGCAGCCGTCCCTTTTAAAATAATAAAAAACTTTATGACTTTGGACAGATGCCTCGTGACAACTGGGTTACCACAAAACAATCAAGGGTGTACTAGAATGAAATATTGAATAATTGTGATAATAATAAAAGAAGAACTAAAGCAACAGAATTGGAATCTACAAAAAGCAAAAGGAGCCAATATATTTGTTTTACTAAGCACTTCAAATCACTAAGAATGGGAGCAAGAAAAAGACATCAAGAAAGGATGCCATTGCCTTGAAGATACACCAAAAAGCTCCCATCATGTTCATAACAATCATTAACAAAGCAAATCTTGTTGCTAACTAACTAAAAGCTTTTGATGGTGAGAGAAGTGAAAACCCTAGACACCACTCTCCAACCTAAATTCTATTTTAGCAACATAGTGATATTACAACAATTTTAAAGTCTCACAAAATTTCAGAAAAAAACAGAAGAAAAGACAAGCTCTCTTTCATCCTTAACAACAATTACAATAATAGTATACCAACTGAAATAATGGAAAAAATGCATGTCAAAACAATATTTCCATCAAAAGTGGTAAGTTCAGAAACAAACGTTGATCAAGTTCTCTCTTGGTTTCAAAATTTTATGAAATGGAAAACATACACCAAAGTTACTATTCCCCACTCAAAATTGAAAATATTTGGAAATAAAATAAACAAATAAGTACCTTTCTCATTATTATAACACATTTTACATTCTTTCAAGCAGAAGGAAAAAACCAAGAAAAATACTATCTACAATAACTAAAGAGCAGAACTACTTTTCTCGCTCACTGTCATTAAAAAAAACTGGAAAACACAAGAGCTAATTATTTTAACAAAGCACGTAAACATACTTTGAACAAACAGCAAAAAAAAGAAAAAATCTTATTCACTTCCACTTCAATCCCACAAACACAATAATTGAACAACACAAAAAACCCAGAAAAAGCAAGGAACTCACCCCACTGGCCTTCCCATCATGCAAACCAGAGTGAGATCTCCAAGTGACTCTCTGATTAGAAGGGAGAAACCCAGATCTCTGAGCCTCAAAGAACAAAATGCTCTTGCTCAGAGCTTTGCCATAGTCATGTCCACTACAAACCAATGGGACAAGAACCAAGAAAACATGAACAAACACCACAAGTCCAGACATGTCACCAAGGAATGGAGAGGATGGTGAATGTGGCTAGAGAAGAAGGAGAAGAGGAAGAAGAGAAGACCCAGTAACCCACCAAGAATCTGCTTTCAAAATGTGATCTTGGTGAGGTTTTGGTTGTGGGAAGATGAAGAGGTTTCGGGGTGTTTAAATTGAGGAAGTTGGAGGACACTGCCATATTTGCTGAAATAATAACAGCATTATATTATTCCATTTGTATATATTGTATACGTTTCATGTTTGTTGGAATCAAATTTATTATGAAATGTACAAATACGACTCTTCGTAAAATATCCAAGTACGACTGTTTTTATTTGAAAAGGGGTATGTTATTTGTCTGTGGACGTCGGTCACCACAGGATCCTCTGGTAATTGTTATTGTATGATATCGTCATCGGATCTTTAGTTTGTATATTTTGGTTCAGCCACTTTTTTTAACTTGTGTAATATGTACTGCACGACAAAGATGGAGTGATATAGTATTTCTAAAGTAGATCTGTAAACCGGTCATATAAGTCCGAATTATACATAGTCCGAGTCATATAAGTCCAAATGCATATAAAGGTATGATGAATAAAAAACACGGGGGTAATGTCAATTGAAATGGAGATTGAATGAGTCATTACGAAATTGATGATTTTGGAACATAACGGATCAGGTCGAACGAAATGTTCTTTCTCAGTTTTATATTTTTGGTACTGAATAGCTACTTTCGGAATAGTTTAGACCAGCCAGAAATTGTAACTTTTCGTTAGCTTTTTACCATATGATATAGTTGAAGTATTTTTCTATTTTCAAAAAAACTTGCGTCATGGGAGAAAATATTTGGTTGCTTGCATGACTTTTTAGTAGTTGTAACTACATGCACCACACAAAAAAAAACATATTCATGATGCAATACGTCAACCACGTCCAAACTAACATCGTATATTAACAAAAGAAAAAAAGACAATTCATTTTAAGAACATGTCGTGGAGCTTGAGTTTGAAGTCGATGGAGATTTTCTTTCCTCCAAACAAAAGCATTAAAGTCGAAACACTGCAGCAAATAAAAAAAGAGCAACGTAACACAGTTATGGCAACAGTTATACGGAGAAGAAATCAGAGCCGTCCATTTCCACGGGGGAAACTGATCCACCTGCATTGGTCAGCCGCAAACCATGTGATGGTAGTCCAGAAAACAAGGTCAAGTCACACCAATTTTAGAGTACGAACCATGTTGTTAATGTTATAAGTAGATTTAAAATCTTGTTGTGTTTTTTGTGTTTATGTGGTGACCACCACATCTATTTAACAGGGTTTATCTGCTAATGATGGTTGTGTTTGGAAACGTGGTGAGATGTTTCAGAAGAATTCCAACATGTAGAGAACATCTCATGAGATGAAGTTCAGTAGTTCAGAGACCATTGCTTCAGTTCAGACTACTTTCGTTGTTTATAGGTCGTATTTGGATCAAATATATGTTTATATTTCACTCTAGTTCATATAAACTTAACGTGATTAATTTGTTTATTTTCCAAGTTGAAAAGAAATGCAAAATCAAGTGGATTAAGCACTTGAAATTTAATTTTATTCATCTAGTGGATAAAAATTTAAGGAATAACATAATCCTAGGAAATCAATTCACAATTAAGAAGCTGAGGGACATGTAGTTGGACTTTCTGGGAAGCACATGAATGGAGTACCACAATTCCACAAAGACAAGTGGCTCTCCAACTTCAAACATGGAGGTTAGAGTTTCACATGATTCCAGAAATAAATGGGAGATGCAAATCCAACAGTTAAGATTTGTGTAGTAAATTAGTAAATTAAAATTTCCCATGCAAGACAAGGACTGCACTGTTTGGTATCTCTTGGGAAAATAACACAAAAGCTATTGAGCTGGACTTAATTTTTGTAGTATTTTCATTTTTGTTCCTTTAATACCAACGCCTAAGGAATTTGGTTCATGTCTCAACCCTAAAAACACGAAATATTTGATGGTAAAGTTTCTTGAAACATACATGATTAGTATCTCATTATATGTATCGAATAATGTTTCTTAAAACTAAATCGAATAAAAAACATTAAATGAATTGACTCATTAAAAGGTACATTTGTTTAGCCAAGTAGAATTTGAAACCGCATTAGCATATGTGAAGTAACGTAAAATAAATAAATTTAAAACTTTTTAAATTCTTGTATATGATTATATTACTAGAGATTTGGTATTTTTACATACTCATTCACAACGTAATGATTTGCCACTAAAGTTGAGGTTAACACCGACACATGTTTGGTGGGGGTATGCAATAGATTGATAGGAGTTATTTAGTTTGGGTCCAAAAGGGTCCACTTTTGTCACGGTCTATATAAGTTTTTTTATTATGAAATGAAAAAAAAGTTAAGTAAAAGCACCACGGGTGGAAGATTAAAGAGAGGGTTTGCGATTCGTCTCTATTGCCATTTTGTACATTATTCGAGATGCACTCTTGTAAGACCAAAGTAGTTATGCACTTATGCTTATGTAATTTTGACTTGAGGTGCTTTTAAGAAGTTGAATTTGACTTTTTCAAACATCTCTGTAAAGATTTCAAAAATATCATAGTGAATCCTGGATTTATATAAATAACTATTTTTCCCTTCTTTTAGAGCCCACAATTTATGAAAAATATATAATTTTAAACTTGCTTTCAGAAGAACAATGAAAGTTGTCAACATGGCCCCAACTTAGATTGAATATGTATATTACCCATAAATGGGTTCATTTTTATATATTTAAAATATTCGTATAATTGGCTTAGATTACACAAAGATAACTTTGGACATTAAGTCCTTTGACATATTAATGAAATTAACTAATAGTAAGATTGCTAAAGGGAAACCAAAGAACATGGCTTTCCTCATGACAATAACTTGCTTGTTCTTCAATCTGTCATCACCACAACTTCCTTCCAACTCTGATAATATTATTTTCATTAATTAAAAGAAGGAATCAGGAAGCAAACAAAATCCTGAAGATTTTGGTGAGTCAGGGTGTTTGTTGGTTTGTTATTTGTGGATTGATTATTATTTTCTTATTTTAAAGGTTTTAGATTATCTTTTGGAAATGCTTCTATCTACTTTTACTTTTTATTTATGTTTCCTTGACTAATAAAATGTGTTTTTCTTTTCTTGTTTAAATATTAGAGGTGAAAATACCAGTTTTTTTTTTTACAAAGATGCAGTAACAATAATGTTGATATTGTCAGATGCGTATTATTTTTCAGAATCCCTTTCAGTAAGATAAATATGATTTTATTTACCAAGACGAAGAGAATGGGAATTTAGGTACCCCATTGTCGTCCCACCAGTAAATATGTAATAACCTTTTAGTTGTTTACAAAAGAATGGGGATTACCTATGACATTTTCAACATGAGTTGCAATTGGATTCCTCTTACCTTTGAAAGTGTTGAATACTTTCTAAACTATTGATCCTTAACACCGTTACGTTAGCCTTTAATACCGTAATTTTACATTAGTTTTAGTGATTATATAATCCAAAGAAGAAGAAAAAAAATCACATTTTGTTTGAGTAATGATTTCTAAACTGCCAGATTCTAAAGAATATGCGAGTGAAATCAGCTTTACCAAATACAAAAATACCATTACACAAACTTGATTCTGGAATCCAATATCTGATTCTTACTCTTAAAATGTAGGGTTAATTACGGTTTGACCCCATGAACTATACCTTGGTATCACTTTGCCTCCCTGAACTTTCAAAGTTAACAGTTACCTCCCCTAACTTTAATTTTGTAACACTTTGCCCATCTGAACTTCAAAAACTCATTATTTAACACACATTCGACGTTTTTTTCCTAATTGTTTTTGTTGTATCCCTAATACACTCCTAAACTTATATTTACGTGAAAGTTTGAATCCAAACGGAGGTCGGATATGGTTGGAATTTGGGTAGGATTGAGTGTCAAATCGACCCAAATTCCAACCATATTCGACCTCCGTTTGGATCCAAACTTTCACGTAAATATAGGTTTAGGAGTGTATTAGGGATAAAAGAAAAAAAATTAGGAAAACAAACGTCGAATGTGTGTTAAATAATGAGTTTTTGAAGTTCAGGGGGGCAAAGTGTTACAAAATTAAAGTTAAGGGGAGATAACTATTAACTTTGAAAATTCAGGGGGACAAAGTGATACCAATGTATAGTTCAGAGGGTCAAACTGTAATTAACCATAAAATGTACTTTCACATTTCACATTCTCTCTCTCTCCAGAATCCAAAAATGGGTTGATTTTACGATATTATTCATAGATTTTGGAAATTGACGTCTATGTTACCCCTATCGGTGTAAAATATTTGCCAAACATATATACTACCAATAATTTTGGCTTTTACCACTTCTAATTATTATAAAATAAGTTTTTTTGGGTTAATTACCTTATTGACAACTTGTTGGGTTCAAGATATGTGCATGTGGATTTTTGCTTTATTCTTCACTTTATATTTTTCGTTTGTGATAAGTAGTACATATGATTTCGTAACCATTGTCCCAAATCTGCTAATTGTTAGCAAATATTTTTAGATATTCAACCACATTCAAATTTGTTATTGTGTTATTACAGACAATTCTCACTTATTTATAAGTCATGGGGTTAGAGTTGTAATGACTTCAAAGAGAATTAATTTCCATATTTGAATTCTCCCAAATCAATCTAGAATTAGATTTTAGTATAACATCTATAAAAATGATATCCAAACAGACCCTAAGAGAAATAATCATTTTTTCTCTCATGGTTACTATTCAAATATACCATTAAGCTGTTCAGAAACCAAATAGATCATCACCCTGAACCATCCACAACTCAGTCTCATTGTTAATGACATAATCCATGCAATTTAATAGTGCTTGTAGAATGAATGTAGCAGATAAAAGCCTAATCCCTGAGCCACTCTTAAGTCTTAACAGAGGTTTTTTGACAGAACCGACCGGTCTGGTACTGGTTCACGGTCCAACCCGGTCTGACCGTCGGTTCGGTCCGGTTTTTAAAACAGAGGTCGAGACTAATGATCTCGAAGTTAGGCGTCGTCTAACCTAAAGACCTATAGCCATATGTTGTTTGAGCCTTGTTTGCGTGTGTGTTTCTACATTCTCCAACTACCTTTGCTAGTTCTAGGGATTATTCTTTTCTCATCTGAGCCTTCTCCTCCTCTATTTCTTTGTTATAGTTTCATCCTCTGATTACACCTTCTGTTTTCTGTTGTTTTAAAGTCGAGTTGAGCGTTTTATGCGAGGTTGGATTCGTTCGGGTGAGAGCACTCGACTTAAGAGAGTGCATTTGTCTGAGATGGACGGGTTAGGTGTTCACCCATCTCCGCCTCGTGCTCCTGTAGAGCATGAGACCGAGTCATCTCGTGGCGATGAGGGAGACCGAGTTCCATACATGGACTACCTTGGTTCGCTCCCACCACCACGTAGACCTCCTTCTCCTGGGATTCAACCAGAATCGAGTTCTTGGTGCACCACAACCTTTAACTCAACAGGATAAACCGACGACTCTGTGGGAGCAGACTCATCATGTCCGGGCCGCGCAACCTTCTTGCATAGTTCTCCCACTGGCCCGCGGGAACAACTATGAGTTGAAACCTCAATATGTGAGTATGCTTCCTACCTTCATTGTCAATAAGGAGGATCCGTATATTTTTATACGTGAATTCGAGGAGGTATGCTCCATGTTCAAGCTTCAACAACTTGATGAGGATTCTGTCTCGTTGATGATGATTTCTTTCACGTTGAAGGATAACGCGAAGAAATGGATGTACAGCCTCCCGACGAGCTTTATTCGGTCTTGTGATGAATTTTTTACCGTCTTTCTGAAGAAATTTTTCCTGCAAAGAAAAACTCAACAAATACGGCACAAGATACATCAAATGTATCAGACTGAGACCGAATCTTTTCATGCTTTATTTGAGAGGTTCAAAGACATTCTCCCGCAGTGCCCTCATCATGGACTTGAGCTATGACAGTTATGTCTAGGGGTGTGCAAAAACCGGTCCGGCTCCATACCGGAACCAACCGGTCCAACTTCCGATCCAGACCCAATTGAAAATTCGGTCCCAGTCTGGTTTTTGTTTTTTTATAAAAAAATTAAGGTAAAAATTCAGCGTTGGACAGGACCGAATCCAACCGGTCCGGACCGGATGCACACCCCTAGCTATATCAAATTATTTATGAGGGTCTCAACTACAACACCCACACATTGTTGGAGTCAATATGTAAGGTAAATTCCAAATGAAATACATTGATGAGGCATCTGATACTTTTGAATTAATGACCGAATGTACCCCTGAGTGAGACACCATGAGATAGCCACCAGCGGCCAGTGACTTCTGGTCGAACTGGATCATATCAAGTTGAGTTAATCATTGCATTTTAGGCGAAAATGGCTGCTCTCGTGCATAGGATTAAGAGTTTCGATTTGGACCGAGCTCTCGTAGCTCAGGTCGCTACGCCCGCGTGTAGTAGGAGTGGACTTACGGGTTATAGTGACTTGGAATGTGCTTACACTCCAAGTGATACTAAGCATGCAAATGCGATGTATCAACAACGACCCCGTGACGACTCGTACATAACTTCTCATGGGGCCCAATGGGGGCAACAGTCAGAGCTCACACACTCGACCTCAACCCTCACCTTATCACCCTCCATGCTCATCGGCGACCTATTAACCCCCACATCAAAGGTCCCAACCCCATACCCACCAACCTCCTCAGGTATCATCATCGGGTTATCTTAACAAAACTCCACCACCGAGCGGGTTGACCCAAAGGACCCCTCTATTGATCCAACCCTTCAAGCGTTCATGCAGAGCATGTAAAATTCATTCAAAACTTTGGAAGCGCAAGTTAGTTAGTTGACTCATTAACTCCGTGAACGTGAGAAATGTCAATTCCCAAGTCAACCCGAGGTGAACCCCCGAGATACCCAATCTCAAGGAATGCCACTAGTACCTCAAGCTACCTCTGAACCGACCCATCATCTTAATGTGATTTATACTTTGAGGTCTGGTACGTAAGGAGGTAGACAACCACATTGGGTTGTCTTCCTTGCAATCATCATCTTTTGGTGTCACGAGACCTGCGGTGATACCTACATTTACAAAAGGGCCGAATCCTTAGATCCCCTTATCACATCTTGGGTCAAAGGAATCTGATTCTGAGGTCCACAATCATGTTTCTACGGAACATAATGATGATGTTCCTTCGAAAGACCTTCCCCGAAGACGTCATTCCCTGAGCGTCTTAAAAAGATAACTTCTGATCAGCATGACAAGATACTTGAGATCTTTAAGCAAGTTAAGGTGAATATTCCTCTGTTGGAGGTGATTCAACAAATATCACATTATACCAATGTTCTCAAGGATTTATGCACAAAGAAGAGGAAAATCAATGTGCCCAAGAAAGTTTTTCTTGCTTCTAATGTGAGTTCATTGTTGGCACAACCCACACAAGTCAAATACAAGGACATTGGTTGTCATACTATTTCTTGTGTGATTGGTGAGGTGTCAATCCATCGAGTTTTATTGGATCTTGGTGTATCTGTCAATCTTCTGTCGTATTCGGTCTACGTCCACCTCAGTCTTGGAGACCTCAAACAAACAAAAATCACTCTTCAACTGACTGATAGGTCAATGAAGAAACTGTGGGGCGTGAGGGAAGATGTTTTGATCAAAGTGGGCGAGTTCATTTATCCAGTCGATTTCTTTATTTTGGATATTGAACCTGTGTCAAACCTACTTGGACAAATTCCTGTTATTTTGGGGCGACAATTTCTAGTAACTTCCAATGTCTTGATCAATTGTCGTAATGGTCTGATGCGCTTGACATATGGTAGTCAGCGTGCTGATTTCAACATCTTCACCATCGACAAGAAGCCATGCCTTCGATGACCCTATTGAGGTCAACCTTATCCAGGGCGGGCACGAATGAGATTGAAGTCGAAGACACCTTCAAGTAATATATTTCAATTGATCGAGATAAATATGAGAAAAGGCATTGTTATAATATATTTCAAAATCATAAAGTTAAATAATGTGTAGTTTATATTATTTTTTAAATAGGTTGATGTTATTAAGATAAATTATAAATGGTATTTGTTTGGTCTACTATATTTGTGGGTGAATTTGCGACAAATCATATATAGGTGATCTTATTATACAATTTTATATATAAATCACATCTCTATGATAATTCAAATTTTGTAATTAATCGTAGTTTTGTGATAAATATGATTTCCCTGATTATTCATATTGTTGTTCCCGGTAAATCGTTTTTGTAGTCGTATAACATATTTTGATGAAAAATTCAATCGTTTTGATACTTCAAGTTTTTAAATACAATTCCTGTTGATTTCAGATCATTTTAAAGTTTTGAGGGTTTTTCAGCCGTTGAACTTGGGTTGTTTACTGTAACCACCAACGAGTTGGGCCAGCGTCGAGCGAAAACCGGAGCCCCCAACCAGTCGTAATATAATAACATAATAAATAATATTAATAAGATTTTTTTTGAAATAATGATGTAAAAATAATAAAAACGAGAAGAATATAAACCTAGAAAACTTATTTAATAAAATATACTTCTTAAAAACGATATCCATAATGTCGTTTCTACTTATTCTTATTTTTAGAAATCATGCATTTTAAATTAAAAAAAATTAAACTCATTTTCAACGTGATAGAATAATATTTTGGGTATTCTAATAACATGTTTTGTTGATTTTTGAAATTATTATTTTTAAATTATAAGTTAGATATTTCATTAAAACTATAGAAAATTTGTAATTGAACCAGAGATTAAAAAAAAATGAATCCGATTTTGTGATAAAAATAACCAAAAAATATTATCTTTTGTGTATAAATTAAATGTATGTCGTACTCTCAAATATTTAAAAATAAAAATAAATTATAGTTAAATTTTATAATTTTTGGGTTGGAAATTTTCTATGAAGAATATACTATTTTGGGATTAAAGTAGAATATGTTATTCTCGTGTGGATTTGAAGCCTTTAAAGATTTGAATTAATTTACTATAAATACTTATATTTAGACATTTAGTTTAATAAAAGAAAAAACTACAATTTATTATCAAAGTCCAATTTGTAATAACTTTACAAATATTGTTATAAAATATTTTAGGACTTATGTATAATGTATTTTACTTAAAAGATTATTATTTTGGTTATTTTTATATAGTAAGTAATATTTAACATTTTTTAAACATTTTTATATATAATAAAAAAATCCAAAATTATAAATTTCGAATTAAAAAAATCGAATTCTACTCGGATCACGGGTGTAACCCGTGATCCGTCAATTTCTAAAAAAAATATTTTTTGAACGGATCGCGTGTGTAAACCACGATCCGTGACTCTTTTTATTTTCCCAGAATCGACCTCCAAACTACGTGAATAAATGAGCGTGTTGAAAAGTTAGGTCATTTTATACAATAAAAATAATTTCTCTTGTCCAGAATAATAAATTATTTACAACTAAATATTAAATAAACACTAAAACTAATAAAAACAAGAAAATTAGTGACGTTGTCAAAAATCCGTAAGGTGTACACTCATTGAAAACATTTTAGAGGTCATGCAACCAAAAATTTAAAAAAACTTTTTTTTAAAATAATAACAATTAGAAAATATATTTTGAAAAATAAATATGTTAGAAAACATATTAAAAATAATTTAAAAAATTAAAAAGACAATAAAATTAAAAAAATCACAGATCGTTTACACCCGCGATCCGTGCAAAAATGTTTTTTTTAAAACTAAATGTTTAGGTTTACTGATTTTAGTTTTAGTGTTTTATGTTTGATTTTTTTTAAAATCATTTCTAATCTTTTTTTTATATATTTGTTTTTCAAAATATGTTTTCTAATTGTTATTATTTTATAAAAAAATTAAATTTGTTTTTAATTTTTTTATGCAATGACCTCCAAAAATGATTGTAATGACTGTATATCCTAGGAATTTTTGACAACTTCACCATTTTTTTTGGTTTTATTAGTTTTAATGTTTGTTTAATATTTAGTTGTAAATAATTTATTATTTTGGATAAGAGAATTAATTTTTTATTGTATAAAATAACCTAACTTTTCAACCCATTGTGTTATTCATGGAATTTGGAAGTCGATTCTGGAAAAAATTATTATTTTTAAATAAGAACAATTAGAAAACATATTTTAGAAAATAAAATAAAAATGATTAAAATTAATTTCAAAAAGAAAAGATTAACAGAAAAAAAGAAAAAAAAGTCACGGATCGTTGTTCACACCCTTGATCCGTGCAAAAATATATATTTAAAAGAGCGACGGATCACCGGTGTGGACCGCAATTTTTTTAATCTTTAATTTGTAATTTTGTAATTTATATATATATAAAAATTACCGTACATTTAGACATTTAGTTTAATAAAAGAAAAAAAACTCCAATTTATTATTAAACTATAATTTATTATTAAAGTCCAATTTATAGTGACTTGACAAATAATGTTATAAAATATTTTAGGACTTATGTATAATGTATTTTGCTTAAAAGATTATTATTTTTGTTATTTTTATATATTTAGTAATATTTATGTAACGTCCCGAAACAGCAGAAGAAATTTTTCAAATTTAAAACATAAACATACGACCGTCAACGGTCAACAAGGGCACGTTACTGGAAAAGTCAACAGAATATATATATAAAATATCTCCACGTGGAAGTCATAATACAGAGTGTCAAAAGAGTGATTACATGTCTAATACATAACTACAGTAATCACTACCTCTACAAAAAAGATGAAGCGACAGGACCCGATCCCGGAGGCACTCCCCTCGGTCACCACCAACCTAAGACCGCCTGCTCCCTGAAAATGAAACATAAAATCTGCCTGAGTTCCCGAAAGGAACCCCGTATGCCAACATCTCCTATATATACAGAAAAACAGATGAAAATGCCAAGGATGCACATGCTATGCAATCCGCCTCGGGCCCCATACATGCCCCAACCGCTGCGGACCATCTCCCAGCCGCGCCAGGGGCATGGGAAACATCCCCCCCTGCCAATCCAGGCCAACAAGAAGGGGGTCGCCGCACTCATCTCCCAGCCGCACACAGGGGCAAAGGGAGGCATCCCCCCTGCCAATCCAGGCCAACAAGAGGAGGTCTCGGCTTTCCTCCACAGGGAAAGTGCATCTCCTTCCCCCACCAAGGAAGAAAGCATCTACCACCCACACAGGCATGGCAGGCATCCCTCTGCCGCACCGGCATCCACGAGGGGTCCAACAGAAGATACGCTCTCGTCGTAGGTGAAATCCGTAGCTCCGAGGTCCGGTGATCGACCGTGGGCTCGGCAGCCGGTAGTCGCCTCTGCTCGACGTCACGTATGTGGATAAATCCACCAAGGAAAGATAATTCGACCCACCAGTCGAACAAGGTCAAATCTAGCGGTCGACCGTTTGGAAGGTCTACGCTATACGTTTTATATACATATATATCCTGTCGGTCGAACCAGGGTCCGTTCAACCGATAAGGAAAACTGCATGAATCCTACCCACTGCATTCGGTCGACCGAAACTCTTCCGGTCGACCGGATCAACAGGCACTTCACTACAGGAAATCTGCACGCGGTCGGTCGACCGGATCCAGAGCGGTCGACCGTTTAGATGGTCAACGCTCTTGACCGACTTTGCGCAGTTCGGTCGACCGAGACACACACTCGGTCGGCCGAAGGTCTGTCTACCCTATCTACTGGGATCGGTCGACCGAACAACTACCGGTCGACCAGACTAATATAACCCTTATAAAATATTCCCACTAAAATTTGGCATAAACGGTCGACCGTCACACAGACGTCGTTCGACCGTTTTCGGGCAGCAAGTTATTTTTATTAAATAGCGGTCGACCGAACCTCACACGGTCGACCGAAACACTACAATATCGCCACTGAACAGGCATCATTTAGACGCTGTTCGGTCGACCGAGACACACAACGGTCGACCGAACCAGTCGTCTTCAACCTTGGTTCAGTGGGATTTTCGCCGGGGAAACGACACCAACGCCGCCCCCTACACTCCCACACCTCTTGGGGAGTTACTATGAAGACTTGGCATACCTTTCACCGCGAAGAAGACGTGTGCGGCGAGCTCCTCCTCCTCCGGCGTCGCTTCTAGCTCCTTCTCCTTCTTTCCTCCGTTCCCGGCGCTCCTTCCTCGTCCTCTGGTCGCCGGAATGCAAGAAGATGGGTGAGTGTTGGGTGGAAAACGAAATGGAAACCAAAAGAGCAAAATGGGGTGAGATTTTGGTTTTTAAATAAGCAAAACCTAACACCTACCCCATACCCCCTCCATACCTTCACCCACTACACCCATCACTCCACTCCATACCTCCCTCACCCCCACTCTCTCTTTCACACGACTTTACAATTTAACATTAGTTTTGAAACAATGACTATGATACCATATTAAAACAAGATTTGTGTTCGTATTATTGCTGCTATTTTGTGATTACAACTTGGTTTGATATATATATACCAGCTAATCTTGCAGTTATACACAATAACAAGAGATATTGTTGCCTAAATCGGATGAGATCTTGATCAAAATCCTTGGTGATGATATGATTGGTGATGACGAATGTTGAGCCAATCCTCAAATTTGCTACCATTTAACAACTTTCAAAAATTGTTGCCCAATGCAAACTTTCGAAATATAACATGACCGTAAATAAGGAAAGATAAATTATTATTTTTTGGATTTGTTGTAGATCATTCTCGCCTTCTGCATTCATCATCCCAAAATTGGGTAATTACCATCTTGTTCGTCTATGTTGTTGTTTTCATCGCCGTGGGTCTCCTTGTCATCCTTGCCGTCGTCATTCTCATCATCTTCTTCGCTCTCGTCATCTTCGTCCTCGTCATCATCCTCGTCGTCATCGTCACTCTCATCGTCATCGTCACTCTCATCGTCATCCTCGTCGTCATCGTCACTCTCATCCTCATCCTCGTTGTCATCGTCACTATCCTCGTAATTGTGGATGGGCTCTTCTTTTCGTTCTATCGGTTCAATATGTTGGGACACCAAAGAACCAGCAGCAAACCATATGCTGCTTGTAACGAAGTTTGGAGCCAAATTACATTGTTCACAACTTTCTTCGTTCCTATAATCGGATTTCATATCATCGTAATAAGACGAACCTTCTTCAAATATGAAAAGGTGGTCTTCAGACATTCTCATTTGTGCTGGAATTGAGTTAGATCGGACCCAGCAACCATCATTTACCATCGAATGATGGACCATTTTAGTGTCGAGTTTTGATAAATGATTAGAAGTCGTTTTTGTTGCTAGAGCTTGCGATGAGCCCACAAACAAAGTACTATCATCTCCAATGTTGTCGACCTCTATCCATGACATGTCACTCCAATTCAATTTGAACATGTTGATTAAACCATCATCCTTCAACATTCTACTTGTGAAAATGGAATACAAGTCCCCGTCATTCTCCACAAGATAACTGCACCGATCCTTGGAGTTGATTGCCAAAAGTTGAGGGCTGATTGGAGCAGGATTACTGATCAGGATGGTCCACCCAAGGTTGGGTTTTTTATTAACATTCACAGCACCTAGACGACCTGTTGATAAGATTATAAATATATATATATATATACACATAAAATAATAATAATAATCATCTTTTTAAATGAATAAAAAAATAATTTACCATCTTCTCCAAGAAAATAGAATAGATTGTTAAGAAGCACCGGACTTGAGGTGGAAACATTGAAGTAGTCTTCTCGACCAACTACACCCCACCAATATGTTGCACCCGGTTGCCACATATACACCAACATAATATTGTTTGCAGATTCTGTAATCACGCAAATAGCCATAGAAAAAGATCCGGTCGAAGCACTTGTGGCAAAGCCCATGCAATACACTCCTCCAATAACTTCTTCTAAAATTAATGGCAAATTAGGTATCCTCAACTTCTCCACACCTTTGTCACCAAAAAGATTTATCAGAGAGACCGACAAAGAATTTTGATGTAGCACTAGCATTCGCCCTTGGTTGTCAATGTGTTTGATGTTGTCCATCTTTATTCCACGTAAATGCGAACTTTTTACCGTGAATGTTTTTTCGAACCATGGGCTATGAAGAAAACAAACATCGTCGTCGTCGTCGTCGTTGTCGTCCATGTGAAGAAGCAACGGAAGTGAGGCATGATGGGATCTAATCCGACCGATCACCATCGACCAATCCCTGCACACAAAACTTGACGTCACCTTTTCTTTGAGCGTGAGTCTGGAAAAGACATCGAGAAGAACATCGGGTGGGAGATTCGACGCCATGTTGTAATTGATAATTGTTTTGTGTGTGTTATCAGATACGTGCTTTTTAATTTTTATCAATAATGATATTTAGGTGTGTACTTATAGTGTTGAGAAGAGAATGAATCGTTAACCGTATGTGCATTTTTTTGGGAAGGAAAACCGTATCTATAGTTACTTATTATTTCCTTTTCTAATTTAAGTTTAAAACATAAAACCAAAACCATGAATAGTTCTTTCCTTTTTAAGGGTTAATTACAACTTGTCTCATTGAATTATGTCTTGATATCACTTTACATCAAATCTCAGTGTATATACCGTTTAACATTCTCAATGATGATTGGTACTGAATCCGACCCAAATTCCAACCAAATCCGACATCCGATCCAAAATGTCACCTAAATATAGGTTTAGGCACTAGAGATACAACGGAAAAAAGAAGAATATGTGTTTAAATAATATATTTTTAAAATTCAATAAGGTAAAATGTTATAAAACGAAAGTTTTAATTCTGAAAGTTGTTATCAATGTATAATTTGGAGGGTAAACTGTAATTTTTTTAATAGTGCTCTTTTTAATAGATCTCTCCTTCAAAACCTATAATGTAATAACATGTTTTGATCTTTTTTGGTGTATATTTTTTAGGGATATAATTCTTAAATACGATCCAGATAAGTCAAAACAACACAAATACCATCCACGTTCTTGTAATATCTTAAATACCCTAAACAAACCTTTCGCTTCTATTTTCAACTCATTCTAATCGTAACTTTGATAATAATAAAAAGTAGATCAAATTTCATATAAATTTGCTCCATATTATTCGAAAGGCTCCACATTGACCATTTGACCATTATATTTCTTGCGTTTTGTGCGGAGAATGTCAAAAGGTTCATTATACATGTCAAATTGGTTTAAGCAAAAAATTAGCTACATGATATGATTTTAGTTTACACAATATCGTATCACATAAGATGACATAGCAGAGTTTATGTGTTTTAATGGTGATTTGCTAGCATGTCATTATCAACTTACGAAATTTGAGATATGACATTTGGAAGAAGAAAAAGTCAATCTAATGTCAACGAAAGACATTAGCTACTATGTCGTTACTTTTTTTAGTTGTCAATCTGTTTACTTTTTCATTAATTTATGTTAGTTATATTAATATCTAATGAGAATTTTACAGTATATATACTGAGAATTCATAAATTTCATTACATGTGTTATAAATTTTACAAAAAATCACTCAAATAATTATTAATTATTTTCCACCTATTTATTTACTCTCACTCTCATCTTCTTTTCCTCTTTTATCTTTTCTTTTTTCTTACTAAACTTAATGGCTTGGTTACTAAAAGTAATTAAATATTTACGATAAAAAATATTAATTTAAAAAAAAAAACAATCTCTCTGGTCTCTTCTTTTTCTCTCGCTAAAAAAATATTTTTTTCAAAAAAAAATTAATATTATTTTTAAAATTAAAATATTTTTTAAAATATTAAAACTATTTATTTAAAATATTAAAAAAATTATTTATTTTAAATTCAAAAAATATCATATTCAAATAGTTTATAATCAAACCCATAACTTTAGGGAGAGAGATGTGATGATCCTGATTATTGTTTATGTGAATTTTTTTTTGACCTTGCAAGGTTGGCAATTGATCGAGATAAAGATGAGAAAAGGCATGTTATAATATATTTCAAAATCATAAAATTAAATAATATGTAGTTTATATTATTTTTTAAATAGGTTGATGTTATTAAGATAAATTATAAAATATATAAATCGTATTTGTTTGGTCTACTATATTTTTGGGTGAATCGTAATTTGCGACAAATCATATATAGGTGATCTTATTATTTGTAGTGGTATAACATATTTTGATGAAAATTCAATCGTTTTGATACTTCAAGTTTTATTGCAATTCCTCTTGATTTTAGAACATTTTAAAATTTTGAGGGTTTTTCAGCCGTTGAACTTGGGTTTGTTTACTATAACTCACCACGAACGAGTTGGTTAGGGTCGGAGCCCCCCAACCAGTCGTGATATAATAACATAATAAAAAAATATTAATAAGGATTTTTTTTGAAATAATGTTGTAAAAATAAAAATGAGAAGAATATAAATTTAGAAAACTTATTTGTCAAAATACACTTCTTAAAAACGATCTTATTTTTATCTACTTATCTTTATTTTTAGAAATTATGCATTTTAAATTAAAAAAATTGAACTCATTTTCAACGTGATAGACTAATTTTTTGGGTATTCTAATAACATGTTCATGTTCCTCACTTTTTTGTCATCAATTCAAATACCACATTGTTAGTGTTTCGTTGATTTTTGAAATTATTATTTTTAATTATAAATTAGATATTTCAACAAAACTATAGAAAATTTGTACTTGAACTAAAGATAAAAAAGCAATGAATCCGATTTTGTGATTAAAATTGCCAAAAAAGATTATTTAAAAATATGAAATATTTAAAAATAAAAATAAATTGTAGTAAAATTTTATAATTTTTGGGTTGAAAATTTTACACGAAGAATATATTATTTTGGGGTTAAAGTAGAATATGTTATTCTCACGTGGATTTGAAGTCTTCAAGAACTTGAATTAATTTGCTATAAATACTTACATTTAGACATTTAGTTTAATAAAAGAAAAAACTACAATTTATTATTAAAGTCCAATTTATAATAACTTTACAAATATTGTTATAAAATATTTTAGGACTTATGTATAATGTATTTTGCTTAAAAGATTATTATTTTGGTTATTTTTATATAGTAAGTAATATTTAACATTATTTTTCAAACAAAATTTGTCAATCTACCTTACAACCCGTCAAGAGGCGTCACGAGATGGGTTGTCGTCTTGCCGACAAGATTCTTTGGGACGGGTTATAAGCTAACCCATAACCTGTTGATTTTTTTGTTGGTCGGGTATGAGTTTGACCCTAACCCTCCAGGACCCCAACTCGATTACACCTTAATTTTGAGATTTTAACTAGGAAAACGATTAGCGGACGCTAGCGTTCGGGACGCGCGCTTATGTGGTCAGTCCAGTCAGCAGACGCGTTTGAGTTGGCAGTCTCCATAGAAAAAGTTTATTTTTTATTTTATTCCTCGTTTCGTACAAATGTCTACATCCCTCCATCCCTCATTAATGCGTCTCAAATCACTCATTTTCCATGAACATTTTGGCTCTCCTACACAGCACAGGAGACTTGTTATAAATCTCAAGGAACGTATTCCTTTTTCTTCCCTTCTCTTCTGTGGTCTTACCTCTGTGCTTTGATGGAAATCGTTCATGTGTCTTTCCAAGTGGAGCAACCGACAAACGTTCCTAAGGAGGGGATGTTTTTCCCCTCTTTCGAAGAAGCCCAAACATTTTACGTTGCTTATGCTGATTCTTGTGGTTTTTGTGTTAAGAAAAGGCATCACACCCGTTTGTTTGCTACCTCTGGGTCAGGTGTTAATGTGCTGGAACGAGATGCAATGGTGTCAAAGCTTCCGAGGATTTTGGCGTGATGTTCTACTGTTAAAAGTTCAATCAGAAAGTTCTATGCTTTTGCGTATAATTCCACATATACAACAAACAAGACCAAAGTCATCCTTAAGAATGTAGGAATGATCACATTCTTCTTCATTTTCTTCATGTACAGCAGTTGTATGTCTGTTCGGAATAAGAAGTCAGTCTGTTCGGAATATGTTGTGTGTCTGTTCGGAATAAGAAGTCTGTCTGTTCGGATTAAGTGGTGTGTATGTTCAGAATACTTTCTGTTCCATTTCTGCACAAATTTTCAACATAATCTGGACAAACATTTTACATAAACTGGACAAACTTTTTACATAAACAAGACAAATTTTCTACATAAACAAGACAATCTTTCTACATAAATAATACAAACTTTCTGTTCCGTTTCTGGACACACTTTCTATGCTTTTGCGTGTAATTTCACATATACAACAAACAAGACCAAAGTCATCCTTAAAAATGTAGGAATGATCACATTCTTCTTCATTTTCTTCATGTATAACAGTTGTATGTCAGTTCGGAATAAGAAGTCTA
The DNA here is from genome assembly GCA_963682175.1 of Triglochin maritima. NCBI lineage: Eukaryota > Viridiplantae > Streptophyta > Magnoliopsida > Alismatales > Juncaginaceae > Triglochin > Triglochin maritima. Next base: position 4,154,083 of record OY821775.1, read on the forward strand.
TCTGTTCGGAATATGTTGTGTGTCTGTTCGGATTAAGTTGTACGTCTGTTCAGAATAAGAAGTCTGTCTGTTCGGAATATGTTGTGTGTCTGTTCGGAATAAGAAGTCTGTCTGTTCGGAATAAGAAGTCTGTCTGTTTGGATTAAGTTGTGCGTCTGTTCAGAATAAGAAGTCTGTCTGTTCGGAATATGTTGTGTGTCTGTTCGGATTAAGTTGTGCGTCTGTTCGGAATAAGAAGTCTGTCTGTTCGGAATATGTTGTTTGTCTGTTCGGAATATGTTGTGTGTCTGTTCGGAATAAGAAGTATGTCTGTTCGGAATAAGAAGTCTTTCTGTTCGGAATAAGAAGTATGTCTGTTCGGAATAAGAAGTCTTTCTGTTCGGAATAAGAAGTATGTCTGTTCGGAATAAGTAGTCTGTCTGTTCGGAATATGTTGTGTGTCTGTTCGGATTAAGTTATGTGTCTGTTCGGATTAAGTTGTGTGTCTGTTCGGATTAAGTTGTGTGTCTGTTCGGAATATGTTGTGTGTCTGTTCGGAATATGTTGTGTGTCTGTTCGGATTAAGTTGTGTGTCTGTTCGGAATAAGAAGTCTGTCTGTTCGGATTAAGTTGTGCGTCTGTTCGGAATAAGAAGACTGTCTGTTCGGAATATGTTGTGTGTCTGTTTGGATTAAGTTGATCCAACCTAAAAGTTAAAAACAATATTTTATTATGATAAGTCTGGACTCTGCACGAATAAAGGGTCTGCACTATCTGTGTATTGGGAAAAGAATCGTTCAACCTAAAGAACCGGCGTTTTTAAGAAGACCAAAGCACGTGAAGAGAAATTTTGCTGACTGGACGCTGACTCAACACGTCAACGTAAGGCACATCCGTGACGCCCGCGTCCGTGTATAATGACCCTTTTAACTAACTCTAAATGTTAAGTCCTGAATCTAATCTAAAATCTTAAAACTAAAGTAACTCAAATGGGTCCAAAATTATATTTGGTCAAAATTTGCAATTTTCCACCACCGTCCGACCCGACCCGACTAGGGCTGTCAGCGGGGCGGGGCGGGGCGGGTTTTCACCCAACCGCTACCCGCCCCGCCAAAGTTAAGCGGGTCGGCGGGGCGGGGCGGGGCGGGGTCAAAAAAAAAACCGCTACCCGCCCCGCGTAAGGATGGACTAGGCTATGCGGGGCGGGTTTGGCGGGTTTAATTTTTTATTAAAGTTAAATACAAAAATAAATTTATTTTCTTTAACATTATCTATTTTAATCAAAACTAAGTACAAAAATCAAGGAAAAAATCAATCAATGTATGTTTTTAAAGCTATATACAGAAAAATTAAAGCTAAATACAAACAAAATCAAAACTAAATACAAAAAAATCAAAAATATATATGGCTTATGCGGGTTGCGGGTTATGCGGGGCGGGTTGGGAGAAAACCGCAACCCGCCCCGCTTATTATGCGGGTTGTGCGGGTGGCGGGTTGGCGGGTTGGCGGGTAACAATTTTTTGTCCGCAACCCGCGTTAGGCGGGGCGGGGCGGGGCGGGGCGGGTTGCGGGTAAATTTCTACCCATTGACAGCCCTAGACCCGACCAAACACGACGCAATCGCGATCGTGTGTTATCATGTAGGAGTTGTTGGAGACTTGGAGTTGGCTGACTCGCGGTTTCGCTCGCCCGGATCAAAGAAAGCAACCGAATCGTCTCTAATGGCGGATCGGAATCTATGGAGGAGGAGAAGACACCACCACCACTCCACTCTCCCACTCCAACGTCCGACCGACCTCCGCAACACCCTCTCCTTCTGGTACGATTCGTCTTCTCGCTCCAACATTCCTTTTTCATGCGAAATTAGGGTCCGATTCGTCTTATTTTAGGTATTGCGACGTGAAGGTCACTGCTTTCAACGATTTCTTCTTCTCCGTCGGGCGGAGGCATCAGAGGTGCTGTTTTCTGCCTCTCTCTTTTTTAACAAAATTTCGTTAAGGAAAAGATGAAATCTGTTCCCGATTTTCTGCAGAAACCAACTGTAAATAGTTTGTGTTATCATAAAACTTGAATTCATGTCCGTTAAGTACCGAATTAGTAATTTTTGTTATGTTGATTTGATGGATATTTTTATGTTGCAACTGAGAGGGAGAGTAGGCAGTTAGAAGTTAGTCGAGAACGAATGAGAACCCCATTGGAGCGAGGGCAGAAATAAGATCCGCCCACCAAATGTTAGCCCATTCATTACGATATGTCTCAGGGTTTGTTAAGAAACCACATTTTGAGAATCGGATTTTGATTTCCTAAAATCAAGTGTCAATGTGGTTTTCAATTTTCATCTAAAACTTAGAGTCTTCGTACTAAGGCTAGAGTACATTGGGGAACTCATTCTGTGATTTGAACAAAAAAATTATCAATGCTAAAAAGTGATTTTAGATTCTCACTTTGTACAATGTCTAACTGTGGATAATATGCTCTCTGTCGCTGGCATTCCCATCTCATGTTACTCAATATAAAGAGTTTGGATTGTCTTTGTTATGACAGGTTTCTGCGAGCATGGTTTTCAATTGGAATTGCTTTCAGCATAGCAGCATCAACTGGAGTTTTCCTGGTTAGAAAATTTGAAAGTCCTTCTGTACCTGTTGGTTTGACCCGTCCTCTAAAATTTATTTTAAATGTCACATCTGTAGCATTAAGGTGCTGCCGTAGCGCATCACTTTCTTTCTCTGTTTTTCATTGATTATTTATATCACCATTCAAATAATAACTATGTCTTGATCATGGTGATACCATGATCAATTGGATTTGTTTGAATATATCTTGATTGGTTTGTCCTTTGAATATTTTGTGTTCACTGTGATTTATTGAGTTCTGGATTTTAATCTTTACGAGAAATTTTTCTGACCCTACTGGCCTACTCCTAAATGTTTGCTTCTCCAGTAAATTCTTGGAATAACATAACATACTGTCTAGCTTACTCGTGTCAATGATTTCCAGATTCTATTGTGGGAATTGGTCTCCAGGTTTTATCATTTGGACTCTGGAGGTGGACATTTTTTAACAAGTTGGTTGCTTGGAATAACTCAGGTTGATTGTACTTCTGAATAATCCATACTCAATATTTTGAAACTTTGCGTATCAATAGAAAATTTCCTACATAAATGCTTACAGTCTACTCGAGCAAACTTTTCCATCTTGGATCTTGGAGTTATGGTTTGCTCAACATTGGTTGCTGTTACTTTCCATGAGTTTGGACATGTTATTGCTGCTGCAAGGTTTTTCCCTTTTAACTTTATCCTGTTATTTGATTTCTTTTGTATTTATGTATAGCTGATATTAGTTGAGTGACTCAGTCGACCAGATATTGGCTTGATAGTACAATTATATCATCCTTTTTGCAGTAGTGCTTCACTGCCTGGTGTTTCATGAATTGTAGTTTGATTTTATATTCAAGGTAGCACAACATGTTCACATTATTAAAATGTGTTTGTGATTAATCTTTGCTATTATGCACCTTCATGTTAAATGTATTAGTATCTTTATTTATTTATTTATTTATTAGTCATCAGCTACCTTGCACACAAAAATTGCAGATTGGTAAATAATCCTAGACTCATCTTATTCCTTTCAATAGGCTATGCAATTTTAAAATCGTCCCTCTTACGATTTTTTTGTGATTGGTGTAAGTATTTTTTTATTTTTGTTGAAATTGGATTAATTTCCTCTTGCTGATAGCATTGTCAATAACAGTCAGGGCATAGAGGTTGAGTATGTTGCTGTGTTTCTAGCAATTATTTTCCCTGGAGCTTTTGTTGCATTCAACTATGATTTGTTGGTGAACTCAACTTTGTTATCTTCTCTCCGGATATATTGTGCTGGTATATGGCACAATTTGGTGGTGAGTTATAGATCTATCTCTAGAGTTTACAGTGCAGATAATCTCAATTTGCATTATGTAAATGTTTGGTGACATTTGAAACTGTACCTTGTAGTTGTGTGCAGTTTGTGCATGGACTCTGTTGCTCTTGCCTTATCTCTTGCACCCATTCTTTATTCATGCCGATGGCCCTCTGGTAATGTTTTACTTGGGTCTTCATTCACATTATTAATTGTCTCACTCCTTACTAATGTGGCCTAATTGGTTAACAGGTTTTGAATGTTGCACCAATATCTCCATTATCGAGTTACCTTTCTCAGGGTGATGTAATCATATCACTGGATGACAGACTCATCAGAAATCCGCAAGAATGGTCTGAAAAGTTGCTACAATTAAATTTTGAAATGAATGAAAGATCTAACTATTTTGAAAAATCTCAAAGTAACGGCACGTTCCTCCATCGTAGAACTAAAGGATATTGCGTACCTACTTCCTGGATAAAAGATAATGGAATGTTTCCAAAGTTACATGAAAATTTATCTTGCCCAGATGAGTTAACAGCTTTCGCGAGGGTACCATGCACTCCCTCCCGCTTGCTAAGTCTGGATGAAGTTGTGGACAATACTATGTCTGAGAAGTTCTGTTTTACAGCTTTTACTGGGAATGGTGTAGTTAAGCTTAACAAATGTGGAGATGGATGGGAGACAGTTAGAACTGATACACATTGTGTGTGTCAAGAGGTAAATATATGTGGAGATTTTATCACGTTTAGTGCGTCTTCTTGTATAAAATACTTGCTCTTTTTTTCTTACACAGGAAGTAAATAAATGCTGAAGTGCCTGGCTTTACAGAAATGACTGGCCCTATTTCTAAAATAATTTTACTTGTTGCGTGTTAACATTTAAAACGTTCCTTCTAAGTATTGATTTTGGTGGAGCAGGATGAAATCTGCATGGCACCTGTTCCAATTCCAGGGTGGATTTGGGTTGAGATTTCCTTTTCAAGACCTTCCTCACAGTGCTCTGGATATAAGAGAAACAAGTCATTTGAGGAGTCTGAACATTCAATTTCTGATTTGTCTCTATGTGAAGAAGTAATTCTTTTTATGGGGGATGCTATAGCTCTAATAAATGAGTTTACTTTATCAGCATACAAGCCACGTCAAGTCTTTGGGGTTTTCCTAATGTACCTCCCTTTTTCGTTGGAGAAAGTATTGTGGTGGACGCTAAGAGTCTCTACTAGCCTTGCTCTTTTCAATAGTTTGCCGGCATTTTTCTTGGACGGAGAATGCATTCTGGAGACATTAGTCCTCCAGATAAGTTTTCTTAGATTTAGAAATCGCCGTAGAGTCCTTAGGCTTATCCTTTGTATAGGAATGATCTTGACTTTGTTTGCGTTTTTTCAGATTATTCAAACTATATACAGGGAATCAGGTTTTTCCTGAGCATACTGTAATGTCTTCTTTCACAATGTCAATATATGAATTTCATCGAACTATTACCTTGTGTTGCAAATCTGTGGCATGGGAATTTGAAAAGGTTGTGGATACAAAGAGACTCAAACCCTAACCTCCAGGTTGAAATAGTCATCCATAACAAGTTAAGATTTAAGAACCAAGCCTTGATCGTTTAACCCTATATGCTCAACACTTCCAAGTTTTAACTTACCAAGTATTTGAATATCAGTGTTTTCTTATGTCGAATGCTTCATATTGCTGTTACAAATGCCAGTTCTTTGTTTTCTAAGTATGACATCAAATTTGATCATGAGTTTACTTTTCGCAATTATTTTTTTGAGAAGTACCATTTGCATATTATAACTCAGCAATATAACCTAAAAATTATGCAGTAAGTCGATTTCAGCTTTTGTCAGAAACATTTTGCAGGAAGCAGAAAGAAGCCTGTATTGTTCTCTGCCATGTCAGAATCAAACCTTGCTTCCTTTAAGATTGCCTTATATAGTGTCAGAGTACTAGGGGTTCATAAGAGTGGAAATGGGGTTTTCCTTCTGTACCAGGTATTTCTCTGAACAAAGTTCCTTACTTTTTTGCGCTTCCATTTCATTCCATTATATATTCTCCGCAATACCAGCTTTTGCTCAGATTCCAACAGAATCTAGACTGGGCATGCCCATGTCTCCACAACAGTGAATAAATCTTCGTAGCATTAAAGATCTTGAATTAGAATCTCATCATAAATCATTACAATTCAACATCTAGGACTGAATTAAATCTTCATTACTAGTGATTCAAGCATATATATTAAGGTATTAGGTGTATCTCTTTACCACAGTCGTCTACCGCCAGAACCTGACTCCCTCTGGCAGTTGAAGTAGACAGCTGCAACAGGGGAGCCGAGGTTGTAGAGCTCAGCAAAGTCGCGAGTGTTGAAGTTCTGGCGCCAACCAGGCGCGTATACTGTCTGACGTCCGAGCTGTTGGAACAACACAAACACGAACCTATGTATCCCCATCGTTGGTCGTGGGCTTTCATAGCACACAATCTCTTGACCTAAAAGTTTGAGGAGGTGGGATAATTTATCACTAGAATTTAACATAATTAATCAGTGATGAATAACTTATAAATTCCTTCTATCCACTTTTTTTTAAAAAGGAAGAGAAATCCATTGTTAAGTTACATGAAAATAGTAACCATGCAGATTGTTTCTCTTACCAAATGTGGCTCCAGTTGTTGCTGGGATATCTGTTATCAACCTGAAATGATATCTGGATAATTAGCACGTATTACCCATTTAAACAGGCTAGTAAAAAACATGGTTGAGATTATTATAAAGTGATGAACCTAGAAATTAATAACTTCTATTTTGGGAAAGAGACGAATTAGTAACGTCACTTAGGTAAAACAAATCGGATGGGTAATAGTGTCACATCTACTGGCCTTCCTTTTTGGGACAACACTAGACCCCTGGTATTGCTGAATGCTTGTAGTAGAAGTAAGAAACCTGTCATTGTCACAGCAACATGTGAGGTTTTGTCATCTTTTAACAGTGTAATATTCTGTTGTTACTTCCCTTTACACCTCATCCTACCCTTGAATCGGCAATTTGAGTTCGAACCGTTTCTGCTTTGCTCATTTTGCTAATGACATTAGTGAGTAATACTTTTTGAATTTCTTATGTTCGAGTAAATTGTTGAAAAGATAATTCATCATGGATCACACATGCATATGGTCACAGACTCACAGCCTAGCTTCTGCAACAGATCGAGATTAGAGGTTTTAGTAGTTGAAATCTCTTTTCCTGTTCATTTTATTCTGTTTACCTTTTCAATTATCACGATATGATGTTGCAATTGCAATATATATTTTTCAAGCACAAGCAGAGAAAAGAATCAAAACCTAAGTATCGTAGTAAAAGAGAAAAAGATAGAGCCTATGTATAATAAAATTCACGAGTCCATTAATTCAAGAACTTGCCAGTGCAAATATTCCCTAAGGTGTGGATTACTGGGGCTTGGAGCATCAGGATCAACCATAACCTAAACACCATGATAACAGCATACAAAACATGCAAGTAATTAACACAAGAAAACATATATATAAAACAAGAGTGATGAAGAAGAGAAGGGAGGCAATTACAAGTGTATAGAAGGTCCTGAGGTCATTCCCACCAACCTCAACCCTTGGTTGGTTAATGACAGCAGAGGGTTTGAACTCACGTCCATTAGTAACTTCTTTGGAGCTGTAACTCACCTTCAGAGAAACTAGTCTTGTGAAAGGGTCAAGAACATCCCCCACAACTCTGCCAACTACTAGTGGGTTTCTTTCTCTTGGCATGTCTGCGCCAACTTTGTAGTAAAACCCTTAAAAGTGTGGAAAGGTTTCTATAGTAGGGGGAAAGGTTGTCACAGTTTGATGCAAGAAAACCAAGTGTGCATGGCTATATATATACCTGTGCTTGTCCCTTTCCCTTGGGGTTTTTTGTTTTGTTTGTTCTTTTAATATTAAAAAGCTAGGTCAACAGTTTTCATATTTTAACTTTCAAAAAACAGTTCTCATATTTCATAGCTAGCCTAATGGTGGGTACGACTCCTTTCATATTAGTAGTTCTAATTACAAATCATCCGGTAATATTTTTAGATTCTCATTAACTTCGGTTCCTATATCGATCGGTGATTTTTTATTATAAAAAGCTGTACCATGGTCTCTCAAAAGAACTTTAGTCTATCAAATAGAAAGAAAAAAAAACTACATACATGTATCATACATGAGTCTTTGAGAAGGTTTAGGTCTAAATATCTCCTAAATGTTTACCCCCTTGTTGTTCTGTGCAATAATAGTACTTGCTGAATTCCCGATGTGTAGATTCTGTAGTTAGTCTTCATTGAAAGTAAATACCCATCTTATCAAGATTAGTGGCCTTGTTTTGATGGAGTTTGAGAGAATCTGATCTCTTTGCTCTTGGGTATCAAACATCTCATCCTGATTAGTCCATGCTCAACTTTTGGAAAGCATGATGTGCAAAGTGATTAGAATGGGAACATGTGTGCATTGCTCCTCCAATAATCTACCACCATAACTAGAAAGCCCAACAAATCCTGCACCCTCCATTAGACCAGAGTCATGGTGCAAATGTTGCATCAAAAACAAAAGGAAGTTCGATCTAATTGAGTTCCTCTAGGGGTTGTTGACTCATCACCCGACACCCATGGTTAATAGAAAGTGGTCTTGGACAACATCATAAAAATCCATGCGTTGCCCTATACCTATTGGCTGTGTGGGGATCTCCCCTTCGCTTTTGGTGCTATTTCCATGTTGGTGCTATTCCCATGTTGTTGGCACAACCTTATACTCCCTAGAAGACAAGACGTCTGTGTTGGACAGGATGTCGGATGTAATTTCGTGCGAAGGGATGAATCTGCGTTGATGTTGGAAGTAATCTTGTGAAAATGGATGAATTTGAGTTGGTGATTAGGAACAAATTAGTCAATCGGTGTCATTAATTCACAATCCTCTCTGCTTGTCTGGTACTAGCATGGACAAACATAAATATCTAACATCAAAATAATCATCATGTAAATTTGAGATTCGATTCCAGGACTTGTGGATAAATATGTTCGTTTTTTATCACGAAGTCATTGCTCCGTGTATCATGCGTCTATTCTCTCATCTTGTTGATCACAGAGATGACCTCCAATCAACCATCAAATCACTATTTGATTCTTAGCCATCAAACCACTATTTATTTAACTCCTGGTTTAAAAAAATCAGAATTAGAACGGTTAGATTGGGACTTGATTTGGCAACCGATCCGATCAGCCTCCAAAACTCACTAGAGCAGTTTCTTTGTTGGATTGGTAGACAAATCAGATGAGCTGGTCACACGGTGGTTCAACTGCTGGTTTAGATTCGACGAAAAATAATCGGGTGAACCAAATGCAAGATCCAATTAGCCCAGTTAATGAAAAAAACCCAATTCTACCCATACCCTCTCCATTCTCCAACATGACATCCCCCTCTCTGTCCAAACGGCAAACAAGTGTTGCCCCTCCTTGGCATCCCCTATTGTCGCTGGTCACCCTCGTCTTCATTTTCCGATGTCATCTCACATTGTCACCCCTTCCGAGCTGGTACCTGCAACCAATCATAAAAGTTTCCTTTGTTTTCTCGTATTGTTTAAAACATGAGTTAATTTGATACTTATTATGTTTTAATGGGTTTTTTGCTATTATGTCACTCGAAAGCCTTTGAATTGCTGAAATGTCATCCAGTTACGACTATTTACCTAAGAGCAACCAAAATAAATTGTTAACATCCCAAATGCCATTATGATATTCGTTTTGCCACTCCGTTATTTTTGCTATGTTTCCTCCTGTTATTATTGTGTGTGTGGCACGATCTAGTTGGTAGAGAAACCTAATTTACGCCAACCCATCTAAGAAGACCATTTGTGTTAATTAAACTCTTGATTGCGTCTTAAACTTGAGCCCCAAAATCCTAACCTAACCATCTACTCTATCTCGACCTCGCGCTCTCTGTCGGATTTCCCAGAAACCCTAACCCTCGTGGAATCCCCAAATCGACCTCGCGCTCTCTGTCGAATTTCCCAAAAATCCTAACCCTCGCGAAAACCCCAAATCAGCCTCGCGCTCTTCGCATTCCTCGTTCCCCGCGTGTCTCTGAGCTATTGATAAGGTCTTCGGTCTCCTCTCTTCCCAATCTCTACGATGCGGCCTAGGCGATGGTGTGCGATGAAGAAAGAGTATGTTTTCCCTCTCATTCTTCGATTGATGTATGTTTGGTTGTAATGTGGGTTGCTTCCTTCTTCGATTCAGCTTTGTTTCTTCGATTCATGGTTGTTATGTTGCAATTGAGTCTTTCCTGTGTTAGTATGTTTCCATTATAGCATGTAGCAGGTGCCATTAGCTCTGTTAGTATGCATTATTGCATGTTATATGTCTTGGGGTTTGCATTTTAGTAGCTCTGTTAGTAAGATATGATCATCAACTTAGGGTTTTTGTATGCTTGATTCATCATTTACAACACTTGACCTCCTAAGCACTACACTTTCAGAATATTTAGGGGTGGTAAATAGGTTAATGGGAGGGGGAAACATGTTCCAGTTAAATTTTTGGAGGTTGACAACTTTCTTATGGTAGACAAATTCAACTATCACATGTTTAGGGTGTCCATCATTGCCCAAATAAAAAGGGTTTAGGGGACAAAATGTCATTTAAGTCAAAAAAACCTAATAAGTCAAGGTCACAATTCAGAGCATTAGGTTCTAATGATGAGTTAGCTAAGGCTATGAGGATTTCAAAACCCCAAAAGGAGATCCATGTGTATGTCTCAGTATATGAAGATATTATTTCAAGAAGGAGTACCAACTGCAGGAGGACAGCATGCTGCAACAACCCAACACACAAAAGCAACTAAAGGTGAACTACCAGAAGGTGAAGTGGTAGAAGGTGTAGCACAGACACAACATGATATTGGTTTGGATGACATGTCCCAGCCATCGGAGAAGTATTTGACATACTTGAACCTAATACAAGTTGGATATTCAAAGAACAACGCAATGAATTTCTTGAAATTCTGTCAACCTTAGTTCCCTTTGTAGTTATGTATTATGTAATGTACATGAGGACTTAGACTTTAGTCCACTTATCTTTCTTATGTGTTTGTCAATACATTTCCTCAATTAAAACAAATTTCCAGAGGCACGTAAAGAGTGAGAAGCCACGTGACGCCCAGTTGTTAAAAATAATTAGTAACACTCTTGTTGCAGATGTTGTATTTGTAGGATTTCGTATCCTCATGTATGTATATATTTTTAAAAAATTAATACAACATACAAGATCGATTTCATACTTCCAACAATTTTACGTACATTACTTTGTGTTTATTCTAATATCATGCAATCCTACATATATTAAAATAAATCACAAAGAGAGAATCATACCCAAAGGTTCTCTAAAACCTTTCAAAGATCCGGAGTCACGTTGCCCGTTAATCGCCCTCCGATTCGCCTCCAAGTGTTCACCAAACTCTAAACAAGATTAGAGAGAAATGAGCTAGTCAATCAATCTCTAATTAGGCTTAGAATCTAGCTAATAACCCATCTTTAATCTCCTGAGATTTTCTATCTCCAAAACTTAAAATTACTAAGAGATTTTCGTGGCGATTGAGGGAGAGATTAATGAGAGAAAGAATTTTTGCATTAACATAAACAAGTATGATGGATGGTCCTTTTATAGGCTCCAAAAACATCATTACCAAGAACTATTATTTAGTCACGATCTCTTGTTTATTCTCTCCCAAAATTAATCTCTAATTGCCACATAAGCACCCTGAAAACGTTTTATTAAATTTGGAATTAATCCAACCCATAATCTAATTAGTCTCTTAATAATTCAGGCAGAAATTGCACTGTTCGGTCGACCGAGAAATTTTCTCGGTTAACCGAACCATTCGGTTATAACACATGTTCGGTGCACCGTGAGATAGACGGTCGACCGAATCCGCATGAGAAAAAATCTCTGGAAAAATTCGGACGAACCACGTCTTCGCTTCGGTTTACCGTCGACTCACCAAAATTTCTCCTGAAGTATAGTCATCGGATGACCGTGTCATATTCGGTCTACCGAAAATACTTTTTCTCGGTTGACCGTTCACACTCGGTTAACCGAACCCGATTGTCCAAACACTGTAGACAATTTCGGTCAACCAATTGTGCTTACCCGTTCCCCATTCGGTTAACCGACCCGAAGATTTCCCGGTCGACCGAACCTTGAACGGTTCACCGTGTTTGACCCGATTTCGCCTTTGTCAAATTTTGGATTTATTTCCAACAAAATTTGATCTTTTGGGGTTTTTAGAAAATTCATATCTTATGTAATATTAAATTATTACACTCCATAATATACACACCTCATATGAATTTATTATGATTCTAATTATGTCAATTCTCATGACATATTGATTTTATTCGTTCACCACATGTGTCTATTTTTCTCATGAAACCCGACACATCATATGAACTCAAAATCAATCCTTCTTGTTTCTCAGTTTTGTGGTGTGACCTATAAGAAGGTCTAAGTTAAATTAACAGCGATATTAAATACTTAATATCTCAAACTATAAGCGGTATCTACTTACACATTATAGTTACCCAATTAGCATAGATGTCTTTGTTCCACTCGAACTAAAACACGATCTATTTAGTGATGTAAGTGCACCACTTGTGTCCGTCCCTTGCCTCATGATATTAAGAATATATACAAAGTAGAAATGTGTTACCTTTGTATTATATTCATTTCTTGATTTCTTTAAGCTAATTATAACTATGTAACTTAACTCAAGTTACATTGTGCACATTGTAATTTTGCTTTATCAAGGGGCCCACTAATATCATCACTCAATTAAGAGGGGCAATGATAATCGTTTGACTAGCTATCTTTTCCAGCACAAGCATGTTCAACCAACTATTGTCTTTATCACTATACTCATTGATAGCTTTTGACAATAATCAAATTAAGCACTTCTTGAGTGAAAAAATATAAGTCTCATATCTTAGGATCCAAGACACAGTAAAACATTAATGACACGAAACACAATTCCATAATATATTTTACTTGTTAGGTCTATTCAATATATAAAAGTAATCTTTTCCTCTTTTATATACTCGTGTCGTCAATTATTTGTAGAGCTACAACAATCGATGACCAACACGACAATCTTATCTCGGTGATTAATGTTCCATGTTAATTACCATGATTGTGAATAACTTTTGATTTATGTAAACCATTATCTTTTAGAGCTCTACGGTTAAGGACCAAACGTCTCTTCCTTAACACTTTCAAAAGACGAATACCATAATCAAGGAACAAGATGTTTGCACACCCAATTCATAATAATTGACATATAAAAGTAAAACTTTTAGAACACATTCTTTTCAGTATGTTGTTGGTGTGAATGTGCTACTTATTGTGTGTACTTCTTGTGGATGCAATTCTTGTTGTATGTAGTTGTCGTCGATGTATTTGTTGGTCTATGTAGTTGTCGTCAATGTATTTGTTGTTGTAGGTGAAGCCAATAGCAAACATCAATGTCATACAATAAGAAAAACAAGATTTGTGACGTGCAATAAGAGAAACAACAATACTCGTACTTACCAACACAATACCAACCAACACAAACATAAATCCAGCACAAACAACACTCTTAACAACACAACTCCAACCACCACAAGCATAAATCTAACTCAAGAACACAACAACACTACAACCTCTACCCAATGGAATACTTCAACCAAATAGCCAATAAAACAACAACAAAATGCTAAACACATCAACTTCTCACCAACTTCGCATGCCCACTTGCACTCTTCAACAACTCTTCTCGAACTTGCACTCAATAACGGTCTTTAACTTGCGTTCCATAGAATCCATCATCTCTAGTAAACAATGATGAAGAGCCAACAACTCATATCTCACATTATGAACAGTAGGTCGCACATCGTCGTGGCTTAACTGTTCCAGTCCTTGCGTCATGCTATTCACCGTCTCAGAAACATTGTCATCTACCCAACAAAAGTAACTGCATCGTTTGCCTTCCTGCTTCAACCACATGTCATTACGTCAAACACATAAACTACAACAACAAAAGGGTCGAACAAATTGGCCAAAAAGCATACCAAAAACCTAGCACAACCATAAAATTTTCGACCTAAGTTCCATGGCTGACCGGAGGTGTAAATGGTCGTGGGAAGGTGACATTTACAAATGTTTGGTCGGCAAATGTGGCTTGTAGAGCCACTACTACGTTCACCTTTCTTCTTCATCTTAGCACGCAAGACTACACCAACATAGGAGAAGGGGGAGGCCGACGAAGGGTGGAGGAGAAGAAGTGATGGTAAGAGGTGAAGGCAGTAGGGGTTGGACACTTTTAGGTGGGAAAATGTGGAGGAAAACGTGGGAGGGAAAATGTGTCGGTTAGCCACTGTGAGGGAGTTTATTAATGCTAATTATGTGTGCCTAACTGGAACATAACGACAAAAATAACTGAGTGGCAAAACGAATATCATAATGTCATTTTAAACGTTAAAAACTTATTTTGGTTAATCTTAGTCAAATAGTCATAATTGAATGATATTTCAGCAAATCAAAAGATTTCGAACGGTAGAATAGCAAAAACTCATTTTTAATTGTTATCAGTTTTTTTCATTTTCCATATTTCCATATCTTTTAGATATTTTATAGGATTTTTTAGAATATTACTATTTACGACATTATAACGATGCATGCATGGTGATATCATGTTGAGGTCCAACTAATCTGCCCAATGATTGGACTAGTGACATGGTGTCGCAGCCAGATCACCGCTCCGTCTGAGTTACTGAACTATGATTTAACTAGTAGATTTGTTTAATCAATTGTCTTTACTTTTTTTTAATCATGTTATTGTAGTATTAATGCTCTGACAAGTTATTATATGAGATTCGTTGATGAACTCTCCTGAATTTTTTTTGACATCTTTCTGTTTGCCCGTTACTCTAGTAATTCATCACAAATATTACTCAAGTTGGAAGGATGAACAAACGATGTGAACGAGCCTCTTCTATCATATAAGAAGATGGTCTTCCAAGAATTGTGATAGCTTTCGAGGGGGGAAGTCAAAAATGATATTGGTTCTCTCTAGATGTTGAAGGATCATGCTTTTTACTCTATTTATTGGTCTTGATCTAAACAAATCTGTCACTTTAGTAAAATAAAATGATGTCCAAGGCAAGTGAAATATTGGCAAGCATAAGTCCAAGAATATTATAGTAATATTATGAAACAATAAACATATTACATGGATGAATCACTTTATCATTTGGTGTTACAACTTCTTGTAACTTTCACATTTAAATGCAATGTAATTCTCTCATTATTATATGTTTCACTCGTTAGTTTATTATTACATCATAGCATCTGCGACTCTTGTCTATATATAGAGACTTATTGTATTGTTTATGTGATAACAATGAAAAGTCTTTCTCTCCCAAATTTCTATAATTTTTCATTTCATAACAAGTAAGTTGTATTGAAGCGTTCACATACTTGATCAAGACACAACGGGAATCCTTTAAGAGTCGTGGCCTAATGAGCTTTCCTAAACTACACTTGGATATCCAACTTGTAGGAATAAGGAATTATCAGAAGTTGCATTTGGATGTCATATGTAATTTAAAAATGCTACCAAATAATAAGATTAACAAATTCCTATGTCATATGGCATTGTCATAAACAATACTTACATTGACTCTTGTAGGTTTTCTAATCGTATATATACCATGGCAGTGTAGATTTGAGCATAATCATTTGTTACAGTTTTCAACTAAATCTTGAAATTTTCAAATTCTAATTTTTTTTTACTTGGATTTGTTGTGGATCATTCTTGCATTAACATGGTCCTCAGAGTTCAGAGTTCTATCATGTAAAACTTTAAAAACCTCAAGAACAATCGCTCAAACAAGCCATGTTTAATAAATACCACAATAAATCACCACGACTAATAAAACTCTTATTCAAAAACACAATTGTTTTCTCAAACGGCCGAGACAACCGGTGTGAGTTCATCCAGGAGATAAGTCGGTCCAAAAAGGTAAACAAAACCATAAAGTTGACATATTCAATAAACATATGTAAGTTAAGAAAGAAAAGAAATCAGATATTACATGCCGATTAGATCAAAACTCCACCAAACACCTGCATTCTAGTTCATAATATATGACACTTCAAGTTGGCAATTGTCCTTTCAAGATAGTGTTACAGTTCTCATTAGCACGCATGGAAGAAGATGGTCTGACCATAAGCCCATAACTGTGCTTGAAAAAGGCCGGGCAATATGACTTCGTGTTGTAATACTTCACAATAACTTCAAAATTGGGAATAAACATCTGCAAAGAGGAACATTTACGACAAAGGCTAGAACCAGAAAAAGGACAGCAGCTTTATCTCAAACAATCATCCATGTCAAGTGCCGATGCCGGATCCATTTAGCAGCTAAATGAATCCCAACAGATAATGCGGCTAGAAATAGAGGTGCTGGAAGTCTTCTACCACGGATAAGAGCACCTTCCTTGGAGGTAGTAGCAGGGGATTTTGAGTGTTGGAAGATGGCTAGACCAAGGCATCCAAGTATAATGACTGTTCTTGCCCATGGCTCGCTGATTGCAACCAATACTGCTGCAGAAGGCAAGCTGGCAGATACAGCATTTTTTTCCTTGATGAACTTAGAGTAACAGAAGAACGATATCAGAATCAATAAGAATAGAATTTCTGGGACGAATCCTGAAAGAAGACCAAAAGCAGCCAGCCCAGCTGCACTTAAAAGATATTGTTGTTCATTTAGGGAGTTAGGAGCCGTGGCCTCAGCAATAGCGAGAACTGCTGATGTTAGCAGTATAATTGTGGTTAGCTCCAAGACAGGAGCAGAAGACACTATGCTGGAGTAAATAGAGTGCACAAAGTTGAGAAAAAACTCGAAGCATTGTATCACAGCAGTCAATGGTTCACCAATAAAGTGGAATATGAAGGCTAAAAGGAGCTTCCCAATGTAACCTGCAAATTGCAAAACGGCAATTCCTGCTTTCTTCCAATTTGAGAGTTCCCACAAAACAGTCCTCCAAGCATAAACAAGAAAAGCCACAGCTGCAAGGCCAGGACAAAAATTAAACACAACCAAATTGAATGAGAAAACTGCTCCAATAAATGAAACTAAACAAGTTCTAAATCTCATTATGCTTAGTTGTTCTGTGGGTCTTGACTCTTTAACATAACATCTAAGTGCTGATGGTTTTTATTATATTATTCAATAGATAACATTGTTGCATTGCTTTTAGCACTTCAACCTAGTTTTGTGCTTAGGCAACAGAAATTATCAAATTAGCAAACAAAATCATTGGGAGGAGCATAGGGGACATGAACATGCATTTAATAATTATGAGTGGAAGTGTTAATATTCCAAACAATTCTACTGCGAAAGATGTCTTATGTCTCAAATGGTGCTGAAATTGCAGGAACAAGGTTCACATAGAAAACAACAGCTGAATCAACTACCAAAATCCACATTGCCAAGTTGCTAGCAAGTCAACAACTAGATGAACATGAGAGCATAAGAAGCTAACCATATTCTATCAAGAATTCAAGCTGCTAGAGTGGTTCGAAATTTCAAATGCAACTAAAAAACTAAGTCACTTTTCCTTTGTCACATTCTAGTAAAAAAAATCATCAAAGAATTATAGGTCCAAAACAGATATATGAATTTCACACAGCAGGTTAAGTGGTTCATTTACACAATAAAGTTTCATGATAGGATATACCCTGCAACAGCGTGAAGAGTTCAACACACTTCCAACCTGTAAGTTCTAGTTTTTATTGCAATATCATGGAGTGGGTCACTACAGAAGGAATCTAAATGTTTAATTTTAATCATGATAGTTTTCTGTAATCATCTAACTACTCTATAGCACAATTACTATTATGTTCTACACAAGTACTATGTACCATTAAGGGTGAGCTCACTTGAATTTAGCTCAGTAGATTTTTTTTAATTTGCAAGTAAGTTCAGTCTGGTTTCAAATCAAAACTAAGCAAGTCAAACTCAACTTTCAAACTGTAACCTCCAACCCAACTGAATCCTCCATGAAGAGACAAACAATCATCTCATTCTCTACTAATCCAGCCTGATTCACCAGATCATCCAAATCCACATTATTAGAAACCACGAAAGCAAACACAGAATGGAATAAACTAACTGCATTTGACAAAAGATGGTTTCAAACTGTAACCTCAACACACTACTCTCAACAATCGTAAAAACTACACATCAAATCAAACCCACAATTCACAAACTTTCTTCTTCCAAGTGGCAGGTAGAAAGATGTGGGACCTCTTTTTTCTCTTCTTCCTACCTCATTTCTCGCGACTATACCAAAACTGTGATTTTTCTTACATAACACGATACCCACCAAAAAAAATGCAGTCCGAATTTCCAAATGGGGCCTAAAGTTCAAATCTTTTAATTCCGAAACCGTATATTTCACCTCACCTATGAGCCACGGCCACCGGACGGGTTCCGAGGGGACCTCCGTGGTGAGGTGACGGAACCTCTCTGGCAGAGTGCTTTCCCCTCTGGCCTCCTCCTCGGGAGAAAGAGAGCTGGGATTACCATCTCCCACCGCTCTGGGAACGGAGACCAGAGGCGTCCGCCGTCGTTCCCTCGCCGGCGGTCGGAGGGAGGAGATGGGTAGAGGGCGGAAGGAGAGGCGGATTTGGGGTTTAGGGTTTAAGGTTGGAGGGAAGCGGAGGGCGAGAGATAACGCCATGAGATGGATGGGCGTGGTTGTGGAAGTGAGCTCAGTGTTAGTCGGGTGTTTTGGTAATCGGATGTGAAGAAATTTGGATCCGATTATCGACCCGACCCACTATAGTTTGTAAATAAATACTACCATGTCCTACAGAATATACAAACTTATTAACCGATTCTATAACCATTGACCATCAGATATGTCAGAACGTATCCTCTGATTGTCGGAACATACTGAGGTTTGATTTGGATCAGATTGTCAGAACGTATCCTCTGATTTGGATCCAGATACAATTTCTTCTCTACAAGTAAGGAGTTGTTTGGATGGACAAAAGACTTCTAAAAATTTTAGATGTCTTGTGGAAGTAAATTGTCAGAATACTCCCATATAGTGTTTGGAGGTTGGTTTCTGTTTCTTCTTTTTCCACTTAACTTTAAGATGTAACCTATCATAGTTGTGTTGGGAGGGGGATCTACGATGCACTAACTCGACACGGATTACACGCACCACGAAAAACGAATATTGTATGCGGAAATTAACTTCTGACCCTCTCCCAAACTTAATGCAACAAGCAAACACAAATTAAGATGGAAATATCAAGCAATCACACAACACACCTGAAGCAAACCACGACACACACGATTTTTCAAGGTTCGGCAAGATGCCTACGTCCTTGGGGGGGTCTCCTGTGAGTTTCCTTTCCTTGAAGCTCTTCTCCAACAAGAGAAGTCTCCGAGATTACACAAGTTTGGAAGCAATACGTCTCCCAAAGCACTCTAGATCTCTCTCTAGCCTAATCTCTCTCAAGGAAATAAAGATTGTATGTTATGTTACAAGATTAGGGCGAAAATCCTATTTATAATGGGCTAAAATCGTACAAAGAATAATTCAGATCGTGCATAACTGTTTGAAATCGGTCGACCGGCATTTCCCATCAGTCGACCGAACTTCGGTTAGTTCGCGTAACTGCCATCTTTCGGTCGACCGCTCGCCCATAGCCGGTCGACCGTTCCGCGCTGCTGAACAACGCTCGAAGCTCGTGGACAATTTCGGTCGACCGCGTGTCCAACACCGGTCGACCGTTCTGTACTGCTGGATAGCGCCTGAAGCTACTGGACGAATTCGGTCGACCGCGTGTCCAACACCGGTCGACAGATTGTTGTGCTGAATTTCGTCTCGTATCTACTGTCACTTTTCGGTCGACCGCGTGCCCAGCACCGGTCGACCGGATCTTCAAAAGATCTGAGCTCCAAAACTACTGGCCGTTTTCGGTCGACCGAATTCCCCGAACCGGTCGACCGTTCCTTGATCTGTTCCGAGTCCCTATGGCTCCTGGAGAGATTCGGTCGACCGTGACTTAAGTTCCGGTCGACCGATTCTCCCAATTTTCCTGTATTAACAATTATAAACCAAATTCCAACAATCTCCACCTTGGTTTAGAATTGTTACCTTAGCCTTCTTTGCCTCCACATCCTTTGTGCTTCCTAGAAGCACCTTTAGGGCTACCCCCCGGAGCGTTTCTCCTTCTCACTCTCTGAGGACATTGAGAAGCTTCGAGCACAACTCGAACTTCTCCCGATTGACGACCTTAGTCATCATATCTGCAGGATTCTCACTCGTGTCGATTTTCTGGAGAACAACCTGCCCTTCTTCGATCCACTCCCGGATCCTGTGGTACCTTACTTCAATATGTTTGGTCCTTGAATGGAACGTCTGATCCTTGGCTAGATAAATTGCACTTTGACTATCGCAATGCAATTTGGTCACTTCATGTTCCATCCCCAAAGAGCTAACCAAACCCTTCAACCATATAACTTTTTTCCCGGCATCGACAACAGCCATGTACTCCGCTTCCGTCGTAGACAACGCGGTAGTATGTTGGAGAACCAATCTCCAACTCACTGGACCTCCACCCAAAGTGAACACGTACCCTGTTGTGGACCTCCGCTTATCCAAATCTCCAGCATAATCTGAATCAACGTACCCCTCCACCTGCCTTTGTGCTCCATCTTTGGTGAACTTCAAGCTAACATCCATGGTTCCCTTCAGGTACCTCAACAGCCACTTCAACGCTTCCCAATGCTCTTTTCCTGGGTTAGCCATATAACGACTCACGAGGCTAACTGCGTGTGAAATGTCTGGCCTAGTGCAGATCATAGCATACATAACGGATCCGACTGCACTAGCATATGGAACTCTCTCCATATCTCTCCTTTCCTTTTCAGTAGAGGGGCTGCACTTCAACGAGAGCTTGAAGTGAGCACTAATAGGTGTGGCCACCTGCTTGGCATTCTCGAGATTGTACCTCTCGAGTATTTTCCGGATATAACTCCTTTGAGTGAGCAGAATTTCACCTTTCTCGGTATCCCTGGAGATCTCCATACCGAGAATCTTCTTTGCACTCCCGAGGTCTTTCATCTCAAACTCCCCGTGAAGATTCAGTTTGATATCATCTATATGCTTCATCTCCTTAGCCGCGATCAACATGTCATCCACATACAAAAGCAAGAACACGTGTGTACCGTCTCCAAGACTCTGCAAGTATACACAACTATCATAATCGCAACGTACAAAACCATTATTATTCATAAATAAATCGAACCTTTTGTACCACTGCCTCGGCGATTGCTTAAGTCCATAGAGGGACTTTTTCAGCTTGCATACTTATCCTTCCTTGCCTCGTGCGATGAACCCATCCGGCTGCCTCATATAGATTTCTTCCTCTATGTGCCCGTGAAGAAAAGTTGTCTCCACGTCCATCTGCTCTAACTCCATGTTGTCCATAGCTACCATAGCCAACAACACTCTAATAGAGGTGTGCTTTACAACGGGTGAGAAGATCTCGTTGTAATCGACCCCTTCCTTCTGAGCATATCCCTTTGCCACCAACCTTGCCTTATACTTTATCTCCTCCATAGGAGATGACCCTTCCTTCTTCCTAAAGATCCACTTGCACCCAATCGAGCGCTTTCCCTTGGAAAGCTCCGTTAACTCCCAAGTTTGATTCTTATGAAGAGACTCCATCTCTTCGGTCATGGCCACCATCCACTTGTTCCTGTCCTCCTGCTCAATAGCTTCTTCGAATGTGCAAGGGTCCCCACATTCGGTAACAAGTGCAAACGCAATACTAGCATAATCGTGACCATACCTCACCGGTGCCTTTGTGATTCTCCTTTGTCTTCCTTGAGCAATACTCTCTTGCTCAGCTTCCTCCTCTACTCGTGAGTCAGTTGTTTCTTGCTGAACTTCTTGATTCGATTCTTCCCTTGAAGTTGTGACCCCAACTTCAATTTCGTCTTCCTGCATGGGAACCTCTTGCTGCTCTTTCTCCTCAAGACCCTTGAGCAAACTTGTCTCATCAAAGACCACATTACTCCGTAGGAGTACCTTCTTGCTCACCGGATCCCAAAGCTTATATCCTTTCACTGCCCTATCGTAACCAAGGAATATGCACTCCTTCGATTTCGAATCCAGCTTCGACCGTTGTGTCTCATCGACCAACGCATAGGCTTTGCATCCAAATATCCTAAGCCTTGAGTAATCAAATAGCTCACCCGTCTACACTTCCTGAGGCGTCTTTAATTCAAGTGCCGATGACGGTGAGATATTTACTAAGTAACATGCAAGATCTACTGCTTCCGCCCAAAAAGCCTTCGACAGATTTGCATGAAGCCTCATGCTCCTTGCCCGTTGACATAGTGTCATGTTCATCCTTTCAGCTACGCCGTTTTGTTCCGGACTCCGCGGTGTAGTGAAATGCCTCGTGACGCCTTCTTTCTCACAGAAACTTGCAAACTCCCTTGAGGTGTACTCACCTCCATTATCTGTCCGTAAGTACTTAACAAATTTTCCTGTACTTTTCTCTACTTGGGCCTTCCATGCTTTAAACTTATCAAAGACTTCAAATTTATTTTCAGAAAATAAACACATACCTTCCTTGAGAAGTTGTCTATGAATGTGACGAAATATTCGGCTCCACCCTTTGACCGAACCTGAGCCGGTCCCCAGATGTCTGAGTGCACATACTCCAGAATTTCCTTCGTCTTGTGGATAGCCGTCTTGAACCGAATCCTGTGCTGTTTACCGAAGACACAATACTTGCAAAAATCCAGTTTGCAGCTCTTAACACCCTTCAACAATCCTTGTTTGTGTAGCTCACACAAGCCCTTTTCCGACATATGACCAAGCCTCATATGCCAAAGTGCAGTGTTGTCTTCGTCTTGTGCAACATTTGTTGTACCCTTTCCTGCTACTGCATTCCCGAGCATCCAATATAAGTTGCCCACCTTGGTTCCCTTTATCACTGTCATCGCCCCATGAGTGACCTTAATCTTTCCGTCCCCGCCGGACCATCTCCACCCGAGAGTATCAAGCTCTCTTAGAGAAATCAGATTCTTCTTCAACTCTGGTACGTGACGCACACCCGTCAGCGTTCGAATGCACCCATCGAACATCTTGAACTGTACGGAACCAATACCGACGGTAGTGCACGGTGCATCGTTGCCCATAACAACGATCCATCCTTTCAGTGGCTCATAGGATGTGAACCACTCCTTATCCGGGCACATGTGAAATGATGCTCCTGTATACAAAATCCATCCAGATGATGATTTGTCAATACCTGCAGCGCAAACTGTAAGAACGTCGACTTCGTTCTTCTCCTCCACCACACTGGCGGAATTGTACCCGTCTTTCCCTTTCTGCAGCGACTCCTTGAAGGCCCTACAATCACGCTTCATATGACCAACCTTCTTGCAGAAAAAAACATTCAAAGGGTCTCCCCTTTGATTTGGATCGGCCCCTTCCGTTGCTTCTTCCTTTGTTACTCGTCCTGCCCCTTTCCGGTGCTGCGATCAATCCTCCACCCTTCTCGAAAGAGTTACTACCAGAATTCCTCCTTGCATCATAGGAGATCAGCGTGCCCTTGACCTCCTCCAACACCAACGAATCCTTGCCATATATGATCGTATTCACCAAATTCTCATACGAGTCCGGCAGCGACGTCAATAACAACATTGCCTTGTCTACATCCTCCATCTTGTCCTCAAGCTGAGTCAGATCAGCTATCAACTTATTGGACACCGAGAGATGCTCAATAAACGGTGTGTTCTCCTTCATCCGAAGCATGTACAGTTGACGCTTCAGATTCAACTTGTTGCTAAGGTTCTTCTTCATGAACCTCTCCTCCAGAAGTTTCCAATATTCTGCCGCGGTCTTCGCCGATTCCTCGAAAAGCAACTCATCCGAGAGGCACAACTCGATGATTCCTATAGCCCGGAGATTCAGACTCTCCCACTTTTCGTCGGTCATCTTCGACGGCTTCTTCTCAATCCAATCCAATGTCAGCAATAGCTCGTCCGTCTGAGACATCAACGCACGAACCCTCCGTTGCCATGTTGAGAAGTTCCCTTTTCCAGTGAATTTCTCCACCCGAAAATTCCGCGCTTCTTCCGCCATCGAAAGTGCAACCAAAGATCTGATACCAGCTGTTGGGAGGGGGATCTACGATGCACTAACTCGACACGGATTACACGCACCACGAAAAACGAATATTGTATGCGGAAATTAACTTCTGACCCTCTCCCAAACTTAATGCAACAAGCAAACACAAATTAAGATGGAAATATCAAGCAATCACACAACACACCTGAAGCAAACCACGACACACGCGATTTTACAAGGTTCGGCAAGATGCCTACGTCCTTGGGGGGGTCTCCTGTGGGTTTCCTTTCCTTGAAGCTCTTCTCCAACAAGAGAAGTCTCCGAGATTACACAAGTTTGGAAGCAATGCGTCTCCCAAAGCACTCTAGATCTCTCTCTAGCCTAATCTCTCTCAAGGAAATAAAGATTGTATGTTATGTTACAAGATTAGGGCGAAAATCCTATTTATAATGGGCTAAAATCGTACAAAGAATAATTCAGATCGTGCATAACTGTTTGAAATCGGTCGACCGGCATTTCCCATCGGTCGACCGAACTTCGGTTAGTTCGCGTAACTGCCATCTTTCGGTCGACCGCTCGCCCATAGCCGGTCGACCGTTCCGCGCTGCTGAACAACGCTCGAAGCTCGTGGACAATTTCGATCGACCGCGTGTCCAACACCGGTCGACCGTTCTGTACTGCTGGATAGCGCCTGAAGCTACTGGACGAATTCGGTCGACCGCGTGTCCAACACCGGTCGACCGATTGTTGTGCTGAATTTCGTCTCGTATCTACTGTCACTTTTCGGTCGACCGCGTGCCCAGCATCGGTCGACCGGATCTTCAAAAGATCTGAGCTCTAAAACTACTGGCCGTTTTCGGTCGACCGAATTTCCCGAACCGGTCGACCGTTCCTTGATCTATTCCGAGCCCCTATGGCTCCTGGAGAGATTCGGTCGACCGTGACTTAAGTTCCGGTCGACCGATTCTCCCAATTTTCCTGTATTAACAATTATAAACCAAATTCCAATAAGTTGGAGGCTAATTCCTGATGTTGATTATTTCAACGTGGCAGAGGAATGCCAAATAGATCGGTCATGGTTGAAATTATTTGGAAAGTTTTGACGTGTTTGAAGCATAAAAGAAAATGAGCCATGTTTACTTGCATTAGCCTTGTGGATGGTGGATGGCAAACCGCAATCGGTAGATTTAATTGAGACACTAATGATCAAACTCTAAATATGCTTGACGTAAAGGATTCATCACTGAATGTACCATTTTAGCAAACTAATTCCTGGTAAACGAAATTCAATTATCTTTCTGAACTTGTTTTGAAAGACGAACATTTCACATGAAACCATCAAGGATCGCAGTAGAGATATTCTAATCACCAATTGACCAAACAGTGCTAGGAGAAGCATGCACTTTTTCTTTTAACGACAATATTCCTGCTCTTGCTACCTAAAATATCAAGTCTTATTGGCATTCATTAGAGTATGCACACAATCGTCTCAGAAATAGTCGATACGAATTATTCCCAAATCAAAAATATGACGCGTGCACATCCAAAGTGAGTTTACTTGCCATTATTGATGTAACTCCAAATTATTTTGTAGGAAAGAAGCATATGATGGTGAGCAGAGAAACCCATGATTAAAATCATTACATGAGTTGGCAAAAGCAACAACAATCCCAAGAATGCTGGTGCAGTAGTTGGCATATTAATGGAGAGCCCAACCAACAAGTCCCCTTCAATCTTTTCCCTTTTGGAAAGCTTGTAGAGAACAGATCAGATGTGCATGGAAAAGGAAGAACATGGGCTCTTCTTTTCTTTTTTTCAAGGGAAAACAATACATGGGTCAATTCAAACTCATCAATGCTACAACCCTTTTGCTTCAATCTTTAACACCATCACGTTATTACATTTCATGCTCACATATAACCAGCTGTTATAAGACTTGTCAAAACATTTAAATGTAAAGTAACTACAGATCTGCCAAGAAAAAAGAAAAGAAAAGAAAGGAATGAGGCGTTTTTATTCATAAAAATGGAAGAAATTTGTGGCAATACCACAAAGGGGTACAGCAAGATTCATAAACAATTGATTGCCTCCTAATTTTTGCCGACTACAACTTGAAGCAGGAATAGTACTCACAATTGGCTGAATTACCTCTCCTTTGGCACTGCTTTGTGCATTTTCAATACAAACTCGGAAGCGGACTTACTATGAGAGTTGGGACGAAGGGATATGTGAAAACTTAAAGGGCCACTATATGCTTGGATATGAATGGATTTAGTTGAACTGGGGCGATGATGTAAATGAATAAGGTATGCAATGGACATAAATAAAAGGGAAGGAGGGTTAATGTGGCTGATTCTCACTCGACTCCTGGCGAGTGACTCGGGGTCAATGACGGTCAACAACTGAAGCTACCTTTATTGTTGAACTTCATAATGTCTGACTGAATACTCTAATACCTGCTGGCTAGGGCAGATCATCTCTTTCACTTTCATGCCATTCTTGTATATCTTAAATGTCGGAACGATCTTCACGTTTTCTGCTTTTGCAATTGCTGGGCACTCGTCCGTGTTCACCTATGTGTCAGCATAGCAAATGTGCATTACATAATATAATGCAGGAACAGATGATAGTTGATTCAAAAGATGCTCACTGCTTACCTTGAGAAAATTAACAGATGGGTATCTGGTACAGAGAATGTCCACAAATGGTGAAACTTTTAAGCTGTTCTGGTTTGTTGCCGCCATAAAATACACAACAGATATTCCTGTAATATTCCTATATAAGTTAACGTCCCAAAAGGCATCTAAAACTTTTAGTTTAACACTTAAAGCCAGCGCTTCAAACTACATTAAACAGGAACATATGGAGTCCCAAACAGATTTCTTAAAGACCCAAACTAAACAGTCAACAAAATTTTAGGATCAAAGAATTTGTTACTGTAAAACCATTACAGGAAAGACCCAAACTAAACAGAGCTCACCAGGTAAAGAGATGGCTGCATGGAACTGTTCAATGCCCATAATCTTCTCAACCTCGCCACCAAACTTCATGTTTGAGATCTCCTCGCCTCGAGCAGCCTTCAATGCAACTTGAGCATGGAATAGATTTTCCGCAATTTCTTTGTTTGCTGGTAGCTCCTTTCTCAAAACCTCATAGTCGCGAACAGCCTCAACCCATCTCTCTAGCTATTCTTCAACAGCAAATTCTATGAGATGACAACCAACAAACCCGACCTGATGTATTTAAATTAGGTCACAAGGTGAGACAATGTGAATTCACCTTTTCATAGGATGCAGCTCGCCGTAGAAGAGCTTTTGTGTAGTTCGGCTGGATTTTGAGAGCTTCATTGCAGTCTCCAATGGATTTATCCCACTGCCCTAGTTTTGAGTAACAAACCGCCCTATTACAATATAGGACAGGGTTTGATGGATCAAATTTGAGTCCTTCACCATAAGCCAAGCAGGCTTCAGAAAACATGCCAGAACTGAATAGCTCGCTTCCACATGCCCGAGCTCTCACTACAGATTTCACGTTGTTCCAGACTCTGGTCACTTCTTTATTTTGAGGGTCCATTTTTTGTGCTTTGTCGGCAGCTACCTCTGCTTTCTCAAACCTGTAAATCATCCCCTAACGGTCTCACTGACACAACATCTTGGAATATTACATTGCTCAATCCAAAATACACAAGCTCACCTTCCCAATGCCATTTCAACTTGGGCACGAACAACATAAAGGTAAGAATTAGAAAGCATGCCAAACAATTTAGTCTGCAAACAAGAAGGTGCTGATGCCTCCAGCCTGACTGTGTTCATTAGTGTTGAATCAGCATCCTCGAGTCGATTGAGCCGCAGAAGAGCTTCCGCTCTTGATGCAGCAAGCTGTGAATTCAAGCACACTAAGAATGGATCATGCATCCTTTCCACACTTATCATCTCATGACATGAAGGTAACGTGTATGAAATTTTACCTGAGAAGATGAGTCCGCACCAGCCACAATGGCCGCATCACTTTCTTGCAGTACACTTTTCCAGTCTTCAATCCTACGAGCGTCTGCGCATTTGCTCAGGTGCCTCTCTATGGATTGTAACTTTTGCAATTCAATGGGGTCTGGTAATTCTCCTGTGAAATGCAAATGTCTCCTAGCACTATCAACCTGCCCTAACCTGAGTACATGATCAAACAGAAGTTATTAATGCCTCATGTTAATAATGCCATGAACCGTGACAGCTTAAACACATAACTAAAGACAAAAAAACTTGATAGAAGAGCCTACGCTAATGCAAAAACAGTTATGGATTCTCACAAAAATAAATAGATTGAATCAACCAGTAACCTTCAAAATCTATAGTTGGCGTATGAAGCAACTCTCAGCAATGCAATATTACAAATACCCAAAAAAGAAAAACAAAGCATAAAACTGCATACCATTACAGCAAAAAATAAACAAAGACAGATTTATTGAGCAACCTAGAACAGTATGCAACCAAATTTGTAGCTACTCAATAAAGCACGCTGAATTGCAGATCTGCAGCACGAAATGCCACAGATAACAAACAGATACAATTGCAAATTCAAATCCTAAATCCAAATTTATATTCAAATTATCATAAAAAAACAGAAATGATTTTAAAAAAACAAATAATGTTGGCAAAATTTGAAAGCAAGCAATTGAAGCAATAAAACTACCGCCCTCACCGTAGATGCAAGGACGCGAGCCGGATGTGCACTCTCCCATTCATGGGATCCAACCTCACGGCCTCCTCACACTCCCTCAGGGCCTCATCCAACATTCCCACACCCATCAAAGCAGCAGCCCTATTGCTCCGGAAGACGACATTACTAGGCAAAATAGCAATCGCCCTATCATACAACTTCAAAGCCTCGGCGTATTGCCCCTTCCTATACAACTCATTCCCCGCGCTCTTCAGCTCCTCCGGATCCACGCTCCCCATCGCCCTCCTCCCATCCACATTACTCGCCGGAGGCGACATAGTTCCGACACCCACCCCACCACGCACAATGCTCCCATGCCCGTAATTCCCGGTCCCCAACCCCAAAACATCACTCCTCGCCGCGCTCCGGGTCGCCATCCCGGTCTTCCCGATCTTCCCCGACGGGCAAATGTTGCCGGCCGGGAGCAAATTGGGCGCGACCGGCGCACTCGAAGCGCTCACACTGCCGCTACTCCCGGAGTAAATCAATGGTCCCGAACACGACCTCACGTGTCCCGGCCGCAAAACCCTAGGTCCACTAGGACTCGTCCCGGTCGACCGAGGGAGCTCCCCGGAGTGGCTCTGGTTCACGCCGCTGCTGGACGAGTTCCGTCCGGCCACAGATCCGGACGAGCTGGAGCTGGAACTGGTGTTGTTCGACCTGAGAGTCGTGACGGGTGAGTCGGAATCGAACCCATTGGAGTCCGGCTTGTCGGAGACGGATACGACGGAGTGGAACCGATCGGAGACGGCGTCCATGGGTGGGAAAGATCCCATCTTTGGGTCGGAGACCGCGAAGGGTTTGTGGGTTTTGGAGGGGGCGTCGTCGGGATGCGACATTGGAGTTGGAACGGGAGGAGTAAAGGGGAAGGGAGGAGAGGAGTATCTCGTGAGGGAAGGAGAGAAGAAAGGAATGAATGCTGGTAGATCTGGATATTAGAGAGAGAGAGAGTGAGGAGTGAGTAGAGAGTAGAGAGTAGAGAGAGGAAAGAGAAGAGAAGACAAGTGTGGTGGACTGGTGGTAAGACTTATTGTTCTGTGACTTTGAATTTTTTCTGATTTGTGTTGTAACGTGTATTTAGTATTACAGATTTCATGTATGTACGTGTTTGTAATGTGTATTAAGTGTTAAATGATTCATACACGCACGAGTGTGTTGAGTCAAGTGAACAACCTGTGCTCTTGATGTGACGATTTAAGAATGTATTTCAACGATTTTAACCGAGTTGCATTTTGAACTTTGTTAGTTTTCATAATTGAAGATCTCCCATACTAGTCGTGGGTCAAAAAAGTTCAGGTAAAACGAAGAAATTATCAACTAATGGTCAAACACAGTAGTATTAGTGATGTATCATACAAATAAAAACGGAAGTTTGGTATCCGTTAAAGTAATTATTGATAAGAATAGGACAAAATAATTCGTTCAGCAATGGTAAACATTTGTTACGTGAAACATAACAATAGTTTACAGCTTGCGCGAACCACTCGAATGTAAAATTGGCACTAACGGTACGTTTGAAATTCATAACGTTATTTTTTTTTTTGTAAAAAACGATCTTAATTGGACCCGCACAAATAATGAGGAAGAGTGATATACTTTATCTCGACCATTTACCAGAAATAGAAAGAATATTAAAACTTTAGCAAATAAAAATAAAATATCTCGTAGCATGTTATGGTACAAAAGTTTCATTGTCTATTTTAATGTTCAAAAATAACAAATACTTTTCTTGTGTAATACGTATAATTTTTTCTCCGGATGACATAGTGCAAATTTTTAGGACTTGAAAACAATGATGGTAATTTATCACGATATAAAGCCATAAGTAAAGTTAATGAATGCCCTCAACAAAATACTAAAAACCAAAAATATTGGCAACAGAAATACATGAATTCGGCATCACAATAATCATGTGAAAAAAAGGAAAGATTAACTAAAAGGCCAAAACGATTTGCAGCTACTTTTAGTAAGAAAATGAAGTCTCAAAATAATGATAAGGACAACATGACACAAAAAGGAAGAAAACTACTTTGTAGATCATGAAATAAATAATTTTTTAATAAGATGCAAATATTACATATTACTTATTTTGTGTTATGTCTCGTTGGTCGTTGTTAGATAATTGCTTGATTGTTTTATAGCAATGTAACCGTTGGATTGTATCTAACTTTTCAGTTATACCTTCAGATTAAAAAAATTAAAAACATTTATGTGATTCATGTACAACACCACATGAAATTCACGTTCGTTTCATTTCGTGATATTACTTTGCGTTGTCTACAGTGATTCCTTTTAAAAAAATTAGTTCCCATCAATATTATTACCAATGTCTGCAAGCGTGGGAGAAATTTATAGGTAGTAAAGAAGATGTCCTAATTTGTGGATTAGGTCACACATTGTTACTAAACCATGTTAAAACTTTGTGTTCTTTACTTGATTGTTTGCTGAGCTTTTCGTGTTTGTTAGATTGTATATATATCACATTGTTTTGTTGCCTCGTGCGCTATTTCCCTTACGGTTAGAAATATTGGAGAAGATTTTTTTATTAAATGAATTGTGATCACGTTTACTCTTTAAAAATATGGCATCATGGGAAAAAAACCATTGCAAAGGATGATCAAAACTCTGTGCTATTTCTCCAGAAGGACTGAAAAGTGAAATTTAGGGAACCTAAGATTTAACACCACGAATTGAGCTAAATTACAACAACAAAAAAGGCACAATTTGCATTAAAGAACTGAATAAGGCCTAGAGAAGTAACATTTTTTCCCATTTTTTACCCACCCCCACAATCTTCGTATTCGATAACACCAAATTAGGGCTGACAAATTCGTGTTTCGTGTCGTGTTTGACACGAACACGAATTGACACGAATTATTTTTCCTCGACCCGAACATGAACACGAACACGAATTAATAAGAAATAGTCGACACGAACACGAAAATCTAATCTTAAACCTGAGCACGAATTTGGTAGCCCGAAAACGACCCACGTTGACAAGAATCCATTTTTCGTGTTCGTGTTGACACGAACACGAATTAACCCGAATAACTCAAACTAATTTGTTTGACACGAATTTTTACAAACACGAATTAACTTGAACACGAAATAACATGTTTGACACAAATTTAGACAAACACGAATTAACCCGAACCCGAACTAGCATTGTTTGACACTAATTACACGAATTATACGAAACACGAACCCAACTCGAGTTACAGTTCGTGTTATTCGTGTCAACCCGAATTACACGAAACACAAAAATACTCCAACCCGAACCCTACCCGAATTACAGTTCGTATCATTCGTGTCGACCCGAATCGTGATATTTAGTGTCGGGTTCCGATTCGGGGTCGAGTTTCGTGTCATGACCCGAATTGTCAGCCTACACCAAACCCTAATTAATACCCACTAGAAGACCAATTGATCCATAACATATACCAAGACATATATAATTAATTTGCATATGATGTATATTAATGGAGTTGGATGAGTATGGCTGTGGAAAACAGAAGGTGGCAATGTTGTGGGAATTAATTAAGATGCCCAATGCTACAATGTGGAGATGAGGTGAGAAAACATTATTAAGATCAGGTATTATATGATATGATCCACGGTGGCAGAGAATTTACAACTGTGTCTTCTGAGTTCATGTGTTGTGGCATTGTGCATTTGTGTATGTTTGTGATATCATTATTGTGGAATATTTTGCATGCAGTACTATGCTTTGCTGGAGGGAGAGAATCCAAGGTTTCCAAACATTATTTATATATATAAGATAAGATAATATTGTAATATTTTTCTCATTTTTTCTGGAATCTATTTTCTTGAGAAACTTAGGTCTACTTGGACTCTTTAGAAAGTGTTGATAGAGTAGGGTTGGGTTGATACAAAGGAATTCAAACTTCTCGGACATTAGGGTTAACAATATGCTTGCAGTTGAAATGAAAATCTTATGATCTCTTGGGATGTTAGGAATTATGGACCTATGGTATTTCTTTAGTGTGCATTCCTTTTTCAACCTTTTTGCTACTGTGTTACTTTTTGATTCCGTCTTCATATATTAGCTAAATTATAAGAAAATGAAATGTTGGCACTGTGAACTTTTATGTTATTCCACTATGTGTCTTTAATTTATGAGTTATGGTCCAAGTCAACGCTTGTTTCATCCTAAATATCCTCTTTTACCAAGTCAACGTTTGATTCGAGATTGATAATATTATGGTGTTTAGAAAGTCTTTGGTAAACAATATCTCCACCAGCTGTGATTACCAGTGACGGTGATGAATTTGAATTGACATCCAAGTATGGAGTTTGACATGTACCATAATTATTTCAAAAGATATTATAGTAACTTACAAAATGAAAAACAAAAGTCAAAAGGTATCAAGTGATAAAGTTCGGTTCGAGCTTCAAGTAAATCGCTATACCTACTCAAGGTACCTAACATCAGAGAAGCAAAAGAAAAATATGGCATGTGGTGACCTTTTTTTTCCAAAAAAATTCTGAAGTTCTATTTGTAGTTATTTGCGGCAATAATGAACTGCATGTTGCTTGAAAACCAACAACAGAGAGACCCTCTAGCTACTTTTGTAATGAAAATCTATTCCTAAATATGTGAATTTGCTGATCATCCAGACATTAATGTTTCTAACAATGGGGATTATGTAACATCCCCGAACAGCGGAAAATTTAAACTTTTTAAATCATAAGAAACACGTGGACAAACCATCAAGAGTGGGGACATTACTGAAAGAAATACATAAATAAGTCTGGTGCACCATAATACAATACGAGTTTGTCAAAAGAGTGATTACATTACAACACGAAACACAAGGTATATGTAATCATGACAACCTAAAAGTAGGCAGACGACAGGATCCAGTCCCAACGTGCAATCTCCCTCGGTCACCACCCGCTGGAACCTAACGCGGTCCTGAAAAAGATGCAACAACAATGCCTGAGTTTCCATAAGGAAACCCCGTATGACAAGCTCACCTATATGCCCTAACATACTAGTATAGCATGACATGGAATACAAAGCAGTAAAACAACAACGCCACCAAGGGCCAAACCGGACATCCGTCCCGCGATCGTTTCCGCTACCACACAGGCCCCGCGGTCTACAATCGCCACCGCTGCCACACAGGCCTCACGGTCCGCAACATCGCCGTCGCCACACAGGCCGCACGGTCCACAAACACCGGTACCACACAGGCCACACGGTCCAACCTCACCGCCGCCACACAGGCCGCACGGTCCAAACATCGGGTCTCCGCAGAGACCTACCGTAGGCACATACGGTCTAACGGACAATACGCAACACATCCCCACATGCGACTACACAAGCCAAGGGATCGGTGAGGATGCATTCGCACTTCCGCGCAAGGTAGAAATCAGATCTGAATACATCGTGGTCCACCACCACCACACCAACGGAGCCGTCGCTCAGGTCGGTCCATCAACCGGCGCCACACAGACCGCACGGGATATCACTCGATAGGTGCCCAATCGAGCTACCTGCCGGAACACATCATCGGCAGTCCATCGCCGCAACCACACAGGCTACGCGCGATCCTCCCTGCCCCCACACAGACCGCACAGGGGCCCTACCGCCGCCACACAGGCCGCACGGCACGTGCAATAACTGCCATCAAGGCCAGTCGAACATATCCGCCACACAAGGCCAGACAATCGACAGATCCGAACCGAAGTCCGCAGGGTTAACGAGCTCCACGTGCAACACCAACTACGGCTCCAACCGAGCAGGGTCGCGACCTCCGTCGCCGTCAATAGGCCGGTACCTCTCTGGACCTCCGTCGCCAATCCTGGCCGGTAGTCTCTGTGCCTCCGTAGCCATCGGCCGGTAGTCACTGCACCCGTCGGCAGTTGCGTGTTGCTGAAGCAATGGGATCCGCAATCCCTCAGGCCGCTACTCTAACGCGAGTCAAACGATCCACCAGATATAGTCACGATCCATACATGGAAGTGACGCGTTCCGGACACCCACACTCTTCCACCCGGCGGTCCCTGGGCAGGCTCGCATAACGCGCCCACCGTCACCTCCCGGCTCACGCACAAGGCGAGGACACGGGTTTCCGTGGACAGAGTTGGCATCCTAAGTGGAACCAGGAATCCTGTCCTGTGCAAAACGGTCGACCGAAAGAGACACGGTCGACCGTTTTCCTCAAGGGAATTCGGTCAACCGAAGTGACAACCGGTCGACCGCTTCCTCAAGGGAATCGGTCGACCGAAAGTGACAACTCGATCGACCGTTTCCACAAGGGAATCGGTCGACCGAAGCGTCTGTCACGGTCGAACTATTTGCGCAACACATAAATTCCAACGGTCTACCGAAGGTCTAAAACCGGTCGACCGAACGAGGTCAAAATCCGGAGTCTGGTCAACGCTCAAATCCAATCTATCGGTCGACCGACTCAGGGGTCTCGGTCGACCGAACACTTACAGGGTCAACCTAATATTTTCTATGTCATCAAACGGTCGACCGAAGCTTACGTATCCTACCGGTACACTCAAGTTCCGGTCGACCGAACGAGGGACGCGGTCGACCGAAACACGACAGACAGTGAAAAATACACCACGATCGGTCGACCGTCCAAGGGACCCGGTCGACCGACAGACGTCTTCAACCTCGCGCCAGCTGAGGTTTTGACGTCGAAACTCGTCGTCGGCGAGGCCTCCGACCTCGCGCGACCGACCCCAACCTCACCCCAACGTGCGTGATCAACTAAGGCCTCTAATGCAAGAACTTGGCATACCTCTCTTGAAGAACGACAACGACGACGCCGGAGTTCACACGACCACGCCTCCGGTCCGCACCACGCACCTCCTCGCACCTTCACCAACGCCCAGCACGCTCGCCTCGCGCACCTTCACCACCAGCGCTCGAGCCTCAGTGGATATGGAGAAAGGTTTGAAGAAGAAGAAGAAGAAGAAAAGGAAGAGAGGAGATCCACGTTCCTTCTTAAACCCCAACCAAGCCAACCAACAACCCATGCCTCCCATCACCTCAGCCTCCTCCCTATCCTCCTGCCTCCTGTGCATCCACGCTTCCCCACACATCACCAACACCACACCCAACACAAAACAGCAACCCTACTCCACAGCTACTGTTCATCACGCCTCCTCTATTCTTCCTCCATTCCCATGCAAAACTCCACCATTAAGCCACCCTAATCATAATTAAACTTAATCAAGATTAGGGTCATAACAGATTAAGTGGTTGTTTTTCTTCTGATGACCTAGAGTTTACTGATATTCTCACCCAAACTTCGTTACATGTGTACAACAATTCTAGATTGGAGATGAGCTACACTATTTTCACCAAGATGCATGTATTACGGAATTCTAGCCAGCAAAACTGAAGATACAAAATATGACATCCCGTATGGGTGAACTACACTTGGTGTGGCCGTGTGGGTTCAGTGAGGAACTGAGGATTAAGGTTACATTATTATTATTATAATTGTTGTTGTTATAATTATTAATATTATTCTATATTATTTTTTGTTGGAGAAGGTTGTTGGATGGGAACATGGAGGCCATGTGGACAGTGCATATGGTAATGTGGACTTTGCTTGGGAGCCAATTAGTGGAGGAGCATATATATATGTGTGTGTGACACTCATGGGTGTTCTCTTCCTCAGCTCCACAGCTTGCCTTCTTTAGTTTCTTCTGATTAATTTTTGTCTCTTCACATGCCTTCTGATTTATGATTTGGGTGGTTACTTTCTGTTTTAATTTTTCTTCTTCTTTTTAATCCATTTTGCACTTGATCTTTAATGCATCACACCACTGAGTTTTGGGCTAATATGCTCTAGAATTTGCCTTGATCCTGCATATATATATATATATATATATATATATATATATATATATAAGGTCAAGCTCTAGTGATCTCACGGCTCATCAAATTTAGTTTAAGTCCCCTAATATCTCACCATTGTATCTTATTTACAGTTAATCTCACAATTCATTAGCATAACCGTTTTTTTCTTAATCTACTTTACAATTTGAAATGAGTGGTGGATATTGTGGGAGCTTAATTTAGAAAAATTAAACCATAATCTCACTAGAGAATTCATATATATATATATATATATATATCTTTAACGTAGTTTTTTTATGCCATCAGTTTGATGTCGTTACATCTTCATTTTCAAACTTATCCTTCACTTCATTTAGACTACAAAATAACAATTCTGTATCCAAACATCTAATTAAAACAAGCAACTTAGGTAATAATTGGTCAAACTAGTCGAAGTTGTTGCCATTCTGCAGGTCAAAATGAATCACAAATGAAAAAATATTTATTTATTTATTTAAAAATATTTTTTCTAAGAAACCATGGGCAGATGGGCTTCATTATTTCATACAATGTCATAATGTTGGTCCATCACCTTACTCAAAAACCAAATAACCAAAAGTTTATTTTGCTCTATAGTTGGGTTACGATCCAACATGTGAGGTGTGAGCTTAAATATTTAAGGTCCCATATATGTTCGCCAGTGCAAGTACTGATGTAGCTTTTAACATTTTGTGCTGTGATGGGGGAAAGGAAATTGGGTCTCGATCATAAGACAATCTCATCAAGACATGAACATAATTAATTAGTATAATACACATAAGATGTAAGTCCATAAACGATATACAACACTAATTACCTAGTTTCCTTCAATTGGTTATGTTAGACTTGTTCCTTAACCGCATTCATGACCTTGCTGACATTAATTAGGATGGAAGAGAATGCTTTTATTAGGGCTGTAAATGGGTAATATTTTACCAACAACCCGCCCCGTCCCGCTCCCGCCTAATGCGGGTAGCGGACAAAAAATGTTACCCGTCAACCCGCTAACCCGACACCCGCATAACCCGCCTAATAAAATATATTATTAATTTTTTATATACCAAAATCATTTTAATGTTTCAATTTTACTCATAACCATTAACCCACATTACCAAATCATTATTCAACACTAACCAAATGTCTAATTTTTCACTCAACACACATCCAATTTTCCAAAAAATACAATGAGTAATTACTATTTTTCAAGTTTTGATGTTCTTTTATTTTTCTTAGAAAAAATCAAAAAATAAAAATAAAAACCCGCCAAACCCGCATAACCCGTCCCGCCTCACCTAGTCCAACCTTAGGCGGGGCGGGTAGCGGTTTTTTTTTATTTTTGACCCGCCCCGTCCCGCATACCCGCTTAACTAATGCGGGACGGATAGCGGTGGACCAAAAACCCGTCCCACACCGCTTACACCCCTAGCTTACATCAGCATGTGACGAGGAAGAAAGGAAGTTTATTTTGTTGGGAAGTGGGAAACTTTTCTACTATCTTTGTATTGATGAAGCGCCTAAATTTGTATTGATGAAGATATATAAGAGCACTTGTACGTGGACCCAATCGGGACGTGAATTTTTGATCAATTGTAAAACCTTATAAACGGTATCAAAACCTTAATTTACAAACACTCGCAATGGCAGTGTAACCCGGCCCGAACAACATGTGTTTGGATATCTACAAACACAAAATCAGGCGTACCCAAATCATATTTGGAAGAACACATGAGATGCCCATGATGGAATTAATGGACGTAGAGACAAATTTAGCAACGAGGACTAGACAAGAATTACAGGATATGGGAGCAAAGTATTATGTGAAATAATGTATGTATATGTATATGTATGCATTGACTTCAGAAGCCAAGCCAACATCTGTTCTTTGTTTGATCCTTTGCAATTTCCTTACCCTAAAATAAGGACCACTTGTTTGGTTGCATAACTTCTCCTCGATTAAGATTTGATGATGTCAAGTGAAATCACAAAAATGGTCTAACAAATTCAAATAACATTTAATTTCTAAAATACCCTTCATATAAAAGTAATATCTGAAATACAATTCAATATCACCCATAACTAAATTTTAACTGCAAATATACAAAATTAGTTCTCCAATGCCATCCAAATGTAATACTAAGGTGTACCCTTGGAAAAGGAACGGAATACTTGATTAATATCGATTCGTGATCTCGTCTGTTGTTGGAATTTCCTCTTATGAACGGTCCTATTGCTGTTGAGAAAACTGAAGCTGCACTCTAAAGAAACAAGAAAATCCAGAAATTGAAGCACTATGCAGCATAATTTACAGTAGACTTGAATATAATTAGAAGCTGAAGTCTTTGATGCAAATACATGAAGTTATGGACTCAACCATCTTAGGGTTGTGTTTAGTGGTGGTTGCTGTGAGAGGGTATGGGGGTGTTGTGGGGGACGTGATGGGAGGTGAGGGAGGTATGGCTGGGAGTGCTTGGGGTTGGATGTTGGGGGTTTAAAAACCAAACCAACACCATCTTCTTCTTCTTTCTTCTTCAATTCCTCCCTTCTCACCAAACACTCATCTCTCTCCCTCAGTTGCTCGATATCCGGCGGAAGAAGCTGGTTTGGCCTGAGGTGTGCGGAGGCCTGCGCGCGAGGAGGTGGTCGTGCGAGTGGTCACGGACCGGAGGTGACGTAGCGCGAGCGAGGCTTCGACGAGTTCGTTGTCTTGGAAAGGTATGCCAGCTTTTTAGTTTGATTTGTGGCTCATCCATTTTGGCGTGAAGTTATGGTCGGTCGCGGGAGGTCGGAGACCTCACCGGCGGCGAGAAACGTCGTAAATCATTTTCTGACGCAAGGTTGTCGTCGACCAACGGTCGACCGGTGCCTTCGGACGGTCAACCGAGTTAGTGTTTTTGCCCGACTTTAACCAACACCGGTCGAACGATGTCGTATGGCGGTCGACCAGTTGTGTGTGTGTTGGTGGGTCGGAGGATTGTTTGGTAGTTTTTGGTTAACCGTTCCATACATTTGGTCCGACCGGAACTTAAGTGAACTTAATTATATTGCATGTTGTTCGGCCGTTTGTATATCTTCTTCAACCGTTATATGACCTAGACTACTAGGATGCCCCTGGTAGTATTCGATCGACCGGGACACCTGAGTCGGTCAACCGATTAGACTTGTATGATTTTGACCAGACTTAGGATTTGACCACGTATCGGTGGACCAGTTTTAGACTCTTGTTCGACCATTGGGACTTAGGTTAAGCGCAGAGAGTTCAACCGTTGCAAACTTTTGGTCGACCGGACCCCATAAAAATGGTCGACCGCCGTGTGGAAGAGTGTGAGTATTTGGGACTTGCCACCTCCGTGTATGGATTGTGGCATAATGTGATAAATTTATGGACTCATGGTAGAGTAGCAGACCTGAGGGATTACGGATCCCAATGTATGATGATGTGCGGCTCGTGGAGCCTGATAACCTAGCAGACTTTGGTCTGGAACCGCCCGATGCTGTGTCGGACATATGTTGGACCACCGATGTTGTGTCGTCGATGTTGTTCCGGCGATGTTGGGCTGATGTTGTTCCGGCTATGATGTTGTCTGATGCATGGCATACATTGCATCATATGTCTTTCATTTAGATTACTTTTACATCAATAAATGCTACTAAGGTATGTGTGTAGTCTTATTTACATAATACAGGGACATGAATGCAATTTACCCACATCCCGAGCACAAACGCGTGCAAAAGACTCATCTCTATCATAAAGACCAAGCTCAAGATTATCGGGTTACGAATGGAAATGTATCCAAACATAAAAGCATTCAAGACCTAATTACAAAAAGAACAAGAACTTGAGCACAAAAGTAGCCGGGGACTTAATTGCAAAAAGAGAAGGACCTAAGTGCAAATCACGAGTAGCTTTTATTATCTTGGAGAAAATCTAAAGAAAAATCAATGTGGATCTCCAAATATATGAAGGAATTAATCCGGAGCTCAAAAGAATGGAAAGAATCAATCCAGACGCGTAAAGGAAGATCAAATCATACCAAAAACACACAGCAAAAATCCGGATTAAATCAGAGGATATTGTGCGGCGAAATCGCCGCATATCACATGCAATGTGCGGCGAAAACGCCGCCCCCTAGTCGATCCGTGTGCTCCAATTTTGTCCAATCGTGTCTGGACACGTGTACTCTCCAATTCTATACTTAGGTCTCTTGTAACAACTATAAATAGCCCCGAGAACGATGTTAGAAGGGTCCTTCGCCTTAGACCTAGTTTTTAGTTGTTGTTTTTATTTGTAGTCTTTTCTTTTTAGTAATAAAATTCTGTCTTTTATTTCTTGTTTTTACTTTTCTTTTGTAATGCCTCTAGGATCCCTTCTTCCTCCCTCCATGAGTTTCTAACTCTTTCCAAAGGGTGGAGGTGACGGATTTAGGGTGAAGAGAAGATGAATGAATGTTATTATTTTAATTTCGTGTTAGTATATTTTGATTACTTGAGTTTATGTTAAATCATTTATCATGTAATGCTTTATAACTAATATGATTTATTATAAGTTTCAGAATTCTCTAATCTAAACCCGATATCTAAACCTCCACCCAACGGAATTCACCATCTTTGTTCTTGTTTTAGTTTTATTTGTTCATGTTTCTTGCTTTAGATAATTAAAACCCAAAAATCTCAAAACCAACCTTATTATTGTTCTCTCTCTCTCTAATCGAAAATCCAAAAATAACAATATCTCTCCCTCCTTGTGTTCGACCCGTATTTGCCACGTCTTCATTGACACCGTGCACTTGCGGTATAAATAAAATTCTCATCATTGTCGATGTGTGTTCTGGCTATGATTCCTCAGCTGGGCACCTACTGAGATGATTGACGAATCGACCGAGCGACGACTCCGTTGGTGTGGTTTGACCACTATAGATACAGATCGGTTTCTCACGACTCGGACCTTGCGGCGCCCCTTACCAACCCCATGATTAGTATAACTGCGTGTGGGGAGCGTCGCGTATTGTTCTGTAAGACCATATGTGTCTACGGTAGGTCTCCGAGGGAGATCCGATGATGGTTGTCGGACTGATGTCCTGTTTTACCCTTTGGGGCAACTGTTTTTCTTATGGAAACTTAGACATTGTTGTTGCATGTTTTAATTGAGGACCACAGTAGGTTTAGTTGTTATATCCGATGTAATCATGTAGTTTTTGACAAACTCTAATGTAATATAGTGCATCGTTTGAATGTTTAATTGGAGTAACAGTCCTGCCTTTTGATGACCTGTCTCTTGTGTCTTTGATGATAAATTTTAAATTTTCTGCTATTTCGGGGTGTTACAGGATCGGCTCCGGACCCCGAACCGGTCCAGAATCGGTTTTTAAACCTTAAACTTTAAAAATAAAATAAAACCCGAACCAGACTAGAACGGAACTGGATCGGTCCGGGGTGTGATGACCTAGACTACTAGGATGCCCCTGGTAGTATTCGATCGACCGGGACACCTGAGTCGGTCAACCGATTAGACTTGTATGATTTTGACCAGACTTAGGATTTGACCACGTATCGGTGGACCAGTTTTAGACTCTTGTTCGACCATTGGGACTTAGGTTAAGCGCAGAGAGTTCAACCGTTGCAAACTTTTGGTCGACCGGACCCCATAAAAATGGTCGACCGTCGTGTGGAAGAGTGTGAGTATTTGGGACTTGCCACCTCCGTGTATGGATTGTGGCATAATGTGATGAATTTATGGACTCATGGTAGAGTAGCAGACCTGAGGGATTACGGATCCCAATGTATGATGATGTGCGGCTCGTGGAGCCTGATAACCTAGCAGACTTTGGTCTGGAACCGCCCGATGCTGTGTCGGACATATGTTGGACCACCGATGTTGTGTCGTCGATGTTGTTCCGGCGATGTTGGGCCGATGTTGTTCCGGCTATGATGTTGCCGATGTGTGTTCCGGCTATGATTCCTCAGCTGGGCACCTACTGAGATGATTGACGAATCGACCGAGCGACGACTCCGTTGG
Source organism: Triglochin maritima (assembly GCA_963682175.1). NCBI lineage: Eukaryota > Viridiplantae > Streptophyta > Magnoliopsida > Alismatales > Juncaginaceae > Triglochin > Triglochin maritima. Next base: position 4,196,784 of record OY821775.1, read on the forward strand.
TGTGGTTTGACCACTATAGATACAGATCTGTTTCTCACGACTCGGACCTTGCGGCGCCCCTTACCAACCTCATCATTAGTATAACTGCGTGTGGGGAGCGTTGTTGATATATGGTGCATAAGTCATTTGCAACCCTTCCTGGAAGGTGGGTAAACGCTTACGTGTCCATATATGTTGGTTCCAACCCTCATTTGGCGTGTCACTTGGTCCCGTCGTGGTGTATCACGTTTTTTGTGATAATTATCGACGGTTATTGCTCCTAATTAAGAGGAAGTGGTTGGTTCAAGGATCCGTGGTCTATTTAAGGTGAAGGTTATTTGGTATTCAGGCTTCTCAGATTCTTTGGTGTTTTGATAACCTAGGGCTTGTTTGATTGGCGTCTTCAATCCTCTTGGAAGGCTAGGTTGTTGCAGTTGTTGAATTGAGATTGATTGAAGGAAATTGTGATTCAAGGTTAAGACAAGACCTTGAATTGTTGAGACATTTGTAATCCTTTTGATAATAGTGGATTATTTGTCGGTTTGTCCCGTGGTTTTCCTCCCGGTTCTCGGGTTTCCACGTAAAAATAGTTGTGTGTTCCTTTATTGCTTTCATTGGTTGTGTTTGTGATTGCTATTGTTATATTGCTTGAGTTTTTTTTTGTGACACAATTGTCTTGGGAATTTGATCTTGGAGAATTGGTTAGTTCCTTTTATTTTTTCCCTTCAAGCGCCGCGTATTGTTCTGTAAGACCGTATGTGTCTACGGTAGGTCTCCGAGGGAGATCCGATGATGGTTGTCGGACTGATGTCCTGTTTTACCCTTCGGGGCAACTGTTTTCCTTATGGAAACTTAGACATTGTTGTTGCATGTTTTAATTGAGGACCACAGTAGGTTTAGTTGTTATATCCGATGTAATCATGTAGTTTTTGACAAACTCTGATGTAATATGGTGCACCGTTTGAATGTTTAATTAGAGTAACAGTCTTGCCTTTTGATGACCTGTCTCTTGGGTCTTTGATGATAAATTTTAAATTTTCTGCTATTTCGGGGTGTTACAGGATCGGCTCCGGACCCCGGACCGGTCCAGAATCGGTTTTTAAACCTTAAACTTTAAAAATAAAATAAAACCCGAACCAGACTAGAACGGAACCGGATCGACTCCGGATCCCGGACTGGACTAGTCCTTGCTCACCCTTAGAATTAACTAACATTCTTTAATTTTATCTATAAATGACACCACCTACAAAGTTTTACATTAACACAGAGTAGAACTTGTTTTACATTTATAGCATTGGCTATATACCCTCCAAGTTCATGTCCATAAGTTCTAATTACAATTCCACAAAGAAAAGTTGATCAGTTATGTACAGAGATGGATCAGGAACATTGAACAACTTCCTTGCAAATTAACTTTCTGATTTTTTCCCGTTCTTGGACTATTTGTAGTAGAAAAACTACTTTCTGCTGTGCCACACTTCAACCAGAATTTCTTTTGGTATATATTTGAATACTGAGGTCACATATTGGTTCATGTATTTGACCTATCGGGTGTTGATACAACCAAGAAAAAAATGAACATATATGAAGTTTGTGAATGGTATTGAAACTCTATTTGTGGGCCTACAGAAATATTAGATTACATAGCATCGAAGTTTAGTTTCCTTCTGTAAAATGAGAACCATAAAAATCAGGGAACATTTGTTTTTGCAAAAAAATAAAAATGAAGAGAAATAGTTAAAATCTTTTGACTCAATTTGTGTCTTGTGACATATGAGCTGTGGGAAAGATAAAACATATCTTATTCCCCAATTTCAAACAATTTTCTTAAGATTGATGACTAAATTATACCAAGAAATGTGCAAATATCCATAATTTTTACATATAATCTTATAAACCAGTTACACATATTTTTGATGTTGTCGAGCCTTTTATCCCATTTACAAGCAAACAGGTAGAAAATCAACTGAAAAATGATTATGCTGTAATATAACATTCTTAGCTGGTAAAACAAAATTTAAGCATACACAGAAGAAAGTAGAAACAAGAAACAAAGGAAGGACATCTCTTGCCCTCCTAGGCTCCTAGTAATAAATACCGCTGACCAGCAATCAAGTGGTTGCTTTTAGTGTTTCAAAGGGCTTGATTGTGAACAGATCGTCTCTAAGTTGGTAATTGGTAATCGTCTTGTTAACGACAAAGTTGCGACCCTAATTATGGTTCTAGCAAACTCATCTCCTTTTTTTATCTGTACATTCTGGGGAAAAAAATTACCAGCAATTTGTGATAAAAGCGAGAGAACAAACGTGTGTCGTCGGTAATAAATAAAATAAATGTTTCAATCATAGAAATTGAGAACTAAAGAACCATTAATTACCACGAAAGAAACATTGTTAATAGATTACGTAGCTGTCTGGATCCGGAAGATGCCAACAGGAGATGGGACCAAAACAGCTAAAACAAATCCAGCTAAAGAAACCGCCTTCCAAAAATAATCAAACTAAAAGAAATAATGACTATATTATCTTTAACATTATCTCCTTTTATTCAATTGTGATGATGATTAGAAACCTGAAGTCTTCTTTCATGAGATACGGTTTGCAATTTGCAGATGAATCGAGCACCGTTTATTTTAATCAGAAATTTGAATTCAGCATGAATAAATAGATTAAGAAAATTGAAAAGTAAATAAACCCAATTCTGGAGTTGTCATAATTCCATGGGAAAGAAATTGACGAATTACCTATCAAATCCACGAATTATAAAAAAGCGTATACAATTACTGGTTGGTAGAAAAGCATACTCAACGATAACGGGCTACATTCTAAGTTGAAGTAGAATAGAATAGATAATTCTTCAAAAATATATATACAATTGTTAGGTATATATGTTCTACGTCGTGAAACTCGTGATACGATTTTACTCTTCTTCTTTTTCATCCTTGACTTGAGCGCTCCAACAATTTCAAACTAAGAACAACTTCTTCATTAGGGGACTATTGACTATTCACCCAAGTGATTGAATCGACTCTTAACCAAATTTTAGACACAAAACTCGACATAATTATGTACAACGATTCCTTCGATAATTCAGTTCCATTGTATATAGTAAATATACCAGGATTATAACTGTCCTGAATTTCAAGTGTATTTGGTCCACACACGAAAACCAATTATTTTTGGATTCCATAGGATTCATCTCTTTGATGATTCACTTTCCCAAAATCCCAAGTACGTAGTACTTAATAGCCTACTGGTACACGGAAGTAGTTTAGTCAGCAAGTTGGATCTAAAAGCAAGCGTCAAGATCCACTTTGGTAAAATGTGTTTCCTATAAAATAAACTTCAAGTTGCACTTTTTAATTAATCCGAAAACAATGTTGCCAATACAAAATTACAAATGCATCTAATACGAGTTTGTGGCAAACCTTCACTGCATACCGATTGGGATTTGAATATTCTTGAACTTGGACTTCTATAAAGAATTCAGAGATTCTAAACAAAACCAATAGCCAATCAGTCATTCTGCAGGGTGGTTTAGGAACAATTAATCTTTGGATTAGCTGGAAGTTTTGAGAGTGCCATGCATGTTTGCCCATGTCACTTTGACCGACAGATTCTTTGCTGTAATTGGTTGTAGGGTTTGGTTCAACTTCGTGGAACTGTACTTCCCCAATGAATTAATTAGATATGATGTTACAAAAGTGCATTTGGATTTTGATTCTTATCTCATATTCCGTGAAAGATATGAGACTCCTAGACATATTTATAGCTTCCTTAGGAATCATTCTAATCAGGAATATCCAAAGTTCATCACATGGTTTTTCTATCATTTTCTTCTGAACCTGAAGAATGATTGTACACGTGGAAAGGAAAAAAAAATACAAATCATTGTATTTCTTTTCTTCACCAACTTTAAAATAAATTGTGGTGTATTGCATTATAGTTGTAACATCTCGAGACAGCGAAAATTTAAAAATTTATAATCAAGACAATGTAACTCAATAATCAAAGACGGGATTGTTACTTCTCATAAAACAAATAGCGATGCACCAAATTACATCAGAGTATGTCAAAACGATACATGATTACTACAGAACGACAAGGAAGATAAATGTAATCATGTCGACCTCAATGGTCCGAGTAGAGGATCCGACTCCAAAATGCGTGTGCCCGCCGATCACCACCCAACTGGACCTACTGTGATCCTGAAAAATATATAACAACAATGCCTGAGTTTCCAGAAGGAAACCCCGTATGCCAACTCACCCATATGCATGCATTACACAAATGAACTTATCATACTAGTAGCGTGTCATGGCATCGATAGAAAGGAAAACAGTTCCCCCGAAGGGTAAAACAGGACATCAGTCCGACAGTCAACATCGGGTCTCCCGAGGAGACCTACTGCAGGCACATGCAGACTTACAGCACGCGACATCGCACCTCCACACGCGGCTACACTACTCAAGGGTTCGACAAGGAGCCTCTATCACGCATGCGCGCCGATAGAATACAGATCTGCAAATCTCTGTGGTCGGAGCCACTGGGGGCCATCGGGGCCGTCGCCCGGAAGGTATAACAACATCATCTCGATAGGTGCCTAGTCGAGGAATCAACATAGTCGGAACAGCCTCGGCCCAACAATCATCATCGCCGGCACAACCTCGGCGGCATCACTGACACATCATCGGTGGTCCATCACAAATGTCCGACACAACATCGGACGGGTCCAGACCGAAGTCTGCCAGGTCATCAGGCTCCACAAGCCGCAAACACCAACCGCCCGCTATAAAAGCAGGGCAGCGACCTCCGTAGCCCGTAGGCCGGTAGTCACCTCACCCAACGTCAGTTGTGTGCCCGCACAACATCAAACATTGGGATCTGCGATCCCTCATGCCTTCTATACTACAAAGTGTTCAATCAATCCATCATCTTAGTCACGGTCCATCTTGGAGGTGACGCGTCCCGAACACCCACACTTTTCCACACGGCGGTCCCTGTGCAGGCACGCGGAACGCGCCCACCGTCACCTCCCGGCTCACGCACAATGCGAGGACACGGGTTTCCGTGGACAAAGTTGGCATTCAAAATGGGAACCAGGAATTCTGTTCTGGGCCCAAACGGTCGACCGAAAGAGGTGATTCGGTCGACCGGTTCCAGAAAGGAATCGGTCGACCGTACGCTTAACACGGTCTACCGCTGCGCTCAAAACACAATCCCCAATGGTCGAACAAAGGTCTAAAATCGGTTGACCGAACGATGTCAAAATCCGGAGTCTGGTCAACATCAAAATCAACACTATCAGTCGACCGACTCAGGGGTCCCGGTCGACCGAAAACTAACATGGTCAACATATTATTCTACGTCATAAAACGGTCTAACGCAAACATACAACGGTCGAACAATCATGCATAGAAAATAGTACACTTAAGTTCCGATTGAACGACCCCAAGGAACCGGTTGACCGAAACACAACAGGAAGTCCCAACTCACCAGCAATATGCACTACTGGTTGACCGCCACAAGGCATCGTTCGACCGGTGAAGGTTAAAGTCAGGTAAATAGTGCTAAATCGGTCGACCGCCCGAAGGACCCGGTCGACCGTTGGTCGCCTTCAACCTCGCGCCAGCCGAGGTTTTACGAAGCAACATGCCGCCGGAGAGGTCTCCGACCTCTCCCGGCCGACCAACACCTCCCCCACACTTGGGTGAGCAACCAAAACCACACTAACAAGTCGACATACCTCAAACGAAGACGACGAACCGCCAGAGCCCGCTCAAGCACGTCGTCACCTCCTCACGCGCAACCTCCTCGCGCCGACCTCCTCACGCCGGAGCCTCTAGTCCTCTGGTCGCCGCACAAGGAAAAGGGAGAGAGTGAGGGAGAGAAAAACGTAAGGAAGGGAGAGAAAGAGATCAAAACCCACATTTAAACCCAACCCTCTCCTCGCTACAGTGCACTACACACCAACCCATCATCCTCCTCTCACGTCTACAGTACACGCCCCTCCTCTTCCCCGAGCGACACTGTAGCACACCTCTTCCCCATGCAAACCCTTAATCCAAGATTAACCCTAAATCAAGGGTTAAGGTTCTAACAATAGTGCACCATGTTCAACCTTCTAGAAACTAACATTTTTGTAATTTTATTTTGAACAACTGTTTAAGTTCCTTCAATTGTATTGATCTTCTATATATAGTTTAACACACAAAGGGGTGTTGAAGATTGGCATGTCTCGTTCTCCATTAATTTAAGCGTCTAAACAATACTCGCACCCAATCCGAAAAAGAAATCGACGTAACATGATTCATCAAAGTTTGTTTGTCTAATTACTAATTCTAGATTTGGACTTTGATAACAGGGATAAGACATTTGTTGCTTGAATTTTACGCGAGCAATGAAAAGCGTAGTATAAGGTTTTAGCGTTGAGAAAGAATTCACTACTGAGAAAATGATTACAATAACTCCACCATCTCACACTCTTCTTCTCTAAATATGTGAGCTCTTAAACTTGTACATAAACAAGTTGTGAGCTCCAAAAATTCACATTTTACCAGTGTTAATTGCGGATAATTACTCTCTAGATCCATGATAACGCAAGATCACCATGATCTCACGTCATCTACGTACATATATAGGTATCAGGCATCACAACTACACAGTCGAGTGGTCTTTAAAACTAGATTATACTAAGAACAAAAGACTTTTATGTACCTCATCGAAACAAGGTTTTGCTAAAAAAAGTTACACCCATTTTCGAACACTCGAAAGGGCAGATTGTGAATTTTGTCTTCATGGATAGTGTTTGATTTATTGGTGGGCTGTTGCAACCAATGAAACTAGTTGAAACAAAATGTTGATGAAGTCCAAGTAATTAACCAATATAATCCCATGCTTATGTGGTCGACATTGGCTTTACCTTCTTTCTTTATTAATTACTTCCACTACATGTCGATGAGGAGTTGATGGGAGATTATTGGACCTTGAATAAAATTAATACACATCTTACACTCTTACATCACAAAGTGCTTAGTTTATTTGCAAGAGGCATTTTAAATTTCCATAGAAAATTGAAGTGGGAAAATCCATGGGCAAGTTGTCCAGATCAGGAGTTTAAATTGTTTGGTTAACCGCATTGCGGGCTGATTAGATTCAACTTATTATATTTATTGTATTATTTAAGAGTTTCTGAAAAACAATTCGTGGCTTGCGGCTTCGCTTATCTTTTGACATCATCATGATGTGACTTGGATGATAATTAAATATCTGCTTGTTTCTATAGCAAGAAATAAAATGATGAAAATATATAGTTATTTATTTCGTTGGCGGAAAAAAGTAGAAAAACCGTAACTTCTATTTGGTGAAACTGGAAAAACGAATATCTGAAATGAACCAGAAATCATCGCCCAGGAAACAAGAGTTTCTATTTGGTCAGGAGTGTTTCTACGAGAAATCTGACATTTTTGGATAATAAGCTAATAGTTATCACATATAGGTGCAAATGCAATAATAGAAAATATATACAAATGTAATAAGACGACATGCATGATTCATGTATTGTTCACATACTCGTCCTTCAGACTGTCTTTAATTTTTGTGAAAAAAGCTTTGATGATTTATTGATTTTTCAGTTACTATAATGATTTAAAAAGAAAAATGCTAATAATTCAGAATATTCAGATGTTGGATTAGCTGTTACGATGATTATTTTGTGTGCCAAACTGTTGTTTTCTGAATCTATTGCCTATTGGGTCAAATTTAGGTGATGCCAAAGGGCAACATCATTGTTTATTTGGGTAATTTCACTGCTAATTTTAAAATTATTCAATTTTTCACCCATCCCATTCAATTATTCATTATAGTTTAAATCTTTTGTTTCCCCCTCGTATTTAACCATATTAAGAATTTAGAAACTTTTTTGGATGTTATAATAAAATTCGAAACTTGTTTTAGTTTGAAGTTTGATATACTTTTGGTTAGAATGATACGTAAGAAAATATAATGTAAATAATTCTATTTGGGAACCAATGATTACACGTTATGGACCTATGGTTTTGCAAACCAGTTGAATCACAATTTTCACTTCCACAAATGAGTTTTAAGAAATGACAGGAACTCGAGAGTGTGATTTATATTGGTTTCAACGAAAGAGGAAAAAACAAGTATTAAGATGGTAGTTCGGCATGTGAAAATTTCTATTGACGCGAGGAGAGAAAAAAAAACGTATTTCAACCTTAGTCGCTGCAATTGCACCTCACCTAAAAGGCTAAAAAGTTTGAAGGTATAGATTGCATTTTTAAATTATGTAAAGGATATTTATGCAATTAACATTTACTTAAGAGTAGTTATACACGGACGCGCGCGTCCGTGACGCTTCCTACGTGGACGGCCAACTCAGCTGCCAGTTCAGCGTCCAGTCAGCCAAAACTTCTGCGCGGGGAAAAGTAAATTACGAATTATTGGGTGCGACGGTTCATTTCCCGAAATCACGATTAGACGGTTCATTTCCCGAAATCACGATTAGACGGTTAAACTTCACGTACATCATTAGCGGCGGGACAGCATTCGAGTAACTTTCCTCCCAAGTCTTCTCCTTTTCCATTCCCCATTTCAGCCGGAGTTCCTTTCCAGACGCTCATCCAAAACATTCATTCCTGTTTTAGTCGAACGAAAATTATAACCAGGCGAAAATGGATCCTTCTCTACCTGAAACCTCCATCGCTCCTGAAATTGTAGCCGCGCAGGTGTTGTGTCAACCACGTTCTTTCTGGTTCATTTTAAGGTTCATTATTGGTCTCTAACAATTTTTTTGGTGGTTTAAGGGAAGCACGTACTACTTTCGCGAAACCAAGTGCGGTTTCACGGCCCTTCACAAGCAGTTCGACCGGATGAAGGAGGAGGAGAAAAATGTCTTCCAACGGACGCCTTTCGGTCACTTCCTCTCCTTTCCTCACGTCACAACTGACAACGAGATACTGGGTTGGTTCGTCGAACACTTCGACGCCACTGAAGTCGGTCTGAGAATAGCCACTGCGGTGGTCCCATTTACGGTAGAAGACGTCGCCCTTCTACTTGGACTAAGAGCACATGGGCAGAGAGTGGATATGGAAGCAATGTACGTAGAGAAACGTGACGGGGTGAACCTCGACAACACCCAACTACTGGGTCATCTTACCGCCACGAGCAAGATGGGCGAGGAGGAGGAGCACGTCCGACTCCTTATTTCTATGATTTTCAATCATTTTTTGTTCTTCGATGGATCACTGCAAAGTAAAGCGTGGTACACGAAACACCTTAAGAACCTCAAGCGCCTCAAGAGATATGCGTGGGCAAAAGCGGTTCACACTTTCTTGGTTGAAGGACTGGAGGAAGCCCAACGGGACCTCTCGAGGAGGAGATTGTCAGGGAACTTCTCTATGAAGCAGGGCTACGTGTATGGTTGCGTTGCCGTATTACAAGTAAGCATCTTGGTCCGGAATGAGTGTTGTGTCAGTCCAGAGTAGTGTTGGTTTATGTCCGGAATAAGTGTTTTGTCTGTCCGGGATATGTCTTGTGTCTGTCCGGAATAGTGTTGTCTCTGTCCGGAATAAGTGTCTTGAGGTTATCCGGGAAAAGTGTTACGTATGTCCGGAATAGTATTTTATCTGTCCGGAATAAGAGTTGCGTCTGTCCGGAATAAGAGTTGTGTCTGTCCGGAATAGTGTTGAGTCTGTCCAGAATAAGAGTTGCGTCTGTCCGGAATAAGTATATTGTCTGTCCGGAATAGTATTGCGTCTGTCCGGAATAAGAGTTACGTCTGTCCGGAATAAGTATTTTGTCTGTCCGGAAAAGTGTTGCGTCTGTCCGGAATAAGAGTTGGTTTATGTCCGAATAAGTATTTAGTCTATCCGGAATAGTGTTGCGTCTGTCCGGAATAAGAGTTGCGTCTGTCCGGAATAAGAGTTGTGTCTGTCCGGAATAGTGTTGAGTCTGTCCGGAATAAGAGTTGCGTCTGTCCGGAATAAGTATATTGTCTGTCCGGAATAGTGTTGCGTCTGTCCGGAATAAGAGTTGCGTCTGTCCGGAATAAGTATTTTGTCTGTCCGGAATAGTGTTGCGTCTGTCCGGAATAAGAGTTGGTTTATGTCCGAATAAGTATTTTGTCTGTCCGGAATAGTGTTGCGTCTGTCCGGAATAAGAGTTGCGTCTGTCCGGAATAAGAGTTGTGTCTGTCCGGAATAGTGTTGAGTCTGTCCGGAATAAGAGTTGCGTCTGTCCGGAATAAGTATATTGTCTGTCCGGAATAGTGTTGCGTCTGTCCGGAATAAGAGTTGTGTCTGTCCTGGGGAAGTTATGTTTCTGGTTTTTAACTCATTCATGTTTTCAGGTGTGGCTTTGCGAGAAGTTCAAATTGGGGGATCACCGGTCAGCATTTCCACGGTTCAAGTGTTGGACGGAAATGTTTAGCAGACGCCAAATCCTTAGAAAATGGGAAGATCGAGGCATCAAATTGTCCCGGATTTACTCGGGTCAATTTGAGTTGAAGGGCACCCCAAAACTGAGTGCACGGGAGCATTCACTGTTGTCAGAGGATCAATTTCCTACTGCAGAAGCAACTCCCGCAGCAAAGGTTGTCTCGAAGGAAACACCTTCAACATCCACTCTACCAAGGGTACAACTCAGTGAATGCAGCATTCCATGTGACCCACTGCTACAAGAGTTGGAACTTAGTGAGGTGAAGACGAATTGGCTGTGAGCCGAAGCAGCACTTAGGGAGGCGACCGTTAAAATTAACAACCTGGAGGAAGAACTCCGGATCTCTCAAGAAGAGTGTCGTAGGCTGAGAGTCCGTGGGGAGGAGGAAGATAGTGAAAAGAGGGAGGAGGAAGAGAGAAATAAGAGGGAGGCGGAGGAGAGGGAAAAGAGGGAGGAAGAGAGAAATAAGAGGGAGGCGGAGGAGAGGAAGAAGACAGAGGAGAAAGAGAGGGAGAAGAGAGAGGAGGAAGAAAGGAAGAAGAGGGAGGAGCAAGAGAAGAAGAAGAGGGAGGATGATGAGAAGAGGAGGGAGGAGGATGAGAGGAATAAGAGGGAGGATGATGAGAAGAAGAGAAGGGAGGAGGATGAGAGGAATAAAAGGGAGGAGGATGCGAGGAAGAGGAGGGAGGAGGATGAGAAGAATAGGAGGATGAGGAGGGAGGAGGAAGAGAGAAAAAGGCGGAGGGAGGAAGAGAGGAAGAAGAGGGAGGAGGAAGAGAGGAAGAAGAGGGAGGAGCAAGAGAAGAAGAAGAGGGAGGAGGATGAGAGGAATAAGAGGGAGGAGGAAGAGAAGAAGATGAGGATGAGGAGGGAGGAGGAAGAGAGAAAAAAGCGGAGGGAGGAAGAGAGGAAGAAGAGGGAGGAGGATGAGAGGAATAAGAGGGAGGAGGAAGAGAAGAAGAGGAGGGAGGAGGAAGAGAGGAATACGAGGGAGGAGGAAGAGAAGAAGAGGAGGGCGGAGGAGGAGAGGAAGAAGAGGGAGGAGGAAGAGAAGAGGAGACAGCAGGAAAGAAAGAGGAAGGCTGTGGTATCGCTACCGCTTTTGCACCCTCAAAAAATGCGGACCATTAAACCACGCTTGCGCACAGAACATATAGACGAAGCGCAAAGCAAATCTGGCCAAGATGAGGCACAGAAGAATGCCGTAGAATAACAAGAAGAAATAAAGGAGTCCGAAGAAGCCACCACAAAAACAAAGGGGGCCGAAGAAGCCAGTGAAGAAATATACGAGGCCGACGAAACAGCGAAAGATGAAGTGGCCGCCCATGTTTCGTCCACGAGGCCCGATGTGGATGCGACCGCCTTGAGAACGCTGAGCAATGATGAGGTACGTCGTTTATTGAATGCAACGGCTCCCGAACGAGAAGCCAAAGATATTATCTGGAGGGGTGGTCTGAGCAATATCCGCAGGGGTGATCTGAAGGAAATGATTTCGGCAAAAACAGAATTCACCAACGAAACTATTGATGACCTAATTGAGGTACTCCTCAGAAGAGGAGGGCAACATAAGGTGGTATGCTTATCATCCTTCGAATCGGAAATGATTGTGGAGGGACAGGGAGAAGATATAAGGAAAGATTATTTACTCCCAAAAATTGAAGGAATAAATGTGGAGGAAGTCATCATCGCACAGCCATGCTGTTTGGCCGGCCACTGGACTCTGTTCGTTGCCCACGGACCTCGATCAGAGTTCATTCAGTACAACAGCCTCTCCCGCACACTTAAAAGAGGTGACAATCCTAACCGTTTAGTCAGAACTCATGAATGCACCGCGTCTAAGATAGCGGGATTCTGGCGAGGGTTGTTGAAGGTCGACTGGCCGCTGAGAGTTGAGAGGAAGGGTAGCCAACGACAGCAACCGGGGAGTAACGACTGCGGGTCATACGTTTTGTACTGGATGAAGCGTTTGATGGAGAATGCTGATCCGACTCAGCCGAAGCAGAGCAAGATTATTCACCGTTTTAGAGGCGATTTGGCCAATTTCTTACTCGAAGACTCTGGGATGTGCGATCAACAATAAACGACTCTGGATGTTTTAATTTTTTTTACAAAGTTATACATGTATACATGTTAAAATTACATAGACTATTTGAATAATTTATCAATACAAGGACATTTGGTGTTGGGTTAAATTATCAATACAAGGACGTATAAATTATCAATACTCTTAAACCGGACAACAAATACACCTATTCCGGACAGCAAATACACTAATTCCGGACAACAAATACACTTATTCCGGACAACAAATACACTTATTCCGGAAAAACTTAATGTTCCGTTTCTGGACAAAATTTATTCTTAAACCGGACAACAAATACACTTACTCCGAACAACAAATACACTTATTCCGGACAGCAAATACACTTATTCCGAACAACAAATACACATATTCCGGACAACAAATACACATATTCTGGACAGCAAATACACTTATTCCGGACAACAAATACACTTATTCCGGACAGAAAATACACTTATTCCGGACAAACTTTTTGTTCCGTTTCGGGACACACTTTATTCTTAAACCGGACAGCAAATACACTTATTCCGGACAACAAATACACTTATTCTGGACAGCAAATACACTTATTCCGGACAAACTTTTTGTTCCGTTTCGGGACACACTTTATTCTTATTCCGGACAGCAAATACACTTATTCCGGACAGCAAGTACACTTATTCCGGACAACAAATACACTTATTCCGGAAACACTTTATTCTTAAACCGGACAACAAATACATTTATTCCGGACAACAAATACGCTTATTCCGGACAACAAATACACTTATTCCGGACAGCAAATACACTTATTCCGGACAAACTTTTTGTTCCGTTTCGGGACACACTTTATTCTTAAACCGGACAACAAATACACTTATTCCGGACAACATATACACTTATTCCGGACAGCAAATACACTTATTCCGGACACACTTTATTCTTAAACCGGACAACAAATACACTTATTCCGGACAACAAATACGCTTATTCCGGACAACAAATACACTTATTCCGGACAACAAATACACTTCTTCCGGAAAAACTTTATGTTACGTTTCTGGACAAACTTTATTCTTAAACCGGACAACAAATACACTTATTCTGAACAACAAATACACTTAATCCGGACATGGATGAATCGTAATCCGGACGGACATGGATGAATCGTAATCCGGACGGACATATAACGTAATCCGGACATACTTGTAACTTAATCCGGACATAAATATAACTTATTCCGGACAGACATACAACAAACCAAAATTACTTAAATATATTTGTCGCCATCAGAAATTAATTCACAAACGAACAAGCAAAGAAAGAGTTGAATCTTATGCAATAATACTGACAGACATACAATGACTTTCAACAAAATTACATAGGAATAATTACAACCAAGGACAAATACAATAATCAAGGAGGAACTCCCTCGTAATGCAAATTCATGTCCCAGTCATCGAAATCGTGATCCCCCGGTTTGGGTGCTGCAGGGTGTAACGGGGGTAGAACCTTATTCCTGATGATTTTCTTAACGTTACTTTTAATTATTTTCTCAGACAAAGAAATCCGTCGTTTGCTCGGCGGTCTGCCTTTCCGTCTTGCCTTATCCGGATTGAGAACGGATGTACCATCGAACACAGGATCAGGTCGTTGCATACGTTCTTTAAGCAACTCAAGTGCCTCTACCGCCTGAAGATATCTGTCGTTTGAGTCGAAAGCGGTCTCGGCGATCCAAACCGCACGACCCATTATGTCGTCGTGGCGAAGAAGCGCATCGTTCCCCGTTATGCCACTTTGAAGGGGAAACTTGACTCCATAGCTCCTTCGGATATCCTTCCTCCATCGGTGGACGATGTAAGACTCGGGGAGCAACGCGTTTGGACGTATTCGGGTAATAACAACATAAACGTGACAACATAGGATGCCGACGTGATCAAACATTCTGCAATCGCATACCCACTTCTCATCTCTAATTTGCACTGTGAACCGTTTCGACAATGGGAGGATATGTGTCAATACATGTTCGGTCACGTTGAAGTGCAATGTGTCGTCCTCGTTGAACTCATCCTTGATGTCGCAGTACATCATCTTCCCAATTTCTAACTGCACCTTCTTGAAGACACCCACCGTATACAACTTGCCCAATTGCCTCTCGAATGGATATTTCGAAATCAATTGTGGAGCCTTATGCTCACAATCGAAATCAGACAGAGCTTCCTTCTCATACTTGTGGCGTACTGCGAGTTCGTATTGTTGAACGAACTGCTTAAGTGTCGTCCTTGATGTGATGTACTTATCGAAGAAGGCGTTCATACCTTCACTTCTCTGGGTTGATGTCATTCCTGCGGAAAAACAATCCCGCCAGAATGCAGGTACCCAGCGCTCTCGAATTGCATAAATGGATCAGAGCCAATTATTGTCGTGGAACTCGAAATCATCTAGAAAACCCTGCCAATTCCGCTCGAATTCTGCCGGAGTCTTGGAATCGAATACACAGTTGTTGAGGTCAAACAACGTATGATCCCGGTACTTCGTGGGCAGCTTCACAGGGGCCTTATTCATTATGTGCCATATACAAAATCTGTGCCGCGCTTTAGGGAACACAGTCCTCACAGCCGCAGCTATGGCGCCACATTGGTCTGTTATGATCGTCGGGGGGCTTGTATCTGCACACAACGCGATCAAGATAAAAACATATGTTAATCGGGACAAAAATAACGTAAACCGGACAAACGTCAAGGGTAAACCGGACGAGCAAAAAACGTAAACCGGACAGACGTAAGGGATAAACCGGACGAGCAAAAGACGTAAAACGTCTCCTGGTCCCATTTTGAGGTTTCTAACCTCGTTCACAACATTCCTGCGAAACATAATTTTTATGACAAAGCTAAATGCGTAACTTCAACCAGGTTAAGTGGAGAATAAATAACCTTAGGTCTCGCTCGTTGAAAGACAAATTATCGTGACCTCCAGCTTCGACCACAAAAGATTGCATGGTCTTGGCGGCAGATATACCGGCAGCATCATTGCACGAAATGCGTGCTCTGGCGGACTCCGGGACGGATCGTTTTTGTCGGAGCAAGCGCATCTGGTCTTCCGACAACATGACGTGGTTATGTTGGAGATCTACGTAGTTAATTACGTAGCCTCTGGATGGATTTCCGGAGACCCTAATCCGAGCAGTGCACTCCACCCTACCGGATAACCTATGTTTTGGTCTACCTTCACCTTGGTTTCCCGGAGCATTACCCTCCTTGGAGCAAGTAAGAGTGGCCCGTATAACAACACCACGATCGTAATGAGATTGTCTTATCTTCACACCAAAACCACAGGTTTCGGCATAGGAAACGTAAAATGCTTTGGCTTCTTCGAAGGAAGGAAAATACATCTTCTCTTGCGGGACGTTTGAGGCATGCGCCGGCTGTGAGGACACATTAACGAGTGCCATTACAGTACAGCAAAAAGGGAGGAAGAAGAAGGAAGGGTTCATAGGATCCGAATAAGGTAGCCAAAACATTTTGTATCTCCGTGAAGCGCCAAAAAAGAAGAAATGGAGGACGTGCTGATTTGAGGAGCATTAAATGCGATTGTGGACGTATCGGGAAAATAAAAGAAAAAGACAACATTCCGAAGTAAGTAGTACGCTTGTCCGGAATAAGTGTTCCAACTAAGGGATCTTTAGTGGATCTCCGTTGAGCGCCAAAAGAAAAGGTGATATCTCCGTAGATATGCATTTAATGCATGGGGAAGACAAATAAGAAAGACATCATTGCTCTGAGAAGCTTAGTGTACATGCTGACTGGATGCTGAATGGACAAAATTTCTCCGCCACGTAAGTAGCGTCAGTGACGCGCGCGTCTACTAAACATTTTCCTTTACTTAATCCATCTCCTAATTGCACCTCCATTTGCCAATCTTTTATTGGCCACTCCTCTCCTACAAACCTCTATAAAACACATCCCAAACCAATTTACTTCTGCCATCCCAATTCCCAATCCCCATTGTGTTGTGTTGTGTTGTGTTCTTGTTCTTCCCTGGTTAGTTTCCTTTTTGCCTTCTCTCCATAATAATCCGCCTAGAAATAAAATTGTAGAGGAAACCAAACTTAGATGATAGACAACATTGCTAGGATGAAAGACTCGGTTGAGCAAAATGTCAACATGGAACTTCGTAATAGGAAGCTCCACCTCTGGAACTCAGACATCCCCTCTGGTTCATAAAGATCCGATCTTTCCCCATTTTTTCCCTTTTGGGTTTTCCGTTTTTTAGATTTGGGTAGCTTAGTTTCGGGGTTTGGGGTGATGGGTCGTGTTCCGTTCGGGGATTTGATGGTGTTCAATGGGTTTGATGGTGTTGGGGGTGGTGGAGTTGGGTTGGAAAGAGGGGAGTTGGTTAAGAGTGGGAAGAAGGGAGAGATCGCGGCCGAGGTGAAGGTTACGATGGCTTTGAAAAGCCATTGCGAGGCCGAGAGGCGGCGGAGGGAGAGGATCAACTCGCATCTCACCACTCTCCGGGGAATTGTTCCTACCAAAGTCAAGGTTTGTGGCCTTCTCTTGCTCTTGCTCTTGCTCTTGCTCTTGCCTTTTCTTTTTTTATCCTTTTAATTCTTTATGTTGCAATATAAAGTAACTTATTTTTACATTTACTGAAGAGTGAGTTTTCTTTGATGGTGTGGAGATTATTTTCAACCAATTTTGCTATCTGAAAAAAGTAAATTTAAACTAAGCTATAGATTGAATTATGAATTCAAAGTAGTTTTTTTTACACGTTGAAGTTGGACTTTATCCAAAAAAGATGGTTTAGATAATTAGTTGATTTTTTTGACCAAAGAATGGACTTTTTTTGATGTTGTGCACATTATTTTTCAATCATTTGTGCTCTCTAAAAAGGTAAATTTAAACTAAGCTATAGATTGAATTATTAATTTTAGTATTTTTTACGTATTGAAGTTGGACTTTGTGAAAAAAGAATTATGGTTTAGATAATTTAGTTGATTTACCAAAGAATGGATTTTTTTATTGATGTTGTGGACATTATTTTTCGATCATTTATGCTCTCTAAAAAAGTAAATTTAAACTAAACTATTAAATTTTATTTATGAATTTAGACGTGGCTTCTCAATCCATTGTGTAGGTTGCTTTTGCAAAGATTAACGTTTGCTCTTAATTGGGGTGAATCATATATTGTGTTAGAATTTTAGGCATCGTCTGTCAATTAAACGTTTTGACCCTTTTTTATTCTTTCTATTTGTAAAAGAGTATATTTATTATCATCTAGACACCCTATTGTAGTCTAGACACGGTTTCTCAACTCACCTTGGTGATTTTTTATTGGAAATTACAATCCCAAGTTGTTCAAAACAGAAAACCTACAATGATTTATAAAAGAGTTGAATCTGCTACCTCTTACCAAAGTACTTGAGTTTTAAAAGGATGTGGTTCGACCAAATTTAACATTTCTTCTTTTGAAGTAAAAAAGATGGTCATGTTTAGGTTGGACCATGCCATTTGTAATGATTTAGTCATTATTTGTCAATTATGTACGAATTTTATTTGCTTAAGTGCAAATTATTCATGTTTAGATTAGTTCTTTTGTTTTTTAGTATCTTCCGCATTATTTCTCATGTAGTCAGACCTTTTCTTTGCAAAAGAGAAATCATGCTAGTATTTGACTTTTTTCTCAACTGCTTGGACTTTTTTGTCATGGTTCTCGATTTAACATTGTTTCCATATTTAGACCAGATTGTTTTTCTTCTTTACAATATGGGTATAATTTCAGTACTAATTATGGTCTTTGATTCAGTTGCTATTGCTTTTATCCGAGCATATTTATTTTTGTACTGGGTGATATCACTTTCATTATAAAAATGGTTGTGACATTGTTCTTCAACTAATTAGCAACTTGTGCTTACATTATTGAAATGGTTTAGTCATTCCCTATGACTTTGTTCTTATATCTCATCTCCTCCTTATCAAAATAGACAAGGCTTACTCATTCATGATTAGGCTAGATTACATAAAGCTTTTCTTTCCTATTGATTGCTCAATAAAGATTGTTTTAGCACTTTTTTGGCTAAACTATTAGGTGAGTTATTAGTTTTAAATTATGTGCTTTTCTTTTGGAGTGATCTTGCTTGGATTTCCCTGTTGATCTATTCATAATAAGCCCATCTGGGTGAACTTTGTTCTTGTTATATATTATTAACGTACTACTAATTTTCTCGTTAGAGATCATATCGTTTTCTCTCAGTGATTTGGTGGTTCTTTGATTTTTATCATTTGTGATGGTTGACTTTGTTTATCAAAAAAATCCTTTAATTCGTTTTAAAATTGTACTTTCCATAGTACCATTTGTTCTTGTCAAGTAAATAATCTGCAGTTTCCTGTAAATTTGGTTTTGAGTCCTTATCAATGGAAATAGATCTTGCTATGCTGTAGTTTTTGTTCCTTTAAAGTTGAATGGGGTTGTCCTTGGTTTTCTTGTTTATTATCAAGGATTCCGAAAAACCGAGAAGATGGCTTCGAAGGAAAACGTGAAAACGGATCGAAGTCATTAGTCCCTATCCAAACATTTCATCTCGCAATCGAACCAATGACGCATCATTGCTGCACATAATGCCGAGGGCTCGATGACTATGAGCTTTTGAGTCTGAAATTGAGAAAGTGATGCTCTTTAACATGTACTAACGTATTGGTAAGGAGTGTGACAGGTTAAAAGTTTCAGCAATTTTGTTTTCCGTATCTTGCTTGTATACTTCTATGTTTTTCCTTTTGTCTGTTCACTGACACTAATCCACTTCTATCAGGAAAAAATGTATTCTTCTTTTTATGCAAATATTCACTTATCATTTCATCCCCCCAAAAATGTGATGAAATCTAATGTCATTTACCTATGTTAGAACACTTCTAGGCAAAATAAGAACATCAAAAACTCAGTACATGTTTTTGTACTTTATTTTCAACTAGGGCATCAATAAAATTCAAACTTCTTTGACACTGCATAATTAAAGCACTCATGTCTGAACTGTGAAGAATTTTTTGAAAATTATAAACAAACATTAGAGAGCACTAAATTCTCGACTTCTTGATTGTTCAAGCTAAAACACTTCTGTTCAGTTGCCACTATAGGCCTAAATGAAGGAAACCGGAGTGCTGTAATTGATGCTATGGATTCTAAAGTGGTTATTAACATGGTTTCCATTATGTCAGAATTTAGCATGAACCAAAGCCAACCATTTTTCTCCTTGCAATATCTTTGTCATGAACTCAACTATGCAGCTTTACTTGTAACAACTTTTGAGCCTTGAAAATCATCATAAACCCATGAATCAAATGAAACTAATGTTGTAGAAACAATGTTTTGCAGTTGGACAAAGCTGCTTTGCTCGCAGAGGTGATAAGTCAGGTGAAGGAGTTGAAGAGCAATGCAGCTGAAATGAGCAGAAAGTGCACTCTTCCATCCGACAACGATGAAATTTTAGTTGAAGTTTGTGAAGACGGGACTAGCGAAGGCACTCGCTTGGTCAGAGCATCCATCTGCTGTGTGGACCGACCGGAGCTTTTAGGGGATCTAAAACGAACAATTCGCTCTCTTCAACTTAAAATCTTGCACGCGGAGATCTCCTTTCTGGAGGGCAGGGTGAAGAATGGGTTTGTGATGACATGTGAAGGTGGGAACAACAATAAAAGCATTGATTTGGATCTTGTCAAAAGCAGCATTCAGCAAGCTCTGGGTTCTGTTCTCGAACGAGTTTCTTCGCAGGCAGAGTTCTCCCCGAGGGCCTTGCTTTCGGGTAAGAGGCGGAGAATGTCCCCCTTCGAAACTTCCTTTTCATTTTCCTGAGAAATCATGCGAAATATGAGCTATGGCTTATTATGTGTTTGTGCTTGGTTTTACTTGAGTTTTTCAGAAGAAACTTATAGGATTGTTGTACCATGTGAGAATGTATGGTTCTGATTGGGTGGTTTTGGCTCCTTTTTCTGGAGCATTGGGTGTTTGTTTGTTTTGGTTTTGATTTTCCCATTTGTTTGTGTTTGTATGCTTCTCAACAGAAGTTCATGTACTTTTACTATTCATGGCATTTTCAATGTCATTTGATTGGATAAACTTATTGTTCTTCTTAAACTCATATATCTGTTAGAAGTATTGCGATTAGTTTATTTTCACTTCTGGTTGATTCCTTTTTACACTTCAAACTACCAAGGTCATCATTTGAATATCTCTGAGTGATGAAATTTATGTTTGCTAGAAATTGTTTATCTATCTATTATTTTTTTGTTTCCCGCAAAAAAACAGTCATTTGTACACTAGATTCTTAACTAATGCTTTGATTTCACCCTTAATCTAGAATTGATAAACTAGCCCTGGGCTGTGGCCTCCTTACAGGCTTTGAGGCTTAATACAATGAAAATGCCATTTTTCTATATGGATCAAAGCTTACCATATTCCACATTATTCCACCTTGAAATAGGCCCGCGTCCAATACAAAGCTTAAACTCAAATGCGCTAATCATTTTTAGGCCTATAATAAGTCATTCTGTCTTGTCTTAATTTTCTCTCAATAAATGTGATTTCGGCCTTATATATATCTAAGTACGTCAGAAACAATCCCAAGTAAAACATACACGATTATGACTTCTGCAAAGATGCTTGTCTTGCTATCGTATTAGCTGCTAACAATTCGCAAGTGATAACTACACCATTTTGTCTTTTAGGTTCACATAAACTGATCGAAAATTTTAAAATTCTTATTGGTTTACTTTTACCCTCACTAAAGAAATGAAAATTCTAAAAGAATCTTCCAGTGTTATTAAATTCTACTATAACATCATGATTCATGATTAAGCAACAGATTAAGCAACTTGAATTCTAAAAACCAGACCGAAATGGATGGGCCACAAATGGTTGGGCCTAACTTTGGGTCTAAAAGGGGTCATGTGCTACACTACTGGGCCGAACTTCACTGTTGGGCCGATACGAAACTAAGTGTTACTGGTCTCGTCATTCTTCGTCAGGCCCACAATATGTTTGGAGTTCTTCGAGTCCTTCACGCCACAACGAGCTAAATGCCCTAACTTGTAAGAAGTGTGTCGTGCAACAACGAGCTAAATGTCCTAACTTGTAAGAAGTGTGTCGTGCAAGTCATTAGTTCTTGTCGTAATTCTCTCTTAATAGATGTGATTTGGGCTCTAGATCTAAGTAAACACGTCAGTAAGCATCTAAAGTTTAACATTCACGATAATGACTCTTCCATAGATGGTATTTAGTAGTTACACATTGTTAGCAACTTAAAGTTATATCATAATCATTTCGGTAATTATATCGGCCTCATGAAAATAACTGGAACACACTCATCATATGGTTAACATCATAAGTGAGACAATGTAGCTTTCACTAAACCACAAGATAAAGTAAAAAAGGAACCACTAATTCTTCTCAGAGAATGTAGTTACCAAACTAAGTTCCGAGTGATACAACATTTTCAAATGATACGTGAAGGACTCTCCCACAATATATATTAACCATAAACTAAGTATATCTTAAGTGTACCTCTAATATAAAATTCTATGCGACCATAATACTTGCATGCATGCAACGTAATCCGGGTAATTGTAAACTTCTACACGCAATGATTATTGATTGGTGTCGTCATGAAGTCCATTTCATAAACACAAAATTGTGTGGCCGATTCAACTAAAAAAAGTTATGGCGATGGTTACACCACCATTTTTTTTTGAAATGACGTCCAAAAGAGGATTAGAGTTAAGGAGAATCTACACTAGTGAACAAAATCTTACTAATAAATCAAACATGATGGATAAGATTCCATGATTCCACCACAGAATCTGATATTAAGAATCCTCTTAATGAATTTGCTAGAAGCTAGGATGCGCGTTTATTCAAACAATCACTTCCTCAATAACCCGTCAATATGTATATTCCATTACACTTGTATAATATGTTTCAAACTCACTTTATTCTAGGGAGTAAGTCCATAAACTGTCAGTGAGAGGGTTTCATTCTCTGAAATTGTCGAATTATAAAGTTCTTTAGATTCATTACTTAAACTAATATTGAAATTTTTAAAAACGCATATCCCCCTCACCAAGAGAAGCAAAAATAATAAGAATGTTATTTTATGTTCATTACACTTTTAAGAATGTTTGAAAAATTCTTCTAGTGCTAATATATAATCACGACTACGCATCTGCAATGGCAATAAATATACTAGATTCCATATATTAGAATCTGAAGACAGAGACAACAACAGTATGCATATGCACATCAAGTAACTAACATTCCATAACTTGCCAATGTTTTTGGAATATCAATTAATCAGATTACTCCAATCCATAGATCAATCTTCACGACACGTTAAAGTCCCTCTCCAAGGTGCAAATTAATTGAGTAATAAACCACCTTTCTTATCCATCAAAACTCTATATAAACCCTACTCATCCACCATAACCACTCACAAATCTAAGTTACAAAATATATTACTTCCTTAGTTCCTTATAATTAGTTACAAAAATAGTGCATTATGACTTCCTTTCTGAAACTTTTTTTTCTTGTGGTCTTCCTAATGGTGTGTGCTCCTAGAGTCACATCAAGGAAGCTCGGAGTCGACGTGCCAATGGAAGACCTCCACGAGCAGTGGATGGTCAGGCACGGTCGGTCCTACAAGGACGTGGCCGAGAAGGCAACAAGGTTGAGGGTTTTTGAGGAGAACGTCCGTTATATCGAGTCGTTTAACCGAGAAGGAGGGCGCAATTACACGCTTGCCCTTAATGAGTTTGCCGACATGACAAACCAGGAGTTCAAGGCCTTGCGCAACGGTTTCAGACCCCAAATCGGTCCGAAGGGAGCGACAAGTGTGGGTGAGAAATTCATGTATGCGAATGTGAGTGCTGTGCCTGCTAGTGTCGACTGGAGGACGAAGGGGGTCGTTACGCCCGTTAAGGACCAGGGAAGTTGTGGTAAGACTAAACTAATTAAGAACTATAACAGTCTTTATAATAGGAGTAATATATGTTGGAATGATATAATAAAAATTATCAAGTAATTGAGATCAATATTATTAACCCTTTAACTTAAGCAAATATTCAGTTTCACTTTCATGTTAAACCATATGTAATATCTTAATTTTTTTAACGTATATATGTTAACGTTTATCACCATAACATATATGTAATCTCAGCTTAGCCACTTCAGATGGTGGGCATGTCACATGTCCTAGTAGATTTCATATTCTTTTGGCGAACCCATGTATCAACTTTAATTTCATGGTGACCACGTAGATATATTATTGATCACTCAAGCATCAGCCTCATAATTCAACAGTTCCTCTGTCACTACTACATGCATGTCAACAAATTACTCTTATAAAAGTTATCCGTCGCTATATCCACGTCAAAACATATATTTTTTACGTCTTACGAAGTTACGATACCTTCTGTTAAATTTGTAATTTTAAAATAATCACGACCAAAATCAAAATATATATGCTTTAGAAAACTAGTAATAAATTAATTAATGGACCTATCTGTCACTAGTGCCCCGCAACAAAGCAAACAAAGCAACCGAGTTACTACAAACTGTTGCTATAGCATGCAACAACAACAACAAGAGATCACTCATGACAAACTATAAGACATAAAAACAAACAAACTATAAGACAAATGTTATATTAAACCGTCGCTAAAAGTGAAACTTTTGATTTGCAGGTTGTTGTTGGGCATTCTCCGCAGTTGCAGCCATGGAAGGCATAACCAAGCTCAAGACGGGAAAGCTCGTATCCCTCTCAGAGCAAGAGCTCGTCGACTGTGACGTCTCGGGCAACGACTACGGTTGCATGGGAGGCTTCATGGACAACGCTTTCCAATTCGTCATCCACAACCACGGCCTCACCACTGAGGCCAGCTACCCTTACAAGGCCGCTGACTCAACTTGCGTCTCTGGCAAGCCTTCGGCCGCCAAAATCTCCGGATACGAAGATGTTCCGGCCAACAATGAGGTCGCTCTGATGAAGGCTGTAGCCGGACAACCCGTTTCGGTGGCCATTGATGCTGGCGGATCGGACTTCCAGTTCTACTCTAGTGGGGTGTTTGATGGAACTTGTGGAACTGATTTAGACCATGGTAATTGTGTTAAATAGTTATTTATTGTTTTTCTTCTTTAAAAAATAATATTATGTTACTTTTAAAAGTGAAAATTTCATTAATATCTATTAAAATATCTAAAATATTATCAACACCTTTTTTATCCCAATGGAGATTGATGCTTTTTAATATTTCATGATGTTTCAACTACTTCTAAGTAAACAAAGTTTTTGATTGTTTCTACATGTTAGTCATATTTCCTTATTTTTTGACAAAAAAGAAACAAAGTTAACTTCTTGTGAAACCAACTTTAATTATTTAATCTAACCACTTGGCTATCTTAATTAGTGAGCATGAGATTTATGTAAACACAACCTTGTTCATGTATAACGGAACAAGCGAAAATTTCAAGTAAGAATGCATGTAATATTTGTAAAGTACTATAAGATATCACAGTGTGGCAGATGAATTTAATTACTTACAAATTAAGCCTTTAATATTATTTTTGACAGGCATCACTGCGGTTGGATTTGGGGAGTCCCAAGGGACCAAGTATTGGATTGTGAAGAACTCTTGGGGAAGTTCTTGGGGAGAGAAGGGCTACATAAGGATGAAGAGAGATGTTGCTGCAAAGGAGGGGCTCTGTGGAATTGCTATGATGGCTTCTTATCCAACTGCTTGATTTCGCTCCAAGTACAACGGAAATCACTTGTTGTGACGGTTATCTGCCGTCACCTTCCCGAATACCATAACTATCGGGATACCACGTAGGTTTATTTCCATGTAGCAACAATTTCAAATTTAAAGATACGTATGTAAAAGATTGGAAAATATTGAAGTTTAGACTTCATCAACATTACTACATGAAAAAGATCTTTAGCTACGAGAATTATCTGTTGCTATAGGCTTGTTTTCTTGTAGTAATATCAGTGCATATTATGTATAGCGAATATGTAAGTGGCTTAGGGTTTAAGTGTACGTAGAACCCCTTAAGCTGTGGCATGCATGTATTGTTTGTACGTAATATTTATCTTTATTATGAAAATATTATTATGGTTTGTAGAATATTGTGTTTGACATTAGATGATAATTCGACGTGGTGATACGGAGGTTACTTTTTTTGCTGACATATATGCTTAACTTAACATCTATTATTAACTTCCAATATGTTCCACACGATTATGTCCAACTTCATGTACTTCTGATCGAATTATAAGAGTAGCAAAAACTCATTTTGATTGGACGCCATGCGTACAAAAAAGTTCAGAAGTTTAGAATATTATGTTGGCAGATGGCACGCGCAAATAATATTGATTTATTAAATTGGTTGTATTTTATTTTATTACTACGAATATGATTTATAGCAAGGCTATTGGACAACTTAGGACCAATCTTACCTTCATACCCAGGCTACTCTTGTGGACCGCGTTCAGGCTCGACTGGGTGCGTGGAAGAGGACATTTTTATCAATGGCCGGTCGGATTGAATTGGTTCGAAGTGTGCTCACCTCTTTCAGTATATATTGGTCCTCTGCTTTCCTTCTACCCAGGAGCATCCTCCACGAACTTGAGAAACTAATGATGCATTTCATATGGGGCTCGCCAAAGAAGATGGCAACGGTGTCGTGGAAGGATATATGCCTGCCCAAAGAGGAGGGGGGCTTGGGGCTACGTCGTTTGACAGATTGGAATGATGCTGCTATGCTGAGATTATTTTGGTTAGTGGCCTCAAATGACCCGTCACTTTGGGTACAGTGCATTCGGAATAAATACCTTCGAAGCAAGACCATCTGGCTAGCGCGACCACCATCTATCTGTTCTTGGGTTTGGAGAGGAATCTTGCACCTTCAAACGCTAGCGGGGAGGAAGTTCTACTACAAAGTCGGAAACGGGCAGTCCATACGATTTTTCCAAGACCCTTGGGTAGGATGCCCACTTATCTGTGAGGATGAAGGAGCCCGACTACACTATGACATGGGTGTCGCTATTGAAACGCGTGTGTCACACTTTCTATATCTAGGAAACTGGCGCCTTCCGCCACCACGTTCCACCACGATGGATAACTTGTGGCCTAAAATACGAGCCATTAGACCAACAGCGGGGGAAGATGTACTGGTTTGGGCTGACTCGGAAGGCAAGCCTTTCAGAACAAAGGATGCATGGGGCTAGATTCGAGCTAGGCGTTCGATAGAGGCGTGGACTAAAGCCGTATGGCACTCCCTAGCTATCCCAAAGCATGTTGTTCACCTGTGGAGAGCAATTTTGGGGAAGCTGCCGACTCATGAGTGGCTAAGACGAAGGCAAGCTGCTGTGATTATCTCAAGATGTGTTTTCTGCCATCAAGCATACGAGGATATTCAACACTTGTTCTGGGACTGCGAGGTCACCCGAGGCACGTGGAAAAGAGTCTTACGCATTCTGGGGCTATCGGGACACAGTACGAAAGGGATATCGGGGGAGTTGCTCCGGCTTGGGAGGCTTCGTCATCCCGAGGGACGTGCAGGCAAACAAGTAGCTTGTATTGAGTACGGGGCGACAACATATATGATATGAGAGGAAAGAAATTTGAGGATGATGGAGGGTGAGTACCGATCGATGGAAGTGTTGCACAAACAAATAAAGGATATAGTTTGCATCCGAGGAGCAAAATGTCATGTCTTTATGAACAATCAGCCGGCACTTGAAAATTTTATGGCAAAATGAGATTAGACCCCTTGCATGAGGAGAAAGAGATGTGTGTATCTGATTACGTAGTAAACGTAATCCGAATCTGTAACCGATTTTCTAGTTAATAGATCTTGGAGGCTGGTCCTCCCTTTTTTGCACTGCAAAAAAAAAATCTTACCTTCATACGATGCGAGTCACTCCCCCACTGGCCACCAGGCACTACTCCACTATCATATTATGGATGTGATTTGATATTTCGTCAAATAAGTGGGTTTAAGAAGTTGAAAAGAATCTTAAAATATGAAAATATAATTTCATGAAATGTGTCATCAACACAGCTGGCCCTCAGCTTCCGAGGTTTTTATTCCCCAATCATTTAGCTTTTTGATGGACCCCGTGAACTGCTGTCCACAGCTCGATTACTAATTGATAGCCCACCAAATCTCACTTTTACTATTACGCACAGAAAACAAACATAATTTAGTTTGTGTTACATTTTCATTTTCTAACCAAATCATCGCCTAAATGATTGCTTCAGCCATCTCACTGGCTACGACCAGACTCATTGGCCTAGGCGTGGTGGTGGATTTGGAAAAAAACGGTGCACTAAAGTTTTCCGGTCAACAACACCAGACGCATCCACACTTGCTCAAAACATCATTTGTATGGTTGCGGATTATCATCTAAATTTGTCATGACTCGGCATATTAATTTAATTACTATATTATTGCTTAATTTTTTAACATTTGTGGCTCCACTCCAAATATAATTAGCTTCACTCCTAATATTAAATCCTAATTAAATAGACAAAGAGAACAAGCCTGACCACCACATTATAGAGTTGAAGTGGAATTTTAGGCATATGGTATTCTCCAATACTTTTGAGGTGTAAATTTGTGGAATCCCGAATGCCAACTACACAAAAGTAACATGTGTTATTGCTTCAAACCACAGCTTTGGATCTCCTTCTACCGTTGGGGACAAAGAGATCTAAGGTTGAACTACCTCACCCTCACAAAACACTAGTAACAAATAACACCATGTGAATGTTTCAAATCGCAAAAGAAAACCTTAATTCTCCTGTTGCGTGTCCTTATCAGCATGATGGCAACATTTTCACTCATATTACCATCTAACCGTTACATGAAAAATAAAAGGCAACTAGTAGAATAAAGGAGATACATATTATAATTCGAAGATACGCTTAAGATCTCTTAATTGATTTCACCAAAATACCTTTCTTACAACAAGATGAAAACAACAACAATATACGTGGAGATCTTACGTCCAATCAAAATGCATCCAAAGAGATAACGCATTGAGCTTTCCGATGGCACTCACAATGCCAATTGGCAAATCAAACCTTCAAAAATAGAAGAGAAAAAATAAAACCCAAAGACCCAAAACTAAAAAAGAAAAACCACAACAATAGACCACAAGGCCGAATCTCCCCTTATATATGCATCCCATGCAACAACTTCCTTTATGCTTTCAACACCTCTCTCTCTCTTTCTCTCTCTAATCCATCCCACCGACACTTTCCCAACATGGCATCCAAACCACCACTTGGGTTTCTCTCTCCTCTTCCCATCTTGTGGGTCTACTTGTTCTTGTTGGCTTTCTCATGTGGAGCATTGGGTTGGGATTCAACTAGGTGTGATCTCTACCATGGGAGTTGGGTCTTTGATGAATCCTATCCTCTCTATGATTCCACAAAATGTCCCTTCAATGTCAAGGAGTTTAGTTGTTTGAAGAATGGAAGGGCGGATAAGAACTATCTAAAGTTTAGATGGAAACCCTTTGGTTGTGATCTCCCAAGGTACATCTCTTTAGTTATTCTATTAGTAGCAATTAACCTTGAACGTATTCAAATCAAACATAATAACATGATAAATTAATTCGACCTACATAGTATCTAAATATCATTTTTTAATAGAAAACATCAAGTTGTAATTAATAACCTTTATGTATATTGAATACTTTTAGTGACATGACAAATCTATTTAAGCTGATTCACCACAAAACAATTACTAAAAATATAGTCTCGATAAGTAATAATTACTCTCCATAGTCTTGTCTTAGCGAAGTGAATTGCATCGTCGTGCCTAAGAGTAAAGTTTGAATCAATATATTTTTTTCCCCAAAATATTTGATCCTCAATTATAAGTGATGGCGGTGCTGTCGGATGCATGAAGGTTTAATGGAGTGGAGTTTCTAGAGAAGTGGAGGGGGAAGAAGATAATGTTTGTTGGGGATTCTTTGAGTTTGAACCAATGGGTCTCTTTGGGTTGTATGCTCCAATCAGCAGTACCCAATTCTAACATCATCAGGGTAGACGGCAATCCCAGAAGCTTTGAATTTAAGGTTTGTTGTCTTCTTCTTCCGAATAAATAAATAAATAATAACAAATATTGCATGTGAAAAGTTAGATCTACCCTTCACCCATTTGTAGATTCCTGCCTAACTAACGTGAAGTGTAATCACAAGTCAAACAGTTTTCTTTTGTTGGATTCTACTTTGCAACACAAAGAATCAGCTGGTTTATTAGAAGGCGCATGCATATATAATATTTATGAAAATTACTACCATAAATACTCTCGTCTCAAACCTATTAACCTATGTCTAAGGCGCCACACTCTAATCCAATTAGAACTAGCCTAGGACATCTAATTAACTTTGGCTATTCAAAGATCAGATAACGAAACATATGATTACACGAAGTATGTCGTATCTAGGATTGAATAAGAATAATATATAATTTCCGTAGAAAACCTATAAAACTGTTGCAATCAAAACTAGACCTGGCAATCGTGTCGTGTTCGTGTACTTTCGTGTCAGACAGTTTCGTAATCGTGTCAGGATTTCGTGTTATCGTGTTAAGCACAATTTGAAGAAATTACATCATGTTTAGATTAAAAATAGTTAAGTGACATGTTATATTAATATTTTTCTATATAATTAACATATTAATTGACCATTATCAAGTAAAAAAATAGTTAATTACCTAACAAAAGATGTTATTCGTGTCAGTTTCATGTAAAAAACTATAAAATCGTGTAATCGTGTCGTGTTCGTGTCAAATCGTGTACTAATTATTTTATGTTTATTTCTTCATAAATCATCATAATAAAGCATTTCAACCACACAAAAAATTTCGTGTCATGTCGTGTAAAAACCGTGTCACCATATCGTGTCGTGTTCGTGTCGTGTTATCGTGTCGTGTCAGAAATTACCAGGCCTAATCAAAACTAGCAATTTCCACCCTAGAAACAATGATCTTACGTGATTTTCTTGAACTATTTGTTCATATGTGCCCTGTCTTTTTCCCATTAATATTTAAATAACTAAATTTATTTTTTCTTTATCTGAAAACCGAAGTTCCAATCCTAGATAATTAAGTTGAAATCCAACTTGCATATGCTGCATGTTTAGTAATATCTAAATTTAGCTCGATTAGTTTATAGGATAGCATCCATACACTAATACTGGATTAAATTAGGCAATATTAGTAAGGAATAATTGAAACTCATGATCAGTGACAAATTACAAGAACGTGTATCGAAAAGCTTTCCATTTTGCATTGACAGCCAACAAGTCATTAATTACTTGTACAAAAACTCACTCGGATATGTCCGTTTGACAAAAGTACAGGATTATGGGGTATCAGTTATGTACTTTCACACTCTATTCTTGGTGGACGTGGTGAAGGAGTCAATTGGGAGAGTACTTAAGCTTGATTCTATCCAAGATGGGAAGTATTGGGCAGGAATGGACATGTTGATTTTCAACACATGGCATTGGTGGTCTAGATCTGGACCCTCACAACCGTATGTAAAAACAAACCAAACTCCATTATTTTGTTTCAGTTTCTTGATTATTTTACCCATGAATATCTGAACGTGTTCAAAAATGCAAATTATCATGCTCCCCATGAAAACGTATTATATGGCAAAACAACTTAATTAGTTCTATGAAAAATAATTAGCAAACACAATTAATTTTTATGTATAAGTATAGGTGGGACTATATTCAAGTTGGGAGGAAAGTTTTCAAAGACATGAACCGGATGCAAGCTTTTGAAATTGCTCTTTCAACATGGGGTCAATGGGTTGACTCCCACATTTCCCCCCTCAAAACCAAAGTCTTCTTCCAAGGCATTTCCCCTGCTCATTACCAGTAAGCAATCATTCCCAAAGCCAATTCTTATCATTAATTTATTTGAAAATTTTGTAAAAAATAAATTTTTGGTTACCTCATCTAGTGGTGAGGAGTGGCACCAGCCAAGTGCTAAAAACTGCTTTGGGCAAGCACAACCGGTAAATGGGTCGACGAATTCGGTAAAACCGCCGGTCGAGTTGGGAGTGGTGAAGAAGAGAGTTGCGATGATGAGAAAGCCGGTGGAGTTGTTGGACGTGACGTTGTTGTCTATGCTGAGAAAAGACGGTCATCCGTCGCGTTACGGTATGTTCGAGATGGATTGCAGCCATTGGTGCGTTGCCGGAGTTCCGGATGCTTGGAACCAATTATTGATTGCATCTCTAGTTATGAGATGAAACCGTATATATATGCTTATGATTAATTTGGTAAACGTACACACCCTTAGTTTAGGGGTATACAAATACAGAAGTCAAGAAGCTTCGTGATCTCACCTTATATATATGGCAATTCTTTAGAATTATAGGAATTGTTTTTTACTAGAAATTTACGAATAATTTTTATTCAAAATGTTATTGGAGGGAAGCATATCTTCCTCGAGGTATTACAATATCTATTTGTAAGATGTACAATATATTGATATTGACTAAGAGTGAAAATATTATACAACTACCTCATGGCTTGAAGTCCTGTCTTTTTTCTAGAAGTGAGTTAAATTTCCGTAAATCAAGTGCATGCATGCTTATGTGATTTGATTTTGTAAGTTTCATACAATAATTTAATTTTGTAAGCTCACGTCCCTTCATGTAATGCAATGAGATAAATATAGTTATGAAATTATTAGTCTTTGAGTATATTTTTTCCAAGTCAAGGAATGTTCCTTTAGGAACTTAAGTGCTACAACTGTCGCACAACTTGAGGTTACCAAACAATCCACTAGCAAAATATGATTCGTCTTAACCAACTAAAACATATCATGGTGTTCACATATGAGTTCCAAATGGCAAGAACGGATTGATGTGTCAATTTTCTCTGAAGCCGAAAGCACAACCGTTACATAAGTCATTGTCTTCCAATTGAGTGCGACTATTGTGTTGTCATGCATGGTCGACCATTAATAGTGACTTAATTAATGAGGTATTCACGTTAGATACCATACGGTCCATACCATATAGTTCAACTAATTGTTTCCAACGTAACAATGTGAATTTTGGTCATCAATATCTTGGCTCTATTATGCTAAAATCAAGAGAAGAAGCTCTTTTTTCTCATCCAGATGATGGATTTTATAGTTATTACATGTAGTTGGTAGTTGTTGGAATTCGGATTGAAGTAGTAATTTTCAGTGCGAACCATTTATTTTTTATTCGTTAGTGAAGTGGAAATTGTTTGTCGTAAGAAGGAATGGAGCAGATAAAGATCCATATTTCTAAGAATCACTGTTGGAATTCGCTTGTGTTTTAAAAGGTTCCACAGAGCCATGATACACAAATCATCAGAAATAAAATCAAAATCCTAAAGTGGATGTCAAAGAAGGTTCTGTATGTTACCTATGATGTCAATATGTTGATGACAAGTAGAGGCGTTAGTGTGTCAAAGTATGATACATTTTTTCAATTTCAGATATATATTATCACTGGTGCAGAAAATAATATATACGTCGGATATACAGGATATATACGTCAGATATAAGACTCCACTGAACCGACGTCTATATATACGTCGGACACATAAAACCCGACGTCTATTCGCTAAGTATAGACGTCGGCTATTAGGGATGACCGACGTCTATACTTACATATAAACGTCGGTTGTGACTGGGAGTCGACGTCTATTTATTAGGTATAGACGTTGGTTGTGGCTGGGAGCCAACATCTATTCCTTTTTCTCTAGGTACAGACGTTGGTTGTGACTGGGAGCTGACGTCTATTCCTTTTTCTCTAGGTATAGACGTCAGCTACTTGGTACAACCGACGTCTATTCTCTTACCAGATTTAAAAAAATGAAATGTATCATTCATAGATTCCTGCATAGCAAACACATTCAACCTGCACAAGAAAAACATTCGTCCTGCACCAAATTCATTCACAAACACAAACAAATACAGACATTCATCCACAAATACATACAAGCATACACACACAAACACAATGTTTCAACACACTTGACATTCATACACAAAAACTTGACATTCATTCCAAAACTGTTTGATTATATTACTGAACTGCTAAACATCGCCCCAAAATTACTTAAATCGCCCCTTGAAATTACCAAATTGCCCTTCCTCCTATTTTTGCTTATATATCTCACAATTTCACTCTTTTTTCAAAACTTTCTCTTCCTATACCTACTACACAAGATTACGAATGTCTCGGAGGCCAGGGAAGCAGCCAGCAGTTCCCCCGGTGTACCCGTATGAGGTAACATTACGTTATTTATTTGTTTTAAAAAAAAAAAAAAAAAAAAAGTCGTCGGCGTCCGAGGGAGACGCCCCCCGCATGGGGCGGGCGTCCGAGGAAGCCGCTCCCCCTATGGGGGGAGCGGCTTCCGAGGACGCCCGACCCATGCGGGGGGCGTCTCCCTCGGACGCCGACCCGAAGCGGGAGACGTCTGCGGAAGACGTCTCCCCGATGGGGGAGACGTCTTCCGCAGACGTCTCCCCGTAGGAGGAGGCGTCTCCGACAGACGCCTCCACCTTGCGGGAGGCGTCTCTCGCAGACGCCTCCGCCTTTTTTGTTTTTTTAATTAATAAATATCATAATTACTTTAATAAATAGTGATAAATCAAAAAAATTAATTTAACAAATTCTTTTTAAGTTTAACATTTGTGATATTTAGTTTTAACAAATTTTGATTTAGTTTAACAATTTTGATAATTTAGTTTAACAAATTTTGATTTAGTTTAACAATTTTGATAAATATGATAATTTAGTTTAACAAATTTAACAAATTTGTATTTAAAATTTCAATAAATAGTCATCGGGTCACAGTGGAGGGAGAGGCAAGTCGATACCATTACACGCCTTCCGTTCTTTAGAGGATGATTCAGCACCGCGTCATCCACGTAGACGGGGGATATCTGCTTCGGTCAGGAGGGAGAGGGAGGCATTACGTCGTCGTGAGGAGGAGGATGATTCCTTCGATGATGAGCATGTGGATAGTTTCGACGACGAGAGCGACGATGATGGCCCGTATGATGTGCGGCCGGAGGTGGAGAGGCAGGGGGATTATAGCGGAGGACGTGGTCGAGCGGGTACTTCTACTTCCGCCAGATGGATGGTGCGGAAGGGTAGGGGTGGGAGGTTTACGGCCGGGGATTCGAGCTCGTGCACTGTTGATCCCCGCGCTCAGAAGAAGAAGAGGGTCCAGGACGATTCTTGGATCGTGAGCAGTATGACGCCTGGTGGTCCTTTAGATGGGAGCGTCATTCCTAGTTTCTGGGGTCACATTGCTAGACGGATCTGGGACGGAGAGGATCGGAAGGTTCTGAAGTGCCAGAATCGGCACAGAGCCTGTACAGCACTACAGGGTTGGCGGTCTACACTGAGTGCTGATATCAGAGAGGAGATTAGTGCCACGCATTTGGGGCACTTACCGTACAGCATGTTCCCTTATCTCGACATGCCTTTGATTTCGGCGTTTGTGGAGCGGTGGCAGCCTGACACCAACACTTTCCACATGCCTTTCGGAGAGATGACGATCATGCTTCACGATGTTTTCCAGATCCTGCGACTTCCTGTGGATGGTCGTCTGGTTAGTGCTCAGGGGTCGACGTCTGAGCTGAGGTGTTATGTGGCAGAGTTGCTTGGTGTCACACCTGATGGTCTGGCGAGAGATACAGCTTTATGGAGTGGTGGTGGTGTCGGCATCGACTCCCTTGAGGACCTATGCAGACGGGCACGACCTCCGCGGGCCGATGATACACAGTTGACGGCGTACCTATTCTTGATGCTCGGAGCCGTCTTGTTTGTCGACAAGAGTGGTTGTCGGATCAGACCACGCGATCTACTGGAGGCTAGGGACCCGGAGACCGTTCGTGAGTACTCGTGGGGGTCAGCGACGTTGGCATACCTGTACCGGCAGCTTGGGATAGCTAGCCGTGCGGATTGTTCTGGGATTGCAGGTTGTCTTACGCTGCTGCAGGCGTGGATATACGAGTACTTTCCTGCATTCCGCCCGCATCGTGAGCGGAAGATTATCGACGAGGGTCATCCACGTTCGGGTATGTGGGTTGTCCGGAGCGAGGACAAGAGCGATGGACGATTGCGTTCCATCCGCGCACGGCTAGATCAGATGACTGCATCAGAGGTATCAAACTTTACACCATTTATTTAATTTTAAGATGTATTATTATTAATGTGTTAAACTTTAGGTGGAGTGGTTACCCTATGGTCCTGACCCAGCAGCGGATGTCCCGAGGACTTTATTGATGGGTCTTATTCGTTATCGGGATATCATAGAGCCTTATATGCCCGATCGGGTCTTGCGTCAGTTAGGATATGTTCAGGTGATCCCGGTTGACATTCCGACACCAGAGCATGCGGTGCGGTCTGCGACAGCAGCGACGTACGACGTCAGGTTCCCCGCTTCTACAGCGGAATCGACTTGGCGGACATTTCCGAGATCATGCCGATTGTTCCTTGGCGACTTCAGACGTAGTCGCGACCCCTCCGAGTGTGATGCACGTTATCTTGATTGGTTCGGTAGTTACTCACATCCTATCATCGTCCGTGGTGCCTCCCGGAGAGCAGATCGACCACCAGATAGGACGTGTGGCGATCTGGTAATTTTTTCATTTTATCTAAATTTATTTGTACCGTATAATTTGTTAATGTACGCTAATGTTAATGTTATGTGCAGTGGATGGGTAAGATGATACGGGCTGTAGAGCCAATCTTGCAGATGAGGGATGAGCTGCCAGACGATGCCAGAGCTGCATGCGGAGATGTGGATCAGATCATACAGTCATGGCATACTCAGTTAGGCATCTCCGACCATGATTCGGATGATGAGTAGGTTGATCTGTTGTACCGTACTCTTAGTATTTGCATTTATATTTGTTTATCTGTTGTACGCTTAGTATTTGTGTTTGCTTATCTGTTGTACGCTTATTATTTATTATTTGTGTTTGTGTTTGCTAACATGTCGTACGCTTATTGTTTGTATTTGTGTTTTGCTTATCTGTTGTACCCTTATTATTTGTATTTGTGTTTGATAACCTTTCGTACTATTATATATAATGCAAATAAAGCAAACATATCAAAACATATTACATAATAAAGCAACACTATATAATGTACAAACATATCAAAACATATTACATAATTATACAAACATATCAAAACATATTACATAATTGTTGCCAATATGCTATCCTATGTTGGTACTCCAGCTCCCATCCAATAACACTCTCATCTCGTATTTGATACCACAGAGTCGCTATAGGAGGTACGGGGAATCCCTCATTCAATTCCAAACGAATGTAATGAGCGTAACTCCCTAAATGAGCAATAATCAACTCTCTGCACGGTCTCGTCACGGTAGGCGGACTCTCCCAAGGTAGAACTGTAAGACATGGGTATAACGAACCATCATTTCCGAGAGAGAAGAACATAACTGCACACTTGTAAAAATTTGCAATGGGAAACAAGTCCGTCCACGTCTCCATATAGTGATTCTCGCCACAAGGTCCCCCGCCCCAATTAATCCGGTGACGAGCCTCCGCCACACCGTCGTAGTATACGTGCTCATAAAAAGATGGGTTCGCAGCTATCTCATTTGAAATCGAACGACGGGCGAGTTGCCAATTGTCTTCACCACCGTGGAAAACATCGGCGACACATCGAAATCCACAGTTTCCATCAGCACGTACATCATTCCACTGGTGTAGGAATGACATAATGATTCCTGGAATTCTATCTCCATATGGGAAGTCGTCTACGTCAGCCCGCCCAGTCACTACAATATGAACAAAAAATACAGTTAGATATAATAACAAAAGATACATATTTACTGAAATAAATAACAAAATAATAATAATAATAAATGTAAGGATGGTATACCTGATCCTCCTCTCACTGACGAAGAACCAGAAGATCGACCACGACCTTTGCTTCCACTACCGGAAGAACGACCACGACCTCTACTCCCACTACCTGAAGATCGACCACTACCTCGCTCTGCATACTCAAACGCACTAGGGTCCCGTCGTGTCGACTTTCCCCTTGGTCGACCTCGTAGCTTTGTTTTTACTGCAGGCTCTTTCAAATTCGAATGTTCGGGGTGTAGCTGCTCGAATAAAACCCGAGAGGCAGATCGAATTACGGTAGGGTCACTTCCTGCAATCTCATCAACCAGACTGCGAAAATGTTCGGCGTCTTGAGCTGCCTGAGACACAAACTCTGCGTTCCCGGCTCCTTCCCCAATGACAAGTGTCCTCCAGAACGAATGAATCTGCTCTAAGTAAATTCCGTTTTCTGATTCAAGACATCCACGGATGGTACATGCGCAAGGTATCCCATGAGAAGTCAGAAAAGCGCACTCGCAACGATATTCAACTTCATCATCTAACTGTTGCATTCTCTTCACCTCCTGACTCAGCAACTGCAAACAGTGATGCGAAACTCTACCATTTATGTGACGATATAGAGAATGTCCGAAATTAGTCAAATTTCGCCGTCTCGAGTCTTCAAGAAAGTTTCGAATATTCGTCAGCTGCATTTCAGTAGCCGCGTTGACGCGCTCGAAAAGAGTGTCCAGAGCTGCAGTCGATGTAGAAATCCACTCTTTTAGAGCCGAATGAGCACTTTCGACCCTACAATTCGTGGTGTTCCCAAAATGAAAGACTTTGTTCGTCCAATTCAGCACAAACTTTTCTTTATGCACCAACCACGTGGTGTCCAGATACTCCGTGATAGCCGGCCACGATCTATACAAATCTTTCAGAGCATACACAGCTCTATCATACTCGGCTTCTGAAGTAGAAAGCATGATCTTCCTCCATCTTCCACGCCTCAAAGTCTCTGCCATCTCCTTATTCTTGCCGAATACGTGGTACGCGTAATTCAATACGTCTTTGTTGATGTGCCATGTGCAGAGTAAATGAGCAGAGTCTGGAAAAACCTCTCTCACTGGTCGCATAAGGCCTAACTCCCGGTCTGTTATTATTGCAGTCGGGCTGACAATCCCCAATAACAGATCTCTCAACTTCTCCATCACCCACAAATAACTGGAGTAAGATTCATCCATCAAAATCGCATATCCAATAAGGAAATTCATGTTTGCTGGTGTGACCCCAATCATTTCGAACAAAGGCATCTTATACTTGTTCGTCTTGTAAGTCGAATCCATGCAGATAACGAAAGGATATGTCCGCAACAACTGGACTGACGTC
Organism: Triglochin maritima; assembly: GCA_963682175.1. Lineage (NCBI taxonomy): Eukaryota > Viridiplantae > Streptophyta > Magnoliopsida > Alismatales > Juncaginaceae > Triglochin > Triglochin maritima. The sequence goes on from OY821775.1 coordinate 4,235,597, forward strand.
GGATGTGCCAAAAAAGCGTGAGTGACGACATCAGTTTCTGGATCCGCCATAATCCAATGTAAGTACTCACACTGCACTGCTTGGTAGAGAAACTGCTGGACGGGATTCCGATCTTCAGATTTTGTCCTCCTCATGTAATCTCTGAAATTATAAATATGCCTTTGATTTGGATTGTCCTCCGGGAATTTTTCTTTTACTGCCTTCAAGATGTTCCGTGGTTTTGCTTGCGCCTCTGTCATATCACGAACAATCTTCTTCGCCCCAGAACTTAGACCACTAATTTGACGATGACCCTCTGGATAAACTGCCAGTCTGTGGTTGTGATGTCCGTGAGCACTATTAAAAACCAAAACCCATCCATCACGATCTCGTCGCTCCACCACTTTTATTAAGAAACGGCAACCGCAACCCTTTCTTTTAGTGTTTCTTCGAAGTGCAGTATCCATATCCCGAGACTCCATTTGATTTCGCCGGTCGCATCTCAAATAACAATCCATCCGACTATCTGATCTTGTTTTGTACGATGACACGACCAAAAAAAACCCAGCTCCGATAGCTACTTGTTTGGCCCATTTACATGCTTCATCGATTGTTGCAAAGATTTGTGTAGTTTGAAATAACTCACTGTAATCCACTCCATCACCACCGAAATCTGGAACCTACAAAAATAAAATCAAAATTAAAAAAAATAAAAAAATAAATTCGAAATTAAAAAATTTCAAAAATAATGTCGAAATTAAAAAAACAAAATCAAAATCAAAAAAAAAAAAAAAAATAGGCGTCTGTGTTACACGCCTGCCCCATGGATGGGGCGTCTGTGTTAAACGCCTTCCCCAACGGTAAGGCGTCTGCGTAGGACGCCTGACCGAAGGGAAGGGCGTCTACTACAGACGCCTTACCCATGGGGAGGACGTCTACATAAGACGCCTATCCCATGGGGGAGGCGTCTGCGTTAGACGCCTAGTCCATGGGGAGGGCGTCCTACGCAGACGCCCTCACCATGGGGGAGGCGTCTAATGCAGACGCTCGGCCCAAAATTTGCCCCGCGCCAGGCTTACCTCACCCGATGCATCACCCTCGTCAGACATTTTCGTGGTGTTTTTACTGATAAATTATGAATATACAAGACCATATGCCTTATTTATAGACACGGGACGATATGGGTATTAAATATATTGTTAAGGGCAATTTGGTAATTTCAAGGGGCGATTTAAGTAGTTTTGGGGCGACGTTTAGTAGTTCCCTTATATTAAGGCATAACATTGTATGCTTTCTAATAAATGATGAGTGAAAGAGATTACGTACCCTGCGCCAGCAATCTACGACAGAAATCGTAAAATAAAAAATTAATATGATGAATGAAAAGTCTTATATGATGAATGACTTAGCAAATATTGTCTAATCTTTTGCTTTAGGTTATTAAGTGTCAAGTTGCCTAAGGGGGTCGATGAGTTATTATCATAATACCAGCATATTTACAAACCATATGTAAATAAATATTGAAAATTCAAGAAAGCAAGGCAATAAAGATTTAAAATATTAAAAACAAGTACTTGGATTGACGGAAAAACATGTTAAACACAAAATATCATGTTATTAATAAAAATTGAGATTGAAATTTTATTGAATTTTTGACAGAATCTCCCCTAAATTTTTGATAGGTAATTTTTTTCAAATCCTGGGATTAAAAAGAAAAATGTATAATATTCTTCTCCACTACATCATATTCACATTACAAATTTTTAGTTTTATCGTGTAGTTTATTTACAAATAAAAATGTATATATGAGATCCATGAAGAACGTTAGTTTATTTACATTCTAATTTACTCAATAATGCATCCCAAATAACGAGCATATCATAATAACCTTTGAATACTATCACTTATCAAAATGGACAACTCATCCGTTGACTTAGGCTTTGTTAAATAATTCTAAACATAATGATAAGTTGCATGTTAAATATTGGCAATAAATATCCAAACTAAGATCAACATGATTGTGTGTCACATCTAATTCATTAAGCCAATATAATAAATAATCCACATCTACACTCAAATAATTATATATATATTTAAGTGATATGAACGTACTAATCAAGTGACCACTGGTTCAACTTTCACTTTGCCATTTTATCATACATGTGGTGGGTGTCTTTATAAATCCCAATTTGTTTCAACTTGGAGTCTTGTCAAAGAACTAATCACCTCCAACGTTAAACCAACGCCTCAAATATTAATTGGAGATTCTTACACTTCAATTAACCACTTTCACTTAAACACACTTCGTTCTCATCAACCAAATAAATCCAAATCCGAACATCACAATTTAAACTCCAAATCCAAACACCACAATCTAAACATATTAAGGGTGGTCAATCACAAACCACAGGAGGAGGAGAAAGCTGCGGTGGAGGAGGAGGTCGGAGGGCGCAGCTACGGCGATGTGGCGACGATAATTGCGGAGGTGGAGGGTACGGTGACGGTGGTCGCGGAGGCTGCCTTGGTTGGGGAAGCAGAGGAAGACGGTCGGGGTCGCGGAGGCTGCGCTGGTCGGAGATTTGTTGGAGTTGTCGAAGTGGAGGAAGACGGCTAGGGTTTGCTCGGGATTTTGTCTGAAGTAAATGAAAAAAACGTAGTTGTTCAATTTCTTTAAGACATATATACATCGGTTGTTGCGTATAGCCAAAGTCTATACCTCGACGTCTATAGACCTATAGAATAACCGTCGGGGTATAGACGTCGGCTTCCATGGGCATTCAAACAACCGACGTCTATGACTCTATAGACGTCGGTTGTTGTACAAGCCGACGTCTATTCCCATAGACGTCAGCTATTAAAACATTCAACGTCTATTAGGCAACGAGTATGAGCTATTCTGCACTAGTGTATATATGTAGCCAAAAAAATTCAATGTTATTCTTTAATTGTATGGGATTTGTAGGACTACAAATTTTCAGTCAAATAGTTCAGGGAAGAAACTTTTGACGCCACTGATGAAGGATGGTTGGTGACTTTATGAACACGTCTCAACAAGAAAAGGAGGACAGAGAGAACTGGTGATGTGCATTTCAATCAGAAGGCTCCTGATTTATGAAAAAGAAATTAGAGGAGACAACTGCTAGTATGTATTAAAGACTAAACAGAGGTGGACCTGCAAAACAAACTTATATATGATGGCTTGTTTGTTTTTTGGCCATAGCTTTGCACGCAATTGGCAAGGATGAGTCTTATTTTTGTTCTCCTGAATGCATTCTAGGTTTGTACGTGAAAATTAATCGCTTAGGTGTTCTGATTCGTGAGTGAATTGAACAGCTACAATCGTGAGAATTAAGTATTACACCAAAGGATGAGATTCATCTTTAAAATCCTATAACGCCTGGTTGACTAATCAACTGACTTGACTCTAACGAGCACACCAAGTGTTTAAGATGGTAGGTTGTAACACCTAATTTGTTTGTGGGCTATATTGACATGAATATACAAGTACTAACACCTAACCAATTTAACTTTTTGCAGTAAAATCAGGAAGGATGTTGTAGAATAGTAAGCTCGTGGGTGACGTACCACCGGGTTCATGTGGACTGTCAAGAACATGTTGCTATAAGTATTCATTATTCAACGACCTACGTGCCAAAAAAATAAATTTAAGGACCTGTGAGAAGTTGAATTTTATAGTAATGGGCTTCAACTTGTTTACCCTCAGCCCAGTGTTTTGCGTCCTGTCGAACACCTTCGTTCGATTATAAATAAGATTTTTTGCTTACATGTTATTTCAAAATACTATATTTCTATTTATGTCATCACTTCATAGTTATTTGTATCATTGTCACTTAAAAAATTCACAAATTTCATTAATTTCATTAATATCATTGTCATTCCGGTAACTTTTTCCGTTAACGTTGTTATTGTTCCGTTGACGAAGTTAAAAATATTATTATTTTAATAGTAAAATTTACAAATTTTATAATATATAATTAAATTACTTAGTAATCCAAATATGTCATCTTTATGATCTTCACAGCAAAATACTACAATTTCAAAAATCAAGAATTTTTTTCCCACAAGTACAAACGGTGGTGATACGAGTGTTTTAGTATGCCTTTTTTATATGAAAAATAAAATTCTTATTTTTTGGAATTTAAACGTCATACTGTGAAAATCATAAAAATAACATATTTGAATTATTAATTATTAGATTGCATAAGATAGAATTTGTAAATATTACTATTTAAATAATATTTATTTAACAAGAATAGTAACAACGTTAACAGAAAAAGTTACCGGAGTGACATGCATGAAAAAATTATGACATTATTGGAATTTGTGTATTTGTTTAGTGATAGTGATATAAATAGTAATGAAGTGCTCACAAAAATTGAAATTTAATATTTTAAAATGACATACAATCAAAAAAAAAATACAATTATTTTTATTGGACGTTGAAATTGACGGAAAATTCGTTTGTAAACCACACAACAACATAATGAAAATAATCACGTACCTAAGAGACAAAGGTAGGCAAGAAATTACTTCCGTTAAAATCATAAGCCCGACTATCACATATCTTTCAACCTATTAAGCTCGACCTAGTTAGATTCAAACTTCCCAGACCAAAACTACACATTAACAAATAACGAGTCCCTGAAGAAGAAACAAAAAAAAAAAATCTCCAACTACACTTAAACATTACAACCAAGAACTAACACAACTTCCCTCGACGGGAGTTTTGAGCACGAGTTACCTCTTGCATGATTAAATTATCAACCGTCCGGTGGAACGTCATGGTGATGAGGGTCCGGTCCCCCGGGGACTTCTCTCTTATAATCTTCGGCCGTCACTCTTTCATTCCAATACCGTCGGCGTAACCACATCTTCATTTCTTTTATGTTGCTGGAGTCATACATAATTTCTGCATTACCACTTTTCATTACGACCACTCCAATTAAGAGCATAAACACCACAAATATAGCACTTCTTAGACTCATTTGCTTGATAAGATTGTTGGTGAAGACTAACCGTGTGAGTTATGCATGGAGTTGACGGCTTATATAGTGCAAAGATATAATTGATCAGGATCGAGTAGCTTTTGGCTTTTGTCCGACCATAGAAATCCGACGCAGCAATTGATGTAATGCGTTCAATCCCACCTATTCTTGTTTAATTTGTCTGTTTGTGCTCCACTTATCCTCGTCCCATGAATGATATCTTTGATTACTTTATCTGTGTTGTATCAATCTATGGAAGTTAACCACGTCCACATTCCACATTATGGTGGATAAGATCAATCTATGGAAGCTATAACGTTTTGCCGGCTTATCAAAACTTACGGACAATCAATTAATCAAATATATACACCGACACACACTACAGAACTGTCGGCATTTGAATAGAAGAATTCAACATATTTTATTTTTTATTGAGACCAACTAAAAGTTGTCCATTTATCTAACACAAGTATCAACAAGAAATCTATCACCAAAAAGAGAGAACATATTAATCACTCCGTTTGATATACACAACTCGACTTGACAACTCCTTTTTATACACTATAAGCGGTTCCCAAAAGGAGAGAGGAAAAAAATTATCCAAAATATAATGAAAATTAGTATTAAAAGAAATCTCTTCTTAACCTCATAACAAATTAATCACTCTTTCTATCCTTCCTACCAAATAAAGCTTAAGTTTTATAGTCTTAAAGTTGCCTCTTACATACACAACGTCTACATCTCTCTATAGGACACCCTGGAGAATTATAGATCGACCATCATTCATAGACCAACAAAGCTTCCCCCAACAAACCACCAGAGTGTGATGTAATTGCTTATGACATTGGCCATGGTTGACAATCTAGTTGTTGATAAGCATTTGAATGTCAATTAAATTGCTAGTTTGCTTCCTTGACAATACCTACACTAGTCTCTGTTAGAGATAGTCCACTTATAACCTCAGGAGAGAGCTCACATTTCTATGATGTGGGATTATCTCTAACACTCTCCTACACGTGTGACCGGGTAATTCTTCCGAATCTACGCGTGACACAAATGAGAGAGGTGTTACGCTTGCCCGATTAAGGGTCTTACTGACTCTGATACCATATTAGAATTGGATATCCAACTCAAAAGTAATTGGCAATGAGTGGATGGACCCTTCAACTTATATGCCTAGGAGACAGTCCACATTTAGGCGATGTGAGACTATCTCTAACACTCTCCCGCACGCGTAACTGAGTAATTTCTTCTGTGTCACGTGTGAGAACAAATGGTGAAATGTCAAGCCGACCGTTAGACCTTAACAGACTCTGATATCATATTAGAACTGAGTATCCAACTTAAAACCAATTGACAATGAGTAAAGAGACCATTCAACTTATATGCCCAGGAGATAGTCCACATTTAGGCGATGTGAGACTATCTCTAACCGTCTCTACTCTCTAGCCTTCTAGGTGATCTTTTTCCTTAGGTCATTTTTGTTTCACCGTAATGAAGATGTAATGTAATTTGGTTGTGTTTTTAATTACATTCTTTTGCTTGATAGAGAAAATTGAAGGTTGTATTAATTAGTTATACAATTATGGAGGTAATCCAATTAAACCCTCTTACAATGTAATTGAATTACTTCAATTGAGGTCGATCCAATAATCAAATCATTTTACATTATTCAAACATTGCTACATCGTCAAATTAACCATAACCTTGAGTGTGTTACTCAAGCATTACTTAATTTGCCTCTAACGTATATATGCAACTAATTTCATTCAATGGTTGCATATATACGTTAGTATTCATTTATGTTTAATTTGAAGTTCAAAACGGTATAAAATTTAAGTTACAAACGTTTTTAGATTAAGTAAAATTTCTTCCATACCCTTAAACATAAAAACTATGACTACAATTGGCTAAACATAATCTAAACGGCACTTACTTGCATGAATAACGTGGATCAAGAAATTGGACTTCTTCTAGAATAGCAGAGGATTCAACCCTTATCATGAACCAGGCTCATTTCAAAATGTTTTTGTTAGACATTTTGTAATAAAATGACTATTAATATATCATAAGTTGATCAAACAAATTAAAAGCTTAAATTACGTCTGAAAAGGCGGATTAGTCGGACAAAGGGTTTCTTTAAAAAAATAGTGAAGAGTACTTCACATGCCTTTCACAAAGAAAAACAGCATGCCAATTGATTAACACTAATGGCCATTTATTTGTTTTAAATATATACTATTTGCAAATGTAGTGGTCAATGATGAGTAGGAATAATATTGTCAATCAAGAAGATGCTCCCTAGTTGCATTTGGTCATGATGAATTAGATTCCACAACAGACAGAAAACAATAAGCTAACAGAGAATTATATATGTAAACTACACTACTAGGCACTTAAAACTAACTTTTTTTAAAACAACAAAAATAACTTTTTGCATATAGCAAACTATTTGCGTATACAGCCATGAAAAATAAGATATCTATGAAAATATCAACTAAAGAACCTTTTATAGGTGTATCCGTTTTTATTAGGTATATAATATATTGTATATTTGAAGTTTTGGGAACATGTATAGAGAATACAACTCTTCAGTAGTTTGTAGAAACCAAAAACACCCTTTATAAGAAAAAAAATTACTTAAAAGAAGAATAATGAATGATAAGGATTTCATTTTTATATTAAAGATCTTCCTGCTGACAAGCTAGGTAAAATCAGTTAATCAGATAATCCAGTTGAAATGCGGTTTTGGGACCAAAGTTCCATCTTATATAACTGTAGGCTTCTCTTTTTCTAGCTACGATACGACATGCAGACATCATATTTATACGGTTTTGGGGTTAGTTGCACAGCCTTACTTGGAACTTCATGGATGTGCTACAACTGGACACTCTATTGATGATTTTACGACACTGGATTTATGTTGATGATGATAAAATTTCGAGGTAATTAAATTCGTAAATCTGATATAATTAGAAGGCAAAACGGTTTTGAAGGACGTGTTTTGTAGGACGCGCGACTTGTAGTATGTAAGTTTTTCCATTTTTTTTTTGCATTTACCCCCTAAATTACAATTTTCAACGTCATCACATCTACTAATCCTCCTAATTACCTACAAATCCCACAAATGTGGAGGAGTTTCCTTTAAGAATGTAAAATAATTAACGATTTTCCTTTATTGTAATTATTTTCAATTTGTTTTAATATCTTCCCATTATTTTCTCACCATTAATTCCATTTCTTCTCCACCCTACGTATTTTTCCCTACCAATTACCAATCGTTTCTTCCATCGGTTGCAATAACTTGTTTCGTTTGTCTTAGGAATTTCCACAACATTTTTTATTTATTTTCTAAGTTACAATAATTTTTTTGATGTCGTTTTACAATACATGTACCAGACTACGTGACCTCCGCATGCTACATTTTATTTCATATATATTTTGGAATTTCAATTTTCAGTTTATTATTCAAAATTACATTCACCGAACTATTAATCAAAGGATATGCAACTTTTGACATCAAGTTTATTATATCTCAACATTGTAATTATCAGTTTCTTGACATCCCTTGGGATAACAGAATATAACCATTCAACCCCGTAAATATCAATTCCGTGATTGCGGATGCCTCTCAATCTTAAGATAACCTCAAATATCAGTTTCCTCGTATTCTCGGAATTTAACCATTTTCCTTTACTAATACAAACGGATCTCCAACCTTGTCGTTAATATCTTAAAAAAAGTTTACCACAATCAGCGTCATTAATATCTTAGGAAAAAATGTGATGTTATAGTAACAAAAAAAGCAAGTAAATCAATGTAGAAAATTCACAAAGAAATCCGTACTACAAGTTATCCTACAAAACCATATCCTACACCTACTATTACTCGCTTTAAGATATGTCTGCAAGAAACCTTAAATAATTAATACTCCATGCACGCACAAATACGTCACCAGTGCAGATCTGGATGAGACTACCGAGTCAGTATTTTGATAACTCTACTAACCTAGTTATCAGTATTCAAAACATGAACGTACAAGTATACAACACTAAAGTCTTTCACTGATGATTAATAACGAGTGCATGTGTGTGTACTTGTTAATTTTAATACGAAAGAAAGTTATAGTACAGCTAAGTAGGAAGATTAGAGTCTAACAAGTTGGGGCACACCAAGAGCTAACTCGGTTAATATAACTTAATCTTAACACGTTATCTAAAAAGTGTTGCATCTTTAATTTGTATTAAGTATTAACAAAGACCAAAATCGTTGTCATGCACAATGGAATAGTAGAATAGGGAGCACAACTAAGTTAACTGGCTTGATCACTAATTGATCTTTATGAAAGGCATATATGTGATTACGTCGTTTGCTTAATGCATGCTTTCCGTCAGCTGTTAGAATAGTGGCGCACATCATATATATCTCATATATGCACGAGTAGCCACATCCAAGTAGTGACCTTTGGTAGATATCATAATGGATTTTAAACAAATTGCACCCACGATGTCATCGTGCATGTCATTCCAACCCCTTGGATCGATCTGTATATATATCCACGTCGTCTCAAAACACGTTTGGCTAATTTTTTTTATGGTCAAACTCAAAGGTCACTTACATTGTGTGCTTCAAAGTTGAGAACTTACGGGTGCAATTTATTTTCTTAACCTGAATATATGATACAGATAGTGATAAGATTGCACTATATATATATATATATATATATATATATATATATATATATATATGCTTCTGTTTTCCAACTAAATACATTTCTCACACACATGAATGTAGTAGTGTATATATTAGATGTGACTCATCAGTTCGGAAAGAAGTGTGCACCTTATTCTTTTTGGCTGAGTATAAATTTGAATCTTCATCTCATTCTACTTTGAAAAGTATAATTCACTGGACCCTGAGCATTTAATTAAGGAGAAAATAGAACAGACCCTCATATCCTATGATGAAATTAAATATATGGGATTGTTTTGGGTTCTTTCAAGCTAGTTTGAAGTAATCTGTCAGTTTCACGTATAAATTCGAAAAAATATCAAAAAAAAAGAAAATCAGAAACCTATGTGTTTTTAGTTTTACAGAGAATTCTTCACCATCTACATACACATTTAAGTCACCACATTTCGTAACCATACACGTATATATATCAATAACAAAGTAAAAAAAAGATCTATTAACGACGTACGTAACAATTGATGAGTGAACTTAGAATCTCAAGGATTAAACTCAATATATGGCATACAATAATATTAGTACTCTTTTCAGGATCAAATTGAGAAGCGAAACATGTAGCACACAACAAAAGACATGACTTCAAAATCACATTTCATGAAAAATAATACCAAAACCTCGACAGGCCGTTTAGGTGGGTGTAGAGTGGTGCCGGGGATCTGGGCCACTAGGACTCACCCTTTTCGTTTGGACTGTCTCGCTCCAAACATCTGTCTTCATCATTCTCGTGGTGGTGGTGGTTTGTGTTCTGGCCAGAAGCGGTCTGGCCTCTGCGTCTGGGGTGCAAGAAAAAAGAAGCAAAAACACACACAAACAAATCTTCAAACTTTTCATCCTCTTAACACCTTAGTTAGTTTGAACCTTCACAATGTGGTACACTTCTTGCTCTTGCAAGTCTGATATGTGTTTCGAATCCTATTCCTCCACTTATATATAATCCCATAACCGGCCTTTCATGATAAACAAGTCATAGTGGGTGGGGGTGGGACGTCATATACGTGGTATATATGGATTTGTCCGTTCGAGTGTATTCCAAGTACTTAGACAAGTTGTGATCTTCCGTTGCAACATGCATGAAAGTTTTGATCAACATAGCTCTAGCTAGGCATCCTCTTATGGGAATCTAGTCATGTTATATGAATTTTCTTTTGTCCATTTCCACTACAAGAAAAGGTTGACTTTCCCAACCCACAAATCAGTACAATAGATAATGCCAGTGGAATAGTTAGACCAAAGTCTTCATATGTAGCAAGTCCTCACCGACAATCAGGTAATTAACTGATTTTTTTAGACTTAGTGATGTGTAACGTGTTGGTTCATTTATGGTTGACCTGTTAGGAATTCGTTCCTATAGAACCAATCAAATGAACCAAACAACAAACAAGCACGTACGCAACCACACGACACATTATTTTTTTATTTATGTGGAAACCCTTGGGTGAAAATTCACGACCGCCACACCCTGTCTAATTCACTATGTCTTCAAAGGTTACATCAAATTAAAAGGGAGACACAATTATTTATTAAAAAAATCCGACCAAAATCCAAATCGTGGTGTCACCCTCTTGCTGCCCCTCGCATCCACTGATTGGACCAACATACTCAACAATCCACATACTCAATAAGACCAAAATATTAATGGAGAATGGGCATACATCCGATATAGTTTAAAGACGTTCTCCTGGATTATAAGATCTACGTTAGGTCACTTCACTCAATATACCAATTGATTTTAAAAATAGATACCTTCAATTCAATAGAAATTTGTCTTTTGCTCTTTCAATATGACTTCTAAAAAGCGTTAGCAACCTCTGGAATTCACTTTATTTTTTGAATCGAGTTATCGAGAGAGTGGAGTAGTCTTATGCATTCACAAGGATGACAAAAATACACCACAAATGTTCCCACAACAATTCGAATCTTAGGTGTAACGCTCAAGACATTAGTAGTGGTTAGTGATGATTCTCTTTGTCTTACCGTCTTAGAAAACTAAAAAAGAAACATAAGTTTGTTGCTCTACTTGCCCTTTCAATGATATATTCACTTCCGATGCTTTGACTCAACACCGTTAGTGAAATGTAGTCTCACACTTATTGCTTGTGGTCCAACTTGTTATTGGGCAAGTCTTCTTTAGGGCTTAAGATAGTATAGAAACTACATCTTGTTTTTTTCTTCTTTTCAATTTGGTTTGTAATTGGGTGTAGATTTGTTTTGTTATTTCATGTTTAATTTTGGAAATGGAATGAGAAGGAATCCACTAATCATTTAAAAGAGAATTGGCTTTTCCGAGCATTTAGTTTAGTTACTTGATGAGTTGTTCAATATTTTTATTCAAGCAATTTGATTTGCTATCTTGCTTTCAATCTGTGCCATACTATTTTGAAGATCCAATATCAATTGAACACCACATTACCTTTACATAATTGCACACTCAAAGATTAAAAGTAATTTAACTAGATTTGAAGAATCCCGTATACATATACTACAATATATTTTACTTCTTCGAAGTGACTTGCTTTAGCATTTACTTAATAATGTTTAAAAACATTCATATGGTGCAAAGACCCTTTAATGTCGACTATTATATTACACCGCTAGATTTGACAGGACAAATTAATTGCGTTTCCTTGTGATCGAATGTAGTACACCAGCAAGAAGAAGAAAGAAAAAGATTGTATAGAGAAACTCTTGAGCAGTTGTTAAGTGCTATAGTGCATTATTATCGAAATGCGGCTATTTGAACACAATCTTGATCCCAAATTCCCCCCACAAGAGCTTGGTAAGAGGTCCACGGTACAGTGTAGCTCATGATGTCATGACTAGAGTTGAAACTTTGTGTCCGAAATTCGTCAATCCGATCGAATCCGTATTCGAAATCAAAAGATTTATCCGACAGAAAAAAAATTCGCAACCGAATTCGTATTCGGATATAAACATCCGTAAAAAACGAAACGAATATGGATATTAGTACATCCGATTCGAATAATATCCGCTTCGTATTTTATATGCATATATAAATAAAAATAAAAAATATACAATATATATGAATTAAATTATCTTATTTATATTATATTTAATATTTTTTCATGTTGGCAAAAAATAAAGATTGAAATTTATTCTTGTTTAGATCAATCAAAATATGTTTTTAAGTCTATTCAGATTTTTTAACGAATTCAGATATCTTAATTCAGAATGGATTTTAAACTTGATTCGGATGCGAATTTATTCGAATTCGGATCCGAATTCGACGGATAAGAATTCGGATCCCTTTCTCATAAATTCGATCAGATTCGAAATCGAATTCGGATTCGAGAAAAAAAACGGTTTCGAATTCGGATACTGACACATCTGTTTCGTATCCGTTCCGTTTTCACCCTGGTCATGGCTTACGGATCTTGCATTAATTGTACTTTAATTTAATTAATGCTTGAATTGATGGATCTAATTAATATATGTGGGTAATAAATATAAGCTTTGCGGCGGACATGTTGTAGTGGTCATGACTTATACATGCAAACCAAAAAGATTCCTTTAAGACATGAAGTAATTAAATAAGAAATCAAATCACGGATTGGAAATATACTATGAAAAAAATGATGGACAGAATCTTGAATGTGGGTTGTGCTCTGATACCTGATAGGACGACTTTGGCGTTCCACAACGTTAATATCTATCAAACAAGTTTAATGTTAGGTACTATATATTGTTTTTCGTGTAAGTAATTGTTTTGTTGAAGACAGATGAGAGATCCACTAGTACCACCATGAAAAATAATAGGGTCGTGTTGGTTTTAATATGGAAAGCAAATGGAGGCTTTTGTTTTACGTAGAGAGCTAGAATTATAAGAACAAAATATGTTACCGAACAAAATCCGGGGATTCAATCCGAAGATTGTGATGTCTACGCACTACTATACATATATGCGAGAGCGTACTCTCAATACAAGAAGATTATACACATGAATCCTCAGCCTCCATGGGAAGTATCGTTACTATTTCGTTTTGTTAAAGCAAGGAACAAAGCACACCAAACCAGCAAGGAACAAGAGCATGATCGAGTTTTAACGTGGGTCCACTTAGGGCTCCCAATACGAGTTTTTACGTGGGTCTGCACGGGACTCCCAACTTTAATCCAAATTCTAAATTCATTGCTTTCTGAGTCACGTCAGTAAAAAAATATTATACAACATATAATCCAACTCAACACAACTCAGTCCAATATATTTTTCACTTCTTAATCTCAACTCCACTTTTAACAATCTCCCTCATCAACATCATTTCTTTTTACCGCATTTTCTATTCAATAACAATAATTCACAAACTATTAAATAAATTATTTTTATAATGACTTAATCTAATTAAATTACGATAATTACGAATGAAGAAAGAGAGGAACAAACCAAAAAACAACAAAGAAAGAATACGGAAATCGGAAGGAGGAGTTTTGCGACAATTGCAAGAAGCAAGGACACAACCGGAGTCGATGCTGGTTCCTGTTTCCCCACCTTCGGCCACCATCCAGAGGAGCAAAAAACCCTAGATCGGGAGAGGGAGGTGACAAATGGGGGACAGAGGGATCCAACCCGAGTAATCGGGCTCTTATAGGTGTGACCGATGGAGCTTTCAACCCGATCCAATCCCAGAGTCCAAATAATGCATCCGACTCCCAAGCCTTTAGAATCCAAACCGATCCATATGCTGCTGGAGCCCAACACACCCCAGACCGGACCAACACTAAATTAAACCAAATTCTGGCTCAGCTCAATCACATTTTGCAAAATCAGAACACAGGTAGTACCTCAGGTATCAACTCCAGCTCCTTTTTTGTTAATTCTATGAATCCTAATGTATGGATAATTGTCTCGGGTGCCACAGATCACATGACTAGTAATCCAAATCTAACTAGACAATATCGAACCAAACTCAAATAAATCAGTAATTGTAGCTAATGGGCAACATGTCAATATAGAAGGAACTGGACATATTTGTTTGTTAAAGAAAATCAATCAAGATGTTTTATATATTCCTGATTTTAACACAAATTTGTTATCGGTTGCAAGACTTACAAAAAACTTAAACTGCAATGTAATTTTCTCACCTTATAATGTGGCTTTTCAGGACCGAATAACAAGGAAGACGATTGGTAGCGGCTCCCTTGTGAATGGGCTTTACATTCTTAATCACGAAACTATTAGTGCTAATAAGGTCTCTTTCGACCAAAATCTCTGGCATAGACGGATGGGTCACCCATCGAATTCAGTTTTAATTTTTTTGTTTCCATGCATTAATTTAAATTCCTCTTGTTGTGATGTATGTCGCTTGGCAAAACAAATCAGATTACCTTTTTCAAATTCTGACAGCAGAACAGGTGCTCCTCTGGAGTTGGTCCATTCCGACATTTGGGGTCCAGCCCCTCTTGAATCCTACAATGAGTTCAAATATTTTATTTCATTTATTGATGATTTTTCTCGAATAACTTGGTTATACCTGCTTAAAGCCAAATCTGACGTTTTTTCCGTTTTTGTTGAATTCGTCACTTTCGTGGAAAATATGTATACGTCGAAAATTAAAATTTTTAGATCTGACAACGGGTCTGAATACACCAGCCATAATTTTCAAAATTTTTTGAAACAAAAAGGGATTTTTCACCAAACAACTTGCATTAATACACCTGAACAAAATGGAGTTTCAGAAAGGAAAAATCGGCATCTTTTAAATATCACTCGGTCTTTGCCTTTTCAAAATAATGTTCCAAAATTTTTCTGGTCCGATGCTATCCTAACTGCCGTATACTTGATAAATTAGCTTCCTAGTCATGTCATTCATAACCAACAACCTCTCGAAATTTTGAATAAAAGAAAAATGGGTCTTCATCATCTTCGTATTTTTGGATGCACATGTTTTGTTCACAAAAAACGTCATGATAAGCTTGATTCTAGCTCTATTAAAACGATCTTTCTTGGTTATTCGTTTCAAAAAAAAGGTTACAAATGCTTTGACCCAAAAGATCATAAACTTTATATCTCTCGAGATGTTACCTTTTTTGAAAATGAACCCTACTTCAAAGAATCTTGCAGCAACACATCTTCTCCAGGTCCAAATATATCGCTACATGATGTTACCTTCCTCGAAGAGTGTCCCACTCCTCGGGAAGAAGGGGAGAGAAACAACACCGGGGGAGAAGAAACTAGGAGAGAAGACACAGAAGAAGATCACAACGAGCAACAAAACAACAAACCTCAGAGAAGGTCGCATAGAAATAGCAGGCCTCCTACCAGATTACAAGATTACGTCACATACAACGTAACATATCCCATCCAAAAACATGTGAGCTATGGTAATATCTCTCCTAACCACCTTGCTTTTCTTACTAGCATAGAGGATCATAAAGAACCAAATAATTTTCATGAAGCCATCAATATCCCTGAATGGACCCAAGCCATGAAAGATGAAATAAAAGCACTAGAGAACAACAAAACTTGGACTTTAGTCCCCAAACAACCTGGAATCAAACCCGTGGGATGCAAATGGATCTACAAAATAAAATATAATAGCAATGGTACTATAGAAAGATACAAAGCTAGATTAGTAGCTAAGGGATACACTCAAACATATGGAATAGACTACCAAGAGGCATTTGCCCTCGTTGCAAAAATGAACACAGTTCGTATATTACTGTCTGTTGCTGTTAACCATGGCTGGAATCTTTTCCAGATGGATGTCAAAAATGCTTTTCTATAGGGTAATCTAGAAGAAGAGGTGTATATGACGCCTCCCCCTGGATACCAAGGGGATCATACTCAAAACCAGGTTTGTAAGCTTCACAAAGCCATATATGGGTTAAAACAATCTCCAAGAGCCTGGTATGCAAAACTCAGTCATGCCCTACTTACTTATGGTTTTTCCAAATGTTCTGCAGATGCATTCATGTTTATCAAACATCATGCGCATACTACTCTCATCATTCTAGTTTATGTAGACGATATCATAATCACTGGCAACAATGACCATGAAATTAGCATAGTTAAAAACTATCTTAAAAAAAATTTGACATCAAGGACCTAGGACATCTAAAATATTTCTTGGGCATAGAAATTGCACACTCTAAAAAAGGCATATATTTGTCTCAACGCAAATATGTCTTAGATCTCCTCCGAGAAATTGGAAAACTAGGAGTTAAACCTGCCAAAACTCCAATGGAACCAAACCAAAAGGTCGGTCCCACAGATAAAGCTCCATTAAAGGATGTAGGACAGTTTCAACGACTAGTAGGAAAACTCATATACCTCACAGTCACTCACCCTGACATTACATACGCTGTAAGTACCATCAGTCAATTTAAGCATGCTCCCCACACACACCACTTAGAAATTGTAGATCGCATTCTTAGATATCTAAAGAACTCTCCTGGTCAAGGATTGTGGATGAAACTGAACAAATCTAACAATATAATTGGTTATTCTGCTGCAGACTGGGCTGGAAGTTTTGATAGGAAATCCACCACCGGGTTTTGTACGTTTGTTGGAGGAAATTTAGTTACGTGGAGAAGCAAAAAGTGGTGGCTCGATCAAGCGCCGAGGCAGAATATCGTGTCATGGCATCCACCACAAGCGAACTCATATGGCTTAAACAACTTCTTTGTGAAATGAAAATGCCACATCAAGAACCGGTACCAATGTTCTGTGACAACCAAGCTGCTCGACACATTGCATCCAACCCTGTCTTTCATGAACGAACAAAGCACATTGAGATCGACTGCCACTTCATCCGTGAAAAAATTCAAGCAAAGGAAATTGAAGTTCCCTATGTTAACAGCAAAGATCAACTCACCGATATATTCACCAAACCCTTGGACATCGCTCACTTCCAAAGCATTCTTCACAAGTTCGGATCGTTCAATCTATTCCGACCCCAACTTGAGGGGGAGTGTTAAATCATACTCCAATGGCTACATATAATCCTTGATTAGGCTCAGTATCCATCATAGCCAATCAAGGATTATTTCTCTCATCTCCAGAATTATCAAGATTGCACTTTCCATAACTAGCATCTTCCACATTAAGATGATGTAAACGACTATATTCATCCATGTATATATATATATATATATGACAATTGTATGATCAAATATGAGATATAATAGAAAAACAGACCTTCCATTGATCTGGTGTGCGTTTTAATACAGCCCAATAAATTTTTCACTTCTTAATCTCAACTCCACTTTTAACAATCTCCCTCGTCAACATCATTTCTTTTTACCTCATTTTCTATTCAATAACAATAATTCACAAATTATTAAATAAATTATTTTTATAATGACTTAATCTAATTAAATTACGATAATTACGAATAACATGCAAAAGTGAGGTTTAATTAAAATTCGACAATTACATATTATAATAATTAAAATATTACAATACATATTAAGAACAATTGACTTACTTAATTGATTTATTTTACTATTTGTCATTAATTATTTACATTTATTTTAATTTTTAGAAATTAATTCTTATTATATAAATATATATACATGTCAATAAAATATTAGTTAACAAATGTAAATAAATGATTTTTAATAATTTCTTAAAAAAACAGACCAACCAGGAAAGACCACGTCACTCAGGTCTACATGCCAACTTAGGTCATGATCCAACCTGGGCTGGCCAATGGACCAATGGTTAAGGGCTTCGGATCGGGTCTTGTCCTGACCCGAACCTTTTTTGCATCAACAATCAAAATCCCACTAAAATACTTATTTAAATACTCATAATATACAATTTTTCAACTAAAAAATATGAATTGATTCTTACTGATCTCTAAAAAAAATTATAAACGACCGGACAGGTTGCCCCTCAGTCTATACACTTAGACGAAACAGGTTGGCGCATATACTCCTATACGTTAATCAATTTAAACTTGTGTAAAGGAAAAGAGGTCTCTTGTGAGGGTTTATTCCAAAAGTTAGTTGAAATTGCATAGACTTTTTAAACCAATGGTACGAACTTTCTCCTAATTATCAACTACAATCTGCCTAACACGGTGTCGTACGTGAGTCTTTATACCACATAATGATTGTTTCCGACATGTTTATCGACTAAAGTTCTAGTAAGCATGTGAAAATTTTGTTGGCCCGCATGCTACAAAACCTAAGCACATAAACGATGAGCAGTTTGTCAATTTTATTACAAAATGTTGCACATTTTTCTCTTACAATAATTTGAAGTTATTTTCCCAATAATAACTGTATCTGGTCTTGAACTCAAATAAACACTCTTCAAACATGAGAAACAACACCATAATCTTCCTTCTTGAATTTATGAACCTCAACACATCATAATCTCGGTCCCTAATACCATTTGAAACTTTTATTTTTTATTGCAAGCTAGACAAATGTTTCCACATATGATTCATCTTTTCTCACGTTTAGGATTAGTTTCCACGTAAAATCTTGGTATTGTGCCATATCAATCTGATGTACATTGCTTGATTACGATTTGCCTTCTGTTTTTGCTATATTTTCCATCATATTTGATTCATTGTAGGTTTTTATTTGATTTTGTGTTAACTGTAAAGTCATTCCTTCTCCCCCAAAAAATCGTTCCCTAACATTATCTTGTGTGGTAAATATTACATTTGGATTATCTTGTTGGCAAGGAAAAGCACGAAACCCGAAACTTGGGAGGTCAACTTTGACTCGGTTCGATAGTTCGACTTGAACTCGAATCAAAAAATGTTCGACTCTAGTTTAACTTGAAAACGAAGGATCTTGATAAAAAACCAAAAAAAACTTTAAATTTGGTTCGATAAACGAGCTATTCGAACTCGAATTTTTTTGATGCTCGGCTCGATAGTTCGCTTAAATTTTTTATTGTTCCATTCATAATTATTTTTTTGTATTTATTAATAACATAAGATAATACTTATGATTCGAAATTTCGCTCGACTCAGCTCGTTTACAGTTTACACCCGTAGACCGAAACCTAAAAACGCTTTAATTAGTGGAAACCCAAAATGCCTGCAGACCAAAATTCAGGACCAGTTTGTGGACCAAACCCAAATTACATTCAATAAAATAGCAAAAATGTCAAGTAGTCCAGGCCCACATCAATCCAGACCACGTTCATTGTACCCAACTTAGTTATGGGCTTTATGGGTCTACCCATCACAATTCATTATTGTAGATATTTGCTTAGTCCTCTTCTCATATTAAATTGCTTTGCACATATGCACGGTACATGAGTTTGATTTTCTATATAGATGCATTCTCATTTTGATTACTAATATGTGCATAAATAGTTTTTAGAAAAAATTACCAAGTTTATTAAGGTTATTTACAATCAATACTTCTCAACCTGACTTCTTAATTTATGTTAACATGGCAGTCAAGAATTATGTGATCATATTAAACATAGAAGTGTTAATTCAAACCCAAATATATTATTGGAGATATTAGTTTAGGATGAAAGAATCAAATCTGGTCTCAAGAGTAACCCATAATTAAAAATGAAGTTCCAACAAGGCCAGCATAACCTTTATTTAGAAAAAAATCAAATTCAACATTTAATCGAATTAATATGATATTTTCTCTCCTCCCTGATATTATTGTTAACAAATTTTTATGTTTATTAATCACAAGAAGACATGGCAGGGGAGATGAACATTGCATCTAATACTACACTCAGTAGCTAGGGGGACAATACTCATAAGCATGAGTACCTAGCTAGTATATCTTTTCTTTTTCCCTAAAAGAAAATAAATGAAAATTTGAGTTCAACTTCTGATTGCGTTGGATGTTCTTGTAGGTACAATTCGATGGTTACAACTCATCAGCTTGGTGATTTCAAATGTTTTGGAGGCTTCATATCTTTCAAGTTTTTGTTACATAGGTCAATATTTTAAATCAAAAACCAAGATATAATATATTTCATTAAAGGATATAGATCCAAGTACTAAAACATAACCCTAATGAAAACAGTAACTTATTAATTTCCATGAGAATATACATAACCTTCTAACATATTCAATGAAAGTACATTTCACTAGATGTAAATCTTGATCTTAGTTATTCTAACGTCAGCCTCAACTAACCCTAAATATTAGTAGCTAGCATTAACAAGAAAGAGAAGGAAAGGCAGGAGGAAGTCCAAATAGGAAGCTAGGTAGGCAATGGCAGAAGGGGTACGTATGTGGATGTGGGGCAACACAAATATATGGATGGATGGTGAGAAGTGAAAGCATGCATGCAGACCAACTGTAAAGATGTAGGAAAGACAAGAGGAGTTGCAGAGGTGTTGTGGTGCAACTCCCAGCCAGCACCAAAGCCCATTAATAATGGACTACTCTGCGTGCATCTACTCCCTGCATGCCTGCTTGCATGCTGCCCCTATTCATAACATATCATCTGTGGCTTCTGCTCTTCATCTCTCTTCAACCACATTATCATCACCATAATCATTTGAGTAACTGAGTTTGTAGGACTCTTCACTTCTGTGGGCTCGTCTTTGTGTACTCGGGCTGTTGTGGAGATAAGAAAAGGACTGCACATTTGAAATGTGTGCTCACTTGCTAAAAACCAATAGGGTACGTAAAAGTGTGGTCTGGACTTGTGAGATATGGTACTCCGTGTGCTTTGGCTAACCAAAGGCTGCTTAACTCTTGTGTGCATGTTGGGCATTTAATAATTAATTGTTTGTAATTTACTGACGACACTTTATCAGTTTATTGTGCTTGAGGGTGGGCTCTTTGTGTCTGAGTGTATACAATCTCTAATATTTAGTTCGGGTAGAAAGTTGCCTTAAAAGAAAAGCATGCTTATCGTTCGGTCGACCCCGAAACACATCCATCAGAGTTGAACTTGAAATTTACTAAACTCTCATAAACAGACCAACCCCATTTGGCTCAATGATACACAGCAAACAAAATCTTCCTACGAGTTACTGAAATCTAGAGAACGAACATCTGAATCTTATTCGGTCATCTCAATCCGGTCAACCGTCTGGTCAATGTTGACAATACCTGCCTAGCGTTTCACTGGAACTGGAGAACGGTTAACCATTCCCCAAACGGTAAATTGAAATCTGGACGCAAACAATTTTCATTATGGGTACTTGGGTATTCTTAAGTCATTTATGTTTGTTCTAAACTTATCCTATAAATACCTAAGTTGCTTAGAACTTTAATGATGTTGAAATGTGAGGTAAAAGAGAGTCACCAAAGTTGAGAGGTAGGTTAAGTCACCATAATCCTTAGAGTTTTAATTTCAGGAAAATCTTGTTGTTGGAGGATCATCCAACCTCCAATCTATTGTAGCAAGTCATCGCTGATACCATTTTCTTTTTACTCCAACAATTCTCATTGTAACGCTCGATCCACCTCCGTTATTATGGTTTTAATTCAATTGGGTTTTCATGTAAACCTTCAATATGTTGTAGCAAGTCATCACTTTACTTGTTTGTGTTTAATTTTTTGTAAAATGTGTAGATGCATGTTAGGTGTTCCATAAATTACTTAGCTTGAGTTCAATGAGTTTTATTCATCATTCTGCATATGAATCACTTATTGACGATCATAACAACTTCTTTTTACATTAGAATGTTTGACTTTCATTATTGCACATGTAAAGTCATTACAATTTTAATACCATTGTTTTAAATGTATCATATGTAGGAGTGTAAACGGGTCGGGTATGCCTTCACTCGTACCCGCTATTACCGACTAAATTAGTGGGTACAGGTACAAGTATATTCCCAACCAAAAACATTTATACTCGTACCCGTTAAGTTAGAGGATACGGGGCGGGTAAACGAGTATGACGGGTATAATATAATATAATATAATATATATATTACATAGAAAATATAAAACATATGTTAATATATATAATATATCTTAACGGATAAACATGTAATGTGTATACCCGTATCCGACCTGTTTATTAACCAGGTAAACAAGTACGAGTATGAATTTTTAAACGGGTTTGAGTTTTTGTACCCATACTCGACCGAGGCGGGTGACCAGGTATACGGGTATTGTCCGTCCCGTTTACGCCACTTATTCACATGGCTAACATATAAAAACTAACTTCAGTATATGGATTGCTTAAAAAAATTGTAGAGATAATATTTTATATTATTTCAAGAATATTAATATAATTGACCCTAATTTCTTAGAAACCTTATAAGAATTAGTTTTAACGATACAACGAATCCAACCTTTTCCAAATGAGTCCTTATACACGGCCGCGCGCGTTCCGGACGCGGCTGACGTGGTCAGTTGAGTCAGCAATCCAGTTAGCAGAGAAATTCATTTAATAACATGTTGGTGTCTCATGCAACCTTTAGTTTCCCAATGCAACATTACTTTCTCGTTGCAACGTTTGGTTTCCCTATGCAACTTTTATTTTCTCACAGCAACGTTTGGTTTCCTCATGCAACTTTTACTTTTCCCAACGCAACTTTTGGTTTCCCCAAACAACAACTTAAAAAGGCAAAACATGTTCCTTTTTAACATCTACGTCTATCATTTTTAAGTTTGCGGTTCATCTTTTTAACGGTGAGTTTTAACTTTTTAAGTGATGTCTGTTCCTTTTTAAGAATTGTTTCTTCCTTTTTATGTTTGAGGTTCTCTCCTTTTTAACTGTGAGTTGTACCTTTTTAAGTGTAGTCTATTCCTTTTTAAGTGAGTGTACATTTTTAAGTGTGAAGTTTTCCTTTTTAGTGTTATTTGTTCCTTTTTAAGTTTGAGGTTCTCCTTTTTAACTGTGAGTTGTACCTTTTAAAGTGATGTTTGTTCCTTTTTAAGAATTGTTTGTTCCTTTTTATGTTTGAGGTTCACCTTTTTAACTGTGAGTCGTACATTTTTAAGTGTAGTGTGTTCCTTTTTATGTGAGGTTTGTTCCTTTTTATGTTTGAGGTTCTCATTTTTAACTGTGAGTTGTACATTTTTAAGTGTACTCTGTTCCTTTTTAATTGAATGTACATTTTTAAGTGTGAAGTTTTCTTTTTAATTTTTGTTTCGTCCTTTTTAAGATATGTTGTTCTTTTTTAGGTACTACTTCATCCTTTTTAAGTTCATGTTTTTCTTTTTTAAGTATTGCTTCATCCTTTTTAATTTTCTGTTGTTTTTTTTAAGTTGATGTTTTTTCTTTTTTTAATTTTCTGTTGTTCCTTTTTAAGTTGTTGTTTTTTCTTTTTAACAAAACCAAAAACTTTAAATCAACAACAAAGAAACAAACTTTTCCTCAAAAAACTCAACACAAAAAACTCAAATCAGCTACAAAGAACCACACTTCCAAAAAATATGAAGATCAATCAATCATAAAACAAAACCAAAAACTTCAAATCAGCCACGAAAACCAAACTTTCCCCAAAAACCACCACACAAAAAACTCAAATCAGTTACAAAAAACCACATTCCTCCTCAACCGCAAAAACTCAACACAAAAAAACTCAAATCAGCTACAAAAAGCCATGTTTCCGAAAAACCCAAGATCAATCCATCACATAACAAAACCCCAAAACTTCAAATCAGCCACGAAAACCAAACTTTCTCCCAAAAACATCATACAAAAAATCACATTCCTCCTCCTCCTCGCCTCGAGAAAGACTCCAACGCCGACCATTTCCTCCTCTTCCTCGCCGACCAACTACATCGTGACGTCCTAACCAACGACGTCGGCGTCCCAACCTCCTTAAGACTCACTCCCGCGTCATCTCCTCGGCATCCCTCTTACCGATCTCGTCTTCCATCGAGAGAAAATGATGGAGAATGAAATGTTTGGGGGATAATGGAAGATTTTGAGAATATATGTATGTTGGAAATCAAAAGTCACATGGTTCCGCGTGCGTGTGATGTGAAATAAAATAAATAAATAATATGTGATTTAATTAATCTTTAATTTTTAATGACTAAATTGTCCACGTCAGACGACTCCCGGACGCAGCACGGCCATAAAACATTTCCCTTTCCAAATCTCCAATATCTACTGAGATCAGTAAAGTATATCCAAAAGGAAATAAGAACCTCAGAAATATATATACATCGATTATTCAGATTTAGAAGATATAATGCGGTGTTGAAGTTTAGATCGAGTGGATATGGCCCCCGATCTTATTCATGTTTTGTGACATATCTTCTTCTGATTAATTTTAGACTTTTCTCTCAGCTCAATCAATACAAACAACACATGTCCCTTTCCACTTTGTAAATCCTAATAAATAACCCCATTCTCAACTAAGAAAATTTGTCCATGTCAGTCACCTCCAAATGTAAAAAAATAAAATATATCATCTTAACATCAAACCTAACAACTTAAACTGGGTGTAAGGACATAATTAAGCTGAAATGGGTTTGGGAAAGAGGAATAGACTCAAGACCGATTTGAGTGATGTGGAAAGAGAGGTATTATATTGACCTTTTACAAAAGAAACTAAAGAAACCCTAAAGGTGCTTATGGACTAAAGACAATAGCACTCAAAAAGACAATAGCACGAAAGGTACGTATTGGATAGGTAGATGCATGGGGCTCGACTGGGTAGTTATATTGATGAATTGAGGGAGAATGGGTTTTGCTTTTGCTTTTGTGCTTTGAGTATACTTTTGTGCTTCTGAGTATAGGTAGATTAAGGTGTCTTTCTTATTATGAATTTAGTGGTAACGCAAAGGTGGAACTCCAAACAAACTTAGATGACAAACATGTAAATTGACGATATATTTTTAGGAATTGAGGGTGGTAAGAGAGTGTTGGTCTACATGGTACACTGGTCATTTTTGGTAATTTAACGATTGGCCTGTCTTATGGAAAAATAAAAAGAATTGCTTTAGAGTGGGTTGTAGTCATGTTGACAAGAGCACTTCAAATTAAAGAAGACGAAAGTCAGCGACAAGTAAAATACCTAATAATAAATATAAAGATGGACAACACAATAGGTACCCTTCAAAAGCGCCAACGTGAAAACATAAATATAGCAGTCAAAACAATATTAAAATGGTAAAATTCATTGTTCTTTTTAAAATTGTTGTCATTTAATTTTCACTATTCTATCGGGGATTCTTGCAAAGCTAGTTCTTTATGGATAATTTTCCTAATTATGTATTTATGACAGTTCTAAACTCAGTGCCAACCATATTTTGCTTAACTTTTGGAAGTAGACACAAGCCATGGATTGAAAAAATCAACTCTACTTGACCTAATCAATTCAAATTGAACAAATTTGGGTTTAACCGACATGACCTTTTTTGCCTGTGACACCTCTCTCTCTCTCTCATTTTTCTATGTATATTAATTTCTCCAATAGTTTATTCCAAGTATTAGAAGCCTGAGTTATGCAAGTCTCTATTCCCCCTTGTGGTGCATGTTTTGGTGAGATGTGAGGGTGAGCATCCCATCCCATCCCATCCCATCCCATCTTCCAAATTCTCCTCCATGCTTGATGGAGTTCTTTTTTAGTGCATGTTGCAGAGCTTTTCTTTGACATAGATAGAGGTGACCAAGTTGAGATCTTGATTAGGTTGGGAAAACCTAAAAACGTACTCCATGGTTTTCAAGATATGGGAAGGGCTCTAGAGATTTGTGTTCCCTACTCTCCATCACTCCCATTAGTTTAATATTTGTTTATTGTTTCTCTTCTATTTCAGATTTGTACTTTTGCTTGGGGTGAGGAAGCTAAGCTCCTTCCTTGCATGTGTCCTTGTGTTGGTAATGGAACTCCTCTCCTTCCTCTTGGATGGGCATAACTCCAACATTCCAACTCAACACCCCAAGAGAGAACAAGACAATAGCACAACACCAACACCAACACCAACACCTCCACCACCACCACCACCATCAACAAGATCCAACCAAACTTGTTGAAGTAGTAGCTAGTTTGAAAGCTGGAAGAAGGAAGGAAGAAGAAGAAGGGTCCGGACCCCAAGAGGTCTTCCCAATCCCAACAAGAATTTCATCAAGGATTCCATCTTCTACACTCACAACATCAACAAGAATTTCACCACAACCATAATTTCTTCTCCCTCCCTTCCACTTCCTCCTCACCATCACAATATGCCCATTACAAAGAAACCATGGAAGCCGAATCGAACCACCAACCGCGGGACCTTCTCCACCACCACCGCCCCCGATCCACTAGGAGGCAATCCGTTCCCGGGGAGATAGTGGAGGTCCAAGGCGGGCATATTGTCCGGTCCACCGGAAGGAAGGACCGGCACAGCAAAGTGTGCACCGCCAAAGGCCCCCGCGACCGCCGCGTCCGCCTTTCCGCCCACACCGCCATCCAATTCTACGACGTCCAGGACCGACTTGGCTACGACCGTCCCAGCAAAGCCGTCGATTGGCTAATAAAAAACTCAAAAGCCGCTATCGACGAGCTCGCCCAACTCCCACCATGGCTTCCCACAGCAACCACAACTACCACCGCCGACCCAATTCCGGCGAGCACATCCTCCGGGAAGAGAACCGTGCAAGTCGGGGAGAGCTCCGGGTACGGGTTCGGAGTATCCTCGGGTTCTAGTTTCCTCCCGCCTTCACTCGAGTCGGACGCGATAGCCGACACGATCAAGTTCTTCTTCCCGGTGGCCACCTCCGGCGCCACGTCAGCGGCGCAGGCTGGTTTCCACGAGTACCCACCGGACCTACTCTCCCGCTCCAACAGCCACACCCAAGATCTCAGGCTATCTCTCCAGTCGTTCCAGGACCCGATGATTCTCCACCAGCCGCCCCCAGCAAGCGGAGAGCAGATGTTCCTCGACGCGAATTGGGGCGGCGGGTATCTGTTCAGCGTTCCGGGTGGGAATTGTAGTCCTTTTGATGCACAGAGGGGACCCCTTCAGTCCAACAACTCACCGGCCGTCCAGGCGTGGACGGACCCCGTGGCGGCAATGCATGTGGCGGCAGGGTCGAGTACCGACTTTGCCTCCGGCGGCTTCTCGGGGTTCCGTGTTCCTGCTAGGATACAAGGCGAGGAGGAGCACCACGGCGGCGGCATTGCCCAAAAGCCGCCGGAGGCTTCTCGACGGTGATTACAGAGAATGTTGAGAGAATCACCATGCCTTACACTAACTTTAATTAGAGGTAACTGCACAGAACTCATAGATTATCATCTTAAATTTGTATATGTAATTAGTTGATATTGTTTTGGTAATTGTCTTGAGGGGTTTAAGGAGGTGAAGTTCAAAGATTGATCTTAGTTTCTAGAAATAAATGTAGAATTAATTATTAATAGTTTAATACACACAGTAGATGCATATAGATGGTCGTGTTTGAAAAATCTCATCATTTGTTTCAGGTTCAAATTATAGTAATGCCTTGATTAATATAATACACACGAATGCTTTAGTAATGCTCACACTTTTAAAGGATGTCCCAGTAAATACTTATGGACATTATGTAAGTGTGCTACTACTGCAGGTCTGCAGCCATTATAATGCGGTAATAGTTGATAATGTTTTTGAAAAGCGTAATAGTTGATAATGTTGTTAAATCCCCTATAAAGGGAAGATGAAATGAAATTTCCGTACATCATATATGATTTCTCATGAAAGCGTTTTTTATATCTAATCTTCCTTTTCTTTAAAAGTGCACACCAACTGCCAACTATGATAAATTTAAGGTGACAGCACAGTATCACACTAATTCTCTAAAAAAAGTAGGGTTTACTACTGTAAGTTGAATTATTATTTTCACCAGTAATTAAGGAAAAAAGTGAAGCTCAAATAGTGTTTGGCAAGCTTACCAAAATGATTTTTTCTCCTTTCTTGTAAATGAATTTTGAACTGTCTTTAGCAGAGTTTTATAGGTTGTGAGCACAAATTTCTTTAAGGATTGCTTTACTCTCTAGTACAATCCATCCAGTACAATGTTCTTATTAAGCATTTGTTTTCGAATTTAATTTGAATATGTTCAAAAGGTTTAACTTATATAATCATCTTGCTTTCGAAGTGAAAATTCCCAAACTAACATAAAATGTTATAAACAGTACCAATTTATTATGACAAGATGCAATCTTTACACTCTAATAAGATTTCTTATACACCACAACTTATGGTTACTTTGTAGAACTTACAAATAACATCCACGTTGTTCATTATTATCCTATATTTTCATCTAATACGTACTTTTCTTTATTTGCGTGAATGGAATAGTGAACAGGAGAGTTGGGACTGGATGAGAATCAAAAGACTTAAGCAAGATCTCCTATACGTTACCATGCATGGTGAAGGTTGGCAGGTTCTCCTCTTCTCTGCTAGTCTTCCAATATTGTGCTCCTTGAGCACATGCTTATGTTTTATCTTATGTCTGGTTTTTCCCGTGTCTTTTTTTCTGCTCTTGTTGTTTCGGCACTTATTAATTAGGACCAAGTTTTCCTTTGCTTCTATTTGGTCTCCTTTTCTTGAGGTCTTGCATGAATAATAGAGACAAAAGGTACTGTTTTACCTTGTTTTGACATGAACCTAGATGTTTGTCTTGTGTTCTACTTTCACTATCTTGTTGTGTCTGATGCGTTAATATCGATATGAACCTAGCTAGATGAGCCTGTGAATTAGGATGGTCCAACATTTTTTGAAATTCAAAAGTTTAGGAATAAAAATGTAGAGAAGCATACAAGCACGTCTTCGTGGTGGAGATTGAAGTTTTTTGTAGGTTAGGTCCTTTTTATTTGATGAAAAATGAGTATAAGTTTGCTATCATTTACATAGAGCATTGGGGTGCAAATGTGCAATAGAAGGTGGCATGCTGCTTTCGATGCTTAATTTGTGGTATCAATATTATTAAAAAGTTTTTCGTAAGAATTTTCTACTTCTCTAATAAAATTTGAGGATGTGGTTCCTGCTTAATTTAAGGTGAGAGAATCTAGCAACAGTTTTAAACAAAAGTATAACGTGTTCCTTCCATGAACTAGTGGTTGAGGTGTCAAAAGCCAAAGCTGATGGACCATCATCTTTTTACAAATAGAAAAACACAAAACACTAACCCTACTGTGTGCT
This sequence comes from Triglochin maritima, assembly GCA_963682175.1. Taxonomy (NCBI): domain Eukaryota; kingdom Viridiplantae; phylum Streptophyta; class Magnoliopsida; order Alismatales; family Juncaginaceae; genus Triglochin; species Triglochin maritima. Next base: position 4,265,307 of record OY821775.1, read on the forward strand.
ACATACATACATCAGAAAGTGCTTTAGCCGCAAGACAAAGAAAATAAAAAAAAATCAATAAAAAAAACAAGATATGATATGGTTGCATCATGCATGCATCAACCCTTGTTTTTGGAGATACAGAGGACAAGTCACTTACCTCTAAATAATATAATAATAATTCTCTTCTTTTTGTATCTCTGGTCTGGCATATGTACATGTTCTTCTATCCGAACCCTACGCACAGCTTCAAGTACCAAAGACATCCTAACAAGAACATCACCAGATCTCCCAATCTATTCTTTCAAAATTTTTAAGACATCATTCCAACACCCACCCGACGGGTGTCGGGTGGCTTTAGAATATTTCAAACGCCACTCCAATGCATTGGTGTTTGGGGTTAAAGAATATTAGTGGGTTATGATTAGTACCCATCAATCTCGTCGCCTTATATAATTTCTAGATCTACATAAATCAAAAAAGTTGATAACATCATGCTCTTGCTGTTAAAGTGGTGTGCACGGATCGATAGACAAGGATGTAGCGAGGTTGCCCTTTGGATCTCTACTCCACTGCAATTAATCATTCGATTTGGTTGGACTTGTTTATTTTCCACGTGACATAGATAAGTACTAGGGTAAACTATAGGTTGTTGTTGTGAATCAATAACTTAAAAAAAAGAAATTATTATTCGTGGTATGGTTTTTACTTAAATCATTTGTCTCAATTACTCATTCACAATAGAAGCCACAAAACGTTGTCCATCGGTCGACCAATTGGTTAATTTCAGTTGACCGGTGGACACGATTCTGCCTTGAATTGTTAAGAGATTAGTGTTAATCGTGAGCTAGATTTGTTTTAATTATGGTCAAACATTTTTAAGGATGATTATGTGTCAATTTGTGATTGATTTTAGGGAGAGAAAAACAATAGATCGTGGGTTAGTAGGTAGCTCATGATGTGGGTGTTCGGAGAGTCTATAAATAGGTCTTATCTCCAATGCAAAATTCTCTATCTCCCTAACCTCTCTACTAATCCATATGAATTTCTCTTAATAATTTCGAGTTTTTGGAGATTAAATTCTCAGGGAGCTTTAGAGTGGTTATTAGCTATATTCTAAGCTTGATTTAGAGTAGGGGTGTCAGTGGATATTCGAATATCCGAGCATCCGTTCGTATCCGTATTCGAATTTGAACATTCGATCCGAGAAAAAATATCCGTTAGACCGTATTCGTATCCGATCCGTAAAGTCGTGGAGCGGATATGGTTATTAGTACATCCGATCCGTATAATATCCGATCCGGGATCGAATATCCGTAGTTCAACATCTATATTTGTATATATAGTTATTCTTTAAATTAATGATATATAAGTTTGGTATTTTTTCTATAAATTACCTAAATATATAAACTATTCTAAATTATTACCCCTAAAGTACTAATCCGATTAATATCCACTTCGGAACTACATATCTGTATTTCAACATTTATATCCATATTTGTTTTATATACTTATGCAATACATTATTATACCTAGAAGTATTCCTATTTCAACATTGTGTGATTATATTTTGAATATATATTTTAAATTTATTTATCCAAATTAAAATACATCTACTGATCACATTTATTCAAGCATTGAATATTTCTCATTTTCAGAATATAGAGTTAGAAGTTAAGATAAAGTAAATTAATATTTGAAACCAAATAAAGTTATAAATGTGACTATGTATAAGAATTTGTCTAAGTGAAAATAAAAAAATGTTATAAGGTTGGGAATTATGTTTACGGATGCGGATATTATCCGTATCCGCTCCGAATCCGTCAAATATCCGAACGGATATAGACTTTTCATATCCGCAAACAATCCGTATCCGAATCCGTAAATTTCATATGGATACGAATATGGATATACCTATATCCGGTCCATATCTGATCCGTTGACACCCCTAATTTAGAGATTGAATTGGCTAGCTCATTTCACTCTAATCTTGTTTAGAGTTTCGTGAACACTTGGGGGTGAATCGACCGATGATTCAACGAGCAATGCAACTCCGGATCTTCACAAAGGTTTTAGAGAACCTTTGGGTATGATCATCTTCTATTTATTTTAATGTATATGTAGAATTACATGATATTAGAATAAATATAAAACAATGTAAATGAAATCGTTGAAAATATTAAAATTAATCTTGTATGTATGTATGTATAAAAAATTGAAAATATATACATACACAGGGACATGAAATCTACATTAATAATAATAAACATCCGAACGGTCAAACGACAATGGAGTCCCAGTCAACTGAAAACAAGGATTTCCAACGTTTCTTCTCAAGTCCACAATCAGTCGAACGAAACATGAACTGGTCGAACAAACTTTAAGTTAACTTAAGCTATCATTAGAACAAGTCTCTAAGCGGTCGACCGTTTTGAATAATGTAGGCCCCAACAAACTTGCTACATGTGAAATCGATCGAACTAGTCATCAAGGCGGTCGTCTGTTTAGATGGTCTATGCCCCCAATCGACTCACAAACAGTGTCACCGATCGAACGACAAAGGGGACCCCTTCAACCGAAAATATCAGAGTCGACCTAAAATGCTTAACCGGACGACCGCCCAAGGGCATCATTCGACCGTTGCAAGGCAGAAACTTGCATTTACACTAGCATCGGTCGACCGTTATTCAGCAGGATTCTGCTGCACTTCCACCTCCGACGAGCCAAACGGCCACCGTCCGCTAAAATCACCATTAACACACGTTGGGTGAGTATTAAAGAGAAGCTTGACATACATTTAAGTCTTGAAGAAGCCTCCGAAGATCAACGACGAACGCCACCACACGATTAACCTTTTTCCAAACTTCACCCAAGCAACGATCACACCTCCTCCGATCACGCTTTGCTGAGCTCGGCTGACACTCCTTCACCTTCACACACTAGAATCAGAGAGGGAGATGAGTTGAGTAGAGAGAGACGAGTGAGAGTGTGAGAGTGAGGATGAGAGTTGAGTTCACCTTATATACTCCACCCAATTCAATCCACTAATCCAAAGCTTCATCTCAACATCACATTTCCCTCCCTAAACACCCATTAACCCAACCAAAACGTGATCAGCCTTTAACAAAGATTAGGATGTAACAGAGACTCCTCAACAAATTTCATTATGTTTATACCCCAAAATTGAAAACTAGATAAGTACTTATATGTTAAAAATTAATAAGACAAAAACACACAATAAGATTAACAACATACCTTATTTGATCTTGGAATATCCTAGCCCATCAAATTCCGTTGCAAGAATGAAACTTAAAAAGGAAATTACCACTTTAGGAATGTAACTCTCGTACGGACGGCCGATTGAGATTTGGGAGGTGAATAATCATTATTGGATTAAAGTGAAATTCCCACAACATCCTTTGAATTTCAAAAAATGGATTTTCACATGATTTGAGATTTTGAGGTCTTTTTGCAAATAGTTCGTGCCATTAAACGGGGGAGTGCGTCATAAGATGGAGAGGAAGTTGGGTCGCGACCCGATCACGCCCAACTTCATCACGTGAAGGGAAGAAAATCCAGCTATTACAATTGTTTTTCACTTCCATGTCATTAATTTTCTAAAACCGTCACGGGTCATACAATGAGTTAATCTAACTAAATTGTATAAATGTACGTATTATCATCTATTACATTGGTGTATATATGTACAAGAGTAGGCTTGAAGTATCAACTTGGTCATCTTTTTTACTCATTCTAATAATTCTTAGTACTTCTTCAAAAAAATTTTATAGCTACGTGTGTGTACATACGATGAACGAGAGAAAATCAATTCAAGAAAAATATGTTGAAGGTCATGGAAGTCCTGTTCAGGGGAGAATTTACATGAGTTCCAACTTTGTTCTATCATTTTGTATTCCCCCACCACCTTTTCCCTGCATGTGGAAGAGGATTTTGGATAGCTGTTGGACTCACTTCTTCAGAGATTCAACTTTATAATATACGTACTATAGATCCTTTGGAGAATCAAATCAATTCCTTAAAAGCATATGTCATGAGCATACTTACTTTCGCGCAAAAATTCTGCTAAATACTTCTTTCAGATAAAAGCAAAATCTAAAAAAAGTTGGAATTGCTTGCACTTTAGTACCCTATTCTCGATCATGTTCATACTGTTTCAAGCTACTTAAAAAAAAGGTGGTCATTGATATAGTCGTAGCTTTTAAAAGGAAAGATGGTAAACAAAAGCTGCAAAATAACTATATGCTTGATTGTTTTCAAAACAAAACAAAAAACTATATGCTTGTTATATGAGAAGCAAGGAGCTCCTTTTAAGGGTGACACATGTTCTCTTCGAGTATATCGATATTACCACAATGTCTCAAAAGAGACTCCTACCATGGGATCTAATGCATTAATCATACTTTTGCTAATTAGAGATGTAATTTTGGTTGACCCGCCCATTGATGCAAAATGCAATTGATTGTTTGCAATTTCACACTAAATAAGAAACGTAGAAAGGATCTTTTACTTCTCTTGAATTTATTTATATGTGGCAATATGGGTTCCTGAAAAATCATTCTTAATAAGAATTAAGTATTCTTAAATGAGTTTACATTTTATAAGGTTATTTCGAGCTATAAAAGGATATACCTCCTCAATTCATAGAAACTTATTGTCTTATTTTTTTTGAATTTATCTACTCTAGTTACTGCACTCTTTTTTTTATTGACCCAGAATTCCCCGGCACCCGCCCTCACTTAGGACAGGTGGGTTGCGGCTCCAAATTGGAAGGTGGTCCAACATCATTTTCACCAGAACACATTAGCATTAAATAAAATGTTTTGTTGGGATTCGATCTTGTGACCTAAGGCTCGTGAACCCACGTACCTAACCAATTCGGCTGCGTCCCGGGAGACAATTACTACACTCATTCCATTTTACATGTAAGATTTTCATTTTAACTATTCTCCTCCATTTCCCGTTGTGGTGATACAAGAAGAAGCATGTGGACAGCATGAATGAGAGGAATATGTTGATGGGTAGAGGGCGAGAGACATGGCCATTAATAATTTAGCATGTGTTCATGGTGGTGGGACATATCCTTCCTGTCACCTCTTAATTTCCCTATGCGACATCACATGCCAAGGTTTTAATATGTTCCGATACAACTGACACGAGACAACGGTCCTTGTTTTCTTTTCGACGCGAAAGTTCTAACTTCTAAGGACTCCCATTCGAATTTCAGCTACGTGCACAAATAATTCGCAAGAACACACTGGTTTTCCTAAGCTATAAGTACATGTTCAAACAAAACCATTAGTTTTATAAATTATTCTCAGATATTTAAATATTACTCGCAGGAATAATTTCAATCAAAACCAATAGTTGTACAAGTTATTTTCGAATAGGATGATCATATGGTCGGATCTCCCCATCTGAGACAAGAGGTCTCAGATCAAAGGGAAGATTAGGGTCGGAGCAGCAACATAATTACGGTTATGATTTTCTCTTCTTGTTGAACAATGAGGTTACAGTGATATTTATATATTTGTCTTTCTTATTATATAGACCGAACCCGATTAGTTAATCTGTTACACCCAACACTAGCTACGGGCGTTTACAACGTATACACTTAAGTTGATCTAGGCCCAGTTCCAGAAATAACTCGATTCACACGAGCCCGGCTTCAGGATTTGTGAATCACATTATCATCCAAGTATCGAGCCATATAGTGCACCCTAGCCACATTCGAGGGATTTGTAAGGAGTCTTGTTCTCATGTGTAATATTTTGATAAACTTACATGTCTATTTTAATTCATTTGTTTTACTTGAGACCTCCTCAGTAATGACACGTTAGATCTCACCCTTTTTTATGTTGAAATGTAGGTTATATTTCACTTTTGAAATCCAAACCTAAGAATTGCATTTTTTGCATATATTCTCGTCTCATTGTCCCCCTCTAAAATTCCTGACACCTTCTTGGAATCAAACCTAAAAATAGAATAAATTTCACATGAACCCTAGCCATCCAAAAGTAAGCAGACAAAAACCAACCTCGAAACCTAAAGCTCAGGATCAACAAATGAAGGCGAGTGGAAAGCGAGAAGCGTGATGGTTGCTATCATGCTCAATCACAATCATTAAAGCCACTCCGATAATAGCAACTTACCAAATCTTTGGTGGGGGCAAAATTAGATTTGTTGAAGTTGATGGGAGAGTTGAAAAGGCACATTCATGCTCACATAACCCTCATCAAACCCTAACCAAGGGGGATATGATTGATGGAGATCACAATTCGCAACTACTTTGGGGACATGGAATATATTGTGAGCTTTACAGGTCAGGTGGAGCTTCAACTTTGCTGTATTGGGATGTATAGGTAGATAGAATAACTAGTTAATTAGTGCATGGCAACAAGCAAATTCACATGTTTGGATCACATGTATGAGTATATAACATGTCAATGTAGGTCATTGTTCAGTAGTTTTTAGGTACAAGTTGATTCCTGTCCATCCGAACTATGAATTTAACCTCACGGTCCTAATTATGGTGCGGTTGCATTGGTTAGTTCTTCAATACTCGAATACAGAGTGGAGTGTATTTATTTACGTCATTCAGTTAATATTTTGAAAATTCTAAGATTCCAACTCCACATATACGAAAAAATAACCCAAGTCACGTAATTACACTTCAGTTTAACCCTGTTGACCTTATATTATATATATGTTAAGAGGTTTTCGTGGAATATATATATAAAAAATATAGAAATTGTGTGTGTGCCCATAGTAGAACAATTTTTTGGTAAGTAGTTAGTCTAAGGTAAGATGGGCTGATTGGAATTTATATAATTGGGCCCAATTTGACTTCGCAAAGAAGCAATTGGGTTCTACTTAGACCGGCCCAACCAACCTACAATTGGTTGCACAAAGAAGCAAATAGACATTAATTTGTTATGAAAATATAACTACAGTTGTTGAATTTGAAACCTTTTCCTAATTATATACTGAAAAAAATGTTAATAAAATTAAACATGTTAAGAAAACTTATAGTGATATTATTCTAATTTTGAGCTATTCCTGTGATCGTTGGCCATAGGTAATGCCTAATGACTCTATTGATCCATAACCCTATTACAATAAATCACTACTAATGGGATGTTTAAGTTAAAGTTTTTATGAAGGTGAACATATACCTTGAAGCTCCCATCATTTTTTTGGCTAACCGTTCGCAACCATAAAAAATTTCATCGCAATGACCGATAATGAAAACAGCACAAGACAAAAAAAGGAGAGGACTTTCTAGATGAGGTTGAATGGCCCTATCAACCATTTGAGAGGTTGAATGACAAAATTCAAATGAAACCATGTCAACTTATACGGTTTCAAAGCTACCTCTCTTCCTTGGTCTAGTTTTCATTGGCCTCACATTCTTATACACCGGATTCCGATGTATCCGGCAGCGGATGAGGCGTCAGAGGCTTCTGATGGTCACGACTCTATCCCCCCAAGTCTTCGACCGAAGACGGCAACCGTCAAATATACTCAATTCAAGGATGATCTCGGCATTGCCCACTTTTGTATACAAGAATCCTGACAATTCTTCATCTACTGAATGTGTTATATGCCTTTGTAATATCCCTAACCTTTCTTAAGGCCTAATGGTGTTTAGGAGAAGGGTTTAGGAGGAGAGAGAAGGTTTGCATGGGAAGTTGAGGAGGAATAGGAGGTGACGTGATGTGCATAGTGTTGTGTTGTTGTTGCTGTTGAGGTTGCTGTTGGTGATGTGTGGGGAGACGTGGGAGGTGGTGAGGAGAATGGGCTGGAGTGTAGGTGAGGGTTGGCTTGGAGGGGTTTAAGAAGGAAACGTGGATCCTCTTCTCTTCTTTTCTTCTTCTTCTTCAAACCTTCCTTCTCTCCACCCATTCCTTCCTCTTCCCTTGTGGTGCTCGAGCAGTGGAGGTGCGCGTGAGGCGAGCGTGCTGGGCGTAGCGTGGTGCGAGGAGGTGCGCGTGAGGTCGCGGTATCGAGACGTCGTTGGAGCTCCGGTGAAGTCTGGCGTTCTTCGTCGATCTTCAAGGAAAGGTATGCCAAGTTCTTGCATTAAAGGCCTTTTGTGATCACCCACGTTGGGGTGATGTTTTGGTGGGTCGCGGGAGGTCGGAGACCTCGCCGGCGACGAGTTTGGGCGTCAAAACCTCGCCGGGTCCCTTGGACGGTCGACCGATCGCTGTATTTTTAGTCTGTCTGTCGTGTTTCGGTCGACCGCGTCCCTCGTTCGGTCGACCGGAACTTGAGTGTACCGGTAGGATACGTAAGCTTCGGTCGACCGTTTGATGACATAGAAAATATTAGGTTGACCCTGTAAGTGTTCGGTCGACCGAGACCCCTGAGTCGGTCGACCGATAGATTCGTTTTGAGCGTTGACCAGACTCCGGATTTTTACTTCGTTCGGTCGACCGGTTTTAGACCTTCGGTAGACCGTTGGGATTTATGTGTTGCGCAAATAGTTCGACCGTGACAGACGCTTCGGTCGACCGATTCCCTTGTGGAAACGGTCGACCGAGTTGTCACTTTCGGTCGACCGATTCTCTTGTGGAAGCGGTCGACCGTTTGTCACTTCGGTTGACCGAATTCCCTTGAGAAAAACGGTCGACCGTGTCTCTTTCGGTCGACCGTTTTGCACAGGACAGGATTCCTGGTTCCACTTAGGATGCCAACTCTGTCCACGGAAACCCGTGTCCTCGCCTTGTGCGTGAGCCGGGAGGTGACGGTGGGCGCGTTATGCGTGCCTGCCTAGGGACCGCCGTGTGGAAGAGTGTGGGTGTCCGGAACGCGTCACTTCCATGTATGGATCGTGACTTTATCTGGTGGATCGTTTGACTCGCGTTAGAGTAGCGGCCTGAGGGATTGCGGATCCCATTGCTTCAGCAACACGCAACTGCCGACGGGTGCAGTGACTACCGGCCGATGGCTACGGAGGCACAGAGACTACCGGCCAGGATTGGCGACGGAGGTCCAGAGAGGTACCGACCTATTGACGGCGACGGAGGTCGCGACCCTGCTCATTGGAGCCGGAGTTGGTGTTGCACGTGGAGCTCGTTGACCCTGCGGACTTCGGTTCGGATCTGTCGATTGTCTGGCCTTGTGTGGCGGATATGTTCGACTGGCCATGATGGCAGTTATTGCACGTGCCGTGCGGCCTGTGTGGTGGCGGTAGGGCCCCTGTGCGGTCTGTGTGGCGGCAGGGAGGATCGCGCGTGGCCTGTGTGGTTGCGGCGATGGACTGCCGATGATGTGTTCCGGCAGGTAGCTCGATTGGGCACCTATCGAGTGATATCCCGTGCGGTCTGTGTGGCGCCGGTTGATGGACCGACCTGAGCGACGGCTCCGTTGGTGTGGTGGTGGTGGACCACGATGTATTCAGATCTGATTTCTACCTTGCGCGGAAGTGCGAACGCATCCTCACCGATCCCTTGGCTTGTGTAGTCGCGTGTGGGGATGTGTTGCGTATTGTCCGTTAGACCGTATGTGCCTACGGTAGGTCTCTACGGAGACCCGATGTTTGGACCGTGCGGCCTGTGTGGCGGCGGTGAGGTTGGACCGTGTGGCCTGTGTGGTACCGGTGTTTGTGGACCGTGCGGCCTGTGTGGCGACGGCGATGTTGCGGACCGTGAGGCCTGTGTGGCAGCGGTGGCGATTGTAGACCGTGGGGCCTATGTGGCAGCAAAAACGATCGCGGGACGGATGTCCGGTTTGGCCCTTGGTGGCGTTGTTGTTTTACTGCTTTGTATTCCATGCCATGCTATACTAGTATGTTAGGGCATATAGGTGAGCTTGTCATACGGGGTTTCCTTATGGAAACTCAGGCATTGTTGTTGCATCTTTTTCAGGACCGCGTTAGGTTCCGGCGGGTGGTGACCGAGGGAGATTGCACTTTGGGACTGGATCCTGTCGTCTGCCTACTGTAGGTCGTCGTGATTACATGTGTCTTGTGTTTTGTGTTATGATGTAATCACTCTTTTGACAAACTCGTATTGTATTATGGTGCACCAGACTTATTTATGTATTTCTTTCAGTAATGTCCCCACTCTTGATGGTTGTGTCCGCGTGTTTCTCTTAATTTAAAAAGTTTAAATTTTCCGCTGTTCGGGGATGTTACAGCCTTGGCGTTGTGAAGGAAGGAGACGAGGTGAGGGTTTTGCCCAATTGCTTGCACATGTTTCACGTCGATTGCATCGATATGTGGCTATTCTCGCACCCGACGTGTCCTATATGCCAGACGGGAGTGGAACTCGATACGTCGTTTGTGGTGGTTCCGGTAGGCGGAACTAACTAAGCTTGCCTGTTAGTTGATTGTTTCAGACATGAATTTCACTGATTAGTGTTGCTTAATTGATTGATAGATTTAGATGGTAGATTAATTGGTCAATGGCATTATCCCGTATTAGTTTTTCTTGTTGATGATGTTGTACATTTTATGTTAGTTTATTCTATTCATGATGATATTGTATGTGCTGCTAGGTTCAAAGATGACGAGGAATTCAAGTTTGATTAGTGGTCGAAGTGTTTGTCAATTAAGATCATAGCAGTTGTGCCTGTCTCGTTCGTATTGGTCAGAATTATTTTTAAAAAAAATTATACTTGTTGGAATAAAAAAATCCTGTCCACCTTCAAGTTATGATCTTAACGCATATGTCTTGAAGAATTAAATGTTGTTAAGTTTGTTGATGGTGGAGAAAATGCTAAAACGGGAGGAGAAATTAAGGCATTTACCGTTTGATTTTCTGCTATAGTTCACTCTACAAATCTGCCTTGCAATCACTATTTGATCTTAGCTCTAAGCTACGATCACGAAGAATGATAAAGCCTTTTTGCTTTTGATTTAAGGAGCAATGTGATACTTGAACTGATTTTCAATCTATGCTTCCACTAAACTCATGACGCATTCCGCTTCACTGGTGTTTGGATTTTTGTCTTGATTATTACTAAGCGACATATTTTGTAATTAATCGGCTTGCATCGGTTATTTGGTAGTTCGTGATCCATTAGGTCCACCAAATGGTTGCAAGAATTTTAACATTTCTAATACTAATAAGGGTATTCAAGAAATTATCTTATTTTTCTCTCTCTTTTTGCTACTTAACTTTCTGTTTATTCTTCTTGAAAACTTTGACATATGAAGAAATGCAAAATGGTAGGTAGCATGACATGCTTATATTATGGACATAGGGTCCGTCGATGTTCCAAACTAATATTTATTTCTTGGGAAAATAAAGTTCTTTATTTTGGTGAAATAGGGTGTAATTTGGGGGTCAAGTGTCCTCTAAACAACCAAAGATATACTTCCTGTTAGGACCTAACCCTAATTAGGAGAGACTAATCTTGCTTGGTTGGTTAACGTGTGGATTAATGGGTTTTGTTTGTTTTGGAGAAAAGAGGGATGTGATTGATTGGGGTGAGGGTGTTTATCGGTGGCTTGGGGGTGAGGGGTTTATAAGGATGCAAACATTCTTCCCTTCTCTCTCACTCTCACTCTCTCAACTCATCTCTCCCTCTTTTTTCCGGTGGGTGGTGGCAAAAGGCGAGCCAAGGTAGAGCTCGACAAGGTGTGGTCGGCGGAGAACGTGTATGGGATTGGTGTGTGGTCGGCGGAGAACGTGTATGGGATTGGTGAGGAGCGGTGCGAGGAGTTGTCGGAGGTGGAGCGATGATTGCCGACGACGTTTGGAGCTTCAACGATCGTAAAAAAGTATGTCAAGTTCAATTACAATGTTCACACGAGATGTGTGAGGGGTAGAGTGCATCGTCAGAGGTCGGAGACCTCATCGGTGACAAGGTACAACTAGGTTGTTGTAGAGAAATGGTCAACCGACGTTGTTGTTGATCGATCGGTCGTAGTGTAAATGATAGGTTTTGCCCACACCGGTCAAACGATGCCTACGGACTGTCGACTGGTTGTGCATATTTAGGCGAGAGGAAGAAGACTCTATTATTTTCGGTCGGACGTGACCCCGTTGTCGTTCGACCGGTTGCATCCTAAGTGAGTCAGTTCGGGCGTAGACCTTTTAAACGGTCGTCCGCCTTAGATCCAGTTCGGCTGTTAACTTAAGCGTACTAAATTGGTGTTCGTTGATTTATGTTTGGTTCGACCGGTTATGGTTTGGTGAAACGTAGGCAAACTCTGTTATTTTCGGTCACGAGATCTCTTTGTCGTTCGGCCGTTGTGGTGATTATTAAATGGTATTTTTGCATGCAAACGGTCGACCGTTCAAGTACCTTTGTACGATTTGTGCGTATGTTCGTTCGACCAATATGGTGGTAGTTCAAACCTTCTTTTTCAATTTCCGAACAGTCAACCGTTGGTGCACATATTGGATTTCTTGTCTTTATACTTATTTGCATCATATTGCATCTCACACTCTATGTAGCAAACTTGAGGGATTGTGGATCCCAATGCATTGCATTGCATGGTACATGGCTTCACGGAGCGGGACAACTGTCCAAGGATTTTTCCGACAGGTAGGCGACTAAGTCACAGCTAGGCGAGTGTGTGTCCGTCTGGCCGTGTGGCGATGGCGTTGTTTCAGCTTGTATGAGCACATGTGTGACATTGATGGAGATGAAGATGATTGTCTGACGATGTATTCTAGAAGGTAGCTTGGTTGTGGCACAACTAGGTGAGTTGACTGTCCTGAGCGACGACTTCAGCGATGCGGCATTGTCCACAAGATCATATCTGATCTATGATGCGGATGTGCGTGCAATTCTCACCGAACCTTCGTGATTAGTATAATCGTGAGTGGGGATTAGTCGCGTACCTCCGTAAGACCACGTGTGTCTATGGTAGCTACCTTTGAGGGACCAGATGTTGTTTGTTAGGACTGATGTCCTTTATGACCCCTAGACGGGGAAGAGTTTATTATAGCATTTTATTATGTCATGTTGTACTTGTATAATAGGTTCATTGTACAGTACTTTCACATGCATGTCGATGGACTTGGTATATATGGTTTTCTTATAGAAACTCAGACATTGTTATCACATTTGCATTTCAGGATCCCAATAGGTGTTGGGTGGGGTGCATACCGAGGATGAGCACGCACTATGATCGGATCCTCCAATTTACATTTTTAGATTGTTATGATTTCTTGTATTTATATCTTTTTGTACTCTAATGTAATCATGTTTTTTGACAAATTCTTATACAGTGATACACCTTTTGGAATCTATATGCGTAATGTCCTCGTGTGACTTGATTTTTGATTTCTTTGAATATCGTTTAAATTTTTTGTTATTTTCGAGGATGTTATACTTCCGATTCTCGTTCCTTTTATTAGTCTTTGCAAGACTTCATGCACAGCCACAATTATATCATATATATCTAAGAAAATGCCGAATTCTCACGTTTGAGTGGTTCAGAGAGGATAACTTGATATTGATTTTTCCCACGATAAAATCCAATATTAATATAAGAGTATTCTGTCGTTGGGAAATAAAAATTATGTGCGTTTTCATTGAGAATTCAAATTAGTTATAAATTACTCTGTTACAATTTTTAAAATTCCCAAGGGCCAATCCTTCGGTACTTTGACCCCAACGAAGCCACGAGCCCGTCATAATCCACAATACTAGTATATAAATTAAGGTAATTAACTTTAAAATCAAATCAAACTAAGGGCGTTTTTGTATTATTACTTGTCCAAGCACGCCTGTTGTATGTTATTAAATATATAGTTGATGTCTAACGTCTGATGAAAATTACAAATGTCAATGACGCCAACAATATTAAGAAATAGCCGTTAAAACTCTTTCCTAATCATTGATGTATCAGTCGATGTGATTCTTAAATCGTAACATGTCTATATTAATCATGTCAGTTTAAGTAAGGGCGGCTGAGTCTTTTGAATAAAGTTAGGATGCGTTCGGTTTCGGGGTATTCATCTGGAGATTATTCAGGATTTCAGGGAATTAACTGACATGATTCTTTTTGGTATTATTTGTTGGACATATTTTGTCATGTCAAAAAATAATACAAACAAAAATTATAGTTTAATTCCCTACTTTGAACCCACAAAGAAAATTAGAAAGCAGTTCATTATGTTTCTGTAATAGACCCAAACAGGTAAAAGGAATTAGAATCATTCTCTCCTTTCTCCCCGATTCTCTTTCTAGATTCCATTCCGTTTATTCTGTAAATAATTTTGGAAAATATGTATTTTTTAGTAAACAGATTACGTTTTGTACAAATGGTTATTATCGTTGCTGTTTATGAATTTTAATTATACGCAGTTTAAGTAAAAAATATAGGTCACAATCATTGTTTATCGAACTTCAAATTATCAAAAAAAAGTCAAGTTCGTTACCCACAGAATATTAATTAAGATTCTAATGTTCAGACGTTGCCCTGCCATGATGAACTGTAGCATGGGAATTTACGTAGATGAACAAGTTATGCATATATATTAACATGAAAGGTAGCAGACATACTTACCGGTAGTATTTAATTAGTTGTGACTCTTTAGTTAGCATCTATGACTTTGAATTTGAATTTTCACTCATTTTCTAACATAATACGTACCGAATGATGTACACCTGTGTGTGTGGGTCAAAAACACTGTAATTAAGCATATATTTGCAACAACAAAAACAAATATTACAATCTAATGAAGAAAGTAAGATGACTAACTTAACTTCCCTCAGTCATAAGCTATGTTGATAATTCATGGCTTTCCACCAAATTTAAATTGATCGGGAATATTCTTAAAATAGTAAACATCAAGAATCAAAAAATGATTTACAAGTTTTGTGTCGGTAGTTTTCGGTGATTTATTCAAAGAAACATTTTTTTTAAAACATGATCTAAAGAAGAAGACTTGACCACCAAATTCAAATATGATAACATCACGACGTTAATTAAGTTCAACTAACCAACAATTAAGATCAACACCAATCAGAAGTCTTCATTCCTCTTTCCATAGCACATCTTTCATATTAGACTCCTCCAACTCAATCCCATCTAAACATGTCGGACCCGAATTCGTCAACTAAAATGCACGGAAAAATCAGATTCTTCGACGTGCTCATGATCGGTGGCGGCATGGCGATCCTCCTTCTCGTGATCTACCTCGCCATCCGCCAATTTTGCGCTAAACTGAGGAGAGTGAGGCAACAAAACGAGAGACATAGAAAGCTAGTAGTCCACGAAAAGGTCATAATCGAGGATCTACCTAGATTCGTGTATGACGGTGGTCGCGATGGTGGCGGTGGTGGACAATTCCAGAAGGTGCCCGATTGCTCGGTTTGCCTTGGAGAGGTGGTGGTGGGCGAGGAGGTGAGGGTTCTTCCCAATTGCTCCCACATGTTCCACGTCGATTGCATCGATCAATGGCTCTACTCTCACTCTACTTGTCCCGTTTGTCGTGTCGTCGTTGTCGCCCCACCGCATTCCGTTCATGTTGTGGTCGAGTAGACCGTCTGCAATCTGTTAGGTCTATGTTTTGAGTCTTTGAAGTCGTCCGAACTAGGGATGGCAATGGATATCCGGAACCGGTGGAACCGAACCGGAACCGGTGGAACCGAACCGGAACCGAACCGGAACAAAACGGATATGGGTCGGATCTGGATATACACTTTCAGAACCGACCCGGTTCCGGGTCGGATATGGTTCTAGCCAATGGAACCGGAACCGGAACCGGATCCGACATAAATAATATTTTCAAAACAATATCTATTCAGGATAACATTAATTATCAACTCCCATGAGTTGGTGTAGTGGTGAAGTTCATGTGAGTGTAACCCATGGACTCAGGTTCGAATCCCAGTAGTGACAATGTTGGTAATTAATGTTAAAATAATATATATTATTTTGGAACCGGTTCCAACGGATACGGTTCTGGATATCCATTAACCAATCGGATCCGGTTCTGGATACCCATGTTGGGAACCGATCCGGATCCGGATCCGGTTCTGGATCTCACTTTCTAATTCGGATCCGGTTCCGGTTCTACTAGTATCCGAACCGGAACCGATCCGTTGCCATCCCTAGTCCGAACATTACTTCCATCAAACCCAATTTGCGATGGTATATATAGAAGTTTTGAATGTGATGATGATGTACACGTTTTGTTGGATTAATGTATCAATCAGAATATTGAGATTATATGCTAATTTTCTTGAGCAGTGTGCTAGCTTAGGAATCACACTGATCGAGTTGGTTTCTCAGGTTGCCAAAGTGAGGATGATTATTCCCTAGAGTAGGTTAGGAAGGGTGGAAGCATTAACTGATTATGTAATAACATGAACCACTTCTCTAATGTGGACTTGACGTTATGACTCGATCTTGAATTGGCGCTTCTGGCGATACCTCCTCTCCTCATATAGTCAGTCATCTTGAAGCGTGCTATTAATTCTCCAATTTTTGTAAATTGCAGGTTTACGTGGCCTTAAACTTGAAGATTTTAACGTTTTAACCACTTGCTCATCTACACAGCAATTCTTCTTTAACGTGGTATTTTCATGAGTAATATTAATTTCTAATTTGCAACTTCAAAAAATGAACGAAATACTTGCACTGATTTATATTTCTCGAAACACCCTACAAGTGATTAATAATTTAATTATCTCACCAAATAACGTGTCAATATATACTTACTAGCGCTCTTCAGGTGAAATGTACTCTACAATGATAGATAATAAAATTGTCATGGCTTACCACGTCGTCCTTGAGGTGTGCACTGTGCAGGCCAAAATACCTCCAAACCATTGTTAACATTTACAAGACAGAACACATCATGAAGACGTTATGGTTCGAATTCAGTAAACCCCAAGTTAATTACTTCGAATTTCGACAAAGTTCACACAAAAAGAAAGTTTCCACAAGGAAATGTCATTAAATATTTCACCATTTCGGCGAAACTGGATTCAAGGCATAGTTATTGCAGCTAAAAGGCCGACCATAAGGGCCCAAAACACTGCCCAATACGATGTAACATGACGACCCAGTCCGTTGTTCCTAATGTTATTATATCCTAGCGGGTCGGCCGTCGCTGAGCCTACGAAGCTCCCATTGCTCTCTCCCAAACTGCAATAAAAGCCCAAGCAATCTCTCATTTCCTGAATAATTAATGTTAATAAGATCTAACCTCAAAAGACAAAAACTGTGATTTGCTTAAAATAAATAGTAAGTACCTTGAAATGAATTGGCATTGTGGATCCACATCCGCAATTGAACCTACAATATACATGCCACTGGTGAAAATGGATTTTTTTTAAAATTTTCCCTTGAAAATATCGACAAATGCAAACATCCAAAACTCCTTCCTTTTTCTTGAAAACATAGACAAATGTAAACATCCAAAACTCCATTATTTTTTTCTTGAAAATATGAAAAATGTAAATTTCCAAACCATTTGAAGAAGAAAAATACCCAAAATGGCAATCACAAATCGGCAAATACCCTTAATTTCAGCCGAGACTTATCTTTTTCTTGCAAAACAAAATCAAAGTAAAACTAATGTTCAAAATATCAAAATATCCCATCACTAAAAACTGTACACAAAGAAACCCAACAACAATAAGATCAATTTAGTAGATTTTGTTAGCCACTACAACCCATTTATTTTCTACGGCTAACACAATTTATGACTTTATGTTTCTAAAGTCTAAACACTAATATCAGACAAATAGAATCTTCTGATTTATATAAGTAATGTAAAATAGAGACTATTTTATTTTCGTAAAGCAATAATGACATCACAGTTTCAAGTCCTGACAAGTAAGCTCAGCAACATGTTTCACGAATATTCCGCCACGTGAAAACAAAACAAAGGTCCAAAACTACCCTCAAACAAACCGAAAATTACGTGTGGGATCGAGCTGGGTAGGCAGGGCATTCCCGGCGAAGTCGCAGGCATTGGGCTCGCCGGAGTGGCGGCGGTAGTACTCATTGAAGGCGTAGGAGGCGTGGAACTGGAGATCTTGAGGCTCAAAGCAGGCGCCGCCGGAGGCCACAGCGGAGCAGTCGACGGCACCGCCGGAGGGCCCGCAGGTCCAGTCAAGCGCCGCCTGGAGAGAGGCGTCGTCGGCGTTGTTCTTGGCGACGCACCAAAGCGGCACGCCGGAGGTAGAGGAGGCGGTGGAGAGGAGGAGGAAGAGGAGAGGGAAAAGTGGGGTCGGAAGAGGCATTGGAGTGAGGGGTTGGGGTTTAAGAATGTCTGGAGGTGGTGGTGAAGGGTATTATAGGACTGAGGAGTGAATTCATTAATTCAATGGGACCGTTACAGTTCTGTCAGTGAAGTTTCAAAGTTACCCAAACTACCAAAAAAATTTAATTATGTCCGGATTATTTTCATCCACCTTACACATTTTTTTCTCCACGGCATTTCTTAACTAAACAATTTTAATTCTCACACAACATTTAACAAATTACATTTTATATAATTCTAATTCAAATTACGATATTTAATAACTTTAACTCGAAATTCTGTTAATAATTACTGCTAAATCACGAAATTATTATTAAATATTTACATATAAGATAAACTGAATTAGGAAATATTACACTCAAAGTTAAGAAACAACAATACATATTACATAAACTGGACTTTCAAATACTACATTAGCAATTACGTTAACCTATTTTCAAATTGTTCCTCGTCTGTAGTGTTGTCATATATGCTCGATTAAATCGTCTTTCAGCTCCAAATGTTGGCTCATGTCACGCACTCGATCTTGATTGACAAAAAACTCGTGAATATCTGTTATACGATCGGTCGAATACGGTATTTCTTCATCTGAAATTCCAGGACGATCTTCCATAAATTCACGAATATCTGCAAAAAATAACGTAGCAGTCGCGTTCATCTTCCACTATCATGTTATGCCTGATGATACAAGTTGTTATTATTTTGGAGAGAACGTCATTGCTCCAGACAAGAGTCAGGTTTCTGATGATCGTGAACCTCGCTTGCAACACTCCAAAAGCGCGTTCAACATCTTTACGCGTTGCCTCCTGCACTTCAGCAAACAATCTGTGCTTCGGGGTGTGAGGGTGGAGGATGGATTGGATGAAAGCCGCCCACTGTGGATAAATATCATCAGTAAGATAGTATCTCATATCATATTTAACATCATTTACCTCATAATTTATAGGTGGAGCTCGGTCTTCTAGTATGTCGTCGAAAACCAGAGATTGTTGCAGGACGTTCAAGTCATTGCATGAACCTGATATTCCGAAGGAGTGTCAGATCCATAAGTCGTACGATGTCACCGCCTCAAGTCACCGCCTCAAGGATCAGAGTTGCTTTCCCAACACGCCCTTGATGTTGTCTCTTCCAAGCAGCTAAGCAGTTTTTCCACTCCCAATGCATACAATCGATACTCTCCATCATACCTGGAAACTCACGTTGCTCACCAACGTAAAGTAATCGTGCCAAGTCATTTACAGTTGGCCGACGTAAATACTCTGGATGTCGCCGCACTCATTTGTAGGTACTCATCGATCTCATCAGATGCAACACCATAGGTTAGCATTCGCATTTTGCTGCCGTAGTTTTTTGTAAGCCAGAAATGTTCATCCTACCAGTTGTGTCCGGTGTTCGTTGGAAGAAGACGTCAGATGCTTCGATGGCATTGTGGATGCGCAGAAAAACATGCTTTCTCATCCGAAATCTTCTCCTAAAAAGAGTATCAGAATACACAGGGTTGTCAGAGAAATAATCCTTCATAAGGCGTTTATAACCAAGTTCACGATCTCTATCTGGGTTCGTCGTTCAATTTCGACGTTGCTTTGGATGTGTTCTCCTTTCGAGAACAACCCGAGTGGCCTCCTCAACAGCACAATACATTATATTTAACGTCTCACTCCAGTTATCATCGTCAAATTGAGCGGAGTTTAAACTATTATCCGACATTGAGAGAAAAAATTAAGACGTGAAGAATAGGAAATGTGAGGAGTTAAAGGAGATAGATATATGTATTTATAGATGGGAGTGTGTACATGTATTCGTGATTGAACAGTGCAAGCGCGACTACACAGTGTACGCGTGAATGCACAGTACAAGCGTGAATGCATGCGTGATTAACCAAAAATAACATACGTTAATAACAAATAACCAACACATTAATCTAAAATACCCAACATTAACCAAAAATACCAATTAAACCTCAACATTTTCCCACTCAAATATCAAAATTCACAAAAAAAAAACTGACAATTGCGTGTTATGCAAAATTGTGTTCGGTATTATATTTTTCTACACATTTCTTATTTTTTGCAAAAATCATGCAATATTCATCACTTTTAATCCTCAAATTGCTTCTTATCTACGTACCTAGCTATAAAGATATTAATTAATATTATTTTTTATGAAAAGTCATTTCAAATTCAGTGGTAGTTTTGGGTTGCAATTCTGCTCATATTGCTTTTAGTAATCTCCAAGATGGTCGTGTCAAACATATCACTACCAAGCGTTACAGAAATACGGTCGAGCAATATAATCCTTCACATTTGACTCAAGTACCACGGCTCGAAATGGTGATTTGGTGAAAAATGTTGAGTTTTTAAGTTTGTAATGAAACATCATTTGTAAAAGTTATTTTTTTTGTATTATTTGCAGATTTTTTTGTCAGAATTAAGCTGCGACAATTTTTTTGTGAGACAAAAATGTTTTTCTAACTACTCTTTTTTATACATTTACAAATGAAACAATTGCAAGTTGACGGAGTAAAAACTCCTGGCACGTTAAAGATTTTAAGAGCAATGACAAATTAGTATAAAAGATTATAAATATAATGTGTTGCTTGTGTTAACGTAATAAAATAATGATTTTAAGAGTTTATTATGCAAATTCTAACTTTTTTTCTTGGGTTTTAAGCTAAGACTGAAACAAACCATTATTTTCAAATTATCATTATCACTTAAGTTTCGCATGCTTTAAAAATCTTATGTTAATATACTTTAAACATCTCACGTTAATATTCAGTAGTACAACGTTTTATTATTTGAAGAGTTTGTTATTCTGAATTACATTATTTATATCTACACCAATAATCTATTACATTTTTTCTTGGAATGTAATAATGTCTCTTACATTGCATATACCAATATGATATTTCTAAAAAACTTAAATAAGTTGTAACTTTTGTAGAAATTACAATAACCAACTTTTAATGAAATGATGATGTCTTGTATGTACAAGTAAAATGATCTGAAAGAGTGTTTCAATATTACAAATATCTGTATTCTCAATACTTGCTTATGATATTAAGCTGAGATTTTTTATACTTACATCAGTGACATCTTTCATTCGAGTAATTTTTTTGGTATTGAAGTAAATAATGTTTTTACAGAATTGCTTCAAGTGTAACAGAAATAAGATAACATGTACAAATAAGATAAACACACTGGAAATGCTTTAAAGAAAAACATGTAGAACTAATATGCCGACAAATCATACACACATAGTATACAAGGTATTGCAATATAAAAGAACGTAAAAATAAGGAACGATGATAAAAACACAGATTTTATTTCAGCACAAGATGGGAAGTCGAAAAAAACATATTGCCTCGGAATTGATTCTATGGTTCGGTCTAGTGATTGCAGACACTGAACAAAGCCGTAAAAAAATAGAGGCATGGTGCCTCAAGATACAGACAACTGATGATGCAGAACTATTTATTTTAGTAGAACATCAACATTGATGCAGCAACACTGATCTTCAGTGAAACTAGTCTATGACCACCCAAAGCTATAGTCAAGAACATATACCAGTGCCAGAGAAAATGGATAAAGCAAGTACGCCACAGAACATGTCCAAAGCGGGAATGTGGTGCGGAAGCTGGCAAAGAGACCCATTACGACACACACAATGAGGATGACAAGTACCTCAGCTGAGAAATCCCATGTTAAATGCCTTACATAGACAAGCCCTAAGAAGACAGCAAGGCAGAGTACATTGTTCATAGTCACAGCGCCATATATCTACAACAAATAGAGAAGTATCATTAATTTTTGGAATACTTAAGTACTTAGTAAAAACAAATTTTCAAATTCCAATGAAGATATTGGGAATGTTCAACTTCTGAAACTTGCATGTTTATGGGTTTTTCTTTGAATGGGTAAGAGCCAAAACTAGATGATTGAGATCAATATGCAGGAAAAAAATAAATCAAACAAGCGTAATTGTTTGAAGAAATTGATAAAATAAGTAGAGAAATTATAACCAAAGGCTAAAATTAATTGATTGAAGAAGTAACAACAAGCTGTGTGTGTGTGTGTATGCTTATGGCGACCACTTGGATTCATTACCTAGTCATCAAACACGTTAAATTAATGTTTGTGACATCAATAGGGCAATCTTGGGAAAAGTAATAGACCAAATTATATTGTAGGATTAATTTATCTATTTGAAAGATCTAGAATTTACTTTAAAGATTTGCTAACATGAGGTACACAATTTCTTGTTCAAAATTCAGTGTTTTTCCTCATCTGCAACCAAAATGAACATGAGAAAAAGGAGTACTATAGGCTACATGAGACACATTGATAAACTTCCTTTGATGTCATGTTAAATTATAAATACGCTATTTTTTAAACTCAATAACTAAAGCAAGAAATAGAAGATTAACAACATTATAGAAGTAATTTATTTATATCACCAACCAATGTAAGACTATAATTCAAAATGTACTGCTGAAGTAAGGGTTGCAAAATAAACCTCTGAGAATGTCAGTGATGAAGTCCTTTGCTTCTTCCTGCTAGCAAAAATTAGTGCTGAGACAGCTTCACTGGAATTTGTAGCTAAAGGCATTGCAATAAATGATATGAAGAAAGAAGGAATTTTTGTAGCGTTTGAGAAGTTGTCGACAGCATCTACCAAAGGATCGGCAAAAGTGGCAGCAATAACTGTTCCCAGAAGCAATAACGATAAAGCCTTACAGTAAAGCCAAGTGGGATTATCAACACTTTCGACAACCTCATCACTTTTGTCAATCAATTGATCATGCTGCTCTCTTGTTCTCTGTATTTACAGTTCGAAATGTTAATATAACATTTTATAATCCTGTATTGGTAGGGAATAATAAGGTAATGCTTACATCATGGAATTCGTGGATGAATTTCTTTGAATAAGGACCAGTATGGGGTATCTCTCTCCTGGCCACATTAAGCCAGTTTGAGATTCCTCTAAGGAACTCTTTCTTATCGAGCATACCATCACCTGATATGTCAAATTCAGCCATCACTCTAGTTACAGCATCATCTTTATCTAGATCTATCTCATCAAATTGGATTCCAATTATCAGTGCACTCAACTCAACGGCAGACACATGACCATCTGAATTCAGATCCAACCTATCAAATAATCTGCAAAGTTACAGAAGTAGTTAAACTGGGAATCTCATTGAGTCATCGTAGATATAATTCTGTAGAAAGCCTACTTCTCTAAGACGGATATATTTGGAGAACCATCATCATTAAGGAGCCTTCCAAGGGCTTGCTTGTGTACATGTTTTAGAATTCCAGATATTACGTGCTTGTGCCTAGCATACGCAAGCCTTCTTTTCTGAATCCATGGCTGATAGATCTGAAGCAACAGTCAGAGACATGTAGTGAGGGAAAGAATGTGGGATTTGGTGTCCAAAGCAGCTAGGGGCTGATGTATTAGAGACATTCTAAGGAGAAATTTACAACTGCATATCAACAAACACCAAATCTAATTGGTGCTGTATTTTATTTTAAACAATTTTTTTTATCAATCTACAACCCATGTTCCATTTGGTTAAATCTGCGTAAGTTTCACGGAAAATACTTGGGCACCAAGGACTTGCTTCTATTGTGAAATTTCAACACAGATGCAACTTTCTCCACAAGCAAAGCCTTTAGGCATACTGAATAAATAACTTTAATTAGACATTTGCAAGTAGGAACTAGAAGATGCGAAGAAAGTTGAGAAAAATTAAAGAGTGGTGTCTGCAGAATTAACCAGGAATAGACAATTCTAGTTTTGGTGCAGTTGCAACTTGCAATCATAAAAAACCAGGAAAATTAACTGTGAAAGGTTTCACGGTCCACTTGTGCATGGGAAAAACAAATATTGTAAAACACACAAAAAAACAATAGAATTAACATGTTAGAATCTAAACGAAATTATTCCATGAAACAGCCTACCAGAACGTAAATTATAGTAAGAAAGGAAAGCAAACCTGATAGAAACAATAAGAAAACAATAATACAACTGAAACGATAAGACCAATTAGGACAGTCAGACGCCCAGCAGAAGGAGACTTGAGAATTTTTGGCAGTTGTACAATGATGAAAGGTATGATGGATATAACCATGATCTTTGCAGCATCACTAGTTTGTACATCAGTGGTGATACCAGAACCTGCCCAAATTGCATGCCAATTAATTAATCATATGTATAAGAGCCAACCTGCCCGCCTGTGCAACTAAGTCACACTCCCATAAAAGATGGAGGGAAAAAATACAATCAGACACAAAACTTAAGCAAACGATGTAGCAGAAAGACACAAAAACACTACAATTTTGTCCCCATAAGATAAATTCATAAAAGTGTATCCCCAGCATAACCTTAGCTCCGACATGCTTAGTATTGATACAACTCTAATGAGCTTATGTTGATGAGATAGGATAAAGCATGGTTCATTCTTTTGGCCTTGTAAACAAAGCATTGTGCATATTTTGTAAACAAATAGAGATTATCTGTGGATATTCCATAACCGTCTTCGATGTTCAGGGTACATACATCATTCTTCAATATGCAGGGGTATGGATATTAACTTTTGTGTTATGTACATTCACATATTATAATTCAAATTTATAGGTAAGTATACATATATGCATATTTTAGGTAGATACAGATATGAGTAATGATGCCCGCATAAAGTTCATAATTTTTTGTTCAAATATATGTTAGAAATAGGGTTTGAACCATGATCCCTTAGTATTTTTATGCAATATTTTACTATTGCACATCACATTACTTATATTTCTGCATTAATATTTTAAATGTGCATTTGGTATCCAATGTTCATTATAGGTTTCACACAATATGCATAGAGATCATAGGAACTTTGGATTCTCAGTACACCTAGAGTAGGGAAAACTTAATTAAAAATTTATAGAGATTTTAGTTAATATTTTACTTTTTTTATTGGTCATATTTTACTTGAATTCTTTTCAATCTTTTAATCATTTGTTGAAACTAATTTGAGATCTTTTAACATCGCATTGTTAAGATTCTAATGAAGCTCCTCTTTTTAAAAACCACTGTGATTGTTCTTTTAGTAACCAATTAATTTGTACTGAAATTCTTATATTTGACCTTCCGCATTTACTGTGTGAATGAGAATATTATGTGAGTTGTTTCAATAGTACTTGAAGATTGCTCCCTACAAACCTTTACTTTAATATCCAAGCCAAACAAATATTCCATTATACCACAGGAGAATTAACTTTTTACGTCGAAGAAAAAAATCATGGAAGAAAACATACCAAATAGACTGAAGCCTTTTGTATCCTGCAGATCTATTGATGTTTGATTATCTGAAAGATCACATTTGCCAATAACGACACAAGAGCCCCACAGTACTGTCAAAAGCATGACTGTTGAACCAGCAAGTAAGCCCATTCCAATCAAGATCTGTTGTTGAGCTGTCTCTTTGCTCCCAGATAGCCCAGATACTGCAAAAATACCATTGTAGATTACATGAAAGTTTGCTTGTGATATTGCAATAGATGCTCTGTTTTCCCAATTATTTCAAGGAAGGAACTCCTCTCAAAGCTATAGCATGGTCACTTAAAGAGCACCAAAGCCAGTATTAAGAAAACATAACAAGAATAGTGATAATATTAAGGAATGTTTTGGTGAATATCATCATTCAGTCCTTACGATCAAAGTAAAAAAGAAACATTCATAGTTCTTTTGACATAATGACTCATTCCATATTTCAGCACAGGATATAACCTAAAATATGAAAGATAAAGATAAGCAATTAATAAATTACACAAGCTTCACAACAAGCAGATATGACCTGAAATCAAAATAACAGTTCTGAAAGACGGTGAAAGTTCTCAGTGTGGCTACCTAAAACTGTGATTAGAAGATACAAAATAAAGAGAACCATAGAAATTTGCAAAGAAAAAAAGATTTAATTGTACATACTTGCAAGTACAATTGTGTTAATCCTGCTAAAAAACCACCACAATAAGAAGACCCTCTAATTAAGAGTCAACGAGTGTTTTGCTTAAAACAGTATCCGCGGTAAACAAATCATTTTTTAAAATTGCACTCCTAAACTACCTATTTCGAAAAGAGACACACAATGGCAGAAATAAAAAATCAAATTCCAAGATGCAATGAACATGATAAACACGCACAGATCACTCAATTTCAGTAAATGCCTTCGACAAAACGCACAAGTCATAGATATTTCTCTGAGGATTTTCAGAATTCAGATTACTATCTCATGAAAACTCATTTCAAATCCTATAAAGTACGTAAACTTCATTCCACCCGTCCACCGACTGACCGACATAAAACACAAAACGAAAACCAACTGAAATTCTCATCGACGCTCAAAATCCACACAACATCCAGACCTCAAATCCCCAAACAAACAAACAAACACAGACCAGAAACTAAAAAAACTCAATCTTTCCCAATCCCACTCTTCCAAACCCTCACCAAAACCCCAGATCCAATCATCCACCTCACTCACCGAGAATCAGAATAGCGTCGGGCATCGCCCCGAGGATCGGCAGAAACAACCCGCCGACAATCCCCGGCCCGAGAATCTCGAGCAGCATCTCGCTCCCATTCGACAGGAACGTCGCGGCGAGGAACATAAGGTAGCCATAGACAACGAGCAGGAAGAGGTTTCCGGAGATTGTGAGGGTGCAGGGGAGGAATCCATAGGTCTGCTCGCAAACCTCCTCCTCCGGGGCCAACCGGAGGACGGAGAGGCCATCGGAGAGCGGATCGGAGAGGCGGCGGCTGTGGACAACGGAGAGGAGGAGGAGGAAGGGGATGGATAAGAGGAGGAGGCGGAGACGGGAGGGCGCCATTGGTGTGAGGGATGGTGGGAGTGTGTGAGAGTTGGATTGATAACGGTGGGGGAAGGGGTTGTTGGGTTTGGACGGATTTGCCCCTATGGATTTGGGGGATTTACCTGGTTTTTATGCTCGTCGCGGGTGTTTTTTTGTGTCCGGCAGTTGCGTAGTTTTCGCATCAGATGGTATTTGTGAAATTGTCGATCGATAAATCGTTGGGTGGTATTTCAACGGTCTTGTGATGATATGTTGATTACTATGGAATGTGGATCGGTAATAATCAAATTGATTTTGGTGCTATGAAATACTTTACACGGAGAAATCTTTTGTCAGTGTACATTTTGTGTAAAGTGGTAATTTTGCTTGTTATATTTATTATGATTTTTTAGGGGAATACAAAATGGTTGAATTGATATTAGTCAAATGATAATCAACAAAAACATTGATTTGGAACCAAAATAGCTTATAGACATCGTTTGCGTAAGTTTTCAACAAATCTCGTGTGACCTTTTAAAAAGGGTATTACTATTCGTCGTCCGTGAATTACTTAAATCGTCTGCGTCAATTATAATTTTGTCATTCACTTTCCAATTAATTTCCATTGGGAAGACGTTTTAGCCAGACGTTTGAGTTTTTTTTTAATCTTGAATTTATACGGTATGTTATTTCAAATTATTTCAGGGTTTGTTGTAAGATTTCGGTGGTGACGGGGTGGATATTGATTCGGTTACCCATATCCATTTATCTAAATCCGAAGAAGAAAAAAACACAGACGTAAATAAACGAGTAAAGATATCAATATCCGAAATATAATAATAGGGTGTCGAAATAAACAAAAACCGTCTGCAAAACGAACGAACAGAGGGAGCATGCTTTGAGGGGGGACTAACATCCCTCGCAGGGTTATCACTGTTGCATTATTACTCCAATTTTATTTTTCATGTTTATTTTTTATTTTAGTATGAAAAGATAAAAGTCTATTGGGAGCAGTTTCTTGCTCCAAGGGACTTTTTTTTGTGGTTGAAATTTGATGTTGGGAAGAAAATGAAGAAATAGATGTTGTAGGACTGTAGGAGAGTGGAATGAAAAGAGGAAAAAAGTAAAAATGAGATAATGGTAAAATGGTAATTGATACAGACGATTTAGCAGTTCAGTTTAAAATCTTGTGAATTATTATTTATTTAAATGTCAAAATTTGTAATTTCACTTCACGTTATTTTCAATAAATTAAAATAATCAAGTTTATTTTATGATAATTTTATTTATGAGGTGGATAAGTGGATTGCAAGTCCGCGTCTCAAATACTACGAGGTGTCAAGAGAGAGAGAGATGATTGAAGTTGCTCAAGTTTTTGTCAATAATGTAAAAGAAATCCGTGTTAAAATCGTGTTTATTGTCCCGTGTGAGAAGTGGGAGCAGCCGAGCAGGAGAAGTGACGTGATGTGTTGTCATTGGCCGCGGATGAGAATAGGGAAGGTGGACTGCAGGATTGGCTTATTGGGATTTGGGAAGCTGGAGATCTTATCTGTACGACTTACTGTACCTGCTTTCTTTATTGGATGAAAGTGGGATCCATGCAGACATGGAAAGTCCTCCAACGAATTTTCGACTCTTAACTGCATGTAAGTAGTGGGTCCGAAGGGGTTTTGGTTTTTTTTCTCTCGTTATCATCCGATTGAGAATAGATCATTGGACTCATTATCATTCGGTGTCATGAACTAGTGGAGTGACATAATAAGAGTAAGAACCAAGGAACTAAGAATAGTAGTAATGTATGAAAAGTAGTTTCATTGCCCATTACGATCCAAGAACGTGCTTAAAATTCAAGAGCTTTGAAAAAGACAATTTGGATTAACTTATTCTAATGTTTGGGAAGTTGAAATGTTAAAATGAAGTGAGGTGGAGTAGATAAAAAAAAAAGACAAGTATTTAACATGGTCAACACTGAGTACCCAACAAATGTCCTTGATAATGTGGTCACTATGGAGATTGAGCGTTAAAAGGATGAGTTTTTAGGAACCAAAGATAAGTGTTTATTGGTTTTTTATAGAAAAATTATTTTGATGTTACTAATTTTCCATATTTATTATTGGCCCTTTCGATGACTTTTGGTAAGATATTATTGTATCGGAAGGAATTTGGATATGCTGGTATAACCTCCATAACGTACCATGCTGGTATATTAATCTTCCACACATTGCATTTGTTTATGAATATGCAGCTCCATGTTTCCACATTCACATTACAAGTGTTCTCTTTTCAATTAATATAATAAACAATAAAGATTTCTCTCTCTCAGCGGAATGGAAACACATACGTTTATAATGTTAAAAATGTCAACAATTTTACTTAAAACAATACATACGTTCCAGAGTTTGAGATCATTCTTAAAAAAAGATTTTCTTGTTCTCTCTGATGGTCTTACTAAAGAGTTCTTCTGTATACGGGAACTTGTTTGCTAGTCGGGTTATTAAGATATGACGTAACTCGTAAGTAGGGTTGGTTGTACATTCCGTTGAGAACAAAATGATTATTTATTTGTTTACGAAAAGAAACCATTATGTAAGCTGTAGCGGTTTGAATATGTAAGCATAGATTGCAAACTCTATAAAAAATACATAGGATTGCAACGTGTAATGCGAAGGATCTTGAAAATGAATATAGGAAAATTGGCTTTGGGCCTCTCAAAAGTATATTTGGAACTCTTGATATCATCATTTAGGCGTGAAATCTGCTGTTATTGTGTCTGTCCACCAGATGACACGTGTACTTTAGTTAAATAAAAAGGAAGTTTTTAACGAATGGATGTTGTAGGATGGGATACATGGGGTGGTGGGAGTTGATTAAATTTGGGTTGTACATTTGTTTTGCCTTGTAGGGGTGTTGGTCCAACCATAGGAAAATATAGATTTCGTTTGTTTGACATTTTTCCTGGTATTTGTGTTAGTCTTGGAAAAAATATATATTTTCCTTTTGTTTCTTTTTACCATTCAGAATGTATCGAAACATTTTACCTCAATTTCTCATACATCTTCCAGTAAACCAACGGAAAGTGCAGAAAAATTGTAAAAAATGTACACGTATATCAAACTTATTTAATAATTATTTTTATTATATAAAAACTTAACTACAAAAACATTAAAATCAAAATTTTAAAATTAAATTATCTTTAAAAAATCATGAGAATATGTTACAAAATTATACCATAAGCTAGATAATAAAGATTAAGAATACATTTTGAATTTCATATTGTCTTGTTAAAGTAAAATTCTAAAATATATAATTTTACTATTCAACAAGAGATATATGTATATAATATATAATTCAAACATCACATTTTTTAGTTGAATTCAACTAAAATGTGCAATGTCTATTTAAATTTTAATGTACAACATATTCTTCACAATAAAACAATACATTTATAAATAATACCAATTTTCGAAAATATCAATTAATAAATTTAATTTTTTTAATATTTTCGAGTGACTTGCACAAAATCTTAGTCAAAAAAAATTAATTTTTATTTCTCATTATTTTTCTTTGACCACGTAATTTATTTTTCAATGATTTTCTATGCACAAACACCTCTGGTGAACAAAATGAGGAGCTGTAAAAAATATTGTGTTATAGACTTTATCTGCGTAACAGCAGATTTCACGCTTATCATTTATGTTAACAGCTCAGCAAAAGGCTTGATCTTCGGCTCTTTGCAATAGAAATTTGCCACCTCTGCTGGTAAAATCAATTTTTCTTAGACCATTCAAAGGCCCAGTCCACTAACTTAAGCCTTGGCAAGTAAGGCTTTAGATTATAGGACCACTGAAGAAAAAGCCTAACAAAATACACCTCTCAATTTCTTTAGGCCCGTACCTATTGGCGTTGTGAATTTTATTTTTTTGTCGAGTGAAAAAGAGTAAAACAATGGGAGATCGTGCTTAGATTTTATGTGATCTTTTAGATTAGATATATGACGTCAATGTTGGCAAAACGAATATATTTTCCCATGAAATTCTAAATAGAGGAAATCGGGGTTAAGTTTCTCAAAAGGAAAATTTTGGAAGGTAAAAATCATCTTTACTTCATATAAGAATTTTAATAAAATTTTATAATATACACATTTTAACAACAAAATACTGGAATTACATTTGAAAAAAGTACAAATTACATGATTTATATATTCGTAATAATATATGACAAACTTATACAAAAAAAATTACATAGTAGAAATCATTCATTGCAGTGGGTTTTGAACTTAATTTTTTCTTGTTCGTAAATCATATTCAAATAATTTTATTTTTTAATTTTCAATGATATGCATAAACAATAGAATTATAGATTTCAATAATATGCATAAACAATAGATTTTAATGATATGCATAAACAACAGAATTATAGCTAACAAGAAACTGATTTTTGCATGATCTTTTTCGATTGTTTCCTTTTGACCAAAGAAAATATTTTTTTGGTACTCTCCCTATGCACAAACATGGTCTAAACAAGCTTATATTCTCAATTTGTAAGATCATATTCAATCTGGTGAAGACCACAATAAAACAATTGTAATCGGTTCAACCATTCAAGATCACCACTTGGTGCATGCTCTCGCTTCAATATGACTATACCACATTGAAGAGACATGATTTGCCCAACCTAAGGAAAAAAATTCTCTTGCTCAAGCAATCATATACCATAACTTTCGACATTCAAATTCCCCATGTACAACACTAAAAAGATGTTTATTTATAAACTCCTTCAACATGAAACAACATCAACAAGGAACAGACTAAATGAGCCTAACATGCCATACCCACAAGGCAGTGGACAACATCAATGTGCTTCACCCCCACTATAATTACTTGATACAATACACACAAATCACTAATATTCTTCAAACCCACAAGCCACCCCCAATCATGTGCACAAAACACAACAACTGGTGCCAAAAGGAAGGTCACGAGAAGAATGGAATGATGTCAACATAATCAAGTGAATTAAGAAACACAACATGGAAGAAAACAGTAGAGAGAGGCATAAGGGCTCCATGTGCTGACATGATCCAACAGAGGGTGTGGCAAACAGTGCACATGGGATGGGAGAGACGGGGGTGGTGCACGATCTATTCCCACCACATTCTACTACCTTATCACAACTCATATCCATCACTACACCACTTCACAAATCCAAGAACAATGTGCCCCCACAGACCACAACTACATCAAGATATGTATACTATCACTTTCATCTGCATGTGCCCTGTCTTATTGCAGTCCCTCTAATTACTCCCACTGCTCATACATACCAATATACCATGCAGTTCTTTGTTCAACCTGTAAACTGAAGAAGTACAGAGTTTCATTATAACAGTTGGAAACTATAACAAGCTATTGTTAAACTGTAAAAAAAATTGAAAGTAAAGACACTCACCTACATTATGCATGTGGTACAAATTATACCATAAAAACCTTTATATGCTGAACAATGTGTTTTCTTGTGTTGAGAAGTCAATACTTCAAATTGCAATTTCGTTCCCCTAATGGGATACAGTTTAATTCTAGGGTAAAATCTAACTAGGGTTTTTCTTGAAACTGATTTCAACTCCCTTTGATTCTAAGTAATCAGATGTATCTAAAAATAATTCACAAACGAAATATTGTAGATCTAAATTCCTCAAGATGGTTATGTTGGTCCTAAGTCCTGACATAGTAATTGAGTTAATTTCAATATATTATCTGGATGACATGATTCTATAGATTGAATGATGGAAAATCATTTGAATTTTCATGCAGTCATGATATGCTAGATTATTTTTTTCTTTTAAAAAAGAAGTGAAAAGCAACTTCAAAATCAAGATCATTATGAAAATTCTAGATGTCGTAAACAACTATAAATATGCTATATTTTTCCAGATTCTGACGAAATGGGTCAAGTCAATGGTATTTCATTAGGAAAGGAAATTACCATGCTAAAAATAGATCTAAATGATAGATTAAGGAGAGGTGATGCCTAAGATTGCAGCAGTAACTGTGGAAAATTGCAGTTAGTCAGTTACACTAGATTGGCGCAAGAACATTTATGGGAACAAGAACAAGGATCTAGCAATGCTATATATATATATCCAAGATAGAAACAAAACCCAAACCAATGATCTCAAACCTACGGTAATCATCTGCACGTGGTGGGCTGATCCTTCCTGTTCATCCCAACTGCTGCTATTTTCCTGTTACACCATCCATCTCCAACCTCTCTTTTTCTAACTCCAACTCTTCCTTTCTCTCTCCAAATAAGTTGTTGCTAGCTGTCTTCCCTCCTTTTCCCATGTGACCCTCTTCGCCTCCCTAACCCCACCATAAAATTTAACTATCAATAAGAGAAGGAGAATACAACCATCACCAGAACCACACCTGGGAGGATTAGAGGTGTGAATATATAAGAGTTAGAATTGTGTGCTCTGTGAGGCATTGTCTTGAAGAGCTGCCAGAATTAAGATTGATAGCTATTGGTTTGTGTGTGTTTTTGTCTCTGGTCTTTGGTTGGTATGGCACAATTTCCACCTAAAATTCCTACCATGTCTCCTAATTGGCCGGGATTTGGGCATCAGAGAAGCCCCACCACATTTCTTCCTCCTGCGGCCAGCACAGCGCCGATGCAACCATCGTGGGTTGATGAGTTTCTCGACTTCTCCGCCACCAAGCGCGGTGCACATCGGAGATCAGCAAGTGACTCAATTACCTTTCTCGAGGCTCCGCTTAATGACTCCTCACTTGAGGGCCGGCATAGAGAACATGAATTTGACCGCCTTGATGAGGAGCAACTCATGTCCATGTTCTCCAATGATGTGCCGCTGGATTCGACGATCTCGACACAGTCAGAACACGATAGCATTAACGAGGAAAACAAGCATAATGAGACGAAGCAACCAATCAAGAATGAGACTGAAGATACCAATAGTTTATCAGAGGCTGAGCCACAACCGCCACCAGAAGCTGGAAATGAAACTATTATGGATCCTAAAAGGGTCAAAAGGTAATGTACCTTCTTACATCCTTGAAAATGAGATACGGAAAACTACCGTTGCTTAATTGCCGAAAACTGTTACATAGAGCTTCACTAACCACCATAATTTTGTTTACTTATCTATGAAATGTTCCTAATAATGTAAAATTTGTGTTTGCAGGATCTTAGCAAATAGGCAATCAGCACAAAGGTCGCGCGTGAGAAAGCTCCAATACATTTCAGAGCTTGAACGCAGTGTCACATCTTTACAGGTGAATTCAGCATGTCAATTTGAAAGGGATTTTTTTCTTCAGCAAAATTCAAACTAATCACGTAACTGGCGATATCTGTCACTTTAACCATATTGTCTATTTGCATCATGATATCAGACTGAAGTATCCGCACTATCTCCTCGTGTTGCCTTCTTTGATCACCAACGCTCGATCCTGACTGTGGGCAACAGTGCTCTACGGCAACGAATTGCAGCTCTTGCCCAAGACAAGATCTTCAAGGATGGTAATGCCACACCCTTAACAGATGATTACAACAAAGACATGGCACATGCTTAACCCCACTAGTTCCAGTCCTGGAAAAAGTGGTTAAGGTACTTGATATAATTAGACTCGCGATATTAATGAATTATTATCGTAATGATAATGCAGCTCACCAGGAGGCACTAAAGAAGGAAATAGAGAGACTGAGGGAAGTGTACCACAAACAAAACCTCAACAACATGGCCGAGGAAGATGCTACGGTAGCCACAACCAAAGCTGAGACTGCAGCTGCAACAGAAAACACAAATTCCACTGAATTGAATGCTTAAACTGAGGAATAAATTTTAAGATCCAATTGTAATCTGTACAGGGCATTTTAAACACAGCAGAAAACAAGTTCAAGGATTTAAGGCACTCTCTTCATCTCTTGCTTTTTATGGGAAGAAGGTTTTATCATTGTGTGGTAATTTGTACTGATTGTATTAATTTTTACACTTGTGTAATTTGTACTTATTGTTTTCACTGATTCTTTATCTTGCTTGTTCTTAATTTTCTCCATATCAGATTTTTTGCTGTAATTTTGAGAGACTAATGAAAAGTCCGAATGTAATTGTGTGTTAGAATTTGTTATTGTACTTCATTTTCAATGGTAATACTAACCTGAAAATTACATGAATTTTTTTTGAAAGACACACGTAGCAAAAGCAGTGCATTTCGAGAGAACCCACTTAAACTCGCTATGAATCTCAAATATAGTGTTTTAGAAACCGAAAAGTACATGCTAAACCCCACAACCTCAACCAAGAATAAAAATAACTTGGTCTTAAGCAAAATTATAGCGAGCCATAAATCATTTTGAAGACAGTGCTGGTTTGAACTTGTGAATCACAAATTGTATACTCTTATAGTTCTTAAAGATAGACACTAAACCTGAAAAACTGAAAATAATCAAGCTGCCTGTGAGGAATTTTTAGTATTTCAAGACAAGTGGCTCTTGTTTTGTGTCACTAAAATCAAAATGAACCTTATCAGACATTACTGCAACAAGACTGAAACAGTCATTTTCTTTAGATACTGCGAAAGATTGAAGTGCAGGGAAAGTTTTTGTTTAATGAAAGACATGTGGAGATGACAGCTAGAGATTCCATCGATCCTTTCTGTCGATGGAAAAAATAAGGGTGGGTCCCTAATAAGAGTGTAGACCTGCCACGTGGTGGTCCTAGTTAATAAGTAACTGATGCTGGGGCACCAATATCACATGCCCTTGTCTTCTTGTTCAATAGGACTCTAGTCAAGTTGCAGAGAACAAGTGCTTATGGGACAATATTAGATTGTGATGATGGAAATGATGAAAATAAAGAACTAATAGTTGCTTACCTTTCTCCAAACTTTTAAGTTAACTTTTGGATGTGAATGTAACAGAATGTCAAGTACATTTTCTAAGCAAAAGGGTTATTCCATGATGTAAGAGCTCCCTTTCAGCTTTCCACAGCATCATGCTACATGCCGAGTAGGAAAGTTTGCTGCAGTGTGGACTGAAAAATGTGTACCTCATGAGCCATCTTGTCCTTAACAATCTTTCACCAATATATAAGATTTTGTTGCTGTTGCTTATCAGAATGGAAGGAAAGAGAAAATAAGATCTCAAAGTATTATGAGCCTAGGAGATCTTCGGCATATGTGTATCCCTGTTAATAGATGGCAGAATCTTGTTCAAGATTCATATCTTGGAGCACCAGCTCCACAAACCAAAAGGAAGTTAGATCTTTTGAATTCCCCAAAACTGATAATCAATCTGTTCAAAGCATGTGATTACTAAATTAGAAACCTTAAGGAAGCATAAAAACTGAAAGCATGACACTTCGTTCTCGGGAAGTTAACTAAACAATAGTTTCCAGATAATGAAGAGATTGATAGGTTTAATTTTTTCTCTTCATACACCCTGTGCTTCGAGCTTCCTGATATTCATCCCCACACAACATCTTTCTTAAGTTGACAAAGTAATCATCAAAGAACAATGGAAGACAATAATCTACAATTTAGTTGACCTACTAGATTTGATTTTCAACATCCACACATAAGGGAAACTGCTGTTAGTTATTGGCAACTTCGATGTGTTTGCAGTAAAGAAAATTACTCAGTTTAAGCTGAGATGTCTGAAATATACAGAGCACATGGGAACATGTTGTACAAACAGAAAGGCGTCAATTTTTTGCATCTGTCCAGATCCAGGATCGCAAAGACCCTTTTTTTTTTTGAAAAACCCCACGCATTTTTCAATACTCTTGATTCCGACTTCACCTGAGTGCCTCACATTCCCAAAAGGAAAATCCTTTCCACCATGTAACGAACTCCACACCAAACGAAAACGCAGATAAAGAACAAAAAACATAAATTCCAAACACATACATGCAGTTTAATGTGCGAAATCGCAACCACG
Source organism: Triglochin maritima (assembly GCA_963682175.1). Taxonomy (NCBI): domain Eukaryota; kingdom Viridiplantae; phylum Streptophyta; class Magnoliopsida; order Alismatales; family Juncaginaceae; genus Triglochin; species Triglochin maritima. The sequence continues at coordinate 4,302,286 of OY821775.1, forward strand.
AGGATTACCTTCGGAGCTTTGCCGAAACCTAGCTTTGGAACTCATATGACAGCGATGGAGACGAAAAAACCGACGCCGAATCGGGCGAAAAGCAAACTTTTTTCCGGCGAATCGCCCTTTTTCAGCAAAGGAATTGGAGTTGGATTAGGGCGGGAGATTTGGAGCGCGGCGCAACTTCTCTTTATATCTTTCTGTTTCGCGTTTTGTCCCAAGTAATTAGTAATTTGAAGATCTTCCTTTCACTTTTATCTTATGATTTAGGCCTTTTTGCATTCATGTCCTTGGAAACGTAGATATAATTTAGATATATCTTATGATTTAAATACGACGCATTTACTTCCGTATGATTCTCATATAATTTCACATTCGTATGATCTTTCTCCTTAAATAACAATGTGATTATTTTTTAAGAAATATTGAACTCCAAAAAATTGAAAAATCATTGAATGATAGATTTAAAACAATCTCAAACATATTCTATATTGGTCATTAAACTCAAAATTATTTCTTTTCTTTTGACTCGTAGATAACTTAGTAATCAGATGCAATGCTTTTGAACTTTGAAGCTACTTTTTTAAAACCATTGTTTACAATAAACATCGTTTTCTCAAACATAAAATCCACATCTTAATTCGTCAACAAACTATAATTTCCAACATGCTCAAATCATTGTTTTTTCTCTCTCAACTATAATATTTTACTCGAACACTTATCGTCAATTGTTAACAAGTATATTGGACCATCTTTGATTCACTGAAAATGCACAAAGCACACATCGTAGGAACTGTGTATATTTATAAAAAGTCGTTTTACAAATCCTAAAACATTGGTAGCTTCAACAAATACCATACACTATGAGGGTATAAATCACAAACACCCATGCTCGAGAAGCTTCCCATTTACTACCCAAAAAAACAAAAGCTTCCCATTTCCCACTCCCATTTGTAAAACCTTAAACCCTAATCCTCTTAAACCCTTCTCCAATCTCGATCCGACAATGCACCGCGCAATCGCCTCAGCTCTCTCCTCCTCCCTCAAAAGGTGAGTCCAAATCCACACTAACACCCACAGATCCCGTCAAAATCCAATCTTTCTGACCTTTTCCCCTTTTTCTTCTTCTTTTCAGCTCAAATGCATCCAAAAAGGTGCCATTTTTTAGTTTTTTTTTAAAACTCGGTTTGAGTTTTTTTGGGGGTTTTGTTTGAGATTTTGATGGTCTGGTTGTGGAAAGGTTTGTGGAAAAATCTTCCAGAGTAGGAACTATGCGGCGAAGGACATCGGGTTTGGGACGGGAGCTCGGGCGGCAATGCTGCAGGGTGTGAATGAGCTTGCCGAAGCTGTTAAAGTCACAATGGGACCAAAGGTTTGTAGAATTCGCCGGTTCTTTTGGTGTGATTAGTTTGCAGAAAGTGAAGTGAAGTGCGGAACTCTAATTCTTTGACTTCGATTGATTTTAGTGTTCTCTCTGGAGAATGTCATTATCTCTTAAGTAAATTGAAATGCTTTGATAGTTAAGGGCCGTGATAATGCCGGTTGGCAAATTAATGGGCTTGCAATGGCTTCGGTGATTATGTCGTGTGGTATTGCTTATTGGTTTACGAGAAGTTCCCATTGAAGTTTAATGTTAATCCCTGGGTACCTCTCACGGTGTTGATGTGGAACTATCTATGGTTGAAAGATTGTACTTGATTCTCTTGACACTTGAGGTTCCAGTTTTGTTGTATTGGTTTCAGAAGTTTGAAACTCTTTGTTTGTAGTTTGAAGTAAATGATTTTTTTTAAAATTGTCAATACAGGGACGTAATGTCATCATCGAGAAAAGAGGCGATCCTCAAGTTACAAAGGATGGTGTCACTGTTGCTAGAAGCATAGAGTTTAGGGACAGGTCTAAAAATGTTGGTGCTGCACTTGTCAAGCAGGTTGCGCAGGCTACTAATGATGCAGCAGGAGATGGTGATTACATGTGCCCCCATTTGTTTGTTCTTACTCTAAGTTGCAAATCAATTGTAGGAAAGAGGTTACAAAACGGTGTCCTTCGGGTTCTATGTTTTGTACTGAAAAAATGTGGACTGAGGTTTTACCTGAAACAATGGTGAAACTTTTAAGAATTTTTTGACTAGAGCAAGTTATATAATGAAACATTTGGTGTTTGATACAGACATGTTTCATAATTGGAAATTAGTCTATGCATTTTCTTGTATGTTCATGCACACTTGTTATCTTGCCAAGGACTACAATATGTGAATACTAACTTAAAGGAACAGTTTTTAGTCCTTCTGATGTGCTTTTCCTTATTAGTAATCTGGTTTGTTCATTAGGAAGATTTTGTGGATGAATTCCTCAAGGTCTAGGGTTCTGCATCACACATGAACTATGAATGGTAGTCTTGTACATTTTTTCTCCTTAAACTCTCCGATTGACATCAATCTAAGTTAAATCATCGATATACCCAATATAGTTGCACTATTCCAGATTCATTTCAAAATTACGTTATTCTGTCTTGACAACCAATTATAGCTCTGCTTCTTTTGATGCACAGTTAACCTCTTCTGTCATTCTTAATTTATTACATAATACATTACAAAAAACATGCTGCTTACCAAGGCTTCCTTAATTCTTTTCATTTGTTGCTGATGATGTTATTTCTTTGCAGGAACTACATGTGCAACTGTGCTTATGCAAGCAATCCTTACCGAAGGCTGTAAATCTGTTGCAGCTGGAGCAAATGTTATGGACTTGCGTCGTGGCATAAACTTGGCCGTTGATGCAGTTGTTTCTCATCTAAAAAGCAGAGCATTGATGATAAGCAAGCCAGAGGAAGTTTCACAGGTCAGAAGCGATAACATCTTTTATAATACACTTAACGTCAATGATATGCATGCTATGTCTCTTCTTCATGTAGATATTTTTATTGTTTGGAGAACATGAAACACTATATTTTGTGTTAGTTTGTCACACCATTCAGTTGATGGGCTTTGCATTGGTGCTTTTACATAGAGTTCTCTTGAACAGGTGGCCACCATTTCTGCCAACAGTGATAGAGAAATTGGGGAATTGATTGCAAGAGCCATGGAGAAAGTAGGAAATGATGGAACCATTACGATTTCAGTGAGTATTAAAACTGCCTTTGTTTTCTGATCTTATTGTTACTTCAACTCATCTTACTTACTTTTTTCCCCGTGCAGGATGGAAACACACTTCACAATGAGTTGGAGGTTGTTGAGGGAATGAAGTTGAATAGGGGTTACATATCTCCATACTTCATTACTGATGAGAAGACTCAGAAATGTGTAAGCTATACCTTTTCTGGTTATAATGTTCAATCTGACTTCGTGTAATGTGATGATGCATCCTTGTACTTTTCATTTTATCGCCTGTACATTGTGTAATGATCGTTAAAATATTAAATTACCGGTATCTTTAAATGGTGATTCTAATTAGTTGGATATTGGATTTCCTATTAGGTTGTAGCTGATCTGTCTTATATTATAGATATGGTTTTACTAGGCCATTTTTAATCGTTCCTGTATTGGATATCTATATAATATTTTGACTTGTTGCAATCGGCATTGCCATTTTCATTAGATGTTGGTCTTATATAACGATATATAGAGTTCTATGCATGACATTCGAAAAACATGTATAGATAATTGTAAGCTGAATCTACTTTTTATGCCTTCACAATCTTTTACTATTATTCTTGGATCCTGCTTTCCATCTTTGCCACCAAAAACTTATCAGTGATCATTCTTTGATCGTTTGGTTTATTTCGGTGATTGCAGGAACTAGAAAATCCTGTTATTCTTATCCATGATAAGAAGATATCAGATTTGGACTTCGTCATCAGACTGTTAGAGCTTTCTTATGAGGTACTTTTCTAATTTCTATTAGCATATACAATGTCCTATATAAAAGTGGAAAAACTGTTTCTACTTGTAGTTGTAATTAGAGATAGAATGTAAGTGAGCTCATCTCTACTTAATTAGAAGTACCTTTTCTCATATATAAAAAACGAATCTGATTTTTCAGCCTGAATTTATCTATTTTGAATAAATATATATGAATACATATATTTATAAAATATAATATTTGTAAATAACTTAAATAACTAAAAATTATAAATATATATAGATAAGCAAATGATAAACAAGTCAAAATAAAAATTATAAATGGAATTCGTAGTATTAAGTCAATTTTGAATGAAAATACTTCATTTTATTAAGTCAGAATTAATCAAATGATATTAAAAATAAATAAATAAAAAATAACAAAACAAACAAAACTAAAGAACCAACTCTACTGACAATTACATTTTTTTGTCTAGTCAGAAGAAGAGTCCAAATATTCTGGTCTTGTAAAAAATGAGATATCGTTAAATTGAAAAAGGGAACAGAAAAGAAAGGACTGCTTCACTACATTAAATGGAAAATTAAATAATTAATTGAGTGTGAACAGAGGATTCTGAGTACCATTCAGAAGAATTACGCAGAGGGGCTGCCATTGAGCAGCTTGAAAAAGCCCTTGTATGATTTTTTTTTTCAAACAGAAAAAGAGACCTCTTCTTATTGTGGCTGAGGATATAGAAAGTGAAGCTCTGGCCACCCTTGTGCTTAACAAGCGTCGTGCTGGAATGAAGGTATATTTCTTACAGTGACGTTTACACTAAAAGAATGCAATTTTTTTAACTTTTAAACTCGACATATCAAATATATTTTCTGTGCTACTTTCAGATAAGTTTTTAGCTTTGCATTCATCGTGATCGGGCTGAATCCTGATCTTTAGTCTATTTCTTCATATGAATTTTACATCAAACTTTCAGTTTTCCAAACTCAATAATTGTACTGTTTATAGGATGTGAGCATATGATTTAAATAATGATGCTTGTAGGTATGTGCTATCAAAGCTCCAGGATTTGGTGAAAACCGGAAAGCTAATTTGGAGGATCTTGCCATTCTAACTGGTGGAGAAGTACAACTCTTCTATGTTCTGGAAATTTTTATTTAGAAATGTTTAGTTACATTAGAGTCGGTATTCTCAACGCTGCATTGTCTGATGGGTAGGTAATCACTGAAGACCGTGGTTTGACTCTGGACAAACTCCAAGCTGAAATGCTTGGCACAGCTAGAAAGGTTCATTTTGCAAAATGTTGGCCCACGTGAAGTTTATTTCTGATATGTGGATTTTTTTCATTTATCATTGTTTCCATAAAGTGTTGACGACAAGGATCGTACTTCTCTTTGCCATAGGTCACCATATCAATTGATGATACAATTATACTACATGGTGCTGGTGAAAAAAGTTTGATTGAAGAAAGATGTGAGCAGGTATATATCCTTTGGCTTTGCCTTTGCCTTTGTATCGTATGCATAAATCCTTGTCATCTTGAGTTCACCTCAAGCTTAAGCTGAACTTAGGTGTCCCCATCTTAAATGTCATGTTTTTTTTTCTGGGTAATTTGTTTTTATCTTATAATACATTCAGAAATAATTAGATGTTTTAATGATTCATATAAAAAAGTGAATCTACGTTCGAATCCAACCAGCAATACTTTATAAGGCAGAAGTAAATTATTTGTTAAATTTTATTAGTTGAACGGAAGGATTTGAGAGATGGTTGAAAAATGTATATCGCAGCTAAGGGCATCTATCAAGAAGAGTACGGCTTTGTTTGACAAAGAGAAAGCACAAGTAAGGCTATCGAGGCTATCAGGAGGTATTGCTGTTTTGAAGGTTTGGCCATCACCATTTGTTAACTTAAGTCCACCTAGTTCGCAAATAAATAGTTGTTTTGCCCTTTAGAGGTGTTAATCACATTGAAATTTTCTCTTTTCAAGATTGGTGGAGCTAGTGAAGCAGAAGTTGGTGAAAGAAAAGACAGGGTCACAGACGCTTTAAATGCTTCAAGAGCAGCAGTTGAAGAGGGTATCTTGGCTGGTATGCACGTTTCATGATTGAATTTATTCCATTCAACAAATAGTTGCACTTATTGGCTTGTACTTTGTATTATCCCTTCAGGAGGTGGTGTTGCTCTATTATATGCTGCAAGAGAGTTGGACAATGTTCAAACATCAAATGCAGATGAGAAACTAGGAGTTGAAATAATAAAGAATGCCCTTAAGGTTGTAACCAATTTCCGAAGCATCAATAGATTCTATTCACACTCAATAGAGTTAGTTCAATTCATTCGACATAACTTGATTCTGTAGGCACCTGCTTATACAATTGCTGCAAATGCTGGTGTCGATGGTTCAGTGGTTCTCGGCAAACTACTGGAACAAGATAATCTTAATCTAGGTTATGATGCAGCCAAAGGTCTGCCCTTGTTGAACAATTCTATTTAATGTGTCTTATTCTTCACATGTTTTGGAGTTATATTTTATTGGCATGTTTATGATATAATATGTTTTTATGCCAATTAGGGGAGTACGTCGACACAGTGAATGCTGGAATCATAGACCCTCTCAAGGTCATCCGGACAGCTCTTGTAGATGCTGCCAGGTGAAGATTGCTAACAACTCATTCCTAAATATTTGGAACATAAAACACAACAATTCTCATTAATAGTTCTTGCGGTCATTTCAACTATTAATCCGATTCAAGTTAACGAAGCATAACTTCTATCTTTACATGATTGCCATATATTTTGCTGTAGTACATATATTGATTGCATATGTAAGCGGCACACTTATCATTTCAGAACCAAAACCGGTATCTGAATGACGACAAGGTTGATTTTTAACTCATTTGATGACTTAACTAAACTGATTATAAACGTGTGTTGCTGAATACAGTGTTTCATTGCTGTTGACAACAACGGAAGCATCAGTCGTCGAGATCAATGAAGCCAAGTCCGCACCAGTGGGCTGAATGCCGCAAATGGATATGGATTACTAAAGTGACAAATAATCTATAATGCATTAATACCGTATTTCAAATCAGCAGCTAGAGATGTAATAGTTGTTGAATTTTGAAGGATGGGAATGTGTTATGACTTCAACTGAAGGACTATCACGAATCCTAGCTCTGCTTCCCAGATCATGATTTTTCAAGGATCGCAAGTATTGCATCATTACATTCATCACAACTCTGTGTATGTTGAATTGATTATGTTGATCTAGCAAGTATAATGAACAATTTCAGTGAAATGCTATGTTTGAAAGACCATGATGATTGTTTTAAACCCCATATTTATTAGAATTTTACGGAGATGATCCTAAACTCCACCAGGACGATGGCAAAATCGGAGAGGCGGATTTAAGTCGTATAACTCTTGGCTGCATCTGCTGTAACAAGAAGATTGGAACTTCAAAATGATGATATTGGTTGGATCATTTCACAAGACGATGACCTAAATGATGCTAGATTTAATTCGAAACAATTTTTGTTCCGTCAGCTTATTAGCTAAGAGTTCAATTAGTGGTGACCATTTAATTTTAAGGACTTGAAACTTACTCGAAGGATGAGAATTTAGGATCATGTATTCCAGTAACACAAAATCAGAAATGTAGGGTTGTAAATGGGACACGTAGGGTTGTAAATGGGACGGGATTTCAATGCGGGTTGTGGTCAAAAAATCTTTATCCATCAACCTACTTAATAAATGAGATGGGTTGCGGTTATCTCTCAACCGTAACTTGCATAAAATATATTTATTTTTAATTAATATATATTATAAATTTAATTAAGATTTTATTATTAAGACTTTAAATTTAACTTAGTTAAATAACATACTTTACTTTATATCATAGAGATATGAATTTGTGACAATGTGATTGTGGACTTTTGGATCAAACGATTATTTATGTGATTATGCACTTTATGTATATATTTTTAAGGATTTTTTTTCAAAATAATCACCAAATAAAAAAAGAACGAATATGCACATGAAAAACTTAATTGACAAAGTATGCACATTAACTAAAAACAGCATCACTGGTGTCGTTTTTATCCTATATGAAACGACATCAATGATGTCGTTTTTACCTAGGTAAAAAAGAAATCCGAGATGTTGTGTGTTTTATATGAAAACAACGCTATAAAAACGAATTTCGAGATGTTATTTTTTCTAAATAAAAAATGCAGGGGATGTGAGTCCTCCCGCAAAGTGGATGTTTTTTTTTCTTTCGACACTATATTATTGTATTCCAGATATTGATCTGTTTATCTACATAATTATAAATAGGTAAACGGATCAATATCCGGAATACAATAATAGGGTGTTGAAAGAAAAAACGTCCGCAAAACTCTCTGCCACCCCTACACTCTTAATCGGACTCATAGACTCAACAAATATCTCACTATGTGTTTTACCCCTCAAGAATTACTACTTAGATATAATAATTTGAGTTGACTCATACAATTTTGATAAAGATTCGACGTAAGTTACATATTATGTGTATTTTTGCTGACTTCAATTTAAGTTAATGAATCGACTGATGACTTACCTGTTTTCCCGGCAAACGAGACCCCTGACCGATCTGTCGCTAGTTCAGCACGTCTTAGGTAAAAATGACACCACTAATGTCGTTTTCATATAGGATAAAAACGGCATCAATGATATGTAAATTCATAGAAAATTTCATATAGGATAAAAAAATAGTTAATGAAAACGGCATCACTGATGTCGTTTTTAATGTGTATACTTCGCCAAATAAATTTTTCATTTGCACATTCTTTTTTATTTTTGGTGATTATTTTGAAGAAAAAAAGTCTTTTTTTAATTTGTTTTGGACAAGCATATTATCATGTTTTGGACATGAAAGTGTTATATGTTATGAAAATAGGTTATGTTGTGTGTATTTTGTTTTTCCAAGTTTTTTGGTGATATATACAATCTTGTTGTGGTCATACATGTTCCAAGTCATAAGATTGTACGGGTTCTAATTTATAAAAAATAAAAAAAATCTAAATACTCAAATCACTCAACCCACCCTACACCCGCCTAATCCACCCTTATGCGGGACGAGTAGTGGTTCTTAAATTTTTGCCTTGCCCCGGTCGGTTCGCCCACCCCATTTACATCCCTACAAAAATGACCATCTCCAGTTTTGTGTCAAGTTCGCGAGTGATTGTATCTTTGGAATTCCATAAGCATCTAAGCACTTAAGGTCCCTTTGGATTGGATTTTTGTGATAGGATTCCTGTAAGAATTTAGATTCTAAGTGAAAATGTAAGAATCATTATTCCTAAAAGAATCAAAATTCGTTTGGATGGAAGAAAAAAAATTGTTCATGATTCTAAATGTTAAATAACCAGTATGCCCATAGATTTAAATTTATATTGTTATTAAATCACTATTTTAAGTTATGGTATGATTTTTTTACTAAGGTAGAAATGTTTATGTTATTTTCTAATATTAAAAATTATCATAAAATACAATGTATATGAAATTTATCTAATAAATATCGTAAAATATTAAATTTTGTAATTTAAAATTTTATCTAATAAAAATAGTAAAAATATAAGGGTATTATGGTAAATACAACCTATTGATGGGCGTGAATGCGTGATTAAGGTAAAAATGTTGTAAATACATGGGACACACCCAGTCATAACATAAATTGTTGAGGGCAATGTTGGAAACTCACCGTCAATACTTTGGATTCTTGGAAGAAGTAAGTTTTATCTGGTTTCTTGCTTTCAACTAAAACAAAGACTACAAGAATTCATGATTCTTGTAGAAACAAATTTCTACGATCTTGTTTGGGTGCAAAATTTATCAAGAATCAAATTCAAACAAGAATCCCAACAAGAATCTCTATCCAAACGATACCTTAGCTTATTTATCCAAACAGATAATTAGCAAAAATAACTTCAAGTCCCAATTCTTCTTGAAATTGTAAAGTCATGCTTGCTGAAAACAGCCTCAGTTGTCATGTTTCCCAAAGCCAACAGACCACACAAACAAATTTACCAATAATTCTGGCTCTATATCATCAGAACTCTAGCCTATGGTTTTCAGAGATCTGATCATTTGCATACATATCGACGAGAGTAATCCTTAAATGAACATCCAGCGCTCATACCTAAGAGAAGAATAACAATTAAATCAACATGCCCACATCTATGTTCTGAAGCAATGCTTCTCAGTCTCAGCTGATACATAATACACATTAGTAGTGCTGTTGTGTGTACAACTACAATCTGAAAAACAGAGGTCTTGCACGAAAAACGGAGGGAAACCGCTACAACAAGGTCCGACGTCTCCATAGGTACGGTTAGCTGTAACTTTCTGGTACTGAAAGATGAGTAAACAAAAATCATCAAAAACATCAGCTACCAGAAGCATGATTTTGCTAATTATTTTGGAGTCACTTTCTCGTCCTTTTTGGTTCCTGAAATTGCAGCGCTTGCTGCAGCTGCCACGGCTGCAGCAGCAGCAGCAGCAGCTTTTACGCCTCCCGCTGCTTTCATTGCACCAGCCACCTTTGCAAATGCAGCTATTCCACCAATTAGGATTGCCCTCAAAGCAACTGTTGGTTTTACATCCATATTTCCCCTTTCTTGTCTGCAATGACATATATGAATCATATGACAACCAACAAAATCATCACAAATTTAAAACATGTTCTTTGTTGAACAATTCAATGAAATGATGTTCTATATGTTCATGGATAGTTGAAAAAAGAAGGATAAGCATGAGGAATATGGGCATATAGAAGAAATAGATGGGAAAAGGTGAACATGCAAATCCCAATGAGCATAAGTCTGAATTGTAACAGTCGTCTATAGAAATACAGCAATAGGATTATATGGACTAGCTCATTCGAAAAATCCCCGACCTCGTGATAGTCAAAATCGTCACAACAAAGTGATGATCTTGTTGGGGTCTAGTTAGAGTATGATACAAATATTTCAAAAGGAAAAAAAATAATACTGCAATATATGTTCACCATGCATACCAGATCATTGATATGAAGCAAACTACATATTTGGTATGAGAATATGACATCCAAGAAAATAACAATTATTCCTCTCAAGTGAAACATAAATCAGATGTTTCATTGAAAGGCAAAGAAACATGTTTGATGAATAGTGGGTGGTTGTATGATTATAAGTCAGTTTATATAGAAATCTAGTGTATTAATCATGTAGCATATAGTTGATGTATAGGTCTATTTCATTATGTAATGGTTCCATATCGGGCTCATCAGAGATAGTCCAGTCCATCTAACAATATATAAAGATGGTCCCTCCATGTTATAAACTAAGTCACTCTAATAAATCATAACAGAATTAACCAATTCATCTCCTTCTTCCTTGTATTCATCTCCTCCATCGATCTTCCCTACCACAATGTTCATAGATTTCATCGGGATTAGGTCAGAATTCTACAGTTTAAACGGTAGCTTTCAAAGTGCTTGATACTACAGCCAAAGAAACAGGAAATCACACTCTAAGAAGGAATTTAAGGGTTCGCTCGATGTTGGATGGTTCGAGAAAATACTTATATCAATTAGAAAAATGAACACATAAAATCTCACCTGGGCATGAGTCGTCAAATTGAAAATAGGTTCACTTGATGTAATAACATAGATCCCGTCTCATACAGAGATACCAAACAAAAAGAGACTTTTCATTCAATAAAGCATTGAAACCATATTATAGCAAACTATGATTTATAGAATCCTCCAAACAATACAAACTGGAGCTCAATGATAATTATGATTACAAAACAATATTCCGAGTAGCATCAACAACTCAGTTTCAACCATATCTGTATTTGTAAAAGAACAAGTTTTCGATTACAAGCAACCAAAAATCATAGTAAAATCCTAATCTCACTAAAAGAAGAGTCAATTTCAGAATCTTCCTCGAGCAAATACAAACGCAACATTTACAGAGACCCTCAAACCCCATTGCATTCTACTCCAATCCTCCATTTCACGCCACCAAAGAAGGCCCAAAATCGCAAACCACAGACCCCTAATTTGATTCTAAAAAACTGGATCGGGGCAGAAAACAAAACCTCATTTCAGTTCTCTTTTTTCCATAGACACAACAATATCCTCAAACCACCAAAAATCCTATTCTTCACAACCACACATTAAAACTTCGACTTTTGTCCCCAAAATCACATTTTGATAAGACCCAACAAATCCTTTTATTTCCAGTCTCGATTCTTCATCGCGCACGTAAATCTAATCCTCTAAAAAAACTATATTTCCACTAATTTGACCCAAACCATCGAACCCAACAAAGAACGCAATCCGAAAAGGGCAGAAACTATAAAAAAAAGGGGTTCAAGAGACATCTAACCTTGATGGGAGGAAAAAGTGCGGTGTTAGAATCCGATGAAAGATTCGACCTTTGAAGTATTAAGAAACCAAAGTCCAGCGAAGTGCTTCTATTTCTTGAGTTCGATGTGAGAATAGTTGGTGTCGTTCGACCAATTTAGAAACCTCAGGGACATCACCATGACCGTCAGATTTTGGTCGGATGGTGAGGAATATGCCACAATTGCATACTATGAAAGTATTTTTCCATTTTAGTATCTTCTGTTGACGTGTTGTACAGTTATTAGCTTTATTTTGCCGTTGGGAATTAATTTGCAACATTACGAGATAAGAAAAAGGACAAAACTTTATGTTAACTTCGTAACAATTGATTAAAACACAACTTTACAAAAGAGAAATTATACGTCCCGATGTGCAAGGTGTAAAATCATACAATCAGGTCTTAGGATCGAAATCCCCAGTAAACACCAAAAAGATACACACTAAGTACCTCGTATTGCGTCGAACTCCAATTTAGGACTGCAACTCTCTTCAAAAGTAAGATGAGTGTCTGGTTTTGGGTCATAAAAAAGCACAAATTTAAGATTCTGCAAATCTTTGTTAGAAGCACATCATGTTTAACCACGAGACCTGATACCATGCTTAAGGATTTGTAAAAGCCAAAGAAAACTCTACTAAGGTCACGCATGCACATCTGTACATCAGTCTGGTATTCTGGTGCAATATTTTGCTTTGATGACCACATTTGGAGAGAAAAAAATGATCATTTTTACGAGTAAAATTAAGAGAAACAAGTGTTACGAAAACAGAGCATTACTAAACCCACCCGGGTTCTGATCTTTTCTAATTGGAAATTCATCAGTGCGGTCTTGTACTATATGTTGGAATATTGAGTTTGAGCTAGGTCCATGAATAGCTCAATTGAAGAAATCCAATGTTGAGATGAAGATGAGAACTATTGCCCCATGTGCCACGTGCTCACCTCTACTTTTTAGTCCCACATTGGTAAAGCTAACAAGTTGAAGGATGTTGATAAACATACTATTCACTTGTCACTTTGTAGGTGGAAAGAAAGGAGGAGAGAATTCTCCACACACGCGCGCGCGCGCGCCCGTCCCGGTCCGTGGCGTGACGTGACGTGACGTGACGTGACAGCGGGGGATTTGGGGGAAATTAGAGGCCTTAGCCTCAGGGCGATGGGTGTATTTATTTTTGGACCTCAAGGTAATTGTTTTTGCAATTAAGTCCTTGACGGTTACAAGAATAAATACATATATATATATATATCATGACAGTTTCCTCCTAAAAAAAATATACACGTTCTATTTTCCCATCATCTCTACGGAAACCGTCCTTCTCCGGCGATTTCCCCTCCCCGAATCCAAAGTTGTTCACCGTCTGACTATTGCGAGGTTTCGACGATGAGTTGGATAAAAAATATAATACTGAGGACTTAGGTCATGAAAAGTATTATGTTGGAAAATTCCTGAAGTTTCAAATGGTGGAAAGCAAGTCAGTTACTGAACAAGCTCATCAGTTTATGATTCTAATCCATGGCTTAAAAGAGGCTGACATGAAGCTTCCTGAGAAGTTTCTGGTAATGTCAATTATTGAGAAGTTCCCTCGATCCTGGGAGGACTTCGGGATGTCTCTAAAGCATAGGAGAGGAAAACTTGATGACCTCATGGTTGCTATTGCAATCGAGGAGGAACATCGTGGTGAAAAACCAGTGATGCCTGTAGAGTTCCAACCAAAGGCAAACGTATTAATTGGATCCTCATCTAAGTCACATTTTAAAGGAAAACCACAACCTATTAATAAGACTAAACCCAAGGTCAAAATCCAGAAAAGGCCAACAAACAAACCATGTTGGAATTGTGGACAGGTTGGGCACTGGGCTAAGGATTGTCCATCCAAGAAAGCCAAACGCCAACAAGGTACCACTGAATCGACTCCACAGGTCAATGTATTGACCGAGGTGGATGAGACCAACAATAAGTTTGTTTCTGTTAATCCTCATGTTTTTTCCATTTATGAACCACGTGAGTGGTTGGTTGACACTGGGGCTAATGTGCATGTATGTGCTGACAAGTCCATGTTTGTCTCTTACCAGCCTGTTGATCGTAGATCTGTAGCGATGGCCAATGGGAATGTTGCAAAGGTGCTTGGAATTGGACGTATCGACTTGAAGTTACCTTCAGGACGAGTTCTTTCTCTGCACAGGACGCATCATGTGCCTGCTGTTCGTCGCAATATTATTAGTGGTCCGTGTCTGGTAGTTGAGGGTTATGAAGTAACATTTAAATGTAACAAAGTTGTGATTACTCTTTCTGGTACTTTTATTGGCAAGGGGTACTTGTCTTGTGGTGCTTTTTTAATTCATGTTGAACCTGCTTTTTATAATCGCAATGCTATTTCTGTTAAAGATGCGTCTTCTCCTGTTGTTTATTCCATTGAATCTGGTGATGTTTGGCATAAACGTTTAGGACATGTGAATTATCAATGTTTGAAAAGAATGATGAATTTAAATATGATTCCTAAGTATGTTATTGAAAATAAAAAATGTCAAGTGTGTGTACAAGCTAAACAACCGAAAAGACCGTTTCATTCTGTGACTAGAAATACTAGTATTTTAGATTTAGTACACACTGATACTTGTGAATTCAATGACATGTTAACTAAGGATAAAAAGAAATATTTTATCACTTTCATTGATGATAGTTCAAAGTATTGCTATGTTTATCTTTTGAAAAGTAAAGATGAAGCGTTATCTAAGTTTCTTATTTTTAAGAATGAAGCAGAGACACAAACTGAAAACAAACTTAAGAGGTTGAGATCTGATAGAGGTGGTGAATATACGTCCAACCTGTTTGAACAAGTGTGTCAGGATTCTGGCATAGTTCATGAGGTGACGGCGCCGTATTCTCCACAATCTAACGGAATTGCTGAACGAAAAAATAGAACATTATCTGATATGATTAATGCATTATTAGAGAGTTCAGGATTACTCAAATATATGTGGGGAGAAGCTTTGAATACGGCTTGCCATATTCTGAATAAAGTTCCTCAGAAACATAAGGAGGATAGTCCATTCGAACTCTGGTGTGGTCGAAAACCTAGCCTTAAATATCTTAAAGTTTGGGGTTGTCTTGCAAAAGTGTTAATCCCTGAACATAAGAGGAAAAAGCTTGGTCCCAAGACTGTTGATGCAATATTTATCGGATATGTGATTAATAGCTATGCGTACAGATTTTTGGTAATCAAGTCCGAGATATCTGGCATAGATGTTAACACAGTTGTTGAATTTCGTGATGCCACATTTTTTGAGGATGTATTTCCTATGAAATCTGGAGTTCCTCAACAAGTTTCTTCTTCAGTTGATCCCTCTACGTCTGGTTCCATCCACGAGCATGTGGAAAGGATGACAAATGTGGGGGCAGATTTGTCTATTGCCGATTTTGAGTCTTCTCAAACTCAAGTTGAAATTGAACCTAGAAAGAGCAAACGTTCTCGAATTGCCAAGGATTTGGGAAGTGATTTTATCACATACCACATCGAGGGTGATCCTAACACTTTCAAGGATGCTATGGCTTCATCTGAAGCAAAGCATTGGAAAGATGCAGTTAAGGTCGAGATGGACTCTATTGTCTCTAATGGGACATGGGAGTTGGTAAATCTTCCTCCAGGTTGTTCAACAATCGGATGTAAATGGATATTCAAAAAGAAATTAAAACCAGATGGTTCCATTGATAAGTATAAAGCCAGATTAGTTGCCAAAGGGTTTAAACAAAAGGAAGGAATAGACTATTTCGATACCTATTCTCCAGTGTCTCGTATGACTACTATCCGAGTGCTCTTGGCATTGGCGTCTGTATATGATTTTACAATCCATCAAATGGATGTAAAAACTGCTTTTCTTCATGGTGACCTTGAAGAAGAAATTTATATGGACCAACCTGAAGGATTTGTAGCTTCTGGAAACGAGAACAAAGTTTGTAAACTTGTTAAGTCTCTTTATGGACTTAAACAAGCCCCAAAAGCTTGGCATGAGAAATTTGACAAAATTATATTATCATTTGGATTCCAGGTTATTGATTCTGATAAATGTGTCTATTGCAAAGTTCAAAGTAATGCGTGTATTGCATTGTGTTTATATGTTGATGACATTTTACTGTTTGGATCTAATTTGAATATAATACATGAAACTAAGTCCTTCTTGTGTACTAAGTTTGAGATGAAGGATATGGGTGTTGCAAATGTGATCTTGGGTATCAAACTGACTAGGTCAGTTGATGGTATTTCCATATCTCAATCTCACTATGTTGAGAAGATTCTTGAGAGATTTGGCTATACGAATTGTAGATCTGTGAAAACCCCATATGATTAATCAAAACCTTTGTACAAGAACAAGAGTGGTGTTTCAGTTTCACAACTGAGATATTCTCAGATTATAGGTAGCTTGATGTATCTTGCAAATTGCACACGACCAGATATTTCATTCTCGGTGAGCAAACTTAGTAGATACACAAGTTGTCCTGATCGTACTCACTGGGAGGCTTTGGATAGAGTACTTAAGTACTTGAAGGGTACTTCTACCCTTGGGCTGCATTATGGGAAATTCCCAGCTGTACTAGAAGGGTACAGTGATGCAAGCTGGATAGCCAAAAACTCTGGGAGTAACGGTGTTACAGGGTATGTTTTTACTCTGGGTGGAGGCGCAGTCTCCTGGAGGTCTACAAAACAGACCATATTGTCTCGATCTACATTTGAGGCTGAACTTTGTGCTTTGGATACAAGTGGAATGGAAGCTGAATGGCTGAAAGGACTCCTTTCTGAATTGCCAATGACTAGCAAACCAATTCCTGCAATATCTGTACATTGTGATAGTATGACTACTATTGCAAAGTTAAGAAGCTCAAAGTATAACCACAAACAAAGGAGACACATCCAAGTCAGACTGAAGTCTGTAAGGGAATTGATCTCGGAAAGGGTGATAGTTGTTGATTTTGTTGGTACCAAAGACAATACAGCTGATCCTTTCACCAAAGTACTTGATCTAGTTCAAGTTATGAAATCCAAGTTGGGGATGAGACTGAGACCCATTACATGACTCATCTAGAGTGACAACCCAACCAATCTGAGTGGAGATCCCACGAAGTTGGTTCAATGCGGTAATAACAAGTTCTTGAGTGAGTCAAGTGCAACTCATTGGTGATACATTGTAGGTCATACATTGTATCTGTGTCAATACCCCAAAGAATGGATATGTTGCTGAAACTGCAAGTTTGGTAAGAGTGTAGACTCTGAATGGGTTCAAGTCTTTGAGACAAGATGTTAGCAGTGCATCTTTGGAGAAGCCCAACTATGTGAATGCAATTGTGTGGCCGCAATTAGAGGAATGAGGGTCATTCCTTGAAAACATTCATGAAACAGGATACGGATGCATGGCCGTAAAGCATCAACCCTGTAGATTGCAGCATAACCTGCTTAGTGTTGTTCTCAATGGACATCTCCACACAAAAGGTTCAAGTTCAAGACTTCGTTTCACTTAGTTCCTGTGGGGGTAAAGTTGAAGGACTCAGGTCGTGGTTCAAA
The DNA here is from genome assembly GCA_963682175.1 of Triglochin maritima. Lineage (NCBI taxonomy): Eukaryota > Viridiplantae > Streptophyta > Magnoliopsida > Alismatales > Juncaginaceae > Triglochin > Triglochin maritima. The sequence continues at coordinate 4,320,115 of OY821775.1, forward strand.
CCCGAAAGGTACCATTACTGAAAGCACTAGGCTGCAAGGTTTGGTCGCTCGATCAACAATGGATTTGTGGGGGATTGTTGGAATATTGAGTTTGGGCTAGGCCCATGAATAGCTCAATTGAAGAAATCCAATGTTGAGATGAAGATGAGAACTATTGCCCCATGTGCCATGTGCTCACCTCTACTTTTTAGTCCCACATTGGTAAAGCTAACAAGTTGAAGGATGTTGATAAACATACTATTCACTTGTCACTTTGTAGGTGGAAAGAGAAGAGGAGAGAATTCTCCACACACACACACGTCCCGGTCCGGGTCAGGGCGTGACGTGACGTGACGTGACAGCGGGGGATTTGGGGGAAATTAGAGGCTTTAGCCTCAGGGTGATGGGTGTATTTATTTTTGGACCTCAAGGTAATTGTTTTTGCAATTAAGTCCTTGACGGTTACAAGAATAAATACATATATATATCATGACAGTTTCCTCCTAAAAATACACACGTTCTATTTCCCATCATCTCTTCGCGGAAATCGTTCCTCTCCGGCGATTTCCCTTCCCCGAATCCAAAGTTGTTCAACGTCTGATTCTTGCGAGGTTTCGCGCTGCTTTCGAGGTCCGTCGACTCCGGTGTGCGCCTGTTCGACGGTGAGACCGTTCTATCCTGGGAGAAAACCGGTAGACCATCAAACGCACTGGTATGTGGGCCGATATTTTCTCTGAGGCAAGTCGCCTTCCGACGGCTCGGTCTATGAGGTCGTTTCTGATTCATGTTCTTTCGTTTCTTGTTTTCCTTTACATGTTTTTGTATGTTGGCTTTATCTGGATCCTTATGGAATTTTTATTCGACATATGTAACCCACTGTATTACATGATCATATTTGTAATTGTATCAACACTATATATCGTTGAAAAGAAAAGACAACCAACGAGGAGAAATTTAACGAAGCTTCGAAATTTTGTAATATAAGTAACTCGAATACAAGTATCTGCCGGTACAGTTTTTGACTTGCAAATAAAAATCCTACACTGTCATATATTCTGACTTGCAGAAAAAATATATCTGGGAGAATGGACTTCAATCTAAAGCTAAATGATCTTCATGTTTGAATAGGAGCAACTTGAGCTCACCAACAACTGCAGATCAACCAATGCGGCCAAATATCTGTCTAACGAACATCCAGTGTCTCAAACCCATCAAACCATCATCTGAAGAAGCGAAGAAACCTGTTATTTCCTGCCAGTAACAGCTCTCAGTTCGTTCATCCAAACAGCCACCATTTTTTTCTCAAGAAATACATATATTTAGAAAACGATGACTTTGCAGGGTCAGCTCCGACACCACCCTAGAGGCTCTCCCAAAGGTATCTTAACTATACCTCCACAAATGCCATATTTGCTGACTAGATCAGAGTACTTTTCTGAATAATTTCCTTCATCTCAATGTTGTTGAGGAAAATGGAAGCATAGACTCCCATCTTACTAGCTTGTCAAATCCCTTTGCTGCAAAGTTCTTGTGAGCTGCCATAAACCTCAAGATGGTCCAGCATCAAGGAGAACTGGAAGTTTAACATCATGAGCATGGTACCAAGTTCTTATGATGACATGCTATAAACTATAAAGTGTGGCGGCCACCTTGAGGTCACACATAACCTCATCCAAAATTCTATATCCCTCGAAATCTTCTCTACCTTGTTCCTTCCACCACATCATCTTGTTGAAAAGATCCACCAATACAACCCCTCTGACTTCTTCCTGAAGTTTGAGAATGTTCTTCAAGCATCTGACCAAGTATCTAATTGACCTGCCTTTTATTTGGCAAATATAGTTGATCAAGGCATCATCAGTGTCAAACATTGCACATGTCATATCCTTGATAGTATCAAGTAAGTCGAGAACACAAGAAGCTCCTAGAAACCATTTGGTAGCACCTACAGTATCTGCACATACATCTCCATCACTTTTGTTGTTCGTTGTGGCTTCCACCTCTTTGACTTGAAGAACTTCACCAGTTGCAGCATAATGAAGCAACAACTCGCATGACTCTTCACTTAAATAATTGGGGCAGACCATGACAATGCCTAGACAGATTTTTGTATTCAGCATGTTGCACCATCTGCTTACATGGTGCTTCGTTTTCACTTCAGAATGTTTTAAGGCATTATCAAAAAAATTTGAAAACTGATCATGAAACTGTTGGAGCCATATCTTGGTAATACTACATCCATCAACAATATTCGGAAGCTTTTCTCGTTCATCAGCCTTCAGTTTTTTGAGTCTCTTACTATGATGAAAGGCAAATTTGCTACTGACATTCAACTTAGAGCTCTGTTGCGAATCACAATCTGCTTTCACTGGCACATGCCAAGCACTTGCCAGTCCCTCTACACAATCAACCAGTAGATCGATATAGGTCTCATCAAATGGAAATAAAATTAGTGCAATGTACATAGCGGCAACATGACATAGTTCTTGATCAACTGGTTCTGGTAGAAATGCAGGGAAAACAAACTGTTGAGAATGGTTTCTGCAGAAAACTATAATTGCAGCAAAATAGAACCAACTTGGGAAACACATCAACACAGCCCTGCATCATATTTCATAGATAAATTCAGCAATCAGATAACAGGCAGTCGTAGAATAATAGAGAAAGTGGTACCATGTGGAATTTGAACCTATCAAGGTTTGTTTTATTGTTGAATCCGTGCATGTGCTAGAATGCTGGGATAAACTCCACTTCACATGATTAGATTTGTATGCATCTGGAATTCCTAAAAGATGAACTAGATCAAGAAGTCTTTCACGAGAAATGGGTCCGCACAATATTTCCAATACATCCCTGTGTTCTTCACAAAAGTACGAATGGCAAAATGGAAGTTTTTGTCCAATTTCCATGGTCAAACCCCACCACATTGGCCTGGAAAGAATGTCTAGAAGCAATGCCACAATCACAGTCTGAAGCTTCAAGACAGATGCCAAGCCCCTGAACAAAGTAACCTAGTAAGACAATAAAATAAAATAAAATAAAATAAAATACAAGGAGACATTCTACATGTACATTGACCGTCAAACTAAGAGCAGAATACCCAAAAGATAGGAATCACAGTTACCCGGACATGAGGAGCTCCAATAACAATCACAGTGATGTTAAAGTCTTACTACATTTTTTCTTACTGAAGAAAAAATGTGTATTCAAGCAACAAATATATATATCAGGTTACAATGCCAACTTAATAACATGGAAAAAGAAACTTACGACAAAAGAAACCAATTGTGAAGTAGAGCCCTTGTCTCAAAAAACATTGCTGGAGAAGTTACCAGGCATATGACTACTACTCGCCAATCCATCCTGTCATAAAATTCCTGCTTCAAGCAAAGGAATGGTCTATGTATGGCAGTGTCTAAAATTTGTGAAATGTCATTCTTCAGAGTGAGTGGATCCACATACCACAAAATTATCCTGCAGAAATTAGAAATAAGCAATATATATGTAACCATCTTGCAAAATGCCTTCAGTCCCCGTGTAAATGTAAATTAATAATTACCGGATAGAAATGATGGATACCTTGATGGAACTTTGTGTTCACTGATAGAGGTTTCTTCAGATAAAATGCTACAAAGTTTTGATACCAGCTTTCCTTTATCACCACGAGCCAACTCATTTCTTTCGTAATATGATGATGATATAGGGAATAAGTTCTGATATCTGGGTGAAGCAAGAACTACTCTGAGAACTGCTCTAAGTAGAGGATGGCGTGATCCTATATTCACAGCAGATGGACCATTACAAAAATTCAAACAAGTCAGCAGGACGACTAGTACTCATGAGTCATGACACAAAATAATAGCAACATTTAAACTACAAAAACTAGGATAGATATTAGTGTTTCTTTTCAAACTACAAGAGCTTCATAGAACTTTATGACACAGGTCGCAATGGTGTGTAATGAATCTAAAGGGTGATGCCACAATACGTCTAGTTAAAACTTTGTAAGTTTTAAAAGTTCCCATCAAAAGTTCTAAACTTTGGAAGCTCCATGGAAAGAACGACACCGCTTACATCATCTAAAAGTTCCCATTGTTCATTTGCAATGACAAAACTTTAGAGCAACAGCTGGTGAACCAGGTAATATTTATCATTAGTGACCATGCCAAGATAATTTTGTGTCTTACTATGGATATCTTCGGTGAGTATCATAGACAAAAATGATTCATAAATCCAGTGTGCTCAATAACACCTATCGGTGGCTGGCCTCCTCTCTCATTTCATTAAAAACGTAAAATATTTGTTTCACAAAACACACTAGCCATTATCAGTTATCATGTCAAAATCTATTCCAACGACTAAACTAAATAGTCGGTCTTACTAATTGAACATTGTTCCTAAATCCTAATACTTACATTCTAATTGAATTGAACCTTGCACATAAAAATTCTCGGCCCAAAATCCAACTCACCATGCTCATCCAAGCCCTCCACCACATCCAAGCACGCCCTCACCAACTTCTCACAATCCCCCAAACAAATCGAGCTCCCAACCACCAACCTCTCCTCCTTTCCCCTCCTCATCACCTTACACCCGACCGACGCCTCCAACACTGCCACCACGCTCTCCACCACCCACCTCACGTTACAGCTCCAAACCTACACACCACAGAACCAATCAAAACCCAATCTTTCCCACTCAAGGCGCGATCTTGGAGGGTACCTGAGGGGCTTCGAAGCACATCATAGAGAGCGCCGCGTTCAGAACCCTAGTTTGGGAGGAAGAGGGGGAGGGGTTGAGCGATGAGATTAGAGATGAAATAGACGGTTGAGGGGACTCTCCGACGAGGGTTTGGGGGTCTCCGGCGGCGTATCGCCGGAGGTTTGAGGCCAAATCGGCGAAGAGGCGGATTATCTCCGACGCGTCGGTGGCCATTTTGTGTTAGGGCGGGAGAGTTGGAAGAACGGAATAGGTTTTAATTTTTATATGCCTTTTGTGTACTTTCTTTGCACTTCACCCCTGAACATTTTTTTATTTATACAAAATCTGTTTTTCTCGAAAACGATTTGCTCGATGACAATTACGTTGTGGTGTATCTGGAAAGCACGTTGTGACGCAATTTTTCGGACTCCTACCCGTCCACTAGCTAACGAGGCGATTAGAAAACTAATTAAAATATATGAGGACTGCTTGCACATCTACCGATCCACAGACCTTGTACAACAACGGGATAATTAACTTGGCAGTACAATCAGATTTACACCTATATATTATACATCGATGAATATGATGAAGCAAATCCTTTATATTAACAAGAAAAAAGACCTCAAAACTCTTTTACAGATTTCAGATTTATTTGAACAAACAGTACTCAGATTATTCGTACATGCATTCAACACTAAAATGCTTGATATGAGTACACACCGACCAGCTCAACTTCTGCTGGTCAATTTTATTAAACTTTATTATCTTCATCGTAATACATACCAGAACTTTATTCATCAGGTAATACGCAACAGTAGTTCTGTAACCATACATACATACATGATATAGACTCACGTACGCTTGGTCTTAATTATTATTGCCGTGGACGTAAAATTTGTTCTTGCATGAACCGGGTTTTCTATAGTAATCGATGTAATCGTTGCAGCGACACTGGGGAGGGTAGGATCTGGTGCAGTAACAACTCCTGCAGTTTGAAGGGCAGTAGCTCCTCCAGTCGACGCAGCGACACTTGTCTGGGCAGGATGATAAACATTCGCATTGCTTGCAGCATTCATTTTGTACTGGTCGACCTGTAACGTACATTAATTAAAACCTGGTTTAATTTAAACGGTTCTCGTCTCGTTCGACATGTCATGATTTTAATTATTTTCACAAAAAATTAAGAACTGCATTGAGCTTCGTCCTGTTAATCATGCATGAAGCTCGATCGAGAGGTACGTACTAGTTCTTGTATATTTAATCTAATATCGACAACTTCATTGGTTCTGGATATATATCATCAAGAGACCTTAGAAAGGTGTTGAATCTTAACTGAAGTGGGAGTATATATCGAAAAGAATGCGGAATGTTTTTTAGCACTCTTTTGACTTTTCATGACATATCTTCTGATTTGCTTGTTTTCCCATTATTGTCTTCCTTTGGGATTTGATTTTTGGTTAGTGTTCAGCAACATTCAGATCGAAGTCTTACGCCAATTCCAAATGAATTTGGATCTCTTGTTTAAATAATTAAGCTGAAACCAGTACGTACAATTAAAAAAATACAGCAGATATCATGAAAACTTATATTTATAGGCACAGTGAAGGTATTTTTTAGTTTTAGACGTCCATACGTCCACACATCGATGTTCTAACTCAAAACCACGAGCACATATGTTCCAATACAAATCCAAATATCTTAAGTATATATATGCGTCAATGTTAAGCACACCGTAACAAGCTAAACTTAAGATTAATTAGACGCTAATACCGTGAGTTAGTTGTTTACAACGCCAAACAGAAAAGTGGATATCTATTTGAGAGGGGAAATATGGAACCAAAATTGTATGGGAAAAAGTATTTTGAGATTATACCTTTCAAGTAATAAAAAATAGATGGGTTGATTATTTTTTCGAGCACTAAGTACATATTCTTGCAAACTTTAGTTAATAATTAATGTATATTGGTCTAGGCAATACCTTGGAACTTTAAAAATACATAATAAAATCTAACGTTTACGGGGGGGAAATTGTTACCGGCAGAAACTTGTGTGACCGCGAACACACCAAGAAGAACAAGAACAACAAAAATTCCTCCATTTTCCATGATTATCAAATTTTCTCACGAAGGAATGCTTTTGCAATCACAATTCGCAAGCTACAACACATACACTTGCCTCTATTGTGTTGGATTGTTGGAATTTATAGAGTTACGAAAATCTCATTTTCGCACTTACACCTTTTATTTCCGACAAATTATATTAGTTTAGTTTGAAAACGTATTCTTTAGTTTGAAACGTAATTTTGCAGATATGCACTTTGATTGGAAAAATATTGTCGCCGACCCTGAAACTAAGTAATTCTGCGAATACATTTATCTAAGTAATATACCTTTTGAGGTTGGTTTCTCAAATCTCTTTAACATATTATTTAAAAATAACCTGCAATTGTTAGTTGGTGTTTTTAAGAAAAATAAATTATTAAAAGTACAGACTTCACAGCAACTCATAACGTTACGTCCCTAAACCCTTGCTTAGGGTTAATGTTGATTAAGGGTGAGTTTAGCATGGTGAATGGAGTTGCACAGTGGTTGCTTGGGGAAGAGGAGGGACGTGAACAGTAGGCGTGGTGGAGAGTTATGGGTTGAGGGTGTAGGTTATTGTTGACTCGGGTTTTGATTGGGTTTAAGAGAAGAAAATCTCTCTCTCTACCTCACTTGCTCTCTCCCTCTCACTTTCCTTTCTTTACCATTTCCGACGCAGTGGAGGAGGAGGTTCCGGCGGTCGGAGTGGAGCTCGGTTTCACGGAAGCGAGGACGTGAGGCTTGGGCAGGAGGTTGCTGTCGACGAGGTAACGGAGGTGCGAGCGACGCTCCGACGGATTTCGTTGCTTCTTTGAGGTATGCCGGCTTCATAGTGTGCTTTGATTGTCCACCCTCGCGTGAGGGTTGTGTTGGTCGGTCATGGGAGGTCGGAGACCTCCCCGGCGGCGAGAACGACGTAAATCATCGGCTGACGCGAGGTTGAAGACGACCAACGGTCGACCGTGTCCCTTCGGGTGGTCGACCGAATGTAGTGTATTTTGATTACCTGGTTGTTTTCAGTCGACCGGTTCATTGTGGTCGGTCGACCAGAACTTAAGTGTAATGGATTTTTATGTCTGTTTGCGGTCGACCCTTATATGACTTAGAATTGTTGGGATTCCCTGGTAGTTTTTGGTCGACCGAGACCCCTGAGTCGGTCGACCGATAGTTTGAATTGATGTTGACCAGATTTCGGATTTTGAACTCATTTCGGTCAACCGGTTTTAGATCTCAGTCGACCGTTGGGACTTAAGTTTTGCGCAAAGAGTTCGACCGTTGCAGACTTTCGGTCGACTGATTCCCTTGAGGAAGCGGTCGACCGGGTTGCCTCTTTCGGTCGACCGTTTTTGCACAGGACTGAATTCCTGGTTCCGTTTAGGATGCCAACTCTGTCCACGGAAACCCGTGTCCTCGCCTTGTGCGTAAGTCGGGAGGTGACGGTGGGCGCGTTACGCGTGCCTGCCCAGGGACCGCCGTGTGGAAGAGTGTGAGTGTTCGGGACGCGTCACCTCCATGTATGAATCGTGACTAATATGATGGATTGATTGGACTCATTGTAGAGTAGCAGGCATGAGAGATCGTGAATCCCAATGTATGATGTTTGTACGGGCACGCAACTATCGTTGGGTGAGGTGACTACCAGCCTAGATGGCTACGGAGGTCGCTCCCCTGCTTTTATAGCGGCGCGGTTGGTGTTTGCGGCTCGTGGAGCCTGATGACCTGGCAGACTACGGTCTGGACCCGTCCGATGACGAGTCAGATGTATTGATGGACCACCGTTGCAGCGCTGGTGATGCCGCTGATGTTGTTCCAGCGATGATGATTGATGGGCCGATGATGATGTTCCGGCTATGTTCCTCAGATGGGCACCTACTGAGATGATGATTGATGGACCGACCGAGCGACGACTCCGTTGGTGTGGTTTCGACCACGAAGTTACATATCTGTTTCTTATGACGCGGACCTGGCGGATGCTCCTTGCCAAACCTCATGATTAGTGTAGCCGCGTGTGGGGAGTGTCACGTCTTGTTCCGTTAGACCGTATGTGCCTACAGTAGGTCTCCTTGGGAGACCCGATGATGATTGTCGGATTGATGTCCCATGTTACCCTTCGGGGGAATTGTTTTCCTTACTATTGATGACATGACATGCTACTAGTATGATATGGTCATTTGTACTACTGCATGCATATAAGTGAGCTTGGCATACGAGGTTTCCTTATGGAAACTCAGGCATTGTTGTTGCATCTTTTTCAGGACCGCAGTAGGTCCAGTAGGGTGGTGATCAGCGAGCGCGCGCATCTTGGGATCAGATACTCTCTTTCGGACCACTGAGGTCGACATGATTATTTTTATCTCCCTTGTTGTTCTGTTGTAATCATGTATCGTTTGACAAACTCTGATGTAATATGGTGCACCGCTTATATATTTGATGAGAAGTAACAGTGCCGTCTTTGATTATTGATTTCTATTGTCTTGATGAAAATTTTAAAATTTCCGCTATTCGGGATGTTACACAGAATGTATTAGAATTGAGCTAGATAATGGATCTGATGTGTTAAGTGTGCAAAGAGAATATCGTCTCCAAAGAACCGTGGTCCGATGAGTTCTCTAGTATTTTTCTTGATGAGTGGTGTCCCTATTGGTCTGAGGGTAGTAAAAGTGGTGGATCCCACAAGCCTTGGGGTTTGTAGTCTGGTTGGCGACCAAAAAACAGTGGTCCAGTGAGTTCCATGGTCATCCAAAAATTAAAATATCGTCTCCAAAGCTTGGAAATACAAATCTATTATATATTTCTGACCATAACACATGGTAGATAAATCAAATTTCATATAACTCCAAGGTTTTCAATGAAGTATAATGCAAACTATTATCTTACCGAAGTCTAGAGTTCAAACTTCAGCATACGAGTTACATACTAGAATTTACGTAAAAATATAAAATACTTTCATAGCTAGACATCCCCACTACCGAAACTCAATTTTCCTAGCTCGTTGGTTGTTTAACTTAGATGCAAAGTTGACATTTAAATTGCCTACAAAACGGGATGTTGATTGTTGAATGAAATGGAAAAGTAATTAATGAAAACTATTATTTTAATATTACCGGAAGTCTACAACAATAGGCAAATCCCGCACTCTTCCCATAGGCTACATGTTAGACGCGTGGATATCTGAACTTTACAAGTTTTTTTTAATTCTTATTATTATATTTTAGGACATTTTGCTACAGTACATCTCTCCGGTGCCTAAATTGACAATACGCACCCGATTTTTTTGATATTGCCTCATATACACCTGCGAATTGAATTAATTACACATATACAATTTGCAAATTAAACCTCGTAAAATAGAATTATCCTTAATTGAAGACACAAATAACCCCACAAAAAATCAAATTGTCTAACATCCTACATTTTTTCATCCCTCTCTCTCTCTCTTGAATCTCTCATTCTTTCTCCTTTCTCCCTCTCTCTCTTTCACCCATTTCTCTCTCTTTTGAATCTCTCTCTTTCTCTCCTTTCTTCCTCTCCATTATTTCACTCTTTCTATAATCTCTCTTCTCTCGCTCTCTCTTGAATCTCTCTCTCATCCCTCTCTTTCTCTCTCTTGAATCTCTCTATCCACTCATGTATTTCTCTCTCTCATCCCTCATCTCTCTCTCCTTTCTCTCTCTCCAATATTTCACTCTCTCTAGAATATCTCTCTCCTTTCTCCCTCTCCACTCTTTCAATTTCTCTCTCCTTTCTCCCTCTGCAATCTTTCACTCTCTCTCTCATCCTTCTTTCTTTCTCTCTCTCAACTCTTTCACCCTCTCTCATCCCTCTTTCACACACTCTCTCTTCAATCTCTTTCTCTCTCTTCCCTCTCCACTCTTTCACTTTCTCTTTCTCACACTATCTCCTCTCTCTCTCTCTCCTCCCTCTCTCTCCTCCCTCTTTCTCTCTCTCATCCATCTTTCTCTTTCTTGAATCTTTCTCTTTCTCTCTCATCCCTCTCTCTCTCCTCCCTTTTTACTCGTTCCACTCTAGATACTCAGCGTATCCTTAGTGCATCTTGTAATCACTTTGGATTAACTCTGGATAGAGTATGGTGCGCCTCTGGATTCTCCGCGTACCCTTTGTGCATCCTGGAATCACTCCGATCGACTCTGGATCGTTGCTTGATTTAATCTGGAATTTATGGATCGACTCTGGAATCACTCTGGATTGTCTCTGGATCGTTGCTTGATTCAACACGGAATTATTGGATCGTCTCTGGATAGATTATGGTTCGACTCTGGATACTCTACGTACCCCACGTGCATCCTGGAATCACTTCGGATCGACTCTGGTTCATTGCTTGATTGAATCTGGAATCTCTTGATCGACTCTGGAATCACTCTGGAATTGCTCTGGATCGACTCTGGAATCACTCTGGAATTGCTCTGGATCGACTCTGGATCAATACAAGATCGACTCTGGAATCACTCTAGATCGTCCAGAGATTCCAGATTCAATCAAGCAACGACCCATAGTCGATCCGGAGTGATTCCAGGATGCACGAAGGGTACGCGAAGAATCCAGGGGCACACCATACTCTATCCAGATTTAATCCAGAGTGATTACAAGATGCACTAAGGATACGCTGAGTATCCAGAGTGGAACCATAACCTATCCAGAGTTAGTCCAAGTTAAACGAGAGATAATCCATGGACATTCAAGATCGAGACAAAGGTTACAAAATACATGCATTAACAATGATTCATAAGGGACAAATGGAGATAAGAAAGATAGGGATGAGAGTGAGAGTGAGAGAGATTCAAGAGAGAGAGAAGGAGGAGAAAGAGAGAAAGAGGGATGAGAGAGAGAGGAAAAAGGGAGGAGATAGAAAGAGAGAGAAAAAAGGATGAGAGAGAGAGAAAGAGGGAGGAGAGAGAGAAAAGGAGGAGAGAGAAAGAGGGATGAGAGAGAGAGAGAAAGGGAGGAGAGAAAGAAAAATGGAGGAGAGAAAGAAAGAGTGAAAGAGTGGAGAAAGAGAGAAAGATGGATGAGAGAGAGAAAGGAGAGAGAAGATTCAAGAGAGAGAGATTCATGAGAGAGAGATTGTGTTTCGTGGAGAGAGAGATTCAAAAGAGAGAGCGGGATGAGAGAGAGTGAAAGAGTGGAGAGAGAGAGAGAGAAAGTGGGATGAGGGAGAGAGGAGGGAGAAATGAGGGAGAGAGTGGAGGTAGAAAGAGAGAGAGAGAGAGAGAGAGAGAGAGAGAGAGAGAAAGAAAGAAAGAAAGATTCAAGAGAGATAGGGAAAGAAAGAAACATTCAAGAGAGAGAGAGTGAAAGAGTGGAGAGAGAGAGAAAGGAGAGAGATTCAAAAAAAAGAGCGGGATGAGAAAGAGAGAGTGAAAGAGTGGAGAAAGAGAGGGAGAAAGCGGGATTAGAGAGAGAGGAAAGGGAGAGTGGAGGTAGAAAGAGAGAAAGAAAAAAGATTCAAGAGAGAGAGAAAGGGAAAGAAAGAAAGATTCAAGAGAGAGAGAGAGTGAGAGAGTGAAAGAGTGGTGAGAGAGAGAGAGATTTAAGAGAGAGGGAAAGAAAGAAAGATTCAAGAAAGTGGAGAGAGAGAGAAAGAGGGATGAGAGAGTGTGTGTGAAAGAGTGGAGAGAGAGAGTGAGTGAAAGAGTGGAGAGTGAAAAGTAGAATGTTTGACAATTTGATCTTTTGTGAGATTTTTTTCTGTTTACAATTAAGGACATTTGTATTTTACAATGTTTAAATTGCAAAATTTCTAACGTCGTTGAATGTTAACGGTGACAGTGTGGGGTCCACTAACGACATATGTGTATATCAGCAAATAAGACCGGATTACAGGTGCATCAAGAAATAGCAAAAAACATGATACATTTGGCCAATTAGATCACTTGAGAGGTGCACAGTAGCAAATTATCCATATTTTTAACGGAAATCTCAAGGTACATAACCTGCAAACTTTTTGGTTGAGGAAATCTCAACTGGTTGTATTTAAACTTGGTTATGAATTTCATACAAAGTTGACATTGGAATTGTGTGTATTATATGAACTTCAACATATCAAACTAGAGTTTAAGGTAGACATAGTTCTCCATAAACGAAAAAACGAAACACACACGCATTAGGGTAACTTCAATGATTGATATTGAATCACAAAGCAAAACCACACATCAAAAAGGACCCAGTTAGCTTTCTTTCACAAAACTTAAAAGTATATAGTGAACAACTTAACATAGGTCGGTATTACATAACAAGAAATACCACATCAAACGATCAAAGACTCTCACTTTCATAAGTCTAACACAGCACCTGAATAACTTTAAATAAGCAATTGTCAGTCTAAATTACACATCATGCACTACTACGATCTAAGCATGAAGTCAATACTCCCTGCAAAAGCCTTGCATATCATGAGATACATCAACATAATAGTTTTAGCAGGTGTTATGCTGTGCGAAGATTCACTGTCCTGTTGTCATTATCGACATCCAAAGTGAGAGAGCTCTGTCTTTTGGACCTAATATGATGTTCTGTAAAGAAATACTGGAAGGTTACAAACACAAATGATGAACTTGTTCAACTAATCAAGGAATAAAAGAACTATATAACACTTTCTACTTAGAAATTAACAGATATGTTTTATTCAACAGATGGAAGTAAACAGAGAGATAGTTGAGATACTAGGAGGCATAAAAGGTAGTAATAACTGTACACCTTTTCCTCAGCAGTGACATGATAAAAGACCATATAATTAAGGGAAATGTTTTATGGCCGCGGTTCGTCCGGGACGCCGTCTGACGTGGACAATCCAGTCAGCAAAAACTAAAGATTAATAAAATCACATATTATTTATTTATTTTGTGTCACATCACACGCACGCGGAACTATGTGACATTTGGTTTCCAACATATATATATTCTCAAAATCTTCCATTATCCCCCCCCCAAACCTTTCATTCTCCATCATTTTCTCCCGATGGAAGACGAAATCGGTAAGAGGGATGCCGAGGAGATAACGCGGGAGTGAGTCTTAAGGAGGTTGGGACGCCGACGTCGTTGGTTAGGACGTCACGATGTAGTTGATCGGCGAGGAAGAAGAGGAAATGGTCGGCGTTGGAGTCTTTCTCGAGACGAGGAGGATGATGAATGTAATTTTTTGTAACTGATTTTAGTTTTTTGTATGATGTTTTTGGGGGAAAGTTTGGTTTTTGTGGCTGATTTGAAGTTTTGGGGTTTTGTTATGTGATAGATTGATCTTGGATTTTTCGGAAACATGATTTTTTGTAGCTGATTTGAGTTTTTTTGTGTTGAGTTTTTGCGGATGAGGAGGAATGTGATTTTTTGTAACTGATTTGAGTTTTTTGTGTGGTGGTTTTTTGGGAAAGTTTGGTTTTCATGGCTGATTTGAAGTTTTTGGTTTTGTTCTATGATTGATTGGTTTTCATTTTTTTGTAAGTGTGGTTCTTTGTAGCTGATTTGGGTTTTTTTGTGTTGAGTTTTTTTAGGAAAAGTTTGTTTCTTTGTGGTTGATTTAAAGTTTTTGGTTTTGTTAAAAAAGAAAAACAACAACTTAAAAATGAACAAACATAACTTAAAAAGAAACAACAAAAAATTAAAAATGAAAAATAGAAAATTAAAAAGGAAAAACATCAACTTAAAAAGAAACAACAGAAAATTAAAAAGGATGAAACAATACTTAAAAATGAAAAACAGGAACTTAAAAAGAATGAAGTAGTACCTAAAAAGGAACAACATATCTTAAAATGGACGAAACAAAAATTAAAAAGAAAAACTTCACACTTAAAAATGTACACTCACTTAAAAAGGAACAGACTACACTTAAAAATATACAACTCACAGTTAAAAAGGAGAACCTCAAACATAAAAAGGAACAAGCCTCACTTAAAAATGAACTGACTACACTTAAAAAGGTACAACTCACAGTTAAAAAGGAGAACTTCAAACATAAAAAGAAACACACTACACTTAAAAAGGTACAACTCACAGTTAAAAAGGTGAACCTCAAACATAAAAAGGAACAATCAATTCTTAAAAATGAACAAACATCACTTAAAAAGGTACAACTCAAAGTTAAAAAGGCGAACCGCAAACTTAAAAAGGATAGACGTAGACGTTTAAAAGGAACATGTTTTGCCTTTTTAAGTTGTTGTTTGGGGAAACCAAAAGTTGCGTTGGGAAAAGTAAAAGTTGCACGAGAAACCAAACGTTGCAGTGAGAAAGTAAAAGTTGCATGAGGAAACCAAACGTTGCAATGAGAAAGTAATGTTGAATTGGGAAACTAAATGTTGCATATGACACCAACATGTTATTAATGAATTTCTATGCTGACTGGATTGCTGACTCAACTGACCACGTCAGTCGCGTCCGGGACGCGCGCAGCCGTGTATAAAGACCCATATAATTAATCAGGTCAAAACAAGGAAGACCAAATGTCATTGGAAGGTTATTTGTACAATATACTTCATTAGTAGGCACTATTACTCAAATAATGGAATGATTTTACCGTTTTATCAGCAAAAGGGTTCTAATTAGAGTAGCTACAATTTTCAACATTTCTTCATAAGCGAAGAACATGCAGATTTAGGGATAGCAAAATCCAAAATGATCAATGCAAAATGTTGTAACAAATGGTAAAACCAACAATTGCATGTAAAGGCATGCATTTTGATTCCTTCAAAAACATAATTTTGATTCAATTCCTAGGCTAAGAAGATGGTTCAAACTTTAGAACAGATTCATTAAGGTTAATAATCATACAAACCATTCACAATGAACATGGATTTCACGTAAATACGGAAACCAAATAAGTTAAAAATATAATTGGAAAATCCACTTATATATATATATATATACATGTAATAAATTATATAGATGCAAAAGTTCAATGTTGGACGATAGAAAGAAGAAATTGAATTACAAGCATGGGGTAGAAGAGATCCCAATAATTCATCTTCAAGGAGTCCAAGACCAGAGGAACAACGTTCTCTAAATGTGATTTTCTATCATGTACCAAAAGGATCGTTCATGATCCTTCAGTTCTTGTCTCTGAGTTTCAGCAACACTCTCTAAGTCATTACGTAGACGATTATGGTCTTCAGAATAACTGATCTTGATCTCGTCCAAATGATCATCACACTTGATATAGCGATCAAAGTCGATTTCTCGATTGATGAGGAGCTTTAAGTCGGCTAGGCCATCCTTGATCCTATGCTGTACGTCCATTTCCTTGTAGTTTACGATAGTCGGTAAGAGCTCAACAACAACAACAACAATGAAATTGTTGAAAAATTAGATTTTGAAACAAACATGATTAATTATGGTTATAATCACACTTGCATTAATAATTAATTTACTCTTTTGCATGATTTCATCAGCGAAAACTTGGAAACCAAATTAACGATTTCAGAGACACATATAATCAACATATTATATTCACGAAAAAAATATAATATAGAAACTATAAATGCAATCTAAATCCGAAGAAGAGAAGGAAGGAAGGAAGGAAGGACTGAGAACCGAAGGAAGAAGTGAGACCTCCGGCGGCTGTGGTGGTGGGACGACGTTGGTAGTTAGGGTTATTTTACTACAGAAACCACAACGTAAGTCGAGAAGGGCTCTCACGAATTTTCAACTATTCCCAATTCCCAACTTTATAATTCTATCTATATATCAACCCATGGATAATATAGTTTCAGAAAAAAAACCAAAAAATAATACTTTTCCAATTACACTCAAGTAAAATTAAATCCTATTTGAAAAGAGTAGTTCCCTTTATTCCCGTAAAAGGCTAAAAAGATATGGATTAGCATTATATCCACTTCCCTTAGAAGATATCCTACATATTATTTATTTGTTAATTTCAACCATATGCACCACGAGAGTAGGATTTCAACAAAACGTTTTAACTTTAGTGTAGATGGTTGTGCTAAGTTCATACGCAACTTCTTCAACTAACCAATGAAACAAATATAAAACAAATGGTTAATACAGTTTATCATCTTGAATCATGCCTTATTGCTTGGTATTAATAGGCCCTCTTGATTTTTAAAATGTTTCAATCAACCTTCTTGTACTTTCATATATTTTTTTTACTTTTTCACCCCTAAGAATATCATAGTTTTCACTAGGGGAGAGCAAAATTCGGGTTGGACCGATCCGACCCGATCGGTTCGGTCTTCAGTCCGTCGGATACCGAAAATTCGGACCTCGATCCAATCTGGTTCGATCAAATCCCGGACCGAACTCATGTTTCGTGAGCAAAATTTGGTTTTTGGACTGGACCGGACCAATCCGAATTTATTCGGCACTACTACAGAAAAATGGAATATTCGTCGGATGTAAGGGGTTATACACGTCGGATATAAGCACACCCCTATCTGACGTATATGTGTGCGTCGTCTATACATAGACGTCGGCCATAGTATCGCCGACGTCTATACCTAACGAATAGACGTCGGCTTTAATTAGACTCCGATGTGTATTCTTTAATGTATAGACGTCGGTTAACTAACATACGACGCATATACTTTAGGGATAGACGTCGGGTAACTAACATACGACGCCTATACTTTAGGGATAGACGTCGGATTACATAGAAAGCCGACGTCTATTCCTTTCTTCAGAGGAATAGACGTCGGCTGATAGAGACAACTGACGTCTATTCCCAAACCTGGACAAAAAAAATAAATAGGATCCGACGAAATTATTTTTAGTCATCGTCGTCGTGTACATACAACTGCACCAAATTCGTTCACCTATAAATTTCATCCACATACATCCATATACATCCACATACATCCATATACATCCACAAGCATACATGCACAAACACAAACACAAAAATACAACCACACAATTGACATTCAACACACTTGCAATTAATTCATTCTAAAATTAAGGCGATTATATTAAGGCATAAAGTGTAGGTTTGTAATACAAGTGCACTTGTTAACTAAATTACAAAAAATACAATTGGCAGGAGAACCTCTTAGTTCGTCAGCATGTTTCTGATGAAATAGCGAGCCAATCGGTCGCAAATTTCATCGAGCTCCTGTTGCGAGAATGGATCACTACTTTTTGGGAAAACCTATCAAAAAAATACAAGTGTGTTGAATATTAATAACTAAATATTGAAACTACAATTGAATATACAATTGAATAACGATCTACATTACCTCGGTTAGACATACGTCTTGAGTTGTTACATCGAGGATTTCCTCCATGTATCTCATCACGTAGTAACCGCATTCCGTATTTCCAACATGCTTCCGGTACTACAAACATAGGAATTCGCTAAATATTTGTTCCTAACTTAATTAACAAAAATGGGAAAGAACGTACTCTCATTCCATGTCATGTTATTCCAGATTTTGTGGTTGTTCTACTACCACCTAAAGCTCTGTAAACCTTAATTGCCCTGAGTAGCACAAGTGAAAATATCATTCAATAATACTAATAAAAATCCAAGAATTACTTTTTTCACAACTAAACGAACTTACATATTTAGAAGTTTCTTTATTGAGTCCCTTGGTTTATTCGACCCCAACGGATCAAACCAATATGCCGAATTAGTCGTGGGGCATACAACGACAAGCATCCAATGAGCCCTGTTATATATATAATTAGAAGCTTATTACAAAATAAAATTTCACTTTGAATTACAAAGTTTACCTCTCATGATAAGGGAGCAGATAATATCTTTTGTCTTCTTCTTTAAAGAATGTCCCAAGTTGACCCGATTTATCATCATTCCCGTATATATATGTAGATGGACTGATAAATCCAAATACTTGATCCTCGGGAAATATTGACCTTCTGGCGTCGTAAAGATGTCTACAAGTATAAAAATTATAATTTATTATAGTTTTGATAAAATTATTCAATACTTTTCAATGTATACAAAAAAAACACTTACTTCACTTGCACGTCGATAATCATGATACACAACGAATCCATCGCCATGAACTGCATGATATCCTCTTTGGTGACGTACAAAGCGGGAGGCAACCATTTATCCCCCTCCAAGTCCAAGGTACTTAGGGATTGTGCTTCCCTACCTACCATACATTGATACAACATTTTGCACCTACTTGGAAGCGAATTAATGTTGATCGGAGATTGGTTGTTTGACCCTTTGCTCCGGGGGCTTGACACCTTACAAAGATGTATAGAACTGTTAAAATACAATTGTTAACAAATTTGAAGTTTAAAGTCTTTCAAAGTTAAACTATACCTCATGTTTGTCGTTTAGCTCTACTAAATAACTAGGCCAACGCACGAACCCACTGATAGCATCGCCGAGAGTAACAATCTCTTCTTCTGGAAATGGCACAAAAGCACCAGGATCTAAGCAACTCTCAACTGCAACCTTCAATTCTCCCTCTCCTACCTCTGTGAAGTGGTGTCTGGAGATGTTATAAACTTTCCCGTGTCCCACCAATCTTCGATCAGGGTCTTCGACAAATAAAGCACATCTAGATCCATCCGCGAACTTTCCAAACGAGGGACTGTCGACGAGGGTCAATTCTCGAGAATGAGACACGAAATCATCATGTCGATGAGGGCGGAACACTGGCGGAACTGGAGTAGTCTCCGCGGAAGAACCGGTCTTACGACGGGTAGGAGAAGTAGGCAAATCACGATCCAATCTCTCCGTAAGAAGTTGCAAAGACTTCTTCAAATCTGTGATCTCTTGCTGGCATTTGGTATGACCAGTCGTCGAAGTAGACCGTTGAGTCTTCCCATAATATTGTCGAAGTCCAACTCTACTCCCTACCCCTCGCACACGACCGGGGTGTTCGTCGTTTCCCAAGGCCTCGCGTAGAATATCATTCTGACCATCGGAAGCAAATTCGCCTTGAGATTCTCCCAACTTCAGAGAGTCCTAAGTTTAAAACAATATTTACTATCATTTGAGCAATATAAAATTAATGATTCTGAATTAATAACATATATATAAGTGATGCAACTTACTATCTTCGAGCCGATAGCTTGCGACTCGTCTGTGACGTACTCCCCTCTGGAGTTTACTCTCGCTCTCTTCCAAGAATCACAACGAGCTACGGGAGAAGGAGGAGATAGGTTACTTGCTTGCTCCTCACTCATACCGGAGTCAATTGCCTCCTGTCTCTTCAGAGCAATTTTTTCAGCCATCATTTGTGTTTCTAACTTCTGGTACCCCGCTCGAGACATACGATGGGTATACTTGTTAGAAGATCTAATCTTTTGGTTTTTTGCTCGGATGACCTAAAATAAAGTTTATTAGATTGTCACTAAAATCAATAACTAACAAGTTTGTTTTGAAACTCAGTTACTATATTATAAATTAAACTTAGTATACCTCAAACTCCGGGCTATCTCTGGATTTTCTGAATAGCTCTCATTGATTCAGAGTGATAAAGTTATAGACATCGCATGGATTTCTATCCTGGTAGTCTCCGAATATGTACTTGTTCGTTAAATTTGTTTTGAAATCCCTCCAACGAACTGACATGTATGTCATCCACTTCTTCTTCAACTTGTCAGTGGATTGGAACTCAAAAGATTCCTACAACATGTTAACTTTATATATATCAAAAGTTCAACTAAAACTATAGAAATCTATAATGGAACCATTACCTGCACATTATCCCATATTGTGTCCTTCAACTTCTCATCTACATCAGCCCAACTGGATAAACAAATGTCAACTTTGGCCCTCGCTAAGCTACCCAGAAAACTTTTCCAATTATCAGACAGCATGCCTAAGGGCTCAAGACGGTCATCAAACTGGATTGGAACTCTACCGTCTCTAGTTCTTCTGCCCACGAATTCTTTCATGAGACAGGGACCTCGTATACTGTATGTCTTCGAACCTTCAGACTCGGAGGAAGTGGGTTTCTTTTTCGGAGCCATTATACTATAAAAGATAAATTCAAGTAATTAAATAAGGTAAAGACATGGATTAAATGTCTATTACAATGTGTTACAACAGAAAATTTGCACCTTTACTGTTTTTTTTCCTTAATGGATTTTCAATCCATATACCTTCACCGTGGTCATCTCTAAACATACAAGTCTCAATATTTATTTCTTCATCTACTGAGTTCAACTCATGTGCTTCCTTAGAGAAAGGTGGTGTCTCTTCATACTCGATCAGACTATCATCTGATACAATATTTTTCTTCCCTTCCAAAATTACTGCCCATTTCTTATCACACGAATCAGCCACATAGAAGACTTGTTTCGCTTGGGAAGCTAGAATAAAAGGTTCTCCTTTATACCCTTGTTTTGAAAAATCAATTAAAGTGAAGCCATAGTCATCCACTCGAACTCCTGTTTTATTATCAGCCCACTTGCATCTAAATATAGGTACTTTGAATTTAACAAAGTCTAGCTCCCATATATCTTCAATTACACCGTAATAGGACATGTCGGCGTATACAGGATTCTTGTCTTTAGAACTAGACAAATGCAAAGACTCTGCTATTAAGGTGACGTCACTGTTCTGAACAACACTTTTCGCATCTTCACAAACTGTGTAGAAAGAATATCCATTGATATCATAACCACTGTAACTTATAACAACAGAATGCGGACCGTAAGCCAGCCACTGTATTGTCTCAGAAACATCACGCTTGTATGCTAGATTTTTGAACCAAGAGATGAAATTCTTATTGTGACTATTAATTACTTGTTGATCACTCCACAAAGGATTTCTTTCCTTTAGAAACTTCATGTGTTCATTTAGGTATGGTTGAACTTCATTCGAATTGCACAACACATAAAAATATGTTGTCATTAAGTCATCGCCATTTGGATTTAACATTTTCATCCCACGTGTCCCTTTACCATCGGCACGTTTATCATGACGATTCTTCGGAAGTCCAACAGTTTTGGTGTTTGCTAGGTATCCAGTGCAAAACTCGATAACCTCCTCAGCTATGTATCCTTCAACAATACTAGCATCTGGTCTTTGACGATTTTTGCAATAACCATTCAACACTTTCATATAACGCTCGAAAGGATACATCCACCTTAAGAAAACTGGTCCGCACAATTTAACTTCTCTAACCAAATGAATAACAAGATGAATCATAATGTCGAAAAAAGCCGGGGGGAAGAACATCTCCAACTGACATAATGTGACCACAATTTCATTCTGTAACTTGTCTAACTGCACAGGATCGACCACTTTACTGCAAATCTTATTGAAAAATGAACACAACTTTATTATTGCTTGTCTAACATCTTTCGATAATATGGATCTCAGTGCTACAGGTAACAACTGCTGCATTAAAGTGTGACAATCGTGAGACTTCATCCCCACAAGTTTCAAATCATTCATAACAACAAGATTACTGATATTTGAAGAATAACCTTGTGGAACCCTTACATCGTGCAAACACTAACAGAGAATTCTTTTCTCCTTTCTAGACAATGTATAACTAGCTGGAGGTAAGTAATTCCGATCTCCTTTCTTCTCTGGTGCCAACATTGCTCGTATACCAATATCAACAAGATCAAGTCTTGCATTATATCCATCTTTGGTTTACCAGGTATGTTCAACAGAGTGCCAACAAGACTATCACAAACATTTTTCTCTACGTGCATCACATCAATACAATGTCTAACTTCTAAAGTTTTCCAATAAGGGAGATCAAAAAATATTGATCTTTTTTTCCAACTATTTTTGTCGTTTGCTCGTTTGTACGGTTTTCCAAATTCACATTCAATGTTCCTTACACGTTCATACACCTTTTCGACGCTGATTTCAACTGGCGGATTCTGAAACTCCTGTTTTCCGTTAAATGCCTTCTTCAACCTACGATAAGGATGAGAGTTCGGCAAAAATCTCCGATGACCGAGATAGACAGTCTTTGAACCATTAACTAGTTGCAAAGAACATGTATTTTCCTCGCAAATTGGACAAGCTTTATGATCTTTGACTGAATATCCAGACAGATTACCATAAGCTGGAAAGTCATTAATCGTGCAAAATATCATTGCCCGCATTATGAACGACTCCTGACGATAAGAATCAAAAACTGACTCTCCGTCATCCCACAATTTCTTTAGGTCATCAATTAAAGGTCTTAAATACACATCGATGTCGTTTCCAGGTTGTTTCGGACCAGAAATCATTAAGGACAACATGATATATTTGCGTTTCATGCATAACCACGGGGCAGATTGTAAATTACAAGCAGAACGGGCCAAGAACTGTGAATGCTACTCAAACTACCGAAAGGATTCATTCCGTCAGTACAGAGCCCAAGTCGTACATTCCTCGATTCTTCACCAAACACAGGAAAGTCGACATTTATTTTTTTCCACTGAGGTGAATCTGCAGGGTGACGTAGCAACTGATCATTTGGTTTCTCACGATCAGCATGCCATGTCATGTTCTTGGAATCCTCTTTACCCGCAAACAAACGTTTAAGCCTTGGTATTATCGGAAGATACCACAAAATCTTAGCAGGATGTCCTTTGATTTTCATCTCATCAGCCTCTTCATTGTGGTTTGGTCCACTACGTTTCATTTTGTATCTTGAAACATTACACCTGGGACAGGAATGTAAGTTTTCAAACTCACCCCTATACAATATACAATCATTCGGGCATGCGTAAGTGTATCTTGAAACATTACACCTGGGACAGGAATGTAAGTGTATCTTCCTATATTCCATTCCCATAGGGCACAACACTTTCTTTGCATCATAAGTTATATCTGGCAACTCATTATCATCTGGAAGCATCTCTTTCACTAACTTCAACATTGATGTGAAACTCACATCGGACCAACCATTTCCAGCTTTTAAATTGTACAACTTCAACACCGCTGACAATCTAGTGAATTTGGTACAATTCTTATACAACGGTGATGCATTGCATACATTGCATCATATGTCTTTCATTTAGATTACTTTTATATCAATAAATGCTACTAAGGTATGTGTTTAGTCGTATTTACAGAATACAGGGACCTGGATGCAAATTACCCACATTCCGAGCATAAACGCGTGCAAAAGATTCATTTCTATCATAAAGACCGAGTTCAAGTTTATCGGGTTTCAAATAGAAATGCATCCAAGCATAAAAGCATTCAAGGAGCTAATTACAAAAAGGTCAAGGACTTAATTGCAAAATGCCAAGGACCTAATTGCAAAATAAAAGGACCAAATTATTGTGTGGAGAAAGTCAAAAGAAAAATCAAATATAAATCTCCAACAATGGAAGGAATTAATCCGGAGCTCAAGACAATGGAAAGAAATCATCCAGACGCGCAAATAAAGATCAAATCATGCCATAAACGCACCGCAGAAATCCGGACCCGATCCCATCAACCTGGGCGGCGAATTAGCCGCACCTCCCATGCATTGTGCGGCGATTTCGCCGCACCAGGGGTGATCTGTGTGCCCTATTTTCGTCCAGTGTCGGGTCGACGCGTGTACTATCCTTTTATGTATTGGTATCCCCTGTATCGGCTATAAATAGCCCTGTAGGACGAATGTAACACATCTTTGAACCTTTGGTCTTGGATCATTAGTAATAAATTTCTGTTTTATTTTGTTTTGTCTCTATTTTCTTTTAATGTCTCTAGGATCCCTTCTTCTTCCTCCCTCCATGAGTTTCTAACTCTTTCCAAAGGGTGGAGGTGATGGAATTAGGGTTAGAGAATGATGAATGCATGTTATTATTTTAAGTTCATGATTAGTGTATTTTGATTACTTGAGTTTATGTTAAGTCATTTATCTTGTAATGCTTCATAACTAACATGATTTATAATAAGTTTCAGTAATTCTCTACTCTAAACCTAAATCTAAACCTCCACCCCACGGATTTCTCTCTTTGTTCTTGTTTTAATTTTAATTGCTTTTGTTTCGTACTTTAGTTAATTAAACCAAAAACTCCAAAAACCCTAATTGATTTTTCTCTACTTCTTCCCCTCAATCGAAATAACAAAAATAACGAAATCTCTCCCTCCTTGTGTTCGACCCGTACTTGCCACGTCTTCATAGACGCCGTGCACTTGCGGTATAAATTTAATTCACATCAAGTTTTTGGCGTCGTTGCCGGGGAGGCGACGCAGATTTTTGTGTTTTTGTATTTTCGATTTTATCCTGTCTACCTTGTGCGCGATCTAAGTATTTGAATTTGTGTAGCAGGAGACAACAGAGCGCGCGGCGAAATCCGGGAGCGTTCTGAGACACTTGGGCGGCGGAATCGCCGCATCTACAAGGTGACTTGCGGCGGAATCGCCGCACCAGTGTGGGGTCTGGTCTTCAAATTTCTGGGGCATCGTCGACATCTCTGGGTGGTCGCATTAAGCTACTGGAATCTCCGAGAGCGGGCGGCGAACCCGACTGAGCATTGCGGAGGTAACTTTTCTTGCCTTTCTCGTAAAATCTGAATAGTTGAAAAGTTTCCTTTCGTAGAATTGCACGTGTTAGGGTTACAATTCCATAATTGGCAATAATTCAACTCTGACCTAAAATTGGCAAAATTAGAAAGACCTTAGTGCATGCATCATATAATGTTTTGCTTGCATTATTCTTGCTAAATTCTTGCAAATTAATACTTGTTGAAGATTGCTGGAGGCAAGGTACGTATCGAGGTTTTTATCGATTGCATTAGAGCATATAATTTAGTTGCATACAACCTTGCAATTGCCCCCATTAAAAAGACCATTGTTTGACTATCTTTGCTAGATTTAAGTTAAACTATCTTAAGGGCAACTCCGTAGGAAAAGATACGGTGGGGATTTCATCACCCTCCCGTAGCCCACAAACCACAATCCTGAAGTGTCGCCTAAGCCTAAAATTTAAAATCAATTAGACATTGGCCCCTAAGGACTCGGACTCAATTAAGGAGGAGATTGGTTTGACTTGCTATGACCTGAAGCTAATTGAATTCAATTTGGTGTCTAGAAAGTGTTTTTGTGTCGACGAAAGTCTTCCAAGCGACGTGGTTGTCTAATTGGCACCGACTCTGTCGGAAGCGCCCCCACTAGCTATACACTAACTGGCCAACTTGGTTTGATTGGTGAGGGAGGTGAATCAAGCAAATCAATTCGACTCAACCAGTTAGGAGTCGTCTAGATCTAAGTGACACTAGGTCTAGGATTGTTTTGACCGTGCTTGTTCAGGAAATTTCTGACCAACCCTAATTTTTATCCTTTAGAGTTAAGTTTCCCTTCTCGTCTGAGTCTTCTTTCCCTTCTCATCCTTACCTTTATATTGTTTGTTTCCTTTAAAAAAAAAAATTCAAAAATTCAAAAATTCAAAAAAAAAAAGAGTAATTGATTCTTGGAATTGAATTTGAAATTTAAATTTCGAATTCAAATTCAAAAATTAATTCAAACCGGTGCACTCAGATTTGGGTGCGGGATTTAAGCAATCGACTCTCACGAGTTCATCTGGATTCCAGTCTAGAGCTTAACCCCAACCCATCTGTTGCACCACCTCACCCGGATCTAATGGGTGAGAACGTAGTGGACCCGCCTGTTGCGCAACCTATAACTTTGAGGGATCGGTGCTACCCAACGATGGCTGCTCAGCCATCGTGCATCGTCATGCCCACCATACCGGGTCGCGACTTCGAACTTAAGGCACAATACATGAGTATGCTGCCTAAGTTCACCTCTAGGGAAGATCCATATCTCTTCCTTAGAGAATTTGAGGAAATCTGCTCTCTTATGCAATACCAGCATATCCCTGAAGAGGCAGTGCGTCTGAAATTCGTGCCTCTAGCACTGAAAGACGACGCTAAGAAATGGCTATATAGTCTAGCCGAAAGATCTATTAGAAGTTGGGCCGAATTTGTTCAAGTTTTCTTAAAAAAATATTTCCCCAACCATAAGACTATGAAGATTAGGAATGAAATTGTTGCATTCGTTCAGTCTGAGAGCGAGCCGTTCTATTCCTATCTTGAGAGATTTAAGAGTGTCTTGACCCAATGCCCTCATCACGGAATACCGAAGTGGCAATTATGCCAAATTATTTATGAGGGATTGACACCCACATCTAGAGTTATGCTAGAATCTGTGAGCCAAGGGAATTTCATGTCCAAAAATGAAAATGATGCCTGGACTTTTCTTGAGGATTTAGCTGAAAATAGTATGCAATGGGACAATGCTAGAACACCCATCAACCCGAGTATTGGATCTAGGATAGCGAGTCAACCCCGACCAGGTGTCTTAGCTGTAGACTCCAACATAGCGGCTGAGGCAAAACTAGCTACCCTAATGCGTAGAATGGAAAGTCTAGAGCTACAAAATCAATCCCGAATGAATCAACCCTTGTCTATCCCTTGCTCTAGATGTGGTCAGACTGGTCATTTAATGGAGGACTGTGTGGACCTGGAACATGTTAATGTCACATTTAACAATTCTAGAAATGATCCTTACGCATCAACCTATAACCCAGGTTGGCGTAATCATCCCAATTTTTCGTGGACCCAACAAGGACAACCTCCTAGACAACAACAAACCCCATATAACCAAAATAATACATCATCTGGGGGTAATAACAATGGAAATCATGAGGTTAGGTTGACAAAATTAGAAACTTTAATGACAACTTTTATACAAACAACCAACCAATCATTCCAAAGGCTAGAGACACAGGTCAGCCAATTAGCACAGATAATAGGTGAAAGAGAAAAAGGCCAATTTCCAAGTCAACCTGAGGTGAACCCAAGAACTAATAATCAATATCAATCTTATCAACCACCTTCAGGAAATAACAACCCTAGACCGGTTCAAATGGTTAATGAGGAAGGACCGTTCCAACAAATCAATGCTGTAGTATCATTACGGTCCGGAAGACAAATTGACAATAATGTGGTAAACCCTAGAATGACTAATCAATCTAGCCATCAAGCACCCACATATGACTTGACCATTGAACCCGACGTCCAAATTGAAAAACCCAATCCACCTACCCAACCTGAACCTGTAGCTCAACCTGAACCTGAGCGAGTCTATGTGCCTAAAGCCCCATTTCCCAATAGACTCAAAAAGAACTCTAATGCACAAATAGAGAAAATCTTGGAAGTATTTAAGCAAGTTAAGGTAAACATTCCACTCTTAGACATGATTCAACAAATACCTGCTTATGCTAAATTCTTAAAAGATTTGTGCACTAAGAAGAGAAAAACGAATGTACCAAAGAAGGCATTCTTAACTGCAAACATATGCTCAATTCTTTCCAACACATCTCCTATAAAATATAAGGACCCGGGGTGTCCCACAATTTCATGTTCAATAGGAGATACGTTTATCAATAAAGCCCTTCTAGACCTTGGTGCAAGCGTTAACTTGCTCCCATTTTCTGTCTACGAGCAACTCAACCTTGGTCCACTGAAACCCTCTAGGACAACCCTCCAATTCGCTGATTGTTCTGTTAAGAAACCGAGAGGTATAGTAGAGGACGTTTTGATTAAGGTTGGTGACTTCATTTATCCAGTGGATTTTGTCGTACTTGATACTGAACCTATTGTAAATCCTAATCGACAAATCCCTGTAATTCTAGGTAGACCCTTTTTAGCCACTTCGGAAGCATTAATAAACTGTCGAAATGGGCTCATGCAATTATCTTTCGGGAACTTAAAAGCAGAATTTAATATCTTCCATTTTGATAATGAGCCAGAAATAATATGCAACCCAAGTGATGTTGTGATGAGAGCACGTATTTATCAAATTTCTGAAACAAATAAATCATCACAAAAGAAAAAAGGAAGTAAGAAAAAGGGGAGTGATTCATTTACTCAACCACCATCACTCGAGCAAATAAGCGAACCAATTCAAGTGAGAAGAGTGGAATCTTTTCCTCAAGTCAACATGGGGAACAATTCAACTGGATACATGCACCAACATGGTGTCATTCAATCCAGTTCTGATTACGGTTGACTCTGAGCAAATTCAACCCCTCTACCGCAAGCCGACTCAGGTAATAAGTGCATTTATTTTATCTATGCATACATTGAGGACAATGCATGATTTAGGTGTGGGGGGGTGTTTATCTATGTATATATCTATTTGTTTGTTTTCTTCTTTAAAAAAAAAAAAAAAAACAATGTTTCATGACATAGCTTAAGATTGAACTACCAAAACCCGAGTACAAATTGCATTGAGTTTTTGTTCCTTATTATATAGTTCTGCTTGTAGAAATTGTGACATAAATCTAAGTTCCAAAGAAATAACACATTGCCCTGTAAGACATGTATGCACTTAAATTGGATGAATCAAATCCTTGAAGTGGTTGATAAAAAGCAGAGGTTGAGGAAAATACACCGGGAAGTGTGGACTTCTAATAGCAATTAAGCCTTGAGGAAAATAAAAGTAAAAATAAAGGAATAAAGTGAGGAAAGCACATTTTGCAAAATGATTACAAAAGCCCAAGCCTTTGAGTCACTGGTCCGTAGGGGTATCTTGAAACCCGGTAACTTGAGTCTGCCAGCTCGGGATTATCGACCAAACTCGCTACACGAATGCAAAAAGGGTATAAGTGTTAAAAAGAAAAGCAAATGTGTTGAATCACGGAAAAAGGAAAAATAAATAAATACTTTAAGATACTCAAGGCCCAAAGCTAAAAGAATGATCTATGCCATGGTTGATCCAAATGATACTTCACCACCAGAGGAGGCGTGCAAAATAATTTAAGTAATAACATGTTTAGAAGGGTTAGTAGTGTGAATGTTGGAGGAATAAAGACCAAGTCATATTTTTAATGAGTTAGATTTATATAATGAGCATGCAAAAATTCTTAGTGAGATGTATAAAGTTGAGGTAGGGATATTGAGAGCTATTAATGAAATGTTGATTCAGGATTTTGTGGGTATATCCGCTGAAAACCCTCAGGAGACAACACTCCTCCTCCTTGGCAACAAAGAGGTTTAACGGCTTGTTGCACATGCTAAGTGCAACCGTGATTCCTACGAAAGTGAGTTAGGATTTCCCTGTTTTCATTTCTTTTATATTCTGTTTTGCTAGGGACTAGCAAAATCTAGGTGTGGGGGTATTTGATGCATTGCATACATTGCATCATATGTCTTTCATTTAGATTACTTTTATATCAATAAATGCTACTAAGGTATGTGTTTAGTCGTATTTACAGAATACAGGGACCTGGATGCAAATTACCCACATTCCGAGCATAAACGCGTGCAAAAGATTCATTTCTATCATAAAGACCGAGTTCAAGTTTATCGGGTTTCAAATAGAAATGCATCCAAGCATAAAAGCATTCAAGGAGCTAATTACAAAAAGGTCAAGGACTTAATTGCAAAATGCCAAGGACCTAATTGCAAAATAAAAGGACCAAGTTATTGTGTGGAGAAAGTCAAAAGAAAAATCAAATATAAATCTCCAACAATGGAAGGAATTAATCCGGAGCTCAAGACAATGGAAAGAAATCATCCAGACGCGCAAATAAAGATCAAATCATGCCATAAACGCACCGCAGAAATCCGGACCCGATCCCATCAACCTGGGCGGCGAATTAGCCGCACCTCCCATGCATTGTGCGGCGATTTCGCCGCACCAGGGGTGATCTGTGTGCCCTATTTTCGTCCAGTGTCGGGTCGACGCGTGTACTATCCTTTTATGTATTGGTATCCCCTGTATCGGCTATAAATAGCCCTGTAGGACGAATGTAACACATCTTTGAACCTTTGGTCTTGGATCATTAGTAATAAATTTCTGTTTTATTTTGTTTTGTCTCTCTTTTCTTTTAATGTCTCTAGGATCCCTTCTTCTTCCTCCCTCCATGAGTTTCTAACTCTTTCCAAAGGGTGGAGGTGATGGAATTAGGGTTAGAGAATGATGAATGCATGTTATTATTTTAAGTTCATGATTAGTGTATTTTGATTACTTGAGTTTATGTTAAGTCATTTATCTTGTAATGCTTCATAACTAACATGATTTATAATAAGTTTCAGTAATTCTCTACTTTAAACCTAAATCTAAACCTCCACCCCACGGATTTCTCTCTTTGTTCTTGTTTTAATTTTAATTGCTTTTGTTTCGTACTTTAGTTAATTAAACCAAAAACTCCAAAAACCCTAATTGATTTTTCTCTACTTCTTCCCCTCAATCGAAATAACAAAAATAACGAAATCTCTCCCTCCTTGTGTTCGACCCGTACTTGCCACGTCTTCATAGACGCCGTGCACTTGCGGTATAAATTTAATTCACATCAAACGGCTTCTCATTGTCACTCAACAAATTACCAAGTAAATCGGGGTTGGACGAAAACTTTTCAGCCATATCCTGAACCATTTCCTCTAAGTGATCTTCCACACTAACATCTTCTCCATCATTCTTGGAACGACTACATGATTCATTTTCGCCGTGCCATATCCACCGTCTGTAATTTGGGTCGAAACCTTTCTCAAACAAATGATCTTTCATTTTCCGAAAAGTCAACACTGACATATTATGACACTTATTGCACGGACAATACGCCATGTCGCTGTATTTCATTTTCTTAGAATGTTTTTTGGCAACCTCTAAGAACATATTCACTCTGTTCTCATACTCATCACTCAATCTGTTTGAAACTATCCACTCTCGATCCATTTCAATCTAAACAGAAGCAAAAATGATAGTTATTATTGAAGAAAATAAATAGAATTTCAATTTAAAAGAATGTGTTCGTAGATGAGAAGATTCGGAGACATTAAGATGAGAAAAGAATGACTCAGAGGAGAAGAGATGAAGTCCTTAATCTAGCGTGGAATAAGGAAGGTTAGAAATCTAACTAAACAATCAAGGCCAAAACAAACCTAAAGTCCACTATAGGTCCTTAGTAATAGACGACGCCTAACTTCGAGGTCCCACCGAGGACCACTAGTCTGTAGGAAATCAAGAACCCGGAGGTCCCTAATATCTCAGGGAGACTAGATGGGCAACGACGTTCAGGCCGAAACGGTCTTAAACATCGAGGACCACTAATCTATAGGAAATCAAGAACCCGGAGGTTCCTAAAATCTCAGGGAGACTAGATGGGCAACGACATTCAGGCCATAACGGTCTTAAACGGTTTCCTCTCCTTAATGCGTCCGAAATTCCTAGGGGCCAACGTCTAATTGATTTTATTAAGGCTCTTTTATTAAGTGGTTTCTGGGCCAAGGAAAGGGTGATGAAATCCCCCACCTCAACTCTTATAGGTGACTGCCCCCTAAGTGTTTTTCATACCTTAATCTAACAAACAACACACCAAACAAACACTCACCTCACTCTTGTTCCAATGCAAGTCCTACTTGAAGGATCGTGTGGGTTATGGGTCCACTAATCACTAATTAAGCTAATCCACAATTCTCTACTTGATTAAGCAATCAAATGCGCAGCGGAATAAACAAACAAGTTGAGAAAGAAAGACAATGCAAACCACACAAAGACGCGTCGGATTTACAGAGGTTCAGCCGCGCCTACGTCCTCTCTTGCAAGCCCCTCTCGAATCTCCGTTCGAGCCCCTCTTGCGTCTTCACTATGCCTCCCCGTTCCGGGCCGGGAGCAATGCCTTTTACAAGTCTTCAAGCTCGCGAACAACCCTCGCCGAGCTTGGCACCACCTCTCACAACCCGAGAGGATCACTTCGGGCTTTCACCGAAATCTCTACTTCTTGTCTTGGGCTTTCACCAAGACCCTTGCTCACTTTGTCTTGGGCTTTCACCAAGACCCTTGCTCTCTTGACAACAATTGGAGTGGAACTCACTCTTCTAGTATTGAGCACAACAGATGCTAATATGAATGTATGATGAAGGATGTGGAAATTAGGCTTTGGATGGCTAATTTGGAGCTTTGAGGTTGTGGAAAATCTCACTATAAGTTTGACACTTTGGAGTTGTGAAATCTTGTGGAAAACTAAGTGTGAACCTCTATTTATAAGCTCCTAAAGATTTCTAGCCGTTTGGACAAGATTTGATTGGGTTTTGTGCAAGATACACAAAACAGAAAATCGGGTTCAGAAATCTGTCCAGAAACGGTCGACCGAAAGGTGTATCGGTCGACCGAACCCTTGAGTCTGTTGATGGATCGGTTGACCGAACATAGGTACTGGTCGACCGAATCACTTAAGTTCTATAGGTCAACGGTCGACCGAACAGGTACCGGTCGACCGAACTACTGGGTTCGGTAGAGAGAAATCTTGATCGGTTGGACAAACTTGTGTCGACCGATAGCAGGGGGTTTTACACGAATTAAACGGTCGACCGAATAAGGTAGTTTGTTCGACCGGTTCTAAAGTATATGGGGGTGTATATAGAGAAAAATGTGTATACGACCGTTGTATAATACGACAAATAAAACGGTCGTATTTTTACCAGAAATAGCAAACGAAACGGTCGACCGAAGGTCTACCGGTCGACCGAACAGGTCTGGGTAATCGGTTAAATAGATGTGTGATCGGTTGAACGGATTGGTCTGGTATAACAAAAATTGTGTATAACCGGTCGACCGAAAGGTGAACGGTCGACCGAACTCAGGCAGACTGGTGACCAATGTTTTAGGTGTTTAGGTGATCTAATGGAGTCCAAATTATATGATATTTTGTGTGTGACTCCTAAAAGGAACCTAGTGTGTGAATGCATGCATATTAGCTTAAGTTATGCTCAATTTACATAAGTTCCTAATTCTCAAAGAAAGGAAAAATTACATGTCTTCAATCCTAGCTTGATTACATGTCTTGACTTGACTTTTCTTCTTTCTTGAGTCTTGATCACCTGTAGATGTTAGCACAATACAATATGTATACTATTATACTACATGTGCTAATCTACATGTCCTTATTAAGATTAGGTTTAATTACATCATCAAAATACGGATTAAGACCAAAAAGCCAACAATCTCCCCCTTTTTGATGATGACAACCTATATCTTAAACCAACCTAATACTTGAAAAATGTATAAGTTAACTATGCATATAAATGCTCCCCCTATGGATGTGCATAGTTTTCTTGACAATTTTCATGTATATTTCAAGTAACCCTAATCTATTACTTCTCCCCCTTTGACATCCATCAAAAAAATACAATAATCAATGTAATATATGAATTTAAATTTCTCCCCCATTGACAATTATATATAACTATTTGAGTTCAATGTAGGATGTCATTTGTAATGAAGATGCTCCCCCTAAATTTTGCACTTCATTACTCTAATAAAAGATATAACTATTAAGCTCCCCCTATGAATAAGGCTAGATGAAAACTATGAATATGATTCAAGTTAAGTTCATTTAAGTTTCAACTTAAGCCTTATTCTAACATCCATTTAAAATTTGACATTTAAAATCAATGGATGTGGTAAAAGATTTGCAATGAATAGGGTATATGATTTGCAATGAATTAAACTCTAAGGATATGACAATTAAGCACATAAACTAGATTAGAGCTAATTTTCAGAAATTTTAGAGATAGAAATTTTTATACCAAACTTGAATCTTGAATAGCTCCAATCTTGATTTGGTGATGCAACCGGATTCGAATTCGACGCTTTGGCTCACCCGGTCACCACCAATCTCTTCCTCAAGCTCCTACAAGTGTAGATTTTGGTACCCATTTTTGCTTGGGTCCATTAAGTTTAGCTTTTGGTACCCAAATCCAAGTTGATTTTGGTACCTCTACACTTACTTTCTTTTTCATGGCAAAATTATGTTTAACATTAATTTGAATAGGAAAGTTTTTAACATAAAAATTGTTTTTATTGCCATGTGTGAACTTATGCAATTTATTTGACAAATTTTCATTTAAGACATTAAGTTCACTGTTTTTAGTTGCTAGAGATTCATTTAAGCAATTTAGATTTTTAATCATAGAATTATGCTTTTCATTCATGTTAAGCATGTGAATCTCTAAATTTGCAACTTTTTCATTCATGCAATTTAAGTCATTTAAAGTTTGCTTGCTTTCAAGATATGATTTATCTAGTTTCTTTAGCAAGTCAATTTTGTCATTTTCAAGCATATGACTTTCAATTGCATTAGATGAGGTAGATTTATCATTTAAGCACTCATTCTTCAAGCATGCATTTTCTAAAGTAAGAGCATCAATTTTAGCAAGCAAATCAACTTTATCATCTAACATAGATGCATTTTGACATTTAAGCTCATCTATTTGCTTGTTTGCTAATTTATTTGATTCATGAAGCTCTTTACATTTTTCTACCATTTTCAGAAATGCATTTTGTAGTTTATGTGAATGCGATGATTTTCCACTTGAACTACAACTTGAAAAGTGACTAGAAGATACCTCATCTTCACTTTCTCCATCGGATGAGCTTGATGTTGAACAAGATGTTGAATTGATTTCTTCACATCTAACTTGAGCTACATCCATTGGAGTGGCTTCTCCCTTTTTCCCGGTTGGTGAATCTCCTTCACCAAAATTCTTTTCTAATGTTTGCCATATATGATGAGCACTATCACATGAGCAAACAAGATTAAAATGTTCATCTCCTAATGCACAAAATAAGACATTCATAGCTTTTGCATTTAGGGATGCATTTTTCTCATCTTCTAAACTCCATTTACTAATATGATATCTAGGTGATTCATATGGAGTTTGAATCATAAACCACAAGTTAGCATTCATGGATTTAATAAATGAAGACATTTTAAATTTCCATGAGCTAAAGTTATTTCCATCAAAATATGGTGGTTTACATGATTCATTTGGTGTGGATGCATTAAGAGCCATGTTAATTTATCGATTAAGAACAAAATTAACGAAGGAGGCTCTGATACCAAATGAAGGATCGTGTGGGTTATGGGTCCACTAATCACTAATTAAGCTAATCCACAATTCTCTACTTGATTAAGCAATCAAATGCGCAGCGGAATAAACAAACAAGTTGAGAAAGAAAGACAATGCAAACCACACAAAGACGCGTCGGATTTACAGAGGTTCAGCCGCACCTACGTCCTCTCTTGCAAGCCCCTCTCGAATCTCCGTTCGAGCCCCTCTTGCGTCTTCACTATGCCTCCCCGTTCCGGGCCGGGAGCAACGCCTTTTACAAGTCTTCAAGCTTGCGAACAACCCTCGCCGAGCTTGGCACCACCTCTCACAACCCGAGAGGATCACTTCGGGCTTTCACCGAAATCTCTACTTCTTGTCTTGGGCTTTCACCAATACCCTTGCTCACTTTGTCTTGGGCTTTCACCAAGACCCTTGCTCTCTTGACAACAATTGGAGTGGAACTCACTCTTCTAGTATTGAGCACAACAGATGCTAATATGAATGTATGATGAAGGATGTGGAAATTAGGCTTTGGATGGCTAATTTGGAGCTTTGAGGTTGTGGAAAATCTCACTATAAGTTTGACACTTTGGAGTTGTGAAATCTTGTGGAAAACTAAGTGTGAACCTCTATTTATAAGCTCCTAAAGATTTCTAGCCGTTTGGACAAGATTTGATTGGGTTTTGTGCAAGATACACAAAACAG
This sequence comes from Triglochin maritima, assembly GCA_963682175.1. Lineage (NCBI taxonomy): Eukaryota > Viridiplantae > Streptophyta > Magnoliopsida > Alismatales > Juncaginaceae > Triglochin > Triglochin maritima. The sequence goes on from OY821775.1 coordinate 4,356,320, forward strand.
AAAATCGGGTTCAGAAATCTGTCCAGAAACGGTCGACCGAAAGGTGTATCGGTCGACCGAACCCTTGAGTCTGTTGATGGATCGGTTGACCGAACATAGGTACTGGTCGACCGAATCACTTAAGTTCTATAGGTCAACGGTCGACCGAACAGGTACCGGTCGACCGAACTACTGGGTTCGGTAGAGAGAAATCTTGATCGGTTGGACAAACTTGTGTCGACCGATAGCAGGGGGTTTTACACGAATTAAACGGTCGACCGAATAAGGTAGTTTGTTCGACCGGTTCTAAAGTATATGGGGGTGTATATAGAGAAAAATGTGTATACGACCGTTGTATAATACGACAAATAAAACGGTCGTATTTTTACCAGAAATAGCAAACGAAACGGTCGACCGAAGGTCTACCGGTCGACCGAACAGGTCTGGGTAATCGGTTAAATAGATGTGTGATCGGTTGAACGGATTGGTCTGGTATAACAAAAATTGTGTATAACCGGTCGACCGAAAGGTGAACGGTCGACCGAACTCAGGCAGACTGGTGACCAATGTTTTAGGTGTTTAGGTGATCTAATGGAGTCCAAATTATATGATATTTTGTGTGTGACTCCTAAAAGGAACCTAGTGTGTGAATGCATGCATATTAGCTTAAGTTATGCTCAATTTACATAAGTTCCTAATTCTCAAAGAAAGGAAAAATTACATGTCTTCAATCCTAGCTTGATTACATGTCTTGACTTGACTTTTCTTCTTTCTTGAGTCTTGATCACCTGTAGATGTTAGCACAATACAATATGTATACTATTATACTACATGTGCTAATCTACATGTCCTTATTAAGATTAGGTTTAATTACATCATCAAAATACGGATTAAGACCAAAAAGCCAACAATCTCCCCCTTTTTGATGATGACAACCTATATCTTAAACCAACCTAATACTTGAAAAATGTATAAGTTAACTATGCATATAAATGCTCCCCCTATGGATGTGCATAGTTTTCTTGACAATTTTCATGTATATTTCAAGTAACCCTAATCTATTACTTCTCCCCCTTTGACATCCATCAAAAAAATACAATAATCAATGTAATATATGAATTTAAATTTCTCCCCCATTGACAATTATATATAACTATTTGAGTTCAATGTAGGATGTCATTTGTAATGAAGATGCTCCCCCTAAATTTTGCACTTCATTACTCTAATAAAAGATATAACTATTAAGCTCCCCCTATGAATAAGGCTAGATGAAAACTATGAATATGATTCAAGTTAAGTTCATTTAAGTTTCAACTTAAGCCTTATTCTAACATCCATTTAAAATTTGACATTTAAAATCAATGGATGTGGTAAAAGATTTGCAATGAATAGGGTATATGATTTGCAATGAATTAAACTCTAAGGATATGACAATTAAGCACATAAACTAGATTAGAGCTAATTTTCAGAAATTTTAGAGATAGAAATTTTTATACCAAACTTGAATCTTGAATAGCTCCAATCTTGATTTGGTGATGCAACCGGATTCGAATTCGACGCTTTGGCTCACCCGGTCACCACCAATCTCTTCCTCAAGCTCCTACAAGTGTAGATTTTGGTACCCATTTTTGCTTGGGTCCATTAAGTTTAGCTTTTGGTACCCAAATCCAAGTTGATTTTGGTACCTCTACACTTACTTTCTTTTTCATGGCAAAATTATGTTTAACATTAATTTGAATAGGAAAGTTTTTAACATAAAAATTGTTTTTATTGCCATGTGTGAACTTATGCAATTTATTTGACAAATTTTCATTTAAGACATTAAGTTCACTGTTTTTAGTTGCTAGAGATTCATTTAAGCAATTTAGATTTTTAATCATAGAATTATGCTTTTCATTCATGTTAAGCATGTGAATCTCTAAATTTGCAACTTTTTCATTCATGCAATTTAAGTCATTTAAAGTTTGCTTGCTTTCAAGATATGATTTATCTAGTTTCTTTAGCAAGTCAATTTTGTCATTTTCAAGCATATGACTTTCAATTGCATTAGATGAGGTAGATTTATCATTTAAGCACTCATTCTTCAAGCATGCATTTTCTAAAGTAAGAGCATCAATTTTAGCAAGCAAATCAACTTTATCATCTAACATAGATGCATTTTGACATTTAAGCTCATCTATTTGCTTGTTTGCTAATTTATTTGATTCATGAAGCTCTTTACATTTTTCTACCATTTTCAGAAATGCATTTTGTAGTTTATGTGAATGCGATGATTTTCCACTTGAACTACAACTTGAAAAGTGACTAGAAGATACCTCATCTTCACTTTCTCCATCGGATGAGCTTGATGTTGAACAAGATGTTGAATTGATTTCTTCACATCTAACTTGAGCTACATCCATTGGAGTGGCTTCTCCCTTTTTCCCGGTTGGTGAATCTCCTTCACCAAAATTCTTTTCTAATGTTTGCCATATATGATGAGCACTATCACATGAGCAAACAAGATTAAAATGTTCATCTCCTAATGCACAAAATAAGACATTCATAGCTTTTGCATTTAGGGATGCATTTTTCTCATCTTCTAAACTCCATTTACTAATATGATATCTAGGTGATTCATATGGAGTTTGAATCATAAACCACAAGTTAGCATTCATGGATTTAATAAATGAAGACATTTTAAATTTCCATGAGCTAAAGTTATTTCCATCAAAATATGGTGGTTTACATGATTCATTTGGTGTGGATGCATTAAGAGCCATGTTAATTTATCGATTAAGAACAAAATTAACGAAGGAGGCTCTGATACCAAATGAAGGATCGTGTGGGTTATGGGTCCACTAATCACTAATTAAGCTAATCCACAATTCTCTACTTGATTAAGCAATCAAATGCGCAGCGGAATAAACAAACAAGTTGAGAAAGAAAGACAATGCAAACCACACAAAGACGCGTCGGATTTACAGAGGTTCAGCCGCGCCTACGTCCTCTCTTGCAAGCCCCTCTCGAATCTCCGTTCGAGCCCCTCTTGCGTCTTCACTATGCCTCCCCGTTCCGGGCCGGGAGCAACGCCTTTTACAAGTCTTCAAGCTTGCGAACAACCCTCGCCGAGCTTGGCACCACCTCTCACAACCCGAGAGGATCACTTCGGGCTTTCACCGAAATCTCTACTTCTTGTCTTGGGCTTTCACCAATACCCTTGCTCACTTTGTCTTGGGCTTTCACCAAGACCCTTGCTCTCTTGACAACAATTGGAGTGGAACTCACTCTTCTAGTATTGAGCACAACAGATGCTAATATGAATGTATGATGAAGGATGTGGAAATTAGGCTTTGGATGGCTAATTTGGAGCTTTGAGGTTGTGGAAAATCTCACTATAAGTTTGACACTTTGGAGTTGTGAAATCTTGTGGAAAACTAAGTGTGAACCTCTATTTATAAGCTCCTAAAGATTTCTAGCCGTTTGGACAAGATTTGATTGGGTTTTGTGCAAGATACACAAAACAGAAAATCGGGTTCAGAAATCTGTCCAGAAACGGTCGACCGAAAGGTGTATCGGTCGACCGAACCCTTGAGTCTGTTGATGGATCGGTTGACCGAACATAGGTACTGGTCGACCGAATCACTTAAGTTCTATAGGTCAACGGTCGACCGAACAGGTACCGGTCGACCGAACTACTGGGTTCGGTAGAGAGAAATCTTGATCGGTTGGACAAACTTGTGTCGACCGATAGCAGGGGGTTTTACACGAATTAAACGGTCGACCGAATAAGGTAGTTTGTTCGACCGGTTCTAAAGTATATGGGGGTGTATATAGAGAAAAATGTGTATACGACCGTTGTATAATACGACAAATAAAACGGTCGTATTTTTACCAGAAATAGCAAACGAAACGGTCGACCGAAGGTCTACCGGTCGACCGAACAGGTCTGGGTAATCGGTTAAATAGATGTGTGATCGGTTGAACGGATTGGTCTGGTATAACAAAAATTGTGTATAACCGGTCGACCGAAAGGTGAACGGTCGACCGAACTCAGGCAGACTGGTGACCAATGTTTTAGGTGTTTAGGTGATCTAATGGAGTCCAAATTATATGATATTTTGTGTGTGACTCCTAAAAGGAACCTAGTGTGTGAATGCATGCATATTAGCTTAAGTTATGCTCAATTTACATAAGTTCCTAATTCTCAAAGAAAGGAAAAATTACATGTCTTCAATCCTAGCTTGATTACATGTCTTGACTTGACTTTTCTTCTTTCTTGAGTCTTGATCACCTGTAGATGTTAGCACAATACAATATGTATACTATTATACTACATGTGCTAATCTACATGTCCTTATTAAGATTAGGTTTAATTACATCATCAAAATACGGATTAAGACCAAAAAGCCAACAATCTCCCCCTTTTTGATGATGACAACCTATATCTTAAACCAACCTAATACTTGAAAAATGTATAAGTTAACTATGCATATAAATGCTCCCCCTATGGATGTGCATAGTTTTCTTGACAATTTTCATGTATATTTCAAGTAACCCTAATCTATTACTTCTCCCCCTTTGACATCCATCAAAAAAATACAATAATCAATGTAATATATGAATTTAAATTTCTCCCCCATTGACAATTATATATAACTATTTGAGTTCAATGTAGGATGTCATTTGTAATGAAGATGCTCCCCCTAAATTTTGCACTTCATTACTCTAATAAAAGATATAACTATTAAGCTCCCCCTATGAATAAGGCTAGATGAAAACTATGAATATGATTCAAGTTAAGTTCATTTAAGTTTCAACTTAAGCCTTATTCTAACATCCATTTAAAATTTGACATTTAAAATCAATGGATGTGGTAAAAGATTTGCAATGAATAGGGTATATGATTTGCAATGAATTAAACTCTAAGGATATGACAATTAAGCACATAAACTAGATTAGAGCTAATTTTCAGAAATTTTAGAGATAGAAATTTTTATACCAAACTTGAATCTTGAATAGCTCCAATCTTGATTTGGTGATGCAACCGGATTCGAATTCGACGCTTTGGCTCACCCGGTCACCACCAATCTCTTCCTCAAGCTCCTACAAGTGTAGATTTTGGTACCCATTTTTGCTTGGGTCCATTAAGTTTAGCTTTTGGTACCCAAATCCAAGTTGATTTTGGTACCTCTACACTTACTTTCTTTTTCATGGCAAAATTATGTTTAACATTAATTTGAATAGGAAAGTTTTTAACATAAAAATTGTTTTTATTGCCATGTGTGAACTTATGCAATTTATTTGACAAATTTTCATTTAAGACATTAAGTTCACTGTTTTTAGTTGCTAGAGATTCATTTAAGCAATTTAGATTTTTAATCATAGAATTATGCTTTTCATTCATGTTAAGCATGTGAATCTCTAAATTTGCAACTTTTTCATTCATGCAATTTAAGTCATTTAAAGTTTGCTTGCTTTCAAGATATGATTTATCTAGTTTCTTTAGCAAGTCAATTTTGTCATTTTCAAGCATATGACTTTCAATTGCATTAGATGAGGTAGATTTATCATTTAAGCACTCATTCTTCAAGCATGCATTTTCTAAAGTAAGAGCATCAATTTTAGCAAGCAAATCAACTTTATCATCTAACATAGATGCATTTTGACATTTAAGCTCATCTATTTGCTTGTTTGCTAATTTATTTGATTCATGAAGCTCTTTACATTTTTCTACCATTTTCAGAAATGCATTTTGTAGTTTATGTGAATGCGATGATTTTCCACTTGAACTACAACTTGAAAAGTGACTAGAAGATACCTCATCTTCACTTTCTCCATCGGATGAGCTTGATGTTGAACAAGATGTTGAATTGATTTCTTCACATCTAACTTGAGCTACATCCATTGGAGTGGCTTCTCCCTTTTTCCCGGTTGGTGAATCTCCTTCACCAAAATTCTTTTCTAATGTTTGCCATATATGATGAGCACTATCACATGAGCAAACAAGATTAAAATGTTCATCTCCTAATGCACAAAATAAGACATTCATAGCTTTTGCATTTAGGGATGCATTTTTCTCATCTTCTAAACTCCATTTACTAATATGATATCTAGGTGATTCATATGGAGTTTGAATCATAAACCACAAGTTAGCATTCATGGATTTAATAAATGAAGACATTTTAAATTTCCATGAGCTAAAGTTATTTCCATCAAAATATGGTGGTTTACATGATTCATTTGGTGTGGATGCATTAAGAGCCATGTTAATTTATCGATTAAGAACAAAATTAACGAAGGAGGCTCTGATACCAAATGAAGGATCGTGTGGGTTATGGGTCCACTAATCACTAATTAAGCTAATCCACAATTCTCTACTTGATTAAGCAATCAAATGCGCAGCGGAATAAACAAACAAGTTGAGAAAGAAAGACAATGCAAACCACACAAAGACGCGTCGGATTTACAGAGGTTCAGCCGCGCCTACGTCCTCTCTTGCAAGCCCCTCTCGAATCTCCGTTCGAGCCCCTCTTGCGTCTTCACTATGCCTCCCCGTTCCGGGCCGGGAGCAACGCCTTTTACAAGTCTTCAAGCTTGCGAACAACCCTCGCCGAGCTTGGCACCACCTCTCACAACCCGAGAGGATCACTTCGGGCTTTCACCGAAATCTCTACTTCTTGTCTTGGGCTTTCACCAATACCCTTGCTCACTTTGTCTTGGGCTTTCACCAAGACCCTTGCTCTCTTGACAACAATTGGAGTGGAACTCACTCTTCTAGTATTGAGCACAACAGATGCTAATATGAATGTATGATGAAGGATGTGGAAATTAGGCTTTGGATGGCTAATTTGGAGCTTTGAGGTTGTGGAAAATCTCACTATAAGTTTGACACTTTGGAGTTGTGAAATCTTGTGGAAAACTAAGTGTGAACCTCTATTTATAAGCTCCTAAAGATTTCTAGCCGTTTGGACAAGATTTGATTGGGTTTTGTGCAAGATACACAAAACAGAAAATCGGGTTCAGAAATCTGTCCAGAAACGGTCGACCGAAAGGTGTATCGGTCGACCGAACCCTTGAGTCTGTTGATGGATCGGTTGACCGAACATAGGTACTGGTCGACCGAATCACTTAAGTTCTATAGGTCAACGGTCGACCGAACAGGTACCGGTCGACCGAACTACTGGGTTCGGTAGAGAGAAATCTTGATCGGTTGGACAAACTTGTGTCGACCGATAGCAGGGGGTTTTACACGAATTAAACGGTCGACCGAATAAGGTAGTTTGTTCGACCGGTTCTAAAGTATATGGGGGTGTATATAGAGAAAAATGTGTATACGACCGTTGTATAATACGACAAATAAAACGGTCATATTTTTACCAGAAATAGCAAACGAAACGGTCGACCGAAGGTCTACCGGTCGACCGAACAGGTCTGGGTAATCGGTTAAATAGATGTGTGATCGGTTGAACGGATTGGTCTGGTATAACAAAAATTGTGTATAACCGGTCGACCGAAAGGTGAACGGTCGACCGAACTCAGGCAGACTGGTGACCAATGTTTTAGGTGTTTAGGTGATCTAATGGAGTCCAAATTATATGATATTTTGTGTGTGACTCCTAAAAGGAACCTAGTGTGTGAATGCATGCATATTAGCTTAAGTTATGCTCAATTTACATAAGTTCCTAATTCTCAAAGAAAGGAAAAATTACATGTCTTCAATCCTAGCTTGATTACATGTCTTGACTTGACTTTTCTTCTTTCTTGAGTCTTGATCACCTGTAGATGTTAGCACAATACAATATGTATACTATTATACTACATGTGCTAATCTACATGTCCTTGTTAAGATTAGGTTTAATTACATCATCAAAATACGGATTAAGGCCAAAAAGCCAACACTACTAACTAATGCGTGCTTTCTAATGAATGATGAGTGAAAGATAGTACGTACCTTACGCCAGCAATCTACGACAGAAATCGTAAATAATCGAAAAATACAATGCATGCAAATCCTATATGATGAATGACTTAGCAAATATTGTCTAATCTTTTGCTTTGGGTTATTAAAGGCCAAGTTGTTTAAGGGGGCAATGAGTTATTATAAACTAAACATTTAACTAAACAAAGTAAATAAACATTTAACTAGACAAAACATAAATAAACATGAACGATCATTTTTTCAGCATAAATAAACATAAATAAACATTTAACTAGACAAAACATAAATAAACACAAATAAATGTATGAACTCACTAAACTAAAGATTTATTCTAATTTGGACACTTTTTATGCAAACCCATAGAAAACTACACATATATACAAATTGAAAACTTAACAATCTATTATATGATCTGTTGACTCATCTAATGGATGGATTTCGGATTATCTTCCGGAATTATCGTCTAATGGGATATTATTATTTCTAAACATTTTTGTTTAGGTATGCTTTTGTAGCCTCATCTGAAGATAAGAAGTTGGTAATGATAGATGAAAGAAAATGATCTCTACACTAGATTCATTACACAAGTACTTGTCCCTAAGTGTTAGAACTCGAAATTCTCGTTCTAATTTTTGACATTTATTTTTGACCCCAAATGTTCCAAATAAACCTTAAAAGTGTTCTCTAAAGCCATATATACTAATTGTTTGTCCTTAGAACAGAGAATAAATAGTTTAATTTCTTAATGGCAAGAGTTGTAGCATTTAATTAACAAACTTCTGATAAACATTGGAAGTACCATTTGATCTTGGAATGAAATTGCAAAAAAAAAATTGACCACACAGTGCGGAAGAGCTTACAGAGTCAAAAAAACAAATACCTAATATTGCCAAAACCAAAGGGTCAAACAAACTCCATACTTATCGAAGATGAACGTAAAGGGTTGAATGAGGGCTTTGATGGATTCCATACAAACACATACCACCATTTGTTTGTGATAGTAGTTAATAACTCGCAAGTGGAAGGGGAGATCCAAACAAAGCCCGATATTCTTTTGGAAGAAAATACAAATGGTTGATGGAAGAAAACTTACATGTGGAGAGAGACGGAGGAAGACGGGGGAAGAAGGATAAGAGGGCCGGAGATGTGGAGGAGAGTTTGGGAGCTCGCTGCGGTGCCGGAGACGATGCAGATCGGTCGGAGGTTGGTCGCGGAGGAGAGTTCGGTCGCGGGACGGCTAGGGTTTGGGTGGGTTTCGTCTGAAATGAATGAAAGAAAACCGTCTGTCTGATTTCTTTAAGACCTATAGACGTCGGATGTTATATAACGCTGACGTCTATACCTCGACGTCTATGTGGATGACGTATAGACGTCGGTTGTCCATTACGTCTGACGTCTATATGGAGACGTCTATACCCTATAGACGTCGGATATAAAAGGTACACAAACAACCGACGTGTATAGGTCGACGTCTATAGGGTATAGACGTCGGCTAAACGTGTTATTCCAAAACCCGACGTCTATAGTGTCACATAGACGTCGTCTTCCATTACAACCGACGTCTATTCTGTCCTCTCCACACTAGACGTCGGTGGTTGTAACGGCCGACGTCTATTTGGCGACGAGTAAAACCAATTCTGCACTAGTGCGGTCCGTCGGATACCAAAAATTCAGATCTCAGTCCGATCTGATTGCGGACCGAAGCTCGCCCCTAGTTTTCACATATTCCTCTTCTTTTTGTTTGCCGATCATACTCTCGTTCTTAACTTTATAATAAAAGTTAAATTTGACTTCCGATTAAATCCAAACTTAACCATGAAATTAGATGAAGAGTATGTTCCGCAAAAAATCATAAGGAAGGGCGAATACGTGGAAAACCGATGAATTTTTAAAGTTTCCGGGAGTAAAAACTTACAAAACAAAAGTAATTAAAATGGAGTTGATTGACGTGTTTTAAAGTAAAAAAAGACAAAGTGATATTGAAATATAATTGATATATGGTGGCAAAGTATAATTTTATTCTCACCGTACCTTTTCTATTTGATGCAAAGAACCCGCAATTCCTACAAAGAACCCACGATACAAACCTACATCTAATAACAATTTAAGAATTATTTACTTATTCGATGATGTAAAAATCTGAAACGATCGAAAACGAAGATAACAAGATTCACCTCAACAATTAATGAAAAAAACCCCACAAACAAACTCTCCCGATTTTATTCCAAGTTGCTGGTGGATGAAAAAAATCCTTTCTATATTAAGCCTAACGAAGTTTCTGTTGTTACAATTACAAATATGATCATGTAATACAGTAAGTTACATATGTCAAATAAATATTCCGTAATTATCCAGATAAAGCCAACATAAAAAACATGTATAGAAAACACAAGAAACGAAGTAACAGTGATCAGAGAGGACCTCGAAGACTGAGCCGTCGAAAGGCGACTTGGCTCAGAGAAAATATCGGCTCACGTACCAGTGCGTTTGATGGTCTGTCGGTTTTCTCCCATGATAGGACGGTCACACCGTCGATCAGGCGCACGTCGGAGTCGACGGACCACGAAAGCAGCGCGGAACTTCGCAAGAATCGGTCGCCAGAAAACTCTGGATTTGGAGACCTAAAATGGCCGGAGATGGACGATTTTTGTAGAGAGATGATATGAATAAAACGTGTATCTAAAGGAGGAAACCGACTGATATATATATATATATATATGTATGTATTTAATCTTATAACCGTCAATAACTTAATTGCAAAAACAATTAACATGAGATCCAAAAATCAAATACACCCATCACCCTGAGGCTAAACCTCTAATTTCCCCCAAAACCCCCATCGTCTCGCCCCGAACCGGGACGGATGGACGCGCGCACGTGTGTGAAAAATTCTCTCCTCCTCTCTTTCCACCTACAAAGGGTCAAGTGAATAGGATGTTTATCAACATCCTTCAACTTGTTAGCTTCACCAATGTGAGACTAAAAGTGAGGTGAGTACATGACACATGGGGCAATAGTTCTCATCTTCATCTCAACATTGGATTTCTCCAATTGAGTTATTTATGGACCTAACCCAAACTCAATAATCTAACGTCTGGTTACAAGTAAAGTGCATATGTTTACAACATAATCAACTCGTATCCACCATAAAAACAAGTTATAATCGGGTAAGACACTCGACCCAAGAAGACTAAAGTGCAGCTGTTCATAACAGAGAATAAACTGCCTATACACTTGTATTACAAAAGACTAAAAGGCATATCAATATCATAATTAATTTCATAAGCAAGACACATCGGATGAACAGAAATAACCACGTCGTAAGCAACACAAATTTATTCCCACATTTAAGTGTTAGATGATGTACAATATAAACTCGAAAAGAGGTATAACTAGCACAATTTTTCTCATATATATATATATATATATATATTTCTTGCTACTTGTATGGACCGGAATGTGGTACTGCATAGTCAGATAGTCTGCATGCAATCGGGTACCGGTTTAACCTTTTCACTCTCAATATAAACTAAAAATAAAATAAAAACTGTCAGAAACATGACAGAATTTTTTTTAATAAATGTAAAATAGGACAAACAACATATAATATGACTAATAATAATATATAAGAAACTATATCTTGCAACCATCAGGACACCACTTTTTCGGGTTGAGTCAGGTCTCAAGGATGACTTCCTTCCTTTTCTTTCAAAAAACATTCTGCAGATTTCAGACGAAACAAATGAATGTCACATGTTTTATGAATGTCAAAAACAACCAAATTTATAGAGAAAAAGGTATAACTTCATAAGAGCCTCGTAGTTTTTCACATGTGGACCTTTTTTTGCATTAGTTGGCGCATAATAACATGCATATATAACTAGAAAACCTGTTGCGAATCTAACAGTTGGCTTAAAAAAATCCTGGCCTACTATATCCAACTAATGATTCAATTGTATAGGACGGAATGTGCTAAAATATGCCGTCAAATTAACAAAAAGTTGCATAAGAGGTCATAATCCTAGACAAGCAGGCATAATCTTATAAAAAATGTGCTGCAAAGAGCAACACTCTTGGTACTTCAGAAAGATGTTGCAAGTGATCATGCACATCATTAACAAGGAGCAGCTGGATGAAGAGAACAACAAATAAAAACACCGTAAGCAACATAAACTAGATAGACATTAAACTGACCACCAAGAAACATCAATACAGATGGGTTAATCATGGGTACTTAAAACCAACAAACAAAACACTAGAATGTCAAAACTCACGCAGCATGCAGTGACTCTTAGTCGCCAAAACCTTGGAGTATAATATGAATAGCTTGTGTGTCGAATCTAATTGCCTAATATCAGAAATCATACGAGCATCCTCTAAACGTTTGTTTTCCTGATAAAAATATATGTGAAAAAAAATATCAATTTAACGTGCAAGAAACAAGCCGGAAAGGCAAGAGCTAGCTTCAACGTATATTTTAAGGTGTGATTCATTTGCTATAGTATTACGTTAAAGGGTTGATCTTAGAGGCTTAATTACCAGTATAAGATGTTTTTAATTAGCGTCTCGTTTACAAAAAGAAGGACATGAAATTAATTAATTAATTAATTACCACGTGGTCGTCAGTAAAAGACCAACATTCTGCAAATCCAAATACCAATCATCCTTGGACATGGTCTTTGGATTTCTCCCCTTGGCCTCGAGTGACTCTTCCTCGGATCTACCGACAGCTTCAAAAAAAAAAAAAACATGTGTGCATCAAAAGAGTCATCATAACTTACATGGCCGTCCTTTTCGATCTCAATATCAGCATAAGAAGGACATGCGTGAAAGTTATTTGTGTCGAATTTTCTTAAGGTGATGCGTTTTAGGCAAGCTATGTCGTTCTTTACCTTCTGCATTACGTCCATCTCTAATTAATTAATTAACGCAGGTAAGAGGCCGGAAGTAACCTGAAAACGTATGCAACACAAATACAGTAAATTATATAAGAAATCAACATATCACAAATACAACACAACCACGGTGATTGCTTGTGGTTTCTTCTATTAACATGAATACAGTAAATTAAAGTAACCCCTGAATTGGGGTTAATTCTTACTCGTCAAATGTTGTACTGAACTGTTAGTGTTAGATCATGACAAACATTTTGTTTATTTTTCAGATTAAATATTAGATATCAATGCACTCTATGATTTTCGAAATACCATAAATCACGGCGAAATTTTCATGACGTAAAATTACCGTACCTACAAACTAAGAGCATGTTCGAGGATTTGCTAAAATATATAGCATGGTTTTCATGAAAATCAGTATTTGGAAAACAAGGTTTTCATACCCATTAATGGAGTTCGGATCCTCCCAAATCATACGTTATAAATCCGATCGTAATTTCATTGAAAAAATATTTTTCTGAAAAATATATGATATATTCTTCCTTCTAGATTTGATGGCCAGTGTCTCTTCTTCTTCTTCTCTTATTTCTTTGGAAACCTATGATTTTACCAAAAACGTGAATGTATTTGTTAAAATATATTATATATTTTAAATCAAAGTTTCAAAAAGTGAGAGGAACGAGCCAGGTTATATATGAATATATATCGCGAGAGCCACCAAGGGTTTTATGTTTTCTCTCCGAAATTGCAGTTTAACCCTATTGTAACATCTATTTCTTATTTTGTTATGAATGGTTTCCATACAAGAAATACAAACTTTATGTTGACATTGGATTTGCGATAATTAATTCGAACTCGAGCTCAAGTTAACACACTGTTTAACCCTTTAATTAATCGAGCTGGCTGGAGTTGCTATGGAAGAGTTATTTCATCCCACCTAACCAACCGACCCACACCCACATCGTACGAGGGGTCTATGAAGTTGAAATCAAGAAACTTATTCTCTTCCACGGCTCAAGAAATTAGAAATGAATTTAGTATCTTGATTCTTTATTTCTAAACTTTCATCATATTTTCTTATCGCGCGTTTCTATTTCTAATTGATGTTAGTTTCCACGTTGACATGTTTGTTAATATGGTTTAAGTACTCCCAAAGTTTGTGTCGCTTTTTCTTTATTATGTATAAACAAGTAGTGTTTCTACAAAAGTGATGATAGAAAAACACTACAAAGTGACACATTGATCATGTCTAATATCATTTTCCAACTAGCAGATTCACAACACACACGGAGTAGAACACTTGATAGGTCCAATTTGAAGTTCAGTTTTTTTGCTTCTTAAAATCTTTTTGCTGTAATTCCTAAATCATTCTTTGAAAAAATTTGTTTGAACTTTGTATGTAACCTCTTAATGTATCTATAATATAAAAAACATAATCTACAAGTCGATTGATAGAATGATAGGATCAAAACAAAAAAAAAACAGTACGAGGAAAATAATAATAATAATAATAATAACCCCAAAATCATCCACCATATAAATACCCCGACCCGTCCCGGCGACTCGCGGTTTCGTCTCCCGCCGGTCGATGCCCTCGTCCCGATGGATCCCTCCTCGTCCGCCACTTCTTCTTCGGTCAAACCCTAACCCTAATCCCACCCCCTTTCTCCCCCTCTCTCACCTCGATTCTCTCTCTTTCTCTCAGAAATCCAGGTCCGGCGGGTCCTTCTCCGTCACCGAGCGCCTCTGCGCCGCCTTCATCCCCCTCTTCGCCGTCGTCGAGGTTCTCTTCTACGCCTTCTCCGAGTGCTTCCACCTCCGAGCGCAGTCCGATAACGCCACTGCCTCCTTCTTCTTCCCCCGGAACCCCGCGAGGAGGCGGCTCGGGTTCGAGGGGCTCGCTAAGCTCGCCAAGGGATCCAATTGTGAGTCCTCTTTTGGGGGTTCGATGGCTTTCCAAGTTTTGCGATAGAAAGATGTGGTTTTGGTGGGTTTGTTGGTGGAAGGATTGGTGTTTGATGGGTTTTGGTTGGTTACGGTGGTTGTGCAGTCACGGTTAATGAGATAGAGGCGTTGTATGAGCTGTTCAAGAAGGTGAGTAGCTCCATTATCGACGATGGCCTCATTCACAAGGTAATTTTCCGTTCCCTGGTAGTTTTATTGTTTGTTTTGAAATAGGTGATTTGGTGTTTTTATGACTTCATTTGTTAGCTTCAAAGGTGCATTTTTGTTGTTGCTTTGTGGTATGAATCATGGATGCAATCGCAACGAATATGTGGATGTGAACAATTGTTAGTTACTTGTAGTTCTTTACGTTACTCAGTATACTTTGTTTTGTTAAAGCATATGTGTATCTATCGATAGAGGCTCTGGATTCTTGCAAATGACTAGTAATCATGGGGAAAATATCACTCTGATCTTTTTCTCTTGGCAGGAGGAGCTTCAACTTGCTTTGTTCAAAACACAGTCGAGTGAGAATCTGTTTCTAGATAGAGTAAGTGGCTCCTTTGTTTGTTTGGTCTGTCTTTGTCAGCAGAACTATGCATCTTTTACATCTTGGTTTATGTCTTTTTTTTGTTGCATTCTATGGGTGATGAAATATCATATCCAGACAACTGACTTTTAGAATGTGTATAAAGCCAATGTAACTTAGTTACCTAAAACTATATGCTTATTGGTAAACACAGAATATATCTGCTACGTGTTTTCTCCCTCCCTCTTAGAAAACATAGGCACACAATAAGAGATTAGGTAATCTTTAAAACAACTACTATCCCAACGATAAAAAAACAACTGCTATCCTTCAAAATTTCAGTCACAGAGCAAGTAACATGCTTCTCACGTTATGGTGGTCATTCTTTCCTTGCTCAATCTAAATGTACATTCTGAAGAAGGTATTTTGGTGCGCTTATGTCATAATTACTGTCAATTGGCAATTAAGAAATGGATTAGATTGTTATTAAAGAGTTGTATTGTGCATCACGATTTAGGTCTTTGACCTGTTTGATGAAAAGAGGAATGGAGTTATAGAATTTGAAGAATTTATCCATGCCCTCAGCGTCTTCCATCCATATGCAACTTTGGAGGAAAAAATTGATTGTAAGCACGAAGTATTCAGTAAATTTAGAAATAAACTTTTATTATATTAACATTCTTGGTCTTTACTTTGCTTCTATGCAGTTTCTTTTAGGATGTATGATTTGAGACAGACTGGATATATTGAACGTGATGAAGTAAGTTTGTTAATTTATTTATGGTTGAAGTAATTGTGTATCACAAATAATATTTGTGCATTAGTTTATTAGTGTTTAAGGGCTGCACTCATCTCAGGCCTTCTAATTATGAAGAAAATGTTAACTTTCACAAGTTGACTTGTCCTTGTCATTTCTCATTGGCTACATGTGAAATGGTCTGGATTTATCATTTGCCTAGTCATTTGGTGAGTCTCAACATACTTCAATTTCTTCTTAGGTTAAGCAAATGGTAATTGCTATTATGACAGATTCTGGTATGAATCTCTCAGATGATCGTCTTGAAGCCCTAATTAATAAGGCAAGCTACTTTCTGGTGTTCACAGAAAACCATTTCAATGTTTGAGAGGGTTGGATTTTTTTATGTCTTGAGGTTTGTCTTTTTCCATTTTTTCAGACATTTGAAGATGCTGATGTTGATAATGATGGTAGAATTAATAAGCAAGAGTGGAGGGACTTTGTTCACCGAAACCCTTCCCTTTTGAGGAATATGACACTTTCGTATTTGAAGTAAGTGCCTGGCCCTCTGCTTACTGCATGCTATTGTGCTAAAATTTAAAAGACGATACTTCTTCCAACATTGATGTTGTTGAGTAAAATTAGCAGATTCTTTTTTTAATCAAAGAAGAAGAATAAGTAGTCATACTCTGGGGTGTTACTGTAATACTGGGTCCATCTTGTTTCACAGATATACATTTCCTTCTCAAATAGTTGCTATAACTTATTGTTCGTTCATGGCTTTCATTTTTTTTTATCATATATGTAATAGATTAATACTATGCAAGGAAGATGTAATTGCTGAATAATTATGCTACGAAAACTTGAAGAGTTCAACGCTATGAGGCATCAGGCAAACACTGAAGTTACGAGAATTCCTTGGAAATGGATGCATCCCAGTAGAATGCAGGCACTTTGTCATTGCCAGCTTCTTCTTTTCCCATTTGAAAGAAAATCTGCACATTAATCTTCATTAGTGTCAAATAAACAGACTTCTGTGCACAAACACCTAGAGTTTCTAGGGAAAATGAAATGGAACTAGGTCCTTATCTGTTAAGGGTTCAGCAGAATAAGATTCTTCTAGGACTTCATATCCTCAAGGACACTGAAGAATGTGGTTAAGTCCCTGTTTGTTTTGGAGTGGACTATTGGAGTTTTATCTTTTTTTTTTACTTTTGTTGCCTCGTTCCCACGTCTGGATCCTGTGGTCTAATCTTTGACCCTTGGTCTCGGCCCTTCTCTCCTCACGATATCAATATATCATAATAGGAAATGCTATACTTGCATCATAATAGGAAATGCTATACTTGCTGAATTCCAGTAATGCATTTATGGTATGGTTACAGTGTTCTTGTCAAAAATACAAGTTGAAACAGAGGTTATGTATTAACTACTAATGCAGCACGTTAAGTCTTAAAAAATCACAGTTGAGCAGTCATAGCTCTATTTCTGGAGAAGTTGTTCCCGAGTTCACAGAATTACTGCAGACTGTATGGCGTGGGTTCAAACTAATGATTTTACAATGAAACATCAAAAAAATCATGCGTGTGTACATTTTTCATATGTTTGAAGGGTTAGATTTTTTTGTTTAGATTACAATATTCCTAAAACACAAATTTCTGTGGTTTTTTCCAAATGACTGCAGGGAGATCACAACTGTGTTCCCAAGTTTTGTTTTCAACACTGAAGTGGAAGAGTGAAGTGCAGAGCTGGAACGTTGAAGCCAGGAAGCCTTCTTGCTTTCCAACTTAAATTGCTTGACAAGCTAAGGGTCTTAGTATGACCTTCAGAACTCACATGTTGGAACTTGGAAGCATTAAACTGTCTTCGCATCTGCATTATGTTGGGAACATTTTGCAGTGCCGGTGCCTGCTTGTGTACAGAACTCTTTCTTGCCTTCTCCAGAGAATGTGGTATACGTGCTTACAACACCAACAGATCTCCATTAGCACAAGTTCAGCTAAATAGCCATTCCATTTTACCAGAGAAATGCGACAAGCAGAAGCCAGTATTTATTGACGTTAGATGCTTTATTTTCTTAATTCATTCTTATTGTGAGATTGTCTCAAATTTCCAGATCAGTTCGTAGTACGTTTAGGAAACAAACTGTCGATACTCTCAATTGTTTATGTTGAATAAACTGCTAAATTAATTTGGAAAATCATGTTTACACTTGCAGGACGTGGTTTTCCCTTGCATACTTTTGTTATGCATTTATATAGTTGGTAATATTTTCTATGTTTTAATTATCTTCAACCCCAGTAGACTTCTCATATTCTGAGATTAAATGGGTTGGGTAGTAGAGTAGATAAAAGAACCAGCAGGTGTTGAATTTAAAAAGTGGAAAAAATTGATATTTCAAGAATACCAATTCAAACTCATGGTTATACGTGACACGTCTGTGTCATAAGGACTTCTAAGCAAGGTTCGTTACAATATTCTTGGGGGTAAAGTAGGGTAGGTAAGATGAGAATCTCCTTACAATTTAGGAAGACTTTGAATATCCATCAATTTTCTCTTTGATATCGTGTTGAGTCAGTCGTTTTTCTATCAATATAGATATTATATATATATATATGGTCAAGTTCTAGTAAGTTTATGGTTCATCAAATTTAATTTAAGCCTCTTACAATCTCACCATTGAATCTTATTTACGGTTAATCTCACCTTTAATTAGCATAACCGTTTTTATCTTAATCTACCTTACAATTTGAAATGAGTGATAAATATTGTTGGGGCTTAATTTAGAAAAATTAAGTCCTAGGCTCACTAGAAAATTCATGTATACACACATGTGATAACGTAATTTCAGATAATAAAAATTCAAAGAATGAAGTGATCCTGGGGGAAGCACCTTTCCAAACAAGAATCTCATCGGTTTGGTTGGTTACAGAATTTAGTAAAGTAGAATTCACTAAAACAACATCCAGCCATTGTTCATTAGCCATGTAATTAGTTCCTACTTTGTTCGGCTTCGAGGTATGTAAAATAAAAATAAAGTTGGCGTCAGAGAGAGAGAGATCAGAAGAAAGATGACGGAATCGAAGACGAATCCTCACCTTCTCCACCACAAACCCCCGAAAGGTTACTCTCCTTCCCCTTCCCATCTTCCTTTTGACCTTACCTCATCTCGCCCTTCGATTTGGTGTCCGCAGCGCAGATCAAGAAGCACAAACACTCGTCCCCAAACCCCTCCTCCACGCCGCCACCGCCACCACCGGCGTCTGTGCCTCCGCCGGCAATGGCGTCTGGTTCGGCCTCCGGAGGTTCCTGGTTTCAGCGCAATAAACCCCTCTTCCGCCGCATGATCCCCTTCGTCATCGCCGTCAACTTAGCTGTCGGAGGTAAAAATCTCTTTCTGATCACATCACCATCATCAGCTTTTCCGTATCTCATAATCAGTTCGCAACGTACACACTAGGTTATGTGAAGATTCTAAATTTTAGACGTCAGTTTTAAGTCACATGTGATTGATTGTTAAAATGTGATTCTAAAGGGTCCGTTTGTAATCACATTAGTCGTAACCTCAAAATCAGTTCCTGAAAGCACCCCAATCTTAGTGTGAAGATTCTAGGATTTTAGATGTCAATTGTAAATCACATTTGGTTTCTCAATTTGAGAATCAAAATATGATTATTGAATTGTGGTTCCAAAACGGACCCTTACTTCTTATTGTGTTGTTTGATTTGAGTTGTGCTTGCGTTTGGAGGTGATTATGTATGGAAAAGAGAGAGAAAAGTTTTTTTATGAGAATAATGATGGATTCAAAAAATAAACTCCAAGTTGTTGGACGATTATTGTTTAGGTTGTGATTGGTGTGCCTAGGTGAGAAATGTAATTCCCGAGAATGTAGAGAAGTCATCTATTCATGTGTTATATTGTTTACGATCAAGTGTAGAGGAGTCATCCATTTATGTGTGTTGTAGTGTGAAACCGGTAAAAGAGTGTTATATTGTGAAGAGAACTTCACTTCTTTTGGTTGTAGTGGACATGATAGTGATGTTTTGCTTTGTTTGTTTGGAGAATTTAATTGGAAAAACAAAGTTTTCTTTATTATGTTTGTGACTGAGAGGAGCCAAAGGTCTGAGGGGACCCCATCACCTTTGGTTGAAGAAGTTTTGCTTTAAAAGTTTTGATTTTAAGTTTGAACAAATTTTGGTGGGAAAAAGAACCCAGGTTTTGTGATTAGGTAAGGTTCAGAGGAAACCACCACAGCATTCACTGCTTTGATATTATACATCATTTTTGGACCCTACGAGTTAGAGATATGGACCATATGGTATTTAAATGAAAGAACATATGCATTTATGAGCCGAAATCAACTGGTTGCTTGTGACAATTGGGTCGTTGCTATTTTTACCATTCATGAACCTGAGTTTTTGCAGTTAAACTGGAGCTGTGGGTTACCAATTTTATGGTTGTAGTTTGGTCCTTGACGTTTTGCAGTATTTTGATGAAATGGTAGTTGGTTCTGTTATTTTACATTATATGGTCAGGCCAATGGTATTATCTTAGTAGTCAGGCTTAGCTATCACAGAGGCACATATATACCACAAACATTGAATATAAGAAAATGTAATAAGTGATACACGTCTGCATATATGCCAACACTCCTCTACTTTCTGGCAAAAATGTCTACACTCTACAATGCCATGGTTCAACAATTCTCACTTTGAGGTGGAGCGGGGTTTGAAGTTGTTATAGTGTATGATGTAAAAATAGCTTCTTTAGTGCCAATAATCTATGTCAGATGTGCCGTTGATTAATAAAAAGGTCAATTTTGAGCTGTTCCAACAGGCAAACTCCCTGGATTTAAGTCCTCACCTCTGCTTGTCGTCCTAACGTTCTTTAAAGGGTTGATAAATCCAAGAACTAGCTGCATATTATGATCAAAAGCAAAGGAGTAGCTGTTTGTTTACTATTCACATCTCTACTCATTCTTTGGAGGTCTACTTATTTTTCCTCGCTCTGGGGAGTTCATACCATTACCGACCTCTCTAGAAATATTTAACCTGTAGTAGCCATTTTGTGTCATTCTTTGTACCATTTTCTTCAAAGTAATTTTTTAATCAATAAAGTAATTATATTACTTTACTGATTAAAAATCAACAAGAAAATGAGTAGTTGTTTGCTTCAGTACCGTTAATACCGAAGAAGATGAGATTATATTAGATGGACAAGTGGTGGGTAGAAAATATATTTTTAGATATCTTGGATCAATACTTCAAAAAGATGGGCAGATCGACGAAGATGTTAACCATAAGATTAGAGCAGGATTGATGAAATGACGACAAGCCTCAGGTGTCTTATGTGACAAGAAAATTCCACTTAAGTTAAAAGGAAAATTTTATAGAACCGCAATAACACCAACAATGCTTTATGGTGCGGAATGTTGGGTCACTAAAAGACAACATATACAAAAGATGAGTGTATCTGAAATGAGAATGTTGAAGTGGATGTATGGCCATACGCGAATGGATCAGATTAGAAATGAAGACATTCATGAGAGAGTTGGAGTTGCTCCAATGGAAGAGAAAGTTATACAACACAGACTGAGATGGTTTGAACATGTACAAAGAAGACCTATGAAAACATCTATAAAAAGAGTATTGAATTGGATCGAAGACACAAAAAGAGGAAGAGGTAGACCACGATTGACTTGAGAAGAAACAGTCAAAAGAGATCTAAAAGATTGAAATGTTCCTCGGAAATTTGCATTGGATAGAAACGCGTGGAAAAAGACGATTCACGTGCCTGAACCGTGACTCATTGGAGTTTCATTTCTATCCTATCCCAACTAGTTTGGGTTAAAGGTTTTGTTGTTGTTGTTGTTGTAGTAAAGTAATTATATTAATTAAAACAAAAATTGTACACGGGAGGAGGTGGTAGTGCCACTGGCCTCAAATAAGATTTTCTTATGTATTTTGTCCGTCATCTATCATTTTTTTGTATACTTCCCTTAGTAGGATTCTCAAATGTTCAGATTTCATTACCAATCTATGATCTTAGAAGTAGAAGTTCTCAAATATATTTTTCAGATACGTATCGCCCTCTACAAGACTGTCATGGTCACATCTATATATAATTTATGTGAGTTGGTCTTTGTATCATCAAAATGACTATTTAAACGATCTGTATTTCTTTTATTGTGGAATCGCAGATGGTCAATTGCATTTGCATCATTTGGGTTGCGTACATCCGACCCCCCCCTACCTCGCTTAGGCGGGAGCCTTTTCTGAGGCATTGGGGTTATGTTGATGTTGGTCTTTGTATCATCAAAAGCAGATACAGCAGTCTGGCCCGAGATTAAGATCAGACATTCATGTGTTTATACCTAAAATTTGCTATGTGTGTTGTAGATTGTCATCTGTTATCAACTTCAGTGAATGCATCATCTTCCCTGAGGAAGAAGAACACTGCCTTCTCAAATGGGAATTGGAAGAGAAGTGGAAGTGAAACAAATTGACTATGAGAAGGGTTTCTTTAAGCATTATGTTTAGGCTAAATCCCTCCCTAGCTTACAAATGCATAGTACAGTTAATATCTCTTTTAGTACTTCTTGCCTCACTCGTAGATTTGCAAGCTGCTGATACTTAAGAAACGAAAAAACTCTTAGCAAATGTTAGCTTCTGATCATTTCAAGGAAAATATGCTTCATGCTTCTGAGAAATTTTCTGCCCAACAATTTTTTGCTTTCATGACACATTGTGCATGGAAGAAGGCGATTTAACGTGCCTGAACCATGATTCCTACGTCAACCAGTTTGGGATTAAAAGTTTTGTTGTTTGTTTGCATGACACATTGTGTGCATACTTGCGCACAACCTATTCCTCTTACTAGGTGTACTTACTTTCTACTGTACCATGGACCCTATATATTTAAGTTTCATGGCTGTATTAGATGTTGTTTTTCTTCTAATTGCAGCTTACGTGCTCACAAGAACCATAAAAAAACAGCCAGCTGAGAATGATGAGGCTTCGGAGGAGATTTCTGCTAGAAACTCAGAAGCTGGAAGTTCAGAAATAGCACAAACTGCCCAACCGACCCCATCGGTGGCAGCACCCGTAGCCACGAAGGTACTTCCCCCCATCACTGAGGACGAGCAACGCCAGCTTCTCAAGTGGGTATTGGAAGAAAAGAGAAAAGTGAAAACCAAAGATCCTTTGGAGGAGAAGAAAATCGACGAGGAGAAGGCCCTCCTTAAGCGCTACATTAGGACAAAATCCCTCCCTAGTATTTGAAGGTAGAAGGTCTGCATTTTGTTTGAGTTGCAGTTGGACGCACTAGATTTTCTAACGCAATCTAATGAACCTTGTTTTTGTTTATCATTATAGAGCACCTGGTTCTTGGTCTTGAATTGATGTTCCATTGCTGTACATTTGACTGGTAAGTGAAGTTGCTAGTGCTGGGATACTTCTTAAGTTCGTTCAGCAACAGGATTGAATTGCTTTTTACGTCCTTTACGTTATATTTTCAAATTAGAGTTGTCATGGTATGCGATGATGGATATGGTTATATGTAACTATGTAAGCAATGATGTGAATCTGATCCTTTGTTAAAAGCCGATTCTGTAATTTCAAGTTGAACTTGTGTGACCAATTCAGCCAGGTTGTCATTTTCTTTGTTAGCTGTCTAAAACCCACTAAAA
Source organism: Triglochin maritima (assembly GCA_963682175.1). Taxonomy (NCBI): domain Eukaryota; kingdom Viridiplantae; phylum Streptophyta; class Magnoliopsida; order Alismatales; family Juncaginaceae; genus Triglochin; species Triglochin maritima. The sequence continues at coordinate 4,380,011 of OY821775.1, forward strand.
GTTCCAGAATGAGGCAACCAGTGTTTACTGTTAAGTAGATAAACATGCAGTTGGAATTCCCCAATACTTTAACTAACTTATGGACGGATTGGTGAGCTTTTTACCTTCCAAGACGAGGCCAATGGGCAAATTGAATGTAAGTTTCTGGGTAAAGGAAAATTGGCAAATAAATGTTCAATAGACCGAGTTATGCTCAATATCATGTTTCAACTTACAAGTTTGTGGTATGTTCGCTTCAAGACAAGTGAACATATAAAAGACAACCACCGGAAAAATATACATCGTGGTTTGGCGAATCTTCTTGCTTAATTTGTCTTATCCTTTCATACAAAGGCTTTTACTTGCTTAAACCAGTATTTTTCCCTTCACGGATCCAAAAATGAAAATGAAAGAAAAGACACTAATTAATAAATTGACTCCCACAAAGGCTTACACCATTCAAAATAACAATGTCGATTGAGCCTATCGTTACAAAAAACAGTTTTTGATGTTACATATTAATTATTGTTTTACCAACATTCTCCGGTTCCCATCTACATGCTCTTCAAATCTATGTTTCCCCTTATTTCCTATTTTAGGACCAAGAAGCCAAACCACAAATATACATACATACATAAATGTGGGTCCGACATAATAAATTATGGACAGCAAGCATGTACACTTGTGAAAACATCACTTGTTTTGGAACGGTTCCATAACTCAATCCCTACCTTGTGAAAATGGTTGCAATTACAGCAACGTACGTTTCCACCCTCGTTATCATACAATTCTAAACCAAAAACAAACTTGCAATCTATAGATGTTATCCGATAAGAAAACATGACGTTTGTGATGTTTAATGATCCATCTAACATGATGCAATCACTTATGGTTTTGTTTGTATATATATATATATATATATATATATATATCACTTATGCAATCACCTATAATTTAGAAAAATTAAGTCATTGGCTCACTAGAGAATTCCTATATATATATATATATAATTTTTCTAAATTAAGTTCCTACAATATCCACTACTCATTTCAAATTATAAGGTAAATTAAGAAAAAAATGGTTATGCTAATAAATGATGAGATTAACTGTAAATAAGATCCAATTGTGAGATTGTAAGAAACTTAAACTAAATTTGATGAGTCTTGGACTTATTAGAACTTGACATTATATATATATATATATATATATATATATATATATAAAACATTTTTCGGTCGGGTTGTCTGAGATTTTGGTGTGTGGCCCAACTGATATTTAGAATCTAGTTGATTGGTCTTTTTAGATCTTCCAATAGATCACTTCTCTTGTCTCGGCTCTTTTGGTAGAGTAGAGCAATTTTGTAAGTAAGAGAATGAGAGGAAAAAAAGTCATGAGAATTGAGGAGGCATATTTCCCAATGTTTTTGCAAGTTTCACGTGATTAATCATGTACCGAGATCAAGAAAAGGATTTACTGAATTATCGAAATATCTTATTCTAATCAAAGATCACGTTTGTAAGAACCTAATTAATTAACGGATTTTTTTTTCTTTAGCAAGCAAAGTAGGATGAATAAACAATTCTTTGCAATCTTTGTTGTTAGAAATGTTATTGGTTTGCTTACTCTTGGGCTTTCTGTTGGAGTATGTCATGGTATCCACTTTTGAAAGGGATCCCGTACATCTGTAAATTGCTATCTAGTCGAAGATGTGACATAAAAAGGAAATGTAGGTTGAATCTACACTCCACCGATTGACCGGTTTGGAAATCAGTCGATCGATTTGAGGTCTGGAATTTTAGTTAAGGAAAGTGGTCGGTCGGTTTCCAGAAGCGATCATACTCTTATGACTACTTGTTGGTGAAGTACATTTCCTATTTAGACGAAATCTTGAAGATTTGATCCCAACAACTTCAAAATTCCTAAGCGCTTCGAATTTGGAAGATTTGAATTTGGCAAGTCCGAATCTGACAAGAATCAGGAGATTTCCTTGTGTTTGAGTTTATAAATAGGAATCAATTTCTAGGGTTTCATGTGTCCACTTGTGCCCATAAGATGTGCCGAAAGGAGGTTGCATAAGGGTGTGCCTCGAAAGGGGTACACAAGGATGCCAAAAGGAAGCTTAGAGTGATGTAACATGAGTGCTAAAGTTTATCCACGTAGAGTTGGTGAGAGTTTTTTTTTTTGATGGTCGGAAAACTTACTGCCTTTTGGACGTCGGTCATACTACAAATCTGGAACTGTTCAGTCGTTTTCACCGAAACGTTTGACATATGGAATTGAGAGTTCGAATATGTGTCAATTTTTCAACGCAGCCCCCTAACCACCCCACTACGCCCCGACGGGACTGAGTTGGTGAGAGTTAGAAAAGTTGACGGTAAGGAACTGGTGTAAACTATATTCTTCCGAGAGAGCGAGAAGAAGTGATGTCCGAGAAATCAAGACTTTATTTTTTTGAGAGTGAGAAGAGTTGATAGTAACGAACAACTGTAGACTCTAATATTCTATCAATAAAGTATGTAGGTGCTTGTCGGGTAATGTTTTTCTCCCTGATTGTAAGGTTTTTTACATTATATCATTGTGTTTACATGTTGTATGTTTTTCTCTATTGTGTATGTTTTCAGGACTTATTTTTTATCCATGCAACAGATATTCCTACGAAGGCATCGGTCGAATCCCAAAAATTTCAAGCTTCAAAACTCACAAACAACAATATTATATTACTTTTATGTTGGTAATGAGAAGGTAGGAAGAAGGCAATAAGATCGAAGAGGATGAATGAGACCTTTGGTTACAACTTACAACACATCAAAAAACTCACGTTATTAAAGGAAGATAATGACAAAGTTTTGTAAGGGAGGAAGAGGCCATTGTCCTCTTGCCTGCCCAACCACATTAAAATATTTCTAACTAGACTAGAGAGAGAAAACTAAGAATTAAATAAAGTTTCTTTTGCTAGTAATTAATAGGATCCATCGATCCTTGTAAGTTAGACGGTAGACCCATATCTCCGTGACCACAACCATATATGATCTCTCCATGCAAAAATTCACAAGGCACCACCAACTATAGATTAATTTCCAAGATATGGCTTTGTCATTTTCTTTGCAAATTTGTCTCTGGGCTTTGCATTTTAACGTTCAAATTGAACATCATGTGATCTCTTGACCTCTGTGTGACTGTGTGTGTGTGTTGTAAAGTTTAGAGATATGTTGATGGAGGAAATATTAATTGATATTAATCAAATTGCTAATTGATATTAATCAAATCGTTATCTAAAACCACTCTTGATAAATAGAATTTAAAAGGAAGATCTATTCTCTTAAGATAGTCAAGATTAATGATTGAATCTTAATAGTCTCACTCTAATGTTTGGGGGCTTGGATTTAAAATGGAGTGGGGTTAGTGAGGTAGATAAAATCAAAAAGTAAATTAATAAATAAAATTTTAAGTCTACCCAGTACTCACCTTGATATCCATGTAATTTACCAGAGTCGAAGTTAGTTTTACTGACCAAACGGTTTAGGCACAAACCGAGTTATTTATGGTTGGTGATTGTCATGAAAAGCAATTTACAGACGTATGACAAGTACTTTTTGCGAACATACAGCTGAAAGAAGATTTAGATAAGTTTTTATAATAAAAAAAGGGGGATTTAGATAAGTTATTTTCCGCTTGCCGAAAAAATCGCAACCACTATTCCTTGAATCAAATAAAAATATATTAAGAAAAAAAACGTCAGCTTTTCTTTAAAGAAAAGCTTATCGGAATTAAGCTCCATTGTGGAGATTCAATTCCTTTTCAAGGTATAATGAAAAAGGATATATTGAGTTCATTGCTATATATGTTAGAACTATGCATAACTAATGACACTTCTCTAACTAAAAATCTTCAAATCATCAACTCTAACTTGACTAAAATAAAATTGATCTTAGTTACTCCAAGATATAAAAAATTACCAACTTAATTAAACTTAAGTTACATCTTCATTTCCTTTTCCATCTACGTACGTGGGCCATTTGTTGCGTCCCTGCATGCACACAAACCCAAGGAAACACATGGTGGAAACTCATACAAATGTCCCCCAACCTCATTTTCTTCCATTTTCATCCACCTCATGTTTCTTGTGTATATAATTAACTAGACTTGAAGTTCTAGTGTAGTCTATTTCTCTCCACTCCTAGATCTTACCATCAATTCCTTCCTCTCTAACTTTCTCTCCACCAATGCCTCCAATACTCAACAATGATCAATACACCTCCCTCATACCTATGGAGGGAAAACAACAAGATGAGAAGCCTCATCTCATACCTTTCTTCCCAACATATCACACATCAAATGGAGAAGCAACCAATCAAAAGCACTATCTTCCACAGAAGGTACACAAATTTACTAACATTAATTCACAATGTTATTTTCGTGTGTTAATTAAACTGATTCCCATCATAGAGGATTAGCATCATATCTAATTTATAATTATAGTCTAGTGCTTTATTGTTGCAATTACCAATATCTTTTTGATCACTTAAGATGGTTGATGCCCTAATTAATTTGCAAAGTTTATTATTATTATTATTATTATTATTAAATTTTCTTGTGTATTATTTGGGTCTAGGCCGTTGACGAGAACAACCATTCTAATGGGTCAAGTGCTCCTATTTCTTTTCAATTCATGCCGATATCGGACGATCATAGTAAAAACTATGTAAGCAAAAGAGTCGTGTGGATGTCATCAAAGATGAGACTTATGAGGAAGATGATGAGTTCATGTCCACAACAACAAGAAGCAACAGGAGAAAGTAGTAGTAGCAATTATAATAACTGTTCTATTAATGGTAACACTATTAGGGTTTGCTCAGATTGCAACACAACAAAGACGCCTCTGTGGAGAAGTGGCCCTCAAGGTCCCAAGGTATTTATATATGTCTGATGTTACACATAAACGTTTATTATTATTATTATCATGATTCATATGTAAATCATATCACACCGATCCTTCTATATAAAAAGAAGGCAAGTTAATTAATTTGTTTAATAGTTCACAAGGTCATATTAATAAAGTACTATATATATCAAGACTAAATTCAAACTAATTTCAATAAAAATCTAACTTAATTAAGTTTGTAGTTTGTCTCCTAGGAAAATATAAGATTCTACATTGATGTACGGAGTTAGGATTATTATGTCGTTGTTATATGGATTTCTATTCAAAGTTGTTTTAACGTACTATAGTAAATATGTCCATTTTTTCCTGATCAGAAAGATTAGCCTAACAACGTTCCTTGTATGATAGTGAGCATTTTATGGTTAGATTACATATGGCCGGTCGTCTGTCATTTATAAGTTGTTCTTAATCAGCAGACTCCATAAATCTATGATGCACTTGATCAAGTTTCCCATGAAACAACCTAGGGATCGATGAGTTATATATATTAATGTAACGTACGTACGTTTGTTATATTACATAAATATATGATCTAATTAATTACCTAATGTTCTTGTCAAGATTAATCATCTTGGTTAAGAGTTAAAAAGATTGGTGTTGTTCTTTGCACGACGCAGTCCCTTTGCAATGCTTGTGGGATAAGGCAAAGAAAGGCGAGAAAAGCCATGGCGGCCGCAAAAATTGCTACAATTCCTGATCAGCTTAACTCCGGCAACCCGCCGGCGAAGGCATGCAAACAGAAGGTATGGAGTTTCAATGGCTCCACCGTGACCACTGTAGTCCCCTTTAAGAAGAGATACAAAATGGAGCAATCAGAAAAGAAGATTGGTTTGGAAGATTTTGGAATAAATTTGAACAAGATTTCAGATTTCCACCACCCACAAGATGAGAAAGAAGCTGCCATATTGTTAATGGCTCTATCCTGTGATCTTATGTGTAGTTGAGTGATTTTTCTCAATTTTACTTTATCCACTGCAATTCGTCTAGCTGTTGGATGTTTAAGTGAGTATTTGTTGGTGTGATGATTATATGTTTTAACGATCGACCAAGTCTTAGATGCTTGAAATTTTTGTATTAAAACCCTTAGTAAATTATTGATATTGCTTATATAGGTTGATGTATTTGTTTTTATTTAAAAAAGTATTTGGATGGTCATCTGCTTCATGAGATTTCATCGAAATTACGGTCATGAATATGGGACAAGAGTCGATTCAATCTAGCTTAGATATTCATGTTTATTTACTCAGGCCTATGTCACAAGTGTACTTTATTGGTATTCTATATTGTCCTACTTGGTTGGGACCATGTATTGTAATCGTGAATGTTAATATTGATGAGGATCGAACCAGTAAATTATTGTAGGGCCTTATGTTTTAAGTTTTGTTAACTCTTAGGATTTAACTTCCATGGAAATTGGGTTTACTATTACAACTTCTTCTGAGAATTGGAGTCTTTCATCTTAAGGTTTTAATAATCCTTATAGCAAAAATAAATAAATACAACAATCCTATTTATTGGTTCTGATCGTTCATGCCAATATATAAGCTTAAATTTAAGAGATTGGTTTAACATAGGTTGATTTTCATTACATCAAATAGTTCTGCTTTGCTACTTCACTTGCCAGTCCTAAACGTTCATTTCAATGCACAACATTCACAACATAATGTTAAGATACACACTACCGTTGCTGAATTACAAAAATATACATACATGAATAAAAATAGAAAAATTAATTCAGGAACACACCTTCAGTAGTCACACGATATCATCTTAATAATGCTCAGAAGCTGAAGTTTGTTTGAAGTGCACACATCTGTCATAGAAAAGACAATTGGTCTCATTTTTGGTTGGTTAAGAATTAGATCATTTATGTGTGGCTCGTGATCGATTGCACGTAATAATTTCACATAAACGTTTTGTTTCAGATTGTCTTGTTCTTACTGTTCGGTACTGTAGTCTAACCAATCTGGGTCCACTGCGGGTTTTTTTGGTGAACTTGTTTTAAGAGTAATAATGTTGTCGCGAAAGAAACTGGTTTAGGCTTTTAAACTGACTATATTCAACTTCTAGGAGGTTTCATTGAAGCAGAGACATTTCAGCTTTAGATAAAGCATCGGATACACACACAATGACACAAGCAACTTCAAAATTTATGCAAACGTTGTCTTCATTTTTGTTTTGGAAACCTCAAAAGTTACTGATATAAGATGTAAGTTCTTTATTTATTTATTTATCTACTCTATCCTACAACATTTTAAATCTCAAACATGTGAGAATGAAGATATTGGTAAGAGATCTTCCAACTAAGCTAATGTTGATTGATATATTGAGTTCTTGTCCAAGTCGGTGCAAAAATTATTTGAAATGCATGAATTTAATTCGGAAAGTAACTTTCACATCCATAACGAGAAATGCCTGAATTTCGATTCGAGAAGAGGTTTCAGAAGCCAATATAAACACGAGACATACTTGAGTTTCACAAGTTCAATGGGTAAGAGTAACCTGCAGGCGAGTGTTGTTGCTGACAAACATTTGACAACATCGATGTTACCACCACATCCACATGTTACATTGGAACATCAATCTTGTCGATCGCACAAATACCACATGAATATCGCAGCAACATATATCGTACTCTGATTTCAAAATAAAAACATATCGTACTCCTTTCTGTTGTTCGTGATTGCAATGCAGAACATGAGAACACATCTGCCTGTTGTCGGACCTCAGCTTCAATTCCAATTTCCAACTTAAGATCGTATGAGCATTAGCCACTAAAATCCAAACATGACAGCTCAAGTACAGTTCGATTGTGGGCTAGCATACAACACTTCCCAGTTGCCACAGGTAAATGTAAGTCACTTCCACAACTTGCGACAGAAGAATTTAGTGTTCAATTATTTCCTTTCCTAAATTACTGTTAAATGTATCCAAAAAGACATCTTCACCTTCGGCAATGCAACAGCAGTCGAGCACATTTATCTACTTCTTGATTCTTGGGTACTTCCATCAAGGTGATATCATTAAACATTTAAATTTTACGATCGATAACACTAGCATACTCATCAACCTGTATATTGAAAATGAATGAATTCAGAACAACAAAAGCCCACAACTTTGAGACCCACAAGCTCGAACGACATCCATGAATGATTCTGGAGCCTCAGGGATGTTCAAGGAACACGTGGGTAAAAAGTGATTCAGTACTTCAAATTTTACGACATCTTGTATTAAAGAATGTTACCGACCACACATCGACTCAAATTCCTTCACAAATTCTTAAGCATATCTCAAAGCATTATGTCACATTCAGACCGTATCAACGAGATTAGTATCCATATCAATATAACTACAGTGAGGTAGCATCACCGTATGTATAAGACATTTTTTCCGAGGTAGCATTTAGAGTTGCTTGGTGTTGGTCGAAGCAAATGAACATGAAAATTCTCTTTCTTTGTCTACTAAAACACGTTCAATGGAAATTCAGCGAAGTAATAAAAAAAATCCTAATACCACATAGATTAACCAATTGAAGTTACAGCATTCTAAATATTTCAGCTAATACGACCGTCCACCTCCAAGACCCCTTCCACGATCACGGAAACCACCATATCCTGTTAAACAACAATAAACTATTTAGAAACAAAACAGATATCAACTCTCAAAAAACAAAACAGATATCACAAATATCTGATATTGGAAATGCATGCGAATATTTCTAACAGAAGACTGAACTGATACCACACACAAAAATGATGTGGCCTAAATGGGGTCATGTACTTATGTCAGCTTCCAGAGTGGTTCACACTTATTTTCATTTTAGTGCAGTCGACACCACCCACCCTTTTCTAATCCCTATCCATGGATAAATGCCTTACTATGTGGAATTGATGAGGTAGCACTAACCTGCAGGGGTTGGCGGGGCACCTCGACTCATTGCAGTCAATTCCGAACTGACCTTCTGCCCAGCTTCTTGTAGTATATTGATAAGATCCTTTGCAAATCTGGCATTCGCTGCAGTGAAAAAAGTATAGGCAGTTCCCTTGGCTCCAGCACGACCAGTTCTACCAATGCGATGAACATAGTCCTCCAACGACCCAGGGAAGTCATAGTTCACCACATACTTCACATCCTTCACATCTGAAATCACAAACGCCAAATTCAACAAGTTAAATACAAAGAAAACTCCAGCAATTCAAGAATTATAAGAACATAGCATAGGCAGTTACACACCTAGGCCTCGTGCAGCAACATCAGTAGCTGTCATTATAGGACTCTTTCCAGCTTTGAATTCTGAAAGGACCCAATCTCTTTCCGCCTGGCTCTTGTCTCCATGGATGGACAGGGCAGGCCATCCATCCATTCTTAGTTGTCTTGTAACCTGATCACAGCCTTTCTTTGTATCCATAAATATCAATATTCGGCTCCCATCCATTATATCTTCAAGCAACTTCACTAATCTAAAACGAATAAAATAAAACAAGCAATGAAATAATATCAATTTAGGTCAAACGTTTTTTGACTGGTAGTTTTAAAAGCAAACTTTTAAAACATAAGGTCATACTTGTTATATTTTTGACTTTCTGAAACGATTTCTACATGTTGCCGAATTGCATGGTTGGCTTTTAGGTCAATAGAACCAATAATAACCTGCATAAATCAGATGCCAGACCTGTAAGATGTTATAGATATCATGTAATGCATTAGAAGCTTATATTGAGTACACAGTTTAATAGTTAATAGCCATAATAACCACCTTGTATGGATTGTAAAGGAACTGCCTTGCAAGTTGTTCCACCTCCTTTGGCCAAGTGGCGCTCCAATACAAGGTTTGACGATCTGGGCGGATCTACAGAAGAAAATGAAATCAAGTAGTGCACCTACTAATGGTTTCGGTTTTCGCAGTATTACCAAAAATATATTTCAGCAACCTAACAAACAATAAAAAATGAAAAGGAAAAAACACCTGATTAATAATCTTCCGTATTTGTGGTTCAAAACCCATATCCAGCATACGATCAGCCTCATCCAATACTAGGTATGTAACTCTACGCAAATTTGTATGATGTGATTCAATCATGTCAATCAACCTACCAGGGGTAGCAATAACAATCTCCACACCTGATCAAGAGGAATCATGAAGAGCCTTTAATAACAACATCAACATCAACATAACCCCAATGCCTCAGAAGAGGCTCCCGCCTAAGCAAGGTAAGGGGGTCGGATGTACGCAACTCTACCACTGTAAAACAGTGAGGTTGTTTCCAATTGACCCAAATGATGCAAATGCAACTGACCATCTGCGATTCCACAATAAAAGAAATGCAGATCGTTTAAATAGTCATTTGATATAGTCCATGATGCTCCAAATGTCAAAAAATACTGACAATATTAATGAGTTATATCTTGATGTCTACAAAATGTACGCACGAGAAATAGAAACAATGATCATGGAAGTACCTTTTTGAAGGTCACGAACTTGAGGTCCCTTGGGCACACCTCCATATATGCAAGTGCTCTTTATCTTTGATGATGCCCCAAATTTAGTTGATTCTTGTTGAATCTGGACAGCAAGTTCTCGAGTAGGAGCTAGAACTAGTACAATCGGTCCATCTCCCGGTGCTGCGAACGGGCAAAGGAAAATTTTAATCCAATAATCTTACCTTTTTTCTAATTCTCAATACTCTAAATGAATAAAAACTGCCACAATTTGTGAAGATTGAAACTTCACCTAAAAATGGCTGTGCATTAACGTGAACAACTGCAGGTAAAAGATAGGCAAGAGTTTTTCCAGATCCCGTTTCAGCAATACCAATAAGATCTCGTCCCTTTAAGGCCATAGGCCAACCTTGGGCTTGAATTGCGGTGGGTTCGACAAAGCCTGCCTTTCTGATTTCCTGCATGACATAATCTGAAGATATGAAAGTGTTAAGAAACATACCCACTCAAGCAAAAATAAACATACTACACTGTAACCTCAGACAAACATTAAGACTGTAAAACTGATATGTAATGTACGGTGAGTTATGTGTATATGACTATCCTAAACCTAAAATTAAGATTAGATAATGTGGGCAGATTTGTCCCATTGTTGTTACGACCTTACTACAAAAAAGGCAAAAGGTTCAACAAAGACATTCTTTCAATCTAACCCTAAATTTGACATAAAAATGCATTACAAAAGGTGAAAATTTTAGTTCAAGATCTTTATCATGGAAAAGACAAAACTGGTTCAGTGAGAGGCATGAACTTTCCATCTAAAATCTAAATTTGACATTCAAATACCTGAACATAGATGACAATTCAGTTTATGATGTCCTTGCTACAGAAAAATAACAATGAACTATGGCACAATGTTTCCTTCAAAAACCTAAAATTGACATGAGATACCAAAGTTTATTGAAAAATCCATATCCCAAGGACTACCCAAGAGCAAAGTGCATTTGATATTTCAATTCATGTGCTTTTCTTTCAAAACCTAAATCATCAAAATAACTAATGAAATGTGAGCATCGAGTTTATGATACCTTCATTACAGAAAATGGGACAATAAACTGTATCATTTGGTAAGAATGACAAAAAGTAGCTCATGAGACATAAGGTAAACACAATGAATATCGTAGTAACACCAAAGGTCCAAAATCAAACAATATACTACTCCACAAGACCCTTAAAGTGCTAAAAATATTAGCCACTTGACAGAAAGAACAACCACATACCAGGAAAGCCCGCATCATGAAATGTCTTGACCGGCTTTGGAACATCACGCCCTTCAACGGTAATCTCTCTCTTTGCACGATATGCCTCCACCTCCTCCTCTGTCATGGCCGACACTGACGGTGACTCGACATAGAAATTCTTCTCGAAAGGTGGAAGGCCATCCAAATCCACAACTCTCTCCTTCCTCCCACCGGAAGAAGAATCCAGACTCCTCCCATAGCTCTGCGAGCTCCCGAACCCAACATCACTGAGCAAAGGCCAAAAAGGTGGGATTTTAAAACTTCCATAGGTAGGGAAAAATGCCGTATTTTTTAGGTTCAAAGGTTAATGGCATCAAGATAACAAAATTCGAGATAATCAAGGTCCAGTAGATGAGTTTACAATGAGAGGGACTTTTAACAATTAACACTATCAGGGTAAGGGGCAACGCCAAAAACAGGGGAATTTTTAAAAAAATCAAGGTTTACCGAGATGAAAATAGCGGAATTTGAGTTTACCAACGTTGAGTTTTCCAAAGGTGGGACTTTTAAGACTTTAATGATTAGGCAAAAATTCCAAAAACAGGTTTTTTTTTAAATTTCAGGGTGTTCTGAGATAAAATTTGAGGAATTTGAGTTTATCAAGGTTGAGTTTTCCAATTCGGGGTTAGGGAAAACACCAGGAACATGGATTTTTTAAAGTTATTTAGGGTAACAGACATTAAAAACGGAAATTTCGAGCTAATAAAGGTCAATTTCACCCAAAAAGCGACATTTTTGAGTTTTTCATGGTTAGGGTTTTTCGATTGGAAGGGGGAGAGAGAGAGACAGAGAGAGATGGGTACCTTTTGCGTTCGCGGTAGGATCCGGGGTCGGAGGGTCGACTGTCGTAACCGCTCATCTCCGGAAGCGTTCGCAGCGGCGGCGGCGACGGACGGCGAGTGGAGAAGAAAAAGAAATGGTAGTGGAGAAGAGCGGCGGGGTTACTTACTCGGTTTCGTGGGAGACCCGATTGGTTATGTGTGCCTTGGGTTAATCGGGTGCTCCGATTGGAATGTTTTGGAGCCCCGGGTATACCGATTACCAAGGCTACTTTTTCTTCTTCCATACAAATGGTAATTCATTGGTGTGTTTTTTTCTCCGAAAAATGCAATATTTCATCTTGGTTGTTTTAAGTTTAAATCAACAAATCAATCTGATTTAGATGAACAAACATTCTGCTTGATTGAGATTAACATTTTTGCTTAGGTGTTGTTCTACGTTTATATCAACAAACCAATCTAGTTTAGATAAACAACCGCTCTGCTTAGCTTAGTAAAGATTAGCATTTTGCGGTTTTCAAAATTATGAGATGTTATAATTCAGAAATTCACAAAGAGGTCACAAGACGCAATATATTGTGTAAAATATAAACGATGTAGAAACTTTTTTTTTGATTTCTAAGACTAAAAAAATGCAGATAAGAGTGCAATTAGTGTTGATGACAGATAGAGAAGTGAGCACGCATAGCTTCTAGCAAATCAAAGTGACCAATTTGCAAGAAAACACCATGTGTGCTCACTCTCTTCTGTCACCTTCATTACACCCCAACTTGTACTTTTCAAAATTAACAACCTCGTTAACCTCTATATATATATGTATATGTATACATATATGTATATGTATGTATATATATATGTATATGTATATATATATATATATATATATATATATCACCTTAGAGAGGAAACCTACTTGCACCATAAACCACTTAAAAAACTACTGAGATTAGCTGTTGCAAGTAGTATGATTAGCATCACGAGCTATATATAGGAGTGGGAAAATACATTACTTACTCCAATTAGATTACTTAATTCTCCACTGCTTATTTTTTAATGCACAATTACCTCCATTTCTATTCTGATGCCTTTCCACAAACCATTAAAAAACATCGATATACTTAAGACATATAATGCTAGCACAAATCTTATGCTCCTTTTTTTATGTTTGTTTACAATTATAAGCGCAGTCAAACCTCTCTTCCGTCAATCGGCCGTTACATGCATGCATTTTGTGAACATCCAATTCGGAAATATCAAACCTAGAAGAGTATGATATGATGCGTGGGATGTTTCAAGTTCAGTGTTCTCAAACTAATACAAACCAGTTGATTTGCAAGAAAAATTCTTTCAACCATCAACTGACAAAACCAAATAGAATGGTCATGAGTGCTCTTATGAATGTTTGAAATCTCTTTATAGACGCAAACAATCGTTTTTGCTACCCAAAATTAGTTTACTTATGTAGCATATATATGTCTACAATTAAGTATAGATTCCACGAGACGTGATTTTCATCTGTATATAAATTCCATGAGAAAAACTAGACTCGATATTTTCCCCCTTCATAGAGTGCGTTTAGAGAAAAGTCAGAAGGTGAATATATTCGAAAGATCTGACGTGATCAGCCAAAAGCCGATATCCGTGATATTCTGATATCTTAATTGAATTAATTTGCCAAAGTCAGCATAATCCATAGTATAAAGGATTGTGTCGTTGCACTGATATTCAAAGAGAATAAGCATATGGGAAAATGAAAAAACAAACTTAAGCTTCCACTTCAGAAAAGGATTCAGATTTGTCTCTCCATCATATTTTATTTTGGCAACTTAACATCCGGAATTTTTTATTTTCATAAAAATTTAATACAAAATTAAATATTTAGGTAGATGAGGGAAAATTTTCGAGATATACTTCCCTCGGCCTTTAATTTTGTATTAATTTTTTATTAATAAAAATTCCGGTTTAACATCCTCTTGTGAAAAAATCGTATAATATACTCCCGTCATAAAAAAATCCAAAAAGATTATATATTTTATTTAATGGGGTTATTTGCACGGATAACTTCTCAGATGCAGTGGTCGCGACAGTGTCATGTTCTACATTGGCACACTCTGACTAGTACAATCTCAATTGTCAAGGTTCGGCAAGGCGGTGTATGACAATTTAATGAAGGTAACTATGATCGTTGGTAGATCGAGTCATAGGGTTGCCGAAAATATTGTAATTTAAAAGATATGTAACTGAGATTCAATTTATGATCCTAACTAATCTAAGACTAAGAGCTACTAACTTCAATTAGTTAAAATAACAAAGTATTATCAATGTATTTCAACCAATCACACCATTGCATTCGTACATAAGAATATGGCTATAACCAAGTTGGTTATGGGGCTGGTATGGACCCGACTAAATAAACAAGTACGGGTATATACCTATCCCATAAAAGTTGCCTCCAACCCATGCCCATACCTGATGGACCCACCTAATAATCGGGTGTGGAGTCGGTAAGTGGGTATGTATAATGACACAAACTATAAGAAAAATAAAATCGTAGATAATTCACATATAACAACAATTACCAAAAATTGATACCTAAAATGGTACAAACCTATAACTTCAAGTTTATACACCAACAAACAACATAAGAAGTACATAAGAACACACAAACATGAAGATATGGAATTGTTTTATTTATGCAAGTGACAATCTTTTAGTTAAAACATCCTACTTATCTCTCTCACGCACATATGTATAGGGATCATCTAGTAAGAACCATACAATTTGGTTCTGACTGTGAGAATCAATTAAATCTCCTCTAATTCAAATATTATATATGAACTTTTAACAATTTAAATCAATGTTTTAAAAACCAAACCGAAGAGTGAACCGAAAACATCTCGGTTTCGTTCAAAGTGGTCGAACCGATGGTTCAACCTGGTCCAACCGATGATGACGTCAGCATGACATCAGCATTTTGTGAACCGAGGGTTGAACCGAACCGACTCCGTAGCGGCGGTCCAACCAACAGTCCGACCGATTGAACCGATTTTTCCTATTATTTTTTAACATAATAAGTAATAACCAAGTACCTAAACTATGAATAATTCAACAAAAATTATCCATTTGTAAAATAACTTAATCAAAATCAGTAAAAAAATGAACAAACATGTAACTAAGTAATATTAGTCTTTCTTCTAACAAATGAACAAACATTTACTTCAACATCTAAAGCAGTAGGGGTGGTAGATTGTCCTAGAGATCCGCCGGTCTGCCGGCCTTGGTGGAGATCGCGAGCGGTGGCGGTGCGATGAGGGGTGGACCGGTGGAGATCGCGAGGGTGAAGGTGTGGTGAGGGGTTGGGGAAGGAGTAGTAAAAAGTAAAAATCTTAGAATTTGGGTCAAAATTGAACAAAAAATCAAACAATAAAAACAAAATTCTGTTTAAATTGAAAAAACCGGTTTTTTCGGTTCGACCAAACCGAAAAAACCGATCGGTTCAATCGGTTTTTTCGGTTTTTTTCGGTTCGCTCCGGTTCACGAGAGAAACCGGTTTTTTGACCGAACCGACCGGTTTGCTACCGGTTCACGGTCCAACCCGGTCCGACCGCCGGTTCGGTCCGGTTTTTAAAACAGAGATTTAAATAGTATGTCAGTATGTGCATCTTTTCGACTCAATCCACAAAGTTGGATTCTTAATGTATTATCCATGAAAAAAGAAGTCATTTAATAAATCATTTTTATGATCACATTAGTCATTTTGCATTTTGTTGAATAAAGAAAGTTAATGGAAACTATGACTAAATTGATCGAATCTGTGAACTAATTTTTGGTGTTGTGCACTTGTGCCGCGAAGTTGACTTGTTGAAATAATTATGTACGTGATTAAGCAAGGAATTGAATATATTGATTTTAGCAAGATTTTAGATAATATTAAAAATAATTGACACCATACTAAATCTCTACTTCCACAACATGATTAATTGATTGCAGTCAACGGTCATGATTCCCTCAGCAACACATCTCCTCATCATTGCTCCATCCCAATCGGCAAAGCAAGTAGAAACTTTTCACAAATTCCCCCAAACAATGTTTTATCTACACAGGAAAATCAACTGGTTCTCATGGTAAGAACCAAAATATATGGTTTTCAATGGATAATATTAATATATTATATAAGGTTACGCGTAAAAATCATACTTGTACACAACCCACTTAAATATTATTTTTTATATTCATAGGTTCTCAATGATTTTTTTTAATTGGGTATATATTTTTTATATTCAAACCCAAACCCAAACCCAACGAGACATGTAATTAGGTAAACTTTATCATATATTAGAAAAACCCGAAAGCCAACGCGGATAAAACCCTGATCCGGAAAGAAACCCACGAAACCGCACAGCACAAGATCCGGCCCAGTGAGAACAACATCTCCATCCCAACCCAAACGGATCCGAACACCCGTACCCGATAAGAAAACCTTCCATCCCCTCCACTCTCCCAGATCTAAACCACCACCATCGCCATGGAGCTCCAGCACCGGACCCAATCGGAGGAGGAGGAAGAGGAAGAGTCGATGGCGATCTACGGCATTCTTCCCCTCGCCGACGCCTCGCAACAGCCCTACGTCTCCGAGCTCCTCTCCTTCACCCTCGATCGCCTCCACAAGGTGAGCTTTCTGGTTTCCCGGATCTGACCTCGACGAACGAGAGTGGATCGAATCCGATGTTTTCGTATCGGTTTCGGTTCCGATCTTTAGGAGTTTGTGCTTTTAGTTTCTACTTCTTTTGCTCTGGAATGTAATAGGAATGGCGCGGACTTTGTGGAAATTGGATTTTGTTTTTCCTGTTTAGTTGAATGAACAATTGAGGGAAGGCCTCTGCTTTACTGTGTCAATGTGAGTTTGATAAGGATTGTAGAATTTCGCAGGAATGTGAGTTTGGTTTGGATAGCATGGAATTCCCTAGTCTAGTTTCGATATCTAGTTGGGATTGCCGGACCTGAATATTTGCCTTTAAGTCTGATTGGCCATGTGATTGTGAACCTGATTAGGACAGTATGAATTTGCAGGAATGTAACTGCTTCTTTATGTTGGACTATTGAATATTGGTTTAGGCCCATGTAATATTCAATTGGAAATCCAATGTTGAGATGTATTGGTTGGAATATGTGGGATTCTCTCACACTTTTTGGTCTCACATTGGGGAGTTTGGGATGTAAGAAAAGATTTATGTACCTAGGCTTCCTATAAGAAAGAGTGGATGAGAGAATGTGACACACACCCACTTGTACAATCCAGTCGGGTGCGGTGCAATGTTTTTTCTCGTGTGCATTCAATTTTTTAGGGGCTTATCTTATATTGTCTTTGACAAATAATTGGTTTAAAAAAGAAATATCTTTTTGGTTCCGACGGTTACAAATTATGTGACCACCATCTCGCCCCTCTCCTCATTCTCAAACGATCTGCCGTGTGGATCTCAATATGTTCTTGTGGTTTGTCGGAGTTGGAGTGTGTTGGCCAAAATGTTGCGACTTTTTTATCCTGAGATAAAGCGCCTACACCCATCGTACTGGTACGTGGGGATGATAATTTCTCTAAGGGAAGTTTGACAACGGCGGCTCGGTCTAACCCCTTGTTTTCTTGTTGTTTTGTCCTCATGAATTTGTTCATTAGCTTTGTTTGGGTTGTAACTTGTTTGTTAATCGACATATGTACCCCACTGTAATGCATGTTATTTATATTAACAACACTTTGTCTACATGAGAGTTTGGTTATGATAGTAGAATTCTGTATGTACTTCAGTGGATAACTGCAGGAATTAGAGTTTCTGTACTTCTCTTGACATTTTTTTAAATGGTATGCATTTGAAGGTACTAGTGCTTCTTTCTGTTCTGTTAAGTAATCTTGTTGTCTCTAGCTAGGATAATTTGAAATGAAGCTTCGTCTCTATATGTTTAAGTGAATCTGATTGGGATAGTAGACATGTACAAGAGTAGGAGTTTGTATTGTCTGTAGTTGCAAATGTGGTTAGGGTAACATGTATTTGCAAAAGTTATAATTGTTTTGTGTCCATGTGAACTGGTTAGGATTGCGATGTGAATCTGACAGGAAAGTAGAATTAGCAGTAACATGTCTTTCTACCTCTCTTAAGGGAAGTGATCAGGCTAATGCATATTTGAAGGCAGTTGAGCCTTTTTTGCCTCTCCTCACGAATCTTATAAGGAGTGTTGATAGGAGTCCGACAAAGAATCCGGTCAATGCCAACAACCACACCGCCGACTGAGGCGGATTTGGATCGGGTCAACAGTTTGACCCCAATCAATAGCAATTGAGGTGGATTCGAGTTCCACTAAGCTCCTATGGAAGGATTCGAGCTCCTCCGGCTCCAATGGCACACAAATTTGGGGCAAAATAATCGGCACCCTTTTCTTATTTTGTTTTCTATTTATATGGGGGAAAATCTTCTCCAGAGTAGAGAAAATGAAAAAAAAACCCACCCTAATATAATTACAAGTAAACTAGAGCTAATGACGCTCTCAAGTTGACCAGTTGTTCACGTAAGAAATTAATGGAAAAATACAACTAAAATGCGGGAAAAATAAGAAGCTGGTGGAAGGGAAAGGGGAACAGTATCAGGTTCGTGATCAGATGGCATGATCGGTCTCCCATCTGCTAACTGGGATAGCCGTCCGATCTAACTTAACTTCTCTCATATGCACTGTTAATCCGAAGTCCGAACCGCTACTCCACTCAATCCCCAACAGCCTTAACCTCCCAGTGGCCCCACTAATGGCTACCAGAATAACAACCTCCACTACCAACAGTGCACGTGTTATCCCTACCGTTAGATGCAGACTGGACGCCGCCTAACAAGTGTAGGAGCTTGGAAGTAGGTACACAATTTTCTTGTAAACCTGGTGAGAATTTGAGGATAATAGAAATCCGATTAGAATCGCAAGAATCTGATTGTGATTGGGATAGTGGAATTGGCAGGAATCGTGACTTCATCTTTATCTCTTCACTAATTTGATCAGGAGTTCGGATATCGCAGGAACTATAGTGTTTCATTTATTTCTTAGTTTATATTATTAGCGGGATAGGTGAGAGTTGTAGGCACCAGAGTTTCGTCTTGATCTTCATGAATCTTATTTTTTGGATGATTGCAGGAACCAGAACTCCTACGTGTGGATGCAGAGAGAATCAGACGACAAATGCAGGAGGTTGCTGTTGGGAACTATCGTGCATTCATTGCAGCTGATGATGCTTTGACTTCTTGCCGGGAGCAGTTGGTTTCCGTTGGGAATCATCTTGATGAAATGGTAATTCTGTTTGCTGCTTCTGTATGCTTTTGTTTGTTTGATATGTGGAAGCCCTGCTTATCTTTTGGTGTAGCTGTACATAAATTTCTTTGGGACTCAGGGATATGTGTTTGTTTAATGGCAACTGGGTGAACTTTTTGAGAGGCAATTTGTTGGATATGCTGTAATTTGTCTTTGGTTTTGTCAACTTCTGGACCAGCCGATACAGTGTTTGCCTGTAGGTTGTTTCCAGTTGAGAAGTTGTCAATACCAAGTATGCAAATTTTATATCCATAACTAAGTTAATATACATCATGACATGGTATGTGGTTGATCAAATAATTGAAATCTACTGATAAAAAATCAAATAATTAAAATCCATAATTATTTTTCAACTCATGGTATGACCTATGGAATAGCATGTAAAATGGATAGTAGACCAAGAGTTTGGATGCTACCAAACAGAGGCTTGCTGAACTGCTAACACAAATAAAATCTGAGCAACTTACTATTTTATGGGCCAAGCCACACCTAGATGAAGAAGATATTGGTTGTATTCTACTGGTCAGTTATTGGGAGAGAAGAAACAAAGTAAAAATTAATGGTGTGTTTGGATAACAATGAAGGAGAGAAAAGTAGAGAAGAGAAGAGAAGAGAAGAGAAAAGAAAAGAAAAGAAATGGATAGAAGATAAAACAAATTATGTTTATTTTCTTTTGTTTGGATACAACTAAGTTAGGAGAGAGAGAAAAATATAGCATTATATTACCAAAATACTCATGCTCTTTTAACCATGTTATTTCATTTTGGGGCATTTTGGAAAGAATGAACGAAATTCAACTTTCTCTCCATTTTAGGAGAGAAAGTTGAAAGCTTATGAGATGATTTCTCTCCATTTCTTTTCTTTTCTCTCATTAAGTTGTTATCCAAACAAGAGAAAATTCAACTTTCTTTTCTTTTCTCTCCATTTTTCTTCTAAGTTGTTAACCAAACACACCCTAAGTGTTTGAGGCAGTTTTCATTTCCTCCCTTTTAGTGATATTTGATTTTTGACATGCCTGTGAGAAATACATTGTGGTCTTCAAAAGTTGCCTTGGGTTCTTTTATGTGGCAAAGAAAATTATGTTTTTTGCCTATTCAAGTTTTTATAGCTATGATGTATGTTGGTTGCAGATTAGCGAAATTCCACAGCTATCATCGGGTTGCACCGAGTTCCTTGAGTCTGCACAACAAATTTTAGAGGAGAGAAAGCTTAATCAAACACTGCTAGCCAACCACAGTACCTTGCTTGATTTGCTTGAAATTCCTCAACTTATGGATACGTGAGTATGTGCTCCGTTCGTTGTGTTTTAACCTTTGGAGAAATGTAGATATTTATCTTAGGCTGCAAAGTGCATCGTGAATGTTTTTAGCTGGTTGAGCATATGGATACAAGTATATGACAGTATAGTTATTATAACTCTGTTGACCACAATTCACAAGTTTCTTGCTGGTTGTGGTATGTTGGCAGATGTGTGCGGAGTGGGAATTATGATGAGGCTCTTGATTTGGAAACCTTCGTGTCGAGACTTTCAAAGATGCATGCCGAGTAAGTTTCTTTACTTTGTAAACAGAGACTAAGACTCAAAGTCTTTGTCAGGATCTTGCTTTTTTAACTAAAAAAAAAGGCATCTATTGCTGATGTTCTTTGCTGAGCTACAAAAATTCATGACATAGCTAGTTTCAATTCTTGGGATCAAGGTTACCTGTCATTCAGGCATTAGCAGCTGAAGTCAAGAAAACTACACATGCGCTTCTCTCCCAGCTTCTTCAGAAACTAAGATCAAATATTCAGGTAATACTCAAAATCTAAAATTCTAAAGAAGCACTTCCAGAGATTATGCCCTAGAGTTGAACATCTGATGACAGACCTCTTTTCTTTGATGATGCTAGTTGCCTGAATGCCTTCGAATCATTGCACATTTGCGTCGCGTAGGGGTATTCAGTGAATCTGAAATGCGCCTACAGGTGAACTCATATTTTGTATTTGCTTCATCATCTTTAAATTGTCCATGGCCTTAATCTAATCCTTTTTTTCTGACGATTGGTTTCTTTTTACACGAAAAACATACATCACACTAAATAGTCAGAGATGTAAGTGAGCTTTCCATCAGTTTTCTCACTTTGGCTCTTCCTTTTGACATATTTTTTGCTCTAATCACGTCGCTTCGAGGCACCAGTATCTGAACCACTTAATACTTGAAAATACCATATGTTTTCTAGTGCGCCTTTTGGTTTGAAGTATGCAATGTTAACACTTATGTAGAGCCGTCTGATGGTTTATAAAAGGATGAATTACCTTTGTCTTTAGGTTATATCTCTATACTGGAAATGCTTCTGGTGTATGAAATTTGATGGATTTAATAATCAAGTTCATAAATGGAAATAAACCTTTCTTGCGCCTTCGAGTGGAGATAGATAGTGGCTACTTTTTGTACTTGCTTTTACATTATTTATGGATGGTGGGTAATATGTGAATATTCTATCGTGCAACAGTTTTTGAGGTGTAGAGAAGCATGGTTGGCTGGCATTCTTGATGACTTGGATCAGAGAAATGCCTATGAATATTTGAAGGGAATGGTGAATTGCCACAGGATGCATCTGTTTGACGTTGTCAATCAGTATCGCGCCATATTCAGCAATGACAAATCTAGGAGCGAGGAAAATTATGACGGAGGACTTCTCTATAGTTGGGCAATGCATCAAATTAAGATCCATTTGAGTACCCTTGAAACCATGCTTCCCAAGATAACAGATGGTGGATCACTATCGAATATCCTTGATCAATGCATGGTGATTTTTTCATAATTTTTCTAAAGCATATAACAAGCCCCATTGAAGGGGAAAATCGTATTTTATATCTTTCAATTCAACATATGTTTTTGAATGGCTTCTATGGTATTTTCCTGGGTTCCTATTGTATTTTAGTTTAATCACACTTCGAATGGCTTCCCAGCTCTTGAGCTTATCTAGAATGGGCAGCGTGATCCTTTTTAATCCTCTCAGTGTTCTTTAATTCTTTTATTGCGGCTCTGCTCTATTCTTGTCCATTTTGTTTTTAGATGGACCATTAAAAATGTCAACCTTTGCTTTTGCAGTACTGTGCAATGGGTCTTGGTTTAGTTGGTTTGGACTTTCGAGGGCTTCTACCTCCATTATTTGAAGGGTAAGGATTTTCTATTTAGTTGATTTGCTTTGTGCTTTCCCCATTATTCTATATTGGCAAAATATTTTTTTTCATTTCAGTGCAGTTCTTGTTTTATTCTCCGAGAATATGAACACAGCAGTGGAAAATTTTCAGGTATGCCACAACCTCATCGGCACATCTCTTTGTAAAGTTTTCATGTTCTATTTTGACCTGCTGATTCATCGGCTCAAAATTGACAAAAGGGCCTGGTGTTGCAATTAGTTTTTGAAACCCATATCATATTTGTTATTTTTTTAATCTATGCTGTTGCCCCTTGTTTATTTGTTATACTAGTTGATTTGTTTGAAGGAGTAAGTTGATAATGTTGGTAGATCTATTTTCATATCTGTGTACACAAGCTTTCTAGGTTAAATTGTGGTTATTATCATCGTAATATTTTTTATCTTTTGTTATTAGGATCCACACATTAAGTGGTAAAAGAACTAAAGTTTCCATGATCCAGGTAGTATTGGATTCACATCGCTGGGTTCCTTTGCCTGCTGTTGGTTTTACAAGTAATGGTCCAAGTGATGAACATAATGATGGTGTGTCTCCACCTTCTTCACTGATGGAATTCCCACCACTTGCTGTGTTTGTGAATGGTAATTGCCCATGAACTGTTTTGATTGGTTTCTTTGCAGCAGTGGCATTGATATTCAATTGATAAAGATGCATTTTGTTTTGGAGTTCTCAACTACCCTTGGATCGTCACATCCTTTTGTAGGTGTCTCCGCAGCCATGAATGAGCTTAGGCCCTGTGCACCACTGAGCTTGAAAAACATCCTGGCCCAGGAAGTGGTCAGAGGTCTGCAAGCTGTTTCTGAGACACTATTGCGGTATAATGCAAGCAGAATGCTACGAGACAATGAGTCTGCACTTTTTCTATCGCTATGCCAATCATTTATTGAGGTAATGATCACCTTTATCTTGTTTGTGACTTTGTGTATTTCTAGATTTTCTTACATCATAATCATCTCAAATCAAACTAAACAGGTTGCTTACCCGTATTGTTCAACATGCTTTGGTCGCTGTTATCCTGGTGGCTCTCTCTGCATTTCTGAACACAAAAACGTGTTTGATGGTGTCAGCCAGTTATTGGCTGTTTCGCGTGGGAGGTCTCTTAAGAAATCTGAAGTGATTGCTAAGGAGATGCAACCTGCTGGAAATGGTGAGGTTTCAGAGATGGAAAATGGTAAACAACCTGACCGTGAAGAAGCTTCTCCTGTTCAAGATCAAAATGAAAACGAGACCAAAGAAATACAAGCACAGGATAGCGTGTAGTTCAAAATTTCCCACAAATCAAAGGTGTATGTGTAGTAAGAAAGGAGCTGATTTATTGGGGTTTTTTTTGTTGCGTGAAGCCTGCTCAATATAAAGGAATACAGTGCGAAGAGGAATGTTGTCATATTTTCCTTGATGATAAATGAGGAAATATCATGTCATTCTTGGAATTTGATATTTGATGGCAAAGGAAATGAAGAGACCAAGGATCGTCCCAGGGACCAAATTCTGTTAACCATTCTGAGGTCCTTGTAGTCGACGATTAGAGTATCATTATGTTTTGTTTTTTTGCTACATGGTGCTAAACAGAGATGTCCTTATGTATTTTATATGCTTGGATTTCAATAATAGATGAAGAATTTTAGTTTAAGTCGCACTAGTGTAATCAGTACTTAACAGTGCACACGTTGTAACAATCCAATGACGATTGTGGTTATGGCCATGCATCTTGTGTGGTTCTGAATGGCAGGAATGGCCTCAAAATTCTCCTCTGACGATGGATTTTGAACAACAATTATGTATGCAACGGGGGAAGAAAGAAATTGTTGACTTTTTGGTATTAATATATGTTTTGATGATTTAATTAACCTAATTTTAATTGTGATCGTGTAAAGTAACACACATGTTACGTTGCATATATATTGTTTTGTGCTAACCTCTACAGGTGATCAAGACTTAAGAAAAAAAAGAAAATCAAGTCAAGACATGTAATCAAGCTTATTTGAAGACATGTATTTTGTATTTCTTTAAGTCTTAGGAACTTTGTGTAATTGAGCATACTTGAGCTAAAATCAACTCAAATACACACTACGTTCCTTATAGAAGTCACATACGAAATTTCACATAATTTGGACTTCAATAGATCACTCACACTTAGACCGGAAAACACCAAATAATTAACCTGAACTGTCTGCCCACATTCGGTCGAACGAAATAGACCGTTCGGTCGACCAGATGATCAATTATCATGTTTGTATTTCACTGCCCAAATTCGGTCGACCGTCAAGACATTTTCGGTCGACCGGATGTCAACTATTTTCTAACCGTTTGTTTTGTAGTATTATACCCAATGGTCGTATTCATATTAAACCAAAAATACCCCAAATACATAACTTGATTGCTTAAACAATTAGGTAATTAGCTTAAAAGTGATTAGTATTGTAGACTCACACGATCCTACAGAAACATGTGTTACCAAATATTGGTATTTGAAATGTTGAAACATGTTTTACGAATGCGCTAGTACAGAATCAACTCTCTTCTCCCACTACAAACAGCATGCATCTGCGTCTCCGACCGCAATCTTATTTATGCTTCAGATGTCGTTCACTCTGTCAACTTGTTTTGTACTTAAAAGTTTAAAATCGTCATAAGAAGTTGAGATAAAATCCTCGAGATTGAGCTCATGCAAGGTTAGCCCGGGTCCAAAAGTTAGTACATGGTATTTACACTCAAGAATTGTTTACTCGATTGACAAGTACTTACTGCGAATAAAAAGTGCTAATCTACGGCAACAACTCAACTTGGCATAGTTTGTTAATCCTGCATAAACGCATGATGTTTTTGTTATTATATGTTCTAACATTGTAGTTATGCTCTTCCTGTAAATTGGTAGTAGACTCGAACGTGTACCTTAAGAATCTTGCAGTTCCTATTATCTATCCTCCCATACTGAAAGTCGAAACCTGAGCCACCCAATATTCCAATACCAACAAAATCCTATTACGGTTTAACATGGTTATAGTGACCGGATTTCCTCTTGGTTATGAAATAAGCCTCAAAACCTGATCAGTGACCCGTGCTAGCTCGCTAGCCCACAAACAATACCCTGCGAAACTCAAACCCTGCCAATTGCTTTTTAAGTTAAAGTGACTAAGAAATACTAGTTCACTATCTCACAAGTGATCTCTCTAGTCCACAAGAAGCAAGCACAAACACCAAGTTTGGATCAATGTCTCTGTTTTCTATTACTCGCATAAATTTACAAATATTACATGCTTAAGGATGTATCTCTCCTAGGATCGAGTATGACAAACTCATACCTCAAAGCCCTCTAGCCCTGTAACGTCCCGCATGTTTGAATATTTGCTCAAGAGATCTCTAGTTTGCAACTGGTCCCGTCCTTCCATATGTGTACAAGTGTGTTATCACAGTTTGAATACTTAGTCTCAAGTGCACCGCTCAACTTTCCTTGTGTGGCCAAGAACGTGTCCTAAGAATCTGCCTCTGTCATATTGCATCTCCACGTTTTTTGCACACATGTTTGTTATCTAAGTTCCTAACCCGAATATAGAAGTGTATTAGGGTTAACAACAATTAACCGGCCTGTGTGCCCAAATTACCTCACATCCGTGCACTAATGCGCCTAGCTAATGCCTTGCCCCCGTGTGCGCCTAGTTAATGCCTTGCTCTCGCGCCTTTGCTGTGTTGCTTGCACTAGGCTGGCGTCTCAACTAGGTCTCACTTCCTCGTCCTATGGCTAAATAGGTTAGCCCAATTACTGTTCCCGAGTCTCAAAGGAATGTAACAGTTACCCTTGTACGACTATCAATTATAAAATAGAGTAAATCCACGGAGTTTATGTATACATAGGTTCTAGTGAGCACAAGTGTTTGAACCCAAACCCCGGATTAGGGTTAATCTCGGATTAAGATGAGGTTTGCATGGGGAAGGAGCACGTGAACAGGAGTTTGCACGGGAATGGAGGAGGTAGGAGGTGTAGGTGATGGTGTGAGGGTGCGGGTACCGTTGGAGAGGAGTAGGGTGTGTTGGGTTGGGGTTTATAAGCTAACATCTCTCTCTCTCATTGTTGATCTCTCTCATTCACTCACTCTCTCCCTTTGCTTGTGCGGCGACCAGTGGTGGAGGAGACGACGGCAGTGGCGTGAAGCGTGCGGGGGACGTGCGCGAGGAGGTCACCGGAGGCAACGAGCGCGAGCGGAGCTCCGGCGGTTGCGTTGTCTTCTTCGAGGTATGTCAACTTGATAGTGTGATTTTGTGGTTCCTAACCCTCGTGGTAGGGTTGTGTTGGTCGGACGGGGAGGTCAGAGACCTCTTCGGCGTTGCTTCCGTGAGAAACCTCGGCTGGCGCGAGGTGGAAGACGACCAACGGTCGACCGGTCCCTTTGGGCGGTCGACCGAATGTAGTGTTTTTACCCGACTTTAACCTTCATCGGTCGAACGATGCCTGGTGGCGGTCGACCGGTAGTGCATATTGCTGGTGAGTTGGGACATTCTGCCTGTTGTCGGTCGACCGGTTCCTTGGGTCGTTCGACCGGAACTTAAGTGTACTGAGTAGATTTGCATGATTTGTTCGACCGATTGTATATTGTGTTCGACCGATTGTATGTTGTTTGACCGTTGGAGGTTTGCGTTCGACCGATTATATGACTTAGAATAATAGGTTGACACTGTCTGTTTTCGGTCGACCGAGACTCCTGAGTCGGTCGACCGATAGAATTGAATTTAATGTTGACCAGACTCCGGATTTTGACCTTGTTCGGTCGACCGGTTTTAGACCCTTGTTCGACTGTTGTGAATTCTGTTTTGAGCGCAGCGGTAGACCGTTTTAGGCGTACGGTCGACCGATTCCTTTCTGGAATCGGTCGACCGAATCACCTCTTCCGGTCGACCGTTTGGGCCCAGAACAGAATTCCTGGTTCCCATTTTGAACGCCAACTTTGTCCACGGAAACCCGTGTCCTCGCCTTGTGCGTGAGTCGGGAGTGACGGTGGGCGCGTGATGCGTGCCTGCCCAGGGACCGCCGTTGGGAAGAGTGTGGGTGTTCGGGACGCGTCACCTCCGTGTATGGACCGTGACTTGAGATGGATTGATTGGACTCATTGTAGTATAGCAGGCCTGAGGGATCGCGGATCCCGATGTTTGATGTTTGTGCGGGCACGCAACTGGCGTTGGGTGAGGTGACTACCGGCCCACGGGCTACGGAGGTCGCTGCCGTGCTTTTATAGCGGCGCGGTTGGTGTTTGCGGCTCGAGGAGCCTGATGACCTGGCAAACTTCGGTCTGGACCCGTCCGATGTTGTGCCGGACGTTGTGATGGACCACCGATGCTGTGCCGGTGATGCCGCCGAGGTTATACCGGCGATGATGATTGTTGGGCCGAGGCTGTTCCGGCTATGTTGATTCCTCGACTGGGCACCTATCGAGATGTTGTTGTTATACCTTCCGGGCGACGACCCCGTTGGTCCCTGTGGCTCCGACCACTAAGATTTGCAGATCTGTATTCTATCGGCGCGCAGGCATGACAGAGGCTCCCTGCCGAACCCTTGAGTAGTGTAGCCGCGTGTGGGGGGTGCGATGTCGCGTGCTGTAAGGCTGCATGTGCCTGCAGTAGGTCTCCTCGGGAGACTCGTTGTTGACTGTCGGACTGATGTCCTGTTTTACCCTTCGGGGGAACTGTTTTCCATTTCTGTCGATGCTATGACACGCTACTAGTATGATAAGTTCATTTGTGTAATGCATGCATATAGGTGAGTTGGCATACGGGGTTTCCTTCTGGAAACTCAGGCATTGTTGTTGCATCTTTTTCAGGACCGCAGTAGGTCCAGTGAGGTGGTGATCGGCGGGCGCGCGCATTTGGAGTCGGATCCTCTAGTCGGACCACTGAGGTCAACCTGATTACGTTTATCTTCCCTTGTCGTTTTGTTGTAATCATGTATTCATTTTGGCAAACTCTGATGTATTCTGGTGCACCGCTATTTGTTTATGAGAAGTAACAATCCCGCCTTTGATTATTGTGTTATTTGTCTTGATTATGAATTTTTAAAATTTTCCGCTGTATCGGGATGTTACAACAAGGCTCATCAAATTTAGTTTAAGTTTCTTACCATCTCACCATTGGGTTTTATTTACAGTTAATCTCATCATTCATTAACATAACTTTTTTTTTCAATCTACCTTACAATTTGAAATGAATGGTGTATATTGTGGGGACTTTATTTAGAAAAGTTAAGTATTGGACTCACTAGATATATATATATATATATATACATATACATATACATATACATGTATATGTATATATACATATACATGTATATATACATATACATATACACATGAATTCTCTAGTGAGCTCATGGCTTAATTTTTCTAAATTAAGCTCCCACAATATCCACCACTCATTTCAAATTGTAAGGTAGATTAAGAAAAAAACAATTATGCTAATGAATGATGAAATTAACTGTAAATAAGATCCAATGGTTAGATTGTAGAGAGCTTAAACTAAATTTGATGAGCCCTGAGCTCACTAGAGCTTGACCATATATATATATATATACATATATATATACATATATATATATATATGTATATATATATGTATATAGGGTGGTATTAGAATGAGACCAGGTCTCAATTTAATATAATGAGACCCCAAACATACACCATCAAGATCTAATCTAACGGTGAAAAAGAAAAAGGGTAGTTTCGTAATCAACATCGTCTTCCTTTTACCTCCTCTCCCATACGCACCCACCACATCCATTTTCCTCCCTCCAATCGTATACAATCTCCTCCTCCGTCTCGCCTACTCCTACGAAGCCATCCGCGTCTACTCCCGCTGCCTACTCTCTCCTCACACTCCCACCCTCTCGTCTTCTGCTCCTCGCATGTTCTTTTGCGGAGGACTCACGGCTCGATCGCATCTTACGTTCTGTTTCTTCTGATAAGTACGCATTTTCTTCGTTTAAAAGCTTAGATCAAACATCTAGTTATGCATTCTTGATCTAACATCTGGACCAAAGAAGCTGTGGTGTTTTTTCAAAAAAAAAATAATTATTTCTTTGGATGTGATTTCTTGTTCTTACATTTTGGCTAGCATGTTTGGTAGTTTTGTGGAGGATTCGTATGACATTTTTAATTTTTAATCTAAATGCAATAACAGGAATACAATAGATATTTTACCAAGTAGGCATTTTCTTCGTTTAAAAGCTTAGATCAAACATCTAGTTCTGCATTCTTGATCTAACATCTGGACCAAAGAAGTTGTGGTGTTTTTTGAAAAAAAAAATAATTTTTTCTTTGGATGTGATTTCTTGTTCTTACATTTTGGCTAGCATGTTTGGTAAATTTGTGGAGGATTCGTACGTCATTTTTAATTTTTAATCTAAATGCAATAACAGGAATACAATAGATTAATACACAAACGTAACTATTACAATACATAACTACACTAGTTAAATAGACAGTTGTCCTAGTACAATACATAACTATACTATTTCAATACCTAACTACATTATTTAAATACCTGACTATTATTATTTCCATAGGTTAAAATGAACTCAACGAGTAAAAAATATTGTTGTTCAAAAAATATTTCCTATTACAACTATTTTAAGTATTCTTTTTCAGATATTTTATAATCTGGTTTAGTTGTTTAATATAGTTATGTTGTGACTGTTATTATTTATATAGGCGGAAACAACATCAATGGAAAACCATTCCTTTGTTCAAACAAATGGTTTAATACACAAACGTAACTATTACAATACATAACTACACTAGTTCAATAGACAGTTGTCCTAGTATAATACCTAACTACATAATTTAAATACCTTACTATTATATTTCCATAGGTTTAAATGAACTCAACGAGAAAACATATTGTTGTTCAAAAAACATTTCCTATTACACCTATTCTAAGTATTATTTTTCAGATATTTTATAATATGATTTAGTTGTTTAATATAGTAATGTTGTGACTGTTATTGTTTATATAGGTGGAAACAACATCAATGGAAAACCATTTGTTTGTTCAACCAACATCTCAAGTGACACCTATTGTAAGTATTATTCTAGTTACCTTTTATTTAAAGTAATATACTGTCATAATTGTTCAACATATTGGTTTACTTCTTTAATTTACTAAAACTATCATTTAGTAGAATAAGTTAGAAATGATTTTGTTGCTTGACAGATTCTCAGGAAGGAGCTGTTGAACTTGTGTAATAAAATGATATCATTGTGTATTGAAATGATATGTTGGTGTATTAAAGGTGTACTATTGTGTATTAAAACTATATGTTGGTGTATTAAACGTATACTATTGAATATTTATTTAAGAAAGTTATGCAAATTTGTAGAGTGTGCATGTCATTTCAAACTCCAACATCTCTCTAACCTCTCTCTCTATCTTTCCTATAGCAAAACACATGCAACACATCTCCCTATTTCTCTCTCTTTCATATAGAAAAACATACAATGCATTTCTACTACAATTTTTTCTTGTTTGATAAACTATTGTTAATTAGTATAAACTACTTTTGCATACTAATTGTTTTGTCTACTCCAGGTAATAAACAATGATAGTTCTCAATGCTTCATTCCCAATGTTCATTCCACAATCAAACCAGAAATTGGAAAAGAATTTCAGACATTGGAAAATGCATATATTTTCTACAAAATATATGCTGGTGAGAGTGGATTTAATATCAGGAAATCAACTTCAAGTCTTTCAGTAAATTTACATTGGTAAATTATTTTGTAATACAAAATAATGCTTAAGTGGGGATGTCCACAAGTTCTCTAAGTTGATTTCAATTAATGGTTTATATGTCTGATCACAAAAATATACAAAATCAAACTTATGTTGTGTATTGAACGTATCTCTTTTAGAATCATATGTTGCTCACTTCTTCTCCGACGACAACTAACTGTATTTGTGTATTAAACGGGTTCTGTTGTGTATTGAACGCATATTGATGTCTATTCACTGGAATTTTTATTTATGAAAGTGATGCGATTGTGTAGTTTAATGATGTAATTGTATATTAAACTTTTATAGTTGTGTATATTAAACTTATAATGCAATTGTGTATTTTAATAATGATTTTTCTAAAATTTTCTCTAACCAAAATATTCAATAGACAAGTTAAACCATATTAAACAACATTATATTCAACTTATAATGCAATTGTGTATTTTAATAATAATTTTTACGAGTTAAAGAATTCTTGAACTTGTGTAATAAAATGATACGGTTGTGTATTGAAATGATAAGTTATGTATTAAACTTATAATATTGTGTATTGAATGCATATATATATTATATGCTTCACTCAAAGCATATGATATACTAAAGGAACTATGAACAAACCAAATATTTGGTCTTATTTCCTGGAAATAAAAGTTACTAACACAAACTTCTCGACATCAAAACTACCAAAAATAGGTATCGTAACCTGTTGGATTAGCATGTCAAATGTGTTAAGTGAGTACATAGTTGTACATAGTTGTAACTCCTACTATATACAAAATGTAGCCATATTTGTTGCAAGTATATAACAACAACAAAAAAGATGATATCTACTAAAATCCTACTTAACTCAGATATCATCACTACTTTCTGGTCACTACTTCCACAACTTCCACAAATTAAGTCAAATATATATCATCAATACTTCCAAAACCACCATGACAATCCTAACAAGGAACTCCAGTAGACACCATTACTACTTTCACAGAAGGCAAAACTCCCGACAACAAAGGCAGAAACTCCAGATGTCCAAAGAAGGCAGAAACTCCAGATGTCCAAACAAAGCAGAAACTCTAGAACACTGTCAAGAATAATCAACCTGTAATATGAGTCTCAGTTCAAACTTTTGGGACGCATGGATCTCCTTGTTGACGATCTGATAAAATATCATTTTAAATTAGGCACCAAACAATATTAGTTTATTCTTGGAAGTGAATAATTTAATTTTGGAAATGAAGACCTACTGAATATTACTTTATAATAATACAACATTAAATAACAACTACTAAGGATCTAGACATGTAATCTAATATCATACACAATAGGTTAACTTATGACTTGTAGACAATCACATTGGACTGCTCAAAAATTTTAAAAAGAAGTTCAAAAACTGGGATGCAGATGTACATATTTAATAGGTTGAGATGCAGCATTCAAAAGTCCAGAAAGCAAAAATACAGAATATTTAATGCAAATGTAGAAATCTTTGGGATTTACACTTCATGTTCGGTGGAATACATAACTATACAAGTTCAATACACAACCACATTACTATAATACATAACTACAAGAGTTCAATACTAACCATTAAGCAGACAGTGCATCTATTGATATATGTTGAGACATTGTTCTTTAATCCCTTTCTCTTTTCTTTAATCTCTTCAGAAATCTTCAAAAATGAAATTGGCTCGATTTGCACTACAAAGAGGATAAGATAACCTTATCATTTAAAACCCCGATTAGGATGAAAAGACATTAAAATCAAATAAGTGTGAGATGTAATAATCCTCGAATGATAGTTGTGGTTTCATGGAAAATGGTCACTCCAAATAGGTTCATCCTGCATAACAGGGACTCGAAGCAAAAATCATATCACAGTACCTTGAATGTTATGAACCATCATCAGATTAATACATTCCAAACAAAATAAAACCAAATCATGAAAACAATTTTCCAAATATTACATCTCAAAGAAAATTATTTCATTAAATTAGTGGCTCAGACTTGAAACCAGCTTCTTCGATCATGAATTATCTGAAGCAGAACTGACATTTATATATTGATGTATCAACTAAATATTTCATATGATATCTTCTTTACTTAGAAATTTATTATATATGTAGATTTGTATGATTTGATAATGACAGATTGCTTGATAGATTTTTAAAAATATTTTTGTTACTTGACAGATTTTGTGAATGAGTTTTTATGAAGGAGTTGTTGAACTTATGTAATAAAATGATACCGGTGTGTATTGTAATGATGTATTGGTGTATTAAACATATACTATTGTGTATTGAACGCATATATGTGTATTCACTGCAAGTTTTATTTAAGAAAGTTGTGCAGTTTTGTAGAGTGCTCCATGTCATTTCTATTTCCAATATCTCTCTTTCCTATACAAAAATATGTCGTACTATAGTAATTTAGTCGTATGTACAAAATATACAAAATCAAACATTTCCCCTCTTCCCATCATGTCCTCCTTCTTCCTCCCCTCCTTCGGTCCTTCCCAGTCGCACCCAACCATGCGTGACGCCTCCAGCAACCTTCCAAAAGATGTCGGAGTTGGCACGTCTCCTTCCGATCTCCAGTCTCGTTGTCTTTTTTCCAAATCTAAATTTAATTTTCGTAATATTCTTTTTCCCACTTACAGATTATTATTCTTTCTCGCATTCCCTCCAATATGGACTCCAAATTCCATTGGGTTCTTCTTTAACCTCGGGTCTTTTATTACACGAAATGTCATTGCAAAAGTCTTTTTTATCCCCAAGAATATTAACAATTCCACGGCACGTTCCAAAAAAGGCAAAAAACTAACCTCCTCCTCATCCAACATCCAAACACCCACTCCGCAAAAACCAAACCCCCTCATGCAACACTGATTTTCCAGGAAAATTTGGATTCTCAATAATGCAATGCCTTTAAATGCAACACCCAAGTGAATAACAAAAACGAATAATAGAACGTTAATTACCAAATCGTTTTTTAGTTCCATATAATACTTAAATTAACTTGACATGAAACACTCGACCCCAATTTCAATCCAGGCTGACGTGCGCAAATAAGATTCCTTTAGCAGACTTGTCTTCTACTTGAATCGAGATGTGGATAAGATTTTCATGTGAACACACCATCATGACATACCAAGCATTATTGCTAGCAATTGACTACAGATCACACAAAGAACTATAACATTTTAACACGCTAGTAAAGTTTGCTAATCAATAAACCTGTCAAACCAGAACTAAGATGTATTGCAATATGTATGAAAACATTGTTCCAAGACAATCATAAAAGATTTATTTGATCAGATTCAAAATTATTTATCAGGGTTGGAGATTCACAAAGACAACTAGATTATACATTCCCATGTACTCATCTTTACACAAGGATGAGAAGAAAAGCACGAAAAATGGAACCAGCACAGAAACCGCAATTTCATTGTCGATAAAATGTAACATTTAGTCTTGTAAGTAGCAAAACTGGTGACCACAGCAGCAGCAAGAAGAAGAGATCAGCATTAAAGTAGCGCTGCTCGAGCAAGAGCATACTAGATAATTGAGTATCCGGTTGTTCAGCAAATTTCCACCCTTGGGATAAGGATCCAGTCATCATCGACACTAATAGGCTTTTCAAGGTCAGGTCTTTGATCCAACGCCTTTATTGTTGAACTTTCGGGAAATGCATCAGGATAGGTTTCTGAAAGTTCGGCCTTCATGCTCCTGTTAATCATCGTACTGGAAGTATATTATATCAGTTGCATGTGTGACGATAAAAAGATGCAACAGGAAACCAATTCCTGAGAAAGGTCTTTCAATCTTGTTCTTTATCATTGATGTAGTTGGAAATATCTGATTACAAATACTGCCTCGGAGAAAGAACTAAATATTGATTCTGAGAAACAAGTCTTGTGGAACAGTAGAACCATCATCACCGAACAGAATGTTGTGTCCAATTCTACGAGCAAATATAAGATTGCCTATAAAAGTTCATTAAATGTATAGTGCCATGAACACTAAAGTATCAAACTTCATGCTAAACCATAAATCACCATTAGTAGATATCATCTGTGAGAACATTTGACTGAAATCACTCTTAAGTGTTGCAGGCATTGTCAGATAATGTGATTTTCCAAAATAAAGTTGTATCTGAAACTTGCTTGGTAGTTGAGCCAAGTAATCAGTAAAAAACATCATGCTAACTATATCTAGAGCACCAAATATATGAAAATCCCTGGATTGGAAGGAAGCAAACTGTTATTCAGCATTGGCTGACCTGAGCTTCAAAAATATGTAATCTAAATCTGACTTCATGGACTTCAAAAGTTTTGTATTTTTTGAGAAATCACCGGACACTTCCGCAAAGCATCGCTCTGAGTACTCGTTGGAATGCGACAAAACAGCATTGCTATCTTGTAGCCTTCCCAAGCTGAGACAAAAAATGACCAGAAAGGTAATCAACCATATGTATCAAGTACAAAATTGCTATCCTGTACCAGAAATTAATGAAAGTGTTTTTTGGATCAATAATCCATGGAAGTGTTAATAATTGTCAGGTGCCAATATCTTCTAACTAGACCTAACCCACAAACTGGTCTACTAAATAGAAGATGCCAAGACATCTTGATACTTGGTCTTGCAGTCCATAAGATTAAAGGATACGTGTAGAAATCCAATTTCACAGAACATTTGCCATTTCCATACATTTAGGCATTGAGATCAGTAATAGAATAGAAGATTTTCATCATATGCCCTAGAAAGGCTTCCTGCCCATCTGCCCCATCAACAACCAAAAAAATTCAATGGACCATGTAAAGGTCTTCCCAGCTCTACACTCTCATCACAAGCTTACAATCATGGGTAGACAGGGTGCGCATGCAGTTTATGGGTATGTCAGGCACATATATGTAGTAACCTAGAAACATAACCAACAAATAAATTCTAGATCCTGCAATCCCAGTTCAATTGTCCAGAAACCAAAGAAGAATGGCATATAGTGATAGAACTTTCTCCTTACATGAGATGTTGCAGTTGCTGCAGGGATTGGATTTCCTTGTCATCAATTAGGGATTTAAGCTGACTAGAAACCTAATTAATTATACTTAATTCTTCTCTTGCCAAGAATTGTTTACTGAATTTAATTTCAATATATAGAGTTGAAAGAACCACTACAATATCTGAAGAGGACTGGAAAGAAGAGTGTTAAAGTTGGAAAGAGGATGGCATGACCACTCCAAACCATAACATCTTACTTCAAATACTTTGGTTCTCTCAGTACTACACCACATTACTCCCCATATCCCTCGATGTCATCACGAACTCCACTATGGAGAACAGCAACAAGGCTCCCAAAATCCCTACCAGGAACACCCCACGAATCCTCACGAACGAGCTGCCAAACAACCAACCCCAACGCCATCGTCCCAATCCCCAATAACATCACCGACGCCCCGCTCTGTCCCCCGAACCGGTACTACCAGGCCAACCTCCCCACGCCGTGGCACACCAGCATCGTCCTGAACCAGCACCCGACGAGGTTCATCACCCCGAAGAAGGACATGAGCCCGGTGGCGCCGATGAGGAAGAGGACGGCGGCAGTAGAGAGGTCGGCGGCCATGATCTAAGGAATGTTGAGGTGTGTCGCACTCGGTGATGGCGATGGTAGCGAGGGAGTGGACTTCATCGGCTGGACCGGCAACGAAGACGGATGGTAGGAGAAAAAGACGAAATATGAAGAATATTGTGGTGTGTTTCGGTGATTACCATATTACCCTTTGATTGTGTAAATTGTATGTTGGATAAATCAACCATTGGATCTAGATCTAAGGGAGGAAAAGATGGGATCTCATTTTATTATAATGAGACCTGGTCTCATTGTAATATTTGTGGTATTAGAATGAGACCAGGTCTCAATTTAATATAATGAGACCCCAAACATACACCATCAAGATCTAATCTAACGGTGAAAAAGAAAAAGGGTAGTTTCGTAATCAACATCGTCTTCCTTTTACCTCCTCTCCCATACGCACCCACCACATCCATTTTCCTCCCTCCAATCGTATACAATCTCCTCCTCCGTCTCGCCTACTCCTACGAAGCCATCCGCGTCTACTCCCGCTGCCTACTCTCTCCTCACACTCCCACCCTCTCGTCTTCTGCTCCTCGCATGTTCTTTTGCGGAGGACTCACGGCTCGATCGCATCTTACGTTCTGTTTCTTCTGATAAGTACGCATTTTCTTCGTTTAAAAGCTTAGATCAAACATCTAGTTATGCATTCTTGATCTAACATCTGGACCAAAGAAGCTGTGGTGTTTTTTCAAAAAAAAAATAATTATTTCTTTGGATGTGATTTCTTGTTCTTACATTTTGGCTAGCATGTTTGGTAGTTTTGTGGAGGATTCGTATGACATTTTTAATTTTTAATCTAAATGCAATAACAGGAATACAATAGATATTTTACCAAGTAGGCATTTTCTTCGTTTAAAAGCTTAGATCAAACATCTAGTTCTGCATTCTTGATCTAACATCTGGACCAAAGAAGTTGTGGTGTTTTTTGAAAAAAAAAATAATTTTTTCTTTGGATGTGATTTCTTGTTCTTACATTTTGGCTAGCATGTTTGGTAAATTTGTGGAGGATTCGTACGTCATTTTTAATTTTTAATCTAAATGCAATAACAGGAATACAATAGATTAATACACAAACGTAACTATTACAATACATAACTACACTAGTTAAATAGACAGTTGTCCTAGTACAATACATAACTATACTATTTCAATACCTAACTACATTATTTAAATACCTGACTATTATTATTTCCATAGGTTAAAATGAACTCAACGAGTAAAAAATATTGTTGTTCAAAAAATATTTCCTATTACAACTATTTTAAGTATTCTTTTTCAGATATTTTATAATCTGGTTTAGTTGTTTAATATAGTTATGTTGTGACTGTTATTATTTATATAGGCGGAAACAACATCAATGGAAAACCATTCCTTTGTTCAAACAAATGGTTTAATACACAAACGTAACTATTACAATACATAACTACACTAGTTCAATAGACAGTTGTCCTAGTATAATACCTAACTACATAATTTAAATACCTTACTATTATATTTCCATAGGTTTAAATGAACTCAACGAGAAAACATATTGTTGTTCAAAAAACATTTCCTATTACACCTATTCTAAGTATTATTTTTCA
Organism: Triglochin maritima; assembly: GCA_963682175.1. Lineage (NCBI taxonomy): Eukaryota > Viridiplantae > Streptophyta > Magnoliopsida > Alismatales > Juncaginaceae > Triglochin > Triglochin maritima. The sequence continues at coordinate 4,418,964 of OY821775.1, forward strand.
GATATTTTATAATATGATTTAGTTGTTTAATATAGTAATGTTGTGACTGTTATTGTTTATATAGGTGGAAACAACATCAATGGAAAACCATTTGTTTGTTCAACCAACATCTCAAGTGACACCTATTGTAAGTATTATTCTAGTTACCTTTTATTTAAAGTAATATACTGTCATAATTGTTCAACATATTGGTTTACTTCTTTAATTTACTAAAACTATCATTTAGTAGAATAAGTTAGAAATGATTTTGTTGCTTGACAGATTCTCAGGAAGGAGCTGTTGAACTTGTGTAATAAAATGATATCATTGTGTATTGAAATGATATGTTGGTGTATTAAAGGTGTACTATTGTGTATTAAAACTATATGTTGGTGTATTAAACGTATACTATTGAATATTTATTTAAGAAAGTTATGCAAATTTGTAGAGTGTGCATGTCATTTCAAACTCCAACATCTCTCTAACCTCTCTCTCTATCTTTCCTATAGCAAAACACATGCAACACATCTCCCTATTTCTCTTTCTTTCATATAGAAAAACATACAATGCATTTCTACTACAATTTTTTCTTGTTTGATAAACTATTGTTAATTAGTATAAACTACTTTTGCATACTAATTGTTTTGTCTACTCCAGGTAATAAACAATGATAGTTCTCAATGCTTCATTCCCAATGTTCATTCCACAATCAAACCAGAAATTGGAAAAGAATTTCAGACATTGGAAAATGCATATATTTTCTACAAAATATATGCTGGTGAGAGCTAGTGGATTTAATATCAGGAAATCAACTTCAAGTCTTTCAGTAAATTTACATTGGTAAATTATTTTGTAATACAAAATAATGCTTAAGTGGGGATGTCCACAAGTTCTCTAAGTTGATTTCAATTAATGGTTTATATGTCTGATCACAAAAATATACAAAATCAAACTTATGTTGTGTATTGAACGTATCTCTTTTAGAATCATATGTTGCTCACTTCTTCTCCGACGACAACTAACTGTATTTGTGTATTAAACGGGTTCTGTTGTGTATTGAACGCATATTGATGTCTATTCACTGGAATTTTTATTTATGAAAGTGATGCGATTGTGTAGTTTAATGATGTAATTGTATATTAAACTTTTATAGTTGTGTATATTAAACTTATAATGCAATTGTGTATTTTAATAATGATTTTTCTAAAATTTTCTCTAACCAAAATATTCAATAGACAAGTTAAACCATATTAAACAACATTATATTCAACTTATAATGCAATTGTGTATTTTAATAATAATTTTTACGAGTTAAAGAATTCTTGAACTTGTGTAATAAAATGATACGGTTGTGTATTGAAATGATAAGTTATGTATTAAACTTATAATATTGTGTATTGAATGCATATATATATTATATGCTTCACTCAAAGCATATGATATACTAAAGGAACTATGAACAAACCAAATATTTGGTCTTATTTCCTGGAAATAAAAGTTACTAACACAAACTTCTCGACATCAAAACTACCAAAAATAGGTATCGTAACCTGTTGGATTAGCATGTCAAATGTGTTAAGTGAGTACATAGTTGTACATAGTTGTAACTCCTACTATATACAAAATGTAGCCATATTTGTTGCAAGTATATAACAACAACAAAAAAGATGATATCTACTAAAATCCTACTTAACTCAGATATCATCACTACTTTCTGGTCACTACTTCCACAACTTCCACAAATTAAGTCAAATATATATCATCAATACTTCCAAAACCACCATGACAATCCTAACAAGGAACTCCAGTAGACACCATTACTACTTTCACAGAAGGCAAAACTCCCGACAACAAAGGCAGAAACTCCAGATGTCCAAAGAAGGCAGAAACTCCAGATGTCCAAACAAAGCAGAAACTCTAGAACACTGTCAAGAATAATCAACCTGTAATATGAGTCTCAGTTCAAACTTTTGGGACGCATGGATCTCCTTGTTGACGATCTGATAAAATATCATTTTAAATTAGGCACCAAACAATATTAGTTTATTCTTGGAAGTGAATAATTTAATTTTGGAAATGAAGACCTACTGAATATTACTTTATAATAATACAACATTAAATAACAACTACTAAGGATCTAGACATGTAATCTAATATCATACACAATAGGTTAACTTATGACTTGTAGACAATCACATTGGACTGCTCAAAAATTTTAAAAAGAAGTTCAAAAACTGGGATGCAGATGTACATATTTAATAGGTTGAGATGCAGCATTCAAAAGTCCAGAAAGCAAAAATACAGAATATTTAATGCAAATGTAGAAATCTTTGGGATTTACACTTCATGTTCGGTGGAATACATAACTATACAAGTTCAATACACAACCACATTACTATAATACATAACTACAAGAGTTCAATACTAACCATTAAGCAGACAGTGCATCTATTGATATATGTTGAGACATTGTTCTTTAATCCCTTTCTCTTTTCTTTAATCTCTTCAGAAATCTTCAAAAATGAAATTGGCTCGATTTGCACTACAAAGAGGATAAGATAACCTTATCATTTAAAACCCCGATTAGGATGAAAAGACATTAAAATCAAATAAGTGTGAGATGTAATAATCCTCGAATGATAGTTGTGGTTTCATGGAAAATGGTCACTCTCCAAATAGGTTCATCCTGCATAACAGGGACTCGAAGCAAAAATCATATCACAGTACCTTGAATGTTATGAACCATCATCAGATTAATACATTCCAAACAAAATAAAACCAAATCATGAAAACAATTTTCCAAATATTACATCTCAAAGAAAATTATTTCATTAAATTAGTGGCTCAGACTTGAAACCAGCTTCTTCGATCATGAATTATCTGAAGCAGAACTGACATTTATATATTGATGTATCAACTAAATATTTCATATGATATCTTCTTTACTTAGAAATTTATTATATATGTAGATTTGTATGATTTGATAATGACAGATTGCTTGATAGATTTTTAAAAATATTTTTGTTACTTGACAGATTTTGTGAATGAGTTTTTATGAAGGAGTTGTTGAACTTATGTAATAAAATGATACCGGTGTGTATTGTAATGATGTATTGGTGTATTAAACATATACTATTGTGTATTGAACGCATATATGTGTATTCACTGCAAGTTTTATTTAAGAAAGTTGTGCAGTTTTGTAGAGTGCTCCATGTCATTTCTATTTCCAATATCTCTCTTTCCTATACAAAAATATGTCGTACTATAGTAATTTAGTCGTATGTACAAAATATACAAAATCAAACATTTCCCCTCTTCCCATCATGTCCTCCTTCTTCCTCCCCTCCTTCGGTCCTTCCCAGTCGCACCCAACCATGCGTGACGCCTCCAGCAACCTTCCAAAAGATGTCGGAGTTGGCACGTCTCCTTCCGATCTCCAGTCTCGTTGTCTTTTTTCCAAATCTAAATTTAATTTTCGTAATATTCTTTTTCCCACTTACAGATTATTATTCTTTCTCGCATTCCCTCCAATATGGACTCCAAATTCCATTGGGTTCTTCTTTAACCTCGGGTCTTTTATTACACGAAATGTCATTGCAAAAGTCTTTTTTATCCCCAAGAATATTAACAATTCCACGGCACGTTCCAAAAAAGGCAAAAAACTAACCTCCTCCTCATCCAACATCCAAACACCCACTCCGCAAAAACCAAACCCCCTCATGCAACACTGATTTTCCAGGAAAATTTGGATTCTCAATAATGCAATGCCTTTAAATGCAACACCCAAGTGAATAACAAAAACGAATAATAGAACGTTAATTACCAAATCGTTTTTTAGTTCCATATAATACTTAAATTAACTTGACATGAAACACTCGACCCCAATTTCAATCCAGGCTGACGTGCGCAAATAAGATTCCTTTAGCAGACTTGTCTTCTACTTGAATCGAGATGTGGATAAGATTTTCATGTGAACACACCATCATGACATACCAAGCATTATTGCTAGCAATTGACTACAGATCACACAAAGAACTATAACATTTTAACACGCTAGTAAAGTTTGCTAATCAATAAACCTGTCAAACCAGAACTAAGATGTATTGCAATATGTATGAAAACATTGTTCCAAGACAATCATAAAAGATTTATTTGATCAGATTCAAAATTATTTATCAGGGTTGGAGATTCACAAAGACAACTAGATTATACATTCCCATGTACTCATCTTTACACAAGGATGAGAAGAAAAGCACGAAAAATGGAACCAGCACAGAAACCGCAATTTCATTGTCGATAAAATGTAACATTTAGTCTTGTAAGTAGCAAAACTGGTGACCACAGCAGCAGCAAGAAGAAGAGATCAGCATTAAAGTAGCGCTGCTCGAGCAAGAGCATACTAGATAATTGAGTATCCGGTTGTTCAGCAAATTTCCACCCTTGGGATAAGGATCCAGTCATCATCGACACTAATAGGCTTTTCAAGGTCAGGTCTTTGATCCAACGCCTTTATTGTTGAACTTTCGGGAAATGCATCAGGATAGGTTTCTGAAAGTTCGGCCTTCATGCTCCTGTTAATCATCGTACTGGAAGTATATTATATCAGTTGCATGTGTGACGATAAAAAGATGCAACAGGAAACCAATTCCTGAGAAAGGTCTTTCAATCTTGTTCTTTATCATTGATGTAGTTGGAAATATCTGATTACAAATACTGCCTCGGAGAAAGAACTAAATATTGATTCTGAGAAACAAGTCTTGTGGAACAGTAGAACCATCATCACCGAACAGAATGTTGTGTCCAATTCTACGAGCAAATATAAGATTGCCTATAAAAGTTCATTAAATGTATAGTGCCATGAACACTAAAGTATCAAACTTCATGCTAAACCATAAATCACCATTAGTAGATATCATCTGTGAGAACATTTGACTGAAATCACTCTTAAGTGTTGCAGGCATTGTCAGATAATGTGATTTTCCAAAATAAAGTTGTATCTGAAACTTGCTTGGTAGTTGAGCCAAGTAATCAGTAAAAAACATCATGCTAACTATATCTAGAGCACCAAATATATGAAAATCCCTGGATTGGAAGGAAGCAAACTGTTATTCAGCATTGGCTGACCTGAGCTTCAAAAATATGTAATCTAAATCTGACTTCATGGACTTCAAAAGTTTTGTATTTTTTGAGAAATCACCGGACACTTCCGCAAAGCATCGCTCTGAGTACTCGTTGGAATGCGACAAAACAGCATTGCTATCTTGTAGCCTTCCCAAGCTGAGACAAAAAATGACCAGAAAGGTAATCAACCATATGTATCAAGTACAAAATTGCTATCCTGTACCAGAAATTAATGAAAGTGTTTTTTGGATCAATAATCCATGGAAGTGTTAATAATTGTCAGGTGCCAATATCTTCTAACTAGACCTAACCCACAAACTGGTCTACTAAATAGAAGATGCCAAGACATCTTGATACTTGGTCTTGCAGTCCATAAGATTAAAGGATACGTGTAGAAATCCAATTTCACAGAACATTTGCCATTTCCATACATTTAGGCATTGAGATCAGTAATAGAATAGAAGATTTTCATCATATGCCCTAGAAAGGCTTCCTGCCCATCTGCCCCATCAACAACCAAAAAAATTCAATGGACCATGTAAAGGTCTTCCCAGCTCTACACTCTCATCACAAGCTTACAATCATGGGTAGACAGGGTGCGCATGCAGTTTATGGGTATGTCAGGCACATATATGTAGTAACCTAGAAACATAACCAACAAATAAATTCTAGATCCTGCAATCCCAGTTCAATTGTCCAGAAACCAAAGAAGAATGGCATATAGTGATAGAACTTTCTCCTTACATGAGATGTTGCAGTTGCTGCAGGGATTGGATTTCCTTGTCATCAATTAGGGATTTAAGCTGACTAGAAACCTAATTAATTATACTTAATTCTTCTCTTGCCAAGAATTGTTTACTGAATTTAATTTCAATATATAGAGTTGAAAGAACCACTACAATATCTGAAGAGGACTGGAAAGAAGAGTGTTAAAGTTGGAAAGAGGATGGCATGACCACTCCAAACCATAACATCTTACTTCAAATACTTTGGTTCTCTCAGTACTACACCACATTACTCCCCATATCCCTCGATGTCATCACGAACTCCACTATGGAGAACAGCAACAAGGCTCCCAAAATCCCTACCAGGAACACCCCACGAATCCTCACGAACGAGCTGCCAAACAACCAACCCCAACGCCATCGTCCCAATCCCCAATAACATCACCGACGCCCCGCTCTGTCCCCCGAACCGGTACTACCAGGCCAACCTCCCCACGCCGTGGCACACCAGCATCGTCCTGAACCAGCACCCGACGAGGTTCATCACCCCGAAGAAGGACATGAGCCCGGTGGCGCCGATGAGGAAGAGGACGGCGGCAGTAGAGAGGTCGGCGGCCATGATCTAAGGAATGTTGAGGTGTGTCGCACTCGGTGATGGCGATGGTAGCGAGGGAGTGGACTTCATCGGCTGGACCGGCAACGAAGACGGATGGTAGGAGAAAAAGACGAAATATGAAGAATATTGTGGTGTGTTTCGGTGATTACCATATTACCCTTTGATTGTGTAAATTGTATGTTGGATAAATCAACCATTGGATCTAGATCTAAGGGAGGAAAAGATGGGATCTCATTTTATTATAATGAGACCTGGTCTCATTGTAATATTTGTGGTATTAGAATGAGACCAGGTCTCAATTTAATATAATGAGACCCCAAACATACACCATCAAGATCTAATCTAACGGTGAAAAAGAAAAAGGGTAGTTTCGTAATCAACATCGTCTTCCTTTTACCTCCTCTCCCATACGCACCCACCACATCCATTTTCCTCCCTCCAATCGTATACAATCTCCTCCTCCGTCTCGCCTACTCCTACGAAGCCATCCGCGTCTACTCCCGCTGCCTACTCTCTCCTCACACTCCCACCCTCTCGTCTTCTGCTCCTCGCATGTTCTTTTGCGGAGGACTCACGGCTCGATCGCATCTTACGTTCTGTTTCTTCTGATAAGTACGCATTTTCTTCGTTTAAAAGCTTAGATCAAACATCTAGTTATGCATTCTTGATCTAACATCTGGACCAAAGAAGCTGTGGTGTTTTTTCAAAAAAAAAATAATTATTTCTTTGGATGTGATTTCTTGTTCTTACATTTTGGCTAGCATGTTTGGTAGTTTTGTGGAGGATTCGTATGACATTTTTAATTTTTAATCTAAATGCAATAACAGGAATACAATAGATATTTTACCAAGTAGGCATTTTCTTCGTTTAAAAGCTTAGATCAAACATCTAGTTCTGCATTCTTGATCTAACATCTGGACCAAAGAAGTTGTGGTGTTTTTTGAAAAAAAAAATAATTTTTTCTTTGGATGTGATTTCTTGTTCTTACATTTTGGCTAGCATGTTTGGTAAATTTGTGGAGGATTCGTACGTCATTTTTAATTTTTAATCTAAATGCAATAACAGGAATACAATAGATTAATACACAAACGTAACTATTACAATACATAACTACACTAGTTAAATAGACAGTTGTCCTAGTACAATACATAACTATACTATTTCAATACCTAACTACATTATTTAAATACCTGACTATTATTATTTCCATAGGTTAAAATGAACTCAACGAGTAAAAAATATTGTTGTTCAAAAAATATTTCCTATTACAACTATTTTAAGTATTCTTTTTCAGATATTTTATAATCTGGTTTAGTTGTTTAATATAGTTATGTTGTGACTGTTATTATTTATATAGGCGGAAACAACATCAATGGAAAACCATTCCTTTGTTCAAACAAATGGTTTAATACACAAACGTAACTATTACAATACATAACTACACTAGTTCAATAGACAGTTGTCCTAGTATAATACCTAACTACATAATTTAAATACCTTACTATTATATTTCCATAGGTTTAAATGAACTCAACGAGAAAACATATTGTTGTTCAAAAAACATTTCCTATTACACCTATTCTAAGTATTATTTTTCAGATATTTTATAATATGATTTAGTTGTTTAATATAGTAATGTTGTGACTGTTATTGTTTATATAGGTGGAAACAACATCAATGGAAAACCATTTGTTTGTTCAACCAACATCTCAAGTGACACCTATTGTAAGTATTATTCTAGTTACCTTTTATTTAAAGTAATATACTGTCATAATTGTTCAACATATTGGTTTACTTCTTTAATTTACTAAAACTATCATTTAGTAGAATAAGTTAGAAATGATTTTGTTGCTTGACAGATTCTCAGGAAGGAGCTGTTGAACTTGTGTAATAAAATGATATCATTGTGTATTGAAATGATATGTTGGTGTATTAAAGGTGTACTATTGTGTATTAAAACTATATGTTGGTGTATTAAACGTATACTATTGAATATTTATTTAAGAAAGTTATGCAAATTTGTAGAGTGTGCATGTCATTTCAAACTCCAACATCTCTCTAACCTCTCTCTCTATCTTTCCTATAGCAAAACACATGCAACACATCTCCCTATTTCTCTTTCTTTCATATAGAAAAACATACAATGCATTTCTACTACAATTTTTTCTTGTTTGATAAACTATTGTTAATTAGTATAAACTACTTTTGCATACTAATTGTTTTGTCTACTCCAGGTAATAAACAATGATAGTTCTCAATGCTTCATTCCCAATGTTCATTCCACAATCAAACCAGAAATTGGAAAAGAATTTCAGACATTGGAAAATGCATATATTTTCTACAAAATATATGCTGGTGAGAGCTAGTGGATTTAATATCAGGAAATCAACTTCAAGTCTTTCAGTAAATTTACATTGGTAAATTATTTTGTAATACAAAATAATGCTTAAGTGGGGATGTCCACAAGTTCTCTAAGTTGATTTCAATTAATGGTTTATATGTCTGATCACAAAAATATACAAAATCAAACTTATGTTGTGTATTGAACGTATCTCTTTTAGAATCATATGTTGCTCACTTCTTCTCCGACGACAACTAACTGTATTTGTGTATTAAACGGGTTCTGTTGTGTATTGAACGCATATTGATGTCTATTCACTGGAATTTTTATTTATGAAAGTGATGCGATTGTGTAGTTTAATGATGTAATTGTATATTAAACTTTTATAGTTGTGTATATTAAACTTATAATGCAATTGTGTATTTTAATAATGATTTTTCTAAAATTTTCTCTAACCAAAATATTCAATAGACAAGTTAAACCATATTAAACAACATTATATTCAACTTATAATGCAATTGTGTATTTTAATAATAATTTTTACGAGTTAAAGAATTCTTGAACTTGTGTAATAAAATGATACGGTTGTGTATTGAAATGATAAGTTATGTATTAAACTTATAATATTGTGTATTGAATGCATATATATATTATATGCTTCACTCAAAGCATATGATATACTAAAGGAACTATGAACAAACCAAATATTTGGTCTTATTTCCTGGAAATAAAAGTTACTAACACAAACTTCTCGACATCAAAACTACCAAAAATAGGTATCGTAACCTGTTGGATTAGCATGTCAAATGTGTTAAGTGAGTACATAGTTGTACATAGTTGTAACTCCTACTATATACAAAATGTAGCCATATTTGTTGCAAGTATATAACAACAACAAAAAAGATGATATCTACTAAAATCCTACTTAACTCAGATATCATCACTACTTTCTGGTCACTACTTCCACAACTTCCACAAATTAAGTCAAATATATATCATCAATACTTCCAAAACCACCATGACAATCCTAACAAGGAACTCCAGTAGACACCATTACTACTTTCACAGAAGGCAAAACTCCCGACAACAAAGGCAGAAACTCCAGATGTCCAAAGAAGGCAGAAACTCCAGATGTCCAAACAAAGCAGAAACTCTAGAACACTGTCAAGAATAATCAACCTGTAATATGAGTCTCAGTTCAAACTTTTGGGACGCATGGATCTCCTTGTTGACGATCTGATAAAATATCATTTTAAATTAGGCACCAAACAATATTAGTTTATTCTTGGAAGTGAATAATTTAATTTTGGAAATGAAGACCTACTGAATATTACTTTATAATAATACAACATTAAATAACAACTACTAAGGATCTAGACATGTAATCTAATATCATACACAATAGGTTAACTTATGACTTGTAGACAATCACATTGGACTGCTCAAAAATTTTAAAAAGAAGTTCAAAAACTGGGATGCAGATGTACATATTTAATAGGTTGAGATGCAGCATTCAAAAGTCCAGAAAGCAAAAATACAGAATATTTAATGCAAATGTAGAAATCTTTGGGATTTACACTTCATGTTCGGTGGAATACATAACTATACAAGTTCAATACACAACCACATTACTATAATACATAACTACAAGAGTTCAATACTAACCATTAAGCAGACAGTGCATCTATTGATATATGTTGAGACATTGTTCTTTAATCCCTTTCTCTTTTCTTTAATCTCTTCAGAAATCTTCAAAAATGAAATTGGCTCGATTTGCACTACAAAGAGGATAAGATAACCTTATCATTTAAAACCCCGATTAGGATGAAAAGACATTAAAATCAAATAAGTGTGAGATGTAATAATCCTCGAATGATAGTTGTGGTTTCATGGAAAATGGTCACTCTCCAAATAGGTTCATCCTGCATAACAGGGACTCGAAGCAAAAATCATATCACAGTACCTTGAATGTTATGAACCATCATCAGATTAATACATTCCAAACAAAATAAAACCAAATCATGAAAACAATTTTCCAAATATTACATCTCAAAGAAAATTATTTCATTAAATTAGTGGCTCAGACTTGAAACCAGCTTCTTCGATCATGAATTATCTGAAGCAGAACTGACATTTATATATTGATGTATCAACTAAATATTTCATATGATATCTTCTTTACTTAGAAATTTATTATATATGTAGATTTGTATGATTTGATAATGACAGATTGCTTGATAGATTTTTAAAAATATTTTTGTTACTTGACAGATTTTGTGAATGAGTTTTTATGAAGGAGTTGTTGAACTTATGTAATAAAATGATACCGGTGTGTATTGTAATGATGTATTGGTGTATTAAACATATACTATTGTGTATTGAACGCATATATGTGTATTCACTGCAAGTTTTATTTAAGAAAGTTGTGCAGTTTTGTAGAGTGCTCCATGTCATTTCTATTTCCAATATCTCTCTTTCCTATACAAAAATATGTCGTACTATAGTAATTTAGTCGTATGTACAAAATATACAAAATCAAACATTTCCCCTCTTCCCATCATGTCCTCCTTCTTCCTCCCCTCCTTCGGTCCTTCCCAGTCGCACCCAACCATGCGTGACGCCTCCAGCAACCTTCCAAAAGATGTCGGAGTTGGCACGTCTCCTTCCGATCTCCAGTCTCGTTGTCTTTTTTCCAAATCTAAATTTAATTTTCGTAATATTCTTTTTCCCACTTACAGATTATTATTCTTTCTCGCATTCCCTCCAATATGGACTCCAAATTCCATTGGGTTCTTCTTTAACCTCGGGTCTTTTATTACACGAAATGTCATTGCAAAAGTCTTTTTTATCCCCAAGAATATTAACAATTCCACGGCACGTTCCAAAAAAGGCAAAAAACTAACCTCCTCCTCATCCAACATCCAAACACCCACTCCGCAAAAACCAAACCCCCTCATGCAACACTGATTTTCCAGGAAAATTTGGATTCTCAATAATGCAATGCCTTTAAATGCAACACCCAAGTGAATAACAAAAACGAATAATAGAACGTTAATTACCAAATCGTTTTTTAGTTCCATATAATACTTAAATTAACTTGACATGAAACACTCGACCCCAATTTCAATCCAGGCTGACGTGCGCAAATAAGATTCCTTTAGCAGACTTGTCTTCTACTTGAATCGAGATGTGGATAAGATTTTCATGTGAACACACCATCATGACATACCAAGCATTATTGCTAGCAATTGACTACAGATCACACAAAGAACTATAACATTTTAACACGCTAGTAAAGTTTGCTAATCAATAAACCTGTCAAACCAGAACTAAGATGTATTGCAATATGTATGAAAACATTGTTCCAAGACAATCATAAAAGATTTATTTGATCAGATTCAAAATTATTTATCAGGGTTGGAGATTCACAAAGACAACTAGATTATACATTCCCATGTACTCATCTTTACACAAGGATGAGAAGAAAAGCACGAAAAATGGAACCAGCACAGAAACCGCAATTTCATTGTCGATAAAATGTAACATTTAGTCTTGTAAGTAGCAAAACTGGTGACCACAGCAGCAGCAAGAAGAAGAGATCAGCATTAAAGTAGCGCTGCTCGAGCAAGAGCATACTAGATAATTGAGTATCCGGTTGTTCAGCAAATTTCCACCCTTGGGATAAGGATCCAGTCATCATCGACACTAATAGGCTTTTCAAGGTCAGGTCTTTGATCCAACGCCTTTATTGTTGAACTTTCGGGAAATGCATCAGGATAGGTTTCTGAAAGTTCGGCCTTCATGCTCCTGTTAATCATCGTACTGGAAGTATATTATATCAGTTGCATGTGTGACGATAAAAAGATGCAACAGGAAACCAATTCCTGAGAAAGGTCTTTCAATCTTGTTCTTTATCATTGATGTAGTTGGAAATATCTGATTACAAATACTGCCTCGGAGAAAGAACTAAATATTGATTCTGAGAAACAAGTCTTGTGGAACAGTAGAACCATCATCACCGAACAGAATGTTGTGTCCAATTCTACGAGCAAATATAAGATTGCCTATAAAAGTTCATTAAATGTATAGTGCCATGAACACTAAAGTATCAAACTTCATGCTAAACCATAAATCACCATTAGTAGATATCATCTGTGAGAACATTTGACTGAAATCACTCTTAAGTGTTGCAGGCATTGTCAGATAATGTGATTTTCCAAAATAAAGTTGTATCTGAAACTTGCTTGGTAGTTGAGCCAAGTAATCAGTAAAAAACATCATGCTAACTATATCTAGAGCACCAAATATATGAAAATCCCTGGATTGGAAGGAAGCAAACTGTTATTCAGCATTGGCTGACCTGAGCTTCAAAAATATGTAATCTAAATCTGACTTCATGGACTTCAAAAGTTTTGTATTTTTTGAGAAATCACCGGACACTTCCGCAAAGCATCGCTCTGAGTACTCGTTGGAATGCGACAAAACAGCATTGCTATCTTGTAGCCTTCCCAAGCTGAGACAAAAAATGACCAGAAAGGTAATCAACCATATGTATCAAGTACAAAATTGCTATCCTGTACCAGAAATTAATGAAAGTGTTTTTTGGATCAATAATCCATGGAAGTGTTAATAATTGTCAGGTGCCAATATCTTCTAACTAGACCTAACCCACAAACTGGTCTACTAAATAGAAGATGCCAAGACATCTTGATACTTGGTCTTGCAGTCCATAAGATTAAAGGATACGTGTAGAAATCCAATTTCACAGAACATTTGCCATTTCCATACATTTAGGCATTGAGATCAGTAATAGAATAGAAGATTTTCATCATATGCCCTAGAAAGGCTTCCTGCCCATCTGCCCCATCAACAACCAAAAAAATTCAATGGACCATGTAAAGGTCTTCCCAGCTCTACACTCTCATCACAAGCTTACAATCATGGGTAGACAGGGTGCGCATGCAGTTTATGGGTATGTCAGGCACATATATGTAGTAACCTAGAAACATAACCAACAAATAAATTCTAGATCCTGCAATCCCAGTTCAATTGTCCAGAAACCAAAGAAGAATGGCATATAGTGATAGAACTTTCTCCTTACATGAGATGTTGCAGTTGCTGCAGGGATTGGATTTCCTTGTCATCAATTAGGGATTTAAGCTGACTAGAAACCTAATTAATTATACTTAATTCTTCTCTTGCCAAGAATTGTTTACTGAATTTAATTTCAATATATAGAGTTGAAAGAACCACTACAATATCTGAAGAGGACTGGAAAGAAGAGTGTTAAAGTTGGAAAGAGGATGGCATGACCACTCCAAACCATAACATCTTACTTCAAATACTTTGGTTCTCTCAGTACTACACCACATTACTCCCCATATCCCTCGATGTCATCACGAACTCCACTATGGAGAACAGCAACAAGGCTCCCAAAATCCCTACCAGGAACACCCCACGAATCCTCACGAACGAGCTGCCAAACAACCAACCCCAACGCCATCGTCCCAATCCCCAATAACATCACCGACGCCCCGCTCTGTCCCCCGAACCGGTACTACCAGGCCAACCTCCCCACGCCGTGGCACACCAGCATCGTCCTGAACCAGCACCCGACGAGGTTCATCACCCCGAAGAAGGACATGAGCCCGGTGGCGCCGATGAGGAAGAGGACGGCGGCAGTAGAGAGGTCGGCGGCCATGATCTAAGGAATGTTGAGGTGTGTCGCACTCGGTGATGGCGATGGTAGCGAGGGAGTGGACTTCATCGGCTGGACCGGCAACGAAGACGGATGGTAGGAGAAAAAGACGAAATATGAAGAATATTGTGGTGTGTTTCGGTGATTACCATATTACCCTTTGATTGTGTAAATTGTATGTTGGATAAATCAACCATTGGATCTAGATCTAAGGGAGGAAAAGATGGGATCTCATTTTATTATAATGAGACCTGGTCTCATTGTAATATTTGTGGTATTAGAATGAGACCAGGTCTCAATTTAATATAATGAGACCCCAAACATACACCATCAAGATCTAATCTAACGGTGAAAAAGAAAAAGGGTAGTTTCGTAATCAACATCGTCTTCCTTTTACCTCCTCTCCCATACGCACCCACCACATCCATTTTCCTCCCTCCAATCGTATACAATCTCCTCCTCCGTCTCGCCTACTCCTACGAAGCCATCCGCGTCTACTCCCGCTGCCTACTCTCTCCTCACACTCCCACCCTCTCGTCTTCTGCTCCTCGCATGTTCTTTTGCGGAGGACTCACGGCTCGATCGCATCTTACGTTCTGTTTCTTCTGATAAGTACGCATTTTCTTCGTTTAAAAGCTTAGATCAAACATCTAGTTATGCATTCTTGATCTAACATCTGGACCAAAGAAGCTGTGGTGTTTTTTCAAAAAAAAAATAATTATTTCTTTGGATGTGATTTCTTGTTCTTACATTTTGGCTAGCATGTTTGGTAGTTTTGTGGAGGATTCGTATGACATTTTTAATTTTTAATCTAAATGCAATAACAGGAATACAATAGATATTTTACCAAGTAGGCATTTTCTTCGTTTAAAAGCTTAGATCAAACATCTAGTTCTGCATTCTTGATCTAACATCTGGACCAAAGAAGTTGTGGTGTTTTTTGAAAAAAAAAATAATTTTTTCTTTGGATGTGATTTCTTGTTCTTACATTTTGGCTAGCATGTTTGGTAAATTTGTGGAGGATTCGTACGTCATTTTTAATTTTTAATCTAAATGCAATAACAGGAATACAATAGATTAATACACAAACGTAACTATTACAATACATAACTACACTAGTTAAATAGACAGTTGTCCTAGTACAATACATAACTATACTATTTCAATACCTAACTACATTATTTAAATACCTGACTATTATTATTTCCATAGGTTAAAATGAACTCAACGAGTAAAAAATATTGTTGTTCAAAAAATATTTCCTATTACAACTATTTTAAGTATTCTTTTTCAGATATTTTATAATCTGGTTTAGTTGTTTAATATAGTTATGTTGTGACTGTTATTATTTATATAGGCGGAAACAACATCAATGGAAAACCATTCCTTTGTTCAAACAAATGGTTTAATACACAAACGTAACTATTACAATACATAACTACACTAGTTCAATAGACAGTTGTCCTAGTATAATACCTAACTACATAATTTAAATACCTTACTATTATATTTCCATAGGTTTAAATGAACTCAACGAGAAAACATATTGTTGTTCAAAAAACATTTCCTATTACACCTATTCTAAGTATTATTTTTCAGATATTTTATAATATGATTTAGTTGTTTAATATAGTAATGTTGTGACTGTTATTGTTTATATAGGTGGAAACAACATCAATGGAAAACCATTTGTTTGTTCAACCAACATCTCAAGTGACACCTATTGTAAGTATTATTCTAGTTACCTTTTATTTAAAGTAATATACTGTCATAATTGTTCAACATATTGGTTTACTTCTTTAATTTACTAAAACTATCATTTAGTAGAATAAGTTAGAAATGATTTTGTTGCTTGACAGATTCTCAGGAAGGAGCTGTTGAACTTGTGTAATAAAATGATATCATTGTGTATTGAAATGATATGTTGGTGTATTAAAGGTGTACTATTGTGTATTAAAACTATATGTTGGTGTATTAAACGTATACTATTGAATATTTATTTAAGAAAGTTATGCAAATTTGTAGAGTGTGCATGTCATTTCAAACTCCAACATCTCTCTAACCTCTCTCTCTATCTTTCCTATAGCAAAACACATGCAACACATCTCCCTATTTCTCTCTCTTTCATATAGAAAAACATACAATGCATTTCTACTACAATTTTTTCTTGTTTGATAAACTATTGTTAATTAGTATAAACTACTTTTGCATACTAATTGTTTTGTCTACTCCAGGTAATAAACAATGATAGTTCTCAATGCTTCATTCCCAATGTTCATTCCACAATCAAACCAGAAATTGGAAAAGAATTTCAGACATTGGAAAATGCATATATTTTCTACAAAATATATGCTGGTGAGAGTGGATTTAATATCAGGAAATCAACTTCAAGTCTTTCAGTAAATTTACATTGGTAAATTATTTTGTAATACAAAATAATGCTTAAGTGGGGATGTCCACAAGTTCTCTAAGTTGATTTCAATTAATGGTTTATATGTCTGATCACAAAAATATACAAAATCAAACTTATGTTGTGTATTGAACGTATCTCTTTTAGAATCATATGTTGCTCACTTCTTCTCCGACGACAACTAACTGTATTTGTGTATTAAACGGGTTCTGTTGTGTATTGAACGCATATTGATGTCTATTCACTGGAATTTTTATTTATGAAAGTGATGCGATTGTGTAGTTTAATGATGTAATTGTATATTAAACTTTTATAGTTGTGTATATTAAACTTATAATGCAATTGTGTATTTTAATAATGATTTTTCTAAAATTTTCTCTAACCAAAATATTCAATAGACAAGTTAAACCATATTAAACAACATTATATTCAACTTATAATGCAATTGTGTATTTTAATAATAATTTTTACGAGTTAAAGAATTCTTGAACTTGTGTAATAAAATGATACGGTTGTGTATTGAAATGATAAGTTATGTATTAAACTTATAATATTGTGTATTGAATGCATATATATATTATATGCTTCACTCAAAGCATATGATATACTAAAGGAACTATGAACAAACCAAATATTTGGTCTTATTTCCTGGAAATAAAAGTTACTAACACAAACTTCTCGACATCAAAACTACCAAAAATAGGTATCGTAACCTGTTGGATTAGCATGTCAAATGTGTTAAGTGAGTACATAGTTGTACATAGTTGTAACTCCTACTATATACAAAATGTAGCCATATTTGTTGCAAGTATATAACAACAACAAAAAAGATGATATCTACTAAAATCCTACTTAACTCAGATATCATCACTACTTTCTGGTCACTACTTCCACAACTTCCACAAATTAAGTCAAATATATATCATCAATACTTCCAAAACCACCATGACAATCCTAACAAGGAACTCCAGTAGACACCATTACTACTTTCACAGAAGGCAAAACTCCCGACAACAAAGGCAGAAACTCCAGATGTCCAAAGAAGGCAGAAACTCCAGATGTCCAAACAAAGCAGAAACTCTAGAACACTGTCAAGAATAATCAACCTGTAATATGAGTCTCAGTTCAAACTTTTGGGACGCATGGATCTCCTTGTTGACGATCTGATAAAATATCATTTTAAATTAGGCACCAAACAATATTAGTTTATTCTTGGAAGTGAATAATTTAATTTTGGAAATGAAGACCTACTGAATATTACTTTATAATAATACAACATTAAATAACAACTACTAAGGATCTAGACATGTAATCTAATATCATACACAATAGGTTAACTTATGACTTGTAGACAATCACATTGGACTGCTCAAAAATTTTAAAAAGAAGTTCAAAAACTGGGATGCAGATGTACATATTTAATAGGTTGAGATGCAGCATTCAAAAGTCCAGAAAGCAAAAATACAGAATATTTAATGCAAATGTAGAAATCTTTGGGATTTACACTTCATGTTCGGTGGAATACATAACTATACAAGTTCAATACACAACCACATTACTATAATACATAACTACAAGAGTTCAATACTAACCATTAAGCAGACAGTGCATCTATTGATATATGTTGAGACATTGTTCTTTAATCCCTTTCTCTTTTCTTTAATCTCTTCAGAAATCTTCAAAAATGAAATTGGCTCGATTTGCACTACAAAGAGGATAAGATAACCTTATCATTTAAAACCCCGATTAGGATGAAAAGACATTAAAATCAAATAAGTGTGAGATGTAATAATCCTCGAATGATAGTTGTGGTTTCATGGAAAATGGTCACTCCAAATAGGTTCATCCTGCATAACAGGGACTCGAAGCAAAAATCATATCACAGTACCTTGAATGTTATGAACCATCATCAGATTAATACATTCCAAACAAAATAAAACCAAATCATGAAAACAATTTTCCAAATATTACATCTCAAAGAAAATTATTTCATTAAATTAGTGGCTCAGACTTGAAACCAGCTTCTTCGATCATGAATTATCTGAAGCAGAACTGACATTTATATATTGATGTATCAACTAAATATTTCATATGATATCTTCTTTACTTAGAAATTTATTATATATGTAGATTTGTATGATTTGATAATGACAGATTGCTTGATAGATTTTTAAAAATATTTTTGTTACTTGACAGATTTTGTGAATGAGTTTTTATGAAGGAGTTGTTGAACTTATGTAATAAAATGATACCGGTGTGTATTGTAATGATGTATTGGTGTATTAAACATATACTATTGTGTATTGAACGCATATATGTGTATTCACTGCAAGTTTTATTTAAGAAAGTTGTGCAGTTTTGTAGAGTGCTCCATGTCATTTCTATTTCCAATATCTCTCTTTCCTATACAAAAATATGTCGTACTATAGTAATTTAGTCGTATGTACAAAATATACAAAATCAAACATTTCCCCTCTTCCCATCATGTCCTCCTTCTTCCTCCCCTCCTTCGGTCCTTCCCAGTCGCACCCAACCATGCGTGACGCCTCCAGCAACCTTCCAAAAGATGTCGGAGTTGGCACGTCTCCTTCCGATCTCCAGTCTCGTTGTCTTTTTTCCAAATCTAAATTTAATTTTCGTAATATTCTTTTTCCCACTTACAGATTATTATTCTTTCTCGCATTCCCTCCAATATGGACTCCAAATTCCATTGGGTTCTTCTTTAACCTCGGGTCTTTTATTACACGAAATGTCATTGCAAAAGTCTTTTTTATCCCCAAGAATATTAACAATTCCACGGCACGTTCCAAAAAAGGCAAAAAACTAACCTCCTCCTCATCCAACATCCAAACACCCACTCCGCAAAAACCAAACCCCCTCATGCAACACTGATTTTCCAGGAAAATTTGGATTCTCAATAATGCAATGCCTTTAAATGCAACACCCAAGTGAATAACAAAAACGAATAATAGAACGTTAATTACCAAATCGTTTTTTAGTTCCATATAATACTTAAATTAACTTGACATGAAACACTCGACCCCAATTTCAATCCAGGCTGACGTGCGCAAATAAGATTCCTTTAGCAGACTTGTCTTCTACTTGAATCGAGATGTGGATAAGATTTTCATGTGAACACACCATCATGACATACCAAGCATTATTGCTAGCAATTGACTACAGATCACACAAAGAACTATAACATTTTAACACGCTAGTAAAGTTTGCTAATCAATAAACCTGTCAAACCAGAACTAAGATGTATTGCAATATGTATGAAAACATTGTTCCAAGACAATCATAAAAGATTTATTTGATCAGATTCAAAATTATTTATCAGGGTTGGAGATTCACAAAGACAACTAGATTATACATTCCCATGTACTCATCTTTACACAAGGATGAGAAGAAAAGCACGAAAAATGGAACCAGCACAGAAACCGCAATTTCATTGTCGATAAAATGTAACATTTAGTCTTGTAAGTAGCAAAACTGGTGACCACAGCAGCAGCAAGAAGAAGAGATCAGCATTAAAGTAGCGCTGCTCGAGCAAGAGCATACTAGATAATTGAGTATCCGGTTGTTCAGCAAATTTCCACCCTTGGGATAAGGATCCAGTCATCATCGACACTAATAGGCTTTTCAAGGTCAGGTCTTTGATCCAACGCCTTTATTGTTGAACTTTCGGGAAATGCATCAGGATAGGTTTCTGAAAGTTCGGCCTTCATGCTCCTGTTAATCATCGTACTGGAAGTATATTATATCAGTTGCATGTGTGACGATAAAAAGATGCAACAGGAAACCAATTCCTGAGAAAGGTCTTTCAATCTTGTTCTTTATCATTGATGTAGTTGGAAATATCTGATTACAAATACTGCCTCGGAGAAAGAACTAAATATTGATTCTGAGAAACAAGTCTTGTGGAACAGTAGAACCATCATCACCGAACAGAATGTTGTGTCCAATTCTACGAGCAAATATAAGATTGCCTATAAAAGTTCATTAAATGTATAGTGCCATGAACACTAAAGTATCAAACTTCATGCTAAACCATAAATCACCATTAGTAGATATCATCTGTGAGAACATTTGACTGAAATCACTCTTAAGTGTTGCAGGCATTGTCAGATAATGTGATTTTCCAAAATAAAGTTGTATCTGAAACTTGCTTGGTAGTTGAGCCAAGTAATCAGTAAAAAACATCATGCTAACTATATCTAGAGCACCAAATATATGAAAATCCCTGGATTGGAAGGAAGCAAACTGTTATTCAGCATTGGCTGACCTGAGCTTCAAAAATATGTAATCTAAATCTGACTTCATGGACTTCAAAAGTTTTGTATTTTTTGAGAAATCACCGGACACTTCCGCAAAGCATCGCTCTGAGTACTCGTTGGAATGCGACAAAACAGCATTGCTATCTTGTAGCCTTCCCAAGCTGAGACAAAAAATGACCAGAAAGGTAATCAACCATATGTATCAAGTACAAAATTGCTATCCTGTACCAGAAATTAATGAAAGTGTTTTTTGGATCAATAATCCATGGAAGTGTTAATAATTGTCAGGTGCCAATATCTTCTAACTAGACCTAACCCACAAACTGGTCTACTAAATAGAAGATGCCAAGACATCTTGATACTTGGTCTTGCAGTCCATAAGATTAAAGGATACGTGTAGAAATCCAATTTCACAGAACATTTGCCATTTCCATACATTTAGGCATTGAGATCAGTAATAGAATAGAAGATTTTCATCATATGCCCTAGAAAGGCTTCCTGCCCATCTGCCCCATCAACAACCAAAAAAATTCAATGGACCATGTAAAGGTCTTCCCAGCTCTACACTCTCATCACAAGCTTACAATCATGGGTAGACAGGGTGCGCATGCAGTTTATGGGTATGTCAGGCACATATATGTAGTAACCTAGAAACATAACCAACAAATAAATTCTAGATCCTGCAATCCCAGTTCAATTGTCCAGAAACCAAAGAAGAATGGCATATAGTGATAGAACTTTCTCCTTACATGAGATGTTGCAGTTGCTGCAGGGATTGGATTTCCTTGTCATCAATTAGGGATTTAAGCTGACTAGAAACCTAATTAATTATACTTAATTCTTCTCTTGCCAAGAATTGTTTACTGAATTTAATTTCAATATATAGAGTTGAAAGAACCACTACAATATCTGAAGAGGACTGGAAAGAAGAGTGTTAAAGTTGGAAAGAGGATGGCATGACCACTCCAAACCATAACATCTTACTTCAAATACTTTGGTTCTCTCAGTACTACACCACATTACTCCCCATATCCCTCGATGTCATCACGAACTCCACTATGGAGAACAGCAACAAGGCTCCCAAAATCCCTACCAGGAACACCCCACGAATCCTCACGAACGAGCTGCCAAACAACCAACCCCAACGCCATCGTCCCAATCCCCAATAACATCACCGACGCCCCGCTCTGTCCCCCGAACCGGTACTACCAGGCCAACCTCCCCACGCCGTGGCACACCAGCATCGTCCTGAACCAGCACCCGACGAGGTTCATCACCCCGAAGAAGGACATGAGCCCGGTGGCGCCGATGAGGAAGAGGACGGCGGCAGTAGAGAGGTCGGCGGCCATGATCTAAGGAATGTTGAGGTGTGTCGCACTCGGTGATGGCGATGGTAGCGAGGGAGTGGACTTCATCGGCTGGACCGGCAACGAAGACGGATGGTAGGAGAAAAAGACGAAATATGAAGAATATTGTGGTGTGTTTCGGTGATTACCATATTACCCTTTGATTGTGTAAATTGTATGTTGGATAAATCAACCATTGGATCTAGATCTAAGGGAGGAAAAGATGGGATCTCATTTTATTATAATGAGACCTGGTCTCATTGTAATATTTGTGGTATTAGAATGAGACCAGGTCTCAATTTAATATAATGAGACCCCAAACATACACCATCAAGATCTAATCTAACGGTGAAAAAGAAAAAGGGTAGTTTCGTAATCAACATCGTCTTCCTTTTACCTCCTCTCCCATACGCACCCACCACATCCATTTTCCTCCCTCCAATCGTATACAATCTCCTCCTCCGTCTCGCCTACTCCTACGAAGCCATCCGCGTCTACTCCCGCTGCCTACTCTCTCCTCACACTCCCACCCTCTCGTCTTCTGCTCCTCGCATGTTCTTTTGCGGAGGACTCACGGCTCGATCGCATCTTACGTTCTGTTTCTTCTGATAAGTACGCATTTTCTTCGTTTAAAAGCTTAGATCAAACATCTAGTTATGCATTCTTGATCTAACATCTGGACCAAAGAAGCTGTGGTGTTTTTTCAAAAAAAAAATAATTATTTCTTTGGATGTGATTTCTTGTTCTTACATTTTGGCTAGCATGTTTGGTAGTTTTGTGGAGGATTCGTATGACATTTTTAATTTTTAATCTAAATGCAATAACAGGAATACAATAGATATTTTACCAAGTAGGCATTTTCTTCGTTTAAAAGCTTAGATCAAACATCTAGTTCTGCATTCTTGATCTAACATCTGGACCAAAGAAGTTGTGGTGTTTTTTGAAAAAAAAAATAATTTTTTCTTTGGATGTGATTTCTTGTTCTTACATTTTGGCTAGCATGTTTGGTAAATTTGTGGAGGATTCGTACGTCATTTTTAATTTTTAATCTAAATGCAATAACAGGAATACAATAGATTAATACACAAACGTAACTATTACAATACATAACTACACTAGTTAAATAGACAGTTGTCCTAGTACAATACATAACTATACTATTTCAATACCTAACTACATTATTTAAATACCTGACTATTATTATTTCCATAGGTTAAAATGAACTCAACGAGTAAAAAATATTGTTGTTCAAAAAATATTTCCTATTACAACTATTTTAAGTATTCTTTTTCAGATATTTTAAGTAAAAAATATTGTTGTTCAAAATATTCCAGAGCTTAATTTTTCTAAATTAAGCCCCCACAATATCCACCACTCATTTTAAATTGTAAGGTAGATTAAGAAAAAAACAGTTATGCTAATGAATGGTGAGATTAACTGTAAATAAGATTCAATGGTAAGATATTAGGGAGACTTAAACTAAATTTGATGAGTTCTGTGCTCACTGGAGTTTGATATAGTTACCCAATTATCTGCGGAGGAAACGAGCAGTTCTGAACAGCACTCCGATGGCTACCATTCGCTACCTCTCCTCCTCACCTCTCTCCTCCGCTCCCCCCACCAAATCGGTATTTTTTTCCAAAACCAAATCCATATTTTTTGTGGGTTTTCGATTCTGTCCCCGAATCCGTTCTCAAAATCTGATCTTGCTCTTGTTCCTGACATGTTCGAATCTCTACCATAAACAGGGGAATCCTGTCAGACCCACCGCTTTCCTGAGAACAAGTGGTCATGGCTCGTTTCGAGGGTTCGGGAAAGATGGGAGGGAGTGTTTGGTCGGGAAGGCCATGGTTTCGTCTGTGAAAGGGCAACCGGTTGTTGGTGACTCTGCTGCTGCAAGTGACAGCAAGGGTTTGTTCTTATTACTTGGTTCTCAATTGTTGTAATTGTTGATTAGTTTTCATGATTGCAGTTGGGAAATGTTTTTTGTTCTATGAGGTTAGATTTATGATTTGTGTCATTTGGAATCATGAAAGGTGTTATTAGATTGCTTTTGCACAAAAGAAGCTTGGAAGATGTAAGATATGTCATAAAAATAGTTACCCAATTTGCTTCGATTTAGGATGTGATTGGTTTGAAGGAACTTCACTTCAAGGAAGCGAATTGATGTATTGACGACTGATTTCAACGGTGATCATCACCGACCGTAAGTTAAAAGTGAGGGAATTCATGTGCTTTTGACTTTTGTATTTTGATCGATGTTTTCATGATTACCATGTATTTAACAGGAACATGGGGAAGTCATTTTGTATTTAAAATTTCAAATTAAGAACTTAATTTACAAGTTGTCAGGAAGTCAAGCATACAATAGTTACCTTTAGAAGTCTAATTCCCCACTTTTTGGTCAATTTTTTTTTTCCGAAGGACCTGAGGCCTGAGGGTCATCATGATTTTATTGATAGTAATAGTAGAATAAGGACACTGAGGTTACATATCCGAATGAATAGTCTCTACTGAGACTATTTCACTGAGTAGGAATCGTTGGATAGTAGGAAGTATACATATGAATAATTTGGCGTACCATATCAGCGGTTGGAGCTCGTGTTTTTGGTCAATTTTGTTACTAATCCAACCTAGACAAGTAGACTCTTGAATTTTCCACCAAATAGTTTGAGATGACTGTTATTTAATAAAAATCCCCCGTTAAGGACTGTAGTGGAAAGGACTGAAATACTACTGGTTGCTAATCTTTCTGCAGGTATTGGGGTTGTGAGCATCCACCATGTTGGTTTGCTATGTGAGAACCTGGAGAAGTCACTTGATTTCTATCAAAACCTTCTTGGTACGTAAACGTCTGGTGCAAAATGCAAATGATGTGTCACAGCAGTAAACATGTCCCTTCTTGTTCATGATAAGACCAATTTACTGTTGTTCCTTTTGTTGTAATTGATTTCAGGACTTGAGATAAATGATGCAAGGCCAAATGACAAGCTTCCGTACCGAGGAGCTTGGCTGTGGGTGGGATCTGAGATGATTCATTTGATGGAACTTCCGAATCCAGATCCCTTAACAGGCCGGCCCGAGCATGGCGGTCGCGATCGGCATGCTTGTATTGCCATACGAGATGTTTCCAAGCTGAAGGATATCTTTGATGAAGCTGGTAATTTGTTTTTGCCTTTTAGGTCTCATTTTATCTCTTCTATGATCATTTGAGATGTTGTTTGGGTAAATATTTATACAGGATCAAATATCACTTGGTAATGTAAGTTGGAAATGTTGCTCAGGGTTAGAAATTTATTTACAAGGAACCATGCTATTAAACTCCTAGGCTCCTAGCTAACTTTAAATTATGTGTGTTTTAAACTAAATCTTATGTTAATGTGCATTCTATGGCCGTCTTTGACACAAATAGAATATTTGCCACTGACCATAAAATAGTTGATATTTTTGCTTTGTTTGTTTACGGTACATAAATTCTGCATTTCACTTATTACTTATATCAAGAAAAAATAGCAAGCTAAAGCTTTTCGTTTATTCGAATATCTGATGTTATTCCTCAAAACAAATCCCACGTTCGAATCTCCAATAAGACACTATCAAACATTCAAACTTGGTACACGGTGACTTTGATTCTTGAAGCTAAAAATAGCGAAAAATATATAGTTTATAGCTCAACTAGCCTTCCTGCTGTGAGAATGTTTTCATAGCATGGTATGATGTTACTTTCTTTGCAGGAGTTAAGTACACGCTCAGTCGTTCCGGTAGGCCAGCAATTTTCGCACGGGATCCAGACGGAAATGCTCTCGAATTCACACAAGTAGATTAAACATATACATTTCAGCACGTACTCCACTGAATAGGGAGAGAAAACGTATACCCTTATCTCATATTCTACTTTCTCATTTATAGAATTCTACATATGCTCTAAATTAACATCTACTTGAAACAAAAGTGGCATTCAGAAGTTTTGCAAAGGTACTAACGAAATGTTTCATGCTTGCTATCCGTTGTTTGTTTAAGTGTTTGATTTGGTCGTATATTTACTGGTGACATATTTTCATTAGTTGAATCGTGCAGGCTTTCAAATCTAGGTTCTTCATGTTGTAAGATTGTGTTGAATATCTTTTAGTTAAATTGCTCTCTCTTGGTTGTTCTGAAGTTCTAAGCCAATAATTCAAAGAAGATTAGATAGTGGTTAATATATTGTTGGCTCCTATAGGAAGCAAAAAAATCTGAAAAGCAAAAAATAAATAAATAATTGAGGTATAATTTTCTTTTGCTTAAACATAAAAATAACAACAGGATGGCATATTACAAGTTCATGACTGACAACTCCATGCAACTTATATCTTGACTGCAGCAGATTAATATGTTACATGCAAATATTCTTGTTAAATAATTCCTAATAATGTCCCTTACAACATTTTTCTGATTGCACTACAGTTCTCACAACTATCAATAATTTTCATCCGCAAAGAATTTCAGTATTTCACTAGTCTTGCTTCCACAAATTTGGAGTCACTGACCAAAGATGACTACAAAGGAGTCGAACATACAAGAAAAATGTCTTCACGTAACTCAAATCTCTCAATACGTTAGGGCAACATCCAATTCCCAATTCATGGATACCCTAATCACAACCTGGCTAACTTCCAACTTTGAACTGAACGGGAACTTAAGACCATCCAACACAAGCTATGTTGTTTGGAGTGACATTTGAGATTGTGATGAATCTTTGTGTACTGAAGTTCCTTGTTTAAACATGCAAAATATAATAGAGGGTAAAAGGGAGATGACTCAAAAGATTTATTCGCAGGAAGCATTGGTAAAAACAAAGAGCCAACCGTGACAAACGATATGAACAATTGAACATATCATTTATACGTATATATGAATAAAATCATCTGCGATTACACCAAAACATTCATAAATCACCTCAGCTACACGTATCCTCCAACTACACAGTCTTGTGGTCTTACTCAGTGTCTCAGATGTACATTGATCCTTGAGAACATAAATTTGCAATGTCAAATAGATCTATACAACAGTAAACAGATCAAGGTCAACACAGCTGCAACGGAAAAACCCAAAGCCTGCCCAAAGGAAACACAAACAAGAATAATGAAGTTAAGGACAACACCCCAATATCATCCTGATTAGACAAAGAAAATAACTACAAGAATCTGAATGTTAAGTTAAGAAGAAATTCATTGAATTCATCAAACTCTTGAAATGGTACTAAAAGCTTAAGTCAATTGGTTTTTACTCATAATCTATCCATATGAAATTGGTAGGGAACACAATAATAGTACAGTGTAGTCTTGACAAGTGACTATTTTTCAATGTAAAATACAGTATGCAACTCCAAAATAATCCACAAGTAAATCAAAATTACAGCTTAGACAACGCAACTTTTCTAAACCCATCTTATCGGATTCCAGGTGTTGTTTATCATGGGTAGTAGTAGTGTACTAACCGCAATTGCAGAAGCCCCTAGACCAGCACGTTCCCTTGGGTCTCTTTGGTAGTAATTGCAGCAGTAAAGAACCAAGGCATAGTACCACATAAAGGGGAGAGCAAAACCTAACAAAAAACTTTAACAAAACAACAACAATGAATATGATATAGAAAGAATACAAGTGATATAAGATCAAGGGCAGGCACTCACGAAAACCATCCAATTCCACAACCAAAGCAGGGAAGAGGCTTATCGAACATGGTCAACCGTGGATCCTCTTCATCATTTATCAACGTGTACCTCCCTCTATAGCCATTGTTATTGCAAGTTGACCCTGCATTAGCCACAAAAATTATTTCTTGAAATATAATGAAGCTCTCGAGGTATTAGAACCGTATACTTGGTAATGGTGAACGCTAGGACCATGAAAGAAACTTCAGCCTCCAATGAAAAGGTTTGTGAGAATCCTAATTTTTGAATATGTGCAAACATGCGAAGCAAAAATGTCATTTTGTTAACTACAGGAAAGGGAAGCATTGGCATTACCGGATTTACCTTGCTCCATTGTAAACTGAAGCTATGCTATCTCATGAAAAAACCTGCAAATCCACTGACAGAATAACATATGGAAATGTCAGTAGGATGTTTAACAAGCAGCATGAGCAAAGTTCGAAATAAGATTCGTCGCTCCCGACAAAAGGATCTGTAAGTGCCAGGGAGTTTCCATATAAAACTTGTTAAGGTAGGATGTCTCCAGGGTTACATGCCCTATCATTTCATGGTTACAATTCTGTAACCGAGATAAATTTAAAAAAAACTAAAACGGTTAAGTTATTCTCATGTTCTATTGAAATTTCAGTGTTAAACTAAACATGACTAAAATGACAACATTCACTTAGTTGTTCTCACTATTTTCTTTTATCAACAAAGAAGACTGTAATGAGGTTGAAAGTTTTCTAATGTGTAACATAAAAAACCAAAAAAAAACACTCAAGCAAACAAATCCAAGTTACTCAACGTAGCAAGCATTTTAAGCAAGACCTCGAAACCAAATAATAAGGCCCCGATTTGGTAAATAAAGGTTTCAAAGCTTTGATTTCAAAAATGCATTTCCAAGATGGCATCCAATTCAGATAATGTATTTCGAAAAGACGTCTTTAGGATTTGGCAAACTTAAACAACTAACACCATCAATCTCCACTGGAAAAGAACAAGGCGTTTTCACAAACACACACACAAAAAAGCTCATCTTTATTGAAGAAAGCACCAAATATTGCCAACCATCCAAATTAAATTACAAAATCAGAGAATCTATGGTAACACAACAACTTCACTCAACTTCTAAAACTATCAAAAATCTATGGACCATAATTACACAACCATAACCACCCCCCAAAAAAAAACCAATTCCTTACATCAAAACCCCAATAACAAAAAAACCCAAATCCCCAAATTCTCAAAACCCTCCACAAACACCAAATCCCTCATCAATTACCAACCAAACCACTCTCTCCCTCACCACCAACCCCACCGACTCAACACCACCACCAAACCCTAAAAACTCCACACGCAGATCATCAAAACCGAAACAGAAACAGCAATAACACATAAAAATCTCACCTTGGTGGCGCGAAGGGCGAATTCCAGACCAATCCGACACCAATTTGGAGGGGAATGTGGAGAATAAAGGTGTGGAGTGGGGGCACTTTTGTTCTGTTTTTTTTATTTATTTATAATGAAATGTTGTTTTTCTCAGGGGAAATATATGTGTTTTAATGACGTGTCTTTGTTGTCTTGTGGGGACCACTTAAAGGATACTTGCTGGATTTTGTTAGGCGGACAGCGATTTACATGTAAGCAGATACTGTGGTCGAACCGGTTTTGGGGAAATTGCTGTTACTACCTTGAACATGCATCATTTTGAGTTTTTAGCGATAAATATGATTATAAGACCTTTCAAGTTGGTATTTTCAGTATTGTCTTGTTTCCTTTTTCCTTTTCCATCTAAACGAGTTGCATGCGTCTTAAATGTCTTCAGCGTATTGGTCAAGAGTTCTGTCTTTTGTTTTATTTTGGTGGGTGATTTTATGTGTTGAAGAAGTTGACGATAGGAAACTAGAAAAAACATATGTTTTTGTTGATGTTGTTTTTGTTTGGATGAGCAAGTTTTTGAGACTTTAGAATAGAAATAGACTTTGCGGAATCTTCCACGGAAATCGTTTTTCTTGTATACCACAAGGAACATTGAGTTTCTTTCGTCGGAGTGCCCGAGTCATAATCCTTAAAGTTGAGAAAATTGAGTGGACCAATAACTGAATCATAGTTTTAGAGGAACAAAGAATTGAGTCGTAATTTTAGAAGTACTGAAAGCATAAATTCACCTGATATTCTTTTGAGGAAAACAACTAATTATGGCTTAAAAAATTAGCTGTGGGTTCATGTCTTATATTAGATGATCACATGCATATATTTTTACTATTCACAGAAGTGGAACAATAGAGGGCCGGGGCACTCTTAATCTCTTATAGGCATGATCAAACGATTCAAATCCATTTCTGCCATTAATATATCTATGGGAACACATGAACAAGCTGGTGAATAAACATATAATAATGGGTCTTATAAATTTATAATGGTGGGAAGATAACACATATGATAATGGAATCTGAGATGACTTCATGTCACATACATTCTATTTTTTGGCTAATCATCTATGCATTATTGATTTTGGGTGGTGGGGCATGTTGACAGCCGCAGTGATGTCTAAGTTTCATCGTCTATTACATGTATGTATGCAGCTTAATGATTTCTCACATTACAAGAACTGTTAACATTATCAAGAAAGTAATATCACTCCAAAGATAATAATACTTCTAAGCAACATCAAGATCCCACAAGCTTGGTAGAGCAATGCATAAACGATCTAGCATGGGTCAGGTTCAGAATAAGGTTTGTATCTTATCATTGAATATTCGAACAAACTTGGAATAATCTGGGAGTTGTAGGAAGGTATCTTAGCTTTTCAACCCAGCAAATGAATCGTTCACAGTAAGAGATTAAGCTCGAGTACTTCATATACTTTCTTTTTTTGTTCTTTTGCAAGAGTTTTTTGTGCACATCAGAAGTGAGAGAATCTAAAGAAATACATTTTTAATAGAATTTCTAGGGCACCATCATCTAAAGGACATTATATTCCATAAAAATGAACGAAAATAAACTTCAATACGTTCACAGATCATAGATGCAGACATAGCAATATCTAACAAAAAAAATGAGTTTCATAGTCTACAATATGTGTATCAGAAGGCCCAAATCCAAGCTGACACTCGGGTATTTGCATAGGCTTTGGGCTTAAGTCATTAACAGACCAACAAGTTGCTATTTGGTAACGTGGTTGCTAATACCAACACTTTTTGGACTTTATCTCTTCGACAAAACCATCCCATGTCTAAATGATTTTTTTATATTTAAATCTATGTTCATTTAAAATCGATCTTCCAATTCACAATAATGCATATTAGATGAAGAATAATTCTATTTATATTAGTAGAGCCCCAATTTTTAGGCTCGTCAAGCTAAACAGGTAAAATTGTAAAAGTAACCCAACCTTGGAATTCAGACGTGACGTTGAATATTTTTCGTGGAAGAGACGAAGAGTTGGAAAGTTTTGCTTTAAATACAAATTACATGTGAAAAACGTTCCATCAAACTTTCTTGTTACAACTTAAAAGGATCTGGGGTTTTGTTGACTAGGTTGGCTAGCCATTATTGTTCTAAGAAAGTCTAATTTGAGCTTGAGGAAACCTTAAACCAGGAGATCTATTGTTTTGAGAACGTCAAAATCAAGTATTGAATCCTAATAGTTTCATTTGTTGTACGTTTGAGATTTAAAATAAGATGAGGTGAAGTAGATAAATGCTTAAGTAAAATAATTAAGGTGTATCTTGGTAAATTGAGTTCTAATTTTATACACTTGGTATCATAGATCATGGTTTTAACAGTGCATTATAAGAGACACTGGATCTCCATACTTCACGAAACGATCAGGTTCATCTAACAAACTTTGATACTCAAAACCATTTCGATCTGTTTATAATAAGCAAGCAAATCCAACAAAAAAGAAGAGGAAAAGAAACATTGTAATATTTTTAGCAGTACACCAAACGACTTAGTTGTTAATGGTCAAAATTTTAATTCACGTATAGTAACTATTTTCTAATAATTACTTGCTGAATTTCAAGATCCACACTTAAGCTCCTATGTCAATATCAATCATGGATAAGCAAGCGACACAAATAGAAAAAAATATTATTTAAAAATTGAAATTGCAAACTACTGTTAATACATGCAAAATAAGTTACCACTTCTAAATAATACACACAAAAAAACTGTAAACTGCTCGAGTCAAACTAGTGTCTTGGGTATTACTATATTATATTGCTGTATACACTTATATATGTAGAAAAATAATCAAATAAACTTTTAAAATGTTTCAGCCAGTTTGATAATTTTCGCTCATAAATTGAATTTCAAGCTCGAGTCATACATAGTTGAGTAGTTGACGATCCTAAAATATGCAACAAATACTTTTGAAACAATTTAATTTCGAAATGAAACCACTAATACGACATTCTCCGGAGACAATCCTAAAACGCCGACATTAAAAATACAAACACGAAACTGCAAAATCCCCTATAAAACCCCACTTCTTCTTCGCCGCCGCTCCTCTACTTCCTCGTCCACCCCATCTCCCTCACCCTATAAATACCCCAACCCCTCTATACTAGGGTTAACTCTCCGATCGCGATGGGTCGGAAGAAGGCATTCACGATCGACGACGACGAATACGCCCTCCCCGACGATGACGACCAACCCCAACCCCAACCCCAACCCGCGACGGAGGCGAAGCCGAAGAAGGGGAAAAAGGGGAAGGGCAAGACGAAGCCGGAATCCGACGAGATCGAGGCCGGGATCGAGGGGATTAGCTTGGACGACGACGA
Organism: Triglochin maritima; assembly: GCA_963682175.1. Taxonomy (NCBI): domain Eukaryota; kingdom Viridiplantae; phylum Streptophyta; class Magnoliopsida; order Alismatales; family Juncaginaceae; genus Triglochin; species Triglochin maritima. Next base: position 4,451,935 of record OY821775.1, read on the forward strand.
CGGCGAGGATGCCATCGCGATGGTGTTCTCCGGGAAGAAGAAGAAGAGTTCGAAGAGTAAGAAGGGTGTGGTCGGGTCGAGTGTGTTCAGCGCGTTCGGGGCGATCGATGGGGAGGAAGACGGGGAGGGGGAGGTAGAAAGATCGGATTTTGACGGCGGGGAGAAGGAGAAGGAGGAAAAAATGGATTTTGAAGCGAAATCGGAGGGGAAGGTAGAGGTTGAGAACGAGGGGTCGAAGAAAGGGCAGGGGAAGAAGAAGAAGGGGAAGAGTGGGAGGAGTGCCCAGGAAGAGGAGGATTTGAATAAAATTTTGGCTGATTTAGGTGAGACTCCGGTTCCAGCTCCAGCTCCGGCGTTGGCGCCGGTGGCTGCGTCTACACCGGCGCCGGCTCTGGTAGCAGAGGAAGTGATTGCTGAGGTGGAAGGTGATGGAGATGATGGGAATGATGAGGCGGATGGTGGGAAGGCGGAGGGTGTGGAGTCCGCTGCTGCGAAGAAGAAAAAGAAGAAGAAGGAGAAGGAGAAGGAAAAGAAGGCTGCTGCTGCTGCTGCAGCCGAGGAGAAGGCGACGAAAGGTAAGCCTGTGGATAATAAGAAGCTGCCGAAGCATGTTAGGGAGATGCAGGAGGCGCTTGCAAAGAGGAAGGAGCTGGAGGAGCGGTTGAAGAGGGAGGAGGAGGAAAGGCTACGAAAGGAGGAGGAGGAGAGGTTGAAGAAGGAGGAGGAGGAGAGGCTTGCAGAAGAGGCAAAGCGGAGGAAGAAGGAGAGGGAGAAGGAGAAGTTGTTGAAGAAGAAGCAGGAGGGGAAGCTTCTGACTGGTAAGCAGAAGGAAGAAGCAAGGAGAAGGGAGGCAATGCGGAATCAAATACTCAATAGTGGAGGTATAGATATTGCCGCATTGGACTCTGCCTCCGAGGTAAAGAAGAAACCGATATACAAGACAAAGAAGTCGAAAGCTACCCCTGCCAAGCCTGTGGAAGAGGTGGTAGAGAATCAACATGACAACCAGCAAAAAGCTGAGGCTGAAGCCGAGAATGATGAATTGGGTGCTGCTGTTGAGGAGGAACCCAAGTCTGAAATTGGCGAAGCTGATGGTAAGGTGGATGTCCCTGAAGAAACACAAGCTATGGAGGAGGACGAAGACGAAGAGGATTGGGATGCAAAAAGTTGGGATAATGTGGATGTAACATTGCCTGCTACTAATGCATTTGAAGATGAGGAGGATGCAGACGAAGTGGCTAAACCTGTTGTCAAGAAGGTAACAGAGACTGCTCCTAGACCATCCTCTGCTGAGCAACGTTCAACTGATATAGTATCTACAAAACCCACTGCGAAGAAGGTGACTGCTCCCTCTGAAAGTAAAGAGAACAATGGTAAATCAGAAGCTCCTGCTGAACCAAAGCGGAAAAAAGATGCTACTGCAGGAAAGAAGAAAGCTACAGAAGATACTTCCAAAAAAAGTGGTGAAACACTTCGCTCTCCTATTTGCTGCATTCTTGGACATGTCGATACAGGCAAAACAAAGCTTTTAGATTGCATTAGAGGCACCAACGTGCAAGAAGGAGAAGCTGGAGGTATAACCCAACAAATAGGGGCCACCTATTTCCCTACTGAAAACATAAGAGAGAGGACAAAGGAACTTAAAGCAGATGCAAAATTAAAAGTTCCAGGGTTGCTTGTCATTGATACCCCTGGACACGAATCATTCACTAACTTGCGATCAAGAGGTTCAAGTTTGTGTGATATTGCAATTTTAGTCGTGGATATTATGCACGGGCTGGAACCACAAACAATAGAATCTCTGAACCTTTTGAAAAATAGGAATGCAGAATTTATTGTTGCATTGAACAAGGTATGTGTATAGCTTGGACTTTTGTTTTGCTTTAGATACCCGTTAATTTTTTAAATATGTCAATCTTTTAATTTGAAGGTGGATAGGCTCTATGGCTGGAAGAGATGTCCTAATGCACCAATTGTCAAGGCAATGAAACAACAGACTCAGGACGTACAAAATGAGTTCAAGATGAGGGTTACTCAGGTCTGCTAGAACTGTCCTGTTTTTTTGCTCATGGGTGAGCAATATTTCTTAGTATTTTGACTTTTAAACTTTTCTTATAATGTTTCTTTTCCTCAGATTATCACACAATTTAAAGAGCAAGGCATGAACACCGAGCTGTATTATAAAAATAAAGAAATGGGTGAAACATCCAGCATCATCCCTACAAGTGCAATCAGGTATTTTCTTGTATAAATGCCGTTGATAGTTTTTTTTTGTTGGTTGTTTCATTTTAGCATTTTTTAATAAGCAATTTTTAGATTGATTTATTCTTTCTTGACATAGTGGGGAAGGTATACCGGATCTTCTACTTCTGTTGGTGCAATGGGCACAGAGAACAATGGAAGAAAAACTTACCTATGTTGATGAAGTCCAGGTTGGCACTGCCTTTTTCTTTTTCATTCTCAAATCTCAAGTTTCTAGTGTTGTGCCATTGAAGCTATAAAAGAGTAGTTTAGTCATTTAAATCGAAACCTTTCACTTTAGAGTGTTACAAGCTGGGAGGTGCATGTAGTGTGGAAAAGTTGTGAATAATCAATGATGTATGCACAAAGTCATTTTTAACATAATCATGGCACATTTCTAGACCAATAGCATAGTATTACCGAAGTGACCCCGTCTGATCTTTCTTGATTGGAAGAAGAGTAAGAATTAAATAGTTTGAACTTTAAAGGTTAAATTTCACATGATACGCAAATCGTTGTTGATCTCTTCTGAACTTATAGAAATAGAGAGTTGAAACTGAGAATCGTATTAGACACTGTCTTTCCTTTTCATGTTCCATTGTTATGCCTAACTTGATTGTTGGTATCATTTTTTCCTTTACCGTGGAATGAAAACCCCCCAATGGTTTTACTACTTACACTGAAATGCATCATCATCCTTCTTGAATGCCGTTCAGTGTACTGTACTGGAAGTTAAAGTTATTGAAGGATTGGGGACAACCATCGATGTTGTATTGATCAATGGTGTGCTGCATGAGGGAGACCAGATAGTTGTATGCGGCATGCAGGTACTTCATTTTATCGTTTAATTTGATGTATTGATGCAGTAATTAAAAAAATTAATGCTTTTGGTGAAACTTATAATTGTGTTTGTTTTTGTCTTGCTGATTTACCTTTTTCTCCAATTAGGGGCCTATTGTTACTAATATTCGAGCTCTTTTGACTCCACACCCAATGAAAGAACTACGAGTGAAGGTCAGTTGTTATTTTTATATAAATTTTTAAATAGGTGCAAGATTTTATAGCAGCATATAGGCATATGTAAATTGATCCTTAATTTGCCTCTTGTAAGTGGTATAACTATTACACCGAAGAATATAGATGTAGCCTACCTGCAGAGGTTCATGTTTGACTCATGGGCATTATTAACTTAAATAAAGGGCATGTAGTGTACTTACATTTCCACCCACGCAGTTTGCAGGTACCTTTACTCAAAATGCACTATTTAAGTTTTTTCTCCGGTCAGATGGGATAAGAAGTTATCTCTCTTGCCCATATCTGTTATAAGTTCATGGTAAAATTTATTAGTATCATGCTGATCTGTAAATGCGAACAGCTTTGCACTCTCCACCCTTGATGTCTATTACCATCTAGTGCAACTGAACGATATAAAGCAATTAATTTCGTATGTATAATGTGCTAAGATTAAGGTGGCATCTTTCAACTGTTTGTAACTTTCTCGTGCTTTTATTGTTTATAGCATTCATTTTTTGAATGGCAGTCACATTCAAATTATATCAGTTTTGGTTGACATTAAGACATGCTCTTTACATTAGCATCCACATTATTCATGAAGCACATAGCATAATTATCTACTTCCCACTTTTGTATATATTTTGTAAGCTTTCGTATGACCTTGGATCGAGCTTCTAATCATTTTACCGAAAAATCTTTCAGGGGTCATACCTCCATCACAAAGAGCTTAAAGCAGCACAAGGTGTCAAAATTACTGCACAGGTAGCTATCTTTTCCTGCATGGTCCATGTTTAGTTAGCCATATGGATGTTACTGGCAACTTAGTCATTCATGTTATATGTTAAACATGTTCAACAATAGAGTTACTGTTTCTCTTGTTCCAGGGGCTTGAACATGCTGTTGCGGGTACTGCACTTTATGTGGTTGGTCCTGAGGATGATGTGGACGAAGTGAAGGAAATTGCAATGGAAGATATGAAAAATGTTATGAGCCGAATTGATAAGACTGGAGAGGGTGTTTGTGTGCAAGCCTCTACTATCGGTTCACTTGAGGCACTTTTGGAGTTCTTGAAAAGCCCAGCTGTTAACATTCCAGTCAGTGGCATAAATATAGGTCCAGTGCACAAAAAAGATGTCATGAAAGCAAGTGTTATGCTTGAGAGGAAGAAGGAATATGCAACTATTTTGGCATTTGATGTTAAAGTGACCCCTGAGGCTCGTGAACTTGCAGATGACGCTGGTGTAAAAATCTTTATGGCTGATATTATTTATCATCTATTCGACCAATTCAAGGCTTACATTGAGACTATAAAAGATGAAAAAAAGAAGGAAACTGCTGATGAAGCTGTATTTCCTTGTCATCTTAAGATCATTCCTAATTGCATTTTCAACAAGAAGGATCCAATTGTTTTGGGTGTTGATATTGTTGAAGGCATTGCCAAGGTATGTTCTTAGTAATGATGTATCACCTTTTGTTTTTATTTTTTGTTTAGTTATACTGATCACAAAAATAGTCGCTTGGTTATAGAACTTTTTTGAGTAAGTTTTTTCATTGTGGATTGCTTATTGATTTTGACATCATTATGTAGGTGGGAACTCCAATTTGCATTCCATCACGAGATTTCATTGACATAGGCAGGATTGCATCTGTGGAGATTAACCATAAACAGGTTGATACTGCGAAAAAAGGCCAGAAAGTAGCTATAAAGGTATGTAGATCGTCTTGCATTTGTTCAACATCTTTTACATGGAACAGTGTGCTCAGGTACTTGTTGGCTGTGCCTGTAGATTGTCGGCACCAATTCAGAGGAGCAACAAAAGATGTTCGGTAGGCATTTTGAGATTGAAGATGACCTCTACAGTCACATCTCGAGACGGTCTATTGATGTACTGAAAGCAAATTACAGGGTATGTGATTTTGGTACAATGCTCTCTTAGTTTGATGGCTCGTATCACTGGCCATTCATCATTTTTGAAAGGTTTAGCTTGTATGCAGTGTACATGATTAGTGGAGAGTTGACCAAAGATTTTTTCTTTGCAGGATGATTTGTCGATGGAAGAGTGGCAACTAGTTGTCAAGTTGAAAAAGCTCTTCTCCATACCTTGATCCGCAGAAGACTATACGAGTCACAATTTTGCTGAACCTTCATTGACTTATGTCATGTCGTTGCGAAACAGCACTAGCACTCAGAACGGTACTCAGACAACTCACTAGCAACCGAAGGCATCATGCATCGACATGAATAGTTTGTAATATCATATGGTTGACCATGGGGTGGTTTCTTCCCATATGCTTCAGACAACTAATAGGAGGCAAAAAAAGAGTTTCCTTTGCAGGTTACTACTGGTTTGTTCATTATTTTCACATAGAACTTTTTCAATAATGTCATCTATTCTTTAGTGCAGTGAGCGGGTCCATGTCTTATATTTTTCCCCTCAAGAGTCTGCGTGGGCAGTTTTTGCGTCAAACTTAAATTTACTGTTTTTTTAGTGCAATGAGCGGGTTCATGTCTTAAATTTTGCTTTTTCTGTATAAGTTTATTTAACACGAGGTATGGTGACTGTGGAGGCTTGGGTTGTAATGTTGTATTGCACCTTGATTTCTTACAAAAAATAGCGCATAGCAAAGTAAAGAAGCTTTATTCGGGCTGCTTAGTTCTTGAAACCCTTTCATATTTTTAAATTAAATTCCAACATGTAACTACCAATCAAAATAATAATAAAATCCAACATGTAACTCACATGCTACTCACATGCTAATATGCTACTACTGTCACACCCTTAAAGTCTTCTGTCAGGGGGTGTTGATGTGTGCAGACTGTTGGGGAACATCGGGTGGCCATATGAGCATAGATGTTATATGGGAGAGAGACTTCAATTCGAAGGTGAGCGCCTACGGGACTGCACTTATATGCAGTTGGGAGCGTAGGACTGGTTGGGAGCTGAAACTGCTTCCCTGACGAGCCCAAGGCAGGGCAAAACCAGTTGATGTTGTTTCGCACGCAGAATAGCTGACTGTGTGTGCATGTATATGCACGCACGTACAGTGCTGTGCGGGCGTGTACGACTGTCACTGCACAAGTGCTGTGCGGACGTGTATGACTGTCACTGCACAACTCCGTAATAACTACTATATTAGGATGTGATTCTTGGCTCAGGTTAATCCAAGATAACGGAAATACTAACTGAGCGTGTTAATTGACAGTGCTTGTTCAATGAAACGTATTCTTTTTCAAAGCGAAGGCTTTGTGTTTGGTGATATCAGCCTTTTGCAGTTCAGATTTCTTAAATTGAGTACATATTAGACTTTGCTTGGGAAGAGGAGATTCGCGTCCCCGTGATGTTTTATTTTTTGGACGTTGGCGTTGAACTTGGGCGTTGTGAGTTGTCCAAGACAAACAAATGGTTGTTTATTAGATTCTGTTGGATTCTTCTCGGAAATTTTTGAGGTCCTGTGCGAAAATAAACGAGGCTCTTAAATTTGAAAAAAATTGTCCTCCTAGTTTAAATAATAAAAATTTCACTAACTTAATGCAATATTAATTGATTTTTTGTCTTCTTAGCAATATTTGAGACAAATTTATCAATGTTTATGTGTTATTTATGTGTTAACACTAATTTTATTCGCAACCCAATAAGTTCATGTACAATTTTTTTTGAGGCCTCTTCAAAATGAGACCCGGAACAGGAGCTCACCCTGCTCCTGTTATTGGGCCGGGCCTGATTACGGGTATTGTTTATTATATAAATGGTTGTTCAGGCTGATGGAGAATAATTTTTTTTACTTTTCAAGCAAGGTGAAATTTATTTCTTATACTTCCATTCATCCTCCAGACTCCATTGATTTCTGTATCTTTATGGGCATCCCGTTCTTCATCCTTACAGTTGGAAAGTTGACTATACTGTCCTCCTTTGCGTCCCATCTACAACCATGAAGGCATGAACACAAGGGTTCAATAAAATATTAAAAAGATTACTTTAAGATCAACTCACTTGAACTTTGTGACCAAGTGATGCAGGAAAATGGAGGTCTCCAGCCTTGCCATTTGAATTCCTGGGCAAAGCCTCAAGCCTCCACCAAATGGAGTGAATTTATAAGGCCCCACATCAACATCCTGTAAAAATCACTCATCCAAAAGTTTATAAATAATAATATTCACTAACCAATATCAGTTCGAAAATAAAATATATTGCCAGCTTCACCTGCCACCTCCAAGGGTTGAACTTGTAAGGATCGTCATAAATGTTCTTATCAAGGTGCACTGATCTGAAGTAAGTCATCACACACCACCCTTTGGGAATGAAGTGCCCTTTTATCTCAATGTCTTTCATGGCTTTCCTGAACACACCATTCACAATGTTCCCAATTCTCAGGGTTTCTGAGATCACCTGTTGGTGGTGTTGGTTTTATGGAAACATCAAAAGTTACATTGGAATGTCTTATATAATAATGACTATTGCTATGGCAATCAATTTACTCACATTTTGCGTGAATGGTAAGGACATGTAGTCTTCCCAACTTAGCTTCTCACCTGATTCAGAGTTGTTCAACATCAAGTGGATGTTCTCTTCCTAAGCAATAGTATTATGTCATTCAATCAACTTAGTATTTACTTAAGCAAGTATGGGCATTTACTCTTAAGGAAGGGTAGGCAAGTATTGACCTTTATTTGTTGAAGAGCAATCGGAGAATCGCTGAGAAATTTTGTAGCCAATGTAATGAGGGTAGGGACTGATTCTTCACCAGGTATCATGAAATCTATCACGTTGTCGGAGATTAGTTCGTCATTAAGTTCATCGTCGTTCATTAGTACGTCGAGAACATCTTTTGGGCTACACTTGTTGTTTGTCTTTCTCCTTTCCTTATGATCTTCAGCATTCTCTTTTTTGCCTGAAGAACTGAAATTTTTAGGCAAGATGCTGAAATTTATGGGGAAAAAAAATCGAAATAATTTTTTTTTTCTTTCATGTTTGAGAAGTTCTCAAACTAGACCGGTTAACACTACGTCACGAAGGTAAGTCTTTTTTTAGTATACACTAAAAAAAGACTCACCGTCACCACATGTCACGACGTGGTGATAACAGATATAGTTTGAGAAATAGTTCTCAAACATGCTCAATTTGAATTATTTTTTAAAAGAATTTATTTCAAAAAAAAACCGAAATTTATTACCAGGAAGCATATGGAACTGCATTTCAGTATCTCATTTATTTGGTAAAGACTGTTGTGATTTTTCTTCCACTGTTTAATAATGGTGTAAACAGTAGAAAATGCTGTTCCAAACATATTCTGAAAATGGAAGTGTTTGTATACCTGTAGTGATCTGTGCATCTGAAGACCTGGTATTCTCAGAGGAATAGATACTAATCCAGCAGTGAACTCTTGGAACTGTTGTTTCATGTACTGCATTTCATGTCCCACCTCCATACTGATCAACCCTCTTACTAGAACTTGAAATGCCACCTACCATCATATCAACTTATCTGTATGGTGAGAATCGCATAACAACAATAACCCCCATACAAAAAAATTCATCTTCATATTACTTAGAAGATGATGTTTGTTGAGTGTAATAAACCAACCACTTTAATGTTTGTCTCTTTCTGTTATTGACTCTAAATGGAGAGATTTATCTCTTATCACTTATCATCATTCTCAGAGAGAATTAGAAAGCAAAGTACAATGTGATTTCAGAACTTTTAATCAAATCAGACATATAATTCTCCAGATGTAACCAAATAAGAGTGCATAAAATTCCAATTTATTAATGAAAAAAACATGGTAACTTTATTTTCTCTAGACTAAGTACTTATGTTTAGGATGACCCAATAAAAGAGACTAACACATAACTATAAAAGGGCAAAGCAAATAACCTGTTTAGCTACATCTTGGATGTGAATGAGCTGCTGGTCCTTCAAAGTAGCCATGCAATCTGTGAGATAATTCTCCATGTCTGTTGTGACTTGTGTCTTGAAATATGATGTTTTGAGGAAGGAAGCAGTGAGGCCATGCACACGTTTGTGAAGGCTCCCGTTGATCTGGAGTACGGAGAAATTGCCCATCAACTCTCTTATTGATCTTGGATATGATGCTACAAATGTTGTGGTGTCACTGTGTAGGATGAACTTGTTTACTTCTGGGTCTGTAGAGATTATGGTTGGGCTCCCAAGCAAGTGGGATTTGAACACACTCCCATACCTACATGGATTTTAAAACTATATGAATATGATGTGATCATCCCGAGAGAGAAATTTTTGGAGCACAACAACTGCACCAAGATTATTTCTTAACTGATGTTTTGAAAATAAACCAGGTCAAAAGTGTAACAATGTAGCAGGCACTAGAGCATTTTGAAATATGCAAATGGTTCAAATTAAACTAATGATGATGTGATTTACGTGATCTTTTGGCAACCAGAATCCTCGTTCCTTATCATGATAATGACAACTGAGGATGGAATAGTGATTTTCATATTTCCTCAATTTCAACGTACTGAGCACAAGAGTGTTAAGGGAATCATACAATCACCTACTCGTTTAGATTGGAAGTCAGATCCCTTCTGATGGAGATGAAATGGTCTACATTCACACTTTAGATGGCAAACTATTTGTTTATAACCTCTTAAAGAGAAGGTACTTACATTTGTATTACATCATGGAATTACTTACAACAAACTCCCTTAAACCACTTGATGCTATTGAAACAAGCTTTGATTAGTAGTATCACAGTTCTGTCATTCATTTCCTATGCCATCTGTAGCCCTAAACTTCCTCCCTAGTTTTCTTCCAAAGAGCAGTTAATGACCACATCGTCATTGTAAACCATTAACTTCAAGAACTTAAGGCAACAATCGATGAAGACTAGTACAAGAAAAGTAACCGATGCAAAACACAATCAAGATGATGGTAAATAAAAAATTTGACAATAGACAAATCACCATTCGGTAAATTATTTCTTTCAATGAGAGACAATTACATGAGCTGCCGTTTGTTTATGAAGCTCTCAGGCAGACACGACGTTAATGAAGATGCAAATTCCAACGTCTCTCCAATGAAAAGCCATCCAAGTCTCCATGGCGGAAGTCGACTCCCCACCCCCACCACCTTCTTCCTCCAGTTTCTCCAACCCCCACAAAACAAGACAATAAAAGAAAAAGAAAAACACATGCAGCAACAAACCAGTTCGATAAGTTGAAATGGCTCATTGATGAGAACCGGGAACTGAAGAAAACTGGAAATCGATAACGATTTGTAACCACACAATCTTAAGTCGGTTCTCTTGGCTCTTGGAACATATCAAAAATAGGATCGCCAATTTAAGAAATTGGTCTATGACCACGATCCTGGGCTATTACAGAGATTGGAGTGATTTGGACAACATATTCCTGTTGGCAATCTAATCTCGATTGATGGAATCTGAGAGTTGACATGCTAATATTATGCCTACGCATTGTGGAACATGATGTTGGCTGGAAAAACTCATCATTGTTGCTATTCTAAGTGGGAAAACCCTTGTTGCTTGACTTTCAGATTTATGAATGTTATCCAAAATCCACCATGCCACCTAAAAGTAGTACAATTATATCATTTCCTAGACAGAAATAGAAGGTTCGGAAGAATATATTCCCACTATATTAGAGTGAAAAAAGAACAAAATATAGCATAATAATTAGCAAATACATTTTAGAAATTGACTCAACTATGAGCGGTACATAATGACATTTCAAAATTCCTATTTTTCACCTCACCATAACTTAGTGGGAGTTAATCTACTTCACTAAAAGTTGCTCGGTGTCGGAAGCCTTTAGGTAGCTCTGGGCCTTCAACAAACTTCAGTGCTTTCTTGGTCTTTAAGCAGCAAAGTATTAAGTTATGTGTTGCAAAGCCGAATGCATTATGAGTCGCCAAGCCGAATGCATTATGAGTCGCCAAGCCGGATGTTCATAATTCATCATGATGTCCCCCATCAACCTTGACGTCGTCACTCTGCGGCAGATTTTCTTTCCTTGACGGGGACCGTATTGCATCTTGAGATTCTACACCTTCACCTAGAATCTTGGCACTCACCTGTCTTGCCTCTGCATCAAGATCCACCCATTCAGAAACTATTCTTTTGGCACCCTGGATAAAAAGACATAGGAGAGAAAATTAGTATCTGTCGGTAGGAATAACAGAGTTTAATCTCTGAAGCATTTAGCATACCTGCAGCTTGGGCTCCTTAGTCATGGGATTGTTGCACAAATCTATAGTCTTTGCCTTAGACTTGGTGGCATTCCCACACCAAGATTCACACCAGAGCCATTCCTGGGGAAGAGAGAATATAGGCACGGTATGCTGAGCATAGTTGGGAAGATCCTGTACGAAACATAAAATGTTGACTTGAGAAATACAAGATCTAAAAACCCACTTCAAATTGAACAAAGAAAAACACCACGAATCTCGTAATCATGATTGAGACATTGCCTGATCAAGATTAGATAGACTGTTTGGGTCCTTGCTCAGGGTCTCGTAGAACACTCTTAAATTGTCCCCTGCTGCCGTTTGTCGGAATTTCACCAAATCAACAACATATAGTGCACTGCAGGAACAGAGAAACCTCACTTTAGAGATACTTTGTGGATAATTTTTGACTTTCTAAAATATTTTTGGAAAGATAACTACCTGATATGATAGGGCCTTCCTCTCAAATGGTCCTTCCAGAAACCCTATCAAGGCAATTAAATGATTTATTAGAGTAGTATGGATGCAGATAAATGATTTATAAGAATAGTATGGATGTAATTAGTTGTCTGCCTGAACTGAATCTTCGTAGAAGAAAAAAAGGTACTGTAATGAGGACTAACTTGTCTCCAAAATCGATAACCATCCATTTCCTTATTATTGTCACAAAAGGGTGTATATGCAAGGGGTTTTCCTTTTATATCCATGTCATAAAGTTCACCCATGTCAGTCCTCACAACCTGATCTGCATCAACAAATATAACCTGCAAGCATATCACATTAGCTAAAGTATTCTCCCAAAATGTACACGAGCTATTGATTGGCATAGGCCCATAGCTATCTAGGAGTCCTAGCAAATATAGTAAAGTACCTTTTCCAAAGAAAGCGGAAAAATGACATCAAGAAATAGAATTTTGTAGGCCCAGATAATCCGTTGCTTCTCCTTCTGTTTATGCAACCATGATGGCCATTTGTATGTGATAAGCTCATACTCAAAGCCATACTCTTGTGCCATATAAGGTATGACGTCCTGCACAAAAATCTGTAAGTTTGGAGCATAATACGAAAGCCAGCAACCGCAGTGGAAGACAACTGACCTTAAACTGAGGAGAGAGATAATTCTTTATAAACCAGAATTTAACTGGTCTTTCTGTGTTCTTTAGCACACTTAATATCATTATCTTCAGAAATCGTTCATACCTGAAAGAAGAAATCAAAGAAACTATAATAAAAAAAGACATGATGTAATAGTGAGATCAGCACATTTAACTGAACATGGTCACAGGGAGAAAACAAAACAAGATTGTAAGTGGGCATAAGTGTATTAATCACAGTACGATATACTTCTGCTTGATCAAAGCTCATGTATATATTGGTTTTTGGCTTCTAAAACAGATGACTACATCCTTAAATAGATCCATGAATAGTGATACTACTACATAATTTTCCAAATGTCTGTTCAAGCAGTTCTAATGTTAATATTGTGTTTGATTGATATATGTAATACACAAGTCGAGGAAGGATTCTATTACTATTAAAATATGTCGACATCAATTAGTCCTTACTGTTAAATTGAAATTTGAACTTCAAATTTAAAATCTAAAGCGTAGATCTTGGCATATGATAAGTTATCCACGCACGTCGAAAATCAACAAGTGGAAATTAGTGTCAACATATTTTAATAGTAGTAGATACCGTCCCATATATCTCAATGAATTATGTACCAGTCTTTGGACTAGTCCTGGTTTATAGAGAAAATCAAGATCAATAGAAAAATATAGAGTGGATATGTAGATACGTACAAATGCCCAGAAGCAATCGAGAAGATATTAATAGTTTTCCCATGTCTAGCACCTGCCTTGTCATCCTATCACACGTAGAAAGACAGGTTAAAGTTACATTATCAAGTTAAACCGAGCAAAAGAAGGAGAAAAAAGTGACCAATAACAATTATATTAAAAGCTTATAGAGGAGACTAGGACATGAAACAAGCAGCTCAGAGGCCAGTTGAAGAGAGACCAAAGTAAGCACATCAAACAAGGTCAGGTATAAGAAATCTAAATAGATGGATGATCCCTGTTCCATGTGATGTGGTCTTCAAAATGACCAAGCAGATCATCTGTTCTACACTTCTGCTATTCTATAACCGCATAAAAGACAATTACCACCAGACACTGAATATTTTAATTTGACCATTTGATGTTTAATAACGATTATAAACCCCATGATGCAGGAACATCAAACAGAATAAATATGAAGTAGCATCGACATAAAATAATTACCTTTGATATTGCTCGACTCTTCCTAGATTTTCCATCACCACTGATGAAGTCGGAAGCCCACTTCAAGAAATTGGTATTCCAGCCCTTGTCGTTGTCCTTCACAAAACTCAAATTTTGTAGTTAACATTTATATACAGAACCTGAAGCAGTGAATGCCATAATAACAATATTACAGATTATATTGCAAATCAGGAAACACATACCTTGGCATCCAACTTATCATTTTCCTCAGAAGCTACTAATAATTCGTCATGTTCCCTTCCTTTTCTCTTAAGCACATCCAAGTGCACCGTTTTGCCTCTCAAATCACTAATTATGATACGCTTTGAGTCTTTCTGACTGCCATCATCTACTTCTTTAAATTCATACAGCTCTGTACTCCGCCCAGGAGCAAGTTGCAGGTACCAGACACCAGGGGAAACTTTCATCTGCCAATAACCCAAGTTGGCCATGACCAAAGTATCAACCAGATGTGGTGTGGATTTTGTCCCGAGAATCAGTTGAAGGCCTCTTGGAGGATCATGATCCTTTTCAGAACAGTGGCCTACAGAGAACCATTTAACATAAACTCAACATGCAATTACAATTCTAGCTCCATAAGGAAATCAAATTAAGATAGTGACTAAATTACCTGTCAGAATAAGTGATTCAAGATCAAACCCAGCTTTTAGTGTCCTCTCGCCGCCAAGTTTCTCAAGCAAAATATTATCTAGATCATGACTGAAAAAACAGGCATGGAAAAGAAAAATTGGCATTAAATTACAAATTAATCTGGTTGAACAATAAAGCAATGTTCCATTTCTCCTAAACTCTTGATCCGGTGCTAGTATCAAAAAAATACAAAAGGCATCATAAGGCTTTGAAAAATATCTACACTCACATAGCAAATGTTGGTTCAACAAGCCATGGCTCTGGAACATCAAGACTCATGGTGAGTGTCTTGGACAAAGGCATATTCAAGAATAGTGCTTTGGGACCATTTATTGAAAAATCAGTAGCACTAAAATCGTCCTGTGAAATATCAGCAGCTTGTAAATGTATACAGAAATTAGTGAAATCAAATTGATGAAATTCAGGAGTATCAAAATATGGAGATGAGCAATACCACAGATGGCACCACATATCTATAATAATTCTTCAACGGGATGTCAACAAGGGAGCTCTGCAGATACAATAGGGACCACATCAATGCATGAGTTATACACTTTGTACAAAAACAATATCTGTAGTTATATGATTATTTACAACACGGTTGCAAATGAGTTGAGTCATATGAGCATCACAAAGAAAAGTACACAACTGACTGGAAGACTGCAAATTCTTAACCATATCATATATTCTCAAGTGAACTTTTACTTACAAGACAACTAAAAGAATCCCATACAGAAAATTAACCTACTAGGCAAGAACGAAAAGCATTCAGAAGCTCACCATGGGATTTAGTACAATTCTCATGCTTGGCTTGATCCGTCTCCAAAGAATATGCAGAAGTGGAGCGAGCTTTTGGCCTGAAGAACTCAAAGGATCAATGACCGCATCAATGTGTATGGTAGAATTCTCATTTTCCAAAATCACAGCACTGCAGCACATGACAAATTAGTGTAGGTTACAAAAGTAGAATAGGAAGAAAAATATATAGAAAGATGTACAAATTTCAAGAGCAAAAGATAAGAAAAAAAATGAAATTATTCAGTCTCAAACCAAAGGATTTCATTTGCCAGAGGTTTTAAGAGATTTAAGATGTATATAAAGTCTGCAATAATGGTCTGCAACGGGTGGCCCACACTTCCAGTTTTCCACCATCTTTAAAACATATACATGTTAGACTTATAGGACACCAGATATGCGGGTGAGTGTTGAGATTAGACACACATTGGACGATTAAGACTATTTTTGTGACCTATAAGATCTTAGGTACCTCAACTCATCATCAATTGATTTTGGGTTGGATAACCACACTTCAATAAAGTCGAGAACATGAGGTTAGCAATGATACCAAAAGCCGACACTACTATGCAACAAGTGTTCGAAGTTCGGCCACACCTTCGCATCTGTAAAACGTTGTATCCAAGAAAAATATGGATATTGTTACATCCGATCTTATCTAAATAATGTCCAATTAGGAATTGAATATTCATAATTTCATATTCATATTTCTACCTATATACTTGTACATGTATTATAGATACATATACGTATAGTTTACAACCTTGGATGATTGTATGAGCACTATTTTACTAATTATTAGTTGGAATATATGTTTGGCTAAATTTATGTGCTATACTGTTATGTATAATTAGTCATGTGTCTACATGTCCCAAATGGTTAGATAGGTCTGCTTGTATATATGGACCCCAATTTGAGTCCGCCCTAGATCATTTAGATACTCTGGACATATGAAATGAATTAGAATGTCCAATATTATCCGCATTCCATGTGGATCTGACAGATGTTCATTTGAGTATTGTCGTTAATATCCGGTCGAACACGGATCCAAATACAGATGTGCTGATTATTTCTCAGATATGGATACGAATGTTGCCACATATGATCCCTATTCACCCTATTGACTCCCCTTACAACCTTAAAAAAAGTGAGTAGCATGAAGCTCTTTCAAAACCATGCTATTGCAATGCTTTCCGGTACTTTGTGGTTGGATAGAATTAATGTGACTAGCATAACAAAATATGCATTGAAGGTAAGTTGGTCACACACTCATGTTCAAGAGACCAGCAACTATATACATCAACATTACCATGCCTCAAAAGAGGTTCCCACCTGGGCAAGGTAAGGGGGGTCGAGTGTACACAACAATATAATTGTAAAAAACAGAGAGGTTGTTTCCAATTGACCCAATGATGCTAAGTGCAACTGGCCATCTGCAATTTCATGATATAAAAGAATGTAGATGGTTTTGATAGATATTTGATATAGTCCATGATGATTCAAATGGCAAAGACAATTTAATCTTTGACACTGGAAATGGACAATAGACCAGCAGCTATATACCAAACTAAAAATGTTATACAGGTAGTCAGAAGCATGAGAAAAGGCAAAACTTTGCTGAAAAACAAATAAGAAAGTACAGTTTCATTGAGGATATAAAAGAAGATACCTGTACTGGGCATTTAAAATCTCAAAGCGGGCTCTTTCGGAACTTCGCTCACGAACAGATAATGAGGATGAAACTAATAAGACAACATCGCTAATGAACTTGCTGCAAAGCAAAAACAACAAATATATATCAAATTAATTGTGAGTGAGTGGGGGGGGGGGGGGGGTGATTAGTTGGTCACCCAGGAAGATTAAACAAAGGGAAT
Organism: Triglochin maritima; assembly: GCA_963682175.1. Classification (NCBI taxonomy): domain Eukaryota; kingdom Viridiplantae; phylum Streptophyta; class Magnoliopsida; order Alismatales; family Juncaginaceae; genus Triglochin; species Triglochin maritima. The sequence continues at coordinate 4,469,011 of OY821775.1, forward strand.
TTATCCTAATAAAATAAACTCCATTGTATTTCTAGTTGTCAGTTTTTTTCCTTCTACAGAAGCTTTAACGAAACAATGGGTTGAGTTCGCGGGATGAACATGTTAACATGAAAACAATAATGCATCTACAAAATGGAAACCCGTGAAGAAAAAGAAAACGTAGTTGGGTGTGTGTAAAAGGGAAAGAAAATGGAAAAAGTGGTCAAGACAGACAACCAAATGGAAAAGGTAACAATCTTTTTTTATCAAAACCAACGAAGGAAATTCCATGTACAAGGTACTCTGACTCATTCCTAGAATGACTGCATGTATGTAAAAAATGGGATACACCTACGTATATAGAGAATGGAATTACATACACCTCAACTTTCCTAATCTGACCACTGTTTCCATGTTCATTAGGTTCGGACATATTCGACGAATGGATAAAGGCAATAATAAATCAACAAAGTGAGGTCAAGACAACATGTGAATCCTTTCTTGTATACAGTGAGATCACAATGCATATCAATGTCACTAAAAAAATAGGAAATGGATAGGCCAACTCTGCCAAAAAAACATCTTTGTTTTTCCACCAAAGGTATCAGCTCCTCATGTTAATTCTGGGTAACGAAGAAACAACTGCAACATACAATAGTACCTAGTAAGATCATCCGGGTCAATATCCACCCATTGTACTTCATCTATAATTTGCATGACAGACTTTGCACGCTGCTCATACTCCACTGACTCCAAAAGAACAAAATCCTCACTTGAAAATATGTTGGTGTCACTGGAAACAATAACCTGACAACAAACTTCCAGTAAGGTTTGACAAAATGAACAGAATTACTTTAAGAAGAGAGTAATGGATCAATACTATTTGATGGATACACACAACAACAACAATAAAAGGAATAAAATATTAAAATAAAACCCATGATGAACAAAGTAAAAAGAAAATCCAAGAGCAGGGGTTTAAGGATTCAAAATTTACTTAACAAATACACGATACAGGGAAGAGAATGACATTATCTAAATAGTGTGAACTGCAGAGATCACAAACTTACTCAGAATATTTATGATCCAATAATACAGTCTAAAGATCATAGTGGGACGATGGACACCCAAACAACTAAACAACTTACCCTTCCATTGGCTATTACTGCTGTTGTTTCAAGATCAAACCCTTGTGCATGCAGAAAGCGCGAGACCTGAATATAAATAATATGACAGCAACGAAGAAATATTAACATGAGAATTTTATAATACGTACAAAACAAACCAAGAGATACTATCTAGGACTCAGTGCTATAATTTCAGATGGAAATCAGGTTTGTAGGTATTATAGGAGGACCCATGAAACACAACTGTATATAGTGAACCTGGATAAAAGGATACGGGAAATGACATTTTCTAAAAAGTATAGCAGAATCACTGTTATAAAGTTCAGAATTTATGGGGGCACAGATTATCCAGGGATAGTAAATAAATGCATGAATTTTGTTAGGGTTAATGATATTATTTTCATTGTTTAGGTGGGTATGTGATAGCAGTCAAAATAAATGAAGTGACGTGGCCAATCGTAATTGGTCTAATACACTTGACGAGGATTGATGACTTGGCATATTTTGATTGGGTGTTTGGAGGTTACATGGATTCTATGTTAGTTAGAGTTAGTTTTAGTAGTTAGAGTTAGTTGGAGTTAGTTAATTGAAGTGGTTGTTGTAGCCTATAAATAGGTCATCACTTGTACTTGTGTAAGCATCCATTTTGAATAATGAAATCTTAGTTTGGTTATTGTGTTTGTTTGGAGTTTTGTGTCACTCGAAGAGCACTAATTGTATCGGTTCGTAGTTGGTGATCGCATTCGTGAGTCCGGTCCGGAGTGGATCCGTTGTGGGCTAACAATTAAATTGTTAGCCCACAACGGATCCACTCCGGACCGGACTCGAAATGCGATCACCAACTACGAACCGATACAATTAGTGCTCTTCGAGTGGCACAAAACTCCAAACAAACACAATAACCAAAACTAAGATTTCATTATTCAAATGGATGCTTGTACAAGTACAAGTGATGACCTATTTATAAGCTACAACAACCACTTCAATTAACTAACTCCAACTAACTCTAACTACTAAAACTAACTCTAACTAACATAGAATCCATGTAACCTCCAAACACCCAATCAAAATATGCCAAGTCATCAATCCTCGTCAAGTGTATTAGACCAATTACGATTGGCCACGCCACTCCATTTATTTTGACTGCTATCAACTCCTTCCCCCTAAAAATCAACCTTGTCCCCAAGGTTGTGGATGAAATGCAACGAATTTGGATGATGAACCCATGGTGGCCTTGCTAGGGATTGTTTCCCTTTACGTCCTCGATTATCTTCTTCGTAAGGCATGGAAGTTCGGCCCAATCTTCCATCTTACCACCAGACCTTGTCATGTTCAATTGTAGCCTCATTGTGATGAATGCAACCCATATAGTCATTTCGTCGAGCAGCTTGTGTGCAGCATTCTTTGCAAATTTGATATCAAGGTTGGGTAAGCCGACTCTCAGGTGGACTGTGAAATCCTTGGTTGGGCTGCATAAGAAGAAAAGAAACATCCACGAAACCCAAAATTCCAAGGAAACCAATCGCATCACAAAAGCTACATGTTTTCAAAACAAAGGGATGAGGCTTGATCATTCTCGACGACTCCCATGGCTGAATAGTTGTGAATTTGGAGGCACACATCTAAGGTCAACCTTGAAGTTGGTGATTCAATCAATAGATATATATTCCTGCCCTTCTCGTCATCCACATCCAGCAACGTCCACCCAGGCATTTTATCGAACACCTTGAGAGCGTAAGTTAGAAGTATCAAAACATTGGAGCCACCCTCACAAGCATTCCATCGAACACTTCCCTTGCAGCACTAGGAGCATTGTCTTCAAGACTAATTGGCATCATTAGCGTCACTTCCACATCTTAAGATGGTTATCGCCAAGTTCCGCATTTTGTCAAACAGCTTGTCTGCAACTCTTCTTGCCGTCGTCGTAGCACTAGTCCCACCATTCAAATTGTCCCCACCTGGGTCATATGGTCTCCACATCACAATGACAACGAAGGCAATCCAAGTATATCCATGTTCCTTGACTGGTGGTGGTTCTCGGGTCACCACGTAAAGGAACCCAATCTCGAACATGCAAGCATTGCAGGTGACTGACATAAATGTCGCTGCCTCCGACTTCATTAGATCCAACACGACGTCGCCTCCTAAGATAGGAACCATAACTTCGCACTCGTTCGCAACTTCAAGAGACCCATCAAGATTGCCGTTGGAGACGACGATAAGGGGCGTAGGCGGCGGGACAGCGGTCGAAGATGACGAGGGTGGTGGAGTCGCTGAGGTTGTAGAGAATGATGATGGTGGAGACAAGGGAGAGGACGAATATGATCTTGTAGGAGTTTTCGGACACCATCGTGGGGAAGTCAAGGCTCTTGGCGTTGGAGAGATGGTACTCGACGAGGACGAGACCAAAGACAATATGTGTCGTTTCTTTTTCCAAGTGACGTTTTCTCCCAAACTCTAATCTTGTCATTGCCAATAAAGAAGTCCACTTCGTCGTTTATCATGGTAGCCTCGTCAACCACCTTTTGTTGGGCCTCATCTTGCTCCTCCTTTTCATTCCCAAATCGAAATGCCAACGCTTCAACAAAATCCAACCACGTAGAAGCTTTTGAATGAGTGCGGTACCACGACCGAAACCATTCATACGCCTCCTTGACGAGATAATAACCCGCTATACGGATTCGAAAAGATTTTCGTATTTGCTTGGAAGCAAAATACTCCTCCATGTACGCTATCCAAAACTCCACGTCTTCGTCGCCGCAATATTGGTAGGGGTGAATCTCCTCTAAAGAAAGTGATCTCCTCGTCATAGTTGTCCAGAGGAGGCTCTGATACCAAATTGTTAGCCCACAACGGATCCACTCCGGACCGGACTCGAAATGCGATCACCAACTACGAACCGATACAATTAGTGCTCTTCGAGTGGCACAAAACTCCAAACAAACACAATAACCAAAACTAAGATTTCATTATTCAAATGGATGCTTGTACAAGTACAAGTGATGACCTATTTATAAGCTACAACAACCACTTCAATTAACTAACTCCAACTAACTCTAACTACTAAAACTAACTCTAACTAACATAGAATCCATGTAACCTCCAAACACCCAATCAAAATATGCCAAGTCATCAATCCTCGTCAAGTGTATTAGACCAATTACGATTGGCCACGCCACTCCATTTATTTTGACTGCTATCAGTATGCATAATGATCTTTTAGTTTTCACAAACACAGATATAGAAACAAACATTGATTTCACGTTTAACAGATACAAATGTTCACAGGACTCCAGTATTTTCTTCACAGATATATGTCAGAAGTAGGAGTTGAACCTTCGTTCCGTAGAATTCAAATTCAAAATTTTACTACAACACCACCTATATGTTATATTTCTAAAGCTAATATTTTAGTATACAATTGGCTATTAGGGACAGATTCCCTGGACTCTGCACACGTGCAGTCAGTAAGCATGCTGTGATTGCTAACTATTGGGTAAGGGAAACATATTCATAAAGGTGGGACGTTTCTTTTGACCGTACCTTTTTAGTTATAGCTCTTAATTCTCTGTAAACTCTCCGGAAAACTGGGGCAGAAGATGCCCGACCAAGTTGGGGTGGATTGAGTTTTCTCTACTAATTCCATTTTCTAAGTCAAATATTTTTTCCTTATTGCTCTGAGTTTTGTTCCTACTCCAGAGGCGGTCCAGCGTCTTCTTACAAGACCCAACTTTTGGCTTGGCTGATTTATATTGAACTCTGAAAGAAACAAAAGCCTCAAATGCAAAGGATGGCTCTTGGTGATTCGTTACAGTCTATACAATCACGAGGAAGAGGTCCCCACTGATTCATATCCGGCAGGGACACCAATGGGTTGTGTAAAAGCTTATTGACATCTTCTCAGTGATAACTGATGACACCGGTTTAATCTCCGCTAAGTTTTGGCCTTTTCGGAGATTTGGAGATTCCCTAAACTGCAGAGCACTACCCAACGGGTATGGTTTCTATTTTCACGGGCTTTATGGTGGGCCATCTGGGCAGGCAGGAGGTTGTGTTTTAAGAAATGAAGTTGTTCGTGCATAATATCTGGTTAACAGCACGTTAGCACTAAGATGTATTGCATGGTGTTAGTAACACCATGGGGTTAGGAGGATTCACAGGACTACCATCTTCTAGAGCGGGGCTTGGTAACGTAGTTAAATTATGCAGTTTTCTTTTTATTTTATTGTTTTGACTTTGTTGAGTTTGGTCAATTTTTGGACTGCTGCTTTCTGTCGTTGTTTATGCCGAACTGCTACCAACCTTTTTGTACATATTTTCATTTAATTTTTTTCTCAATATCAAACATTTAATACTATCTATAATAAGTTTAGAGACTAAAATTTAGAGGATAGTGTAAATATAAAAACTAATTGTTCTTTTATCCAGTATGTATGCATGTCTGTTTTTAACTATATCCATTAATGAGTTATGTCCCGAATCTATGTCCATTTCTAAGGATATGAATATGTTTTCATATATGTATGTGATTCGCATACCTATCTCTACCTGCATTTCACATACAGATGTTTTTTTACCGAAATACATAATATACCCAATCTCTTTGCACCCTTAGCGATATCTTTGTTATCCTCCCAACCTTAAGTTTTTTTTTGAATGGTCCCAACCTTAAGTTTTTTTTGAACGGTCCCAACCTTAAGTATTTGAAGTCGCACCTTTCTGCGTATCTTGTATAAATGGTCAAAATACCCTTGGGCATATATCCACTAGATGACACAGGTATGAGACCGATACTTGAACCTTATAAAAGCATATGAGCTTCGTATACAGGGATGGTAAAGGATTTACTTATTTAGAAAAATACCAAAACAAAAAATATGAGAAAAGAAAAGAGGGAACAGTAAATTTGGAAAAACTATGGCACTATGCCACTATTTTTTGGCAATGGGCTGAAGGCTGACAAGGAAGGTGCATCAAGCAGAAAAGCAAGGCAATGTTTGATGTATTGGTACATCTGCATGCCTTAGATGCCTATACCTGTGCTATCATTAATTTGGAAAAAAAATCAAAATGTTTACAGCCTAAAGGGTAGCTAAAAGAACCACAAATAAGTGGATTTCTACTGACAGCCATGATAGTCAAGAAGTAAAACCATTCTATTTTAATTGTTGCCATAAACCAAAAATCATATCTTTTTTATCAATAAAAATCATATCATCTTATATTTTTCACATGTTAGTCAGTTTTTAAGAATAATTTAAGGGAGCAGTGGAACCATAATCAATTATCTGAGGTTGTGGTAACCTTTCCTAATAACATTTGCTAGATAAAAATTCTGTTGAAGAAAAATAGATATAGATAGCACCTTATTCAAGTGACTGTTTCTCGGATTCGCTGAAAACGTGGACAGAGCTTTTCTGTAACTCTCAGATGCTAAATTATTTGCCTCAGCCAGTTCGTAGACTCTGTCTTCAAGTAACTTATAACTTTCACCTTCCAATGTCGACGGAGGTAGATAACTACTTTTGTAGAAAGAGCAAAACTGATCCAAGAAATTCAAAGAAGTTCCTCTGTTGCTGTAGTAGAGGGGAAAAAGCATAAAATCAACATAACAGTTAGCTAAGAAATGACATGTGTGGCTTAAGGTAAGAAATTGACATATACAAAACCTGAATGAAGATGCACTGATCTCAAAAACCTTTGCAAAAAGCAAAGCATGAAATGCAGCACTGCCATTAAAATTAAATAAAACACCAATTCGAGCTCTCTTTGACCCTGTCATCTGCAGTTTAGTGAAAAAGGTTAGTAGTGACAACCAAGTATTCAACTACCTTCAGAAAAGAAAAGGAAAAAAAGACATAAAGACTAACAAGATAGTGTATTCCTTCATGCAGCAACTGCAGACCTTTCCTTGTTGCAATATTAACAACAAGATGGTGAGTTACAGGCTTCACCTCATCAGCAGCTGAACAAAATGAATGCAACAAACAAAAGGGAGTGAGCATGAACAAATGTTTGTCTACAAGATAGCAGTTCAATTTTGCATCATCTTACTTCCAGGAGAATGAAGATAGCTGACATCACCAAGCAGAGATTCATCCCCAATAATTGAGGCTGATAGTGAAACAAAACTTTTCTTGCCTTTCTCATCACCTATTATCTAGATACGAACATCCAATCAATCACAAAATCAGGTATTAAATTCTTCTACATGAATTGTTTCAGAAAAACATTTTATAATATGAATAGATTTATTACCAGTGGATTGTATCGTGGATAACCATTTTCAGAAAGAAAGTGTTCCAAAATATCTGTGCTTGAAGTTACTTGTCCATAGTAAACTAGTTCCTGAAGTCTCGGGAGCTCCTCATTCATGGCATTCATAGCAGCATCCTGACCCCCAAAAAAAATGATTCATAAATTGGATACAACCTAGCAAGATTTTCAAATAGACCAACTTATGTTCTTGCAAATATCCAGAAGCCCAGGCAAGTTTTTCTCCAAAAAGAAGCACATACAGGCTATGTGACTTTCTTTACAAATTTTAAAATGGTGGCCTAGACCAAAATGATATTTAATTTGCCTTCTTTTATATTACAGTTAGCTTAAAAAGTAGAACAAGATTGTAGAGACAAAAATACATGATTTCCAACCCCCCACCCCCCACCCCCCACACACACACAAAAACACCACACTACCACACCAAAAGATTTGCATCAAGAAAAAAAACATGTATTGACTAGCTGATCTTTCCAAACAAGATAAATGAGAAAGCTATTTTCATCAAAAATAGGAACTTAACCTCAGACGACTCAAAGACTAGACCATTCATTAGTAGGCAGCACTTCAGACTTGATAATCCAAGCTTAAATACAGATAGGGAGCTTTTCACTGCAACATCCTTGTATGTCAAGTCCTTTTCAATTTTTAGTAGCATATCTTGCGGTGGAGATTTCACCTTTGACCTAAAAATAAAGAAAGTAGTAAACAAAAACCACGTGCTGCACAAGTATCTCACTTCGAAAGAGACTAGATGACTCTTTTCTCTGACAAGACAAATGCAAACATTGCAAAAGATATGATTTGTATTGCCTCCGAGATACAGTATGGAAGCTCTAATCTTGAAACTGGGAATACTCACATCAGTGTTTCAACAAATGCCTCTTCCACATGGTACACTTCAAGTGTTTCCTCGGGAAGATCTTCTGAGATGCTCCATAATCTGTTCATCTGTCACGTAGTTGCATCAAAAGGATGAGCAATTAGCTATGAAAATTGGACAAGAACGTGGGAAGTGTATCAATAGGTGGAAATTTTGATGTTAGGCATAGGCAATCTAATTGTTTAAGCCCACTAAGAGATAGTCAACACGATTAATTTAATCACATTTTAGTATTTTACACCAAAAATGTTCTACCCTCGACCACCCTTCTTTCCTTCAAAAATTGCTATGGCCCATTTTTAGGAAGCAGTCAAGTTACCAACATATCAGTATTAAATGTTTTTGCTTCAGGAAAAAAAACATACACAACAACAATCTGCTAAACTGCAGTAGTCATCCCATAAATTTTAAAAAAAACAAAGTACCCAACCAATTAGAATCGCCCTGACAAGTACAAGCTCCTCTTCACACCAACAATTCTGATGTCTAAAGTTAAAGGCATTTAATTGGTAATTTTACAAGCAGAACTACATGTCAAATTTTCAGATGGAACTCTAATTAAAATTTTCATTTCGTAGTCAATAGAAAAATAAACAGGAAACTATTCCAGATACATTGGAATAGAAAATGCAATGGTGAGAATCTCAATGTTAAACGACATTCAGGTAGGCTAGTGGCCTGGTACTATAAGCAATTTACTAAGAATAACTACATTCGTTCTTGTAGATTATTCTTTTCACATCTAAGATGTTTTTTAAGTTTACTTCGTCATTAGTTAACAAAGACACAAGAGATTCTTCTTTCATCTTCCATTACGTTAGAACTTTAGCATTTAATATCGAGGGATTAAAAATTAAGCAATTGTTTTTATGAATTTAAGAGATCCAGTTTGATGCTTGACAATTAGCAAGATATGGATTACAAATATTCAATAATGGAACAAACCAAAAGCTGCAATTAATTCGTATGACAGTATGATTGGGAACCAATGAGTAATGATTCTTTCGGTTGAAACTAGTGTTTTAAATTTTTCATCCTTTATGTATTCATAAGCACAAAATGATTGACTAATTGCCATTTGATTTCAAGGTATAATGACTACCTAAGAAATATTGACAACTTAGAATACACCTAGTCAATGCAGCTAATGACAGTAGGGTTGGTGTGAAGTCAAGAAAGCTTCAAGCAGTCTAGCAGGAAAATGAGACGACAAGCTACGCAAACAATGAAAAGGAATCAAGCATAATATAACAACCATAGAAAAGAAACTCTAAAATATAAAATTGAAATGAATAAAGCCCAATTCGAACAGAGAAAATATAAAGTAAGGTATGTTTGGCATGAAACGACAAGAGTTCTATAAAGAGTTATGAATGATGATATCGTAGTTCTTTCTTATGGAGTAGAAACAACACATACGTTACTCAGAAATTGAAAGGCCAACTGAGCACCAAAATCCTCTTTTATATAAGTAAAAAGACGGATGACCTGCAGAAAAATGTAAATAAATGGCAACAATGAGCGGGGCACTTCAATTTGATTAATAAAATAAATATACAACAGACAGATAAGCTCAACAGAAATTATTTATGTCACGAATTACTTGCTAATGTATCATTGCTTTTAGAAAAACTAAGGTAAGATGGGATAACAACACATTTCTAAATGGCTGCATAATGAGAGAAAAATGAAGATGATTATTGTTTCCTATATACATATATCAAGTATAAAATATAGAATTGTATCATAACAATATGAACCCCGCTTGTAAGCCACATGACTGATTTCTGTTTCTCCAACTATAAGCACTATCCATGTATGGCCAAACGTGGTAGCACGTGTTAAATGACGTCAAACCATCAACATCTACGTCACCCCAACACCCTCAAAAGAGGCTCCTGTTTGGGCCGAGTATGGGTGTCGGATGTACACAGCCATACTCCTGTTAGTCAGAGAGGCTGTTACAATTGTATGACATTGAGTTCGTCTAAAATATATTACTGACTCCAGAGTCCAGACCTTCTCACCTCCGATAATTGTAAATATTGATATGATTTATGAGTCAGTTGGACGGACCCTTATCAAAAAAGATGTATTTCAAAGTCATCTTTGATAAAGGTTATAGCAAAGGGACACCATAATGACACAACTGCTGGCCTTGTAAAGAAGAATGGACAAAAAAGGTACAAAAGAAGTGATCTTTCTATTGTTATAGCTTGAACATACCATGGAAAATAGGGAAATGATTACCTTTTAAGCAGTAGATCTATTGCTAGAACAACAAACAAAAAATATCAAAATGTTTTTCATGATTACCACCACATAAATAGAGCAAAAGCCAAAAAAAGGACACAGGTTTAGTACACCTACTTGCAGGAGAAGATGGCATGAAATGATCAAAGGAAATTTATATTGAATTGTCAAAACAAGTTATCAAAATCTTCTTATCAGCTAGAACTAAATCTCAAGGAAACACAATATAATGTCTAAGAATATAATGAGAATTACCAGACCAGAAAGATCCTCTTTATTTTCATTCACATCCTCATTGTGAGATGACACAGGAAGCTCACCACCATTTTCTTCAATATCCCCTATAGCTTTTGTGGAGTATAAGATCACTCCAAATCTCATAGGTACGTTATTTTCATACATGGATACAATAGCATCAATAGACTGCAGAGAATTAATAAGTTTAGCACATTCAGCTTCAAAACCAATTCAACAAACAACTAAAATCAAGCCAAACTAAGCATATCGCAAAGGGCGCACCATGGCTCCACAAAACGTGCCTGGATCAAGCACGTAAACAGCATGGTACAAGTTTTTACCAATGTATCGCATCTGACCGGGAAAAACGGGCATCAAGATCTGCAATACCATAAAAATTACAAAGCAACCACTTAATACTTCAAGACACGCTACCACGTGTAATGGTACTTGAAGACAAACAAAATGATGAAATAAACCTCATTAATGTTCTTCCTCCAACGCTTGTACATGGCATCCTCCTCCAAATTATTAAGATAATGGACATTAGCTGAACGGAAATCAACACGGACTGAAGTAGATTCTGAGGTAGGTGGGGCAGACAACAGCTTATAAATTGCACTGTGGGGGAGCTGGAAAGGACTTAACCATAATTAGATGTTGACATAACAATGACTACATTTAATCTAATGACGTCAAACAAAAGAGGAAACTAATGAGAAAGGATGTGTAATTTAACTAGAAAAATATCATGAAAATGCCCCAAAAAAGAACAGACCGTTCCGAAAAGAATGAACGTTGAACACGAAATATTTCGATTGTGGGAACCAAAAGCATTGTACTATGTTGTCTTTGGGAAAGATGAAGCAAAAATACATGCCAAAAGACAAGATAATTGTGTTACCTTAACTTTCAAAAACTGGTCAGTTAAGGACAGTTCTTCATGGACCAGATCCATCAACCTACAAGTACACCTCAAAACAGTCAATATTTTTGCAAAACACCAGCTCATACTAAGAAAATATGTTGCTGCAAAACCTAAACCTATGCTTGAGTAATGTGTCAAATAAGCAAATACTATAAGATGTATGTAAACAAAATGGCATAAATATATATATGATTCTGGATCAGACGGAAGAGGACCGATCCATGTTAGCTAATGGTGAAATACCATGTGGGATTCTAATATACACATCATGACTGAACCAGAGGAGTCAGATTAACTAATAGGAGAAAACATGTCTGACCATCAGATTCGAAAAACTACATTACCAATATTTTCAGAATAATTATTGCATGCGAGTAGGAGCACAGGACCATATTAGGTGAGGTTCGTGGCCAAAAAGGGAGACAAGCAGAAGGAAATAATCAAATTAAAGCTATTTTCAAGTGCTACAAAGAGAAACCTAACTTCGTTTCACTTCCAGTCAGGATCTCAACAAATGGTGAACAAGCAAATCATTTGAAACGATTGTGTCCACCATTGCTCCTTCGACATTTCACAAATACCAAGAAGTAAAGAAGATTCATGACATAGACAAGAACAGAAAATGAAAAGGACAACAGAAAAAAAAACATGGATAAACTTGTCCTTCGCAATAAATATTTACAAAACATGTTTACGGGAACAAAACATATTTTACAGAAAATAAATATTTGCGGGAACAAAACATGGACAAACTTGTCCATCAATATTTTACAGAACGCCGTAACCATTAATATAAGGAAGCAACTCAATGTAAGCTCAGGGCGTTGCCATTTAAAGAGAAAAAGAATCAGCAGAAGAAAAGGTCAAATGCATTACTGGTAGAGATCAATATCCTCAATGTTCATTAAAGCACCATTGAAGGCCATCAAGGACTTGCCAGGAGGGACCATTCGCTGGTTGGCAACAATTTCATCTTTAATTGAGTCGTTGAGCTGTAAAATAATCAAAAACATGTCATTAAGATATCTATATACACACTGGTAAAACCATGTTCCAAGATGAATGAAGATTCCTACTGCACAATGCAGAACATTCTTATGAAGGTTCACTTTGTAATTTCACCTTTGTCCGAGATAGCAATGAGACAATACTAGGGAAGTTTTGATTGATTTCTTGCATTGCTTGTAAGGGATCTGAAGCATGTATAATTCTTTGAGCTGTCTGGTGTCCCAAGTCTGTTACAATGAACCAACGAGAAGACTTCGGACGTATGAGCACAACCAAATTGGTGTGGCTAGTGAGATGAATAGCAAAAAAATCTAGCAGGCAAAGAATACCTTTTAGTTCCCAAACCTCCAGTGCATCAGATACTGTTAATGACAACAAATGATCTCGAAAAAACATGATGTCGGAGCTTAGTTCAGGTTTGCGCTCCTATATTGTCAGGAAAAAAGGGGACAGTTTGAGAAGATGATCGATCAACTTCCCTCTAAATATCTCACTCAAAAAACAGTCAGGCAACAATTTAGAAAGATAAAAGCCTAGAAATTATGTGATTGGTGCCGCTTCATGTCAGTACAATACGTGAAAAAACAGTCAGACTTGACCTTACAGCTAAAGTCACAATTTTATGATTTTCTCATTCAATTTTGACCTAAACAACATTATTTGTTAATTTAAAGAAACAAACCAGTAATTTGGAGAAGATGAATCCTCTAACGTCTTGGCTAAGATCCTCTGTGTTAGGGTCTTCTAGAGTAACACCTGCAACAGTGAAAAGCCAACACAATCTCAAGACAAACAGATATTATAAATAAGCTAGCACACATCACCAAATGAAACTTCTCTAACCTTTATTTACTGCACTATCATCCATGGCCTTGTATTCCATGTTTTTCAAAGCAAGTTCCACACCATAACCTCCTAAATTAAGTGCATCTGGTGACCCAACTGAACCACAATAGCTGGTCATGGCTTCACATCCAGGAGATAATACAGGCCTAACAACGTACTTAACTTTCCCCTGGAAGATCAAAAGCTAAAGTGAGATATCAGCAAGCAAGAATGAGAGGGAAGAGAAATGATGCAAAGATCATAGCATAAATACATTCAAATTTTGTAACACTACATATGGAATTGAAATATGCAGTTCACACAATTGGAATTGAAATATTTGCCATGGCATTTTACTGTTATGTTTGTCTATCGAGGATGAGCAATTCCTGCATAATGGTCTGACCAGCAACTAAGTTTCAATGAACCCCAATACATTGTACTACCACATGCAAAATTCACTTCCACATGGCACACCTTTTTTGCTGCTTCTATTAGGACAAGGTGAAATTCTCTGAAGCAATCTGTGCCCAGAGCTCCATACAAGATTGATGTAGGACGTATAACACTCGAACCAGTGTACACATGATCAAACTCAAAAAGCTCGGGCTCGACTAAAGAAGATGATCTGCTAGAAGCACAAGCCAAGAGATAATACAATGAGCATACTTTTAAACTAGGACCAACAAAGACACGAGTACTTAAAAGAATCAGGCAATTAGCAACTTAACGAGTCGTCGAAACCATCATCAAGCCATTTCAAAAAATCTGAGACGCTGGACAAGACTTTGCTACCAGTATCAATCCAACAACAGTTTACTTCTGGAATACTGGAAGATGAGTGTGAGTCGATTTCAGATGCATTCACGCCAACATATTGCAAGTCAACTTCATCTTCAGTATCCAATGAATATAAAGAATCTTGTGCTAGCTGACGATAGAGCACCAACTTGGGAGATGTCGAGCGGAGCGCAAGAGATAACTCAAATATTGCCCCCAACTGCTCATTTAATAGGGAACGTCCATTCTCAACAATTTTCTGGAAACAAGCCCTGGCCGTTGTTGGACTGGATGCACCATCTTGCTGCAGCCAGAGATCAATAAAATCCCAATACAAACCCTTCCATTCTCTGGAGAGTAATTCCCTGGAGACAGAACACATTATGACATAAACAACATTGATTGAAAGATGGATGCATGCGCCACATATAGTATACATCAAATGCATATATTGATTCTTGTGTGGACCATATAAGATGCAAATTGATTTACTTTCGTGCCCGTGTATATTTGATTAATTGTTTTAAATCTAATGATCTGATAAAACTCATAACACTGTATTGGATTGTTGTCATCCCTCATACATTATTTTTATTTTTTTGATCGGACATCTGTCGTATCATAATCACGACTGCCATTTGCTTATACAGCTGCTTGCTAAAGAAGATATTCGTTATGGACCTAGGATAACTCATTTCCAAAGCTAGCTAATGAGGTTAGAGAGCCTAGGTATCTCAACCACACACTAGTCCCCCATGTAACCGATTTGGTGCTATTTTAATTTAGGCAGTAACAATATTTAATTTTACAACATTTGCATTCAACATAGCTTTGAAATAAGCAAACATTAAATTTGTAGGACATGTTTGTACTACGCTTACAAATATGAACCTATTTATGAACTTTATGTCAATTGTGATGGCTAATGTCTGAAATCAACAAACGACATGGAGGACGAGAAACACATCGTATGGCATTCCTGAGTCTTTTTTTTCCTATTGATAGCATTCCAGAGTCTTAATAATGTATAAAAATAAAAACGACGACATAACGTGCTAAACTACCAAACGACAACGACAGATCCCATCCATTACAAACTTAAGAAGGAGATCGTACTTGTACGCACCATCACCATTTCATCATCCATCAATCCGAATCAGCGTACTTATTTTGATTCGGAATTTTGCAACAAATAAAACATAATCACATTTCCACACACCATTACCACTTCTAAGACAAATGCAACTGAAATTCGCTAATTCCAGAGAGTTAGGAGAATCGATTACCCTGCTTCCAGGAGAAGAGGAGTCCCAGGCCAGTTAGCGCGGAGGGAGACCTGTACGTTCTTCGACTGCCGGCTCTCCCCAGCCGAGATCGAAGCTCCAAAGCAAGCAAACAACACAATCAGAATAATCAAAAACCGCATCGAAACCCTAGAAACGAAGCGAGGCTCCATCTCCAACTCGATCCCTGTCCCGATCTAGAATCCGAACAGCACCATGCGATCCAATTGAGCTTCGAGAATGAGATTTGGTTGGGAGATTTAAAACCCTAGATTTGGCCAGAAGGGGTTTGCTGCTGCTGCTGTTCTTCGTCTCCGCCTCGCCGGGGTTGGGGGGAGTGAGTGAGGTGGAGGTTTGGTGGTTGACCTTTTGGTCCCTAAGATGTGGAGTTAATTACGGTTTGGACCAGTGGACGAGGGTGTAAATAGTGGTGATGTGGTGGTGGATATTGAGTTGGAGGGATTATGGTCTTTTGACATTTCGGGAGATCCGAATCTCCATGCTAATCGGAAACGGGTCCGGGTTTGGATTCGGGCCTGCTTATACCGGTTCTTGAGGTCAACGGGGCAACATGTTCTTGGTTCTTGATAACTTCTAATGTAAGTGTTCAGACTTCAGTTCTAACACATCAATTTTTCTATCTGTCACGTCAGCTCATCCAAAAAAAATTAATCACGTTTGAGCTACCCCACTCACCCTATTTTCTTTCCCTTCTACGTCATTTGGAGATCAATCATAAGTAAATATTTAAAAAATCACAAAAAATCTACAAAATCAAAACAAATAAAAAACACATTTTCAGGAAAAAAAATTGAAAAAAATTAAAATGAATTTATAAACATTTTTAACCCCAAAAATTTAAAATCGGGCGATTTGGGGGGAAGACGTGCACCCCGCCCCAGGGTGCCCCATGCGTCTTCCCGGGAGGCCCAACGGCTGGACAAGCGCTTAGGTGGACTCCCCGGGCAACCCCCCGCCGTTAACAGGGGTGGGGACCTGCCGTTAAGGGTGCCCTTAAGAAAGACTTAACTGTATACATTAATCCAATTAATTCCATATAATTCTTTTTTAAAAAAAATATTCCGAAAATATTAACGAACCGAAAGAAATACACATAAGTCTCATACCCCTAAGAGAAGGAGAAGAAAATCCTAAATGTTATGTTGTTATTGGGATTTGAACCTGTAAGGTTAGTAACCTTTAGTTAACGTAACTCCAAAGTAATCGTGTGACCATATGTATAGCAAGTGCCATCTCAGATCTCAAATTGATGAGGTGAGATTCTGAGCTCACTTCGTTCCATGCAGACATACATGTCAAGCCCAAGTGCGCGCATCATGAAAATAATTGCAACATAAAGGAAAGGAGATTAGTGGTTTAACTTGAGAAATTAAATGAATTCAAAAATCACGCCAACACCAACCCTAAAGAGACCATGCACACACGGGTAATATTCACTCAATCGTCTTACAATTACAAGAGAATGATTATCAATAAAATGGTTGCATGAAGTTGTTAAAACCCTGTCAAACATGGCAAGGTTTGTCTATATGTGTTGTAATATTCATATAACTATTAAGATGTTGTATATGTACTTCATAACTAAATCAAGTCAACTGAACATGAGTTGATGATAGAGATTGGTTTCTAACTTCTCTATACTTGTAACGAATTGCCCAAAACAAATAATTTACATAATTCACTCCACTCAACCCACACATCAACCAATAGAAGCTCTCCAACTGGTAGTGATTAAGAAGGCCGCCGGCAAGCCACTTCCGGTGGCCCGACCGACCGGTCACATCATTCACAATGGACACCAGGACGGAGCTTAGGTAGTATCCCATCGCCAGGGATGCAAACGAGAGAGAAGTCGCGAGAGATCTCATACTTGTTGGGGCCTCAGTGAAGAAGAAATCGAGGAGGCCGGCGAGGCTGAAGAGGTCGGCGGAGCCGAGGAACAAGTATTGGATTGCTACCCAAAAGAAGGTGATTGGGAGAGGCTCGTCCGAGTCTAGCCTTTTGTTGTTTCTCGCCACGATTTTACGCTTGCCTTCAACCAAAGCTGCGATCGCCATGGCTATGATAGACAAGACTAGACCGACTCCGATGCGTTGCAAATGTGTGATACCTAGAAATCGAATAGATGTAATTCAAAATCAATTGGTGTCAAATTAAAGTAGGATTCTTCGTGTTTTCTTAAACTTCTCATGAATTGATGATATGTTTTGATGACTATGTTCTCAAACTTAAAAGTCACCAAATACAAGTCCTCACAAAGCTAGAATGTTTCTTAATTGTAACATACGTAACACCCCTTCAAACAAAAAATTACATGAGTGGAACCATACATTGCATGTGTACGTTGTGTGTATGCGCTCGTGTATATATCTGTGTAAGTACGTAGGTTATGCAATGTATATACCTGTACGTGTAAGTACGTAACATATGCATGGTTGAATTCATGCAAATTGATTTGGTCACCTGTGGAATATGATTTCATTTATATTGTGTTTGTTCTAAGTACCAAAGTGAGACTATTCTAAACACTTTTAAGAGCACCATACCCATCTCATTCTTTCGCAATCGCCGGAAGAAAGGAATGATGACATGGTCATAAATCGGCGCAAGGATCATGACAAAGACAACTGGGAATACAGGAAGCGAAGCGGGTGGAACCTTGAGCTTCCCAAGAGTAGTGTCCATGGTGGCAGCTTGTTCAACAGAGAAAGTGGAGAGTTGTGCTAGACAACAATTCAACATGATGGTGGAGAAGAAGATGGGGAGAATCTTGACGACTGCCTTCACCTCCTCCACCTCTGAAATTGTGCACCGGAGGCAGCGGTGGAGCGGTCTACGCTCCGCCGCTCGGTTGAGGAAAGTCATGCACTTGGATTCTTGTTCTTGGTCTGGTTCTTGCTCATGTTGGTTGTGGTATGGGTGGTGGTATGGTTTGGTGGTGTTGTTTGAGTCCTTGTGAGCAATGATGTTGTTCGTTTGTGCGTTGCTCTTGCTTAGAATAGTTGCACTTAGAACCTAAATTGTACTCACAACAAGGAAATTATTAGTTTTAGTAGTTATGGAACAAAGTAGGCATATAAATCAAGATCCCTATGGTATTTCAAGAATCACCAAATATTTGAATTTTTATCTTAAGCTATTATGCAGGGCATGTTTAGGATGTTGGTACTGAAGAATAACTCTAGTGTGAGGGTTTAAATGCAAAAAAAGGTCCAACAAGTGTACCTTTAGCATAGTTGTAAGTGGGCTGCCAGTTGGGATTTTGGTCTTGTACTTTGTTGATCCAGCTAGAAAGACTGGAATTGATAGAAGTATAACCATAGTTGATATCCCAAACCCCCATTGCCAGCCCTTGTTGTCTTCAACCCAAACAACCATTGTCACTGCAATAAGGGCTCCAGCAGACAAGCAAAACACATAGTAGTTGAAGAATGTTGATATCTCCTTCCTCCCTTTCACGCTATTTTCGTCGAATTGCTCCGCCCCATGGGCCGGCAACGAGCCTTTTATAAGGCCCACACCCAATGCCACTAGATAAAGCCCTATAAAAAGCATCGCCGCCTTTGAGCCCGACACCTCTTCGCACTCTCCGGCGACGTCTTTCGAGATGTGGCATGCCGGAGGCTTTAGGTCCGGAGACCATGCTTGAATTGTTAGTATAACCAATCCCTTTTGAATCGGAAAAAAATACTATTAGAGTTTAGTAGAAAGCCCAATAAAAGCCCATTAAGACGAAATGGGTTCAAATTTCAACCCTTTTAGGCCCAATGATATTATCACATCACCTTAAACAAAATCTGGTAACTTGATGGCTGATGCAATTAAATAAAAGCCATAGAATATTGTTTAAAAAAAGAATAAAGATAATGGCATCTTGTGAAGATCACAAGACAAAATGAAACTTTTCAACCCCACCAAGGGATTTAAGCATATCAAAGGAAATGGCCAATAAGAGTACACCTCTCCTCAAAATCCTCAAATCCAACGGATTCCCTGGAAATCTTCCCAAGTGTCAGACAAAATCATCATTGCCCAAATAAGTAACAAGTCCTCACAACCACACAAAAATACCACAACGAAACAACAAAAAATTCCAAAAGAAAAATAACCGAAAATGCCATGTTTTTTTCTGCAAAATTCAGGACTCTCCAGAAGTGAAACCAAAAACACATGCAGCCCTTTGAGATTAGGATATCCGACATGATGATAATTGGTCAGACAGGAGAAGATAAGCAGTTTATCTTGGATAAAATAATGTTACAGTAAACAAATTAAACCCATGAGTTTTAATTACAAAACAAGTTGGTATCATTACTCCATGACAGCATCACGGCAATGGTTAAAATAGGAATAATAAGTTGAAAATTCATGAAAAATAAACTCTCAAACAAAAAATTCCTGAAATACCACATTTCTTATGCCACGCTATCATTAAATATAACATGCAGAACAAAATTAAGTTCAGACAGAAAGATGCTAGGAGTGCAGAGAACAAAAATGTGTGCTCCAAAAAGAATAAACCACAACAAACTAATTTTGATATGATCTTACAATGAACTCAATGGTGGCACTAAACAAGTAGACATGGTACGTGGTGAAGAAAGCATCAGACAGGAATCCACCAAGAAGAGCCAGAAGAAAAGCTGTCCCCATGAAATTAGTTACAGTGTTTGCAGATCTTCTAGGAGACATGTGCATGAATTTGGTCAAGTACAGCACCAGATTGCTTGCATTTGCTAGAAATGCCAAATTCTCCATCACCTCCACAACTGTTTGTTCCAAGAATCAACTCATCAGCAGATGGGAAATATAGAAGTCAATGTTCTAGTTGACTTGAGTTTTGATTTGTTAAAATGAAGTAATTGTAACATTAATTGGGTGAATTAAGGACTTGGGTCTTCTCTGATATACATGTTTACCCAGAAAAATTCAATCCTTTATTTTCTTCTTCAAAATCCTTGATTCTCAAAACTGATGGATGAGTGTTGAAACTAGTGCATGCTAAAACATGGGTAATAATTAAAATTAAATTTCTTCATATTCCCTAAGTTTTTTTTATAAATTTTTTAAGTGAACCAATAACATGCAGATGATTAATTCTTATTACCAAGAACAAAAGAGGCTGCAAACATGCCACCATGTGTCCCCCTCAAGGCTGGTCTGTTCCTCCAATCCACATATCCAACCCATGCATCTGAGACGTGCCCTGCTTCCTGCATTAGATCACCACACCAAGAAAATAAATATATTTTCAGGGTTTTATGGAATAAATATTTGGAAAAAAATCCAACAAAATTTAGGGAGGCGAGTTCTAGAGAAGAAGTTGTGACCATGGAGAAAAGAAGGCAGAGTTGAGAGGACAAGAGTATGGCTGAAAGAAGCAGTGGGGAAGTGTCATATTTAAAGGGAAATGAGGGTCCATGTCAGCATGCATTCCAAATAAAGTTGATGTTTTTTTGTTTATTGCCTTGAATTTAATCGGCTTTTACTTTTGAACATTCAATTATACAACCAAATAGTGAACTAACCTTAAGGTTTCTGAGATAATCAAAGTGAGGGGGATGGCATTGGTTGGGTACTAACTTTCTAACATTTGATTCTATAGAATCATGATATACATGAAAAAACCCTGGTATGATCGATCTACTTAACGGTCGTCCAAGTGATATAAATGAAATCCTTGTTATGACGCGCAATACCGTCCAAGTGAAGAGGCGATAATATTGGTTGAGTACTAACTTTCTAGTTGTATAAAAAGTATTGCTTGTCTAAAATTTGATTCTGTAGAATCATGATATAAATGAAGTCCTTGATATGATACATAATGGCCGCCTAAGTGATACAGATGAAATCCATGAGCTGATACGTTACGAGTTACGATCGTTTAGATGAAGAGGCGATTACATTGGTTGAGTACACTGATTAATGGGTACTCACATTATTATTGGTAAGTAAGAAGACAAGTGAAATTAAGGTTTCTTACTGGAAGGGGCACAAGGATAGGCTAAATGTTGACATAAAGGTGTGCCCTTTGTGTTGGATTAGTTGGTTTTAAAGACAGCCAAAAAAGATGGAGAAGAATCATATCCCATGCCCTTCTTTGACCATCTATGGATCATAAATGATAGCTCTATACATCTGCCTATGTAATTAATTATCTCTTTGTGGAAACCAACATTTTATCAGGTAACCACCCTCTTCAGTAAACACCCAAATGTACTACTCTAATCAAGTACTTATTGTTAAATATTGTACAATTGACCCTTAGTTGGAACAACATCAGACCTATCTTAGGCTTCCTAGACTTGTGAATGTTCTACAATGCCAATACCTTGGAGCAAATTATTATTTTGTAAAACTAATTAATAAGTTGGACCAAGTATTAGTTGCATAAGGTTCCTATTACATTTTCTATGACTTAAAATAAACATATCTAACCGATGACACAAAATAAATAAAAACAAATCTGTCCTTTATGAAGTTCCGATGAATCTTTCCTGTGTCATGTTCGGTGAGGATCTAGAACTAGAATCATTCCTCAGTAACAGATTTAAGCATCTTCCGAACAAGCTTTGATTCCACTCCTTTCATTAGTGCATGCAGAAACTTGAGGCTGAAAAAGAGCCACATTTATGAAATTAGTTTCTTTTTCCTCTAGATGAATCTATGACTTGTGGTGTAATTTATTCGAAGAGGGTGAAAACCATTTGGTGGACAATAGTTTAGGAATGCCATCCAAAAAGAATTAGGAGTCAGAATCCAAATAGTGATCACACAAAAAATGCAATATTGGAACGCCACAGATTTTACATGAAAGAAATTTTTGTTACCCTCTATGTTTCTCTAGGGTCAAAGTTGTAACACAAATATAACAAAGTACAACTTGAGTAATGTGAGAAGAGAAGAGAACACTTAAAGTCGTTATCATCCATCTATTCAGAATCTTCAAGCAAAGTGCAAGCGAGTT
This sequence comes from Triglochin maritima, assembly GCA_963682175.1. Lineage (NCBI taxonomy): Eukaryota > Viridiplantae > Streptophyta > Magnoliopsida > Alismatales > Juncaginaceae > Triglochin > Triglochin maritima. The sequence goes on from OY821775.1 coordinate 4,491,581, forward strand.
ACTCCCATTCTGGGGCGTTCCACGTTTAGTCGTGGGTCGGATGACCAAGCTTGGATTTTGGGATTCCATATGAATTCTAATTAAGTACCCTTTGGCATTCCAACTCGTGGATTTTTCGATTCCCTTAAAGTCTTCGTATCATCCTTCTGCCAATACCATCTTAAGTTCATGGCTATTGATGCCCGTAAACTCATGCAAATTTACATTATATAGTACCTCTAGAAGAAGAAAAATAGTCTATGCTCTAGCAGAAGCATCTTCTAATTAATTACCATTCTTTAACATTCATATCTCACTACATAGGAAAAATAAACTTTCACATCCCAATCTTGAGGACACTTTTATTGTAGAAGTTGTAAGTTGCAACTTCCATATGCTATGAAGTTTTCATCTTTAGCGACAAACCTCAGGTATTTTATGGGAAGTCAAAATTCAAAAGTTCAGAAAAAGGTGCAAATGTGAAAAAGAGAAAAACATGTGAACCAAACCATAGATGCATGGCTAAGACAACTTCAAGGGTCAAGTCAACTTTTAATTTTCAGATATGTGTGATGCCCACAACCTAAAAAACAAAAATAAAATAAAAATGGCACATGATGATATGTGAATGTGATGGAACCTTGCAACTAGATTTACTATATCCTTATCTATAAGTAGCTTGGTTGTGATTGACAGAAACTGAAAATATATAATGCTTAATCGATCCTATCCAAATTGGTGATCCCAAGTGTTGCTTCCACTAGATATCAAATCATGTGATAAGAAGTATATAATTTCATAGTAATACATATACGACGATAAGTATATATATATATAGTGGTGATATTTTTAGTAATATATCCAGAAGAAGTAACTGAAGTTGTTGGTTAAGTGTTTTTTCTGAGTCCATATATTCAGAAAGACATGGTAACTCCTTTGTTATGTTTTAAATTCGAATAACTTTTTTCAAAGGTTATGTGAGGAGAGAATTCTAAATATATGGATGTGGTACACAAGAATATGGATGCAGAATTAAACTACTGGTATCTCTCAAACTTCAAGTATTGAATTTGTGGAAGAAGAATGATCGATTATTATTTCTTGATTATATTTGATTTACAAGAACTTGTGTATAAATAGAAGATACAAAATAAAAACCGTTGGAGGCTTTCCTAATTGGGGGGGGGGGGGGGGGGGGGCAATTGATTCTTTCCTTGTATGAGATATTGTGTTGTAGAATCTGGAGAAGATGCATCTCAACGGCTATGTGGAGATTTCGTCTAAGCGGAGCATGTGATATGTTTCCTTATTTGATGATATTTCAACACGCCCCCTCAAGTTGGATCCTGATGGATGTTGAAGGAGCCTAACTTGAGTAGAATTTGTTGAAAACTTTTGTGGTCAAATCCTTTGGTGAAGATATCGGCGAGTTGCTCCTTACTTGGAATGTATGGGATTTCTATTTCATTTGACTGGATCTTTTCTCAGATGAAGTGACAATCCACCTCGATATGTTTAGTCCTTTCGTGAAAGACTAGATTGGAAGGTATGTGTCGGGCAGCGTTGTTGTCACAAAACATCTGCATAGGTTGATTATAGGGTTGTTTCATGTCTTTGAGAAGTTGCTTGAAACATACGAGCTCACTTGTAGTTGAAGCCATGGCACGGTATTCAGCCTCAGCACTGGATCTGACGACAACGTTTTGCTTTTTGTTTTTCCAAGTTACCAAGTTCCCCCCTACGAATGTGCAGAAGCCTGTAGTAGATTTCCGGTCATGACTTCCTGCCCAATCTGCATCCGAATAACCGATGATTTCATTAGAGTTATTCTTTTTCATCCATAGTCCGTTATATCAGGTCTGATAACTGTGAGGTATATAAGTTTTCCCACAAGTCTTTGAAATTGACCTATATCTTTAACTGGTTCTCCTCCTGTTGGACTCACTTTACGATTAGTTTCGATAGGAGTGTTAGCAGGTTTAGATCCTATTTTACCAGTTTCATGTAGAAGATCGAGGATATACTTTCTTTAGGACATAAACAAACCCCTTTTTGAATAAGCAAATTCTATTCCTAGAAAGTATTTTAGGAATCCTAGGTCTTTTATGTCAAAGGATGATTTTAGATGCATTTTAACTAAGTTTATTTCGTTATCACAGTCTCCTGTAATGATGATGTCATCGACATATACTAAGACTATTACAGTATTATTGTTGTAGGTTTTGACAAACATAGAAGCATCTGCAGTACTTTTAGTAAATCCAAAATTAATTAGAGAAAGTCTGAGTTTGGCATACCAGGCGCGGGGTGACTGCTTTAATCCGTAGATCGACTTGTGGAGCTTACATACCTGATTTGGAGAAGAGTTGAACCCTGGTGGAGGTGTCATGTATACTTCTTCCTCAAGATTTCCCTAAAGAAAAGCATTTTTCACATCCATTTGGAATATATTCCACCCTTTATTTACTGCTATGGATAAGAGAACACGAATTGTGTTCATTTTAGCTACCGGTGCAAATGTTTCTAAGTAGTCAAGGCCGTAGGTTTGAGTATATCCTTTGGCTACAAGACGAGCCTTATACCTTTCTATGGTGTCATTACTGTTATATTTGATTTTATAGATCCATTTACATCCTACGGGTTTTATTCCTGGTTGAATAGGGACAAGAGTCCAAGTTTTATTTGATTCTAAGGCATTGATTTCATCCTTCATGACATTGAGCCATTTGGGATCTTTTATGGCATTATTAAAGTTGGTGGGTTCTATGTGACTATCTATTTCTGTTATGAAGGCCTTATGGTTGTTTTTTATTTGATTATAGGACAAGTGGTCCTCGATGGGGTAAGTGACGTGAGAGGTAACATAATTATGTAAGTAGGAGGGAGGACGAGTAGGGCGATTTGACCGTCTTTGATGTGTTTCTTCCTCCTCAGTTCTTGGTTCATCTTGGGTTGTTTCTTCGGGTCTTGTGTTGGTGATGGTGTCTTGTGTGGGAGTGTCGAAGTTGTTGACCGGGAGGGGAACATTGCTTGTAGGAAACGTGTTGGCTTTTTGGCCTTAATCCGTATTTTGATGATGTAATTAAACTTAATCTTAATAAGGACATGTAGATTAGCACATGTAGTATAATAGTATACATATTGTATTGTGCTAACATCTACAGGTGATCAAGACTCAAGAAAGAAGAAAAGTCAAGTCAAGACATGTAATCAAGCTAGGATTGAAGACATGTAATTTTTCCTTTCTTTGAGAATTAGGAACTTATGTAAATTGAGCATAACTTAAGCTAATATGCATGCATTCACACACTAGGTTCCTTTTAGGAGTCACACACAAAATATCATATAATTTGGACTCCATTAGATCACCTAAACACCTAAAACATTGGTCGCCAGTCTACCTGAGTTCGGTCGACCGTTCACCTTTCGGTCGACCGGTTATACACAATATTTGTTATACCAGACCAATCCGTTCAACCGATCACATTTCTATTAACCGTTTACCCAGACCTGTTCGGTCGACCGGTAGACCTTCGGTCGACCGTTTCGTTTGCCATTTCTGGTAAAAATACGACCGTTTTATTTGTCGTATTATACAACGGTCGTATACACATTTTTCTCAATATTCACCCCCATATACATTAGAACCGGTCGAACAAAATACATCTTTCGGTCGACCGTTTAATTCGTGAAAACCCCCCTGCTATCGGTCGACACAAGTTTGTCCAACCGATCAAGATTTCTCTCTACCGAACCCAGTAGTTCGGTCGACCGGTACCTGTTCGGTCGACCGTTGATCTATAGAACTTAAGTGTTTCGGTCGACCAGTACCTAAGTTCGGTCAACCGATCCATCAACAGACTCAAGGGTTCGGTCGACCGATACACCTTTCGGTCGACCGTTTCTGGACAGATTTCTGAACCTGATTTTCTGTTTTGTGTATCTTGCACAAAACCCAATCAAATCTTGTCCAAACGGCTAGAAATCTTTAGGAGCTTATAAATAGAGGTTCACACTTAGTTTTCCACAATATTTCACAACTCCAAAGTGTCAAACTTATAGTGAGATTTTCCACAACCTCAAAGCTCCAAATTAGTCATCCAAAGCCTAATTTCCACATCCTTCATCAATCATCATACTAGCAATTGTTGTGCTCAATTAGAGAGTGAGTTCCACTCAGTCACCATTGTTGCAAAGAGAGCAAGGGTCTTGGTGAAAGCCCAAGACAAAGTGAGCAAGGGTCTTGGTGAAAGCCCAAGACAAAGAAGTAGAGATTTCGGTGAAAGCCCGAAGTGATCCTCTCGGGTTGTGAGAGGTGGTGCCAAGCTCGGCGAGGGTTGTTCGCGAGCTTGAAGACTTGTAAAAGGCGTTGCTCCCGGCCCTGAACGGGGAGGCATAGTGAAGACGCAAGAGGGGCTCGAACGGGGATTCGAGAGGGGCTTGCAAGAGAGGACGTAGGCGCGGCCGAACCTCTGTAAAACCGACGTGTCTTCTTTGTGGTTTGCATTACTTTCTACTTGTGTTTGATTTGTTTTTAATTTCCGCTGCATTTCTTTGATCGATCAACCAAGTAGTTAATTAGGGCTTAATTAGTATTAGTGGACCCATAACCCACACGATCCTATACCTACAAAACGTACCTTTGGGAGAAGGAGTTTCTTTGTCCCTTTGGAAAATAAGGACTATCTTCAAAGAATTGTACATCACGAGAAACATAAAATTTACAATTTTGGGGATCATAACATTTATATCCCTTTTTCTTAGAAGAATATCCTAAGAACACACATTTACAAGAGCTAGAGTCTAGCTTATCCATCCTGGTCCTGTGAACAAAGACAACACAACCAAAGGTTTTGAGGTGATCAAGAGTCATTTTTCTTCCATTTAGAATTTCTAGAGGTTGTTTGTTTTGAAGTCTAGGACTAGGGAGTCTGTTAATAAGATAAGCAGCCGTTAAAACCGCGTCTGACCAAAACCTTTTTGGAACATGATGTTGGAAAATCAAGGATCTGGTGATATTCAATAAATGTCTGTTTTTCCTTTCAGAAACCCCATTTTGTTCGGGAGTATTAATGCAAGTGGTTTGATGAAAAATGCCCTTTTGTTTTAAATTTTTTTGAAACATGTTACTGGTATATTCAGAACCATTATCGGATCTAAGAATTTTAATTTTGAAACCATACATATTTTCTACAAATGTCACAAATTCACGAAAAATCTCAAAAACATCAGATTTTAATCTAAGTAAGTAAATCCATGTGGTACGAGAAAAATCATCAATTAAGGTAATAAAATATTTGAACCCATTATATGATTCACTGGGAACGGGCCCCCAAATATCGGAGTGAATCAGCTCGAGGGGTCTATTTGTTTTAGTAGTAGATAACTGAAAAGGTAACCTGACTTGTTTAGATAAACTACAAACATCACAAATAATTTCAGAATTAATAAATGGAAATAAAGTTTTCAGAACAGAATGAGAGGGGTGTCCCATCCTCTTGTGCCAAAGTTCATGTACGGTGCTATTGCTGACATGTAAGGCAGTGTTATTGGAATCTAGAATATATAAATTATTTTGAAGAGTGCCTCTACCAATCGTCTTCCCTGTGGAGTGATCCTGAAAGAGTACATCATTGGGAGTAAATATAACATTACAATTTAATGCCTGAGTTTGGCCACAGATAAAAGGTTGGAGTTAAATATAACATTACAATCTAATGTATGTGGTTCCACGGATTCGGATGGAACTTTATTTGGTGAGTTTGTCATTATTTGTAGTGCATAATCCAAAAAGTAAAGAGGCAATTTTAGATTGACTCATTTGATCGAACTATGTCGAGCAATATCATGTTCCTACTTTAGGAATGAGTCAAATTAGGTATCCTAAGCACTTACCCCTACGAACCGTTCATAGAGACTCGATATTCTTGTTGAGTCGGTCATTACTTCATCCTCGAATTCCTTGAACTTGTCAAGAATTCATTTTTGCTTCCCATTAGACAAATATAGTCATAATGACTATAGTTGTTCGTGAACAAAATGAAGTACCTTAAACCGTCTCTTGCACTTGTACTTATCGGACCACATACATTAGAATGTATCATATCCAATTAGTTATTCGTTTTCGTTCCTTTCTTCTTGAAAGGTCTCTTGGTCATTTATTTGACCAATCCGATAGTGCTACAAGATTGTATCATTCACGTGAGTTATCTTAGTTTCTCTTTTGTTATTGTTTGTTTGAGTTTGTTTATTATTTATTTCAAGCAAATAGAAATCATTCTATATGAATGTATTTGCATAGAAAATTCCATTCTTCGATATAGACAAGCAAGAATTAAAATATTTATTAAAATTTATCCATATCTAAAACTTGATACAGAAATGTTCTTGCTAATCGAAGGCATATAACAAACATTTTTAAAGCATAAATTTAAATCACTAGACTATTGAAGCTCCATAGAATCTTGTACAATCGCAGCGATGGTTGTACTATTTCCGATCTTCAATATCATCTCGTTCTCCACGAGTTCCTTCCTATCCTTCAATAGCTGCACATCAAAATTATGTGAGCACAAGATCCGGTAACCATTACCAAATCAAGGATAGAGGTGATTAAATTTATCTCAATAACAAACATACCTATGGCGCTTCTCGGGCGCCTACGTTCAATCATCCCATTTTCAAGGTCTTCCTTGTACTTGGGGCAATTCGGTCGGATATGTCCCTTTTCACCGCAGTGAAAGCACTCCGTGTTGGGAGTTGGAGATTTGAAAGATTTCCCCCTTGAGGCACTCCCATGAGCACCTCCTACTCCCTTACTCTTGATTGACGTATCTTTGGTAAATTTGTCTTTACCTTTGTTGATCTTTTTGCTCCTCTCATGGACGGCTAGGACGTGATTGTCCTGACCTTTGCCCATGTCAACTTCAGCCGTTTTGAGAGCGTTGTGAAGCTCCTCAAGACTCACCCATTTTTCACGCACATGATAGTGCATCACAAAGTCCTTGAAGGACGGGGCTAGAGAGCCAAGAATCAGATCTTCGGCAATGTCCTCGGGCATTGGAGAAGAGAGCTTCGACAATTTCTCAAGGTATCCTTGCATCGCGAGAAAATGCATAGATACCGATGTTCCCTCCGCCATATGGCACCTTGTGAGTGCGATGGTGGTCTTATAGCGCTCCTTTCGGACACTATCCATGAACATCTTTGTTAAAGCCTCCATGGTTTTCTTAGGTTTTGAATCCAAGTATTTCGCTTGAAGCGAGTCACCCATGGATGCCAACATTAGACTGTGAACTTGGTTCTCTTGGTCTTCCTACTTGGCTATCGCCTCCTTCTCATTATCGGTTGTCTTCTCATTCAATTTTGGGATTTCACCATCCAAAATATGAGATAGTTTTTCAAACCTCAACACGATGTTAAGATTGAGTTGTCATTTCATGAAGTTTGAGCCATCATTTTGCAAAGGATTCTTTTCGATCATAAATCGCACAATTGGTTGGATATTAGACATTTCTACAAAATAAATTATACAGGATTTTAATGTCAATTTTATGTTTTAATACACATGCATACATATATCGAATATATAAATGTAAATGTTGCAAATAAAAGTTTTGCCCATAAATGCAACAATCCAAGATCCCATCAATTGTAATATAGACTAGCTAAGGGCTATCAAATACATTACAATATCAAGGTAAGAAAACATTTTCTAATCACAATCTTTTTGAATTTTAGCAACATTTAGCATCTTCAAACTCTTGTGACTCTTGTCGTTTTAATTATGAGGGAATACGACCTATCCTCGTAAGAAAAACTTTTTCCCAAAACCGAGCGAGGGCTCTAGGTAATGTTAAGAAAACTTATTTTCATTTGATACGAGATACGTTTATCTTTTGTATTCACAACTAAACATACTTGGGGTTCACTAGGGTGAAACACACCTCATATATTTAATTGTGGCACAACAACAGACAACCTTTATATCTCCCACTATTCCCAAAGATAGAGGGAGCTATCTCCCGCTAAGGGCGAGCAGAGTATCCCTTGATCAATGGCTGCTAGTGGATGAAATAAGAAGGAAATTTATTCTTAATTTTTGTTGGACAATTTAACATGTGATTTAGAATTTTAGGTTATCATGCATATTATTAATCATACACATCCTAACATTCAATACATTCATCACATGCATATCAAGATAAAAACAGAAATTAAACATTCACACAATCCACATCGTGTGAGTTTATATGTTCCCTTTGATCCTTGATCTTCGATCCCTAATCCTCGATCCTCGATCAATGCGCTATTCGGCGACTTCCTCTTGAACCGGAGATGTAGATTTTACAGAAAAATAAACATGCTCCTCACATTCGATAAAAACAAACTAGTGCAAGTCCTATGTAAAAACCTCTCACATGCAAATGCAATTCTAAAGATAGAAAATAGAGAATATGGCTTTTACATACATAAGCCCCTGTATAATAATAATTACATACTTTTGTAGTGTCTGATTTGGAACATATAAACTCACAATCCTGCAAAACAACTCAAGCATCCATGCACGCAATTGCTATAAACTACAGAATCTAATTTATCAATCATCCAGAATTCTCAACAATTCTTTGAAAAATATTTTGAAATCCATTAAAAATATTTTTCATTCATCCATAGTTCAAAACTATTTTTGAACCGCTGTCCATCCAATTTCCAATGGAAAGATGAACTGCAGTTTTTCGGTTTTGTTGATTCTCTTACAAAATAATTGTTTTTAAATAAAACGAAATTATTGTAAGTTGGACTAATGTCTTAATCCTAATTCCAATAATCACATGGCATGTTTTAAAACTCTTAAAACATTCAGACGAATTATTATGGAGAATTATATCAACAAAACATCCATACACCGAAAAACCGGTAAAACCGAATTGTTTAAATCCTAGATGACAAACTAAATTCGTTTACAGCCATAAATCATAAGAAAATTTAACCCTAAGCTCTGATACCACTGTAGGATTTCATGTTTAATTATACATATATATTTTTCGAATTTTCATGTATAATAAGGATCTATTGCAATTTTCTTCGATTTATTTATGCATTTGTTTGTTTTAACAACTAGTTTCAAAAACTTATTAAAACAAACACAACGGGACTCCGAAATTCATACCTAGAAGTTCTCAAAAACTTCTTGACGTTTCAGAGACGTTGAGGAAGCCAATCTTCGCTTCTCGTTGCGCCGGATGCCTCCGAGTGTTCACCGAAACCCTAAACAAGGTTGGAGAGAAAGGAGTTAGCCAATCGATCTCCAAACAAGCTTAGAATCTAGCTACAAACCCCTTCCTTAGCCTCTGAGATTTCTTCTTCCAAAGACTTAGAAAACTAAGAGAATTTTCGTGGGTTTTAGTAGTGAATTAGGAGAGAAAATAATTTCTGAATTGTGTAACCCAATTATGGAGAATAAGGACCTATTTATAGGTTCCAATCTTACTCTTAATCATGACTATTCTTAAGCCATGGTTTTATGATAATTTCTCTCACAAACTAATTCCATAATGCATTATATGCACCCACAAAACGTTTGACCAAATTTGGAGCTAATCCAACCATCGATCAAATTAATCTCTTAATAATCAAAGGCAGAAAATCGACCGCTGTTCGGTTTACCGAGTCCCACTCGGTTAACCGAATTTGTCACGATCGTTTAACCGAGTACGTGACGGATGACCGAATCTTAAGGAGAAAAATTCTCCTTAACTGATCGGACCCATTCACGTCTAAAACCGAGTGCCATTCGGTTAACCGAGAATATCGGAACTTGACATTGTCCGGTCGACCGTTTCTGGTTCGGTACACCGTACCAAAGCTCCAGGCACTTTGGTCAAGTTCGGTCAATCAATTACGATTATCCGTTCCACGTTCGGTTGACCAATCCATAGATCATTCGGTCGACCGAACCATAACGGATTACCGAACTTCTACCCGATTTTGCCTATTTCAAATTTTGGATTTATTTCCAACAAAATTTGAACTTAAGGGGGTTTTAGCAAATTCACAACTTATGCAATGTATTATCCTATGCAACAATAAATTATTGCACCCCATAATATATGCATCTCATATGAATTTATCATGACTCTAATTATGTTTATATACAACATAATTGATTTTACTTGATCACCACATGTGTCATATTTTTTATGAGAAACCCGACACATCATATGAACCAAAAATCAAGCTTCTTGTTTCACGGTTTTTGCGGTGTGACCTATGGGAGGATCTAAACTAAGTTGGCAGTGATATTAAGAGCTTAATATCACAAGCTATAAGCGGTATCTAGCTACACATTATATCTCCCAATTAGTTAGATGTCTTAATTCCACTCGAACCAAAACCCGATCCATTTAGTGATGGAGTGCACCACTTGTGTTCGTCCCTTGCCTCATGATATTAAGAATACACACAAAGTAGTATTGTGTCATCTTTGTATTAGTATTCATTTCTTGATCTCTTTAAGCCAGTTATAAATATGTGACTTAACTTAAATCACATTGTGCACATTATAACTTTGCTTTATCAAGGGGCCCACTAATATCATCACTCAATTAAGAGGGGCAATGATAATCTTTTGACTAACTATCTTCTCCAACGAAAGTTATACTTAACCAACCAATGCCTTTACACTACACTGATCGATAGTTCAAGACATTGATCTAATTAAGTATTGCTTAAGTGATCAGATATAAGTCTCATATCAAATGACCAAAGACACAGTAAAATATTAATGACATAGAAACACATTTCTATAATATTTTACTTATTAGGTCTATTCAGTATACAAAAGTAATATTTTCCTCTTTTGCATACCCGTGTTGTCACTCACTTGTAGAGCTACAATGATCTATGACCAACACGACAATCTTAACTCGGTAATTAATGTTCTATGTTAATTACCATGATTGCGAATATCTTTTGTTTTATGTAAACCAATATCTTTTAGAGCTCTACGGTTAAGGACCAAGAGCATCTTCCTTAACACTTCTAAAAGACGAATAACATAAACAAGGAACAAAATGATTTCTCATTCAATTCATAATAATTGACATTTAAAAGTAAAACTTTTAGAACACATTCCCTTCAGCGTGCCCCGCACCAGTCGACTGATCCACGATGCTGATCCCCGACTTGAAGCTCCTGGAAGTTTCCGATCGACTGGGTGCCGTGCACCGGTCAACCGATCTGCACTTTGTTCTGAGCCCCGAAAGACATTGGAAGTTTCCGGTCGACCAGGTGCCTCGCACCTGTCGATTGATTCTCGCTTCGGTCCGAGCCCTGAAGACTCTGGAAGTTTTCGGTCGACCGCGAGCCCACCACCGGTCGACCGATTTGCACACTTCGACGAATCCTGGCGTTCTCTGGATATTTCCGATCGATCGAATTTCTCTTCCAGTCGACCGAATCTCCTTGTTTTCCTGTACTTTTAAGAAATATAAACCAATTTCAAGAGGTTATGTTCAAAATCTTAATTTAATTCTGAAGTTTAATAATTGCTTTCTTACATGTGGTAGTGACTAGTGATGCAAGATGATGTTCAAAGACCTAACTTCAATTTCAAAATTTACTTAATGTTTCCGTATAGCTACAAATAATTATGATCAGTGATGCCAAGTTGTGTTAAAAAAATCTTGATGTTCATCTTTGGATTTAGTTAGACTGCTCTAAAGGAATAGATAATTTCGGTTAATTATATACAAAATTATGTTCAAAATCCCAAGTTTAATATCCTATCTCTACTATATGTTGCCTTACAAAAAAAAATCAATACGATTAGTGATAATGCTATTGATGTGCTTAGATAAGCTAAAGATTATTAAAACTTATGTGGTCAGATCTATCTTTGTATGTCTAAACGATTTATTAATCAAATGTAGACCATATCTTATTACTTCTTGTTGGATGATATCACTTTTTCCCTAAACATTCGTGGTTGTGGTGAAATGATATGGTGTTCAGCTTCCATATTCTCCAAGTACTACTACTTTAGGAATTGAATGCACTTATATTTGTATTGATGACCACAATATCAACTACATACTTTTGTAAGTCACTACGTACACATCATGAAGTATAATATTTTTGTAGCTTGAGGGTGAATCTAGCTACAAGAACAACTACTGTGATCAAGGTACAACTTTTAGAGGTTGAAGACTAATAATTAGATTTTTTTTTTAAATTTGATTCTTGAAATCTGTTGTTTATAGTTGAAAAGTCGTTGATTTTACAGCAAGTCATTATTCTCACAGCACGTTTAAAACACAGAAAATTGATTTGACATAAAGAAAAATACTACAACAACTATGATGTTTTGGATTCTCCTTGATTTTTTTTGTTATAGTATTATGAGAATTGTTTTTCATTTAAAAAACCCGGCCAATAAATTAAGTTTCTGGTTATATATATTAGGAACTCTACAGTGGATGTGAATGATCATACATGCATGTTCATGAATTGGACCATTTTTCTATTAAAAATATGGATTTACTAGTATAGTTTTCTACCATAATTATGTTTCACACTACTTTCATGTTCTTTCCCCTACCTTATTTTCAAATAATACTGATCGTTATTTATGGTATTTCAGTTACGTACTCACCTACCTAACAAAAATACCAGCAAAGTATATATGGTATGAAGTTAGTTATACTAGCATGTCATATCTCTTTTCTATGAACTATATATTGGCGCATCCCTCCTCTGTCTTCTGATTATGAAAGATAGAAGTTTTCGAATAAGGAGGTGAGTACCTAGATACAAATCCGATTTGATGTTTTATGGTAATCTCTTTTGAAATTATCCAAAGGGTCATTTGCTTGGGTAGACCGCAAAAGGTGCACAATTGGTTAAATACCCCTGAGTTTTTACTATTCACTTGGGTACACCTCGTTGCACTGCATATTGCTTGCATGCCCTCGGACCGTTTGTGGGGTCCATTCCGTTAAATTTTCTGTTGGTTTATTTACAAAACACACCCTCTAAATTTCAAATATCCTTAATATTAAATATAAAAACACAAAACAAATATTTTCTTTACAAACACACCCCTTCTTCTTATTCTCTCTCTTTTATTCTCTCTCTACTCTCTCTCTCCACTCTCTCTTGTTTTCTCTCTCCTCCATCTCGCTACTCTCTCTTTTATTCTCTCTCTACTCTCTCTCCCCTCTCTTTCTCTCTCTACTCTCCACTCTCTCTCTTGTTTTCTCTTTTCTCTCTCTCTCGCTACTCTCTCTATTGTTCTCTCTCTCTCCTCTCTCTCTACTCTCTCTCCTCTCTCTACTCTCTCTCTCTCTCTTCGGTTCTCTCTTCTCATTCTCTCATTCTCTTCGGTTCTCTCTTCTCATTCTCTCATTCTCTCTCTCTCTCGCTACTCTCTCTATTGTTCTCTCTCTCTCCTCTCTCTCTACTCTCTCTCCTCTCTCTACTCTCTACTCTCTCTCTCTCTCTTCGGTTCTCTCTTCTCATTCTCTCTCCTCTCTCTCTCTCTCTTCGGTTCTCTCTCCTCTCTCTCTCTACTCTCTCTACTCTCTCTCTCTACTCTCTCTCCTGTCCTCTCTCTCTTCCAAACTTAGATGTAGCGTACCTGATGCCATGCCCAGGACCACATGTTATTTTGGTAATATTGATATTTGAAGATCCCCTTCCAACAGCAATGCAGTCATCTCCTGCACCAATTTAAAAAACAAATATTGGTTTAGTTTATATAAATTCATAAGTGACTATTTATATAACCATGGGTTTAATTATCACCTGATGCAATCGTGGAATTGGTAATGAAAACGTTCTGGCTCTCCTGGACGTGCATACCGTCTGTGTTGGGACTGTCTTCCGGAGAAGAGAGAACATGAGAGAGAGAGAGAGAGGAGAGAGAATAGGAGAGAGAGAGAATGAGAGAATGAGAAGAGAGAACCGAAGAGAGAGAGAGGAGGGAGAGGAGAGAGAGTAGAGAGAGGAGAGAGAGTAGAGAGAGAGGAGAGAGAACCGAAGAGAGAGAGAGAGAGAGGAGAGAGAACCGAAGAGAGAGAGTAGAGAGAGGAGAGAGAGTAGAGAGAGAGAGGAGAGAGAGAGAACAATAGAGAGAGTAGCGAGAGAGAGAGAATGAGAGAATGAGAAGAGAGGAGAGAGAAAACAAGAGAGAGTGGAGAGAGAGAATAAAAGAGAGAGAATAAGAAGAAGGGGTGTGTTTGTAAAGAAAATATTTGTTTTGTGTTTTTATATTTAATATTAAGGATATTTGAAATTTAGAGGGTGTGTTTTGTAAATAAACCAACCGAAAATTTAACGGAATGGACCCCACAAACGGTCCGAGGGCATGCAAGCAATATACAGTGCAACGAGGTGTACCCAAGTGAATAGTAAAAACTCAGGGGTATTTAACCAATTGTGCACCTTTTGAGGTCTACCCAAGCAAATGACCCTTATCCAAATTGATCATCTATTATATATCCAACTGATGTACTTTTGAAGACACAGAGACCTACCTGAATTTGACCCACTATCTTCATGCACTACCTATATATATAGCATGTCAAGTTGTAAGATAATATGCATAGTTTACAATACATAAAATACAAGTCACATATATGTACTAGATTGTTGTAACTTTGGCAGGAGGGAAGTGCAATATATATGGGCATGGAATTGGATTCTTGTTTGATCACTCAGATCTCCAACAACATCAAAATTATTGTTATCTATATATGAGTTTCTATGATTCTTATAAGGGCAACTAGCTGGTTAGTGCATGCACTTTATCAATTTGCGAGCACTTTGGGAAACACTTTCCATGGAGGACATTCAGTCTCGCTATTCCTCTTTATTTTCTTCCTTTTGGTTCCAAATCGGTCCACGTTATACTTTTGTTTATAATGCAGATGAGATTTTCATGCTTTGTTTTATAAGTTAACATACTTGTTTGATAAAAGCATGGTGTTGTTTAGCGTATCTAAACAGTTGTTTAATTAGCAAATTAATACGTGGCAAGTGTTTGTTTGAATGACATTAGTTTAGATATGTACAGGTATATAATTCATGTAAAATTCTCTGATCGATGGGGTCTATAAAACGACAGTAGGAACATAAAAGTCCAACTCCATCTGTTATATCCCAAACCTAGGTTTAGAGTGCTAATGGTGATTAGAGGAGGTGGTTTGCGTGGGAAGGGGTGCAGCACAGTTGTGTGCATGGGAAGTTGGAGGAGGTGAGGTGATGTGGTGTAGAGTAGGGGCGGGCACTGTAGCGAGGAGAGTGATTGTTGGGTTTATAAGCTGGAAATCCCTCTCTCCCTCTCTTTTCTCTTCTGATTTCGTTCTTCCACTCTCCCTCAGTTGATCGAGCACCAGAGGAGGAGGAGGTTGGTCCAGCGTGAGTCGTGCGAGGTGATCTCCGGAGGCGACGTGCGCGAGCGAGGCTCCAGCGAGTTTCGTCGTTTCTTTGAGGTATGCCGGCTTCTAGTGTGTTTTGTTGCTCACCCTTGTGGGAGAGTTTGTGTTGGTCGGTCGGGGGAGGTCAGAGACCTCTTCGACGACGTTTTTACCGTAAATTCTTGGCTGACGCAAGGTTGAAGACGACCAACGGTCGACTGGGTCCCTTCGGGCGGTCGACCGAATGTAGCGTATTTTGTCGATTTTAACCATCACCAGTCGAACAATGTCTTGTGGCGGTCGACCGGTCGTGCATTTTGCTGGTGTATCGGATTTCCTGGTTGTTTTCGGTCGACCGGGTCCTTGGGTCCGTTCGACCGGAACTTAAGTGTACTGGATTATTATGCATGATTGTTCGACCGTTGTTATGATTGTGTTCAACCGTTATATGACTTAGAACTGCTAGGATGCCCTGGTAGTTTTCGGTCGACCGAGACCCCTGAGTCGGTCGACCGATAGTTTGAATTGATGTTGACCAGACTCCGGATTTTGACCTCGTATCGGTCGACCGGTTTTAGATATCTGTTCGACCGTTGGGACTTAGGTTTTGCGCAGAGAGTTCGACCGTTGCAGACTTTTGGTCGACCGATTCCCTTGCGGATGCGGTCGACCGGGTTGTCTCTTTCGGTCGACCGTTTTTTCACAGGACTGAATTCCTGGTCCCTTTTTGAATGCCAACTCTGTCCACGGAAACCTGTGTCCTCGCCTTGTGCGTGAGCCGGGAGGTGACGGTGGGCGCGTACGCGTGCCTGCCCAGGGACCGTCGTGTGGAAGAGTGTGAGTGTTCGGGACGTGTCACCTCCATGTATGGATTGTGACTTGATGTGATAGATTGATTGGACTCATTGTAGAGTAGCAGGCCTGAGAGATCGCGGATCCCAATGTATGATGATTGTGCGAGCACGCAACTGTCGTTGGGTGAGGTGACTACCGGCCTGGATGGCTATGGAGGTCGCTGCCCTGCTTTTATAGCGGCGCAGTTGGTGTTTGCGGCTCGTGGAGCCTGATGACCTGGTAGACTTTGGTCTGGACCCATCCGATGTTGTGTCGGACGTATTGTTGGACCACCGATGTTGTTCCGGCGATGATGATTGATGGGTCGATGTTGTTCCGGCGATGATGATTGATGGGCCAATATTGTTCCGGCTATGTTCCTCAGATGGGCACCTACTGAGATGATGATTGATGGACCGACCGAGCGACGGCTCCGTTGGTGTGGTTTCGACCACGAAGTTATAGATCTATTTCTTATGGTGCAGACTTGGCGGATGCTCCTTGCCGAACCCCATGATTAGTGTAACCGCGTGTGGGGAGTGTCACGTCATGTTCCGTTAGACCGTATGTGCCTACAGTAGGTCTCCTTGGGAGACCCGATGATGGTTGTCGGATTGATGTCATGTGTTACCCTTCGGGGGAACTGTTTTTCCTTACTGTTGATGACATGACATGCTACTAGTATGATATGTTCATTTGTACTACTGCATGCATATAAGTGAGCTTGGCATACGGGGTTTCCTTATGGAAACTCAGACATTGTTGTTATATCTTTTTCAGGACCGCAGTAGGTCCAGTTGGGTGGTGATCATCGGGCGCACACATCTTGGGATCAGATCCTCTCTTTCAGACCACTGAGATCGACATGATTACTTTTATTTCCCTTTGTTGTTCTGTTGTAATCATGTATCGTTTTGACAAACTCTGATGTAATATGGTGCACTGCTTATATATTTGATGAGAAGTAACAGTCTCGTCTTTGATTATTGGCCTCTGGTGTCTTATTAATGATTTTTAATTTTCCGTTATTTCGGGATGTTACACCATCAATTACTTTCATGTGTGTACGTAGATGCATGTTATCTGGTGTATATGGATTAATGGAAGAAGATATGTTTGTTTTCAAGTCTATTAGAATGAGACATGTTGGTCGGCAAGATTTGATGCATGAGAAACTAACAAAGGTTAGTGATGAGTTACTTGTGATGTCTGCTAAAAGCCAAATGCTTTCGTAATCAACCCCCAAATTTGATTTAAAAACAAGATTATTCAAATTCACATCGAATAGAAAATTAAGCTCTAGTGCTGTTAAGTCACGATACCTAAGTCATCATGTGAGAATCATAATCCTTGCTTAAGTAAAACTAAAGTGTTTGAAGGATTAATTAAGTTAAGAGAATAGTTAAGTGAATTATTTGTATTTATCTTGGATGAGAGATGAGATAAGAATGGTAAAAGGTGAGGAAAGGTGTCACGAGGTGATAAGTTGTTCAAGAGGTGTTAAGTTAAAAGTAAGTATATATATAGTTAGATAAATGTTAAGCTGAAAACGTTTTGCTTCATTTTTGGATTATCAGAGAGTGAGAGGAGGTGAATTCGGAGAAGAAGAAGAAGGTGAAGTAGAAGAAGAGGAGAAGAAAGAGAAGAAGGAAGAAGAAGAGGAGTGAAGTGACTCAAGCTTGGGAGGCTTCCACAACCGTCAAAAAGGTATGCCAAATCTTCATTATAACTCACATAAGTCTTGTGAGTGTTGGGGATCGACGTTGGTGTCGAATTCCCCGTCGGATTGCAACCAATTCAGAGGTTGAAGACGATGATCGGTCGACCGGTGCTTGTGGGCAGTCGACCGATCCTATTATTATATTGATGTTTACCCGCGAACGGTCGAACGATGTCTTAGGACGGTCGAACGAGACCACTTAGCCGGTCGACCGAATAACAATGAGAATGGGTCGGTTGGGGGTTTTGACTTATTAAACGGTTGAACGCCCTTAACCTTGTTCGACCGATCCATTCGATGCTAAGTCAGTTGGGAGCTTTGACCATCAAAACGGTCGACCGCTCTTTAACTTTCGGTCGACCGACTGAGCATTTTAATTAAGCAGTAGAGTGCTTGTGATGTTTCGGTCGAACTGTATAGCAGTTCCGGTCGACCGAATGTCACTTGGGCAAGATACTGAGAAGTCCTGTTATCGGTTGAACGACCCCTTGGTTCGACCGATCGGATATATATATTATATAAATTTGTATAGCGTAGACCATCCAAACGGTCGACCGCTAGATGACTTTTGTTCGACCGATTGGTCGGTAATTCGGTTGGCGTGGTTCGACCGGTAGACTTGTTTGTACAGTACTGTGTACTGTGTGGGGGACCGGTCGACCGGTGTGCTTTTAGCGGTCGACCGATCTGCCGCAGGTTGGTGGATTTATCCACACGCGATCCGTTGAGTATAAGTCGACTACCGGCTCCGAGGCGACGGTTGATTACCGGCTTTGAGAGCTACGGATTTCACCTTCGACGAAGGCGTATTATTGTACTACTATTTTCCTCTCTTACTAAGCGGGGTGTGAGGGATGTGTACCGTAAACCTTGGGCAGTGTGCGAGGGTTTAGCGGTAGGCCGAGGATGTTCCGGCAGGGTGCGCGCTTGGCGGCTCTTGGGGGAGCAGCGACTGTCGTCTGACCCGAGTTGTGTATTCGGCGGGCTGACTCGCTCCTTGGGTGGCGACGTGTACCGGGGGTTCCTTCCTGCACTTTTTGGGGAGCAGTGGTGTCGACTGACCCTTGTGAGGCAGCGGTGGACTGACTTGACCCTAGTGGCAGGAGTGGTTCAGTGCCGCGGAGGCGGTGAGGGCATTATTGTGGGCCCGAGGCGGATGATCATGTGCATAGCATTGCATTGTCTTTAATTCCTTTTTATATTTTTAGGAGGTTTGGTATACGGGGTTCCTTCAGGGAACTCAGGCATGTTTGTTGTTTTCATTTCAGGTAGCGAGTAGCATTAGAGTCAGGTGGTGACCGAGGAGAGTGCCCCCGGGATCAGATCCTGTTCTCTTTATTATCTTCTTTTGTTTGAGGTAGTGATTACATGTATATTCACTTTTGTTGTAATCACAATTGACTCATTTATATAGTTTGACTTCCACGTGGGTCTGTATCTTATATATTTTATATATATGTTAGTTTGTTTTCCTGTGACGTGCCTTGTGTTGACTGTTGACGATCTTTGTTATTGTTTAAATTTTCCGCTGTTTTCGGGTACGTTACACATCACTTCTCAAAGTAGTACCCACCTGAAGAAATTCTTATATTCCATGAACACAAAGATTTCTGCGAAATGTCGCTATTTTTTTGCCCAACTCGTGCCAGAATCTGATTTGAGAGAATCAGCTTTGGGTCTTGCAAGTTGCAATAACTCACCACATCCACAAACTACACGGAAGTAGCAAAGATTAGAAAGAAGACAAATTGGAGAATTGTTGTACAATTTTGACTTTTGTAGCTACGATTGTGATGATAATAAAACAAGGGAACTACTAAACGTCGCCCCAAAACTACTTAAATCGCCCCTTGAAATTACCAAATTGCCCTTAACAATATATTTAATACCCAAATCGTCCCGTGTCTATAAATAAGGCCTATGGTCTTGTATATTCATAATTTATCAGTAAAAACACCACGAAAATGTCTGGCGAGGGTGATGCATCGGGTGAGGTAAGCCTGGCGCGGGGAAATTTTTGGGCCGAGCGTCTGCATTAGACGCCTCCCCCATGGTGAGGGCGTCTGCGTAGGACGCCCTCCCCATGGCCGAGGCGTCTAACTCAGACGCCTACACAATGGGAGAGGCGTCTTATGTAGACGTCCTCCCCATGGGTAAGGCGTCTGTAGTAGACGCCCTTCCCTTCGGTCAGGCGTCCTACGCAGACGCCTTACCGTTGGGGAAGGCGTTTAACACAGACGCCCCATCCATGGGGCAGGCGTCTAACACAGACGCCTTTTTTTTTTTTGATTTTGATTTTGTTTTTTTAATTTCGAGTTTATTTTTTAATTTTTTTAATTTCGAATTTATTTTTTTATTTTTTTAATTTTGAATATATTTTTGTAGGTTCCAGATTTCGGTGGTGATGGAGTGGATTACAGTGAGTTATTTCAAACTACACAAATCTTTGAAACAATCGATGAAGCATGTAAATGGGCCAAACAAGTAGCTATCGGAGCTGGGTTTTTTTTGGTCGTGTCGTCGTACAAAACAAGATCAGATAGTCGGATGGATTGTTATTTGAGATGCGACCGGCGAAATCAAATGGAGTCTCGGGATATGGATACTGCACTTCGAAGAAACACCAAAAGAAAGGGTTGCGGTTGCCGTTTCTTAATAAAAGTGGTGGAGCGACGAGATCGTGATGGATGGGTTGTGGTTTATAATAGTGCTCACGGACATCACAACCACAGACTGGCAGTTTATCCAGAGGGTCATCGTCAAATTAGTGGTCTAAGTTCTGGGGCGAAGAAGATTGTTCGTGATATGACAGAGGCGCAAGCAAAACCACGGAACATCTTGAAGGCAGTAAAAGAAAAATTCCCGGAGGACAATCCAAATCAAAGGCATATTTATAATTTCAGAGATTACATGAGGAGGACAAAATCTGAAGATCGGAATCCCGTCCAGCAGTTTCTCTACCAAGCAGTGCAGTGTGAGTACTTACATTGGATTATGGCGGATCCAGAAACTGATGTCGTAACTCACGCTTTTTTGGCACATCCGACGTCAGTCCAGTTGTTGCGGACATATCCTTTCGTTATCTGCATGGATTCGACTTACAAGACGAACAAGTATAAGATGCCTTTGTTCGAAATGATTGGGGTCACACCAGCAAACATGAATTTCCTTATTGGATATGCGATTTTGATGGATGAATCTTACTCCAGTTATTTGTGGGTGATGGAGAAGTTGAGAGATCTGTTATTGGGGACTGTCAGCCCGACTGCAATAATAACAGACCGGGAGTTAGGCCTTATGCGACCAGTGAGAGAGGTTTTTCCTGACTCTGCTCATTTACTCTGCACATGGCACATCAACAAAGACGTATTGAATTACGCATACCACGTATTCGGCAAGAATAAGGAGATGGCAGAGACTTTGAGGCGTGGAAGATGGAGGAAGATCATGCTTTCTACTTCAGAAGCCGAGTATGATAGAGCTGTGTATGCTCTGAAAGATTTGTATAGATCGTGGCCGGCTATCACGGAGTATCTGGACACCACGTGGTTGGTGCATAAAGAAAAGTTTGTGCTGAATTGGACGAACAAAGTCCTTCATTTTGGGAACACCACGAATTGTAGGGTCGAAAGTGCTCATTCGGCTCTAAAAGAGTGGATTTCTACATCGACTGCAGCTCTGGACACTCTTTTCGAGCGCGTCAACGCGGCTACTGAAATGCAGCTGACGAATATTCGAAACTTTCTTGAAGACTCGAGACGGCGAAATTTGACTAATTTCGGACATGCTCTATATCGTCACATAAATGGTAGAGTTTCGCATCACTGTTTGCAGTTGCTGAGTCAGGAGGTGAAGAGAATGCAACAGTTAGATGATGAAGTTGAATATCGTTGCGAGTGCGCTTTTCTGACTTCTCATGGGATACCTTGCGCATGTACCATCCGTGGATGTCTTGAATCAGAAAACGGAATTTACTTAGAGCAGATTCATTCGTTCTGGAGGACACTTGTCATTGGGGAAGGAGCCGGGAACGCAGAGTTTGTGTCTCAGGCAGCTCAAGACGCCGAACATTTTCGCAGTCTGGTTGATGAGATTGCAGGAAGTGACCCTACCGTAATTCGATCTGCCTCTCGGGTTTTATTCGAGCAGCTACACCCCGAACATTCGAATTTGAAAGAGCCTGCAGTAAAAACAAAGCTACGAGGTCGACCAAGGGGAAAGTCGACACGACGGGACCCTAGTGCGTTTGAGTATGCAGAGCGAGGTAGTGGTCGATCTTCAGGTAGTGGGAGTAGAGGTCGTGGTCGTTCTTCCGGTAGTGGAAGCAAAGGTCGTGGTCGATCTTCTGGTTCTTCGTCAGTGAGAGGAGGATCAGGTATACCATCCTTACATTTATTATTATTATAATTTTGTTATTTATTTCAGTAAATATGTATCTTTTGTTATTATATCTAACTGTATTTTTTGTTCATATTGTAGTGACTGGGCGGGCTGACGTAGACGACTTCCCATATGGAGATAGAATTCCAGGAATCATTATGTCATTCCTACACCAGTGGAATGATGTACGTGTTGATGGAAACTGTGGATTTCGATGTGTCGCCGATGTTTTCCACGGTGGTGAAGACAATTGGCAACTCGCACGTCGTTCGATTTCAAATGAGATAGCTGCGAACCCATCTTTTTATGAGCACGTATACTACGACGGTGTGGCGGAGGCTCGTCACCGGATTAATTGGGGCGGGGGACCTTGTGGCGAGAATCACTATATGGAGACGTGGACGGACTTGTTTCCCATTGCAAATTTTTACAAGTGTGCAGTTATGTTCTTCTCTCTCGGAAATGATGGTTCGTTGTACCCATGTCTTACAGTTCTACCTTGGGAGAGTCCGCCTACCGTGACGAGACCGTGCAGAGAGTTGATTATTGCTCATTTAGGGAGTTACGCTCATTACATTCGTTTGGAATTGAATGAGGGATTCCCCGTACCTCCTATAGCGACTCTGTGGTATCAAATACGAGATGAGAGTGTTATTGGATGGGAGCTGGAGTACCAACATAGGATAGCATATTGGCAACAATTATGTAATATGTTTTGATATGTTTGTATAATTATGTAATATGTTTTGATATGTTTGTACATTATATAGTGTTGCTTTATTATGTAATATGTTTTGATATGTTTGCTTTATTTGCATTATATATAATAGTACGAAAGGTTATCAAACACAAATACAAATAATAAGGGTACAACAGATAAGCAAAACACAAATACAAACAATAAGCGTACGACATGTTCGCAAACACAAACACAAATAATAAATAATAAGCGTACAACAGATAAACAAATATAAATGCAAATACTAAGCGTACCACAGATAAGCAAACACAAATACTAAGCGTACAACAGATAAACAAATATAAATGCAAATACTAAGAGTACGGTACAACAGATCAGCCTACTCATCATCCGAATCATGGTCGGAGATGCCTAACTGAGTATGCCATGACTGTATGATCTGATCCACATCTCCGCATGCAGCTCTGGCATCGTCTGGCAGCTCATCCCTCATCTGCAAGATTGGGTCTACAGCCCGTATCATCTTACCCATCCACTGCACATAACATTAACATTAGCGTACATTAACAAATTATACGGTACAAATAAATTTAGATAAAATGAAAAAATTACCAGATCGCCACACGTCCTATCTGGTGGTCGATCTGCTCTCCGGGAGGCACCACGGACGATGATAGGATGTGAGTAACTACCGAACCAATCAAGATAACGTGCATCACACTCGGAGGGGTCGCGACTACGTCTGAAGTCGCCAAGGAACAATCGGCATGATCTCGGAAATGTCTGCCAAGTCGATTCCGCTGTAGAAGCGGGGAACCTGACGTCGTACGTCGCTGCTGTCGCAGACCGCACCGCATGCTCTGGTGTCGGAATGTCAACCGGGATCACCTGAACATATCCTAACTGACGCAAGACCCGATCGGGCATATAAGGCTCTATGATATCCCGATAACGAATAAGACCCATCAATAAAGTCCTCGGGACATCCGCTGCTGGGTCAGGACCATAGGGTAACCACTCCACCTAAAGTTTAACACATTAATAATAATACATCTTAAAATTAAATAAATGGTGTAAAGTTTGATACCTCTGATGCAGTCATCTGATCTAGCCGTGCGCGGATGGAACGCAATCGTCCATCGCTCTTGTCCTCGCTCCGGACAACCCACATACCCGAACGTGGATGACCCTCGTCGATAATCTTCCGCTCACGATGCGGGCGGAATGCAGGAAAGTACTCGTATATCCACGCCTGCAGCAGCGTAAGACAACCTGCAATCCCAGAACAATCCGCACGGCTAGCTATCCCAAGCTGCCGGTACAGGTATGCCAACGTCGCTGACCCCCACGAGTACTCACGAACGGTCTCCGGGTCCCTAGCCTCCAGTAGATCGCGTGGTCTGATCCGACAACCACTCTTGTCGACAAACAAGACGGCTCCGAGCATCAAGAATAGGTACGCCGTCAACTGTGTATCATCGGCCCGCGGAGGTCGTGCCCGTCTGCATAGGTCCTCAAGGGAGTCGATGCCGACACCACCACCACTCCATAAAGCTGTATCTCTCGCCAGACCATCAGGTGTGACACCAAGCAACTCTGCCACATAACACCTCAGCTCAGACGTCGACCCCTGAGCACTAACCAGACGACCATCCACAGGAAGTCGCAGGATCTGGAAAACATCGTGAAGCATGATCGTCATCTCTCCGAAAGGCATGTGGAAAGTGTTGGTGTCAGGCTGCCACCGCTCCACAAACGCCGAAATCAAAGGCATGTCGAGATAAGGGAACATGCTGTACGGTAAGTGCCCCAAATGCGTGGCACTAATCTCCTCTCTGATATCAGCACTCAGTGTAGACCGCCAACCCTGTAGTGCTGTACAGGCTCTGTGCCGATTCTGGCACTTCAGAACCTTCCGATCCTCTCCGTCCCAGATCCGTCTAGCAATGTGACCCCAGAAACTAGGAATGACGCTCCCATCTAAAGGACCACCAGGCGTCATACTGCTCACGATCCAAGAATCGTCCTGGACCCTCTTCTTCTTCTGAGCGCGGGGATCAACAGTGCACGAGCTCGAATCCCCGGTCGTAAACCTCCCACCCCTACCCTTCCGCACCATCCATCCGGCGGAAGTAGAAGTACCCGCTCGACCACGTCCTCCGCTATAATCCCCCTGCCTCTCCACCTCCGGCCGCACATCATACGGGCCATCATCGTCGCTCTCGTCGTCAAAACTATCCACATGCTCATCATCGAAGGAATCATCCTCCTCCTCACGACGACGTAATGCCTCCCTCTCCCTCCTGACCGAAGCAGATATCCCCCGTCTACGTGGATGACGCGGTGCTGAATCATCCTCTAAAGAACGGAAGGCGTGTAATGGTATCGACTTGCCTCTCCCTCCACTGTGACCCGATGACTATTTATTGAAATTTTAAATACAAATTTGTTAAATTTGTTAAACTAAATTATCATATTTATCAAAATTGTTAAACTAAATCAAAATTTGTTAAACTTAATTATCAAAATTGTTAAACTAAATCAAAATTTGTTAAACTAAATTAAAACAATTGTTAAACTAAATCAAAATTTGTTAAAACTAAATATCACAAATGTTAAACTTAATAAGAATTTGTTAAATTAATTTTTTTGATTTATCACTATTTATTAAAGTAATTATGATATTTATTAATTAAAAAAACAAAAAAGGAGGAGGCGTCTGCGACAGACGCCTCCCGCAAGGTGGAGGCGTCTGTCGGAGACGCCTCCTCCTACGGGGAGACGTCTTCGGAAGACGTCTCCCCCATCGGGGAGACGTCTTCCGCAGACGTCTCCCGCTTCGGGTCGGCGTCCGAGGGAGACGCCCCCCGCATGGGTCGGGCGTCCTCGGAAGCCGCTCCCCCTATGGGGGGAGCGGCTTCCTCGGACGCCCGCCCCATGCGGGGGGCGTCTCCCTCGGACGCCGACGCATTTTTTTTTTTTTTTTTTTTTTAAAAACAAATAAATAACGTAATGTTACCTCATACGGGTACACCGGGGGAACTGCTGGCTGCTTCCCTTGCCTCCGAGACATTCGTAATCTTGTGTAGTAGGTATAGGAAGAGAAAGTTTTGAAAAAAGAGTGAAATTGTGAGATATATAAGCAAAAATAGGAGGAAGGGCAATTTGGTAATTTCAAGGGGCGATTTAAGTAATTTTGGGGCGATGTTTAGCAGTTCAGTAAAACAAAGGAGTTAATTATAAGATAACGAAAGTTTTTTACTATATATGTTCATGATCTTCATGCCTGGGTATTGCCTCACGTAGAGTGATGTGATTGTCATGAGTTATGTATGATTTAATTAGTGGTTATCTGAAGAGGTGACCACTTAAATTCCTGTTAAGTTTTCTCCTTGGAATTAATACACTTTTGATGAGTCAATCCTTGCACTAATACTAAGTTTTATGGATAATGTTTAGCAGACGCATTACGTCTCGGACGCACCTGACATGGTCACATCCAGTTAGCAAAAATTATTTTTTTATTATCAAAGATTGATTAAATCACATATTATTTATTTATTTTGTGTCATATCACGCGCACGTTAAACTATACAACATTTGGTTTCCACTATATATATCTCCTCAAGACCTTTCATTTTCCCCCAAAACTCAATGTACAGGTTGGAAGATGACGTCGAGTTTTGGTGGAGGGAGGTGCTCCTGCAATATGGTGGTGGGAGGTGGTCCTGCCATCATTTTCTCTTTGCGTAAAGACACGTTGCAGCCTTTGACGAGGTTGAGGCTGGGATCCACCTCATTGGTGCTATCAATGGAGAGGTCGAGGACGGGGTGGGAGGCGAGATCAGTGAGAGGGATGTTGAGGGAGATGACGCGGGAGTGAGTCTTGAGGGAGGTGGGGACATCGACGACGTTGGTGAGGATGTCATAGTGAAGTTGATTGGTGAGGAGGAGGAAGTGGTCGACGGTGGAGCATGTCCCAAGGTCGAGGACCATGTTAGATCTCATGATCCATGGCACGATGGGCGGCGAAACGCTTGTGGTCGTCCTAGGAGGGAGGAGAAGGGGGAGTGGAGGGGAGGGGTAGGTGGTGGGGTTGGGAGGGCTTGGAATGGAGGAAGAAGATAATATGAGATAATATGATCATTGTATTCATCCTTTTAAAAAAGAACAAACTCATTGGTTAAAAATAGCAAACTCGTAAATTAAAAAGGACAAACACATATATTAATAAAGACAAATACAAATGATAAAAATGACAAACTCATATATTAAAAAGGACAAACTAAAATATTAAAAAGGACAAACTCATATATTAAAAAAGACAAACTCATATATTAAGGACAAACACATAGCTTAAAAAAGGCAAACTCATATGTTTAAAAGGACAAACTCATATATTAAAAATGACAACAACTTATGATAAAAAAGACAAACTCAAATATTAAAAAAGACAAACTCATATGTTTAAAATGACAAACGCATAACTTAAAAAGGACAAACTCATATGTTTAAAAAGACAACCACATATGATAAAAATGACAAACTCATATATTAAAAATGACAAACGCATGTTGCAAGGTTTTTCGTTTTACATGAACTTTTCATTTTACCTTTGTATCTAAAAGTTGTAAGGGGAAATCAAATGTTGCATTGGGAAAGTAAATATTGCATGAGGAAACCAAATGTTGCATTGGGAAAGTAATGTTGCATGATGAAACTAAGGGATGTAAACGAGCCGAGTCGAGTGAATTTTCGAGCAATAAGTATTATCTTATGTTATTACCGTATACAAAAAAATAAATATAAATAGAAGAAAAAAATTGAGCGAGCTATTGAGCCGAGTATTAAAAAAATTCGAGTTCGAGCGGTTCGTTTATCAAATCAAGTTTGAAGATTTTTTTGTTTTTTATCAAAATCATTCATTTTCAAGTTAAACTAGAATCGAGAGTTTTTCGAGTCGAGTTCGAATCGAGCTATCGAGCCGAACCAAAGTCGACAACCTAGATGAAAGTAAAGGTTGCATGTGATACAAAATAAATAAACATGTTATTTAATTAATTTGAGAAAGTAAATGATATTTTTGACTTTTACTGACTGCTAAATGTTCTGACCATGTCAGGTACGTCCGGAATGCTACGTTTGTGTATAACGACCCTAGTTTTATTGTATTTCTTTTAGTGCAGTAGCATGAGTAAGCACCAAGGATTTTGTTTGCGAAATCTCGTCCAAGGAAAGAAGTAGGAAACAATAAAGGAAAATTCTTAACAAATTATCATTTTCAAAAGTTGAACCCCATTAGCGAGCTGTCAGGGGTATTCTTATTGCATTATTGTATTCCAAGCTTATGTGTTTACACAAATCACATTATTGGCTTTTCCGAATAGAAGAAGCTTTGATCTTTGAGGGGAGATGACAAACTAATATAGCCTTAAGTAAGATGGGGATTCTTGGCAAATTTGTAAGACTAGAGTGTAGGGTACCCAACAGCTTTGGATGTTTTATTGCTTTTGATCCCCATTATTGGAAGGAAAAGAGGATGGTTGGCTAAAGAAAAAGGTGTAGAGAATTATTAATCAAAGTTGCTACACGTGAAGTTCGGTTTATTGTGTTGTTAGTCAATAAATGTGCCTTGAGATGCTGGGAATGGGTGAGTCGGTAAGATCTTCCTAAGATTATGAATTATTATAATTATTGATTGATGTTTTGATTGCAATTGTTGCCTATGGGTGCTCTAAACATGAAAAACCAGCCATCCGTCAACGAATCTCAAAATTTAAGGAGAGCACTTGGGATATCATTCTCTGAAGATGAGTTTACCATGCGTCTGACCAATTTTGACTTTCTGATTCATAATACATATTGTTTAACGAAGATAATGTGGTTACCATCGTAATTACACATTTCCTTTTTTCATGCATGTACTCTTCAACTTGCAGGAAGATGAACTAGACTCTTAAAGTGAAGAAAGTAGGCCTCATGACAAATTTAGAACGTTCTAAACTTTGATTTTCAAATTAAATTATGAAGATTTAAGTAAAAGCAATACAAAACAGAACAAAACCACCTATAGCCAACTTAAAACTACCTTTATAGTCAACCACTTAAAACAGTTATTCGTGTTTTGGATTAGAGTTCCCATATTAGAGATCAACTTTCAAACAAACCACACTTATAAACAAACCATATTCGTGCCAGAAACAAACCAACAATTGGCCCGAGTGTCTAACAATATTCCGCAACACAATATGCTCACAGCAGAATCAATCGTATGAGTTTTAACATCACTAGTCTAGTAGAAATATGTAATCATAAAGCATAGTGGTGGAGCATGAATATCAAAGTTCAAAGTGTGAATTTACTCAACTCTCAACTCTACCCACTCGAGAAAATAATATTTTATTACTTTGCACAAGAAAGAAGTCTATTATACTCTTTAAGTAGAAAAAAATTAGCACATGCTTTATTACATTAAAAACTCCCATCTTCTTAAGATCTGATGTTTAACATAATGAGATACGGAAACGTGGCAAAATATATTACATATGTTACCGTCACACCGCAAAAGATTGATATATAACAAGGGAAACCCGTGGTAGATAATAGAGCAAGACAAAAGTGGCTCATTATTCATTGGGAAAAGGCAGTCTATACACAGTTCAAAGTTTGAACGTGATTATTCCATAATACAATTCAAAACAAGGTAATCATGAAAAAAAATAAAAAAAAATAGAGAACACACACATGTTCAGATTTGGTTACTGTCCAGAACCCAATTTCCCCTTATCCAAAGAAAACCTTGTTTTCAGCATCCAAAACTTGCTGAAAACTTTGGCACCATATTAGTGTATCAGGAAAAGAAATACTCTGAGATCAGCAGTATTTAATATACAGAGAAACACAAAAAAAAATCGCCAATGATATCAAGAAAAGGTTACTCAAGAATGCCATGAGGCAGTTTTAGATGTTCATGTGTGGGATTCATCAGCTCAGCAAGCACAGCCACCCCTCTGTTCGGTTTCAGAAACGACGTTTGGCATAGTCTGAAAATATCTGCAGAGCGAGATCACTTTCTTATTAGATGCTACATATGAGATTAAACTTGGAAAGAAATATTTACACATCTTTGAGGATGTTGGCACCAAAATCCATCGTACCTCAACATGAAATTGCAAAAAAGAAGAGAAAAAAGAGCTCGTCTCGCTGTAAGGTGGGAGGGCAATATGGACTATGATCTAGCAACTTATCAATAATAATATGGCATACTGAGATCATTAATCCAGTGAAGTTGCAGAAGCTTTATATCCCTATTATATTATTATGAAAATACTTTTTGTTGGTAGACAAGCAAAAACTAAGACTCTGTCAATGTTTGGTCAACCGTTGTTGCTAAAAAGTGCATTATATAATGCACTTAACTGAGTGATATTACAAATTGGAGAGGACATCTGCATTTGATTAGGACACATACAAGATGTATGACTATGAGTAGTACACATATCCACCTAGTAAAAGGTAGATGGATGACGGCAACGACAATACCAATAAAACAACACTACCGGTGAGTCGGTGACAAAAATGCATAGGCTTCAACTTACATATCATGTTCATGCTCTTTGGCCAATGCAAGCTTTGCAACAGCAAGGAAAGCTTCATCAATATTCAAATTCTCCTTGGCTGAGGTTTCAAAATATGGTATGTTGCTTCTGGAAGCACACCAATCCAATGCTCTTTTATCGGACACCTACAGGGTAAAGGCAAACTAAGCACAATAACCATGTTAATGAAATTGAGATGTCTCCGTGCATACCGCTCGACTGTTCCCACCATCTATGTCAACCTTGTTCCCCAGTAATGCAAAAGGAAAACCCTTAGGATCTTGAAGACTGGCCTGGACAAAAGAACCAACCAGAAAGAAATATAAAGCAAGTTAGACTGGGGAAGACCTTTTAGATGAGGCAGATTTCTTGGACCATCAGTTTAAATTTGAACAAACAAAATTCAAGTAGAGTCTTGTCGTGTGAGAAACTTAACAGGAACTAGTATCCTTCTAAGTGTGATTAAAGGTGCTGTTTAGAAAATCATGCAAGAGGTGCAGGGGCTAAGTTGATGTTCATTTGTTTTGAGATACAACTTCGTTATAGAATATAGAGTGTTACACTTGTTGTTGTAAGCAACTCGGTGGCAGTGTTGATGTCCATGTGTTTTTAGACACAACTCTTTCATATCATAGGACACAAGTTTGAGCATATTGGGACTGTATTGTCTACGCGTTTGATGACCTTATATTTTCAACATGTGGATCTTATATAGTTACATTAAGGGCATCTCCTCTTTCTAAGCTTCGTGCAAAGTTGAAATATATACTCAATCCCGGCTGATTTGGCCACAGTATCAAAAGGCACTCATTGCATTTGAGATAACATTCTTCGGCTTCCTAACTCAAGTAAACCATACTCTCTTAAGTTCATGAAGAAGTGGTCTTTCAAAGTGATAGAACTGAGATACTGTGAAGGATATGTTAAGGCAAGAGTGCCAACAACTAATTATATTCTATAGACCAATAAAAGAACATCTAATTATATAGGTTCCATATCACCATCATGTAATTTGAGTTATGCACAACATATATGGCCTCTCAGCTTTGTCACAAGTCATTGGAAGCATAGTAACGATATCTGAAAGTGAATAGATAAATGATAATGATTGAAAAAATTAAGAAACATGTGTTTCGAATCTAGTGCATTACTTAACAACATGGACAAAAAACCAATTAACAACATGAGAGTTTCAAAGTTTAGCAGGCCTCAATCCAACCCTTGATAACATTAGAGACAACAAACATGTAACAGTAAAAGGTAAACTAAAAGTACCACATACATAAAAACAGTGCAGAAAATATGAAGCATCCATGCCCCCAAGTAATAAAATGGAACCGGTAAAATCAACAAATACCTGTCTGACAAATTCATCATGCCAGTTGTCCAGACTTTCAAATGTTTTCTTCACATTAACATCATATACAAGTACACAGCAATCCGACCCTCTATAAAATGCAGCACCAAGACTCTGGAATCTTTCCTGCCCTGCTGTGTCCCAAATCTACCCAAACAACAATGGAATCAGCAAAAAATTAACACGATAATCGACAGAGCATATGCTCATCTAGAAGCCAATTTAAAATGAGGGAGGGGCTCACCTGCAAAGTCACAAGCTTATCATCAATCAGGAGCTCCTTTGTGAGAAAATCAGCACCAATGGTAGCTTTGTATTGCTGACTAAACTTCTTGTGGACATATCTAAACAAAGAGTCAAAGATCAATGTGACAAGATATCCAACCTACTACAGAACAACGTATCGGTGACAATCATCTTCATTCGATATGCATCTAACACCTCTTTTACATGCTCCCAAAAACCCACCGATCGACCATCCACCCTAGTTTGCGCTGCATACAAATCAGACAAACAAAACAGCAAAAAACGAACCAACCCACCAATTCCAAGGTCAGCTAGTAATTTTTTTTCTCATTTCCTAGTTTGCACTTCAGATAAATCAGACGAACAAAACAACAAAAACGAACCAAACCCTCCAATTCCAAGGTCAACGACACACACTCTCACCCCAAATCCAACACAATTTCACAACACACCCACATATAACACCCCATCACTCTTCCAGACCAAACAAAGCTCCATAATTTCCCACAAATCAAACCGAAAAACCACAAAAAAAAACATCCAACAATCTACCAAACGCATTATTCCCCACAAATCAATGCAATTGCCTACACATGATCCCAATCTGAACATTTCCCCCCAATTCCTAAACCAAACCAAAACACGCGACACGGCCACCTAACCGACCAATCCGGCCGACATACACCTTCTCAAATCCACCCAAACATATATTTTTTTAAAAGTCCAAAACCCAAAAAGGGCCCAACTTTCCTACACATTCCAAAAAGTCCCAAACAAGAAACCGACCAATTCCACAAATCCAAGGATACTGATTCATCAACGAAGTCTTCCCCACCCTGCAGACGCACCAAACCAGCATCGGATCAGAACCAACCGAATAGGGTCAAAAGTGAGAGCAGAAGAGATCGAGAGAGATGGCATTCCCACTCACCCGCTGTCGCCGAGAACGATGACTTTGAGCAGAGTCCTCCGCCCCGACGCCATGGAAGAAGAGAAAGGGACGAGAAACCCTAGAAAATTTGGAGATTTTGAGGAGAGTGGGGAAGACGGAGGAGAAGAGGAGTCAAAACTCAAATCAAATTGTTTGGTGGGGAAATTACGTTCCGATCCCGGTATCAACGTTATGGGTACTTTAGCGTGTCACATTGCTAAAAACACCTTGTGGTCTTGCTTATATTTAGATTTCCCTCGACGTTTGTGGTTGTTACCTACAACTCCCTTGACGTGTTAACACACTAATCTGTAGGCTGTAGCATTGCAGTGGATGGACGAAAGTAAAGAACTAAGAAGAAGAAATGTTGTCAATGACAGAGAAACTTGTAATATACTTACAAGTTTAATACTACAATCTTCATGTATAATTTTGATTGTTAACATGTTAAATTTAGAAATTTGTGATTTAGAATAACAATGTGATTTTCAATCATCGTAATTGTAATGTTAGAACCTTTCTTTTGCAATATTCTCGAGTGCAAACGTTTATAAATTCTAAGGTGAAGAGTAGGAACTCAGAAGAAACTATTTTACCTCTAAACTCTAAATTTTAAAGAAACACGTCTGCATTGAAGGTCTTATTCGTTTTCCCCCACAAATTGCCTTTTATAGCAATTCCAACTATTCTAACTTTTATGCATTCCACAATTTATTCTCCAGGCTAACCGAACTAATAAAATAAATAACTTTCTCTACCTTTTATTTTAGTTACGTTTATTGTGGGGTGAAAGAGAGAAAAGGTCAAAGGAGACTTTTGTTTTGAAGAATAACATTATTTTTTAAAATATATATGTTACATACTACTACAGTATTGCTTCTTACTTAAAAATTGGGCATCAGTTTATATATCTCAAGTAAGAACTAGACGGGATCGGGTAAGATTTCAGTGTACTCAAGTCAAAATAAATATCAATTACTTTATATTAATATTTATAAGTTAATAATTATTAATTTCGTCATTCTCTCGCTACACTATCAAACTAGAAGATGTTACACGTTTTATCATATTTAAAACCGAGAGAGCGATTCGAGAAATAACATCAAGGGAAAAACATTACACGTGTCTTGTTTTATTTAGTATAATATTGGAGGCTCTATAGACGTGAGGACTTCGAAGTAAAAATAATACATAATCAGTAGTTGACAAATAAATACCGAAATGTCCTTGATTTTTGTCTTACTAAATAAAGGGCAGATAAATAACGCATTACGTTTCTAATGTTCTTTACAAGTACATATCGGTCCCCCTTTTGGACAAAAAAAGGGTATAATGAACCATAGAAAGGTGATGTGTTAAGTCAAAGATGTGAACCCATACTTACTTAAATATGATGTTGAACTTTTGTTTATTGTGTGGCCGATTTGGTGTTAAAGACCAAAGAAATAGAAGGATTCGCTCGTGTGTCGTGCGAGAAGGGATTTGTTGTTTGGTCACTGATCGTTCTATTTATTTTACTTCACGTGATATGAAAGTGATTAAGGAAGTTGATGGCTTTAATTATGTTCCAGTGAGATCTGAGGTGTAATCGTTAACCATCTTTTCCGCTCGTGCATCTATCTTTTTAAAGTTCTAATAATATTCTTTTGTAAATAATTACTTCTTAGGCGTGGTAATACGGGTCAACCACACCACCGGACATAAGAGCATATTTAACAGCGCCCGGGCTACCCCCAGGCGCCCTGCACTCTCTCTCTGCCACGTCAGCTTCTCTCTCTGCCACGTCAGCTCACCAAACCCACCAAAAAAAAACCCTTACCCATGCCCAGGCTACCCCCACCCACCCTACACTCTCTTTCATCCACATCATTTTTTAATTAAACAAATTTAATTCTCACACAACATTTAACAAATTACATTTTATATAAATATAATTTTAATTACATTATAATTATATTTTAACTCGAAATATTGTTAATAATTACTGGTAAATCACGAATGTCTCATTCCAGTTATCATCGTCGGATTGACCGGAGTTTAAACTATTATCCGACATTGATGAGAGAAGAAGCTAACAAGTTGAGAAGTTAAGGAAATGTGAGGAATCAGGAGATAAATAGATGTATTTATAGTTTGGAGGGTTTGGATGTATTTGTTGCACTGTTCACGCGTGATTGCACATAATGTACACGTGATTGCAAACAGTGCACGCGTGATTGAAAATAGTGCACCCGTGATTAAATATTGCACCCGTGATTAAACAGTGTATTGGTTCTGAAAATTTCTTAATTTTAATCACCTACAAAAAATTATTACCCCACATTTATAACAAATACCCAATCCATTAATAACAAAACCAAAACTAAAAAAAATTAAAAAAAAAATTAACCAATGGGAGGGGGACACGTGTCCCCCTCCCATGGGCGCCTGAGCTTCTGCCCGGGACGCCCACCGCCCGGGCAAGCGCCCGGGCAGGCGCCCCACGGGCGCCCCGCCCGTTAACGGGGGTGCGCCCAGGCGCCCGACCAGGGCGCCCGGGCGGGGCACCCCCGTTAAAGGTGCCCTAAGGTACGTTTGGACGCACCTAGTTTCGGTCGCTCCTCTACTTCTTGGGAATTACTACAATAAGTAACTTAGGCCAATCAAACATCGAATGACTCTCCAAAATCTAAGCTCACTACATGCATCCTGATGATACTTTTCTATTGGTGGGAGAAGCTCGGTTGGTGAGCTTCTTCAGCTCCTGCACTGGTCCCGAAGATTTGAATCATCACATTCCTACTGAATTTATGAAATTTCTCATTATTTTATGTCATGTTTATATTTGATTAGAACCTACTTTGAGAATTTTATACGACAATACATGTGGAGATCCATTGTGATTCTCGCCATTCAACAACTCCGACTTCTGCTACGAAGAATAAACTTTTGGGCCTCCCCTATCTGAGAGCTGACTTCCCACAAAAATCTAACATCTCGGAGTCTCGTCCAAACACACCCTAGTTAATTTGAGTGTTCATTGTTCAAGGTGCAAATTACAAATTAATAAAAATTGCCTTAAGTTTTAAACCACAGAAAACGTGTTTTCCCAATGTCAATCAAGGTTCCTTTATGCACGGTTGTGCCATTGTAGTGTTAAAGAACACCGAACGATCGATGAGCCTTTATTAAGTCTAATTGATTGAATTCAGCCAGAGTTTATGATTCAATCGCACGACCTATGTGCCCTTAATTTCTTGTACGACGAATTAATACAGTTTCAACACATTTTAAGTATCTTGAGAAGAATGTCGGCAATATATCCTTTGGTTATGGATCCTGCAGGAATCAGAACGATGCTTGTTACGTACATTAGATTAACCTTAAACATGTATCTAATAACACATAGAATACTTAGCATTAAAAGTTGATTGAAAACTACGACTAAAACAAAGTCCCCCAAATTATACCTCTCAAAAGTGTACATTCAAAGATATTGCACCTCGCTGTTAAAGAACATATCTTTAATGCAACGGCTCCCATTAAAGACCTTTAATGCAACGGCTCTCCATTAAGAGACACCTCTTAGGAGATCCAACTCAGAATAAATGTATAACGGATATAACTCAATGTATAAGTATCTCTCATGTATTAGCAAACAAATAATCATAAAAAATATACACTTATCTTCCTCCCGCACCGTTTTAATATGGTATCAGAGCACTGATCCACTCAAAACCAGCCTCAGACTCCCCCGGAGTTCATCACCGGCCTCACCTCATCAAGGGGGTTGAAGGTCGATCAAAACCCTCATCCAAACCCAAAAAATGTCGGACGACAACAGAAGAAACCAATCAGAAAGCAACCCTCATCGCCTTGTCACAACGCTCCTCAATACCAACAACTATCTATCATGGGCGCGTGCCGCTTCTCTCTCCCTCAGCGGCCGGGGGAGATTAGGCCACATCACCGGGAAGACACAAAAACCAGAAACCGACGCCTCAGACAAAGACCAAGATGAGTGGCAAACCATGGACCACCAAGTAATGTCCTGGCTCCTGGCGTCCATGGAGGCCAACATTGCTAACATATTCATCTACAAAGAAAGTGCAAAAGACCTATGGGAAGCGGTTCGAGAGCACTATGGAAAGGCTCAGAACTTCGCACATATCTTCAAAATAAAGCAGGAAATTTCACAAACTCGCCAAAATAGCCGCGGAGTCACTGAGTACCTTGGCACTCTCAGAAGGGCTTGGGATGAGTTAGGGGTTTACGAACCCCCAACTACCGAAATCAAAATAATCCAACAAAGAGCAGAACAAGACCGGATCTACCAGTTCCTGGTAGGTCTAGACACAAGCTACGAAAACATCAGGAGTCAGGTGATGATGGCGCCAGAACTCCCTTCCCTTGCGTCAGTCACCGCCATGGTTCTTCGCGAAGAAACACGAAGACGAACCATGACTCATCCGCAAGGGACCCCAACAACCACTGAAGCAGAAAACCATGTCTTTTTTGCCGGAAAAAATCAAAACCAGAACGGAAAAAAAGGTTCGGAAATCGCAAGGAAGAGAACTGCGAAAACTGCAAGAAAACTGGGCACAACAAAAATAACTGTTGGTTCCTCTACCCACATCTCCGACCACCAAGAAACGAAAGAAATGGGAAGGCTAATTTGGCGGAGGGAGTCGCCGGCAGCATCACACAACACAACGGGAGCGGCGACCGCCGAATCATCTTCTCACAAAACCCTAACCCTTCGGATTCAGCTGAAAAAAACGCGTTTTATACCAACGCATCCGGATCCGCTGACCCGCCCCATACCCGCTCAGATCCCGGATCTTCCAGATCCGAGTTTCTCGGGTCCACCAATGGATCCATTAACCCGATCCAGTTAAGCAACCTGGTGGACCAGCTTAATGTTTTATTGCAAAACAACCCTCCTGCTTCAGGTAATTACTCAGGTATGAAACAAAATCCTGTTTTTGCTAATGTCTCTAGCTTATTTACTAAATCAAATGAAAATTGGATTGTTGATACCGGTGCTACAGATCATATGACCGGTAATCCAAAA
Source organism: Triglochin maritima (assembly GCA_963682175.1). Taxonomy (NCBI): domain Eukaryota; kingdom Viridiplantae; phylum Streptophyta; class Magnoliopsida; order Alismatales; family Juncaginaceae; genus Triglochin; species Triglochin maritima. The sequence continues at coordinate 4,529,798 of OY821775.1, forward strand.
CTTCTTAGTAACATTAACCAAAATTTAAGATGGTTAAATAATTTTGTTACCGTTGCAAATGGAGATAAAATTCAAATTCAAGGAATAGGAAAAGCAAACTTGATTAATAACACATGTGACAATATTTTGTATATTCCCAATCTAAATGCTAACCTAATTTCAGTTGCCAAAATTACTACTGAACTCAATTGTAATGTGATTTTTCCCCCTAATAATGTGCTTTTTCAGGATCGTACCACAGGGAGGATGATTGGTAAAGGCATCCTCACAAATGGTTTATATGTCCTTGAAACAAACAAAAGGGCATATCATACCCAAACTCTTGATAATCACCTTCTCTGGCATAAGCGGATGGGTCATCCCTCATCAAATGTTCTAAAAAGTCTTTTTCCCTATTTTAAATCTAATTTACTATGTGATGTGTGTCGTTTTGCTAAACAAACCCGATTACCGTTTTCAAATTCCAATACAAAAACTTATGTTCCATTTACCATTATTCACTCCGATATTTGGGGACCTGCTCCCAAAGAATCCTACAATGGTTTTCGATATTTTATTAGTTTTATTGATGATTTTTCTAGAACCACCTGAATTTACTTATTAAAACATAAATCTGATGCGTATCCAATGTTTTGTGAATTTTTACGTTTTATTGAAAATATGTTTGATGCAAAGATTAAAAATTTTCGATCTGATAATGGCTCCGAATATATGAGCAATATGTTTCAAAACCTTTTAAAACAAAAAGGTATTCTTCACCAAACATCTTGTATAAATACACCACAACAAAATGGGCTTTCAGAACGGAAAAATCGACACCTTTTAAATGTTACTCGATCTCTTCTTTTTCAGAATAATGTTCCAACACATTTCTGGTCTGATGCTGTTCTCACTGCTGCTTATATAATGAATCACATTCCTAGTCCTACAATTAATAATAATAAACCTTTAGAACTCTTGTACGATAAAGAAATTAGTATTAATCATCTTAAAGTCTTTGGGTGTACATGTTTTGTTCACAAAAAAACGTGAACACAAACTTGACTACACCTCGGTTAAATGCATTTTCTTAGGATATTCCTTCAAGAAGAAAGGATACAAATGTTATGATCCAGCAAATAGGAAATTCTATGTCTCCAGAGACGTTTCCTTCTTTGAAGCTGAACCCTTCTTTAAAAGTTCCATCCTTGAAAACTCCTCCTCTTCCTCTGTTCTACCAAACTTTCCTCAAGAGATATCTGCTGCCTCACCCATTCTCGAGGAAGAAAACGAACAAAGGGAGGGAGAAGACGAAGAAGAAGAACAAAGGGAGGGAGAAGACCAAGAAGAAGAACTTCCGAGAAGATCCTCTCGTACTTCACGACCTCCCCCTAGATTTAATGACTATATTCTTTCACACGTCACGTATCCTATTCAGAATCACTTATCCTATCACCAATTCTCATCCAACCATCAGGCCTTCTTAGGAAAGCTAGATCAAAATAAGGAACCAACAACATATCAAGAGGCTATAGGAAACCAAAATAGGAAGAAAGCCATGAAAGATGAGTTACGTGCCTTAGAATCCAATCAAACTTGGACTCTAGTTCCTCTACAACCCAACATAAAGCCTGTCGGCTGCAGATGGGTCTACAAAATCAAATATCATAGCAATGGCAACATAGAAAGATATAAAGCCCGTCTTGTAGCTAAAGGCTACACTCAAACCTATGGTCTTGACTATCAAGAAACCTTTGCTCCCGTAGCCAAAATGAACACTGTTCGAGTCCTCCTATCAATTGCAGTTAATCAAGGTTGGAATCTCTTCCAAATGGATGTTAAAAATGCTTTTCTACAGGGAAACCTTGAAGAAGAAGTTTATATGACTCCACCACCTGGCTACACCACACATCCAAATCAGGTATGCAAGCTTCATAAGTCTATATATGGACTAAAACAATCACCTCGAACATGGTATGCCAAACTTAGTCTCTCTCTTATTAGTTATGGATTCATTAAAAGTTCTGCTGATGCATCAATGTTTACAAAACATAGTCATAATACCACTATCATCGTACTCATTTATGTGGATGACATTATTATAACCGGGAATAATGATCACAAAATCACCTTAGTCAAAGAATATCTAAAATCTAAATTTGACATCAAAGACTTAGGGTTTATGAGATATTTTTTAGGAATATAAATTGCACACTCCAAGAAAGGTCTGTTTCTTTCCCAACGCAAATACACCCTAGATCTACTCAAAGAAACTGGAAAACTAGGATCAAAACCCATAACTACTCCAATAGAAATCAACAAAAAACTAGGACCAACAGATGACACCCCTCTAACCAATATTAGACAATTTCAAAGATTAGTAGGAAAGCTCATCTATCTCACTGTTACTCGACCCGACATTACTTATGCTGTTAGTCAAATAAGCCAATTCATGCATGCCCCTCACACTCATCACTTAGATATGGTAAAAAGAATCTTATGCTACCTTAAAGGAACCCCTGGACAAGGACTTTTAATGAAACCTAATAACTCTAACTCAATAATTGGATATTCCGATGCAGATTGGGCTGGAAGCCATGATCGAAGATCAACTACCGGTTTTTGCACCTTTGTAGGAGGCAACTTGGTAACATGGCGAAGTAAGAAACAAAATGTTGTTGCACGATCTAGTGCAGAAGCTGAATATCGAGGGATGACATCCACCACCAGCGAATTAATCTGGCTCCGACAACTCCTCAAAGACATGAATATCATAACTCAGGAACCAACAAAAATGTTCTGTGATAACAATGCAGCACGACACATTGCCACAAATCCAGTCTTCCACGAAAGGACCAAGCATATAGAAGTTGACTGTCATTTCATCAGAGAAAAAATACAGTCAAAACAAATAGAAGTTCCCTATGTTTCAAGGAAAGAACAACTTGCAGATATCTTCACCAAAGCTCTTGATCGCAGAACCTTCTCCAACCTTCTCTTCAAGTTGGGATCTGTCAACCCGTTCCAGACACAACTTGAGGGGGCGTGTTAAAGAATATACCTTTAATGCAACGGCTCCCATTAAAGACCTTCAATGCAACGACTCTCCATTAAGAGGCACCTCTTGGGAGATCCAACTCAGAATAAATGTATAACGGATATAACTCAATGTATAAGTATCTCTCATGTATTAGCAAACAAATAATCATAAAAAATATACACTTATCTTCCTCCCGCACCGTTTTAATACTAGCCGCATAAACTTGACTCCTTTGCAAGATAAATTACTAAATGAATCATAACATTAAAGAAACTTGGTAAAAATATCATATTCATTTGACACAAAATCTTAACAATTTACTGGTTAATTCGAAGGAAATCCAAAACTCTATTATTTTTTAGCACAAACTTCTAAATAATTGTCAATTTGACACAAATCAACGATCGCCAGAGACAACAACTCTAACATTAATATATGGTATTCGTGACTTTTCTGCGTAATAGAAAATTTGACACATTTTAACGTGCTCAAAAATTTATATTGTTGTAATGTATTATATAATGTAAAATAAATTTTTGAGTACTTTAATATGAGTTCTTAGTTCTTACCATTGCCTTTATAATGTAATATTGCAAAACAAGTTATTTAAGTTTTATTTAAATCTTTGTGAGTAAAATGAATGAAATGGTTTGACGTGCAAATGAGTCAAGTTCAAGTTCGATTCGTTTAATAAACTCGTCCCATCTGACCTCTCCTCCTCTCCTTCGCCTCTTTCCGCGACTTCACCTCCCTCCTCCTCGATCTCAACGACCAGGTCATCCACGTCATCCTCGACTCCCACCGTGATGTCTGAAAATCCCCTCAACATAGGGTTTGTGTTTTGTTAGATGTTGATTGTAATTGGTGTTCTAACGAGGGTTGTTCATTGGTAACGACCAGGTCGTCCAACACAAATAATCCTAACGAGACCTTACCACATTTGAAAAATCGACTCACATAATATACAAAGCATGAATTTTGTTTCGAAGGAGATAACGAAAAATAATTACTAATGTAATGACCAATATTTAGAAACTCAAAATGCAGAAGCAAGTCTAAAAATCGATAATATCTCGAATTCGAGAAATGGAAATGACCAAATCGCAAAACTCCCACTTCACCACCCATCCATCCCCGCCACAGCAGTGGATAACGGAGGGGAAACCAACCAACGACTGGAGAGGTCGAGGATGGCGTCTTCGACCACCCTTCTCTCCTCCTTCCGCTTCTCCTCCGGCCACCGAGACGTCGGCGTAGAACTCGCCTGCTCCCGCCCCCGCTCCGTTCTCCTCCCTAGACCTCCCGGCTTGCGGAAACCCCCTCTCAGGGCCAAGTTCGAGAGGTTCGAGGGAATCGGACCGGAAAAGGTCGGGTTCGAGGCGGAGATCGAGGAGAAGGTCCTGGAGGAAGTGGTCGATGAAGATAGGTCGGTCAAAATCACGCCTTGGGTCGGTTTATGCTGTGATTTTTTATTTTTTTAGGGTATTTTGTTTGTGTTGTTGGAGCTTGAATAGTTTAGGCGGTTTGAGAGAGCTGAGTTGAAACGCACCTTAATAGTTTGCTGCATGTGATTTCAGTTTTTGCGTTGAAGGTATCCCTCACTAAAATCACTAGCATTACAAAGATTTCACCTAGAGTCTTGAGTAAAATATGGTAAATTATTTAAGTTACTAAAACAAAATAAATTATCGAATTTTGTCAAGATACAAAAAGTTACTTAAGTTGTGGGTATAATTCAAGAAATTAGCTTAGTTGTGACTTTTGTGTAAGATATAATTAATATAATAATAAAATAAACTTATTTTCCATAATTGTTACATCTACCAGAAAAATGAAAAAAAAAATTACAAAAAAGAAAAAAAATGCAACAGACAATTGATTTAAAATCAATAAATCATCTATGTTGTGGGTACAATACAAGAAATTATCTAGTATGTTGATAAATTATGAGAAACAACTTGGGTTGACAAAAATATAATAAATCACCTTATTGGTTAGGGTACATAAAATTGTCTAAGTTATGGGTATGATACAAGAAATAACCTAGGTTGTAAGTAAAATACAAGAATTTACTAAGTTTGGTGAATATATGACATGGGCAAATTTGGAAAGAAAAAACTTTCTCACTTGCGTTTTGATATAAGCAGGGTGTCAAGAGTTTCACCTGTGAGTGATGCGTTGGGAGAGAACGCAAACAAAAGGCGCAGATTTTGTTGTTTGGGTTCATGCATTGGCATTAAGGGTGGTGTTTGCAAAAATCACACACGCACAACGCCTCTAACGCACATTCACAGCGCAAATGTACCCATAGTATGAATAGATAAAGTTGAACTTTGGAAGCAAGGGGAGTCATCTAATTTTGTATTCTTTTTGGATTTTTTACCTGGAAAGTCAGAGAAAAGTGATGTAACTGCAATCATTTGAACTTAAAATCCACGGTAACCGATCAGTTAAGTTGTTTACGATATACTTCGTGTTATTCTTCTACGATCTTATTGCACCAGTGGGGAAAGGGGAAATGTCATTTCACATAGGAAACTTAAATTCACGAGTTTAATTTTCAAAAGCAATCCTTTGAGAGTCGTTTTCAAACTTCAATTCCCCATTTCCATATTGTTTTCTGCAAACTAGTCACACCCTTGCAGTTTGCACAGTTAGTTAGAAGAATTTTCAAGTTGAGAACTTGTTGGGCAGGAAGTAGTAATTTCAATGGTAGTATTTATTGTCAATGAACTTGGCAAGATAAGGGTCAAGAAGATTACACTTTCGTATTGAAGTGTCACTATGTGCACTAAAGTATGACTAAATATTCAAAAAGTATAGTAATGTTGGATTTTGAAAAGAATCACAAGTTGCAACAGTAGTGGAGGTGTACTATATGGGAGAGCGAATTGTATATGTTTTACGGCTCATGTGTAACGATGTGTTCACTGTTCACATTCCGTAATAACTTAGTAGAGAGTAGGTGGTGTAGCCCGAGTCAAACTGAGTGAAAGATGAGCAATGCATGAATTTTGGCCTTTACATTGTTGGCAAAGTTATACCAAGCTACTGGTTAGAACCTCATAAGTCATAACTTACATGCAACAAGAGGTTAAGCTACAACCTCATGAATGAGTGGAGTTTTTGAAGGCGCTTCATAGGTGGATATCTATATTTTTGGTGTTCAAGGTCATATAGTTTAACCATAGATTTTTTTGACTTTGTTGACATCTATAAGCATTTTTTGGGTGCGGATTCGAGTAGCATTTCTTTTAGTAATTTGTGCTGTTGTACTCAAAACAGCAAATCTTGAGCTATAAAATAAGCATTTCATCACTTCTATCGCAATATCAGTTATTATTTTTAATTTTCAAGTCTTCGACACCCTCCTTGACAAATTAATGGCTGATGCATAGTGATTTGCCTTCCGATCTAGTGGATGCAATTGAACAATCGGGTCGTGCAAGTGCAACCTTTGTCAACTCTGGTGGGATGAGAGCTATTGTGAGTCCATAAGCAATTAAATGAGTTACATTGTTTTATCACATCCTCAGAGATTATAACTTTTCCTTGCAGTATATGTTTCCATTTTCCAATGCAATTTTCTACTCCAGGTGGAGATTTTGATTCCCCAATTGCTATTTCTTGACTCTGAAGGAGCCCAAGCAGAAATGTGGGAATTATCAAAGATTTTCTTGGACACTTTAATGAAGGAAACAGGCATTCAGGTACAGAAACTTGATCTCTTATATATTGTCTTTGAATGGATCAATGGATACTTATTTTTCGATTTCCCAAAAGGAGCCATTCTTTTTATCAGAACGATTCAATTTTTTTCTAAGAAAATCATGCTAAAAAACTTCCAGAACATAAATCTTCAACAGATACAAACATAAAAGACTCCATTCAAGTTTTTCTATATTCACTTTTCTAAATATCATAGAGAGTTAAAGCAATATTCCCAGATGCTGGAGCAGCGGCTCTTTTGAAACATCAGTGGACTGAGGCTAGTTTTGGTTTTGCAAGGTAATTAGCTTACCTTTACGCCTTCCAAGTAGTCTAAATTTTGGTGCTCTCTTGCCAATATGCATTTAATGTGTGCTTATCCTTGAATTTGAATAAGGCTGTCTCTTGCAATCCTAGTCATGCTATATATTTCCTTAATTTAGTTTCATATCCAATTAGATGCATGGTTAAATTGATTTTATTATAAAAAATGTATTCCTGGTATGGAGCTACAGAGTGGCTGCTCCTGCTTGTTGCTTGTTCAGTGTCCAGCAATCCCACTGTATTATTTTTTCAGAAATCTCATAAAATTTTCCACAAATGGCTTCAGTGCTTAATAATATGTTTGTGTTGTTCATCTCAAAATTTATTCTCTCTCCTGAAGCTTGAGCGATCGAAAGCCAGTGAAGGAGGAAGATGAACTTGTTGTTATGATTCTTCCTGATTATCAGATGCTGGAGTACGTGGAGAAGATTGCGTCGTACTTGTCCGACGATCCGGTACTTTCTACATTCATGTGAAATAGTTTTTGTTCATTATTATGATTCCCTTGCATCAAGTTTTTTCTAGAAAAAAAATCTTTTTGTAGGAAGTAAAGTGTTCAATCTTTGCAATTATTTCATTATTTTTGCTATGGCAGCCAAGACCTCTCGTCATGTGGAACCCAAGGCTTGTGAGTGAAGATGTTGGAGTTGGCTTCAATGTTCGAAAACTGCGTAAATATTTTTTAAGGTAGGAAGGATGATTCATCTACTTGCATACATCTAATGCTAGTACTTCGGTTGTAAATATATTTCTTTCGGTTTTGGGATCCCAACCTGATGTATGCATCAACATATGCGTTTGCAGCACTTTTACCACTGTGTACTCAATGAGGCCTTTGCCTTCTGGAGCTGTATTTAGATGCTATCCAGGGTATGAAGATCCTCTTCATTTGGAAATTATAGCACAGCGATAAAGTTTCTTGAGACAACATTATTTTAAATATGTTCTAAAATGAAGTGGTTCATTTTTTTAAAAGAATTTGCTTCTGTATTAGGATGTGGAAAGTGTTTTATGATGACAAAGACAGGCCAAATAGGTATCTGCTGGCTAGAGAACAACCAAGTCGTCCTGATGCTAGCGATCTAGAAGTAAGCTTTTTAGTGGATCTCTCGTTCATTATTCAATCACCTGTGATGTGATGTTTGGTTTTGTACTTTCATGTTCTTCCTGATGTAGATGAATTAATAACTGGCAGCCACCATTTGTTTTTCTCAAATTAGTTAAGACAGAAGAACCAAATCTATTGGTCTATACTTATTGTAAGCAAATCTTGGTTAAGACATAAGCTTATAACCTAGTACTAGTATGGCTACATATCCAAATATTCTGGCAAGTTGAACATGAAACCATAAGGAGTTAGTCAATCGATCTGCATATATTATTTGCCTAACTTTGTAAAATCTAGACGCCTTGTGTCCTTGTGCTGCAAAAAGAACTTGCATCAAACTCTAGAATTTATCTTCCTACTGAAATTTCCTGTCTATATTATTACTTATAATCTATCATCATCTGCTTCCTTTAATTATGGCAGATTATATTCGGCGATGTGGCAGAGAACTCCGGAGAGGAACCATCATTATTGTCCAAAGTCGGGGGTGTTTTTACTTCCATAAATCGCTTCATGAGAGCCATCTCTTAATGATTTCAAATAATTAAACAAAATTTATCAAAATTTCTTCTGCAAAATTCATTTAGGAAGTGATGACTACATACGTATAGCAATGTTGTCATGAAAAGGCGGTTGAATTGAAGAACCAATAGTTTCCAATCAAAAGAATGTAGTCATCTTCTTCTCTGTTGTGCTGCTAGTTTTTGGGACGTATGTAAGATCAAAGAATCACGATCTGTTCAAAAGATACTTTTGAATTTGGGGCTGAAATATGGTTGGGGTTAAATTGTAACTTACCTTTATTATGTTTCTTGGTTTTGAATGCAAAGTTGTAAACATGTCACAATGCTTTGGCATCTAGTCAGCAAAGTATATTTTCTATTTATGACAGCAACTTTTATACTCTAGGCTGGTCCTGCTATATTTTCTACTTGGAATTTGTATTTTCTATTTCGAAAAAAAAGCAACCAAGACACTGAAATGCATATCGTTCGCAAAATCATACATTTTTTGAGATCATAAAACATCAATTCAGAAAAATTATTTATAACCAACGATGCTTAAACAGTTCAACCTAATATCTCAAATCAACCTCCTTACAAACTTTAAAATCATCAGCGCGGACATTTTTGAGGTTCCACTGTGATGTTCGGTCAATCTACCATTTCTCATGAACAAACCACCACAGAAGGGTTAAACTTTAGAAAACTAATAAAATATGCGATACTCTTCTAACGTTGTATTAAAATGTGCATGTTCCATACGCGATACTCTTGTAATGTTGTATTTTTTATTTGTTTGATAATCAGGAGAACCCTAAACAATCACATATCCCTTCTTTCTTTTGGAAAAAAGAGAAATTCGATTTAAAGTTGAAGTAAAGATATTTATTAGAGGAAAAAAGTGCGGCCCATCAGACGCAATTTCCGGCCCAACCACAGCTCTCATGTCACGTGCCACAAAACTTCCGTTTTGGGTTTTGTTTCCTTCCTACTTCGCTCTCTACTATTCCTTCTTACTTTTCTTTACTCTCTCTATAAAAACAAATACCACATTTTGGTTTTCTTCCGTTCCATTCCAATCTGCGATCGGTTCCCATTTCCTCTCGATCGCCGCGACAATGCACGCTCTGAGGCTCTGCAGGGCTACGAGAGGCGGCTCGGACCGGGCGGCATTGTGCTTGCTCTCCGCCTCGTTGAGGTGCCCACACTTGGATGGATCTGGATTTGGGGTTTTGGGTTGGTGGGTTTTCGTTAAAAAGGGTTTCCGGAATTGGGTTTGTCGAAAGTTGCGATTTTGAACTGAGAAGTTTTTTGTTGTTGTGATCTGGTGTTTGAGGTAGGGTTTTTTTTGGGAGGGGTTTATGGTTCGAGAAGTATTTTTTGAAAAAAATATTTGATCTAAAGGTGATGATGAGATTTGAATTTATTGGATCAAGTTGGTGTTTTATATTGGGAGTGGCTGTGGTTTGTAAAGTTTGAACTTTTATGTGATCTGATGTAATAATAAAAAAAGGTGTGATTTGAACTTTTTGGGCGAAGTTGACCTTTTATGTTATGTGTCCTGGGTTTTGGGAGTAGAGGCTTTTGGTTACAAGTTGGGTTTTTATGGTGATCGGTGCTGGAGATGGTAGTTTGATTTGAATTTTTTAGGTGAGATTGGTGTTATGTGGTTGTGTTTTGTTATGTGGCACTTATTTAAAATGATCGTCCGAATTTATTTGTTAAGATTGTGGTGTGTCGGGTGGTTATGGCGGAAAAAAACTTATTGTGATCCCTGCTAAAGATGGTCTTGTGATTGTTTTGTTATTTAAAATGGAATTTGTCTTGTCTTGGAAAAAAATGTTTTTTTTATCTGGTGTGTTTCCGCTTTCCGGTAAGGGGTTTGCATTGTTAACTGTATTTTTTGTTGATTTTAAGATGATGGTATATTTTCCTTTTCCTTGAAAGCAGTGCTTGTATTTCTGACAATGCATGGGGATTGCTTTTGCTATCGAAAAGATATGAAGTTTAGGTTTTTATCTTGATCTGATGCTAAATATGATTATGTTTTAAGGTTAAGTGCTTAGTTCCTATTTTCATTTTGGCGAACAGGCAAGGTGCTTTTTGTGAGTGGCGTGTTCTATTAGTAATGTTTTTGCTTCATAGGTTGAGGTCTGTTATGTGTGTTCAAGAACTGCTTTAGCTTGGGCTAGTTGTGAATTTTCTGCAATAAGATGATTGTCTAAAGGATCAATGAAGATTCAGCTAGGTTTACATTTTCTGAAGAATTTATTTCCTGCATAGTTGGTTGCATGTTTCTAACATGGTCGTTCTATTTCCTTAGACGATTCTTTTCATCATCATTTCCCACTGTATCAGCAGAAGGGGTTTCAGGAGCAAACCCTGCTGAAGTCCAAAACTTAGGTAAGATGATTCTTTGAGCTTTAGATGTTGCTCCTTGTTTTCTCAATTATTATAATGCTCTTTACAATGTAACTGTGAAACTTTGGTTTGTATCTAGTGCAAGGCAAGTGGGAAGGGTCCTCCACTTGGACTTCCGTCCTTGATCCATTGAATGGAGAACCATTCATCAAGGTTGCTGAAGTCCAAGAATCCGGCATTAAGGTAAAAACAACATATCTCACAAATTTTCTCTCTGTGTTTCCATACTCCGATTTCAACTCCTACATCTAACTTGATAAGTGATCATACTTATTTAGGCTTAAGTAATTTCAAGATGCCTTTCATAAAGGCACTTTGTAACTAAGTAGTGGATCATGGAGCCAAACCTAACTTTTATCATATCTGTAGCCTTACGTGGAGAGCTTATCAAAATGCCCAAAGCATGGACTTCATAATCCATTCAAATCTCCAGAGAGGTATGATTTTCCCATTGAGCTGAAACCTTCATTTCTTAATTCCATATTACATTTGTTTTCTGTGTTATGCTCATGGTTGCTGCAAATAAAAGGTTGTTTGATTGCAATTGGAAGTATAAACCTGTTTTTTTCTTTCTATACAGATATCTTTTGTATGGTGAAATATCTGGCAAGGCTGCCCAAATGCTTGCAAAACCAGAGGTAAAATTTGTGGAATTCTTTGACTTTTCCATCTCAGAAGATTGATTTATATGTTTCCACAACATTTCTGTATGATTTATATGGCATTTGATTGTAGGTGTTAGATTTCTTTGCAAAGCTTATCCAGAGAGTATCACCTAAGAGCTATCAACAAGCTGTTGGTGAAGTGACGGTCACCCAGAAATTTCTGGAGAACTTTACAGGGGATCAGGTATATTTTGCACTAGTTTTTATGGAAATTTTTGTTGTGAAACATGCACTAAAACAGTAAAACATCATAGAGGTTAATGTCATTTGAAGTCATTACTTCTTTTTTTCCATTGGCTGTTGAAAAGAGCTTTCTCGTCTTCCAATTTGTGATCTCTCATCACTTGTGGTTTTTGATATTTTCCCCTATATATGACAGGTTCGTTTTCTAGCACGTTCATTTGGTGTACCTGGTAATTATCTTGGGCAGCAAAGTCATGGATTCCGTTGGCCATATGGTCCTGTAAGTTATTTTTTTCCTGCATTTGTTTTTATACTGAAGATATATACCATATCGTGGTTCCCATGATCATATGTCCTACTGAAAAAACCCATACTGGTGGAGGTTACTTTTCTCATGCTTTTTGGGGTGTGTTGTAGTGAAGATTGATGTTTTTAGTTTTGTTCATTGCGCAGGTGGCACTTATTACTCCGTTCAATTTTCCATTGGAAATCCCACTATTGCAGCTGATGGGCGCACTTTATATGGGCAACAAGCCTATTCTTAAAGTGGACAGCAAGGTATGTGATTTTTTTTCCAATAAAAAGTCATCCAGTTCTGTTCAACTTGATATTGCCAATGAAAGCCTTATAAAACACAATTGGTTTACTTGTTAAACAAAATCAGTCTCCTGTTTTGTGTCCCTGCCCCAAGTTCTCATGCTAGTAATTTTGTATATTTCCTTTTGAAGTTTTTGTCAGGTTTACCATTTGTTATTGTTTACTTGCGTGCATGGAGTGTTGCCTTTATGATTTCTTTTTCTCCTGGTTGTAGTTCACATGAAATTAACCTCCTTATGACTTCAATAGTTCAATATGATTGTCCTTTTCTTGCTATTATTGTTTTCTTGATATTGATCATTTGAGGTTTTGTAGGTGAGCATTGTAATGGAGCAGATGCTCCGGCTTCTTCATGAGTGTGGTATGCCCTTGGAGGATGTTGATTTCATCAACTCTGATGGTGCTGTAATGAACAAAATCTTGTTGGAGGTTCGTTTTTCTATCAAGTTTTTTTCATAGTTTTCAGTTTGAGACCATGCTTTCTCAAGATAGAAAAAAGCGACTGTTTAAATCTTGAGCACTGTTGAAGCAGGGTTGGTGTTATTGAAAATGTTTTCACAATTCTTTGACAGGGGAAACCATCAATGACCCTCTTCACTGGGAGTTCCCGTGTCGCTGAAAAACTTGCTCTTGACTTGAGAGGCCGCATTAGATTGGAGGATGCAGGATTTGACTGGAAAATCCTTGGACCAGATGTTCAAGAGGTTGTCATTGAGACTATGGTTTCTTTACTTATCTTGTGTAGATTCAATGACTGTTTTCTTACATTTTTGTTTTCCTTGCAATGACAGGTTGATTATGTAGCTTGGGTTTGTGATCAGGATGCTTATGCATGCAGTGGTCAGAAGTGCTCGGCACAGTCCGTGCTTTTCATGCACGAGGTCAGTACTTCTGCAACTTCTCCACTAAAATGCTTTTAGTGGGATTAAATGCTAATTGCTTTTACTGCATGCAGAACTGGGCTTCAGCTGGACTTCTGTCTAAAATGGAATCTCTTGCTGAGAGGAGGAAGATAGAAGATTTAACTGTTGGGCCTGTTCTCACTGTAAGTTGAGAAACTTAGCAGCAAACTTCTGATATATTTGTTCGGGCATGCTTTTTTAATGTTTAATCATGGATTATTGTACTATATTCTCAGACTCCAAATCATGTATTGTAGCTATATCTTTGTTATGGTTAATATCAACATGAATGCTTACACGAAGTTATTTTATGTTTATACCGTTAAAAAATTATTTTTCGTTTCATAATGAAGTTGTTACTTTTGTCAGATTCCAAAATCAGATTGTAGTACTGTTAAACAGAGACCTTGTGGTTATCTATTTATTATGGTTAACATCCACAAGAGTGTCTCAATGAAGCTGGTTTCAATTATCTGCAGGTTACAACTGAAAGAATGTTAGAGCACATGAACAACTTGCTTAAAATTCCAGGATCAAAGTTACTCTTTGGTGGCAAACCCTTGGAAAACCATTCTATTCCAAAAATATACGGTGCAATTAAACCAACCGCAGTTTTTGTTCCCATCGACGAAGTACTTAAGGAAGAGAACTTTGGCCTTGTGACTACAGAAATTTTTGGCCCATTCCAGGTAGGAGACTTGTGCCCGAAATCCATGGAAATCGTAGTTTTTCCTCTGAAAATTATGTTTCTCTACTGATTCTTACTTTACGAAGTGCATTAGAAATTTTTGGCTTAACTTATTCTTCATTTTGTTGCAGGTTGTTACTGAGTATAAAAAAGATGAACTTCCCAAGGTGCTTGAAGCTCTTGAGAGAATGCATGCACATCTGACTGCTGCAGTGGTTTCTAATGATCCATTGTTTTTGCAGGCAAGTACTAAGGATAACCAACAAATTTCTCTTATCAGGCCATGATACACGTTATTGTTGCATCCCACAATTTTAGTTTCTATCTTTGATTTTTCAGAATACATCTCAATTAACTTCAGTTATTATCAACATGACGAATAATTAATCGATTGGGTCCTATTAATCATTTGAGTCTCGTACAATGTGTGAAGGAGATTTTTATGCTTGACTAACTTGTTCGAAGTTCTTACAAATGCAGTCAACTATAACTTAGTTACTACTCTTTACATGGTTGTTTACATGTTTACTGTAACTTTCGCATATCTCTGTGTTGTTCTTTGGTAGATAAATCTCAACAAAGTTTTGATTATTGCAGAAAGTAATTGGAAGTTCAGTTAATGGGACTACATATGCTGGAATGAGAGCAAGAACAACAGGAGCTCCTCAGAACCACTGGTAAGTATAGTTAAATATTTGTGACACGGGTTCAATTATCATTCATATTCCGAGGTCAAATTCTGAACTATTGGTTTTTGCAGGTTTGGACCAGCTGGTGATCCTCGAGGTGCTGGGATCGGAACCCCTGAGGCGATTAGGCTGGTATGGTCCTGCCACCGAGAAATCATATACGATGTCGGTCCGGTTTCGGAGAAATGGGAGACACCTTCAGCCACCTAAAACCATCTTTTTACTGAAAAGAACAAGGCCAGAGAGTGGAATTTTCCATTTTAGGGTGCTAACAGTTAGTTGATACACTGTTCATCACTGGGTTGTTCAGGGTTATGCCATATTGTTTGTCAATTAAATAAATAAAGTCCACTGTCTGGCTCAGGGTTACCCTTGGAGAGTACTCAGTTCATGCTTGGACATATGTGAATTGATGTTGGAGTTATTGAAATAAAAAAAAATTAAAGCCTTGGTTAACCTTGAATAATGTTACTACTTACTACTACCATTTGTTTCAGTAAAAATTAATGTGGGGCTCTAACATGGAAGATAAGCACATCATATCCAAATAAGAAATCCAAGTTTGTAAAACTGTGCATAAGTATTCCAATTTCCAAGCTTCTATTGCTGCATGTAGGTTGTACTCCCAACTCCAAGATGGAAACTGGCTAATTTAATAAATAAATAAAAGGAACTGGCAAGTTGACGTCTTGCTATAATACCTTATCGGTGAGAGTCTAGTTTTTCAATTTCTTCCTTTGATAACAATGACGTGACACAAAAGAAAAAAGAGAGAAGACACCGAGAGAACAGGAAAAAATATTAGAGAAATTGTATGTCTTTTTCTGGATAGAAATAAGTTATAAAAGAAAAAAAAAACCCCGAAATTAGTCGAATCATATTATTAAAATGTCTACATTGTTTGACAATGTTATTTCATTTAAGGATATATTGGAGAACGGACAATAAACAATTTTCTTTCCATTTCTCTTCAAATTTTGAGAGAGTTGGTGTTTATTTATTTAGGAGAGTTTCTCTCTTCTTTTTCTCTCTTTAAAAGTCATTATCTAAACGAGAGAAAACTTAATTTCTTTTTCCCCCTCTCTGATTAACTAGTTATAAAATACGAACAAATCCGTTAATCCACATTCCAGCTTGTACTCATTCAAATATAAACTTCCATAACCATTTTTGAATTATTTTTAGATCCCAAAACAAGTCAATTTTAAATATATTCCTTGAATCCCTTCCATGTCAAATGCAAATTTCAACTGAAGATCCATATTTTTCTCACATTCAGGATTTTACCATTGTGAGCCTCACCATATAGTTATCGTCATAAACAAGTTCTTTTTGGTAGTCTTTTCAAAAATTTATGTATGATTCATGATTTTGCATATATAAAAAATTAAAATCTTCAAATTAAATTTCTCCAATAACTGTCAGAACATATGGGCCTGTCGGGAGACACCCTTCCAGTGTTTCAGCACATGATTGGTCTGAACGCTTGGGAGTTGGGCCCTTCTATAAAATCCACATCATCATTCAGGATTCATATTTGGCAAGGAGACAAAAAAATATTTGAAATTCCACAAAACATTCATCATCGTATGATTCGTATCAATCCATTATGCATCATATCTTCTTATTAACGATCAAAGAAACAAATATGGACAGTTCACAAAGCAAAACCCTACAACGACTTGACAACAACCGACCATTAATTAGAGTCTACTCATTGTTATCTCCATTCCACCCAATCAAAAACACCACCAAAGACAACTCCAATTCGACTCGAACCTAATCCAATTAAGCTCAATTCCGGGTTGAATCAGCTCAAAATCCAATCCCAGCAGCTCCGATAAGTCGAGGCCCGGTCTTCCAGAAGTAAACCTCCGGCGACAATATGGTCTCCCCGCCGGACACCAACCTAGTCGGCTCCGATTTGCAACGAGTAAGCACGAATGGCACCATCGTCGTAGCCAATTTCGGCTCGACGGCAACCGATTTCTTATCCTCACCACCACACTCGTTGTCAACGGCTACTACTACATTAGTCTCCAATCTCTTATCCTCACCACACTTCTTATCCTCCTCCGCCGGCGGTTTCTCCTTCCCTCCGGCGTTCCTCCGGCGACGCTGCGACTGCCATCTAGCGAAGTCGGCGGAGCAAACCCACGTCTCCTTCGACACCTCCATGGACAACTTCGGCTCGTACATCATCAAAAGGAGACAATCCGGCAACTTCTTCTCATCCTCCTCTTCCGTTTTCTTAACCGTCGCTCCTCCTCCGGCCGCCGGCGCCGCCGATCTCGACTCCTTCTCCGATGAGAAGCTCCATCTCCTCTTCTCCGTCGAGAAGCTCGACCGCCGGGCGTCCGTCTCCGACGAGAAACTCGATCTCCGGCCACTTTCCCGGTGAGAAGTGGACCTTCGGAGATGGTCTTTCTCGATCGAAACGCTTCGCCGGGACGTGCTCTTCCTCTTCTCGTCTTTCTCCGACGGCATTTTCTTCTTATTCTTCTTCGCCTCTTCTTCTCTAACATTCTTCTTCTCATTTTCCTCTGCTTTCTCTTCCTCGACTACGGAAGGTGGAGGAAGCCGAGAACTCTCATTCCCGACCGCCGCAACGGAATTCGACATCGACCCATTTCGCAAAATCGAATTTTTGGACGAATCGCCCACGAAAGATCTCACCTTTACCTCCACCTTCTCAACCCCACTGGAAGAAGAGCCTAAACCCAAACCCAAATCAAAAACCTTCCTTTCCACTTCCACTTCCTCCTCCTCCTCCTCCTCGATCTCTACAACAGCGTCAACCGGCGGATTCCGGAAGAACCGATTCTCCAACGCTGAAACCCTAGCGGGATCAGATCTACACCTCATTAGCAACAAAGCATTCTTAGGCGGAACAGAACCAGAAGCAGAAGCAGAGCAAGAATCAAACTTTCCTACTTCATCTTCTTCTTCTTGTTCCTTCTCTCTCCTCTTCCCAAACCCTAACACGCCTCCGGTCCTCTCCAACTCATCCGCAACCAAATCCACATCCCTCCTCTCCCTTCTCCTGGCCAACCCCAACTCCATCCCCCTCTCCACCTCCTTCTCCTCGAACCCGCACGAGCAAGAACAAGCGCACGACGGGCACACGCACATGTGCGTCCTCCACTTCTTCCTCTTCCTCCCAAAACACCTCGTCTCCGGCTTCAAAGCCTTCTTAATCGCCCCGCAAATCCTGGACAACCCAACCCAACTCCGCCGCTTCCGTTTCTTGGTGGTTGAGGAGGGGGTCTCGTGCTTTCGTCTCCTGCGGGTCTTGACGCGGACTTGGCCGATGCATGTGACTTTGGGGGAGGAGGGCTCGACTGGGTCGGAGGAGTTTTTTTTGAAAGGGGTGGGGGATTGGGCGCCTTTCAGGCTGCCGCTGGAGCGGAGGCGGGACGGGCGCCGGCGGTGGGAGGGGAAGCAGAAGAGGAGGGGCGTCGGGCGGTGGTGGCGGGAGGAAGAAGAAGAAGAGGGTTCCATTGCATGAGATGGGAGAAGTCAGAAGAGTGGGGGAGTGTCTGTTTTAGTGGAGTGGACAGAGAGAGTCTGTGGTTTTAAGTTAATGCTGCCCAGAGTGGATTCGTTTTTTTAATTAATTGGGTTTCTCGTTAATCACTTTGGGTCAGGGAGTAAAAGAGTCGGCTACATCGATATTTCGAAACATATAAAGTATTAACTTATATTAGTATTATATACAAAAATATATATAAATAAAATAATAAAAATTTGAGTCGAGTTTTCAAGCCGAACATTAATTTTTTTGAATTTGAACCTCTCGCTTACGGAATCATAAGAAAAATTTTCATTAAAATTTTTAATTTTTAAGTTAAACTAAAATCGAATATATTTTTAAGTCGAGTTTCAAACTCCAAGCAGAGTCTACGGCGGATTAGTATATAATCATTTTGTTTATGGACCTAGAAATTTAAATAATTTTCTCTGTTTTTCTCTTTTTAGTAAGCCTTTTTTTTGTTTGCATAATATAGAATTAGTAAGAATGCATTGACAAATAAAGTGAACATAGCTTGTCACATAAGTCACCCTACTCAAGACTGTCATGATCTTACTCTTCTTCACACCACTGATCTACAAGGAGTATGTATGTCTTATCATAAACACGAAAAGTTTTGCTGTTGATGACGTGAAGTCTACATTACATTCCACCTTTTAGCAAGAGCAGTCTGGGGCAAGTGTAAGTGGCATAGAGTAGTTAAGATTAATGAGATACGAGTCTTGATGTGAGTTTACATGACAGTCAAGAATCTCACGTCAACTCGTATGTAGATAATAGTATCAGAAGTTGATGTAGACCGTAGCCGACATGAGCCTACACGCCATTAAACTCTCACTTCTGATGTTCACATAATTTTTTTAGCATTGAAGCTATTTATTAATCACAAGATGCCAGTGTACAGCGAACCATATCGTGAGCAATTATATTAGGAATAGTTATACACGGTCCGTGACGCTTCCTACGTGAACGGACAAGTCAGCTGCCAGTTCAGCGTCCAGTCAGCCAAAATTTCTGCGCGGGGAAAAGTAAATTACGAATTATTGGGTGCGACGGTTCATTTCCCGAAATCACGATTAGACGGTTAAACTTCACGTACATCATTAGCGGCGGGACAGCATTCGAGTAACTTTCCTCCCAAGTCTTCTCCTTTTCCATTCCCCATTTCAGCCGGAGTTCCTTTCCATACGCTCATCCAAAACCTTCATTCCTGTTTTAGTCGAACGAAAATTATAACAAGGCGAAAATGGATCCTTCTCTACCTGAAACCTCCATCGCTCCTGAAATTGTAGCCGCACAGGTGTTGTGTCAACCACGTTCTTTCTGGTTCATTTTAAGGTTCATTATTGACCTCTAACAATTTTTTTTGGTGGTTTAAGGGAAGCACGTACTACTTCCGCGAAACCAAGTGCGGTTTCACGACCCTTCACAAACAGTTCTACCGGATGAAGGAGGAGGAGAAAAATGTCTTCCAACGGACGCCTTTCGGTCACTTCCTCTCCTTTCCTCACGTCACAACTGACAACGAGATACTGGGTTGGTTCGTCGAACACTTCGACGCCACTGAAGTCGGTCTGAGAATAGCCACTGGGGTGGTCCCATTTACGGTAGAAGACGTCGCCCTTCTACTTGGACTAAGAGCACATGGGCAGAGAGTGGATATGGAAGCAATGTACGTAGAGAAACGTGACGGGGTGAACCTCGACAACACCCAACTACTGGGTCATCTTACCGCCACGAGCAAGATGGGCGAGGAGGAGCACGTCCGACTCCTTATTTCTATGATTTTCAATCATTTTTTGTTCTTCGATGGATCACTGCGAAGTAAAGCGTGGTACACGAAGCACCTTAAAAACCTCAAGCGCCTCAAGAGATATGCGTGGGCAAATGCGGTTCACACTTTCTTGGTTGAAGGACTGGAGGAAGCCCAACGGGACCTCTCGAGGAGGAGATTGTCAGGGAACTTCTCTATGAAGCAGGGCTACGCGTATGGTTGTGTTGCCGTATTACAAGTAAGCATCTTGGTCCAGAATGAGTGTTGTGTCAGTCCGGAGTAGTGTTGGTTTATGTCCGGATTAAGTGTTTTGTCTGTCCGGGATAGGTCTTGTGTCTGTCCGGAATAGTGTTGTCTCTGTCCGGAATAAGTGTCTTGACGTTATCCGGGAAAAGTATTACGTATGTCCGGAATAGTATTTTATCTGTCCGGAATAGTATCTTTTTTGTCCGGAATACGTTTTGTGTCTGTCCGGAATAAGTATTTTGTCTGTCCGGAATAAGAATTTTGTCTGTCCGGAATAAGAGTTTGTCTGTCCGGAATAATGTTGCGTCTGTCCGGAATACGTATTGATATTGTCTGTCCAGAATAGTGTTGCGTCTGTCCGGAATAAGAGTTGCGTCTGTCCGGAATAAGTATTTTGTCTGTCCGGAATAGTGTTGCGTCTGTCCGGAATAAGAGTTGCGTATGTCCGGAATAAGTATTTTGTCTGTCCGGAATAGTGTTGCGTCTGTCCGGAATAAGAGTTGGTTTATGTCCGGAATAAGTATTTTGTCTGTCCGGAATAGTGTTGCGTCTGTCCGGAATAAGAGTTGGTTTATGTCCGGAATAAGTATTCTGTCTGTCCGGAATAGTGTTGCGTCTGTCCGGAATAAGAGTTGCGTCTGTCCGGAATAAGAGTTGTGTCTGTCCGGAATAGTGTTGCGTCTGTCCGGAATAAGAGTTATGTCTGTCCTGGGGAAGTTATGTTTCTGGTTTTTAACTCATTCCTGTTTTCAGGTGTGGCTTTGCGAGAAGTTCAAATTGGGGGATCCCCGGTCAGCATTTCCACGGTTCAAGTGTTGGACGGAAATGTTTAGCAGACGCCAAATCCTTAGAAAATGGGAAGATCGAGGCATCAACTTGTCCCGGATTTACTCGGGTCAATTTGAGTTGAAGGGCACCCCAAAACTCAGTGCACGGGAGCATTCACTGTTGTCAGAGGATCAATTTCCTACTGAAGAAGCAACTCCCGCAGCAAAGGTTGTCTCGAAGGAAACACCTTCAACATCCACTCTACCAAGGGTACAACTCAGTGAATGCAGCATTCCATGTGACCCACTGCTACAAGAGTTGGAACTTAGTGAGGTGAAGACGAATTGGCTGCGAGCCGAAGCAGCACTTAGGGAGGCGACCGTTAAAATTAACAACCTGGAGGAAGAACTCCGGATCTCTCAAGAAGAGTGTTGTAGGCTGAGAGTCCGTGGGGAGGAGGAAGAGAGGGAAAAGAGGGAGGAGGAAGAGAGAAATAAGAGGGAGGCGGAGGAAGAGAGAAATAAGAGGGAGGCAGAGGAGAGGAAGAAGACAGAGGAGAAAGAGAGGGAGAAGAGAGAGGAGGAAGAAAGGAAGAAGATGGAGGAGCAAGAGAAGAAGAAGAGGGAGGATGATGAGAAGAAGAGGAGGGAGGAGGATGAGAGGAATAAGAGGGAGGAGGATGAGAAGAAGAGAAGGGAGGAGGATGAGAGGAATAAGAGGGAGGAGGATGCGAGGAAGAGGAGGGAGGAGGATGAGAAGAAGAGGAGGATGAGGAGGGAGGAGGAAGAGAGAAAAAAGTGGAGGGAGGAAGAGAGGAAGAAGAGGGAGGAGGATGAGTGGAATAAGAGGGAGGAGGATGAGTGGAATAAGAGGGAGGAGGAAGAGAAGAAGAGGAGGATGAGGAGGGAGGAGGAAGAGAGAAAAAAGCGGAGGGAGGAAGAGAGGAAGAAGAGGGAGGAGGAAGAGAGGAAGAAGAGGGAGGAGGAAGAGAAGAAGAGAAGGGAGGAGGATGAGAAGAAGAGGAGGGAGGAGGAAGAGAGGAATACGAGGGAGGAGGAAGAGAAGAAGAGGAGGGCGGAGGAGGAGGAGAGGAAGAAGAGGGAGGAGGAAGAGAAGAGGAGACAACATGAAAGAAAGAGGAAAGCTGTGGTATCGCTACCGCTTTTGCACCCTCAAAAAATGCGGACCATTAAACCACGCTTGCGCACAGAACATATAGACGAAGCGCAAAGCAAATCTGGCCAAGATGAGGCACAGAAGAATGCCGCAGAAAAACAAGAAGAAATAAAGGAGGCCGAAGAAGCCACCACAAAAACAAAGGGGGCCGAAGAAGCCAGTGAAGAAATATACGAGGCCGACGAAACAGCGAAAGATGAACTGGAGGATTGAGGAGCAAGAGAAGAAGAAGAGGGAGGATGATGAGAAGAAGAGGAGGGAGGATGATGAGAGGAATAAGAGGGAGGAGGATGAGAAGAAGAGGAGGGAGGAGGATGAGAGGAATAAGAGGGAGGAGGATGCGAGGAAGAGGAGGGAGGAGGATGAGAAGAAGAGGAGGATGATGAGGGAGGAGGAAGAGAGAAAAAACGGAGGGAGGAAGAGAGGAAGAAGAGGGAGGAGCAAGAGAGGAAGAAGAGGGAGGAGCAAGAGAGGAAGAAGAGGGAGGACGATGAGAGGAATAAGTGGGAGGAGGAAGAGAAGAAGAGGAGGATGAGGAGGGAGGAGGAAGAGAGAAAAAAACGGAGGGAGGAAGAGAGGAAGAAGAGGGAGGAGGAAGAGAGGAAGAAGAGGGAGGAGGATGAGAGGAATAAGAGGGAGGAGGAAGAGAAGAAGAGGAGGGAGGAGGATGAGAAGAAGAGGAGGGAGGAGGAAGAGA
Source organism: Triglochin maritima (assembly GCA_963682175.1). Lineage (NCBI taxonomy): Eukaryota > Viridiplantae > Streptophyta > Magnoliopsida > Alismatales > Juncaginaceae > Triglochin > Triglochin maritima. The sequence goes on from OY821775.1 coordinate 4,552,798, forward strand.
GGAATACGAGGGAGGAGGAAGAGAAGAAGAGGAGGGCGGAGGAAGAGAAGACGAGGAAGGAGGAGGAGGAGGAAAGGAAGAAGAGGGAGGAGGAAGAGAAGAGGAGACAACAGGAAAGAAAGATGAAGGTTGTGGTATCGCTACCGCTTTTGCACCCTCAAAAAATGCGGACCATTAAACCACGCTTGCGCACAGAACATATAGACGAAGCGCAAAACAAATCTGGCCAAGATGAGGCACAGAAGAATGCCGTAGAAAAACAAGAAGAAATAAAGGAGGCCGAAGAAGCCACCACAAAAATAAAGGGGGCCGAAGAAGCCAGTGAAGAAATAAACGAGGCCGACGAAACAGCGAAAGATGAACTGACCGCCCATGTTTCGTCCACGAGGCCCGATGTGGATGCGACCGCCTTGAGAACGCTGACCAATGATGAGGTACGTCGTTTATTGAATGCAACGGCTCTCGAACGAGAAGCCAAAGATATTATCTGGAGGGGGGTTCTGAGCAATATCTGCAGGGGTGATCTGAAGGAAATAATTTCGGCAAAAACAGAATTCACCAACGAAACTCTTGATGGCCTAATTGAGGTACTCCTCAGAAGAGGAGGGCAACAAAAGGTGGTCTGCTTATCATCCTTCGAATCAGAAATGATTGTGGAGGGACAGGGAGAAGATATAAGGAAAGATTATTTACTCCCAAAAATTGAAGGAATAAATGTGGAGGAAGTCATCATCGCACAACCATGCTGTTTGGCCGGCCACTGGACTCTGTTCGTTGCCCACGGACCTCGATCAGAGTTCATTCAGTACAACAGCCTCTCCCGCACACTTAAAAGAAGTGACAATCCTAACCGTTTAGTCGGAACTCATGAATGCACCGCGTCTAAGATAGCGGGATTCTGGCGAGGGTTGTTGAATGTCGACTGGCCGCTGAGAGTTGAGAGGAAGGGTAGCCAACGACAGCAACCGGGGAGTAACGACTGCGGGCCATACGTTTTGTACTGGATGAAGCGTTTGATGGAGAATGCTGATCCGACTCAGCCGAAGCAGAGCAAGGTTATTCACCGTTTTAGAGGCGATTTGACCAATTTCTTACTCGAAGACTCTGGGATGTGCGATCAACAACAAACGACTCTGGATGTTTTAATTTTTTTTACAAAGTTATACATGTATACATGTTAAAATTACATAGACTATTTGAATGATTTATCAATACAAGGACATTTGGTGTTGCGTTAAATTATCAATACAAGGACATGTATAAATTATCAATACACTAATTCCGGACAACAAATACACCTATTCCGGACAGCAAATACACTAATTCCGGACAACAAATACACTTATTCCGGACAGCAAATACACTAATTCCGGACAACAAATACACTTATTCCGGACAGCAAATACACTTATTCTGGACACACTTTATTCTTAAACCGGACAACAAATACACTTATTCCGGACAACAAATACACTTATTCCGGACAACAAATACACTTATTCTGGACACACTTTATTCTTAAACCGGACAACAAATACACTTATTCCGGACACACTTTATTCTTAAACCGGACAACAAATACACTTATTCCGGACAACAAATACACTTATTCCGGACAGCAAATGGTCTAATTCCGGACAGCAAATACACACTTCGTGAGAAATGGACACACTTTATTGTTAAACACTTCGTGAGCAAATACACCCAAACCGGACAACAAATACACACTTCGTGAATACACTTTATTGCGTTTCTGGACACACTTTATTGTTAAACCGGACAACAAATACACTTATTCCGGACAGCAAATACACTAATTCCGGACAGCAAATACACTTATTCCGCACAACAAATACACTTATTCCGGACACACTTTATTCTTAAACCGGACAACAAATACACTTATTCTGGACAGCAAATACACTTATTCCGGACAACAAATACACTTAAACCGGACAAACTTTATGTTCCGTTTCGGACACACTTTATTCTTAAACCGGACAACAAATACACTTATTCCGGACAACAAATACACTTATTCCGGACAACAAATGCACTTATTCCGGACAACAAAGACACTTCTTCCGGAAAACTTTATGTTCTGTTTCTGGACAAACTTTATTCTTAAACCGGACAACAAATACACTTATTCGGAACAACAAATACACTTATTCCGGACAACAAATACACTTATTCCGGACAAATTTTATATTGCGTTTCTGGACACACTTTATTGTTAAACCGGACAACAAATACACTAATTCCGGACAACAAATACACTTATTCCGGACAGCAAATACACTAATTCCGGACAGCAAATACACTTATTCCGGACAGCAAATACACTTATTCCGGACACACTTTATTCTTAAACCGGACAACAAATACACTTATTCCGGACAACAAATACACTTATTCTGGACACACTTTATTCTTAAACCGGACAACAAATACACTTATTCCGGACAACAAATACACTTATTCCGGACAACAAATACACTTATTCCGGACAGCAAATACACACTTCGTGAGGAATGGACACACTTTATTGTTAAACACTTCGTGAGCAAATACACCCAAACCGGACAACAAATACACACTTCGTGAATACACTTTATTGCGTTTCTGGACACACTTTATTGGTAAACCGGACAACAAATACACTAATTCCGGACAACAAATACACTTATTCCGGACAACAAATACACTTAAACCGGACAACAAATACACTTATTTTGGAAAAACTTTATGTTCCGTTTCTGGACAAGCTTTATTCTTAAACCGGACAACAAATACACTTATTCCGGACAACAAATACACTTATTCCGGACAACAAATACACTTATTCCGGACAGCAAATACACTTAAACCGGACAACAAATACACTTATTCCGGACAACAAATACACTTATTCCGGAAAAACTTTATGTTCCGTTTCTGGACAAACTTTATTCTTAAACCGGACAACAAATACACTTATTCTGAACAACAAATACACTTATTCCGGACAGCAAATACACTTATTCCGGACAAATTTTATGTTCCGGACATGGATGAATCGTAATCCGGATAGACATATAACGTAATCCGGACATACTTGTAACTTAATCCGGACATAAATATAACTTATTCTGGACAGGCATACAACAAACCAAAATTACTTAAATATATTTGTCGCCATCAGAAATTAATTCACAAATGAACAAGCAAAGAAAGAGTTGAATCTTATGCAATAATACGGACAGACATACAATGACTTTCAACAAAATTACATAGGAATAATTCCAACCAAGGACAAATACAATAATCAAGGAGGAACTCCCTCGTAATGCAAATTCATGTCCCAGTCATCGAAATCGTGATCCCCCGGTTTGGGTGCTGCAGGGTGTAACGGGGGTAGAACCTTATTCCTGATGATTTTCTTAACGTTACTTTTAATTATTTTCTCAGACAAAGAAATCCGTCGTTTGCTCGGCGGTCTGCCTTTCCGTCTTGTCTTATCCGGATTGAGAACGGATGTACCATCGAACACAGGATCAGGTCGTTGCATACGTTCCTTAAGCAACTCAAGTGCCTCTACCGCCTGAAGATATCTGTCGTTTGAGTCGAAAGCGGCCTCGGCGATCCAAACCGCACGACCCATTATGTCGTCGTGGCGACGAAGCGCATCGTTCCCCGTTATGCCACTTTGAAGGGGAAACTTGACTCCATAGCTCCTTCGGATATCCTTCCTCCATCGGTGGATGATGTAAGACTCGGGGAGCAACGCGTTTGGACGTATTCGTGCAATAACAACATAAACGTGACAACATAGGATACCGACGTGATCAAACATTCTGCAATCGCATACCCACTTCTCATCTCTAATTTGCACTGTGAACAGTTTTGACAATGGGAGGATATGTGTCAATACATGTTCGGTCACGTTGAAGTGCAATGTGTCGTCCTCGTTGAACTCATCCTTGATGTCGCAGTACATCATCTTCCCAATTTCTAACTGCACCTTCTTGAAGACACCCACCGTATACAACTCGCCCAATTGCCTCTTAAATGGATATTTCGAAATCAATTGCGGAGCCTTATGCTGACAATCGAAATCAGACAGAGCTTCCTTCTCATACTTGTGGCGTACTGCGAGTTCGTATTGTTGAACGAACTGCTTAAGTGTCGTCCTTGATGTGAGGTACTTATCGAAGAAGGCGTTCATACCCTCACTTCTCTGGGTTGATGTCATTCCTGCGGAAAAACAATCCCGCCAAAATGCAGGTACCCAGCGCTCTCGAATTGCATAAATGGATCGGAGCCAATTATTGTCCTGGAACTCGAAATCATCTAGAAAACCTTGCCAATTCCGCTCGAATTCTGCTGGAGTCTTGGAATAGAATACACAGTTGTTGAGGTCAAACAACGTATGCTCCCGGTACTTCGTGGGCAGCTTCACAGGGGCCTTATTCATTATGTGCCATATACAAAATCTGTGCCGCGCTTTAGGGAACACAGTCCTCACAGCCGCAGCTATGGCGCCACATTGGTCTGTTATGATCGCCGGGGGGCTTGTATCTGCACACAACGCGATCAAGATAAAAACATATGTTAATCCGGACAGAAATAACGTAAACCGGACAGACGTCAAGGGTAAACCGGACGAGCAAAAAACGTAAACCGGACAGACGTAAGGGATAAACCGGACGAGCAAAAAAACGTAAACCGGACAGACGTAAGGGATAAACCGGACGAGCAAAATACGTAAACCGGACAAACGTAAAGGGTAACCGGACAGGCACATAACGTAAAACGGACAAAGCCGGACAAAATAAAACACGTACCGTTCATGTACGTCAACCATGTTTGGAACAACCAAATGTAATTTTGTGTCGTCTCGGAAGAGAGGAGTGCGCAACCGAGTAGGACGGACTGGTAGTGGTGATTTACCCCCACAAATGGGGCAAAAGGCATGCCATACTTGTTTGTTATGTATGTTGTGTCGAAACATATTGCATCTCCAAAGTAAGAGTAGGCAGCTCGAGAACGATTGTCGGCCCAGAACACATTTCGTAGTCTGCCTTCGTCGTCCATATTCATTACGTAAAAGAAGCGGGAATCATTCTTCTGCATCCTGATGAAATAATCTTGGATAGCTTGCGCATCTCCTGGTCCCATTTTGAGGTTTCTAACCTCGTTCACAACATTCATGCGAAACATAATTTTTATTGACAAAGCTAAATGCGTAACTTCAACCAGGTTAAGTGGAGAATAAATAACCTTAGGTCCCGCTCGTTGAAAGACAATTTATCGTGACCTCCAGCTTCGACCACAAAAGATTGCATGGTCTTGGCGGCAGATATACCGGTAGCATCATTGCACGAAATGCGTGCTCTGGCGGACTCCGGGACGGATCATTTTTGTCGGAGGAAGCACATCTGGTGTTCCGACAGCATGGCATGATTATGTTCGAGATCTACGTAGTTAATTACGTAGCCTCTGGATGGATTACCGGAGACCCTAATCCGAGCAGTACATTCGACCCTACCGGATAACCTATGTTTCGGTCTACCTTCACCTTGGTTTCCGGGAGCATTACCCTCCTTTGAGCAAGTAAGAGTGACCCGTATTACAACACCATGATCGTAATGAGATTGCCTTATCTTCACACCAAAACAACAGGAATCGGCGTATGAAACGTAAAATGCTTTGGCTTCTTCGAAGGAAGGAAAATTCATCATCACTTGAGGGACGTTGGAGGCATGAGCCGGCTGTGAGGACACATTTACGAGTGTCATTACAGTACAACACAAATGGAGGAAGGAGAGAAGAAGGAATGGTTCGTAGGATTGGAATAACCAAGACACTCATATTCGTATCTCCGTGAAGCGCCAAAGAATAAGAAAGAAGACGGAGGACGTGCTGATTTGAAAAGCATTAAATGCGATGGTGGACGCATCGGGAAAATAAAACAACAGCAAAAAATATCAGCAGTAAGTAGTACGTCTGTCCGGAATAAGTGTTCTAACTGTCCGGAATAAATAGTAACTGTGTCCGGAATAAGTTATGCGCTAGTCCAGAAACTAAAGAAAATGACTGATGTGTGTGTCCGGAAAAAAATGAATTTATTAATAAACAGAAGGGATAAAAATAGGAGGACGGATGTTGAGTAACTAGTCTTTAGTCTGTGTAGGAACGTCAAAATGAAGTGAGTGATTTGAGACGCATTAATGAGGGATGGAGAAATTTGTACGAAACGAGGAATAAACTAAACAAAGAAAGGAAAAATGTTTCTGGGCTGAGTGCGCACTCAGTCGCGTCTGCTGACTGGGTTAGCAGCGTCCGTGACGCGAGCGTTCAACAAACATTTTCCTTATATTAGATCCTACTGGACTGTATCTTGGATGTTGATGTTTAATGACGCAACTAAGACTAATTCAATTGGTAAATCTGTCGTTGTAATAGTCAAAGTAAGATGTGGCACCGAGCGCATCTTGAAATCCAATTTGGGTGACTAGGAAATTCTTCAAGAAAAAAATTGTTACATTTTGCCATTGGCAGTAAAAAGAAATTGAGCAGGAAAATGAACTTCTGAAGGGACTTTTTGATGATGGTAAACAGAAAAACTGAAGTATCTTGAAATTCAGGTTACATAATAAGGAATTCAGTGATTTAAGAATTTGTACTTAAAATGATTTCTCTCATCCCTACTCTAAAACGAAAGAAAATCATGGAAACGAAGTTCTAACTAGACTTTCATAAACATCTTTCCGACCAATGTCACCTTTGAAGACCACTAAACTTCCATCATGAACCACTATTATGTGTTGGTGAAAATTAGATTTACTTGAAGTTCATTGCTTAGTTTATGTTCGGTTGTAGACGTTATACCAACGGGTTTTTTTTGACACTAGCTAGAAAAGGGAAGTTGCCCTCCAATGTTTTGATTATAACAAACATACTTGTGGTGCTCTATTACCTCCATTCAATAAATGTAATTGTTACATTATAATTATTTGAGGTTTTATATGTTATCCACCTCGTCTTGTTGTTCATCTCGATGTGGCGGGTCATTCAGTTGTTTGTTATGAAACTGCCATCCCCTCAATAAAATAAATGTTCTTGTAGGTGCAAGCAAGTTGAGGCAAACTTTCTCCTACTCAACCTCGATTTCTTTAAGAATCAATATTTTGAGCCTAAGAAAATGTTCATGCTCATCTCATTTATTCTCTAAATCAAACTCGACTTTCTGGTTACTTGGTCTTTTCAATTCCTCCAACTCTTGAACACGTATAACAATATGACTAGGTTCGCTTACTAAAAGCAATGTGTGTCTAGATATTTAACCGATCCTAAAACTTGAAAAATTCATATAACCTACTAAAGTACGGCCATATGTATGTATGTATATATATATATATACATGAATTCTCAAGTGAGTCCAGGGCTTAATTTTTCTAAATTAAGCCCCCACAATATTCACCATTCATTTCAAAATGTAAGGTAGATTAAGAAAAAAACGGTTATGCTAATGAATTGTTAGATTAACTGTAAATAAGATCCCATGGTGATATTGTGGGGGGTTTAAACTAAATTTGATGAGCTCTGGGCTCACTAGAGCTTGACCCACATATATATATAATAATGAATGAATATCCTATTGCGACCTTTTATCAGTTTTGCGAAATCAAGAGACAAAACAATCTAAGGGTTTGAACTTAAACCATGTAGATTTCCTTAGATACCTCCCATCTAAACAAAGATTTTCAATGTTGGCTCATTGGGAACTGATGCAACAACAACAAAATAAAACGTGGTCAACCACAAGAGAAGGGAAACAAAGACATTAAGTGCATTGCCAGCAAGGTAGCTCGTGCATGCATGGGATCCTCTTCTGTGATTTTGGTTTCTTTAACTTATTATATAATATATATGTGTGTTTGGGTCCACTTGTATAGGCTTGAACCATGATCTGTGCATCAGTCCATCAATCACTCGTAAAAATTATATTTACTATTCACCTTTTATTTTCACTGCCATTGTTATTATCTTCCAGGCATGTCTTACCAATCTACTTGGTTTTATTGCATGAGAACATGAGTTTACAATTTCATGTTTGGGTTATCTTGTAGATGCATATGAAGTTCAATAGACCCCATCAGTAACAAATCTGATCAATTCCACAGACTGGATTTCAGAACAAGTCTTCAAACTCATATTGTCTTTATTATCTTTAGTGGGTTATTTGCATTAAAATTTGAAACCATGATGAGGTTACTCTTAATTAAAGTTTGAGATTTGGAGTGAGAATGGAGGGAGAAGGGTGACATGTGGTGTGGAGGTCACATGGGTTGGGAGCAGGAAGTTCCAAAAACACTGTCCAACTACGTGAACGGAAGGGAATCTCAACTCCAAACTCATCTCCTTTACACTTTTCTATTTGGTTCTATCAGACATTTCATTATAATAATGGAAGGTGGGGCTCTCTATCCTAAGCATTGCACATCAATACGCATTAAATATGTTAAAATAATGAATATTGTTATTAATTACTTCACTGTCATCTTGAAAAGTTAATCAAGTTACGATATATTACATGCATTATAACGGAACAGATACTAGAACTTACTCAAGATAGTAGGATGTTGATTTCATAAACTCTAGTAGAACTCCACTGGATAGAATATTGTTGAAGGTCTGCCTTCTCAAGCAAAAGTTGTAACCAGCGTAAGCTTCTGTTTGGAGCACTGATTTAGTTGAGAGAGGAGAGAACTACAAGTATTTGTTTATATATAAAAAAGCAGATTTTCCAAATCAACCAATTCCCCCCGAAAAAAAATACTCAAACGGTAAATGGCAAATTTCCTGCTCCTGCCAAACCAAATTATCTGCGTCAAATTACAACATAAATACATGTATTTTTGAATTAGATATCTGAACCAGCATTATTCTCAATACATTTCTTATTTGGCACATCAAAATACAGAGGCACTGCCATCTCCGCTGAATGATCTTAACGATTGTTCAAAATACATAAATAGCTCCAATAATTTGAAGAGAACGGAAGGAAACAACCTCAGTAGATTATACCTAATGGGCATAATTAAAAAAATGAGAGATCCCACGGCTCAGATGACATCTAGAATATGAATACAACGCTGTCATGTATTCTGCTCTTCTGGTTTTGCGCAACACATTCTGATATCCACATCAGATTTCTGATTTCCTGTTCTCTCAGCCTTATGTATGCAAAATAAACTGCAAAGTGAAACTGAACAACGGCGGCAATGATCAGAGGAAAGCATAAGTGGAAAATTAAATATGCAATATAGGAAGCTTAACCCCGTTTTATCTGGTTAATAAAATGTTTCAAAAGGAAACGAAATCTCAAGCTTAAATTTTGTAACTAATAAAGAAGTGGTGGAAAGATTAATAAGATGTGGAATGCTTTATACCTGTTGCTCAAAAGACAAGCAGAGCCTCTTGACTTCCTCCTCATAAAAGGCCTTATCCAGCATTTGGGTTTCACTATATGATATCTTGGTAAAAATTGATTGGTATGGTGGGTACTTCTCCAATGCACCACGGACCTGAACAAAGTTTTTTACAGGGGAAAGTGACAAATCATGAGTAAGCATTAAAGCAATCAAGCACCTGCACTTACAGTGGAAAATAAAACAAGTAAAGAAGCTCAGGGAAACCAACTCTAAAGATAGTATCGAAAGCGTAAGTTTTGATTAATATGGATAAATTTTGTCATGCATTTCTAAGTATTTTCATGCATACAAAAAAATAGTATGGCAGCAGTAGGTCCCTCATCCTTCAGTATCAAGATGTTAGACGAGTGAACCATTATTTGCCAAGTAGGTATGCAAACGCATCAGAAATTTTTAGTAGTCGTAACCACATGTATATCTGTACCTATATTCGTATCCATCAAAATTTGAAATTCAATATCGATACCCATATTCATATATATAAAAACATAGACATCAACATTTGTATCTCCCTGGACAAAATTTCGTTTGATAAATTGTATCTAGCCAGATAATGAATAATAATATCGAAGACAAAATAAGGACAATTCCTGTACAGCTCACATCTACTTGCATCCCTACTGCAAATTAGAGTAGGAGAGATCAAGATGAAATCGTACTCTATTAAGCTCACTGATTCTATAACACATCATTTGCAACCATCGAATACATCATCAACATCAACATAACCCCAATGCCTCAGAAGAGGCTCCCGCCTAAGTGAGGTAAGGGGGGTCGGATGTACGCAACCCTACCACTGTAAAACAGTGAGGTTGTTTCCAATTGACCCAAATGATGCAAATGCAACTGACCATCTGCGATTCTACAATAAAAGAAATGCAGATCGTTTAAATATCCCTTTGATATAGTCCATGATGCTCCAACAACAACAACAAAGCCTTTTATCCCAAACTAGTTGGGGTAGGCTAAAAATGAAACTCTAAGGAGTCACGGTTCAGGCACGTGAATCGTCTTCTTCCACGCGTTTCTATCCAATGCAAATTCTCGAGAAATATTCCAATCTTTTAAATCTCTTTTGACTGCTTCCTCCCAAGTCAATCGTGGTCTGACTCTTTCTCTTTTTATGTCTTCGATCCGATTCAATATCCATTTTCTTATAGGTGCCTCCATAGGTCTTCTTTGTACATGTCCATATCATCTCAGTCTGTGTTGGATAACTTTCTCTTCCATTGGAGCAACTCCAACTCTCTCACGAATGTCTTCATTTCTAATCCGCTCCATTCGTGTATGGTCACACATCCACCTTAACATCCTCATTTCAGATACACTTATCTTTTGTATATGTTGTCTTTTAGTGGCCCAACATTCCACACCATATAGCATTGCAGGTCTTATTGCGGTTCTATAAAACTTTCCTTTTAACTTAAGTGGAATTTTTTTGTCACATAAGACACCTGAGGCTTGTCGTCATTCCATCCATCCTGCTCTAATCCTATGGTTAACATCTTCATCGATCTCCCTATCTTTTTGAAGTATTGATCCAAGATATCTAAAAATATCTTTTCTACGCACCACTTGCCCATCTAATATAATCTCCTCTTCCTCGGTATTAACGGTACTGAAATAACATTTCATATATTCAGTTTTAGAGCTACTTAGTTTAAAACCTTTTGTTTCTAAAATATTTTTCCACAACTCTAGTTTTCTCTCCACACCTACCTTACTCTCGTCAATTAATAATACATCATCCGCAAAAAGCATACATCATGGAACCTCACATTGTAAGTCTTTTGTCACCTCGTCCATTACTAAAGCAAATAGATATTGACTTAAAACTGAACCCTGATGAAGTTCAATCTTAATCGGAAAAGCTTTAGTCACACCATTACAAATTTTAATGCTAGTTTCAACTCCTTCATACATATCTTTAATTAAATTCACATATTTTGTTGATACTTTCTTTTTCTCAAGGGTCCACCACATAACATTTCTTGGAACTCTATCATATGCCTTTTCTAAATCAATAAAAAACATATGTAGATCTTTCTTTTGTTCTTTATACATCTCCATAAGTTGTCTAATAAGAAATATGACATCTATCATTGGCCTACAGGTATGAAACCAAATTGATTATCTCTAACACATGTCTCTTTCTTTAGACGGTGCTCAATTGTTCTTTCCCACAATTTTTTATAGTATGACACATGAGTTTGATACCTCTATAGTTAGTGCAACTTTGAATATCCTCTTTATTCTTGTAAATTAGCACTAAAATATTTTTTCTCCACTCATTTAGTATTTTATTTTTCTCAAAGATACTACGAAACAATTTAGTTAACCACGTTACTGCTTTATCCCCCAGACATTTCCACAACTCAATCGGGATCTCGTTTGATCCTAAAATCTTACCAACTTTATTCCTTTTTAAGGTTTCCTTAACCTCAACTTCTTTTATCCTCCGTACAAATCGTCTATTAGATTCCTCAATTGTATCATCCACTTCAAAAGTGTTGCTATCATTTTCTTCATTAAACAACTTATCAAAATATTCTCTCCACATTTCCTTGATATCCTCCGCATTAACTAAGAGGTTATTATTATCATCTTTAATGCATTTAACTTGATTAAGATCTCTAGTTTTCTTCTTTCTTATTTTAGTCAACTTATATATTCCAACATCTTCCTCCTTTGATCACAACTTTTGATATAAATTCTCATAAACAACCCCTCTAGCATCTCTTACTGCTTTCTTAGCTTTTTTATTAGCCAACTTATACTCTTCTAAGTTAGTTTCATTTTTATCTTTAAACCACATCTTATAACATTTTTTCTTAGTTTTAATTGTTTGTTGTACATCATTATACCACCACCACGTGTCTCTCGAATCTAGTCTACATCCTCTACTCTCCCCACAAACTTCTTTAACTACTCGACGAATGTAAGATGATATACTCTCCCACATACTATTAGCGTCTCCTACAACATCCTAAGGTCCTTCTGCCATAAGTCTATCCTTAAATCTCATACATTTTTCTCCTTTAAGATTCCACCACTTAATCTTCACATCTTTATTACACTTATTCCGTACTACACCAATACGAAAGCGAAAATTCGCTACTACCAACTTATGTTGAGTCACCACACACTCTTCAAGTATTACCTTACAATCTATACAAGATCATCGATCATCTTTTCGATTAAGCATAAAATCAATTTGACTTCGATGTTGACCACTACAAAATGTGACTAAATGAGATTCTCTTTTCCTAAAGAAAGTATTTGCTACCATGAGGTCATATGCTATAGCGAAATTCAGAAAATCTTCTCCTTCTTTATTCCTAACACCAAACCCAAACCCTCCATGGATACGTTCAAACCCTTCGCTATCTTTACCAACATGACATTTGGAGCGTCATAGTCCATGATGCTCCAAATGTCAAAAAAATAACTTTATCTTTGACATAGTGGAAATGGACAAACCATCGAATACACAGCAGAGGAAATAACAATACAGGGAGAAAGCACATATCCAATCCAAAAGGCAAAGCCACTAATGTAGGATGTACATAAAAAGATGTACCTGTTCAATGTCCTCACACACAGCAAGCTCCTCATGCCCATAAGGATATCTAGATTACAATACAACTACGGATTAGATGCCCATGCAAAAGTGTTACTAAAAGAGGAAAGAGTATCGAGGAACTTACAATAAACCAAAATTTGAATAGAGTTTCCGACGGTCATCTCGAGTCAATTCAGTTCCAATACTGCACTAAAATAAGCAAATGTTAAGGAACTATATTGTACTATCGGCAATTAAGAGGACAAACTCATGTTAACCAATGCAGAAAGAAAAAATTATTAGATACAGATTCATCAAAAAAGGAATCATTGATGAGAAGACCTGTTGATTGTTATATTGACAGTCCTTCTGTCAGCTTCAAAGGCAAGGAGTTCAGACATGATTTCAGCAGTTGCTCCACCGAGTTTCTGTTTCAGAACTAAATCAAAGAAAGAAATGCTTTGTTGCTTATATGTTATGTTTTTTTTAATCGGTGCTTGCTTGTATGTTATGCTGGGAATGTCATATCTTAAAATTTCAATAAATTAGCACTTAGCAAGGCTTACCTGGCAGAACTTGTAGAAATCTTCAAGGTATGCCTTGTAAAGGGTGTTTCTCATAATCTCAATATTCATGTCATCCAAATCCTACAAATGACATTGCTGTTAGAGAAAAGAAAATTGTTTACCATCAAGCTACGCGGATCGATACTAAATCACTTTCAAGAATTATGCTGATGTTCATGCTCACTGATATGTAAGCATGTAAATTGTAATCATGATTCCCATGTTAATGGCATGTTTAAGTTGTTATATGAATAATTACAAACAAAAAAGCTGTCATATGGACCGCCAACTAGATTATCTTTTGAGGTGTCTCCCGATAATAGTGATGGATAGGGGTATCATCTAAATTTTACTTAATATTTTATGGAGACTGGAAATTACAAATTCTAAACAAACTCCACATCCAAGCTTCTATGTTCTAACACCTTGATTGAAAATTGAAGGTGGAAGACATTAGCATGGAAGATTACAGTATCACTTCAAAATATTTGCTACACAGTACTCATCTAAAATCTCTCTGCCTGCATGTTACCAGCATAACCAGATATCTCTAGATTAAATTTCTAGCAAGTATATCACAGAAGGATCATAAGATTGTCCATAGTGTACCTCTGAGGTGATGCATTCAGAGAAATATGGTGCCAATGGTGTATCCACGAGGACCAATCTGTACAATTCTCGCATGTTCTGTGCTACTGCTAGGGTGGCAATGCTGAAAGGGTGAAGTTCTAGATGTGAAGGCAGTTGTTCAAAGAAAAAAAATTAGCAGCCAAGGAAGAACATGAAACTGTACCTGTCGAACAGTCCCAGTGGGTGACACTTCTCTAAAAGCTCATTGACATCTCTCTCATGCAAAGTGCCAGTAACAATAAGGACAACATTGTCGATCATATGACCATACCTGAAGATGCCAAAACCCAACTGTCATCTTACGTGCAAGTGGTTTGTTCAGAAGAATTCCGTGAGTGCAACACAGAAGATTTCCAGCATAAGACTTTACGAAGCAAAGAATAAGAAACAATGCAAGCACAATGTAGAAAATTGAACTGTACTTACGTTATATACTCCAAAAAGGTTGACAATGGCTCAGTTGATTGGCATTGCATGTGCTTGTACTCATCAACTAGTTTGAGGGTGCACTTCTCCACAATCGTTGTGGTATGCAAAGGAGAAGGCTCTGCAAGTGTTATGTGATTTTGTTGTCAATTTTGATTACGTAATTCTGAAAATGCAAATTACAAAAAAGGCCAGACAAATAAGCATCTGTTAAGTCAGATAAAACTTTCCATTCAACTTATTGTTCTCTGCTATATATGGTGCTTCAAGAAGTAACATTTTAACAGTGTACGATAATATTAAGCGGCAATGAGGGGTCAAGATAGAACATGGAATATTGAGCTCTCAGGGAATTTGCAATACGAAGTGTTAATCCAGCACGGAATCAGAAAAATCTTTAAGGTAAACGATGTATCCATTTCTAACACCAAAGAAGTCAACTAGCGCGATTTATATTTCATATAAAGGTAAATGATAATGCCTTGTAATTAAATTAAACCCAGCACAATACTTGCCACATTTGGCTTCTGAAGTTTCTTCACAATGAACTAGGATATCTTAACCATGTGCTGAAGATGGGACTAGGATAAGCAAATCATACACTTAAAAATATTATACTAAGTCAAAGTAATATGAATACGGATCATGGTACTCAGTCTAGTCACTAATATATATTTTTTGTTGGGATTGAAAAGGTGGTTATGGATCTCGAGAATAGAATCAGAGAGACAAGTCATCCAAATAAGACCAAGTTTGTACAACGGTGCATAAATATTTCAAGCTCCACAACTGCAAATACACTTCATTCTCAGCACCAAGTTCAAGTGAGGAATTTTGTCACTGTTATGAACCAAATTCCCAATCAAATCGTAGCAATCCAAAAATTCTCACCAACTCAAAACCCAACCATCTGTTATCATCGTCAAAGACAAAAGACCCTATTTTTCCAATCCCAAACCCAACACAAAAAGATCCAACCATTTTCCCCAATTCCGAACCAAATCTCACCGATCAAACCCCAAACCCAACCAAAAAGATTGAATCTTCCTCACCGTTCTGCAGGTACGGTCCGTACTCCGTCGCCGAGAGGTGCATCTTGACGTCATCCAGGGTTTCGCACTGGCAGAGGTTGTTGTAGTCGGCGGCGGTGAGCAACCCCGAGCGGTGTCCCCGGACGATGGCCTCGAGGTACCCGCCGTGGATGTTGAACGTCATCGCCTCGAAGCCGTACATCTTCGCCGGAGGTCGGGGGATCGCCGTAGACGGATTTGAGGATTAGATTCGATCCGGAGGGAAGGGGTTGTTATGGGGTGGTGTACTGGTGTTGGACGGAAATGCCCCCTGGGAGTTTGGGAAAGGACCGGTGAGTTAGAATCGAAGTTTTAAAAATCGAACCAAAAATAGCTCGGTTGGATTCCAAGTGGTCCAACCGATGGTTCAATCTTATCGAACCGATGATGACGTCAGCATGACATTAACATTTGTGAACTAATGATTGAACCGAACTGACTCCATAGTGACGGTTCATTGGGGGTTCAACCGATTGAACCGGTTTTAAGATAAACATATAATAATTTTAATATAAAATATTCAACATTTTCGAACCAAGAACACTTAATTTCTATTTAGATGAAAATGAGAAGAAGTAAAAAGAATCAATAGAAATAATTATAAGAATATTTTTAATACTCTAAATACCACTATTTCAGTGACCAATCCAGTTAAACCACATATACTAAGCATTCAACAAAATTAACCACACATGCTAAGCATTAAAAAATACCCAAAGAGTTTGAATTTTGTGGAGTTAAGACTAAGCACCAGAGGTGGAGTTGGGATTGAGGAGGCGTGAGTGGAGTCGGGACTTAGGATAGAGGAGGTGGGGATGGAGTTGGGACTGAGTAGTGAGGAGGTGGGGGTGGAGTCGGTACCGGAGGTGGCGGGAGTGGAAACTAAAAAATTAGGAAAATTATTAATTTTGTAATTTTTGTTTAATTAAAGAAAACCGGTCGAACCCGGTCCGACCAAATCAAAAAAGCCGACCGGTTCGATCGATTTTTTCGGTTTGCTCCGGTTCCGGTAGGGGTGGTTTTTTCCACAGACCGAACTGGTCTAGCTCCGATTCTCGGTCCAACCCGGTCTGACTGCCGGTTCGGTCCAATTTTTAAAACAGAGAAGTGAGATTTGGCATTTGGGATTGGAAGTGACACATGGGAGGTGATTGTGGTGTCCACGTTGGTGTTTGCAGGAAGGTCTTCTGTTTGTTGAAATGTGTTTCTACATTTATCTTATTATTTTACGGTAACACATGAATCCCAGAAGAATGAAAAATAAAAACGGACCGTTGAACTATGTCCGTAAATTACTTAAATCGTCAGTATCAATTATCATTTTGTTTTCTCTTTTTTTACTTATTTCTGCTCCCAATAAGCTCATCGTATACTTCCGTTTGATTACACATTGAACTTAAATAATTCATTGTTGATTGCCAATTATTATTATTTTAGCACATATTCGTTGTTTTTTTACATTGTATCCTAAAACACTTGTATTTTTAACTTTATGTTAAAGTTTATATCAAATTTGATTCGAATTTGGATTAGATTGACTACTAATACTACCTAAATTTCAACCAAATTAGATATCTTATTTGATTCGAACTTTAACGTAAAATTAGGATCGTAAGTGTGTCAGACATACAATGCAAAAAATTCAACAAATAACAACAAAACATGATACTTTTAACATGCAAGTTAAATAAATTTAGATTGTTTATGTATGTATAGATCTTGCTTTGGAATACCATCTACTTTTGTGATGGACGTGGCATATAGTGCAAAATGAACTAAGGAATAAACAGAGCATTGAAATATTGAATGGAGTTGAATTGGATGCCAACTGCTTACATAGGGTTATTAAAAAAATATCCTATTAGATGTGCTTGTTTTTTTTTCGTAGTCTAAAGAAAAAGAAAAATACTTTTGGTTAATATTATTCTTAACTTAATATTACGTATTCACGTCACGAGCAACTATAAAAATGTAGAGAACCCATAACAACTCAAAGCATTGGCGTACCCCCAACAAAGGATGACATGCAGGGGGGATCTTTGCTCAACTTGTTAAGTGATGTAGTGTCCAATCTACAAAAAAAAGGATCGTTTAGACCATTCCTGAAATCATCAATCAAACATCCAAAAAATGGTTGACATAATACCCAATAACTGGTATAAATATCCAAAACATGAAGATCAAGAACAAAGGCACAATGATGGCTAGGACAAATAATTAACCAACGAAGAAATAATGAATGCATGCTTTTGCAAATTACAATGGTGAGGTTTGTAGCCTTGTAGGTGATGGGTATGCCTTCGTCAATGACTATGGTATTTATCATTATTTCTTCGCTTAAAGGGTCTATATCTCAATTTTGTACATACAACCTGGGTGTATTTTTGAGTTTTGGTTGATGGGCCCAAGGTTTTTCATTGATCGTGGTGGTAGGTGTAACATACCCGAAACAGCGGAAAATTTAAACAATAATAAAGACCGTCAACGGTCAACACAGGGCACGTCACTGGAAAACAAACCAACATATATATATATATATAATATATAAGATACAGACCCACGTGGAAGTCAAAGTATACATAAGAGTCAACTGTGATTACAACAAAAATGAATATACATATAATCACTACCTCAACAAAAGAAGGATAAAAGAGGACACAGGATCTGATCCCGGGGGCACCGTCCTCAGTCACCACCTCAAACTCTAACCATGCTCGCTACCTGAAATGCAAACAAACAAACATGCATGAGTTCCCTGCAATAACCCCGTATACCAAACCTCCTAAAATACGAAAAGGAAATTAAAAACAATGCAATGCAATGCACATGATCATCCACCTCGGGCCCACAATGATGCCCTCACCGCCTCCGCGGCACTGAACCACTCCTGTCACTAGGGTCAAGTCAGTCCACCGCTGCCTCACAAGGGTCAGTCGATACCAATGCTCTCCAAAAGTGCAGGAAGGAACCCCCGGTACACGCCGCCACCCAAGGAGCGAGTCAGCCCGCCGAATACACAACTCGGGTCAGACGACAGCCGCTGCTCCCCCAAGAGCCGCCAAGCGCGCACCCTGCCGGAACATCCTCGGCCTACCGCTAAACCCTCGCAAACTGCCCAAGGTTTACGGCACACATCCCTCACACCCCGCTCGGTAAGAGAGGCAACAGTAGTACAATAATACGCATTCGTCGAAGGTGAAATCCGTAGCTCTCAAAGCCGGTAATCAACCGTCGCCTCGGAGCCGGTAGTCGACCTATAGTCAACGGATCGCGTGTGGATAAATCCACCAACCTGCGGCAGATCGGTCGACCGCTAAAAGCACACCGGTCGACCGGTCCCCCACACAGTACACGGTACTGTACAAACAAGTCTATCGGTCGAACCACGCCAACCGAATTACCGACCAATCGGTCGAACAAAAGTCATCTAGCGGTCGACCGTTTGGAAGGTCTACGCTATACATTTTATATACATATATATCCAATCGGTCAAACCAGGGTCCGTTCCACCGATAAGGAAAACTGCCTGAATCCTGCCTACAACATTCGATCGACCGAAACCTACCTTCCGGTCGACCGATCTACAGGCACATCACTGCAGGAAAACTGCACGCGGTCGGTCGACCGGATCCAGAGCGGTCGACCGTTTAGATGATCAACGCTCGTAACCGACATTGCGCAGTTCGGTCGAACAAGGTTAAGGGTGTTCGACCGTTTAATAAGTCAAAACCCCCAACCGACCTATTCTCATTGTTATTCGGTCGACCGGCTAAGTGGTCCCGTTCGACCGATAACAGCATCAACCCTTTTCCCGCACAAATCTGGCATAACGGTCGACCGTCCAAGGACATCGTTCGACCGTTCGCGGGTAAAAATCAATATAATAATAGGATCGGTCGACTGCCCACAGGCACCGGTCGACCGATCGTCGTCTTCAACCTCTGAATTGGTTGAAATCCAACGGGGAATTCGACACCAACGTCGATCCCCAACACTCACAAGGCATAAGTGAGTTATATTGAAGATTTGGCATACCTTTAGGTCGAGTGAAGAAGCCTCCCGAACTTGAGCCACTTCACTCCTCTTCTTCTTCTCTTTCTTCACTTCTTCTCTCCTTCTTCTTCTTCTTCTTCTTCAAAGAAAACGCCTCTCACACTCTCTGAATAGGGCTTAGGTGACGAAAAATATCAACCCTATCTCCTCTTCGACTTCTCCTTAAATAGGCAATCACACCTCACTTAGATCCAATCACAATTAACCTAAAAACCTTCCAATCAACACCCACCAATTCTCTTTCCTCTCACACTCTCACACCTCATGCTTCACTGTTCTATGATTAGATTAGGTTAATTAGGTTTAGGTTTAGTTAATTAAGGTGTTTTAGATTAGGTTATTACAGTAGGTGATGGTTGAAAAGGCAAACATCTGTTAACGAAGTGATTGCGCAGAGCATGCCTCTAGAAAACAGAAAATGGATGTGCAAAAGAAATGAAAGGTCAAGGAAAACTAAATTACATGTAATGAAATCATATGTAATGATAAAAGGCAGTCCAGAAAAAACAAACTCAAATTGAAGTGCAACAAAGTGTGAGGATCTGGAAGTAGCGGACCAAAATCATTAGATAAAATAACGAAATTGTAAAGGAAGAGGGAGGAGTGAATGGATTACTTTTCCTAGATAAGAAGACAACAAATTGGGTTTCATAGCAACTCTCCATCGTAACTAAACATGAGGATAACAAAAAACACTATGATTTTTGCAGTATCAATAAACACTTGATGAGGATTTCAAAAAACGAATATGAGGAGTTTAATCTCTTATCATAAATATTTCTGTGAAAATAGGACTAACTAAAAGGTCAGAACATAGAGTATAAAAAATAAAAGCCTAAAATGCTTGGCGTGATAAATGAATCATTTAAGCCATTAAATTCCTGGTTGCAGTGGCATCCCATTGAACACAATATTTACTTGCAAGTTATTAGAAGTTGTTGCAAGTTGGTAGGATAAAAAATGCAGAATTGCTGAATAGAGCTTTGGGTCCATCCAATATGCAGTTCTAAAAACCATTAGAAGAAGCAAAGAGACATTCAAATATGACAAATATGAGCCACAGAAAATAGGAATGAGCATAATTTTTATTTAAAAAAGAATGTCAAAGCCTCAACTCGTGTGCGAGTGGGGATTCAAGGGCGATGGGGTGGGATTGCACAGGCCGGGATCGGTGATGAATGGTGGGGCTTGCGGTTGGAACATCAAAAAGGTCCAACTTTGTGCCCATTTTTAAAGAGGGTGCGAGGATTTGAGAAGGCAGCCAAACTTGAAGGGCCAGTCTAGCTGTTTCGGAGGTGGGATTCTTTTGCGTAAGAAAAACATGACCAAGGATCAAGAGTACCATGACCAAAACCAATAGTACAATCTACACAGAACTAATGTATTATATTAGATATAAAAGTAATAATTCCTTCTTAACAAAAATCGAGCCCAACATTCTAAGACATGATGCCATTTTGCAAACAACCAAAATAGCTATATATGTAAGTCTATAAGAATGTTCTTGATATTACATTTTTTCCCATCTAGCCCGAATTGGGGTACTTGGGAGAACCAGAACCACGGTAATGAATATTCACAGAATTAAGTAAAAGAACTTTACCAAGTTAAGATGATACCAGGTTATGCTTTCATGTCCCATCCGTCATTGTTTCCCTTCGGCATCAGAAGAAAAGAAAGGAAGACAAGGAAATGGCCTCAACAGATATTAGCAGGATGGTTAAGAAAGAAACAAAGTAAGACGTCAGTTTGTATGAGGTCTACACTGAGAAAGAAATAACCCACTTTCAGGAATGCTTTTACATAGTTACACAGGATTTAATGTCGTCACTGTCACACTCCAACACATAAAATAGTATTTCACTAAGCCATGTTAATTAGAAGCAATAGTACCATAAGAAAATAAAGGGATTTTTTTCATAATAAGATAAGAATCAAACATAGCATGAAATATTTACACCATCTGACTACCCGACAACCATAATTCTAAGGTGATAACTAGGGGGCTGAACTTGTAATTGCACCATCATTTTCACTTGAATCATCACAACTACAGTACTCAATAGCACATGATAAACTAACATTCTTAATCAGAAGAACATTGACACCACAATAAGATTGAGTAAACTGACAAAGCTAAATGAACACTCTAATGGCGATGTTGGTTATTCTTCAGTTGATTGCAAAGGATAGGGTAGCTTATTCCATTGATGGGCCATTGACCATGGAGGAGTAGATAAATGCCATTAAAGATTGTGTGCAAAATCAGAAAGTGTACTCAGCTAGGAACTAATAAACAATAAAACATTGTTTGGTGAAATATTGAAACTTGGTGAGTCCTTTTCATACCTCCATAGGCCAAAAGAGATATGATAATGGAATTTGTTGTCTACCACAGAAATTATAATGAGAACACTGCGTGGGACTTTAGGAGCATGTCGAAGGAATAGACAAGTTTTGAAAGAAAAAATTGAGGAACCAATGTCATAACTCAATAAGTCAAGGGAGATATAACACTGGCAACTCGAAATATTAAGCTGACAACAAAAAGTACGACTCTAGGGAATGACTCGAAGGATTAGAAAAGCCTTGAGATAAACATTGGAGAACTTGATGTCATAACTTCATAGGTCAAGGAAAATATGACATTGATATTTGTTGTCTAACTCCTATGATTTTGCACTGACAACACCATGAACGACTTCAGAAAACGAGTCCAACAAATACACGTCTTATAGATAAATAATGGAGTACTTGATGTCATACCTCCATGGATCAAGAGAGAGATATAAAATTATAATTTGTTGTCTAACTAGTAAGAGTTACGTTGACAACACGAATGACGAGTTTAGGGAGCGATACGAAATAACTGAGAAGTCTTTAAAATAAAAATTGGAAGACTTGATGTCATACTTCTAAAGGTCGAAAAATATGATATTTAGAGTAATTGATACATAAACAAATCCGTAAGAATAAAATTGGAGGACTTGATGTCATACCTCCACAGGTCGAGAGAGATATGACATTGAAAATCGTCCTCTAACGCGTACGAAGTACGCTGCCGGCTGACATAACTAAGGATGAGTTTAGAAACCAACAAGTCATTGAGATAAAAATTGGAGGACATGATATCATATATCTAAAGGTCGAAAGATATGACATTTAAAGTAATTGATACATAACAAGTCAACATTAAAATTGAAGGACTTGATGTCATACTTCTATAGGTCTAGAGAAATATGACATTGCAAATGATCGTCAAAAACGTACTCATTAAGCTGACAACACTAATGACGAGTTTAGGAAGCGACACGAAAGAATAGACAAACCCTTGAGAAAAAAATTAGATGACTTGATATCGTAACTCTAAATGGCGAGAGAAATGACATTTAGAGTAATTGATACATAAACAAGTCCTTTAGAATAAATAGAAGGACTTTATGTCATACCTCTGTAGGTCGAGAGATATTACATTTTCAGTAATGGATACATAAACAAGTCTTTGAGATTAAAATTGTATGACTTGATGTCATACAACCATAGGTCGGGAGAGATATGATTGGAAATTACCGTCTAACACATACTTAGTACGCTAACAACACTAAGAACGAGTTTAAGGAGTGACATGAAACAATCAACAAGTCATTGAGATAAAAATTGAAAGACTTGATGTCATACCTTTATAGGTCAAAAGATATAACATTTAGTATAATTGATACGTAAACAAGTCATTGAGATTAAAATTGAAGGACTCGATGTCATACGTCCAAAGGTCGGGAGAAATATGACATTAGAAATTGTCATCTAACACGTAGGAAGTACGCTAACGACAATAAGGACGAGTTTAGTGAGCAACACGAAAGAATTGACAAGTCCTCGAAATAAAAAATCAAGGATTTGATAGCATACCGTTATATGTCGAGAGACAAGACATTTAGAGTAATTGATACATCAACAAGTACATAAGAATAAAATTGGAAGACTTGATGTTATACCTCCACAGGTTGAGAGAGATGACATTGAAAATTTTCGTCAAACACGTACGAAATACGTTGACAATACTAAGGAGGAGTGTAGGGAGCAACACGAAAAAATTGATAAGTCCTTAAGATAAAAATTGCAGGATTTGAGGTCATACCTTTATAGGTCGAGAGATACGACATTTATAGGAATTGATGCATTAAAAAGTCTTTGATATTAAAGTTGAAGGATTTAATGTCATACCTTCAAAGGTTGAGAGAGAGATGACATTGGAAATTGTCGTAACGCGTACAAAGTACCATGACAACACTAACGACGAGGTTATGAGCGATATGAAAAGAATCGATAAGTCATTGAGATAAAAATGCGAGACATGAAATTTAAAGTAATTCATACGTAAACAAGTTTGTGAGATAAATTTGAAGGACCGGATGGCATACCTTCATAGGCCGTGAGAGACATAACATTGTAAGTTTTCGTCTAACGTGTAGTATGCTCACAACACTACGAATGACTTGAGGGAGCGACACAATCAATCAACAAGTCATTGAGATAAAATTTGAGAAGTTGATGTCATAACTCAGTAGGTCGAGAGAGATGATATTTAGAGAAATTGATACATAAACAACTCTTTGATATTAAAATTGAAGAACTTGATGTCATACCTCCACAGGTCGAGAGAGACATGACATTGGAAATTATCGTCTAATGCGTACAAAATATGTTGACAACACTAAGGACAAATTTTGGAAGCGATATGAAAGAATCGACAAGTCTTTCAGATAAAAATTGCAGGATTTGATATCATACCCCAATAGGTCGAGAGAGATGACATTTAGAGTAATTGACACATAAACAAGTCCATAAGATTAAAATTTGCGGACTTGATATCATACCTCCATTGGTCGAGAGAGATATGACAATGAAATTGTTGTCTAATGCGTACGAAATACACTGACAACACTAAAAACGAGTTTAAGGTGTGACATGAAAAAATCGACAAGTTTTTGAGAAAAAATTGGAAGACTTTATAAGTCGAGCGATATTACATTTATAATAATTGATATACATAAACAAGTTCTTAAGATTAAAATCGAAGGACTTGATGTCGAGAGAGACGTGACATTGCAAATTGTCGTGCTTCGTACGCTGACAACACCAAGGACTTCCCACTCCAAAAACCACAGAACCACCACAAACCCACCAAACCCAAGGATCAGGAGCAAACCTATGTTCCTAACAAATCAAAACCCAACCTTACACATCGATGGCGCTTCTTAACCTCAAAACCCCTAAAAACCCAAACCCTAGTACAAAAGATGTCGCAGAAACTCAAATGTAAAAGATCCAGAAAAGATCCAAAAACCGAAACCTAAATCGGAGTACGGATGGTAGGTAGAAGTGACAAACCTCGTCGTGTTCTTCTATTACGGCGACGGGACGGATCAGGGAGGAGACGGGTTGAGATTAGGGATGATCGCGGGTAGGATCGGGGTTGGGATTAGGGTTCGGAGACGATCGCGAGTAGGATCGGGGTCGGGATTAGGGTTTGGAACCATCGGGGTGGACAACGGAGCGAAGAAGGGGAGGGAGTGGGAGGAGGGAAGAATGGGAAGTGGAGGGAAATTTTAGGGTTTTTATAGGGAAAAATATCCTGCCGTTGAACCCACAAATATACAACCTGTAATTTGTATTAATGTTTTTTAAAATATTTTCCTATTAAGCATTTAGGCAAAATGCCAACCAATTAATTAAACTAAAAAATCCAGTTCGAAAGCAGACTACAATATATGGAATGGATTTTAATTAATTTTGTTTTTCTATTAAGCATTTAGGCAAAATGCCAACCAATTATTCCACTTTGAAAAGACACACGAGTGTATAAGGATTTTCGAACAATTTAGATTTCGAAATGAAAATTTATTAAGAAAACTATAATATTATGAATTTAAGTTTTTTTATGAACTAAACTGAACCCGCTCTAGTTCACAATAATTTAGGAATGTCAACTTGTCGAAATATATATCTACCGTTAAAGGTTAATGCTTCATTTTGATATTATCAGATGTCTACAATTAAAGTGATTTGTTGAAGAATAAGGTTGAGTGAGAACGTCTTTCGGAGTTCATATTTACATTTTATTTATCCGAAGCTACTTGAATTCTTGTGTGTGTCTTTTTTTTATTTTACGAAAACCACTTCTTACACATGTTAGTGTGTGAAAATACGAAGTGAAACAATAGTCAAGTATGAACGGGGAAGCATATCCTATCTATATCCAAGAGGATGCAATCAAATATATAGTTGGTCATCAAGAGGTACAATATGTAAGTCAACTTGTTGGGTCTTGTCTCCTATATATAAAATATATATGTATATATAGGGTCAAGCTCTAGTGAGCCCAAGGCTCATCAAATTTAGTTTAAACTCCTTACAATCTCACCATTGAATCTTATTTACAGTTAATCTCATCATTCATTAGCATAACCGTTTTTTTCTTAATCTACCTTACATTTTGAAATAAGTGGTGGATATTGTGAGGACTTAATTTAATTTGATTAAGCCCTGGGCTCACTTGAGAATTCTTGTATGTATATATATATATACATACACACACAAAAGCTATGGGGTTTCCCAACTTATATGCAATTCCATGTTTATATTGTGAATGGCCGAACCTGATTTTCTCACTTTTTTACCAGGAAGGGGAATGTTCGATGGATATAGCCAAAATGGCTCATGATTCTAGTGAATTGGAGGTGACACGTGAGACATTCAAATTGTATGCCATGGAAATTTTGGATAACAGCCATGGTTGAGTGAATTTTCTCCTTTTATTGTTTCATTTGTGAGTTTGCACCTCTATGTTATATTTTGGCAATAAGTTAATTTGTTGAAATCATTTTTGGGGTCCTAATTATCAAATTTGTTTACTTTTGAGTTTTAGATAGTGCATCGTCGTTGGTGTGGAACATTTTTGTGTTTCTTACGTTTCGATTTTGTCTTCCCCATACGTTCAGATCAATCTTGCTTATGATCGAATACGGTTTGTCCTCCAAACGCAAGCCAAACTTTCATCATTGTTTTCGTATGCGCGCGGTGCTAGTGGTATTCTCTCGGTTTGTTATCTTGTTAATATTTTTGGTCTTTTTATTGCTTCAACGACAATTAACTTTCATGTGGAGTTGGTGATTGAGTTTATGATTTTTGCTTACACCTGTTTTGATTCTAGTGAGGTACGTTTTCTTGATTCTTCAATAAGCATGTGTATAAAATTGAAACGTTTGATCTCGAACCTCATGCTTTTGATGCACATTATATCTTTTGATGCACATTATATGGTTACCGAAAAATATTTTTTGTGCTTACTACATATGCCATCATCAGGCGATGATGCGGTGGATGCTTCACAGGATAGATGAGCGGTGCGAAAATTATTTTAGCAACCTACTTTCTACATATGTCATCAGGCAATATGCAGTGGATGCTCCAGATAAGGATGTTTGTTGATTGAGATGTGAAATTCTTTAGCAAAATATATATGGAGCTTTGTTGATTACTTACTCCTAATACCCTTTTTAAAAAGATAAAATGGTTTTGTTGTTTGAGTAATATGCCTACAAGAGGAGGAGGAGGGAATAGCTCAAAGTTACTTTCGGAAAGCATCCTGTGTATTTTCAATATGCAAAGCTATGGACAGCATGATTGTTTTTCTCCAGGTCTCATTAATCAATTTCTTTAGTATTCAATGACAGTAAAGCTTGTATATACATAAAATGAAGATTATATACACAAAAAAGCTTCTAACTTCCACATACTTTTGGTGTTGATACCAAATCCCGATTCACGAAGTTATCATGCATGCTGTTAAGAAACTTCTGCTTTCATTTGATTATATATTTGTCTTTTATCCTATACTGGTCGATCAGGAGAAGGTGTCCATTTTCATACTTTCATGTGCTTATATGCCTTCTAGTATTTTAACTATCCATTTCTTTTGGTTTTGCACTTGTGCTATTGAATGAAAAGATGTTTTAAGATATCTGTGTATTTCCAACGGTTTAGGCAATCAAAGAGTGTTATAGTTTTGTTTTGTTTTTTGGTTAGTTGAACAATATAACAGTTTATGTTTATAACTTTACAACAGTTTTTCTTTTGATGTTGGGCAGTTTTGGCCAACACGAAAGTGAAATCGGTCATCATATAGTAACAGATACTGGCATTTGAACAGCTATACCATGTCAATTTTGTTATGGAATCTGCCATGCTTTGAGTTCCGTTTGCATGTAACATGAACGCATACTTCAACATTAAAAATGCATCATGGTCGTCAATTGGATTTTCTACGCAAAAGACAACCACATTTATATGTTGCACATCTCCTTAGGAGAAGCCCATCATTCTACGTTCAAATCCCAACAAGAATTATTCCATGACTTAAATTCAACATTTTTTTTCTGAAACCAGAACACTGACACGTACCATGAGACCGATGTCGAACTCTAACCAGCAAATGACAATTCAAATTGGTTACTTCGACGGTTGAACTTTGTGGAGATCAGATCACAACTGGAGTCCGACCGCTTAATTAGAAGTTAGAACACATGTTCATAGGTCCTATGTTTATCCACCCATGTCCAATATCTAGTCGGAACGTGTCGGGCTCTCGCCGTCCAAAATTCAAGGTTGGCTCGGCCAACAGTATCGACCATTGCCACCTTATTTAGTTAAAAACTAAGGATAAGATAAGATAAGATAAGATAGATAAGATAAAGTCTTTTGCATATATAGTCTCTCAAAAGAGGTTATATCTAAAAACATACTTGTTTTTTCTTATAACTTTAATAGCTTAGTAATGTTTGCAATAACACATTTGTGATGCCTCAATCCTAGTTCTAACATTTTCTTAGATAAAAATCCTGTACGATCTTCACCACGATTGTAACTTTCAGAATGTATCTCCAATAAATTGTACTTTTAAGCGTTGAATTTGAGACCATTAGCTGTTGAGAAAATAATCTCACATTGCTAAACACAAAAAATGTACAATACTTTATAATAAAGTTTGATTCACCACCCTTAACTTAAGTGCTTATGTTTTGTTGAGGTGGTGGACCAACTAAATTTAACATTAGCAGAAGAAACCTTGTATGTTGTGTAGTACTTGAAGGTGTTTCTAACATAGGTTTGTGGTGTCACTATGAGATTGTTGTGACGTACATATAGTGAAACAAACTAATATACAGCGAACCACTTGAAGATGTTAGTAACTTAAAGATTTAATTGATTCATTTGCATGTCACTAGCACATCATTGTAGGTCAATAAACTCATTGTGCCTTTTACGTAGTTCTAACGATAGGATGTTATAAAATCAGGACATCAACAAAGATACAATTTAAAAAAAATAATCCAAGATTAGAATGACAAGATTTGACAAAAAAGACGACACTTGTGACTTGTGAGAGGGTACTCCACAACAACAAAAATACAACAACAAAAACTCAATAGACATATAGAGAAAGTTTATAATGAAAGAATGTTGATACGTGGATGTCGTGTGTCTTTGACATGTTTCCCGCTACCATTAGTCATTATTTACATATTTTATTTTATGGTTTAAACTACGATTTTCGGTGTGAAATAGATCCTCACGGGACACATTTGTCCAATAAGAAACACACATTTGTCTTTCATTGGAGAAAAAAATACCTAGATTGTCATGTCATCAAT
Source organism: Triglochin maritima (assembly GCA_963682175.1). Taxonomy (NCBI): domain Eukaryota; kingdom Viridiplantae; phylum Streptophyta; class Magnoliopsida; order Alismatales; family Juncaginaceae; genus Triglochin; species Triglochin maritima. The sequence continues at coordinate 4,582,297 of OY821775.1, forward strand.
TTCGTTTCGTGTTATAAGGAATCATTAAATTATTTTCTATAATGAAAAGATCCCAAAAGTAAAAACTGTGGATCCGACTTCGACCCGCCGACCCAATAACGTCTCCTCTCTCGAATTCCCTCCACTCCCCTCTCCTATAATTACCCGCCGCTTCGAAACCTCACGAAGACGAAGAGAAAACTCTTAGATTTCGAGTTCGATCTCCAGAATGAGTATTTTGAAGCTGAATCCGATGGCATTCCAGTGTTTGCATCGGCGGAACAGGGGAAGATCCACTCTTTCCATCACCAAAACCCCGGGACTCTCGTGTTTAAGGTGTTTTCCTCGAACGCCTTCGAGATCGGCGAGGAATGTCTCCTTGAGGTCCCGGTTCTCGAGGTTTGGTCTGATCCGGTGCGGCGCGACGGGATTGGAGGCGGACCGGGTTGGTTCCGGTGTCGAGGTGGTGCGGAGGGAGAGATTAGCGGTGGAGAGGGTGAGGAAGGTGAGTTTGGGAGGGGATTGTGTTGTTTGGTTTTGATTCGTGTGGTTTCTGATTGGTATTGGTATTGGTGTTTCCGTTTGGGGTGGAAGGTGGAGGGGAAGGTTACTGTGAAGTTGAGCTGTCGGGAAGTGGACGGGCGGTTGAAGGGGGAGTTGGTCGTCGGGTGTGATGTCGAGGGGAAGTGGTTGTTGCATTGGGGGATTACTTATTTCGACGAATTCGGCAGGTATTGGTCCCGTTTCGATTTGTGTTTCAAAATTTGTATCTGAATTTGGATTCGTAGGGAAATCATAAATTGTGTTAACCGAATCGTTATTATCATTTTGTTTATGTCATTTACCTTAAGTTGAACTGTTGGAAACTATTCGCACATTGCTCAACAGAAAACGCTCAAAACAATGGTGAAATGATGGACCGACCAAATTTAATATGAGTGGTGCTAAGAAGGGTATATGTTATGTCTAACAATGGATAAACTGCAATGATAGCTTGGGACTTGAGTGTATCCAATACATTGTGCCAGACTTTAGTTGTCCAGACAGTAATATGCAACACTAGAGTTGTCGCCTTTATGTGTATGTGTTTTAATGTGTCATACAAAGTGTGTATGTATAATAATGAAAGAATTTAGATAGTTTACGTACACGAGGATGCAGATTTCAGCTGGTGATTGAATATACAACCACAAACAAGGTGGTATTCTCATAGTTGAAGAGGAAAGGACTCTATTTAGATTTCTAATTTCCCCTTTTGTTTCTACAGCGAATGGGATCAGCCACCATTTGAAATGAGACCTGTGGGTTCACTTCCTATCAAGGTATTTCAATACTAATTTAATTGGTGACGTAGCTTCCTGCCACGGTCTCCTTGCTTGCGTGTTTTTTTATTGTATGTTTCCCAACTCTCCAGGATTATGCTGTTGAAACACCTTTGAAGAAGTCTTCAATTGTTTCAGAAAGACAATTACTCTATAAAGTACGGATTGACTTGGATTGTAGCAATTCAGTTGCATCTATTAATTTTGTTTTAAAGGTAGGTAGTACTTAATGTGATCTACTGTCACCCTGATTATCTTAGATGTCTTCAGCTGTATTTGAGGTTGATTTTTACTAGCTCGATAAAATTCCATTCTTAAGTTGCACGTTTACTAGAAGAATTATCACTTGTGCTACTTTTTTTTCTTCTAATTCTTGCCACAAACTCACAATTGACTGTTTTTTTCCTGATTCGTTGTATTTGTTGGCTTGACTTTAATTTTTGTTTTACACATGATTATTATTATTGTATATTGTTACTATTATAATACTCAATGCATGTTATTGTCGTGTATTAAATTGGTTTTTCAACTCAAAAGTAGTTGGTGTTGAAAGGAGCTACCTAGTGTTTTATAAGTCCCAAAAATAGTGCAAAATGATTGATATGGGATTGTTCACAACACATTTTTTTTCTTGGCAATCAAAATGCCTTTTATGATCATATTTTGAAGCTCTATTTGGATGTTGTAGGATGAGGAGACTGGAAGTTGGCATCAGCATAGAGGGAGGGAGGATTTTGAGATTCCACTTTATGATAGCTTACCACGAAATGGCGCTACTGTTGATGGAATAGAAGGCTTCAGCATATTGCCAGGTTTTTAAATTTGATATTCTTCCCACTATGAGCTATCCTTCCTATATCTCTCCTTTATGTGAATGCCCTTGTACATTTTGTCTAAAAGTATTATACCTCAATATACATTTTATCGATGTCCTTTGACATCTTGCCTGAATATTTAGCCAACAAAACTCGAGAGATTTGACATGTCCAGTTAATAAGGAAAAAATTGTATCAGTTTTTCCTTATCAGTTTATTACCTTAATAGTTCAAAAACTTCAAACAGTTTCTAGTAATGTCTATCCAAGTCTGAAGATTTGTTATAAACCTCTTCAGCAGGTTTTTTTTGTTGTGAGATACAACTTATCGAATTCGATATATTCTTTAACTTCGTGCAGTTTTGGCTAAGATTTTTTAATCAATTTAATGATCCTAACATCCCTTTTCACTTTCTTTCAGGTGCTTTGGATCAGCTGTCTAACTCACTTTTGGACTTTGATGGGTCTTCTACAAAGTTGCATGAGAATGGTTGTGTACACAAAAATATTGATCATGTAAATCGGCTTATTGAGGGATATTGTAAAGAATATCCCATATTAAAAGAGGAACATGTTCAAAACTATGTAACTGCTACAATAATTAAGAAGAAAAGAAATTATCTGGTTTTGGATACTGATATCCCAGGGAATGTTGTTGTTCACTGGGGTGTATGCAGAAATAACGGAAGAGTATGGGAAATTCCAGCAACTCAGCCACCAAGGTCAAAAGTTTTCCGGAATAAAGCCCTTCGGACATTATTGCAGGTAATAGGTCTTGTCATTCCCTGTATTCTAGAATAAATTCTTGTGAAAGAACTCTAATCTAGAGTTTTAGGTCTCTTAGTATATTTTTTGTGCTTTGAGGGGAGCATCCTTAGTTTTGTAGACTGTTTACATGATAATGGATGACTAAGGAATGAAATTGAAACAATAACTTCTTCCTCCAACTGATAAAGTTCGCGGCAATCTTTGATATGGTGACATTGTTCTTATTCAGGAGAGAATGATGTTATTTTAACAAATCAGGCACTGCTTGCGTTCTTTCACATGGGCACAGTCAACATGTTTGTTTTATGAAATTATGATGGTTATTTGTCAAAGCATGTGTTGTTTGATATCAAATGTCATCTCTTGTGTCTTGTGGTGTCTAAATGCCGAAGCTATAATGAGTTTAGTATCTTTTCTAATGTTATGTTATGTTATTTATTATTTAGTATTTGAAGTTTACAACGAAATCCTTGTTTGTGTTGAATTCTTTGATCATTCTCATTCATTCAAACTTTTTTTCTGCAGCAAAAGGTTGATGTGGTTGGAAGTTGGGGACTGTTCCCTTTGGATAAAGATGTCACAGGTGTTCCTTTTGTACTCAAAATCGATGAGTACACGTGGTTAGATAACATGAGCAATGATTTCTATGTTCCTCTTTCTAGTAATGCCCCCCCGCAATCTCAAAACGACTACTGTACTGAGGATTTGAAACTTACAACTGATTTGCAAGATCTGCTGGATGATCTGGCACGGCAATCTGTTTCACCCTTAGTTGAATGGGAACTATTGACGGAATTCGCTGCTCAAAAGAATGAACCAAACAGCCCAAACTTGGAAACTCGTAGAAAAGATTCAATTGAAATGCAAGATAGGGATTCTTCTGTTTCCACAGATGAAATTATTAACGAGATAAGACACATAGTAACTGATATATCAGCTGAAAAAGGTATGACAGCAACAACTAGGGAGGTGCAAGGGAACATCCTCGAAGAAATAGAGAAATTGGCCGCGGAAGCTTATAGCATTTTCAGAAGCAGTGCTCCTATCTTTGTTGAAGAACCTGTCCCAGAGACTGAACCACTGAAACCTCCAGTTCATATAAGTTCAGGAACAGGTTCAGGTTATGAGATCCTTTGCCAGGGGTTTAACTGGGAATCTAACAAATCTGGGAATTGGTATGGTGAAATGTGCATAAAGGCGTCGGAGTTATCTAAACTTGGTTTCACTGTAGTTTGGTTACCACCACCTACACAGTCTGTCTCACCTGAAGGTTACATGCCATCAGATCTATACGATCTAAATTCGAGGTATCTTGAATCTCTCTTTCGTTAAAAAAATTGCAAAAACTACTGCAATGAGGAATTGATGTAATTACCGTATGCTCATCCAGTTATCCAAATATCAACTCAAATTTAACGTCTAATATCAACTCAACTTTGACTTGATTGATTTTTTTAGTATTGTACATTGTGCCAAATTTAATGGAAATATAATAAAATCAAATCTTGTTTTGCAGGCCTCCCCCATTAGATCAGGTTTGGATTGATTTGATTCACAGAATGAGGATTCATTTTTCCTTATGATACCTGACTCATGAAGTGGCTTAATTTTTCTTCTTTTTGCCTGACATGCATGAAGGAACATATCTAATCCTCTTGAATAATGCAAACGTGACCATTGAGTTCTCACTTTCTCACTTCCTTATCATCATGTTGTATCAGGTATGGAAGCATGGAGGAACTCAAGAATCTAATCGATGAGCTTCATGAGGTGGGCATTAAAGTTCTTGGTGATGTTGTGCTGAATCATCGCTGTGCTCATTATCAAAACAAATATGGTATTTGGAACATATTTGGTGGACATCTGAATTGGGATGATCGAGCTATTGTTGCCGATGATCCACATTTCCAGGTATAGTATTGGCATTGCTAGGCAGAATCATGTTTACCAGATAATGACTTCCTGCTTGGCGCTGGCATTCAAAATTTATACTTGTATCTAAAGTTCATTCTGTTTCAATGTTTTTGTTAAATCATACACGGCCTTCTCATCATAATAAAAGTTTTAAATTATACCAGGGAAAAGGCAACAAAAGCAGCGGGGATAACTTTCACGCTGCTCCAAATATTGACCACTCTCAAGATTTTGTAAGGAGAGATCTGAATGAATGGCTCTGCTGGCTGAGGTAACAACAGACAGTATTTCAACATTTTTTGGTGTGTGCATCATAAAGTTATTGATGATGTGACGATCATGACTGTTGAGACTGAGGCACCTTGGTTGATTCTGATTTAAACTCCAAATTATCTGCTATAATAATTAATATCTAACACAAGATAAATTAAACAAATGTATCATTTCATTTTGTACAAATTTCTGTTACCATCATGGATGTATTTGTCCACAGGAGTGAAATAGGTTATGACGGGTGGAGGCTGGATTTTGTAAGGGGTTTTTGGGGAGGCTATGTTAAAGACTACTTGGAAGCGAGCGAACCATACTTTTCTGTAGGTGAATATTGGGATTCTCTCAGTTATACATATGGTGAGATGGACCACAACCAAGATGCACACAGACAAAGAATCATAGATTGGATAAATGCTACAAATGGAACTTCTGGGGCTTTCGATGTCACAACAAAAGGAATACTTCATGCTGTAAGAAAACATGTTTTTACTTATTATGAAGTTACACTGTTAATTTCAAATAGATGGTACACCAATTTTCACATTTTCCACATACCACATTCCTCCGGTAAAAACTTGGGAGATGCATAATAAAGTAATCTGTAGTTTTAGATGGGGAGTCACTCAAAGTTGATTTGAGTAGAATCTTCATCCGCGAATGAGCTAGTATAATGTTGTCATTTTGGAGTATGCACATGAATGAAAAATGTTAAGGACTAGAGTACTTGGTTTTTCTTTCCAGTTGTTTGACCAAAATTTTCCTGTTATACATACCTATAAAGGGAATGGAGCTTCTTTTGGAGGTTTGCTTGATTCAGGCTCTCACATTATTCATTGTCATTGTAGGCTTTGGAGAAGTACGAGTATTGGCGATTATCTGATGAGAAAGGAAAGCCACCAGGAGTAGTTGGATGGTGGCCCTCACGGGCTGTTACATTCATCGAAAATCACGACACCGGTTCAACTCAGGTACGGAGAAACTTTTTGTTTCTCAACTCTTATATGTCTGTCTGGATCATAACCAATATGAGACCAATGCATGACAAGAATATTTACTCCGGTTCAACAATATTTACACATATATGTAAGTATGTAACGTTGATGTTGATCGTGTTGTTTTTGTTCTTGCACAGGGCCATTGGAGATTTCCAGCAGGCAAGGAAATGCAAGGCTATGCATACATATTGACACATCCGGGCACGCCATCAGTCTTCTACGACCACATCTATTCTCATTACCAGCATGAAATCTCTACACTAATTTCTCTGAGAAATAGAACCAAACTTCACTGTCGGAGTATGGTACGTATGTATAGACTACATGCCTCTAACCCTGCATCTTGTATCCGTTGCATTTAGCATGTCATGCTTAATGATGCTGATCGATTGCTTTTGCATGGACATTTTACAACAGGTCAACATAATGAAGGCGGAAAGGGATGTTTATGCGGCCGAGATCGACGAGAAAGTGGCCATGAAAATTGGGCCAGGATATTATGAGCCCGCTGGTCCGCAAAGATGGGTTCTGGCTGCTGAGGGGAGAGATTATAAGATATGGGAATCACAATAAAGCAAGCTACGAAATGATTATTGTTATTTTAATTTTTGGACATTTATAATTGTAGGAAAACCATTTTATTTGTTTATTTTAGGAGAATATAGATGAAATGTGTTGGATCTGCAAGCGTTTTTCAACATTAGGTTTTCGCTAACAAATCCATTTATTGGGAAAATTTTATAACATTGTAACATACTTCATCTCTGTCTCTCTCTTGGTGGATCAGGACTCAGAGTAACAATATTTCATATATTAATTAAAATTTCTAATGGAGCAGGCATAATGGAGTTGCATGGCTAATGACATTAGTGAATGAGTGTTCAGTGTTGCTAAAGCTGAGAAAGAGGCACTAGAGGCCAATTAGGGACGAAGTCCAAAGACCATGTCGAACGAAGATTGGTATTCACATTAGAAAAATGTTGGTCCTTCGCCGATAACCTACTTGAAGATGGAAGTATATCGAATACATCTGCACAATTGTGGTAATCTAGTGTCCTCTTTTTGTCATTTATATTCTACTTGAAACGCTAAAAATATCAAAACTGGTGCGCATGCAAGATTAACCCTTTAACATAACACTAGCAACTGAAAACAGCAGTACCTCAAGATATATGTTGAATCTCTTGCCTTTCTGGCTTCTTTATTTACGTAATTTTGTATGAAAAGATGTTGGTTGTTAATGCGTTAAATTCATTTTTTTCTCATTATTTTTTATCAGAAAAACAAAATTTTGGAGGACGCTCGTATGATTGCTGATGTTGAACAATTGGATTTGACACACCGGCAATTTAAATTATACTCCAAGGTTTTGCATTCAAATGTTCTATTTGTTGGTTTGGGGTACTAATGATTTGTGTCTGTATTGATGTCTATGGTGGTCAGTTTTAGTAAAATATAGTTTCTTCTTTTTTTCAGTTGCTGATTGCGGTGTTTTTATTATTATTATTCATCCAGAGGTTCCAAGCTAAACTTCCAAAATTGTTGCTTGTCGTGGCTGAAGTGGTGATCATCTTTATCGAACTCTTATAATATTTTTCGTTTATACGGCAATTCACTCTACTTTCCTGTTCATGAGTTGGTTCTTGAGCTAAGTAATGTTGAAAGTTCAACCCAGCGACTGTTGAGGTATTATTATATTCTCCTCATTTGCTCGTTAGCCTATGTATGTACGAAGTTGAGATACACGATTTTGATGCTTTCCATTTGGATAAAAAAGGCAAATAGTTATTGATCATTGTTCGTTTTTAGTATGCTTCGAATTTTTGTCAGAAAATGAAAGATCGGGTGTATGAGAAAATAGTCAAATGTTGCGACGATTACTTTGAAGAATACAAAAGTTGGTTCTGCTATAATAAAAAATGATGATTTAATTTACTGAACTGCTATTCGTCGTCGTAAAATTACTTAAATCGTCCCAACAGATTACTATTTTGTCTATCTACCCTTTCTACTTATATAATTTTTCATTTCACTCGTTTAACACAACTTTATCTTCATATCACTTTTCTATTCACCAAATACAATATCTCGGAAACCAGAAAAAGAACCAAATCCCTACAACAACAAAAACACATAGGTATTTTTTGAACCCACAAACAGAAAGACTTGGAGAAAAATTTCAAACCAAAGCTACCATTACTTCTTGGACGGTGCTTATTCAATCATGAGCACTAGCTTAGACCTTCTCATTGAATCAAAACTATAAACAGAAACGAAAGCATATGTGTCCCTGATCTTATGCCCAACAATTATTCTTCAGTAGGCCGCTGTCCGAGAACTGAGATATCCTCATACCTCTTCTGTTAAATAGAAGAAAAAACAATTAACATATGATGTAACTTACTATGAACATAAGAAAGAAATAAAAAAATGTGACATGAGAAAGTTACAGAATTGGAGAGAATGCAGGCAGAAAAAGGATTTTGTTTCCTGTGTAAGAGGATACAATATTGCTTAAGGTTTATAAGGTTATAAACTCTAATGCCTATGCCTAAATGTTAATAAACCTATGCTTAAAGGAAGAAAATAACAAACATTGAGGTAATTCAAATTAATGGTGATATGTTATCTATTGTGATATGATTATGTTATATCAATAAAAAAGTAAACAAAAGAAAACCAAGACATGTCTTTCTTGACAGGTAGTAAGATAATTTACAGAGTCTCCTCTTGAAAGGAATGACGACCCTTTGAAAAGCAGTGAATCCCTTCACAATATATCATGGAACTAAAAAACCCAACGCACCATGCAAATTTCATATTTTCAGGAAGAGGAAGAAAATGAGTGGTAAGTGATAAAATACATCTCTGAATTCAGGCATTTACAACTAGTCAACTACTAAATTCCCCACCAATCCAAAAAAAAGGTCTATTACCCAGCTTGAGACCCTATTACTGAACTACACCTTCAGACGGCCTAAGGGTGACATTAACGGGGGGTTGTGCGACCCCACGACCCCCCACGAGGCCACGACCGGGTCGTGGGGTTGTCCCCCCATTAACGCGTGGGTCGACCCAGTCGTTTGAACGCCAGGGTCGACGACCGGGTCGTTCAAATATTTTATTATTTTTTCGTTTTTTTTGTTTTGATTTTTTTAAATTTTTGTTTGAATCTTTTTTTTAAAATACGTTTTATAATTATTTTGATTTTTTAGTATTTTTTTCCAAGATGTACCCCGAAATGATGTAGATGAGAGAAGTAGGTTGTGATGGGTTGTGAGAGAGAAGTGAATAGTGTAGGAAAGATAAGAAAGTAGGTTGGAGAGAGAGAAAACTGATGTGGATGAGTGAGACAGTTGATTTGGAAGAGATAGAGAAGAGAGAGAGAGAGCTCATGACCAGGTCGTCCGGGTCATGATTACGGATGACCTAAGTACCTGTAATCTACGAAAGCAGTCATAAATCTACTCCAGGAAGCATCATCAGGGACCTGACAATAGCCCCATTTATCATTTTATCCTTTATGAAGAGTTTGCTTACCAAAAGAGACAAATTTGTACTACGTCCTAGATTTGATCACTGCATATTATTGATAAACCAACAAACTCATGTCTCCTGGTGAGGGAGTCAGGGAATATCAGTGCCCAACTGCCCATACTGAGCCACCAATAATAGTACAACCCCTTTGGTCACTCAGTGTAAAACTATAGTCAATAGATCAGGTAGATGCTACACCCATTAACATTGCATAGATTTATTTTAAACTTTGCCAAACATCTCATCGCCATGTTGCGATTAAACAGATCTCCTAATAAGTCGTAGTGGACTAGTTCTGCAGCATTATGGTCTAGAACCCATGTTACTAGTCTTTACAACATTTTAAGATCTACACAAGAAACCTATTGAGCACTGACTATGTCAATCAACAAATTAAGTTTCCTCTCCTGCCATCCTATCGATAAACAAACCTTGTGTCCTAAATGACTAAATCACTCCTACAAGAATATGGAGAGGCAAGACACCTCTTTCAGCTCAATACTACCTTATAATTTCAGTCTTGCATTCAGCATAGCACTTGCACCTATGTGGTGCAAGTGCTATGCTGAATGCAAGACATTACCCCTCTGTGGTGTACACCAACATAATAAATTATCATGTTGAGTCGAGAAAGATACTCCTTAAAAACTAAAACAGCATAAACACCATTGTTGGTATTTATCAAGGTGAATAAAACAAAAGATTCAAGATGCATTACCCCGACATTGTTCAACTCCCAAAGCTTGTGGACTCCATAATCCACCACCTACAACAACAACAACCAAACAAACAAACCATAAGAAATCAAGTAATCAACAAACATAAAGACATGAAGGGTTGTCGTTTTAGGTAACCAAAACACCATTATTATTTTTTCCAGTTTTTAGGAAACAAACGCGTTTTAAGAGCACTCTGCATCGAAAAAAGCTCTTGAAAACACACACAAAAAATCCATTTACACTGTAAAAAAACACTTAAAAATCCAAATCAAAGAAAGCATCCCCCACTCGAGCACACGATTAACCAAAACAACATCAAATTTCCCCAAAAGTATCAACTTTTCACAAAAAACCAAAACTTTAATGCAGACCATCGCACCGGAATCCAAAATTTCAACCGAAACCCCCTAAAAATTCCAACCTTTAAGTTCTCCAAATCAAAGGAAGCATCTCCCAACAAACAGAGAACACCGACCAAACCCTAGATTCTGAAAAGAAGAAGAGAAAAACGCTAACCCTTTCTCCGACGAAGGCGCCGGCGACGACGAAGGTGACGTAGACGGAGTTGCGGCGCATGACGACCCTATAAAGCCCCTCCCACAGCCCCTTCCCGGTCCTCGAAGCCGTCGAATCCATCACAGAACCGGCAAACGAAACCTAACGGGAACAAAACGAAGACTTTGAGATGAAATCGGACCGGAAACGAGAGAGAAATCGAATTTTTAAAACGATTTCTTACTTTCGTGGGTTTGATATCGAGATCGGAGGAGGAATCGGAGAGGTTTGATGGCGGTGGTGGTTTGGTTGGAGCATATATTGTGCTGTGTTGCCTAAATGGCCCATAGGAATAGAATAATTACGTACAGGTCCAAAGTTCCCCCCCAATTCAGGTGCATGGTTAATGTCTTGCTTAACTGTCCTGAAGATAGAGAAGCAAACGCTATTTTCTGCCCTAGAGTTAGAGGTGATATTCATTTTTTAGTAGTTGGAATTTTGCTTATATCGTCCTAACTCCTAAGTAGTTGTTTCTCATCTCCAAGGGTTCGAGAGGTTTTGTATGATTCTTATGACTCCGCAAGAAAATTGCGTTCTTCTTTATAGTTTTTTATCATTCGAATCATGTCAAATTATTAATATTTTTCAAACTCGTTTATCAATTTCCATTTGCAAAAAGAAAGAAAAAAGCTACTTGAATCACCTTAACCGAAACCTATATAAGGTTAGTATAAAGTTTGAAAAAGGCCTAAAATAATAGAAGTTCATTCACCTAAGTTAGTATATTACACTAGTTGGTAGTTGTTGGATGCTTGCTGCATTTCTGAAATATAACATGGTCATTACAAATAAATAGTCCCAAAAAAAATCAAAAAGGAAAAAAAAAGCATAGTGTTTCAGTTTATTAGAATTGAAGTTCGAAGTCAAACGAAAAACATAAGAAAACAGAATATAATAGAAACATATTTTCCCTTTTACTGAATTTTATTGTTTTTTTATGTTTAAACAAATAATTTCATAACAGTTTGAATACCAAACACAAATGACTGAATGCATTTCAGTTATCCGAATTAGTGAATTTTTAAGGATTTTGGTGGACCGAAATGTATTTAATCGACCGTTAAGAACATTTTGGTGGACCAAAATATGTTCAATAGACCGCATACGATGAGTTTCGGTTGTTTTCCGACGTCAAACGTTGAGAAATCAAAATGACAATGAAAATTTTATACATACCACGGAATTCGACGAAAGGTTGACATGAATTTTGTTTCCTTTCTGTGTCTTTCCTCTAGATTCTGAGTACACAAACCCCCCTTAAAACACACACCAAACACATATCTTGTATCATACCCAAAAATTTCAAAATTTCTATCTTTTGTTTCCTGCTCATGGTACTGATTTCTTGATGCTACAAACTCTTGTTTGATGATAAGATTAAAAACAAAACACAACCACAAAAGTAACAAGGAACGCAACAAAAATCACCAGTACACACAAATCCACTACCTATCTTCATTGTCTTGTGCTAGCTCTAGGAGACTGGTAATGGAAGAGCAGACGTGCAGCATTTGCGGGGTACCTTGTAGGCTGCTTCCGATTGCTTGAGAGAGAAAAGTGCGGCCTCAAAACAATTTTAGCTTTTGAACCGTTGGCGTGGGCTGCTCGTTCTGCCTGCATTGTCTGGAAGAAGTAAGAGGAGCTGGCCATGTCCTTAAGGTTGAGAAGTGGTTCAAGTGTTTCGACTACTTCACTCATGAGGGGTCTTGCCTTTGGGTCTCGGCTTAGGCACAAGTAAGCTAGTTGGGCCGTCTTTTGAGCAGCTTTTACAGAGAAATGGCCCGCGAGGCGAGGGTCTATAACACGGTAGAATTTCCGTCTTTCTACCAGAGCAGGCCGGGCCCATTCCACAAGGTTGTGCTCTCCTGTTGGACGGTTTCTGTCCATTGACCTCCGACCTGTAAGCATCTCTAGGAGAACAACCCCAAAGCTGTAAACATCGCTTTTTGCAGTCAAATGACCTAAAGCAAGAGGCAATGTATCAACTTCAAATCAAGTCTTCATGATAAAACTTAAATGAGCACTACTAAAAAGAGAACTGGCAGAAATATCGTATGTCTTTTAATAATTCACCATATCTATAAACAACTCTATTGAAGATGAAATTCCCGGAAGCAAATTGAAGGATTCATGCATCATCATTTACCTGTCATCACATATTCTGGAGCTGCATAGCCATAAGTCCCCATTACTCGTGTTGAGACGTGAGTTCTATCTCCCTCAGGGCCATCTTTGGCAAGGCCAAAATCAGACAGTTTAGCATTGTAGTCCTTCAAGCAAATAGCATCCTAGTGTGAACATGTGATCCTCGAATAATACTAGATAATTGTTTGAAGACAAATTCTAAATGTTACCATATCCAACAGAATGTTTGATGTTTTGAAATCTCGGTATATGACTGGTCTTTCAGCTTCCTCGTGGAGAAACACTACTCCCCTTGCAGCCCCAAGCACAATTTTCATTCTAAGGGACCATGACAAGGGCAAAGATCCTTCTGCCGATAACATGGTAAGAAAACAACAAACCAATTCACATCATTGATTTGCACAAGATGAAGGAATACCAAATGAAAAGCTGAAAGGTAAACAACAAGTATAATTTTTAGCTAATATGATTGCAACCACAAACATAAAGAACCAAGTGAACAAGGGGAAAGATTAATAGCAATAACATACTCCGAAATAAATGGTTTTCTAAACTCCCTCGGGGCATGAACTCATATACAAGTAATCTTTGATCATCTTCACTGCAGTACCCGATCAATTTAACCAAATTTGGATGAAGAAGGTCACCAAGAAAATTTACTTCAGCCTGCAAACACAGCACACTGAGAACTGAGAAAACTTCAAACAACTTGTGTGTGCAAAGATGCAAAACAATCAAAACATACAAGCCACTCTTTGTGCCCTTGTAGCCCATCGTGGTTAAGTGTTTTGACAGCAACAGTGAGCCCGGTTCCAGGCTTCATAGGTGCAGTTCCATTCTCCTCAATCCATCCCTTGAAAACACAACCAAATCCACCCTCTCCCAGAAGACTCTCGGGTTTGAAGTTTCTAGTGGCAGACTTAAGTTCATTGAAGGCAAAATTCCTTAGATGAGATGCAAGTTTAAGGTCCCCACTGAATTTGGACATTGAAGAGTTACTCTCGGTGTTGCTGGTGGTTGTCGAGCTGGAAGCAATGGGACCAGTTGGCTGGTGTTTACTGCCAACATTTACAGATTTATCTACACAGCACCGCAATGGATAATCAACGTGAGAAACATGCTAAACATAACATGAACTTCATATCACAATAACTTGAATGATGAATCAAATGACAAACTAATTTATAATATGCATTTAAAACTTCAGAAAATTGGTCTTTGAATATGACAACTTCCTTTCACCTCTTACAAGGACTTCTTCAACCAAGGAAAATCATTCAATTGGAAATCTTACACGCAAGAAAATCAAAATTATCTCACACAATGAACAAGATAATATGGTCATCAGAAGTTGCTACTTCTTGCGATTGCCTTGGCATCAGCATGTCGGTCGTTTGATCAGTAACAATGTAGTATTGTCCCCAATCTTTTGTGGAAACAAAGACATTATCATGCTATATAAGTTCAGAAACACAGTCCACTTCCTTACAGACAAAATATCAACAAACCTAAACATGTTTTTTATGACAATGCATTAATTCAAAATTTCAAACCATCCAATTCAAGACAGACAGAGTATCAGCATTGAAGTGAAAATGTTTTATAAAAACTTAAATCTAGCACATGTGAGGGCATTAATTAGATTAGACAAATAAAAAAGGACAAGAACATACCACAAGGAATGCTGGTGGAGTTTTTAATGGATGAGCCCAGATCAGGTGCTGAAGTGACACAACAGCTCAAAAATCCAAACCCGAAGCAACACCCACTTCTTTCCCTCTTCTCCACCCCCATCCTCTTAAACCCTCAACTCAAAACCCCATTTCTTGACCCAAACTTCGCATGAAAAGTCCCAATTCCACACCACATTGGCCTCAAAACCACACCTTTAGAACAATCCTGCCTTCAAAATCGCAACTTTGGAGCATTTTGGGGCTCAAAATCGCAAATTTGAACCGTTTATGCCGTCAAAATCTCACTTTGCACGAAGCCTGCGATGAGTTTCCTCCACATAGATTTCTGTTGGATTTGGAACCCTAAGATGGAGTGGAGAACCGGCAAAGTGTAGCCACAATACCACAAGAAAAGAGTGTTAAGGGTAGAGAATAGAACACGAATGTTTTGGACCAGACAACGGGCAGGCAACCAAGGATTTCGGGCACTACGGGCAGGACAGAGAAACATTCTGCCATCATTGCATAAAATACCCATAAGTTTTTACTTTTACTGAAAAGGTATAAATGTTTCACTTATATAGTTTTCCACATGGGCCCTTTTAGTATGCCCAGTCACCCATAAAAAGCCCAACTCGGTAAATATGTGGGCCTGTGATAGCCCAAAACATGCAGCAATAGTCCAATACTAACAAATTTGATCAAAAATGAGTTTACTAGAAATGAATTTTAGTTTGGATAAGTACATGCATATTAGAAACAAATTTGAAATGAATTTTTTCCTTGGGATGATTTTTACTATCCTGGGTAATTAGTATTACAGAGGGAATACGTGATCTCTATATGTTTCTTTCCTTACGTCTTGCACTTTTGCATTCGGTAATTAACATGACATATAAATTTTATAGTTTTAGCATCAAACGCAATTGCATCTTTCTTTGCAATTACTTCGTCTTAAGTGGGCAATTAAGGTGAAGTGTTTGATTGGGAAGGTAGACATACGGTCATACCCAATAAATAGAAGTCATCTCAAATGGTCGGATAATGTTTGTGAGATGATGTTTTCGAGAACAATGTTTGTGATGATGTTGATTGTTGACAAAGCAAAACCATTTACTCTTTTACACATCATCATCATGTTCAAGTGGCGCATGAACCATCAAGCTAACATTTAATTCTCATCACATAACTGGTTAAGTTCATGCTATTGATTATATATACCACTCTGTAGGGGATAATGATAATTTCAGTTAGACCGTTATATAATCTGTTATGCATATAAGTATTTGAATTTTAAAAAGAAGCGTCTATGAAAATGATATATGTCCAATAAAGTGCGAGCATGCTCGTATTATCCAATGTAGAATCGACGATTAGACATAACGTTTTCTCGTTCGATCGAATTCAATGACTGAAACATTAATTTTCTGTCAAGAGATACAATGTCAGTCCTTGTTGATGGAAAACAATGTATGTTCATCACAACCAGTTCATTTATCACAAGTCAATTAGTCCCGACATATTTGTGTCATTTTTATCCATATGGAAGACCACAATAGGTAATTATAACCTTAATGTCAGTTGCCTTGGATTTGTAATTTATTCCAAGGAAAAGGACACTTCAAAACTATTAAAAACAAATAGAGATATCTTGACTGAAAACCTTGCTTGCTAATTATTGAAACTTATATTAATAATACAACCCTTTTCTACTTTGCTTCAATCTTCTCACCACCTACCATTCCATTTCTTTAAGTTGCATATATGTCTTGTGGTTATAATGTCACTTTAGTTCTTGCTTTGGGATTCATGAATCATGACTCATGATCGAATTAAAAAAGCAAAAAACTTCATCAGTATAACACAAGTGTTCAAGATGGACACAATCTAATGCAAATCTAAACACTCTTTAAGAAATTGACTTCTTCTATTTTCCAGTTAAGGGCTTTTGGTGCATCTATGGGTGCCAACTTAATTTATAATTAGCGTTTCTTGTCTAATTTGTTTTTCCAAAACATTTTATTATTATTAATTAACATCGAAACTAAGGGTTTACTGCGTACGTAACCTATCAAGGTATGCTTTTTTAACTTGTGAGCATCGATCGAATGCGAAAATGTAATGAAATGGGTTTGCTAGCTTCAGTAGCAACAGCGTTTTGCCGAACCGATGTAGTTGAACTACCTCTAAAACGAACAAAAAATTAATGTAGGAAAAGGTTTATCGATTAAAACGATCGATTTTTCGTCAAGTTTTCTATAATAACTTAAATCGAAGTACACGCTCCATCAGAATACAACGTTATATATATCTTAATTATTCTAATGTTTTAAAAATCTATCAATTGGCCGAGATTAAAATCTTGTGATCGAATAAGAACTACATACATACATGGTACATGCATGTTGTAACATCCCGAAACAGTGGAAAATTTAAAAAATCATAAACAAGACAAAGAGCACAATAATCAAGGCGGGACTGTTACTCCTCATAAACGATAAAGCGGTGCACCATAATACATCAGATTTTGCCAAAATGAATACATGATTACAACAAAACTACAAGGGAAGATAACGTAATCATGTGGACCTCAGTGGTCTGACTAGAGGATCCGACTCCAAACGCGCGCGCCCGCCGATCACCACCCCACTGGACCTACTGCGGTCCTGAAAATATATAACAACAATGCCTGAGTTTCCAGAAGGAAACCCCGTATGCCAACTCACCTATATATGCATGCATTACACAATGAACCTATCATACTAGTGGCATGTCATGGCATCGACAGAAATGGAAACAGTTCCCCCGAAGGGTAAAACAGGACATCAGTCCGACAATCAACAACGAGTCTCCCGAGGAGACCTACTGCAGGCACATGCAGTCTTACAGCACGCGACATCGCACCCCCCACACGCAGCTACACTACTCAAGGGTTCGGCAGGGAGCCTCTGTCACGCCTGCGCGCCGATAGAATACAGATCTGCAAATCTCAGTGGTCGGAGCCACAGGGACCAACGGGGCCGTCGCCCGGAAGGTATAACAACAACATCTCGGTAGGTGCCCAGCCGAGGAAAACAACATAGCCGGAACAGCCTCGGCCCAACAATCAACATCGCCGGCACAACCTCGACGGCATCACCGGCACAACATCGGTGGTCCATCACAACGTCCGGCACAACATCGGACGGGTCCAGACTGAAGTCTGCCAGGTCATCAGGCTCCTCGAGCTGCAAACACCAACTGCGCCGCTATAAAAGCAGGGCAGCGACCTCCGTAGCCCGCGGGCCGGTAGTCACCTCACCCAACGCCAGTTGCGTGCCCGCACAACATCAACATTGGGATCCGCGATCCCTCAGGCCTGCTATACTACAATAAGTCCAACAATCCATCACATTTAGTCACGCTCCATACCTGGAACTTACGCGTCCCGAACACCCACTCTCTTCCCAACGGCGGTCCCTGGGCAGGCACGCATCACGCGCCCACCGTCACCTCCCGGCTCACGCACAAGGCGAGGACACGGGTTTCCGTGGCAAAGTTGGCGTTCAAAAAGGGATCCAGGAATTCTGTCCTGGGACCAAACGGTCGACCGTAAGAGGTAATTCGGTCGACCGTTTCCAGAAAGGAATCGGTCGACCGTCCCTAACACGGTCTACCGCTGCGCACAGAACACAATCCCCCCAACGGTCTACCGAAGGTCTAAAACCGGTCGACCGAACGAAGTCAAAATCCGGAGTTTGGTCAACATTCAATTCATCCTATCGGTCGACCGACTCAGGGGTCCCGGTCGACCGAAAACTAACAGCACACCATTTTCAATCTTTTAATCCATCGGTCGACCGACTCAGGGGTCTCGGTCGACCGACAACAGTTAGGGTCAACCTATATTTCTACGTCATATAACAGTCGACCGAACTCAAGCCTACGTCCGAACAACATGCAATATAAACAAATAAACTTAAGTTCCGGTCGACCGAACACAAGGCCTCGGTCGACCGAAACGCAACAGGCAGTAAAGATATACATGCAATCGGTCGACCGCCCAAGGGCCGGTCGACCATCCGGTCGTCTTCAACCTCGCGCCAGCCGAGGTTTCTTCGCCCAAACGCGACGTCGGAGAGGCCTCCGACCTCCTCCGACCGACCAACACGACCCTCTCATGAGTGTCAACAACAAAACCACACTAGAGAGCGGCATACCTCAACCACGACGACGAAACGCCGGAGCTCCGCTCACGCACGTCGCCTCCTCCGGTCTCCCTCGCGCTAAGCCTCCGCACGAATGTCTTCCTCGTCTGCTCCCTCCGCGACAGCTGCTCCCACCGCGCGCACCAGCAAGGAAGGAAGAAGAAATGAGGAAGGAGAAGAAAAGAAGAAGAAAGAGGAACCTTATTTAAAACTCGGATGCTACAGTACAACCCATACTCTCTCCCCTCGTCTACTGTGCTCGCCCCTTCACCTTCCCATGCAACTCCTGCACAATTACCTTCCCCAAGCAAACCACACCTTAAACCCGGGTTAACCCTAAACCCGGGTTAGGGTTCTAACAATCCACCCAACTTAAAAGGATTTCGTCCCGAAATCAAGCAAACACTCACCGAAAAGCTCTGGATACTGCCTTCTGACATCCTCCTCGATCTCCCAAGTGGCCTCGCGCTCACTGTGATGCTGCCACCTGACCTTTACCATCAGAATGGTCCTCCTCCTGAGCTGATGACCCATGCGATCAACAATCTCGACTGACCTCTCCTCGAGTGACAAGTCCTGCTGAATCTCTGGCACCGCTATCTCAATAACGTGCGACGGATCTGCCACATACTTCCTCAGCATCGACACATGGAAGACATTATGCAGACCCGAAAACTGTGGCGGCAATGCAATCCGGTAGGCAACCTCTCCAACTCGGTCGAGGATCTCAAACGGTCCAACATATCTCAGACTGAGCTTCCCCTTCTTCCCAAACCTCATCACACCTCTGGCTGGGGAAATCTTCAGAAACACGTGATCGCCCACCTCAAAACTCAACACCCGTCTGCGTCGATCAGCATAACTCTTCTGCCTGCTCTGTGTTGTGGCCAGCCTCCTCCTGATCACATCCACCTTCTCTGAGTACATCTGCACAATCTCTGGCCCCACTAACTGCCTCTCGCCCACATCACTCCAGCATACCGGTGATCTGCAAGGCCTCCCGTACAACGCCTCGTACGGTGTCATCCCAATACTTGAGTGGTAGCTGTTGTTGTCCCCAGGATCAAAATTAATTACCTAAAAAAGGTCTAGGGTCAAAATCCCCAGGATCAAAAACGTTGACCCCACACTAACACACGTTAATCCCACCAATCAAACGAAGCCCAGTAAGACAAATAATCCATCATCTGATTTGGTCTCAAGCCACTCCTACAAATACCCACACCTCACTGATATCAAACCAACAACTAAACTCAATAAGAAAATAGATCTAGAGAGACCAAACGTGAATATGATATCCACTATTATAGTAGCATGTCTAACGTTCATCCGAGAGCACCCGGAGCTCCTCCTCGCCGTGGCGGCCTTCCTATACATACCTTATCTACAAAAGAAAACCACCAAAGTCCCATTCAACTGGCCCATCGTGGGCCGCCTCCCTTACCTCCTCGCGAACGTCCACCGCCTCCATGACCTATGCGCCGGCGTTATGAGGGCCACTGGTGGCACCTTCCTCTTTAAGGTGCCCATATGCGGCGAGGAGGTGGTGCTCACCAGCGACCCTGCTAACGTTAACCATGTCTTTAACGTCAACTTTGGGAATTACCCTAAGGGTGGCGATTATGGCGATATTTTTGAGATATTGGGGGATGGGATCTTCAACTCCGACCGCGAGGCGTGGAAGAAGCAGAGGAATGTGGCTCATGGGCTCGTCTCGGCTTCTAGGTTCAAGGCTTTTGTGGCTGAGTCTAGTAGAGAGAAGGTGGAACGTGATCTCCTACCACTGCTTGATCATGTCGGTTGTCACAAACAAGTCGTGGACTTACAGGTAATTTAACATGTTGAGTTAGCTCAGTTGGAATAAACTCACTCAAAAATAAACTCACTCAAACTAATAATTAACATGTTGGAATAAAATTGCACTCTCTATACATCTCTTTTTTGGTACTTATAATTGTCTACATTTGTTCAACAACTATATAATACTATTTTTTTTAAAAGACTGTCAATTGGTCAACCATTCTTAATTAAGGATGTGAACAAGCACAAGTACTTTGTGACTAGAGATGTAAATATAACAAGCAGTGGACATATATTCATATATATCATCGTATGTACAATGTAAACGGGTAGTAGTACGGGTATATACATCCAATCCATGCATAACTTGTTTTTTAGGAAAGCAGCTTGAAAATTGAATTAATTATAATTAAGTTGTAACTGATCCGCTACCGATTAACCAACGTGTACGAGACGGGTATGAACGGTACCTGGGTGTAGAGGAGAGCATGAACCGGTCCGGGTTCGGTTCGGATCCCAGTCCGGATTCTGGGACGGGTTTGGGTTTCGGTCCGGTCTGAACTTGGTCCAAAACCCAACCCCCCCAAATCCGGTCCGGTCTTCGGTCTGGATCCCAGTCTGGATTCCGGGACGGGTTCGGGTTTCGATCCGGTCTGAACCTGGTCCAAAACCCAACCCCCCCAAATCCGATGCGGTCTTCGGTCTGAACCCTGAAGAGCATCTGGGTCCGATCCGGTCCGGACTGATGCTCTCCCCTACCTGGTTGGGTGCAACAAGTAGTAGTTAGATAAATGAGCTTGGGTTTTTACTATATTTTGTTATGTTCCAATGATAGGAATTTATGATTAATATTAGAGCTTACAAAAAATAAAAAGTGATTAAGATGTATTAATGCTTTATTTCAAATAGATGAATTAATTTTTTTGAGAAAAAAATAATGTATCAATGGAGTATTTATAGTATTATTTGGGTACAAGATTATTTTAGTAAATGAGGGAGGTAAGTGAATAAAAATTTCAAGGAACAGGCGTGAGTAGAAAATATATCTTGTGCCATCGATTAAGCTACAGATGTACTATTTGTTAATCGTAGGTGATAATAAGCCAAACCAACCTGAAGCATATACTTTTTCATTTTGTTTTATTTTTAAAAATCATGCGTTGGTTGTAGGACATATTCATGAGGTTCACTTTCGACTCGACGAGCTTGCAGGTATTTGGGATCGACCCAGGTTGTTTATCGCTTGGCTTTCCCACGGTCCCGTTCGCGAAAGCAATCGATGACATGGAAGAAGTCTTGATTTTTCGACATGTTGTCCCAAAAAGGTGGTGGAAACTACTAAGTTGGTTGAAAATTGGCGCAGAGAAGAAGATGGCGGTAGCTAGAGAAATCATCGAGGAATCGATAGCGAGTTACATCTCGATTCTAAGAAAAGAGAAGGAAAAAACTGTAAAAATTAGTAATGATCGTCTTGAAACTGGCGGGGTCGACTTGTTGACATCGTACTTAGACAACGACGATGGTGGCAACGACAAGTTCTTGCGCGACACAGCCTTGAATTTTATCATTGCCGGTCGAGACACGACGAGTGCTGCTTTGTCTTGGTTCTTTTGGTTGCTGTCTAGAAATCCTAATGTGGAGGAGAAGATCTTGGAGGAACTCAACTCTTGCATGGCACTTAGGCCACAAGTATTAATTACCTTCTTTTTTTGTTATGTTTTTTCTATCGTATATTATATAAACTTCAAGATATATGTGACCTACTTCGTTAGAACACACGATATTATCTTACCTTTGTTAAGTGAAAATTAGTTATTATAGAGTAGTAGGGTAAAAAATCATTGATCATGCATGGTTTTCAGTTTTTTATGACATTATATATGCACGACTTTGTCCCCCCCCCAAAAAAAAAAAAAACTTTGGCACATCACACAGACTAAGTTAACATTCTAGGCAACATCATTGGTTGCATCATTGATTCTCTATCTACTTAAGTTAAATCTCAAGATGCAATTCAATTATTTGAGACTCATTTAATAGTCTTCATTAGTTTAATACCAATAACCTATTGACTAAGCTCTGTCATTCGTGCTAATAATAACTAAACATATTTAAGCCCCACTAATTCTGGTTTTTAATTCTGCTTCCACTAATCAAACAGAAAGATGACACCTCCAACGTGGTGTTCGAAGCCAAAGAAGTGGAAAAACTGGTATACCTTCACGCATCATTATGCGAGTCACTTCGTCTGTATCCACCGGTCCCATTCGAGCACAAAGGTGTGTTGAACCCCGACACTCTCCCAAGTGGGACCAAAGTCCACAACAAGACCAGACTTCTAGTTTCCCTCTACTCCATGGGCCGGATGGCCTCGGTTTGGGGCAAAGACTGCCGCCAATTCCTGCCGGAGAGGTGGATATCTGAACACGACACGATACGACACGAACCTTCTTACAAGTTCTTGGCCTTCAATGCGGGGCCTAGAAGTTGTTTGGGAAAGAACATTGCATTTACTCAAATGAAGGTTGTTGCGGCTGCCATGCTTTATAATTACCAAATGGAGGTTCTCGAAGAGCAGATTATCGAACCGAAAATTTCAATTATTCTTCATATGAAGAATGGGATGATGGTAAGGGTTAAGAGGAGGAACGGAACCAGTTACTAAGTGATCAATTTGTACAATGACCTCGATCACTTTTTAACTATTCTATATGTATGATGTATCGCTGTTTTTATATATCATTATATAAATTGTACACGTTCGTAGTGGTATATGTAATTGTACACGTTCATATATATAAGTTATTTATATGAAATATATATATGTGATATTTTTAAGCTATAGTTGAACAACATGATTCATTCGTTCACTTTCTATTCGAAACTTAGACAAGTTAAGCTAGCTTAACCAGTTATCTAAGAAATCCCATCTCAAGTCTAAACAAACAAAAGCTTGTGACGAAAACAAGGCAGATATGTCTACATACACAACCATGACATAAGATTGTTGCTCAGTTTATGGTTTAAATTGCATGTGATTTGAGACTTCAACCCACATTTTCTACACTTTTGCGATTTTACCTTCACTTGATAGTTGATTTCGTGTCTTCTTGGTATCATTATACATATTGTTTATTTTAAAATTCAAAGTCTTTATCACCACCAACTTTGACACTTAGGCCATCACTAACCATGACATGGACGACCTGATCATCAGCACTCTCTCTCTTCAAAATTAACTTTCTCTCTCTCTTCCACATCAGCTTTCTCTTTCCTCAACCCACATTCTTCTCTTTCCTACACTATTCACCTCTTAACCACAACCCAACATAACCCACAACAACCTATCTCTCTCATCCACATCATTTCGGGGTCTATCTTGATAAAATTTTAAAAAAAATTAAAAAAAATTCTAAAAAATCTAAACAATTATAAAACTTATTTTCAAAAAAAAAATATTTAAAAAACTAAAACAAAAAATTCTAAAAGTCAAAAAAACAAAAAACAAAATTTAATATTATTTTATTCGACGACCCGGGCGTTTCAACGCCCAGGGCAGTGACCTGGGCATCTTCGCCCCAGGTTTTTCCCGCGTTAAAATTTTTTTTTTGCCAACGACCCGGTCGTGACCCAGGTTTTTCCCCGATAAGGGATGACCTTACAATACAAATTACAATGACCTCTCAGTCTCTCTCTCTCTCTCATCTTGTTTGCGAACATTACCGTAAATGTGTTAGGCCCGGTCCATGACAATGGCCTCCTCTATTCGAACTGATTTGGGTTGGACTGGACCGATCGGATCCTTTGAGAGCATACTTTGAATCTGATACTACAAAGATAATTTTATTATCGTTTCTACTAACAAATATAAAGTTATTTTGTCAAAATTCAAAGAGTAGTACCCAAGATGAATCAAGGAATGAAATGGTGCTTTATAATATTTAATGACATGATTATGAGCACAAATTTTAGAATTTATTACTATTAGATTGTTTTGTGGCCAATTTGTTTTGAGTTAGCTTGACTCATTAACCTTTCTCATTGATGCTCATATTTGAACATGACAATTCAAAAGGTCTATTATTATTTATTTCTGAACAGGCGAATTTAAACATTTTTTTCTGAACAGGCGAAGACAAAAAGGTCAGAAATTCACTTTTGTATATGCTAATTAGTAATTGAGATGACAATTGACAGCCATGCTTCCAATAGTCCAACACCTTCCACCTCCAAATAAGCAATCCATTCTATTTATCACACAATGTAAAAAAATGTGGATAGTGAATAGCGTGGCACACTATCGCAAAAATACAATTCTAATTTAAGTACATTTACACTATCACATTGACATTTTTATTGTGTTGCAAAGAAGAGATAGTGATTGAGAAAAGGAACACTTCCTAGTTGGGACATTTGGTAGGAATTGACTGCCACTTGTCTTCATAAAAGTGAAAGAAGACAAAGTCGTTAGGATGGTGTTCGTGATTCTACATTATCTCTCCACGACTTTCATAAGTATAGGTTTCACCTCATGAAACATATGTCATCAACACAAAAATGTTCACATTTTTTTCTTCTATATAAATAAGAAGGCAACATTTTGGTATAGACGAAACCTACATTGCAGAAGGTTGAGAGCAATCACAGGAACACCAAACTTTGTGGTTTTGGAGAATCATCTTCACTTTGGATAAGTTGTAAGTTTTTTGGATAATCTTGCTTTCGTGTAATTCTTTTTTCAATATTCTCGTAGTGATATCTTTTAGTCCAATTTAGTCTTTGCTTTGTCAGTTGTCATCCTCAAAAACCATCACCACTTTTTTTTAACCAGCAACTTAGAGTATAATGTTGACAATCATTTACGAACCAAAGGACAACGGAGAAATCTCCTAATGAGATGTAATTCCATATTATCATATATATCAGATAAAATCCGACCTATTTAGCTAATTAATCCAACAATATGAGAATTCTTAATTAGAATTGGATAACTTAAGACTATTTAGGGTGTGGTAGGATTGCACAACTTCCAGCTTCTCCAACTCTTTGTACATGGGTATGTTTCGCTCTTCCCCTCAGCTTCTGGTTGTTGCTTCCTTAATGAATCTATGAATTTTCCATTATGCCCTTAGAAGTCCTTGATAATTACGTGCCGGTATTACCATCTCGTCACTTTCAACAGTGCCGATAATCTTCACGTTTTGCCAAAACTGAATGGTATACTATTCACGACTAGAAAGAAGATTGTGATAATTTACCGTGAAAATGATGCTAGTTTGTAAATTTTACTCCTCCGAGTTCGAATCCGAAATTTTCAAAACTTCTGGACTAAAACTCAGACCGGACCGTGCACAATCCTAACCCTAGATGTGGTCATAAATAAAAAAATGATAAGTTATTGTTTGCAGCATGACATCTCTATGTTTCGGAGTGATTCATCTCATTAATGACAACCTATTATAACTACGTAACCATTATCAATATCTTAAAAAAAATCTAAAATTTTAACATGTTACTTTTGATTTTAACTAGCATAATAATAATACAAGAATTATCTAGTGAGTCTGGTGTTTAATCTTTTATTTTAAACTCCTACCATATCCACAACACATATGAAAATGTAAAGTAGATTATAAGAAAAACGATTATATTAATTTAAAGTAAGATTAATCATAAATAAGATTTAATAATAAAATTATAAGAAATTTAAACTAAATAAGACGAGTTATGTGTACGTTAGAACTTGATCTAATAATAATAATAATAAACATCCGGGTTGAGATATGTCAATAAACATCGGTCAAACCCGACTCGCATGACATCTCAATCCATCAACTGAAACTAGACACGTGTTGCCATCCCATTGCCCAAGAAAGACAACAACCAAACCTATCCAATTCAAACCAGTGTTCCCAAAGTCATGCTCCCTCTCCCAAACTCTCTTTTCGTTTCCAAATTTTATTCGAAATTCCACATCAAAATCCCCCAAACCACAGATGTGATGACACCAAATAACTGCAATGATTTCGACTTCTCAGACCACAAACATGGCAATGAAGGAGACACCCCAAAGGCAATCCCAAGAGGTACTTCTTTTCCTTTTTCTTAGCTAAAAATGTGGTTTGATGGTTTCTGGTGTCTAATTCGTGTGGTTGATGTTGTAAAGATCACATTTTTATGACGATTCTTAGAATTTGATGTGGTTTAAGTCCTGAATTGGCCGAAATAAATGGGGGTTTTATGTAGAAATTGCAAATTTTATTGGCAAATTTGATGGTTTATGGTGCTTAATTCGTGTGATTTCTGTAAAGATTTCATTTTTAAGACGATTTATGTAGTTTAAGTCTTAATTTGGCCGAAATATATGTGGGTATTAATTTATGAAAAATAATTGCAAGCTTTATGTGACCCAATTCTAAAGATTCTATTTTAAGAGGGGTTTGAGTGTTTTGGTCTGAAAGATGCGATTTTTTTTATGTCTGGATTAGTGGGGTTTGGATGTGATTTTGGGTTTAGATTGAATTAAAATTTGTGGAGGAATTGCAGCGGAGTTGGGCTGAACTCTGTTGTTTACAGCTCCCCTCTTGGCCGAAGCAAGTGCTCAGGAAGTGGCTCAATGTCAGCTCTGGAGATTCCGATTTCAGCGCAGACGAAAACGAGGAATTCGACTCGGAAAACCACCTTGAATACGAAGGTACCAAAAGGTCCACTCTTTCACTCTAATCAGATTGGTGGTCTTGGGTTTGTTTTGGTCTGATTTCTCTGATATGGTTTTGGGATTGGTGGTGGGTATTATTCTACAGATATGTGCGGATGGGAGAGGGATATCTACAATGTCGACAGGAAAATAAATCGATTGGTGTCAAACGGTAATCCTATTTTGTGTTTCAATCTAGAAATAACAGCAAATTTTCATTTTATTTTTTAGTTCATGAAAGGGTGACCTCTGCTAGATCTTGAGTTTGCTCCATTCAGCTTTCTAGCTTGCACGAGAATCACATTCACAAGGCGTGTTAACTAAATTGGTAGTTGGCTGTAGTGTCATGGCGACCAATTCATGGATGTTTCCTTCGTTGATTTTCATAGTAGATTGAAATTATGGTATCTGCGTTGTGAAAATCTTATTTGGTGATTCAATGTGCAGTGAGTACTTCACAGAGT
This sequence comes from Triglochin maritima, assembly GCA_963682175.1. Taxonomy (NCBI): domain Eukaryota; kingdom Viridiplantae; phylum Streptophyta; class Magnoliopsida; order Alismatales; family Juncaginaceae; genus Triglochin; species Triglochin maritima. The sequence goes on from OY821775.1 coordinate 4,610,139, forward strand.
GTCCACTGCAAGATCCGGAGACGAAAATCTGAGATACTTCGTGCACAATACATCAACAACAAAGAACTCAGGCATGACCAATAGCCCATTCCTGATTATGCGATAGTATTGATCCGATCATGTCCCTCAGGCATCAGTATCACAATATTTTCTTAAGGAATATTGTCTTGTCTATTTTTTAAATTTTAATTGGGTCTCTTCTGCGGAAATTCTGCAATAAGAAATGGTTTTGTGGACATTTTTGTCACAACATCTGCACATCATGTCTGAACTCATTTGCATTTCATGTTTTTTTAGGATATGTGTGGGGACATGGAATGTTGGAGGGAGAACCCCACCTGATGATTTAGAAATTGATAAGTGGTTGAATACGGAAGAACCTGCCGATATCTATGTCCTCGGGTATTTTTTTTCTTTCTAAAAGATAGTTCCTGCATGTCTTGTAGCGATTCTTCAATCGGATTTGTTTCTTATGTTTTTGTATTATTGGCCTTCTCAGTTTTCAGGAGATTGTTCCACTAAATGCTGGTAACATCTTTGGTGCTGAAGATAACCGACCCATTTCAAAATGGGAATCAATCATTCGTGAGACGCTAAATCAAACTTCTTCAGTAAGAGGAAACTTCAAATGTCAGGTTGCCACACCTTCTCCATCCAGATCTGAGCCAGCCGATGATAAGTCCTTCCCAACTGGAGAATTAAGTTCAGATACTGACACCGACAGTGATGATGAAGTTCATCCATTGGATAATCGGTCTTTTGGTTTTCATTCCGACAGTGATCATCAAAGTCCAAGTACAAACAATTCCGACGACGTACATGTTGCGGGTACTCCTGATGAAGGCTTGGAAAGATTAGAGCAACATCAACAAACCCGAGAGGCATTACACAGATTAAATCATTTCAAGTCAGTGACAGACGATCCTGACACTGGAACTTCAGATGGAAAACATACAAAAATACCACTAAGATCACTTAGCAAGTCAGAAAAGATTGGTCTGAGCTGGCCAGATCAACCATTAAACATGTTACCTCTGTGGCAGTTATATGGTTCAAACTCCTTGAAAGGCATTCAATCTCATAGTGATCGTCAGTCGTACGAACCCTTACCTGGGGATGATAAGCATTTAGTACAGCCAGAATTTTATAAGCGTAACTCTATCAGGTTCACAAAGAAAAGGCCAGGTTTTGTAAGAATAATAAGCAAGCAAATGGTTGGGATATTCCTTACAGTCTGGGTTCGGCGAAGCTTGCGGAAGCACATCCAGAACTTGAAGGTATCCACGGTTGGAGTTGGTGCAATGGGATATTTGGGTAACAAGGTGATCTTCCACATTCCTCCGATTATCTTCTTCACACTTCTATACTGCCCTTAGTTATTCAAGATTTAATGATACATAGGAAATTATGAACCAGTAAGACATGTTGACAAATTTCATTTATAGGAATCAGTTTCTGGTCATGTAACTCATAATGACTCTGCAGACCTTCTGCATATAGATTTGATTGCAGATCTCTTTGATTGGTATATTTTTGAAGATGTATATTACTCATCCATTAAGGAAATTATTTGCTGCATGCCCATACTGATTTTACTCCCCTTCTCTATTGCTGCTAGATTTTGAGAAATAAAATACCTTTCAACTTTTTTTGATTTTTCTTCTTTCATTTCAACTTTGCCTCAGGGATCTGTGTCTGTCAGTATGTCTATATATCAAACATTTGTTTGCTTTGTATGCACACATCTAGCATCGGGTGATAAGGCTGGCGATGAACTTCGAAGAAACAGCGATGTGCAAGAGATTCATCGCAGGACACAGTTCAATGGTGCTCCTGGAATTGTTCCTAGAGCTATATTTGATCATGAGTAAGTACTTATAGGGTATTATTACTGCAAAATTCAAAAAAAATTGTTTTCACTTCTGTTGGACATGTTTTTGTTCGATTTGTCTTTTTTCCGTTGCTTACAGATTGAGGCCTCTTTTCTCACACTTAACATTATTGACTAACAGTTAATCTTCTTGTGTTATTACAGAAGAATCGTATGGCTTGGAGATTTAAACTACCGCATCAACTTACCGTACGAGGACATACTTCAGCACATTTCCAACAAAGAATGGTCGAAACTGGTTGAAATGGATCAGGTTAGTTTGTAAGGGCAACTCTAACTATATTTTCACTAATACATATGGTCGGAGAACAAAAGAGCCACTCATATATCTTAATCTTTATTTAGTTAATACACGAGCTGAAAAAAGGTCGTGCCTTCGATGGTTGGACTGAAGGAGTACTTAATTTCGCCCCTACGTTCAAGTACGAGTTTGGTTCAGATAACTATATTGGAGAAAATCCAGCAGCTGGGAGGAGGACACCAGCATGGTATGCATCAGGAGCTCAAATGTTAAATTTGCAACAAAAATTCTGATCACATTAATTTAGAGTTCAGATGTTCAGTGGTTGTAATATATTAAGCTGGTGTGTGTTCAGGTGTGACAGGATTCTTTCATTTGGTAAAGGCATGAGGCTTTTAAGTTACAAAAGAAGCGAGTACTCTCTGTCCGACCATCGTCCAGTGACGGCTTTTTTCACGGCAGAGGTTGAGGTATTTTTCCATAGAAAGCTTCAGAAGGCTCTCACCTTCACAGATGCTGAAGTGGAAGATTTTGAGTTTATTTCGGAGTATGATAAGGGTGGGAGTTAAGCTACTCAATCTCAAGGTCAGTTTCCTGTTCATGTGACTACAAGCAGAAAAATACACCTCGACTTATTACTAGTTTAGTTTATTGGATGTTAGATATGAGCTTATGCGAAAAGTTACAATTGAGCAAGAAATGTGTCATGATTAAGATATTTGGTATTAGTTGGACAGCCGATCATGGGACTATGTTTGCCACCTTATAAATGTAGCCGCGTGCTATATAGTGATCCTGTTAATGTTCATAATATTAAGGTTGTATGTCCATTTTATATAAGCAAAATTGGAAACTTACGCTATTTATATTATCATTCTTTCCAAGAAATGCAGGAACCAAGAAAAAGATCCGTGTGCAGCAAAGCAAAGCATACCATTCTTTGGACATTTACTGGAAAAAAGGAGCTTATAAGTTGCAATTGTAAAATTATTGGAATTCGTAAATACTAATTTCTCATGCCACTTTTCAACGAGTGATTTGATTGTCTTGTCTTGTGTTGTAGATATCGATGACCAAAGAGTTATCCTGTGTGAAACTGTCATTAAGAGTTACCTGTGAGAATTCAATTGTGTATTGGACAAACCATCCTGCAATAGTTGTTAGAAATTCGAATTCCGTTTCCATCTGACCATACCTACAAACGAGTAAATTACATGATAACAATTAACAAGGTTCAGAAAAAGTCCCAGTCAGCTTAACCTCAAAAGACCTCAAACAGCAATTATAAATGAAAAACGGGTGCCATAACTTTTCGTGTTTCCAACTTCAAGTAACAATAAAAAATTCCTTCCAAAAGCTGCAGGCTGCAGCACATAAGTTCACAGGTTTGATATGTTACTCAGCCGATAACAATCCTTAATAACTATTTTACATTCCACATTCCTTCTCATACGCCTCAGCCCATTTAAATAATAACCAATCATTTGTCAACCGGAGATAGAAATGTAGCTGTTCTTCTGTGGGGCAAAGATGGAGATGCTCTTTTACAATGACACCGCAAATTTGGATTTTATCTTTTACCAATGACTTTCTCCTTGAGAATCTTCAGAGCTTCTTCAATTCCATTCTATACACATAATGAAAAACCTATTTTAGAAGAGTATATGTTTTAACAATTGATATAGTATACTTGACATATATAGGCACCTCGGAAGAAATTGTGTTGGCCATTTCTGATGCTCTTGATTTTATTTGTGGTGATGTCGCCAATTCAATGGCTTTCCTTAATACTTCTGCAGCTTGCTCGATGCTTTTAGCACTGTTATCATCAGGGATCAAAATTTTCTTCTGTAGTGGTTCTGGAGCAACTCCAAGCCAGCTCATTCTTTCTGCCCAATAGAATTGATCTAGGATGAATGGACATATTATCTGGAATTAAGAGAAATCACGATAAGATGAGCAGAAGAAAGATGAGTTGTCCTACCTTATTCACTTATTCTACTTCATTACTCATATGTAAACAAAGTACCCAAATAGGCCAGGCCAATCAGGTCATTTTGGGCTAGCTTCACAACATTTAAAAAGGAATTAAAGTTCCGACTTCCGAACTTTCATGAGCTTCTGTAACTTAAGTAGTAAGGTACACTTAAAGTAAAGGGTGAATTGGTTTTGGTGCACATAGATCCAAATTGGCCGCGTGGACCCGCATTTTCGGTATTTACCTTTGCACACCTTAGATCTCAAGTTTTTTACTTGTATAAACCTCTACCGTTTGTAGGGTGCACTCAATTACGGTTTCTGCTAGAAATTTTGCCAACTACACCTTATAAAATAATAAATATACTTGATGTCAATAACAAAAATTATTGAAGTTAAAAATGAAAATTCCCAAACACCCTTCTTCTTCCGTAACTTCTTCTTCCTCCCTTTTCTTCCTTCCTTCCTCAAGCATCAAGGGTGTCGCCTTCTCCCTCCACGTGCCGCCACCCTCCCCACTATGTGCCACCGTCCACCACCACATGCCACCGTCCTCCCCACCATGAGTTGTCGTTCACCAACACCCTCTGTCGTCCATCGTCACCACCGCTCCCTCTCCCAACCACATCACCACCTCTCTTACGCTTCCAGCCCTCAAATTAAAATAAATGGCGAGGCAACGTCCTCCGACGATCTCCCTCGTAAAAGAACTTAACGGTGAGCTGAGTCGAGAGTGCGGCTCGGGGTGTCAAAGTAGTTGTTGACGAGATCGAGGAGTTGGGGGGAATTTCCGGACATCACGGTGGGAGTCGAGGATGACGTGGGCAACCTGATCGTTGAGGTTGAGGAGGAGGGAGGTGAAGTTGCGGAAAGAGGCGAAGGAGAGGAGGTCGGGGTTGGAGGAGAGGCCAGATGAGATGAGTTGAGTGACACGGAAAATGTTATCAGCAAAATTTATAAGGTGTTATTAGCAAATTTATAACAGAAAATGTTATAAGCAAAATTTATAAGGTGTAGTTTGCAAAATTTATAACAGAAACCGTAACTAAGTGGACCCTACAAATTGTAGAGGTGTGTACAGTAAAAAAACTTGAGATCAAAGGTTCACAGAAGTAAATACCGAAAATGCAGGTGCACGTGGCCAATTTGGATCCAATATATTTTGATTAGGATGGGCTTTCTACTATTGGCATGCATCCTCATAGATAAGGATACAAGATTGACTTGAACAAGAATAATGAATTTCCATAGTAATCAATTATTGTCATATTGTGTAAATAACCTGCGGTTTTCCAGCATGCAGCGCAGCAGCAGTAGATCCACTGCAAAACGGGAAAACACTGTTAAAAAGCTGTTTAACATATAACTCCAGAAACCACAAGTACAATTCTAACCTCCCTCCGTGATGAATTATGACAGCACATTTCGGAAATAACCACCTGTATGGTACAGAGCTGATTTAAAAACATCAGAAAAATATTAGCTTACAATTCATCCAGAGTGGAACACCAGTAATAAGACTGAAAAAACAATCTCACCCAGAGAAGCAAAATAACCGTTCATCGAACAGATGAGTACCCTCCTTTCTGCTGCTATGCATTTCATCATGACTTGTTGATGTGCTAGAATGGAACAGAATGGACGCATCCAGAGGTTTGTATCCAGCAGAAAAGAGGATGATCCTGCAATCTATTTTTGCTAGAACAGTTTGTAGCACCAAAAGAAATGTACCAGGATTCTGAAGAAAACCCATGCTGTAACAAGATGTACTGATATGAGGGTCAGTGAATAAAAAACAAGTTGAAACTAATCAAAGATGTTTTTTTAGGAAAAGAGAAATAATTAAGCATCATAAAATTGTCCAACACCCTTTCATGGTTTTACCTTCCAATAGAACTCAGCCCTAGAAATAAGGGAGGATGTGAACCAGGCTTTTCTAAAAAAAGCTGCAGATCAACATGAGACGGACAAAGTCTAGTATTCCTCATAACATCCGTCAAAGGGTAGAGGGAAAACAATTGCCTACAGTCTAGACATGAACATTGCCACTCTTCCGGCAGAAACCAAAACCCACACACATGAGCATTTGATGGCCAATATCCTGTGATTAAGTCTGCATCAGTCAGTGATTCAGTATTTGTATTAACATGCATCAAAACCAAGAGGGTATTTGATAACATCACATTTAGTGCATAATATCTTACAATAATCATAGGCCTATTAATGGAACTAATCACAGATTTGGGAATATTTTGAAAATTATCTACTCTAAATATTATTCTTTTGTCTTTATTGTAGATAATCATAAATCTTATTAAAACTTGAAAGAAATAACTTCCCTTTGCAATCCGTTTCAATAAGGAAAGAAAGTGATTGCAAGAAGGAAACAAAAAAGAGAGAAAATGCAGCCCACAAGAGAGAGAAAAAAGCCCATCCTTGGACAGATTTTCTTCCTTTTTGGAAAGACAATCAATGAAAGAAAATAAGCCCTAGCCACCAGCCTTTTTGCTATAAAAAGAGACAACATCAAATACTGTAGGGACGCTATCGAGAGGAGAAGGGGTTGTTGAGAGGAGAAAAGGAGGCTGTAAGAGGAGAATCTGTTGCTGCCCGGACTGCTGGAATCGGAAGGAGTTGCTGCTGCTTTTGTTGATTACAAGCAGAAGGGGATTTTAAGAAATGTGTTAACTCTTACCTGGGCATTCAACAACATTTTTGCTAAATCCATAACTGTGCAAAGAAAAAAGAAAAACAATTACAATGATGTTTAAGCATTTCTATAATTATAATCACAATACTTCAGCATATAAGACACAAACACTTCATTGTATAGACTGAAGTAAGTACTTAGCTTAAACGAGGAAGGGATACATAGCATAACACATGATTTCAGAAATAGATAGAATGTTTTATGAACTCCAAGTAGTATTTAAATCTTACAGGACTATAGGTGATTGTTCCCGCTTACTCCACAATGGAAGACAAGTTACAGGATCCTGCATTTTAGCAACATATGAGATTGACGTTCATCTGTAAACAAAACAATTTTCAAAAATTTCAAAGACATCAAAACAGAGATTTCTAGATGCGAGTGCAGTAGACTTGTCAGGAATGTAGGGGACTCACCGTTAGAGGTAAGGGGCTCAAATATAGACACTCCTGTCTCCAAGAGCCCCAATCTTCAGTAAAAAGTGGCCACATCCAATGCAACACATCCCTCCAATCAACCTATACCATCGTAGAGAATAAGATGATCTTGTTTCTTTTCCTGAGCTTTCATGAAGCATATTGTGGATTCTTCTGTACACTCGACATGATAAAACAACAGGTTCTGAATATACCATTAAGTAGAAAGAAGAGTTACATGGATAAAAAAATCTAGAATACTTGTTGTGACTGGATTTTTAATTTTTATTTGCAAACAAAGTGATTGAATTGTTTTAAATTTGTAAGCAAGCATGCAACAAGAGTCATATAGAAAACTGGAAATTCCTCTGAGATTCAATTTTATCAAAATCCAACACATATATCTTCGAACATTAAAGACGTGGAAAGATTTGTAACAACCAGTCTCATTTTTGAAAAATGAAATTCCAGCTTCAATTCCCAATAACCAACTTCATGTGGAGTTTCATTATCAAAAAATACTTCATGTGGATTCTAAAAATGCTCTTATGGTTGTGAGGTTATCCAATAGGAACATGTCTAACTATAAATAAATGAAGTTCTATAAGAATATATTGAACTACAAGCACAAAAAATTACGGTCAAACATTAAGCTCAATACAAAAGACCTATCAAACAATAATCTCTTCAAGACTCCGATCCTCATGATTTCTAGTTGAATGTACGTAATTGCATCTACCTTGTTCATAGGAGCCTCTCGCAAATACTTGTATAATATTGGATGTTCTTGTCTGAATCGTCGCTCAAATGAGGCAGGTGAGCTACAAAATCACTTTTGCTGAATTGTCAAATTTTACATTAACAATAAACACTGTTGATGTATCCATGTGGCCAGAATTTCAAAAAACATAAGCCATAATGAGGGAGGAGAACAGTTTAAATGTTGCTTCTACAAGCACATTTCAAGTTATTGCTTAGCCCAGTTCAGCAAACATATTTTCCTAACCAAATTCCAAATGTCAATTGTTAGAGATTTCGATGCATTCTGAGAGAAGTAAAGAAAAGTACCTATAAGGAACAACATAAGGAGCAGCAACAACACAACGTACTCGGAATAGTTCCGCAAGACTCCAACCTTCCTGGGACATCATGTTAACATCAGACAACGTAAGCAACTGATTAAGCTACAAATCATCTATGAAGTAGTCTAATTACCAAGGCAAAGAAGTTGATGACAATAAAGTCTCCTTTGGAACTTGGACAGTCCCCAAATATTTTTTCGATTGCAGAAAGACACTCTTTCCTGTGGTTGGCTTGGATATCCTTTTTATGCTTAGAAAAATCAACCTCCTTAGCACCTGATCAAAAACAAGTAACTGCATTTACCAATGTGTAGAACCATGCAAAAAGAAAGAACATAATTCAATACATCCGTAGGTATCTTACCTGCAACAAAATTTCCTTCTTGAGCAGAAAGAACAGGAGGACTTGATATTGGATGCCATGACACATTTTTTGATTCCAAATGTTTACTTAGATCCTGTAAGAGAAACCCAAACCAAGGATACTCACAAAAATAAAAGAATTTTTTATGCTTTTCTCCAGAGGAAGAAAAAAAGTTTACATCAATCACTAGTCTCCAGAGTTGCACACCTCGTGAGCAGAATGGGTAACGAAGGCCACATCATATTGTTCTTGATCACTAGCTAAAGCGGCAGCAACAGCCTGCAACATGTCATCTTTACACATGAAGACATGCAAGTACATCTAAAATAGAACCTAATGCTCATTCACTAAAATAGAATAAAGTAGTATCGTCGCCACTCTGGCAAGTACCAACTCGACTTAATGATATTAATGTGACGCTTTAAGCATGAGACTCGATCAAACCAAAATTTTGAGACCGAAACATTATGGCCAAGTATATCTTGCCCTATTGACTTGAGTTAAAACCCATATTCAAAGAATGGATGACCAGAGTCTAGAGAACAAAGAATGTACCCTCTATGAGCAGAGTTTAATATACTTTCTCACAGAGTATAGTAACAATGCAACTTTACCCTACCATGAGCATTAAAGACGAAATCTCGCTGTGGTTTTCTAAATCAAATCATTTCAAACTATTATGTGTGCAAATTATGTCACGAATCGGTAACTTCTCTCCGGCACTAAATCCCGACAAGTTAGTACAGACAACAGAATCAAAAAGAATAAGTTCAATGCAAATCACACAACCACTAGAATCCAGCACCAAACACAGTCAAAATTGCAACTTAACTCATCGAAACGACTAAACGGAGGGGGTTTGCGCATCGGATCAAATAAAATCGCAACAACAAAAAAAACCATTTTTCAAAGATTTAGCGAATTGCGCTCCGTAAAAACGAAGATGGCACCAAATCGTGAGAATTTTTCGCAGAGAGATAAAAGGAACGAGGGTTTACAGAGATAGGGTAGACGTCCCCTTTGGTCCCAAACGCCATGAACACTGCTCGAGCTCTGCTGCTAACGGCTTCGGCTTCCATCCTTCTCTTGTGAAGGTGGGAAGTGGAATCTTTTTTTCTCCTTTTTTTCTTCTTCTTCCGGACGAATATTAGTATATAACCTTCGGATTTTGCACTTAAAACTAGGGGTGAGACCGGTCCGACCCGGACCGGAACCGGATCTGCTTCAGACCCCGGACTGAAGATCGGACTAGTTGGGTCTGGTCTAATCCGGAATCAGGTTTTTTACCTTAAATTGGAAATAAAATAAAAAATCCAGACCGGAACCGAATTTGCTCCGAACCCCGGACCGACCGGTCCTTACTCACCCCTAGTTAAAACCTTGAGATAATACTCTATTAGTTGTCTTGTAACAATCAAGAATAGACAATAGAGACAACATAAGTTTGGTTTTGAACTAGTTAGATGCAAAAAGAAAATGCATAAATGATGGTAGCATATCATACATCGTATTCATATTATATATTCTTTATTTTATCCCAATTGTGTGTTACTCGAGTGTTTGTTCGTGGTGTTTTGGGTATTAGGTAATAAAGAAGAGAAATGAAGAAAAAATAACTGAAATACAAGAAGAAATGACTCAAATGAAGCAAAGTGTGCATGTTCGTCATGCATATGGACCCATCTGAAAATTAGGAATGACCCAAATGAAATTCAGAGGGACTTGAACACACGAAAAACATTTCGAATGCAAAGATCCTTCAATATCATGATCTTGATGACTATTTGAGAAATTAAAGACAAACATGCTCGAACTAACTGATCTGGAGTGCACCTCACATGCAAAATGATTGACTTAAGCTCCTGGAAGAATCGGAACAGATCAAGCACAAAAGATCGGCCACTAATCCACCACCGGTGGATCATTTTGATCCAATTTGCCCTCAATTTCTCCCATGGCTTGAGCTTGTTTATTTGTGTACACCAGACTATAAAGAAAAACAATTACAACTGTCAGATTGCTCTCAGATTCATATATACCACTTTTCTTCTATAAATAACAATGTTTCTTCTTCTTTTCCCCTACTTCTCCTCCTCCACCATTAGAATAACTTAGGTTTTACCTATTTGGGTTGCAAGAATAAGGAGGTTAGTGGACCTGGAAACTAGTGTTTTCTTTAATCTAAATGTGGATTTAGATTTCTCTCTTCTTTAGCTTTCTTTCTATACAAGTATTTTGGTGTTTTGTTGGTTGATGTTTAGTGAAGATTTTCTTGTGCTTGATGTGTTAACTAGTTCTTTCTACTTCGCTTTTCTTGTCATGTTTAGTGTAGATTTTTTGCTTTTTATAGTTGTTAACATGAGTAGAGAGTAAATCCACCTCATTTGGGGTGAATGTGATGTAGATTATGTGATGTGTTGGTGATGTGTTCTTTTTATTTGTGTCATTTCATGTGTTTGATGTAGATCTATGAATGTAACTTGCTTAAATTTGTATTAGATGAGATAATTGTCACATTAGATACTTGTCTCATGCTAGATCTAGAGCTTATCTTATTGCTTGTAATTCGGAGGGACCTGAACACATGAAAAACATTTCGAAAGGCAAAAAACCTTCAATATCATGATCTTGATGAGTAATTGAGAAATTAAAGACAAACGAGCTCAAACCAGCGGACATGGAGTGCACCAAACATGCAAAATGGCTGACTTAGGTTAGTTTTATTTTAGGTTTAAAAATGAGGAAAAAAATTAAATGAGTGGGTTGTGGTTTCGACCGCCCGGTAGTGGCGACCAGGTGAAAGTCACGAGGTCTCCACCCATTGGTTAATTTTTTAATTTTTTAATTAGAGTTAGTTTTAATTTTAAATTATGACGGCGTGCATCGTAATACACAAGATGATAGTAGAGGATGAATGAATAATAAGTTATGATAAATAAATTATGTGATATAATTAATTAGAATTGTGGAAAATTAAAAATGAGAAAAAAATAAATGATGTAGAAGTGAGAGAGTGTTGATATGACTAGTTTGATATTTATAAGTAGATTATGATTGAGAGATGAATAGTAAAAAAAGAGGAGATAAATGTCATGCTATGTGACGAAGAGAGTGCTGATTTGACTATGTTAACATATATATGAAAATGTGATAGTTATATATAAACTTATGCACATGCATGTGCAACACAAAAGCTGACGTATTTTATTTTTGAAGTTTTTTTATTGGGTGAAATAATTAGGTGAATTGAGGGATTTAGTGGATGGAGGGATAAGTTGTAAATGAATATGAAACGAAAGCATTCAACCATAAAAGGGTAGAATTCCAAGGATCCCAAGTATGTTACAGATATATCTGAAGAGTTGGGGCTAAAATGGCAATTGTCCAGAACAGTTTCATTTCGGCCGGCAGCAGTTCTCGGGTCTGACTCCGTGGGTGTTCCATCGGTTAGGTATCATCTTCCCACAAGATGCCGTAATTTTTAGGAATTTTTTTCAAAATAATCAAAAAAAATAAAAAATTGTAAAAATATGCACTTCAGAAACTTATTTGGCAAAATATTCACATTGAAAAACGACACCTGAGATACCGTTTTCATTAAGTAAAAATGGTATCTCAAATGTCGTTTTTTCACCAAGTAAAAAACGGTACTACTAGTGCCGTTTTTCACCCGAGGTGAAAAACGGTACCAGTAGTGCCGTTTTTTACTTGCTTAGAAAACGACACTACGGGTGCCGTTTTTACCCTATATAAAAACGGCATCCGAGTTGCCGTTTTTAGCCTAGGGTTAAAAACGGCACCAAGGTCATCTTTTCTCCAATTTTCCCAATTTTTTTGGTGTTTCTTCCTCTCCCTCTCTCCTGCGATTTCAGGTATTTTTACATCATTTTTTGTTAAGATTTTGCCTTATTAGTTTGTATTTATGTACATTTGATTGGTTTGGTTAGGATGTGTGTGGATTGTTTGATTTAAAATGGATTCGATTGATTGATATTTGGTTGATGAGTTTACCATACTTTGTTTAATTAATCTTGTGTGTATGATGTTATATTGTTATGATTAATAATCTTGTGCGGATATGATGATTTGATTAATAGATCAATTAATCTCAAAAGTCCAAATTTAATAAATTTACATTGTTTGGATTTGTGTTAAACCAATTAAATTGAATAATCAATGTTGTAGTTGTTGAAATTAGATTTATTGTGGATAATGTATTGAATTTGTTTAGATTGTATTATTTGAACTGAATAGTATGTAATATTATTTTTTGTTAATTATGTTTTACAGTTTCCCAAATGTCGACTTCACATGATTGTCACGGTCTTGTTGATCCTTCAGTGTTAGTACTACAGAAAGATCATAGATCATCTTCGATTCTGGAAAATGTAAGTGTTATGAATTTTGAATTTTTAATTTTTGTGTATCGGTATTGGTTTTTATTTGACGTAAAATAATTAAATTTAATTTCCAGGAGCCTTTGACGGATATTAAATGCGTCGAGCACGCCACTCAGTTCAACACGTGGAATGTGCAAGATGAAAGGAGGTGGGATTTGTTAGAGATTGCGGGATTTGGCACTGTGTCTTGATTGCAACGACTGCAACTGGATTGGAATCTGATTCGTGCTGTTGTGGAGAGGTGGAGGCCTGAGACACACACCTTCCATTTTAGACACGGGGAGATGACCATCACGCTACAAGGCGTAGCTATGCTTAGTGGTCTTCGTGTTGACGGTTTGGCAGTGTGTGCAACATTAGATCACGATTGGACTCGGGTTTGCATGAATCTGTTGGGTGTTGAAGAAGAAGAAGCGAGAACTGCAGTGAAAGGTGGATACGTGTCATTGCAGTGGTTGCAGCAAAATTTTCAGGTTGTTGAGAAAGATGCAACAGATGAGCAGGTTATGCAGCACACGAGAGCGTACATTTTGTTTCAGTTAGGATCCGGGATAGTGGGCGATAAGAGTGGAAACAAAGTCCACCTGAGATATTTATTGTTGCTGGAAAACATATTTGAATGTGGAAACTACAGTTGGGGAGACGCATCCTTAGCTGTTTTGTATCAATATTTGGATCAGGCATGTCTGAAAAAAGGGAAACAATTAGTTGGTTTCCTTACATTGTTACAGATATGGTGTTGGGAACATCTTCATGTCGGGAACATCTTCGATGGTTGACCCGAAGAGTTGACGATGCTGAATTACCGAATTATAGGCCTCCAGCTGCTAGAGATCGATACTTGGTAAGAAATGATCAGAAAATTATAATTTTGATTAAGGTTTTAATTTGCATTTTGTAATCGTAAATGTGTTTTTATGGCAGCTTCATTGGTTACACAGTTTACATGAAAATATTCATCATCTTGAAGGGATGCATGCTTCACATAGGCCCACTCAGTCATTAACGACGAAATTAAAGAAAAAGATCAAGGAAATGATGACGTGCTTTAAGAGTGTAGATCTGTCATTGAAACTGTCAGAAGATGAAGATGTTTGCCATCAACCACATCGTACAGATTCTGAAGAAAATCTCCCAGAAATAGGTGTGTCACTTGACGAGGAGGACAATTTCATTTTCACCGGAGTGTCTGCCAACGATGGAGGGATTCTGACTCAAGAATCGTGCGGTACTACGTTCTTTCAAGGCGAGGGTTCTTCATTTCACGTAGGCGAGGGTTCAGGATTTCAATGTGTTGAAGTCGAAAGAGGTGGGGTTGTTGAAGACGATGCTGGTGTGATAACTCAAGTGTACCGTCGTCGCCCTTCGAAGGCCCCTCGACGAGGTGGACGAAATAAAATTCCTACTAAAGTTTTTTCTCCACCTTAGTTGTCATTGCATTTTCGTTAAGCTATATTTTGGTTAAGCTACATTTTGGTTAAGAACAATTTCATTTGTTAAACAATATGTCATGTATTATGAACAAGTTTATTTGACGGTTTAGTTGTTTGAAATTTCATATTTCTTCGTGTTGATTTTTTCCCTTTAGGTGTACAAGACTTGGATTTAAAATCCAAGAGAATGTAATGAGAAAATAGATTTTTCATGTTTTCTGTCTGCTGAAAAACGGCACTAGTAGTGCCGTTTTTACTGGAACAAAAACGGCACTGCCAGTGCCGTTTTTTGTTTATAAAAACGGCACTACTAGTGCCGTTTTTAAAGCAGACAGAATTCCAGGACATTTGCTTTCGTTTTTTTTAGTTTTCGACCTAAGATTCACAACACAAAATTAATTTTTAACCTGAGATTCACAACAAACCAGTATTATGATAACATATTGTAGCGATGATTAACATTTAATATTGTTTCCCCTACATGAGGTACAAGGGAAATTAATGCTAAAATAAATAACACAAAATGAACATACTAAATTGTCTCTTTACATGTTTTCTTGTTGTGACCTAACTTGCGACAACGTCCACATCGTATTACTCGTCCACTTTGTTCATCCATGTTGTTTCTGATTCTTTTTGTTTTCGGTTGCCCACTTCGTCTTACCATAAAAGGTGCTATTAAAGTTATATGTCCTTCTTCTATCCAAAACCTTTCGTCTAGTATTGGAAAGAAAATAGGTGCATATGCTTTCCTATAAGCTTGAGTTGTTAGGTATTCTGAGACGATTCGCGAATTATGAATGTTCGCGTGGCGGTTGCTGCATACGGCCAACACATGTGAGCAAGGAATGTGGTGTGCATCTATGTACCCGCAGGAGCATGTTGGACCTGACTCCGTCAAAGTAACCTGAAAGCTACGAGACTGGTTGCTTTCGACACTAAAGAGGTTATGACTATGTCTAGTGACACAAAGTTGTGTAGTCATCTGCCGTTGGTTTGTGATTTCATCGTTGATCTTTTTAGGATATGTCAATATCATATTCTCCCCTTCATCTCTTCTACTGACAAAATATTTATTCAGACGCAGATAAGTCATCATGATGAGAGGACAAAGTGGTAAGCCACGTACACGCTTTAACACATTGTTGAAGCTTTCTGACAAGTTTGTGGTCATTATACCGAAACGGCGTCCAAAATCATGACTTAATGCCCAATACGAAACGTCTTCTTGTTCTTTAATCCATTTGAAACCATGAGGGTAATTAATCTCGATATCCTTCATATGCTCTTCAAATGTTTTTCTATCAGGAGCGACACCGGCATGCCAAAATTTATTTTGCAATTCGACATTCCTGCACCGAGCATTCCTTGACATATTTGCACTCATATGTCTCAGACAGAACTTGTGAACATGACCTCGCTCTGGGGGGAAAAATTCTTCACAATATTTGTAAGACCCGGAAATCGGTCACTAATAATACACAATCTATCTCGTGTGCATACTCTACTGGCCAAAATACTTAAGAACCACTGCCATGAATTGCCCGATTCTTTTTCAACAACAGTAAACGCCAAAGAAAACAAACCAGAGTTCGCGTCTGTACCCATAACAATTAAAAGAGTCCCCTCAAACTTCCCAAACAAATGAGTCTCATCAATGCTCAACACAGGTCTACAGTACTGAAAACCTTCAATGGAGGTTGCGAATGACCAAAAAACTCTTTGAAACTGCTCAATGTTGTGACTTATCCTCTGTGTCTGAATCTCGACCACGGTGCCAGGATTGGTGGTGCAAATATTAGACATAAAACGTCTTAAGTTACGATAAGAAGCTTCATCAACTCCGTATACTTTTTCCAATGCTTTCTTGCGGGCGTACCAAGCTTTGTCATACTTGATATCTATGAAGTAATGAGTCTTCACTAAAGCTTGAATTTCTGCAGGAGTAATTGTTATGTTTGTTCGAATGGTGGCAAGAATCATGTTAGAAATTAAATCGGCGTCACATTGCACGTGGTCATGCAAAAGTCCCTCGTTACTACAGGTGTGTTCAGACTTGTACTTCTTAACTTGAAAACATTCTTTGCTCTGATTGTAAGAGGCATGTATCTTCCATTTGTTGGCTTTTTGGCCTTAATCCGTATTTTGATGATGTAATTAAACCTAATCTTAATTAGGACATGTAGATTAGCACATGTAGTATAATAGTATACATGTTGTATTGTGCTAACATCTACAGGTGATCAAGACTCAAGAAAGAAGAAAAATCAAGTCAAGACATGTAATCAAGCTAGGATTGAAGACATGTAATTTTACCTTTCTTTGAGTATTAGGAACTTATGTGAATTGAGCATAACATAAGCTAATATGCATGCACTCACACACTAGGTTCCTTGTAGGAGTCACACACAAAATATCATATAATTTGGACTCCATTAGATCACCTAAACACCTAAAATATTGGTCGCCAGTCTACCTGAGTTCGGTCGACCGTTCACCTTTCGGTCGACCGGTTATACACAATATTTGTTATACCAGACCAATCCGTTCAACCGATCACATTTCTATCAACCGATTACCCAGACCTGTTCGGTCGACCGGTAGACCTTCGGTCGACCGTTTCGTTTGCCATTTCTGGTAAAAATATTACCGTTTTATTTGTCGTATTATACAACGGTCGTATACACATTTTTCTCAATATTCACCCCCATATACATTAGAACCGGTCGAACAAAATACATCTTTCGGTCGACCGTTTAATTCGTGAAAAACCCCCTGCTATCGGTCGACACAAGTTTGTCCAACCGATCAAGATTTCTCTCTACCGAACCCAGTAGTTCGGTCGACCGGTACCTGCTCGGTCGACCGTTGACCTATAGAACTTAAGTGATTCGGTCGACCAGTACCTATGTTCGGTCAACCGATCCATCAACAGACTCAAGGGTTCGGTCGACCGATACACCTTTCGGTCGACCGTTTCTGGACAGATTTCTGAACCCGATTTTCTGTTTTGTGTATCTTGCACAAAATCCAATCAAATCTTGTCCAAACGGCTAGAAATCTTTAGGAGCTTATAAATAGAGGTTCACACTTAGTTTTCCACAAGATTTCACAACTCCAAAGTGTCAAACTTATAGTGAGATTTTCCACAACCTCAAAGCTCCCAATTAGTGATTCCAAAGCCTAATTTCCACATCCTTCATCACACAATCATCTAGCATTTGTTGTGCTCAATACTAGAAGAGTGAGTTCCACTCCAATTGTTGTCAAGAGAGCAAGGGTCTTGGTGAAAGCCCAAGACAAAGTGAGCAAGGGTCTTGGTGAAAGCCCAAGACAAAGAAGTAGAGATTTCGGTGAAAGCCCGAAGTGTTCCTCTCGGATTGTGAGAGGTGGTGCCAAGCTCGGCGAGGGTTGTTCGCGAGCTTGAAGACTTGTAAAAGGCGTTGCTCCCGGCCCGGAACGGGGAGGCATAGTGAAGACGCAAGAGGAGCTCGAACGGGGATTCGAGAGGGGCTTGCAAGAGAGGACGTAGGCGCGGCCGAACCTCTGTAAAACCGACGCGTCTTCTTTTTGTGGTTTGCATTACTTTCTACTTGTGTTTGATTTGTTTTTAATTTCCGCTGCATTTCTTTGATCGATCAACCAAGTAGTTAATTAGGGCTTAATAGTGATTAGTGGACCCATAACCCACACGATACGATCCTACACCATTCACACTCTTTTTTCAAACAACCAATTGAAAATCTTTTTGGCCCAGACGTTAACACTTTGAATTGGACACTTTTTCGCAAATGACATTCCTTCAACTGATGCAACAAATCTTTTTTTGTTGAGAAAATCATATGCAACCAATAACTCTGTCCATCTTCCAAGTTATCGTATTCAGTGTACGCAGCAATACACTCATCGACATTTCCAATCACTGAATCTTCAATCAAGTTCTCGTCAGGCTCTATGTCTGGCAAATGCCTCAAATCTGGTAGTACGGGTAATGGTGGCAATTCATTACTAACGATGGCTTCATGTACGTAGCTATCAGGTTCTCGATTCAAAGCGTCTGCCATATGATGAAACATGTTCTGCAACTCCGGAAGTGGGGTTGAATCTACATCAACAATGTCTATTTCATCACCATCCATCTGACCATCTGCCTCATCATCATCTGTCTCATCACTATCTGCATCTTCAACCTGTCTTCCTTGAGAATGTGATTGAACTACGTCTGCTTCATAATTGCCAATATTCATTGGTGTGTGCTCATACGATCCAAAATAGGTCTGAGGAACTGCCGAAGAAGGACCTGCTTCATATTGGCTATATGTTTGTGTCATTTGTTGATAATGCTCATTCAACTGACTGTGGTGGACGGTAGTATAGGGCTTGGGTTGTTTCTCAACAAACAATACAACTGTATTCATGAAGTTAAATAGAGATAGCATTGTAGCCGTGCTCTGATCATCAAAAACTTGAGCATATGTATACTTTTCATACGGTGGTCATTTGCATGTTAACTTTAGATCAAACTCTCCTTCTTGGAAACCACAAACTTGACAAACTGATTCACAGAGCTCATCATATCGCATTTGTGTGTTAACATTAAGCATTCGTCTGTTACCACCTTCATATTCTGGTACCTTATCTACGAATGTAAGAATTCCATCGAAAAAAACCATAACCAATCCGGTACCGGAGCTCATTACTTCGAGTGTAGAAAATTTACATTTCATACATACATAAACATAAAAACAAATACATTAACTATACATGCATTGTATTTCATGTCAAAATCAAAAAAAACGAAAAACAAAATAAAAATCTAACCTCAACACTGTTGGTCGTCCGAGAGAGAGACTAATGGGGAGTGGGGGAAATTTTGGAAGTGAAAGAATGAAGATGGTGGCTGGCCAGACCACTTAAACCCTAGCTAAAAACGACATCTCGGATGCCGTTTTTATATAGCATAAAAACGACACCCGTAGTACCGTTTTCTATCAAGTAAAATTACTGGGGCCGTTTTCTACAGGGTAAAAACGGCACTACTAGTACAGTTTTTACCTCGGGTGAAAAATGACACTAGTAGTACCGTTTTTTATTTGGTGAAAAAAACAGCAATTGAGATACCGTTTTTACTTAATGAAAACGGTATCTCAGGTGCCATTTTTCAATGTGCATATTTTGCCAAATAAGTTTCTGAAGTGAATATTTTTACAATTTTTTTATTATTTTGAACATTTTTCCTAATTTTTATCTCTAATATAAAAAAATTCAAAATTATAAATATAGGAAAATAAAATAAAATCGAATACTACTCGGATCGCAGTTTACACCCGCGATCCGTGGAGGCACGGATCGCGAGTGTAAACCGCGCTCCGTCACTTTTAAAAATAATTTGTTTTTACAAGAATCACGATTCACAAAAAAAATAAAATCACACGGATCGCGCTTCACTTTTAAAAAAAACTTTTTTTGGACGGATCCTGAGTCACTTTAAAAAATCACTTTTTTATTTTTTGTGATTTCTGTTTTTGATTTTTTTAAATCATTTTTAATCTATTTTTTAATTATTATTTTTTCAAGATATGTTTCTAATTGTTTTTTTTAAATTAAATATTGTTTTTAATTTTTTTTCCTGCTTCGACCTCCAAATTACGTGGATAAATATTAATCAAATACTAAAACTAATTAAAACAAAAAAATGATGACGTTGTCAAAAATCCGTAGGGTTACGCTCCTTGCAAACATTTTTGGACGTCGATGATGTAAAAAATTAAAAACAAAATTTACTTTTAAAAAAAATAAAACAATTAGAAAATATACTTCGAAAATATATATTAAAAAACATATTAAAAATTATTTTAAAAAAATCAAAACATAAAATCAAAAAACTAAATTCACTAAACCTAAATAATTAGTTTTAAAAAAAATGCGCACCAACCCCGGGCGTGACTTATTTTATTTTATTTTATTTTACTTTTATTTTATTTCTGTTTTTGCTTTTTTTAAATGATTTTTAATCTTTTTTTTTCAAAATATATTTTATAATTGTCATTATTAATTATTATTTTCCAGAATCGACCAACAAATTACGTGAATAACTGATTCGCGTGTTGAAAAGTTAGGTTATTTTTATACAATAAAAAATAAATTGTCTTATCTAGAATAATAAATTATTTACAACTAAATATTAAAAATACAATTAATTTGGAGGTCCATGCACCAAAAAATTAAAAACAAAATTTATTTTTTTTAAAAAATAATAACAATTAGAAAAAATATTTGAAAAAATAATAATTAAAAAACAGATTAAAATAATTTAAAAATTCAAAAATAGAAATAAAAAAATTAAAACAATCACGAATCGCGGTGCAAATCCCCGATCCATGATTTTTTTTATTTTAAAAATGACGGATCACGGGTGTGAACCACGATCCGTGGGCAGAAAAAAAAATTAAATTTAAAAAAAAACAACTGGCGGACCGCCGTTCTCACTCCCGATCCGTGCAAAAAGATAATTTTTATACAAAGTGACGGATCAAAGTAGAATTCGATTTTTTTTATTCCTATATTTATAATTTTGATTTTTTTAATATATAAATTAAATCTACGGTGTGAGATGCTTATTTATTCCCCGCAACCCCATTTTCTTCTTTTTCTTCGATTTTGTTATTTGGGCTTGTATTTTTCCTGAGGGATTTTCAATGCTTAATCAATTCGGCTGTGAATTTGTTTTGTGGTCTCTGACTGGTATGATTGATTTGAGCAACCGAACATTGGTGGTTATGTTGGTTTAATGATTGTAATCTATTTCACAAACAAGTTCCTGTAAAAGCATCAAATGGAGGTACCACAGAGGATCAAGGATTCCCTGGCTGACCTGAAGGAACTCCTCAAGCGCGAGTACGACATGGAACGTCTTGAAATGGACCCAGATTATGATCCATTTTACATCCCTGGTTATGAAGAGTCTTCATATGTATTTTCAAAGTATTACGATGCCGTTGAATCGGAGAAAATTGCACTGAAAGCTCAGGGACGGAGGCATGCGACGATGACGAAGGATGATTGGTATTCACATTTACGGAACGTTGCTCCTCTACTCTTGGACTTCTTGAAAATGTTCTACTGGGACTCCATCAGATCGGAACTTGTAATTATTACTCTCTTCTTCCTCATTCTATTCTTCTACACAACAAACTTGTAATTCTATTATATCAGACACACTCTCACACAACTATAGAATGACAGTTATGCCTTCAACTGTAAATATTTTGTTGTTTGTCATCCTTCTCCGCTCTACTTGTTTCCCATAATGTACAAATCCAAGTTCATTGCTAATGATGATTCGACTCGATTGTTTCACTTTTTGTTCTATATCTGTTTCAGCCAAATCCAGATTGGAAGGGTGTTACCGTGATGGATAATGTTAAAAAGATCGGTCCACGCAAGAAATTCAAGTTGCATGCCAAGGAAATACTGAACAAGTGTTATTGCTGCGTGAGTTTTGTCCTTTGTAGTGTCTTTCTGTGGTTTCTGAATACTAATTGTTTGCACCTTTTTCTGTTATTTGTTGGAGGGCAATTAACTTGCAAATTAACAACCAATCTCATTGGGTTCCAATAATAAAAGTGGTTTTGATTGCTTCTATAGTTCTTTCTAATTTTGCATTGTATACACTGCCTTAGGATGTGTTTTACATTGTGATTATTTCCTTTCTCATTCAGGTCCATCTTGCCTTTGATATTGGGTTGGCCATTCTACCCAAATACAAACTTCCTGAAATGATGGCATTTGCGGCAATAGTGGTGACTCTCTCAATTTGAACTCATGTGATCTCTTGAATATAAATCTTTTATCTTTTTTCCTATGACAATTCCCTTTTGTTTTCCCATGTAGTTGGTGATTGAGCTCATTGTTGATAGTTCCACCTGCTGTGATTCTGTTCAGGTACCATCCTTCTCATTAAAAGTGCATGTTGTTGAGGTTTGTTATTGTCTTTGCATGCACGTCAAATAGTTACCGGAGAATAATATTTTTCTACTCTATAAAATGTTATTAGAAAATGAAAAGGTGGGTTCTGGAGAAAATCGATGATCGTTGCGACAAATTCTTCGAAGAATATGGAGGTTAGTGGATCGATTTTATTTGACAATTTGGTGTAAACTATTTTCTCACTATAAATGTACATTGTGGTGAAGGATGTTAACTTTGACTGAGAAATATTATGTGTGTTTTGCATAGAAAAATCAAAAATGCATCCTTTGCATACAATTATGAGTCCTGCCATTTGTTTAGCATCATATATGTCCTTTGGATTCTAAAATCTCTAAAAATGCATTTTCCCTACCTTGCATCGAAAAGTTGAAACCTGCTGCTACACTAAAGAAATCATTTTGCTGGTAGAAATATATTGTAAAACACTTTTGTTCTTTGTGAATTAATTGT
This sequence comes from Triglochin maritima, assembly GCA_963682175.1. Classification (NCBI taxonomy): domain Eukaryota; kingdom Viridiplantae; phylum Streptophyta; class Magnoliopsida; order Alismatales; family Juncaginaceae; genus Triglochin; species Triglochin maritima. Next base: position 4,633,095 of record OY821775.1, read on the forward strand.
GCCCCACAAATAAAGCGATAATAGTTTAGAGCTACATCTACAGAGCTTCATGTAGATTTTTCAAGCAGCAGAGCTATAAAAGGGTGCTGCTTGTTCTTTAGGTCTCCTGAATCAATTTCTTAAGTATCATGTGTCAATAAAACTTGAATATACATAACATAAAATTTAGAGTTTCCAATCTGCAGTAACTTTTGGCCTTCTTGATTCCAAATCCTTCCCCACCATTTTGTTGTGCTAATCTTATACTTCTGTTTCGGACTGATTCTATGATATTTTATGTTGTTCTCTGGAAGTAGATCTAAGCTCCATCTATTTCACTAGAGGTTATATCTATCATCAAAAGAAGAATTGGGCCAAAAACTAAGATACATCATGAGAAAATGCAACTTCTATGGAAAGAAGCTAACGAAATACCTACATAAAAATGTCTTATTTGAAAAAGAAAAAACAGTCCGGAAGTCATCCATTCCTCTTGAGATGTTATGCCTCCTAGCATTCTACTTTCCGCCTTTTCAAATCAACTATTGTAGGTAGAACATATTATTGTTTTAAAATATATGGTTGCTCTCAACTGTTTTGGCTTCTTGACTAATTCCAGATTATCATTTCTGTTTGTAATTTTCCAGTCCCAGATTATTATGCTGGACTCAGAGTTATCCTACTGTGAACGGCGCTCAGCCGACAAGCCAATCAAATGGATCAGCAAGTAATACATGGTACTATGTTCATGTCGTAGATGTGTCTGTTATAGACTTTGTGGTGAATATTGACATCATAAATTTACCATATCTGTTAGAACCCAAACCCTAGATTAGAGTTAAACAGGGATTAGAGGAGGATTAGGGTTGGCTTTGCATGGGGTTGTGTGGTTGCATGGGGAAGTGGGGTTGCTGGTGTTTGCATGGGAAGGTGAAGAGGCGGGGTTACTGTAGCATCCGAGTTAAATAGGGCTTTTCCTTCATCTTCTTCTTTCTTCTCCTTTCTCATTTCTCCTTCCTCATTTCTTCCTTCCCTTCCTTGCTGGTGCGTGTGGTGGCAAGCAGCTGAGGAGGAGACCGGAGATCGCGCGGCGTGAGGCGTGCGGAGTCGAGCGCGCAGGGAGATCACCGGAGGCGACGTGCGTGAGCGGAGCTCCGGCATTTCGTCGTCGTGGTTGAGGTATGCCGCTCCTTAGTGTGGTTTGTTTATTACCCTCATGTGAGGGATGCGTTGGTCGAGTCGGGGGAGGTCGGGACCTCTCCGGCGACGCGTTTCTTCTAAAATCCTCGGCTGGCGCGAGGTTGAAGACGACCAACGGTCGACCGGATCCTTCGGGCGGTCGACTGATTTAGCACTGTTTGCCCGACTTTAACCTTCACCGGTCGAACGATGCCTTGGGGCGGTCGACTGGTAGTGCATTATTGCTGGTGAGTTGGGATTTTCTACCTGTTATCGGTCGACCGGTCCTTGTTGTGTTCGACCGGAACTTAAGTGTACCTGTTAGTTTGCATGTTTCGTTCGACCGATCGGTTGTTGTTCGACCGATTGTGTGTTGCGTTCGACCGATTATATGACTTAGAATAATAGGTTGACCCTGTCTGTTTTCGGTCGACCGAGACCCCTGAGTCGGTCGACCGATAGAGTGGATTTCAATGTTGACCAGACTCCGGATTTTGACCTCGTTCGGTCGACCGGTTTTAGACCCTTGTTCGACCGTTGGGGGGTTCTGTTATGAGCGCAGCGGTAGACCGTTTTAGGAGTACGGTCGACCGATTCCTTTCTGGAACCGGTCGACCGAATCACCTCTTCCGGTCGACCGTTTGGGCCCAGGACAAAATTCCTGGTTCCCTTTTTGAACGCCAACTTTGTCCACGGAAACCCGTGTCCTCGCCTTGTGCGTGAGCCGGGAGGTGACGGTGGGCGCGTGATGCGTGCCTGCCCAGGGACCGCCGTTGGGAAGAGTGTGGGTGTTTGGGACGCGTCACCTCCATGTATGGACCGTGACTTTTGAGATGATTGTTGGCACTTTGTAGTATAGCAGGCCTGAGGGATCGCGGATCCCAGTGTTGATGTTGTGCGGGCACGCAACTGGCGTTGGGTGAGGTGACTACCGGCCCACGGGCTACGGAGGTCGCTGCCCTGCTTTTATAGCGGCGCTGTTGGTGTTCGCGGCTCGAGGAGCCTGATGACCTGGCAGACTTCGGTCTGGTTTTGTCCGATGCTGTGCCGGACTGTTGTGATGGACCACCGATGCTGTGCCGGTGATGCCGCCGAGGTTGTGCCGGCGATGGTGATTGTTGAGCCGAGGCTGTTCCGGCTATGTTGTTTTCCTCGGCTGGGCACCTACCGAGATGTTGTTGTTATACCTTCCGGGCGACGGCCCCGTTGGTCCCTGTGGCTCCGACCACTGAGATTTGCAGATCTGTATTCTATCGGCCCGCAGGCGTGACAGAGGCTCCCTGCCGAACCCTTGAGTAGTGTAGCTGCGTGTGGGGGGTGCGATGTCGCGTGCTGTAAGACTGCATGTGCCTGCAGTAGGTCTCCTCAGGAGACTCGTTGTTGATTGTCGGACTGATGTCCTGTTTTACCCTTCGGGGGAACTGTTTTCCATTTCTGTCGATGCCATGACATGCTACTAGTATGATAGGTTCATTATGTAATGCATACATATATAGGTGAGTTGGCATACGGGGTTTCCTTCTGGAAACTCAGGCATTGTTGTTATATATTTTCAGGACCGCAGTAGGTCCAGTGGGGTGGTGATCGGCGGGCGCGCGCGTTTGGAGTCGGATCCTCTAGTCAGACCACTGAGGTCCACATGATTACGTTTATCTTCCCTTGTCGTTTTGTTGTAATCATGTATTCATTTTGGCAAACTCTGATGTATTATGGTGCACCGCTTATTTAATTATGAAAAGTAACAGTCCCGCCTTGATTATTGTGCTCTTGGTCTTGTTTATGAATTTTTTTTAAATTTTCCGTTGATTCGGGATGTTACAATATCATACTGGTTGTTGTAACCGTTTGAACTGTCTGATGTGCTTGACGTTGTAGAATGTGTTTGACGCTGTATAACCTTAATAGCTGTCTTGTTTGAGGTTCTGAACCTAATCGCACTGGTGGTTCTCTTGGGTACTGTTTTTATAATGCAATATTGACACAGGGTTATAAAAGAACCCCTGTTGTGTCCCAGAATGGTAGATTTTTGTGTGGTGTTATGTTATCAAACTTAACTCCAAGGTTCCTCATCCATGTCCAATTTACCATATAATAGTGGTTGTTGTCTTAATTTTATTTTTTAGTTTTAATTTGTTAATGAAATTTATTAGTTTAATTTTAAAATTTGTTGATATCAACATGTACTTGGACAATAGAGATTGTGTTCAAGAAAGACGTAAACATTTGGAACTTAAAGAGAACTTCATCGAGAATATGACATGGGGAGTGAGAATGATTTTTATTAATTAAGTTTTTTTAAATTGGGAAGTTTAGTTATTGTAACACACATTTAATATTTAATAAAATTTATTTTGAGTTATCTGTAAATATTTGCATTTAATTATATTAAGTTATGATAAATAAATGTGATATAATTACTTGGAATTGTGGAAAATTAAAAATGAAAGAAAAATAAATGATGTGTAAGTGAGAGCGTTGATGTGATTAGTTTGATATTTATAAGTGAGTTATGATTGAGAGGTGGATAGTAAAAAAATGAGAAAAAAATATCATATCAATGTGATGAAAAGAGAGAATGCTAATTTAACCAAGTTGACATGTATGAAAATATCATAGGTAAAGATGACCTTAGTATTCAATACAAGATGAGGTGAAGCAAATTGTGCAATATGAATCGCTAATCTCATACTCCTATTGGGTCATTGGAAGTTAATGACATCTCGGACGGATACACTGCTGAGCAATGTGTAACCAAATCCAGATTATAAAATTAAACTCCGAACTCAAGTCATTGAGAAATGGATGTCCACACTCCTCAAGAGCTTGAAGCATAATTGTGCTCCTCACTCCTCAGCAACAGTTTGCAAAAAATAATAATACATTCAAATAAATATTACAACCACCTAACTTATGACGAAAAAATAGACGAATTGTTGAACAATACTTGGCCACATATTCTCTTAAAACACATTGTTTAATAATCTTCTAACGGGGAGTAGAAATTAAGAGTTTGAAGACTAAATGTGCAGTCATTCATTTCTCTTCAAGAAGAATGTAGGGATGTTCCCTCCAGAAGTCCAGACCAATTATATCACCGAATCCAACAATCACCTTCTTTCTAGTTCTTCTAACTGGATTTCCACTCTCATTGAACTTCACTACCTCATCAACCTGTCAATTACAATGGAGGGAGGCAGTAAAGTGCAAAATATATAAGCAATAATAGAGTAGCCCTCCAGGAAGAAAGCAGGAAGCTATTGAAGATGAATGATATTGATGTTGTCAATATAATGTACACCAAAGCCTTTTGTTATCACAATATTTGTTTCAAGTTTTCTAAGACCATCCGTAACCCAGGTTCAACCCGGTCACGAGTTCTTTCTCTCTTCTTTGTCTCTTCCAAATCAACTTTCCTTCTCATTCACATCAGTTTTCTGTCACCTCAACCCACTTTCTTCTCTTTCCAACACTATTAACCTCTTAACCACAACCCACTTCAACTCATCTCTCTCCTCCACATCATCTTTTATTTCCACTAACTTTTATTCTATTCCAAAATCAATTATATTTACCTAAAACATTAATAATTCAAACAAAATATATATTAATTAGCAAATAATAATTATTTTTAATTATATGTTGAACAAAAAAAATTCATTCTACCTTTTAACATCATCTTTTATTAATAATTAACAATAATTATATTATTATTACTCGTTTTTATATGTTGAACTAACTACAAATCGGTTGAGAGGTCTATTAATAATTCTTGTGGGATAAAACACATAGTGGAAGATTCGTTGAGTCTATGAGTTTTGTCACAACCATTAAATATTTCTTATGCATAAAAACACAACCTACACTTGTATCTTATTGAATGCATTCTTCAACACTTTATTACATGTGTACACACACTCCACCTCTTGGGGGTTTTCCTTACTGAATTTCACATTGCTTTGTTTTTTGTTTAGTTTCAGTTACTCTCGTGCTTAAATCTTTTTTGTTGGTTAATAGTTTGTTTAGTGTAATCAATTTCTTTTCTCCTTTATTTTCCACTCAATTTCTAAAGAACCAGAGTTGACAAATCTCCTTGTGGACTGAACTCGTATTTGTCACGTCTTCACCGACACCGTGCACTTGCAGTATTTAAAACTGACGATTCAATCAACCGTCTTATTTACATGCACTAACTGCAAGGAACATGTGTTCACTTTACAATACAAACATGTTTTGTGACCTTTCACGGAATATCCTTACAAATTTCCATACGAGGAAAGTCATTTGTTGATTAAGAGTGCGAAGTGGCAGCCCCCTGCGGGGGACGTGAGTCATTTGTTTTTTGTTTTGACACATTATTATATTCTGGATATTTATCCGTTTACCCGTTCTTGGTGATTATTTTGAAAAAACAAATCTTACCTAAATTTCATTAAAATGAAAATGCCAATTAATACCCTTCCTATTTACAATATAAATACCAAACTATTTACAAAATAATAAATACCCAACTATTTACACAATAATACCCCAAAATCATTTAAACCCAATTATATTAATTTTTTTGGTTGTGTATAATTGGGTTTAAATGATTTTGGGGTATTATTGTGTAAATAGTTGGGTATTTATTTTTTAAACCAACCGGGACGCGCCGCATGACGCGTCCCTGCGACGACCAGGTCGTTCCCAACCCTCCTCGCAACCCCTCACCAGGGACTGACGACCTGGTTTGTGTGTGTGTGTGTGGGGGGGGGGGGGGGGGGGGGGGGGGGGGGGGGGGGGTCGGGGGTCATCCCACTACCCCATTACTTGAGCTCTAAGCTGCAGGCATAGGCCACATAACAGAGAAAAAGACCATAATGTTTTTCTTGACTTCAAAAATGATTGTGAAAAGATAATCGATGGGTACTTCAAAACAAAACTCACTTTCTCCCTGTAGACAGATGATCCTTTTCGAAACATAGCTGGCAGTTTGCTGTAATTGATTCCGAACTTCCCGAAAAGCAGTTCATTTTTCTCCCGTGTTCGAGTACCCTGGAGTCAATGATGATGATGATGTAATGACCAAGAAGAATCATAAAAAAGTGAGGACGTACATAACAAGTCAAGAACATTCACAGACAAATTTAAAAAGAGTAAACATCTGGAAAAGAAAAGAAAAAACCCGCTCATAAATAGATCAGGCACAATTCACCAGGCAAACAATGATGAGAATCAGACGGACAGATCAACAGAATCACATTCTTTTGAACCAAGAGACAGGGTACAGTAATGAGTTTAACTTGCATATAAATATAGATCATTCACAAATCATTTTACATAACAAAAACTCATCTAGAAACAAATAAAATTAATTACATGGAAATAATAGAAAAGTGGATAGAGACGTTTGGATTTTCACAACTCTCACGTGATCCCTTCACAAATAGAGAAAGAAGCAGATATACCTTTAGAATTTTTTGGGCCTCCTTTTTGCTTTTACCAGACTTCACCAACATCCAGAAGCAAGTGTTGTACTGGTTGTTTATATGACCTGCAGATTTAAAATTTCAAACACTTAACAATTCAAATTTCAGTGAATGAAGTAAAACGTTCTACAAAGTAAACAAAAGGTTAACAGATTTGCACAACAAAATGCTTCGGTGATAAACATACTACTCACATTGTCCATATAATACTAGAATGAACACATTTTTTATATTGTTAGAAACTAAGAATGAGTATTAATAGTACTCACAGTCTGCCTGCCTCCATGCCAAATAATCTTGAATTATCTTAGCTCTTGGATAGCAGACAACACGCCCATCAAATGAAGGTGGATATCTTAATTCTTTATGAGGGAAGAATTCTTTCCACTTCATTACATACACAGATGTGAAGAATGAAACGCAAAGAGAAAGGATTTTGCTACAGCCAACAGAGTGAAACAAATCCATCAATAAAGTTAAAAAAACATTTGATATGCTTGTCTTTTTGAATTTGTATGGATGACGGGGAAAGAGAAGCATGCCCAAATGGATTTTGAAATTACCTTTTCCGTCTTTGATAGAAGTCGGTTGTTTCCTTGAAGATAAAACTGATTTATAAAAAGAAGCAGATTCCTAGTTAGCTTAACAAATGAAGATGAAAAAAGAAACTAAGTAAACCACAATTACAATTCAATAACGAAGTACACAGTCACAGTTCTATTGTATGATACATACTCCATGATACAAGATTCTCATTAAAACAGCAATATTTTCTCTAAGCATTGAATATACCAATTAGGCATGTATATTTTCTCTAAAATTCAAAGGTATACTTGATGAATTTTTACCTGTATTCATCACTGACACCAAAAGCGAAAACAATGTCAGGAAATTGTTCGAGCATAGAAACCGCACATGCATTCATCAAGTTCAGTGCAGACTCATCATTGGGCTTCTCAAACTCATGGACTTCAGAAAACCTTCCTACAAAATATGAGAAATTTAGCGCAAAAGTAGTTTTAAGGATGATAAATATTATTGCTAAGTAGTTGCAGTTTCGGGTTATTTTCACTCAATAACTTGATTAGAATTTTAAAAAAACAATGTAGAAGTCTGCGAATTGCAGAATCATATCTTCACCACAAATCGTTTAGTGAGACTACATGATATATTAGGCATACAGAGAATAGTACGATTAGGCATATGGAGAATAGTACGACAAGGCACCACAAAGGATCTATGAGATCTGAAGAACATAACCTCCAGGCTGGATATAGTTCAAAATGACTTTTGCATGATTAATTATAAATAAATATGCTCCAAGCTCATCTAAACAAAACAAGGTTTGTATCACATGTGGAGTATTAGTGATAAAGTTTCTTAGTTCTTATTATAAAACTAAACGCCAAAAAAGGACTTCAAAGTCCAAAGTAAACATTAGCATATATTTACTAATTATTGATTTGAACACGGTCAGGCAAATCTTCCCAAACCAGCAGACGGTCACTTTGTTCTCCAACTAATCCCAATCCCTCCAAGGAACTTAAAACAATGTGTTGAAACAATAAATGCCAACTGATAATGGAAAGAGAGGTGTCTCACATGGACATAGCTTAAGCTCACGCAAAGGTCAGGAATTTCGGTCAAAGTCCCAGGGACTTGGGATTGAGCCTCCAGATTGACATGGTGACTGACCATGAAAGTTTCAACCACTCATCCTGGATTTGTATCTTCGCTTAGACGCTCACCCTCACAGTGCCGCAAACTGGTGCATAGGTGAAATCAGGGAGGTGGGATCTACTAGTATGATTTTTTTTCCATACTTGACTGGTACTTGTTTCAACAAGTGACACATACCCATGTGTACTTTAAAAAATGAGGTGTTCAAATCATGGGGTATTGTGACTCACATTGAAAGAAAAACCAGCCACGTATGGTTTGAGACCATACTAGCAAATCTCAAGGAGAGTTCAGGGGGTTCCGGTGATTAATAAAAAATACACACTGTTGGAATTTGATAGGAGGTTTGTATGACCGTACCTGTGGAAGTGGCAACCGTCGATTCTGACGACAATCCAGTTGTACGGTGGCAAGTTGTCATCGGATTCAAAGTGCTTCACATACTCGAACTTGCTATTTGCCATCCCGGTTGACCTAGCAAACAAACCAGGTCAGGTTCCCAAGCAAGTTCAACCAAAAGAACAAAATGACGATGCAGAAACAAATCAACTGATCATTCCAACTTCCAATAAAATCAGCCAAACAATTGAAACAACCAACCTCCACTCATGCATTATTCAATCAAAACACTATTCTATAGTAAAATTGTTTGTAAGCTTCGTTGTTGCTCTTCCCCAAGCAAGGTCATCACTAACCACGTCTGAAAACCTAATACATCAAAACTCCAAATATCAGTAAGCTAAAAATTTGTTTGAGCATGACGCGAAAGGTAGAAGAAGAGGGGAACCTCCGGAGGGGCGAAAGGTAGAAGAAGAGGGGAACCTCCGGAGGGGGACGGAACGGCGACAACCGAGTAGAGTAGACAGCGAGAGGAAGAGTGCCGAGATTCGTAAAATTTGTTAAATGTACCTTATTTTAGATAGGGATGTTTTTTTTCTGTATAACTTCAGTAAAGTTTGTATGTATATGTACAAAATAACTTTGATAGTTGATCAATTCTACGGATCAAAGAAAAAGTTGATCATTTCTTCTTATGGCCTTTTAGGCGCTACTCGTCCACATACAAATGCACCTTATTGAATCTCAAAGCAGTGTTTTGATGAGTTTGAATTTGAACAACATAACATGGAATTGTAACTAAGTTTTAACGAAACCACAGAATTTCAATCTACAACAAACACATGGAGAGAGAAACAGAACAAATACTAATTCCAAGAGAATTTACATCCATCACTAATTACCATCAAAAGTAATAGGTTAATCAACTTATGTAATAGAAACACAAAAACAAACGGAAAAAAACCCATACCAGGTTCGAGGAGGGAGACGGACGCAAGGTCGGGGGAAGAAGAGATACGTCTCCGGCGAGGTTGAACCGGCGCCGGAGGGGAAGTGGTGGAGGTTGGTCGGATGGTGTTTGGGTTAAAACTTGAAAGGGTTTTGGAGAGAGAGAGGTTGGTTTCTGTGGCTTTTTTGTGGACTAATTGGGTTATTTGAAACCAATTGGGCTTTGGTTAATGGATTCGTTAAGATTTGGTTCGGTATAAACAGGGGTTTAGATTGGTTTTTATTATTAGATTGGTTAATTAGATAAAACTTAATCAAGCTATAAGCTATTCAGTTGTTGTTATTTAGAAAACAAATCCAGTGGAGTTGGAACTTAAAAATGCCAAAAATCCAAGGTTTCGGTGACAAAAGGTATTTATTTAGCATGCAAAATCTCAAAACCCAAAATTATCTCACAAGATTTGCTTGAAGGTTAAAGGCTTGAACTTCTTTTTTCCGCAAATCAAATTTGAATTGAAATCAATCTCTAACCGAACCCAAAATACTCACTTTCATATAGGGTTGTCAAGTTCTGCTCGGGATTGATAAATCACTCGATTTTGCTCGGATCGGTTAGTAACGAGCTGAGCACGAGCAGACCTCCACTCGCTCGATGCTCGCTCGACTATTGCTCGAGATCCGATTACTATATCCAATTATCTTATTAACCCGGATATTCTATCCAATTACTCAATTGGTAAACTCATTTACCAAACTCATCTACCAAACCCATTATCTATTATCAAACTCAACAATCCATTTAACAAACCAAACTCAAATACCCATAAGAATCAAAGCTTTATTAGTCTTGGACATTTCGTTTTCCATTATTGTTATTTCTTTTTTCTTTTTCTCATTCTTTTTTAAACCAAAAGTTCAAATAAATTAAGGTTTTTGGATCAGGTGGATGATCTTATATGTTAAATGTTGATGTTGTGAGTTGTCGTATAATTTATGAGATTATATTAGGTGTTTATTTTAAATTGTGTTGATTTTGTTTAATCTAAGTGTATTATTTTATTTATAAGATGATGATGTTGTGAGTTGTCGTATAATTTATGAGATTGTGTTTGATTTTAGGTGTTGATTTTAAGATTTTGTTGATTTTGTTTAATTAAAGTGTATGATCTTATTTATAAAATGTTGATGTTGTCGTATAATTTATAAGATTGGATTTGATTTTAAGTGTTAAATTTAAGATTGTGTTAGTAACTATTATTATATTTGTCTTAAGTGATCTTATAATTTAGTTGTTATGACAACATTATTAGCAATTTAATACCAAAATAAATTAAGTTTAGGTTAACAAGCCGCTCGTGAGTCAAGCACGAACGTAATTTTCCGCTCGAAATTCTTATCGAGCTGATCTTGAGCAAGCTCGAATCGCTTGTTTACGGATCGATTACACCCTTACTTTCCGAAACCACTTTCCGCTACGAAACCAACAATTCAAATTATTATTTTGGATATTTTGACACTTTAGTATATACTTTAAACGGTAATTGGGTCAATCCACAATAATCCTTTCGATTCCGTGCGTCCAACGCGACCCGATTATGGACCCGATTACATAATCACCACCCCTAATACCAGAACAGAGCTGCCACCCTATTGATATCTAGGGTTTCGACTTTCGACGGACGACGATTTTCTAATCTGATTGGAGTGGGGATTTCTAGGGTTCCGTCGTCGCCATGCCGAAGAACAAGGGAAAGGGAGGTAAGAACAGGAAGAGGGGAAAGAACGAGGCCGACGACGAGAAGCGCGAGCTCGTCTTCAAGGAGGACGGCCAGGAGTACGCGCAGGTCCGTCTAATCGACCTTTTCTAGTTTAGTTTTTGGGGATTTTAGCCTTTTGATCTGGTTTATGTTGTGTTTGACCCGTAAAGATTGAATCTTTTTGTCTGATGATCTATTTGGGAGAGTTTGATTCTTATGTGCTTGGATATTTATGGGTTTCCGTGGAATTTCAGAGTGGGAAAGTCGATTTGGATCCTAAAGAATGAATCTTTGTCGTCTTTTGTTGTGGGATAATTGTGCTTCCGTTTGTATGGGGAAGAGTTCGATCGGTGAATGCTTGAATTTTGTGGGTTTTCGTGGAATTTCAGTGGGAAAGATAATTTCATCCTTTAAAGATTGAATATTTTTCTATTGTTGGGTAATTGTGCTTCTGTTGGTATGGGGGAAGTGTTGGATGCTTAAAGGCTTGATTTCTTTTATGGATTTTCGTCGAATTTTAGAGTGGGAAAGTCAATTTTAATTCTCACAGATTGAATTATGTTGATTTCCATGAAATTTGTATTTTAGGCTATGGTTGAGACTGGTTGGTTCAGAAAGTTGGACGTTATGTTGATTTTAATAGCAACTATAAGCCATGTTTGGTTGAATGGATACTTCACTTCGAAGCTATGAATTTACTTTCTTATGGAAGATTAGTTTAAGAAAACTACAGTGGTAGAATTCTATCCCTGTAGTTTGAACCATTTTGTGTTGTATAAAGTTAAGCATGTACTCATGTGTAGATCGGGTTTTTCGGAAATTTAAGAAGTTATTTCCTCTTGAGACTATTTTATTTTTATGTTGCAATATGTATGGTCTTAGGCATGACTCTTTGTTGTTTATTGCTGTCTGATTCTTATTATGGAGTTTTTTATGTGTAGGTTATGCGGATGCTTGGCAATGGCCGATGCGAGGCAACATGCATTGACGGCACCAAAAGGCTTTGCCACATCCGTGGAAAGATGCACAAGAAGGTCTGGATTGCTGCTGGAGACATTGTCCTTGTTGGCCTTCGTGACTACCAGGATGATAAGGCAGATGTTATCCTCAAGTACATGCCCGATGAGGCCAGACTTCTCAAGGCTTATGGTGAGTTGCCTGACAACATCAGGTTGAATGAGGGTATTGCTGGAGGTTTGGATGATGAAGATGAAGGTGTTGGTGATGACTACATTGAGTTCGAGGATGAGGATATCGACAAGATCTAAGCGATTTGTAATGTCATCAGTAAAGTTTTTTGACTTGTCTGTCACAATTATGATTACGATATGTGGCACTGAAATATTACGTTGCCACAAGTACTGAGTTTATGGAATAAACAAGATTGTGTAATAACTTTGCCATAGATGAGCTTCTGTTGAAGTTGATGATTTGGAGTGGCTTTGGATGTTGCTTATTAGGCTGTATGGCTTGTTCTTCACTGTGATGTTGAATTCTCTATCTGGCTTTGGAAACAATTTATTTTGTTCTTGGTTCGTATTGGGGAATGACTTGGTTCAATTGATTTGGCTATCTTGACATGTTGTGGTTGTGTCACTGTGTGCTATGATTGCTAAAACTTGGTACTATATATTTCGTTTGAGTTTGATAAATTTCAACTGATAATGTGCGGCTAATGTGCATGGAAGCAATTATTTGACATCGTTGGTTGAAATGATGAATGGGTTTCTGCCTTCTGCTTGCAACAATCAAGTAACTTCCGCAATGGAAAGATTGGTGGTCTTATTTAATACTTGGAAGTGATAATATGCAGTCCGTTTCATTTATGAGTTTACAGGCCAGAATAAATTTAGATTATGTCAATGCATCATTCACGTCTGCATCCGCCTGTGCTGATGCTTCTTATGATCTTATGATTCTTATCTGTTCCTGTGATGGAATCTTGATGCGATTGGATTCTTCGTAGTTTACTTTTGACAACAAGCAGTACATCTTTCTACCAGGAATATATAGCAATGAAGTTCCATCACAACTATTTCTATTCCACCAAATTGGTGGGAAGAAAATTGCTTTATTCTACTATATTCAGAATTTCTCCGCAAAATTCTATGATCTCTCTCTTCCAGTCTTTATGATGTTACAATTTCAATTGTTTTGGGAAACAAAAACAATCCTCTGGCTGTGTTTCTGTTTTCTGTAAGACTAGCCGTCTTGAATGTGTGCTAACAGCTCTCATTATTTGTGGCTTCTTCCGTCTACAAATATACCTACATAGCAGTGGCAAAAACCAGAATGGCCACCATCACCACCACCACAACCCTTGCTAGTGCAGCTCGTCCGCCGCCACTAACCACCTGCACCGGAAACAAGCAGCCATCGCGTGAAGCATTCTTAGTTGTGATCTTCGCCAGTCCACCAAAATCGCAGGCTCTAACGTCCTGATCTTGCATCTGAAAGTACATGTTGAACGCGTATGATATGTTTCCATGCGAATCCAAATTGTTGCAAGATGAACCGTAGCCTAAAACCGTGCAGTCGCCCATGGTGCATGCGTAAGTCACGCTTGAGGCGACCGATTTGTGGCCCTTGGCCTTGTCATCGAGCACACACCACTGCTCTGGTAAGTACTGAACCCCTTTTACTGGAACTAGTAATTTATCATTGCTTTTCCCACTCAGGTCCATGGGAAATTTAGGCTTGCCATCGTAGGTGAAGATGCCCCAGTGGCGCTCGAAGTTTCCCGGAGCAATGCTCTTCATGTCCTCGTCAATTAAGCCGAAAAGATAAGCTTCAATCTTGCCAGGCCGCAATGGGGTGCCTTTCTTCTTTGCCATGGTCCTCAGGAAGCCATCGTAGAAGCGTTTGGCCAAGTCGTTGTTGGCGTTTTTGTCTCCATCTGTCGGCCACCCAATTTCTCCAATTACGATTTTCGTATCAGGCACACCCGCTTTTTTCAGAGCCCAAGCAAGCGTGTCGAAATTGGCATCAAACATGTTTTCATATTCAACTCCCTTGTCATCAACTGGTCGTGCCCCGCCATCGAAAAAGGCGTAATCAAGTGGGAAATCGTTGTTTTGATAGAGACTGAGAAAAGGGTAGATGTTGACAAGGAAGGGGGCATTGTTGGAGTGAAGGAAGCGGACCATCGGGATCATAATCTCGAGTATGTCAAAGCGAAAATTGCCAGCAGACGGGACAGGGTTGTTTGGAGGGGAGCTGTAGACGTCGGCATTGAGGGGCACAGTGGCTTTGATCTTGTCTCCAACTCCGGCCTCGTTAAGGGCCTTCTGGATGTTCTTGAGAGCAGGGAAGGTGGTCTTGTTGAAGGTGCCATTGTAGCTCATTAGAAAAGGCTCATTGCCAACAGCAACATATCTGAAACAACAGAATTCAGTTAGAAGTTGTGATTCTAATGTTTGTACAGTTTTGCTTAGTTGTTGTTAACAAACAATTATAACAACTTTGTGCTGTCATGAAACAAATGGCTGCAGTTGGTGGTTGTTTGTTTTCATACTAGTCAAGATTGATTAGAGGCTGAAAATGCAAGCCACCTATTTTTGACAGATGGGGTTTCATATTGACGGTTAAAAACAAAATTGGAAGTACAGTTTCTAAGAAATCATATAATTAAGAGAGAAAAAACGATCCGTAGAATAATGAGTTCAACAAATTCTTTTCCTCCGACATCTCTGAATCCCACCTAAAAACTGAAGAATCATATGCGACCCAGATTAAAATTGAAAGTTTTGACAAACTTAGCTGGTGAAAACTTTGGTCATTGTTGCAATACGTAAATCCAAACATAGGTCGCAATTGCTCATTTGGCATTATTTGGTGGTCGAACATGAACTTCAAATGATGGTCCGGTAATCGAATCTCAGTCTAACCCGGTTTAGATTGTCATGATGAGATTTATACCTCTGTTTGTCTCCACAATACCACAAACTGTTTTAGGACGGGTTGAGGAAAATTTCCAGTAAAAAGAGCACATATTACAACTTTGTAAGAAACAATTTTTCACGTTTTCAGATATCCGAAACTGTAAACACCAAAACCAATGAAGTCTCACAAGTTTTCTAGTTCTAAACGATAAAAAAATCTCATTTGGATCTCAAACAGCAACGATAACCTCTCTTCAACTGACCATAATTCTAAAAAAAAAAATGAAGAAAAACAAATACTCCACATTTTTCAGTCGAGAAAACTTCTCCAAACAAACCAACCGTAGATACGAATCCGAATTCAAAAAATCAAACAAAAAACTGCCAAAATCCAACAAACTCACCTAATATCTACTCCCCCATTATTATCCTTGGACAAGTAATTGGTCACATTCTTCTCCACCCAATCCTTAGCATTACCATAATCATTCATCCTCTTCAACTGATCATTGGGAATAGCCAACATCACTTCGATCCCGCTCCCCACGAGCGCACTCACGGTCCATGAGTCTGCATCGAAGAGCTTCACCTTGTCGATCCCATTTGCCTTGAGCATCTCCACGACCGCGGTCGGGAGGATGGGGTGGGACATCATGGTCCCCCAGTTGACCCCTATTCCGACGGCCAACGTGAAGTTGGTCACGAGGAGGAGGGCGAGGTAGGGGAGCGGTCGGAGTTCCATCGGGTGGTAATGGAATGGAATAGTGGTGGCTAAATTTGGAGTTTAAGGGAATGGGGGTTTTGGTGAGAGGAGGAGAGAGGAGGTGTTTGAATGGTGGTTAGTGGTTTGGTGGCGGGAGTGGTGTTGGATTAACTAATTCTGTTGCTTTGTTGGATTGTGACGAAAATGCCCTCCAACGCTTCTTGTTTTTACTTACGTGCCCAGGGTCGGTGTAAGGTACGGTGAGGGGGTCGAGTGACTTCTAGATCTAGTTATTAGTGGTATGGGGGGGAAGTAGTTTATATGTTTAAATTAAGGAAAAAATTTCAAAATAAATTTTTTTTTTAAAAAAATTACCAAAATAAACCTCCACTAAAAGTAGTTATTAGTGGTGACACGTGGCGGCGGCGGGTTTTATTTTTTTGTGCATAGAGAACTCGGCATCACCAGTGCCGAGTTCTACTTTGGTAGAACTCGGCATGGGTGATGCCGAGTTTAACTTTGGTAGAACTCGGCATTTGTGATGCCGAGTTCTCTTTGGTTTTTTATTGGCCAACGCTTCGACATTTTTTCTTAGGTGATTCAAATAGAACTCGACACTCTAAGTGCCGAGTTCTATTTAAGAAACTGTTCTCCTGGCGATCAGATCGTGTATGAGATTGATTGCCAGGAGAACAGTTACTTAAATAGAACTCGGCACTTAGAGTGCCGAGTTCTAAAGGAAGAACTTGGGTTACTAACGCCGAGTACGCCGATTTCACCTAAGAAAAAGTGAGTTTGCAAATTTGCGGTCCTAAAAAATACATTACATTCATTCGTCTTACAATTAATCAACTCTTAAAAAGGATTTAAGTCTTCGTACATTCATTCAAGTCATAACAAAATACATTACAAATACATTACAAGTCTTACAATACATCAACTCTTACATTCATTCGTCTCACATACAAAATATTTTGCTATATAGGTTCCTTGCATCGCTTTCGGTTATGCCCTATACCGCCGCATCTCCCACACCTTACCTTTCTTCCAGAGTGTTCGTCCATCTCGTTTCGGATTCGCGTTGATTTAGGCCGACCGGGAGGTCTTTTGGTTTGGGGAGGCTTCATTGTGATGTTGCCTCGATCTGGCCAATACCTCACATCAGGAATTGGGACAAATATCGGTTTGTACGCCTCCCTGTACATTTGAACCTCATAATACGGGGACACCAGATGTGAAGTGTTGACATTTGCATGTCTGCCACTGCAAACTGCTAGTACATGTGAACATGGGACGTGCATTGCAATTATGTATCCACAAGTGCAAGTAATAACTCCTTCTTCAAATTTCACGAGGTATTTTTTCTGGTCATTGGCTTCAACCTGATACATCAGCTGGTGGTACCGAGTTACTGTATGTGTTCTGGCCAGATTACTGTTTGCCGTCACCACGGTGTGGACTGTCGGTACATATGTTTCATTCCACGACTCGGCGACGTCCCTTCTTTTAACAAAGAATTTGTTCAAGCGGAGAAAGGTCATCAAAATCATGGTTGTAATTGGCATACCGCGTTCCCCTCGTAAGACATTGTTGAAGCTTTCTGACATGTTTGTTGTCATACATCCGAAACGCCGACCCCCGTCGTGACAACAAGTCCATCTTTCCAAAGGACCTTGATGTTGAATCCACTCATATATCGGTTTATGTTCCTCTGCAATAGCCTTCATTAACTCTTGAAATTTCATAAATGAATGAGTTTTACCCGCTTCGTAAAACTTGATTTGTCCCAATCTTTCCTTACAATTTCGATGTTTAGCAAAATTTACTTTCATGTGTCGAAGACAGAATCGATGTACATGGCCCTCCGAAGGTGGAAATGCGGCTCGCACACAAGCATTTATTCCCGAAAATCTGTCGGTGATAATACACAAATCGGGTCGCCTTGTAACTCTACTTGCCAGCAAATGAAGGAACCACGTCCACGACTCTGTATTCTCGCTCTCTACAACAGCAAATGTCAAAGGAAAAATTCCGTTGTTTGCATCCGTGCCCACAACAATTAGCAATAAACCTCTATATTTGCTATAGAGGTGTGTTCCATCCACACTGACAACGGGTCTACAATAATGAAACCCACTAATTGAAGGCCCGAACACCCAAAACACACGCTTAAACATCTCCTCGTCTGAATTTACCTGGACAGACTCTATTTCAACAACAGATCCTTCATTGTTCTGACAAAGAACTGTGACGAACCTTCGCAAATCTTTAAAACTGTCTTCTTCGGCACCATATATTCGGTTCAACGCTTTTTGCCTAGCATGTCATGCTTTAGCGTAACCAATTTCAAGTGAGTATTTGGTCTTCACCATTTCCATTATTTCAGCAGGAGTAATTGTGAACTTAGTTCTAACAGATGGCATTATCAAGTCGCATACAAAATTAGCACTGCATTGTTTGTTGTCGTTTAGCAATATCGGATTGGAACAAGTGTGCTCGGCGTCGTATGTTTTAACTTGAAAATATCTGCAACCTTTTGGAACAGACGCATGTAGACACCATTTGCAGTTATCTTCATCACGACGAATACAATGAACAGTATACTGTTTCGTTGAAGAAACCACAACTGAATACTGAACAAACTTTTTAATGTGCCACGATTGCAGAGCATGAACCAAATCATCTTTCGTTGGGAAAATTCGTTTATCCCAGAAAGAACGACCATCTTCCGTATGCCAATTACTTCGTTCCAAATTGTTCGCAGCATCGAAGAATGAGTGTTCAATTACCGAATTCTCTATCCAGTTGTCGTCCTCGAAGATATCGGGAAGTTCATTAAGAGTTGGAACCATGTCGTTGTTAGCAACTGCATCATCAACAACGTCGTCGTCTTCACGGTTTATGGATTGTCCCATCGCATATATGACATCCTGCGTCTCCGGAACAACTTCATTAGCAGAAACACCTTCGGGTTCATCTTCTACAGCGAATGGTGTGTTGTAATCCCCTAATTCCTCAGTGTCATCGTCTTGAACGCTATGCATCTCTTCCAGGCCTTCTGGTCGACTAAAATTAATTGGGTCAACAGCTGACAAACCAAGTCCAAGGTAGGGATATGAGGTAGATGGTCCAGCTCTTCCAACAAACTCATCATGACTGTAATGCGTGGGTTCAAATTGCGACAAACCAGGATAAGGATTTGCACTGCTAGAAGGAATGTCACACGCATTTTCTGGCCATTCGGTGCCTGTTTGGAAGTTATGCGATTGGAAAAATGACATTTGCTGATATGCTGGAACTTCGGTTGTAGGATTTAGACTTATATTCAAATCTATTCCACAGTCCCAACCGGTCGACCTTACTGTACCATACTCCGGCGAATGAGTGTTCGTTGTCAGCGTAGGGTCGGGCACTTTAGGTTCAGCTTCCACATACACTCCAACCACAGACATCCGTTTAAACAAACGCATCAATCCATAAACCGACCTATCATTGGTTAATGGAACGTATGTCCAATCATTGTTTAATGACAATTTGGCCGTCAACTTGACATCAAACATACTGTGTGGATAACAACATTCAGATCTTATAACATCCATTAAATCCTCATATTTGATGTTCAACGGAACAACTACCAATTTGCGGTCAGATCCTGTGTATTCTGCCACATCTCCGTTACATTCTAATTTCCCGTTATACATGACCAACAAAGATCCTTCATCATCTTTATCCATACCTAAATATTTGAAAATGTGTTCAAGTGAGATGATCGAATTTCTTACTAAATACTTAAAAAATTGAAAATACTTAAATGTTTTGGAAGTTACCTCAATCGAGTGTAGTAGCAAACGATTGTAAACGTCGAGCAATCTCTCCAATAAACAACGTTACGATACCGTAGACCTATAATCAACAAAACTAAATTCAATAATCAACTATCAAACAAGAAATAAAACGTTTTGCCTAAAAATCCAAAATCGAATTCGAGTTTCCACCAAAACGGGTTCCTAAACCAACAAAAACACCAATGTATACCATCCTAATACATAAAAAGGCAAGAAAACGGTGGAAAACAAAAAAAACGAAACCCTAACCTGAAAATCGCGAGAACCCGTCGTGAGGGAAAGGGAGGGCGTCTGGCTGCTTTTATAGACCTCCAGAACTCGGCGTTGGTAACGCCAAGTTATCTTTTTTTAAGTGAACTCGGCGTTACCAACGCCGAACTATTACTTTAGAACTCGGCATCTAGGAAGCCGAGTTCTATTTAAGTAATAGTTCTCCTGGCGTGTCAATCGTCTCATGCACGATATGAGCCCCAGGAGAATAGTGATTCAAATAGAACTCGACACTGAGAGTGTCGAGTTCTATTTGATTCACTAATCTCCTGGCAACTCAAGTCGAGTGGAATATCAAGTGGGGCAATAAAAAACCCACTTACATAGAACTCGGCATTGAAGACGCCAATTTCTATTGGTGTGAACTCGGTAGGGGTGATGCCGTGTTCACAACAAGAGAACTCGGCATCCTCAGTGCCGAGTTCTCTTGTAGAGTTCATTGATTTAAGAACTCGAGTTTTTTTTTTCATTTCCTGTTTCACAATCAACGAAAACAATTCAACCACGACACAATCAACGAAAACACAATTCGACCACGACACACAAACAAGTACGATAAAACACAATACAACTACGAGTGGAATATGAAGTTCAACATTTTAACATACATCCAAAAGTACCATATAAAAACAACCAAATAAGTTCACAACTAAATATCTATCCTAAGTGACCTCTCAATCTCTTCTTCCTTTTAGGACGTGCTTGAGCACGTCCTCTCCCCCTGCCGCGTCCCCCTCCTCGTGCTGCATTCTCAGTATCCTGAGTCAGACCGTCAGCGTCTTCTTGAGACTGTGAATCTTCTTCTTCAACCACGCAATCCTGACTCAAATGTAATGTGGGTTCTTCAGCACCAAAACACATCAACAAAGCCTTCATTTTTTCCTTTAATTTTCCAACCATCGAAGAGCCTGTCTTGTGATCTTTGATCACCTCGTGAATTTTATGGAGTTCTTCGTGAAACTCATAAACTCCGTGCACCTACAGATAATTCAAAGTTAATGAAACACTAAACATAATTTTAAAACGTGATCATTGTTTCAATAAATATTTAAATCTTACCATCTCTCGCTCTCTACCCGCTCGAGGTCTGTATAAGGTATTAGTCGGAGCCAAGCAGTGATGAACTATCCAACGTACGGTGATGCTCCAGTACCATTCCATATACAGTCGTGTGATCTCTTCAGGAGTGGAACCTAGGAGTGGTCGCTCAAACTGTAGATAATCTCTTCTGTGCGACCAATGCTGAATGAATTGGTGATTTTCCGCCAACCAATTAACATCCGACCTCCCCTGAGCCAATTTCACTACATGTCTCTCCATCGGCTCTGGAATGTGCTGCTGTAGACCGAACTGTCTCATCACTCGGTATGGACAATGCATAACCACCTCACCAAAATTTATAAGCCAAGTACGGCTCGTCCAGATCTCTGAACCTTCCGTACATAGTGGTGGTAACTGACTAAGATCCAAATTTGCATAAGGGTCCCAGATCACTTGATCGAATTCCTGCACGTCCAGCTCATTCCGATAAAAATCAAGTGTCGTCGTCTTCGCACTACCCTTGAATGTTCTTGGTCGTCTCCAACGGGACCCTAATGGTGCTCTCTCGTCCTCCGGGTATACTAATGGTATTTTCTTCAAAGGTCTCCCAATATGTAGATGTTCCCAGCACCACAACTGCAGGAACGTAAGAAAATCACACAAATGTTTCGTCGGAATCAGTGAGGCTTCATCTAACATGTGATATAAGTGGGCTAGAGCCGCACTACCCCAACTGTACTCCGATGCGACTGCCAAATCTCCGAGCAAATACAGGTACTTCAAGTGAACCATCGTACCGCTCTTATCTGCCAAAATACTACATCCCAACTGGAAGAGAATGAAGGCTCTGGTGTGTCGTGTAACTGTCTCCTCGTCAGCATCAAAAGGCAAGTGCTGAAACTGAGCTTGCAACCAACCCAGAGTTACAGAACCCTTACGACCCAAGTCATCGGGGACCTGACCCAATAAATCCATGCAGACCTCTGACCAAACGTACTCCTGAGACTCACACACCGGCAAACCATCTACCCGCAAGCCGGTAATCATCGAGATGTCACGCAAGGTGCACGTGATCTCACCATGTCGCAGGTGAAATGAATGAGTCTCCGGTCTCCAACGCTCGACCATCGCCCCCAGTAAGGTATGATCCAACTGAACTCGGCCCAACCGAGTGACTGTGTCAAACCCTGCCATATCTAGCAGAAACAACATTCTCTCATCAGTGATCTGCCATTCGTTGAGCTTCGATCCATGCTCAACGCATTTTCACCATCAACATCCTTCTGCATAAATTTAGAGAAATGTCAGAATATTGAAATTCACGTGTAAATATTTAACTTGAAAACGTAAAATACTTACAAAATCTTTGAACAAGTCAGACTTGTGGTTGACCTGCAAAACCAACACCGATCTGTCTACCGGACCCTGTGAAGCGTAGCTACCTCCAACTGAACCAGTACTAGAACCACCAAACTCCATCTGTACATAACACGTTAACAAGTGAGATGATCGAATTTCTTACTAAATACTTAAAAAGTTGAGAATACTCTAATGTTTTAGAAATTACCTCAATCGACTGTAGTAGCAAACGGCTGTAAACGTCGAACAATCTCTCCAATAAAACCAACTACAATAAACAACATTACGAATCATGTCAGATTTTTTTTAAAATTTTGACAGAACATCTCCTATATTTCTTAAATTGGTAAATTTAAACCTGCACGGTAGAACAAACTAACAATACTACAAAATTCAATTCTAACATACATTCAAACTCACATACATTTAAACTCAAATAAATCACTTTTAAGTTTACATTAATTCAAATTAACATACATTCAAACCTAAATAACAACATAAAATCTATTTTTAATCACAATAATAGTACTTAAATTCAACTATTTTTAAGATGACTACCGTAGACCTATAATCAACAAAACTAAATTCAATAATCAACTATCAAACAAGAAATAAAACGTTTTGCCTAAAAACCCAAAATCGAATTCGAGTTTCCACCAAAACGGGTTCCTAAATCAACAAAAACACTACAATCATACATAAAACAACAATATATATCATCCTAATAGATAAAAAGGCAAAAAACGGTGGAAAATGAAAAAAAAATCGAAACCCTAACCTTAAAAACTCGGAACTCGGCGGATGGGGGAGAGGGGGGCGTCGGGTTGTTTATATAGCCCGACGGAACTCGGCGTTGCTAACGCCGAGTTCACTTTTTTTTAAGTGAACTCGGCGTTAGTAACGCCGAGTTTTTCCTTTAGAACTCGGCACTCTCAGTGCCGAGTTCTATTTAAGTAACTGTTCTCCTGGCGCGTCAATCGTCTCATGCACGATCTGAGCGCCAGGAGAACAGTTTCTTATATAGAACTCGGCACTCTCAGTGCCGAGTTCTATTTGAATCACATCAGTAAAAATTATCAAGTGTTGGCCAATAAAAAACCAAGTTGAACTCGGCATCACCCATGCTGAGTTCTACCAAAGTTGAACTCGGCATCACCAGTGCCGAGTTCTTTCAAGTGTCACCTCCTAAGTGAAAATTTTAAGTGTTGGCCAATAAAAAACCAAAGTAGAACTCGGCATCACCAGTGCCGAGTTCTCAGAAGATGAACTCGGCACTGGTGATGTCGAGTTCTCTATGCACAAAAAAAAAACCCGCCGCCGCCACGTGTCACCACGTGGTGGCAGCGGGTCTAGTTTGAAAATTACTTTTAGTGGAGGTTTATTTTGGTAATTTTTTTTTTAAAAAAAATTATTTTGAAAAGTTTTCCTATAAAGTCCATCTCAATTTGTTAGTTGGTAATTGTCAATCACATCATAACATGCCAACTCTGGACTCAGGATCGATACTCAACCCGAACTTGTACGGCACCTGCTCTTGTGAGAGGGTCGATAAGTGTTAAGTGCCCCAAGGTTTTAGCCTCCCTCTGTGGTCACAAAGTGACACCGGAGTGACATGTTTCCTCAAGTTACCAAAAAAAACATACCACAATTCACAAAGGTCATTAGATTAATTTCCTGAATCTGCTCGGAGGATATACATAACAAAAAACCCATCAGTAGTTTATAAACTCCGGTTGATCAAACACCAAGAACAAATACACGAACATTCATCATCCCATAACATCTTATTCATACCAAACATAAGTCTCTCCAAACAGTCATGATAATGGGACGAGCAGAATTAGCTCTTGCGGAGTGTTTCTCCGTTTCTTACATATACAGGACAAACAAATCATATACATTTAGTGTGAATACGCCAAGACATGGCCAAAATCACCAAAAATTACAAATTTGAACTCTCATCTGAGGATCTACAGAACCTACCAATTTACTACCAAAAAGACATTCTGAAAATACATGCAAAAAAAATCATTTACAGTGATATATCTTCATCTACAAAAATCTCATGCCAGTTACTTGACTACAAGTTGTGATGAAGCTGCCTCGATTCAAATAATGCACCAGACACCCTCCCCTTGAGAATATCAGTAATGTTGAAATTGGCCTTTTCTGGCCCAGGATTCACATAATTGGGAGGTACGCTCCACCATGCCCTCGTCGCAGAACAAGAGAGCCTGCAGATTCTGGGACCTTATCCAACAACTTGTTGCAAGCCTTTATAATATCACCAAATCCTGTTGCAGTTGTAGCCAACTGCACCTTGAGTCTTAAATCCCTTGTCCTCTTCAGTAGACTAAGGAATGATTTCCCCAGATGTTTCATGGACTCAGCTGACGAACCCCAGACAGAAAAACGATATTGATCTGCCCTAGCTGCAACCTCTGCTCTGTGAAATTTTGCAATGTCAAGAAGCATAGATGGCTGTAATGGGAGAACAGCAACAAACTCTGCCACAAACTGCTCTATGAGATCGGGCCGGAACATTTGGTTCCACAAGACCAGTGCCCATTCACTAGGCTGGTTCAGCCTATAGGCCTCAGCAACTATTAGAGCCTCTTGGAAATGTGATTGCTCAACAAGAGCCCGGCGAGCATTTGTCTCAGAAAGGTCTAGCCAGGTAATGTCCGGGATACGGATTTGTAGGGAGACAAGTGAAGCACGAGCACATGCACGATGGGTCTTTTGGCCAGCATCAACCGTGGCGTACACCTCGGCAGCCTCAATTAGGTAGTGCATGGATTCCAATAAATTCTCACTTAGGTGGTCCTTGTGGCGACGGTGGTACCATTGCTGCAAGGAGAGATGAGAACGGGACTCGAGAAGCCCAGCAGTCTCATGCTTCATATCGAAGTGGTTGTATACCTGCGCAAAGAAAGTATTAGAGAATCTTGGAAATTAAGATTAAAAAAATATTTATATAAAAAAGTAAATACAATTTGCAGAATTCACATTTGATTTTTCAATAATTTTATTGGAAAAAAACCATATATCAGTATCCAAACTCCAACATTCATGGACTCAAGAGCAAATATGGTTGTTGCTCTATCTCTACTTTGTGTAGTCAATCGAGCAAATATGGTTGTTGCTCTATCTATACTTTGTGTAGTCACTCGAGCTAATATGGTTGTTGCTCTATCTATACTTTGTGTAGTCACTCGAGCTAATATGGTTGTTACTCATCTACTAGAGGGAAATGTGACAAAAATGGCAAGAAAAAATATAAGTACTTTAATGCGTCAATAAATACCAAACTCGCCAAAAACAATGACAAACTTTAGGGAGAATAAAAGTGAGTAGCAAACCATGGCAAGTGCATCCAGGTCGTCAGGGTTAAATTGTTTCAGTGATGTAAGGATTGCCATACGGAAGCCAGTGATTGCCGCAGCTGTAGATGTGGATGTGTCTACTGCTGAGTATTTCTGAAGAAGAAGCTCCAATTGTCCATTATCTATAAGGATACCCAAAATGAAATCCAAGGCATGAAAGTTACTAACTCCAATAACCAAGCGAGCCAAACAACTGAAATCTCCCTCTGAAACGTAGGATTCCACCCTATTGGCAGCAAGAGTTACAAGAACATCAACTCCATCCAAACAAGAAGACGACTTGTAGAAGTGGTGAGAAAGTATCAGAAGCTCAACCTGGCAATCATTTTCAAATATTGGAACCTCGTAAGAGAACATTGTAGCAATTTACCATTCAAGCTACCTCCCAAAAGCAAATAAGTTCTTCTAGATACAATTGATTCAAAATAAATAAATTATCTGCCAGATACACAAGATAAGATTTTCCCCCAGTTGCCAACCAACTGATGCTAGAACATTGGTTCATTTTTTTGGAGGAAGGATGCCATTAGAATCACCAAATGTACTGAATAACTTTTAAAAGAAAATTTAGGAGGGATTAGATAAGACATCTCAAAGTATCCTAGAATTCTGAGAGCCGCAGCCTTAAAACATTGGAAAATCAATAGAATTCAACCATGAATATGGATATTTGCGTGTGTGCTTATCTAAACAAAAATATGTAAATGTACTTGAACATAATGCATCACGCTCACAAGCACAAAAGTAGGATGATAATTTGACAAGTATTACCTCACAGGCATGTGGTATTTCTTTGCTAGTAATGACCAAACGCATCAAAGCATGACCCATCTCTGATTCCAACGGACAAAGTTCCGCCCACTTCAAAAAGTCTGAAAATCTCCACAAGAGAGGTGCAGGACCCTCTTCCTTTTGTGAATCCATGTATCCTCCACGATGGGCTGCCAGAAGACCCTGCTTAAAAAGCTGAAGAATTAGAAAGGTACAGAAATGCTCTTGTAAGAAGGTAGAGAGATCAGTAAAGAAATACCTTTAAAAATGACTCTGCTAAAACATTCGCAATTCTAGCAGGAGGCATAACATGAGTCTGTACCAATAATGTTGCTTCTTCGAGGGAATCTTGAGCTTTGAGAGAGAGCAACTGCAGCAGTTCAATTGGCTTTTTTTCAAAAGCCTCGGGAAACGAGATGCACAACACTTTGGCAGCTTTGAAAACTGCAATTATTCGGTTGCAAAGCCCTCTCCCACGACCTTCACTACATTTTGTTGATAATGATTCTAACACCTACATTTGTTAAACAAACAGTATCATAAAGCCAATTGGTAAATATTGAATAGGTGATGTACACCTACAATATGTTTTAAATTTAGACAAAAAATGCAAATATACGAAAAGGCAATAGAGACCAACAACAGCAGTCAGTCAGCCCCAAGATCAGCTGAATGTGATCAGATAATGTTAAGGTCTTACCTCTAATTGGTCCATGGTATGTTCGCCACTCACTACTCCATAAGAGTCAACAACAGTTAAACTATCCTGATCCAGCATGTTGACAGATAGCTCATTGCTGCCACCTGAAGAAATGGAAGCAAGTTC
Source organism: Triglochin maritima (assembly GCA_963682175.1). Taxonomy (NCBI): domain Eukaryota; kingdom Viridiplantae; phylum Streptophyta; class Magnoliopsida; order Alismatales; family Juncaginaceae; genus Triglochin; species Triglochin maritima. Next base: position 4,660,524 of record OY821775.1, read on the forward strand.
TAGGGCAGCATCAACTATTAGAAGTTCTGGTAGCTTCTTTTCTGGAGATAACTTCTGCTGGAGCTGCTTGGCTGCCGGTATCTGTCCAAACTCCAACAGAGAGAGAACTGCTCTCTCAAGGTCTGCAGGTTGAACTCTTTCTTCCCATCCAACAAAAACTGGTGCCAAGTTTATGTTTCCTTCTTGCAGTTGTATGCTTGTATATAATTCGGCATCAGTACCACGTGGGTGAGAAAAATAAACATCTACAGCAGTGTTCTGATCCTCAATGTCCAGCCAGGATTGTCCAACAACCTGCTGGGATGTTTTGGTCCTTTTTGCCCTTGTAATGGTTCCTGATGATGATGGACTGTTGTTAGAATCTAAATCTTGGAGGTAATGAGAGTGTGATTTACTGATTTCTTTTGTACCACTCCTTTCATTTGGTCTTGCCATGACAGCAGTTATATGATCATCCATTTTCACAATTATGCTCGCTGTCTGTTCTATGATGTTTGGATTACTTCCACCAACTGGATTCTCGAGTAAATCGGGCAAACTGAAGTCCCATTCCTTCTCGTTCTGAGCCTCCGATTCAACAGATAAAAGCCATATTTGTGTCTCAATTTCCCTTAGTAGATGTAGTGGATAAACTCTGGAAGCATAAGATAGTATAGAAACATTTTTTATGAGTCGGGAACAGGGAAAATGTAAAACAGAAGTAGATAAATGAGACAACAGTTGGTAAAGGATATATGTGACATTACGGTATGGATTGAGTTATAAGTCCGCTTAACCACTGCAAGGAAAGGAGGAGCATTTCATGGAGTTCCTTTGAAGTGACATCTTTCTCCACAGCTTCAGCATGCTTAAGAAAAAATTTCCCAGCCTGCACCAAAAAAAAATCTGTTTACGGAGAGAAGAGAAGACACACCTTCAACTGATTCCTGACAAAAGGAAAAATCAACACCTTTAAAGGAGGGAAGTGATAATTAACAAACAATGTTTGACAGTGGCTCCATATTGCAGCCCTCTCACCAGGAATGTCCCACAAGAACTCCTTCCACTCCATTACCATGGCCTCAGCCTGCAACAACAGCACTGACGAGCTCAAAGATGGAACTTATGACAGTGATATGACACAGCATTACATAAAATTCGGATTTAACCTTAACTCACAGCCTTGCAAATTTAATAGATATCCTACGACCACTAACATGAGATATCACCATTTTAACCTAAATGTCAATGCAAGTGTTCTGAGATTGTACAGGAAGCATAAAGCATGATTTTTTCATATGAAGATAATCAGTGAAGGGGCTTTCAGAACAAACCAAAAAACATAAACATCACAAACAAGTTTTCATCTTTAAAGAATAACACCACATTTTTATTCTCACACGTGATTAATCATTTCACTTTCATTCAATGCAACAGATAAAACATATGGAACTAAAATCACATAAAAATGACAACAAGAACAAAACATGCCCATTTGATTGGGAAAAATTACCCATCAAAAAGGTGGTCAAAGCGGTTGATACAACACCATAAGGGGCAGTCAAAAACTCATTCAAGAAAAGTTGTGTACAAAAAACTATCAAATGTACAAGGAGAGGCGATAATTGGAAGGCAATATACCTGCATCTCAGTGACATGGTGAACAGAGAGCTCCTGCAGGGAACCGCTTGATTCCAGTTGCTTCGCCCAAGTACGAGCTTCTTCCCATCGTCCATTTTTCTCAAGCTCCATTAAGAGAGAGGCATCATCTAAATTTTCATTCTCAGAGAACAAGCTATTGCCATGCTGGAACACGGGCTCACCTAAATTTATTTTCCAGAAAAGTCTTCGAAAATGTGCTGCAGCAGGCCCCCCATCTCCCAAATCAGCATCAGCAAGTAATTTTAGCAAGCATCTCTTCTCGTACGCAGATGAACATGTTGATAGCACAGCATCTGCGGCTCTAACAGCAGTGGGGCTTATCCATGTCGTTCTGAATGGTCCGTCCTTGGTTTGATTTATGTTTGACATTTCTCCTTTGATTCTGGCTGAGAATGAAATCAGATGTGTAGAAGCCTCAGAAAGCCGCATTTGCGAAAATGCCTGCAATCAGAATCATAAAATGCAAATAGATATTAGGAGAACAAGTGATGAAGAAATGTACAAAAAGCATCTTAGGCATGCAAACAAACCTGAAGAGACCGTATAAAAGACAATAGAGAACAAGATGGGAGAAACAGCTCGAAAGCTCTCAGCAAAGGAAGAAATAAATGCTGCTCACAAAGGACTGCAATCATATTTGACAGCTTTGCAAGCCCATCATCCACATTACTACGACAATTTTCTTGTAAATCATTTCCTTCGTCAGTGTCCCCTTTCCTAGTCTCCTGAGTAATAAAAATTCTTTCAAACCTAGGACTATCAGGAATATCGCAGGAAGAATTCCTTCCAGTCTCTGACATGGTGTCATTCATCAGACGTCTCCGTTTTGGATTCTTCCGGTTATAATGAACTGTAAGAGCTCTACTACCAACAGGCAGGGAATTATTTGCCTGTACAGCAGCTTCGATGCTGCTCTCGATTTGTGAGAAAATGTCATTCACTTTTATTAGTGAGGTTTCCCTAAGAAGAGACATAAATTAGCTACAGATAGAGATGAAAATTAAACATGAAATAGGCCACCAACTTCTAGGTTCCTTTACATGATTTGCATCTCTAACATTCTTACACTACCATATCGGACATCGGTAATTGAAGTCATGCAGGTGAGTAGGTGACACTTTCGTATGAAACATGGAAATGTTTAACGTGAACCCATTTTATGGATTTGTGATTACCTTGCAGCAGAGATTTCCAACCAAACAGTTAAGCATGAAAGAGGAGATACATCAGGAAAGCATGAAGCAATCATTGCAAGAAGAGACCAGCGCAAATCTCTAGCTTTTACTAAAAGAGCAGCTCCCGGTTTCCTTTGCCTCTCACATTGGGCAATAATCCCAAAGAGTTCAGCCTGGATCATGCCTTTGTACTCAGAACAGGGAGCATCTTCATCCATCTCCCTCAACGTCGAACTTGATGATGTATCTTTCTTTGATCGCATGCTTTTCAGGACAGTTAGCACATGCACCTTAAGACGTGAATCACTGAACTCCTTATGAGCCTACATAACAGTTTTGAAGAAATTAAATTTAACAATAGTTCATGTTTACAGTACTAAAAAGATTTTCGCAAGTCATAAGTTTTCTCGGAACCCAAAACTCACCACACGAATGACTGTGTCATATGGAATTTTCTCAATGTGAGCTTCTGCTAAAAACCCAACCTATAATAAACATAATATGGCTTCAGGCTTGCAAGCAGATGTATTTACCTATACACGTGATATAGCAGACAAGAAAAATACAAGTACTAAAAGCTGCAATGACAAATAAAGAGTTAAAGGGGATTCAAAGCACTACCCAGTCATTGTCTTTTGCCAATAAAGCCAAATATCTGGTGCTTAATGGCAGATTATGCATGAGGCAGAAAGTTGTGACAAGTATCCATTGCTGGCTAGCAGTGTTCTGCCGAGCTCGTAGTTCAAGACCATCACCAACACCACTAGAAAGCCAAGATCCACATGAGTTACCTTCAACAATTACTGGAAGGCTAGCCTTTTCTAGGTGCTGTAGTACAGTCATAAGAACTCGGGATGGTCTATGAGAAGCTTCAACTCTAGAAATATCGCTCTGGCCATAATTGCTAAGGTTCATCTCTCGCAGAGAATCATCTGCCAATATCTGAGCAAGAGATATTGTTACATCACCTTCATGTGGTACTACAGGAATTGCAGAAAATTTTGGTGAAACTTGCTCTGGCAAGTTTGACTCCATAGATCTGTAATATGATGATATTCTTTGTAGGACAGCGACATCTAAACGTAGCAGATCAGTAGATAGTCCACAAAGCTCCAAGAGAAATGCACACGAAGCAACTAAGACAACATCCTCAAAACGTATAATGGCAAGTGGCATAACCTGAAGTTAAGAGGGAAAATATAACACGAGGGGAGATGGGAACATACCACAAATAGAAAAATGAGAGTATAAATATTCCGAAAACATTACATCAAACTTCGTAAGTTACTACAACAATGCCTTTGATACCATGCCGCCACACTACATTATTTTTCTGTCTGGGCTTTGGGTTAACCATTAGGTTCTACAGAAATAAAATCTCCTTTTTCAACTTCTAGGAATGAAATCTTTACCTATCTCCATCCTGCTTCATTTATTATCCATTAATTCACTTTCAATACATTCTTAGGCCTTGGCCATGTTGCCCAAAATTAGATCAACTGTTGTAATTATTGTCTACCATTAGGTTCAACAGATGTAAAATCTCTTTCTCCAACTGCTAGGAATGTGATCTTTATCTATCTTCATCATGCTTCATTTATTTTCCATTAAATCTCCTTTCAATACACTCTTGGGCGGTTGGGCCTTGGCCAAATTGCACATGATTACATCAACTGTGGTAATTATCTTCAATTTATTCAGTGATAAGTGATACACCTAGTTTTCTGGTACGTTCTTTTAGAAAAGAAAGAAAAAGCCATGCTTCATTGTATTTGGATTTTGGGAAGCAGTAAGTTTCATGGAAGACTTTTAAGACCAGGAAGACTTTGACAAAAGACTCAAAATCTACATGAAGAGGCTTAATTTTGACAAATCATCAAAACTCGATATTACTGTATCTACCGAATATTACTGTGGCACTTACAGAAGAAATAAGGGATTTTTCACTATTAGTACAAGGTCCAAGAAGTATCTGCAAGTCCGACTGGACACTTGTTTGCCCACGAGTCAAGCCTCCAGAAACTCTTCGAAAATCATGCATTGAATTCAATTCTGAAATTCTTGAACTGAGCAGATGATCAAAAGCAGCAAGTGCACGTCCACGATGCAGATGGTGCTCAATGCCAAATGTATTTTCCTGGAAAATGTATTTTTTAAGACTTTCACTAATCGATACCATTGACCAAACTTATTTAGTTCATTTAGATGTTAAAAATCACATAAAAAGGTCGAACAAGCCTAACATAATGTACATCTATAGAACAACCAGTGTAATGAGATTTTAAAAAACTCATCTTTGTACTGAAAAAATAAGCACGCAAGAAAAAAATTACAAAATCAACAAGCAAACGTAAGAACTGGAAAAGGATTACGATAAGAATGAGGGGATGCAACCAATGTGTCTTGACTTTGAATGGAAATATTGCATATGAATGGTACTTCTTGTAGTTACCCGGGGGGTTTTTCCTTTAAGCACTGCACTTAAGGCCAGTCCATCTCCATTTATGTTCTTGATGTTCGACAACAACGCATAATGTCACATGTCTCATGCAAAAGTGTGTTTGGCATCTGCGACCATCGCATATGCTACATATGCGGTAGCACAAGTAGTCGCACAGTGATCACATAGGTCACACACTTCGCACAAATATTTTTAATTATTTATGATATAATAACCATGTACGTGAATGCAAGATAAATAAAGTTTAAAATGTTTTGAGCTTGATATTGATTAATGTTTAATAAATACACTTTCTTTTGACTATTATTTTCCTATTTAAAAATAATAATTTGTGCCCTATGTGTTCCCGTGTGCCACACAGTGCAACTTGTATGACACAATCGCATAGGGCGGCATGGTCGGACAATCGCATTGTGCAACTATCTAAACATTGTATGTTCTGAACATATGCATTTGGAATGACATATGTATTATAACTTTGTATAGAAAATAAAAGCATGCATTCTGTTTTCTACTATACCTATCTGCAGAATGAAATCTTCAGATTTCCACATGACAAAGAAAGTAGTATTTTAACTGATTGGCAAAACTAATATGTCACCTAAAATTTCTTCAGTGCTCTTCACTAAGGATGCACTATATTCAATTCATCATTACCCTAAAAAACAGCACGTGTAATCTCTTCAATGCAATATTGGTTCGCATTAGCAAGTGAAAGTGGGTAAATGTGACAAAAAGATAAAAGCCTACCTCAAAAGAGGAATATAGTTCTTCCATACTTCTCTGCACGGCTGCTTCCCATGATATGGCACTGAACTCAGTAGTATCATCTCCATTGAGAACAAAACCAATGCCTCTGTGTCTAAAGGACTCTTCGATAGGTATGTCAGGAGACAATGCTTGCCATCCAGGAGGACCCTACAATATATATCGGTGTGAAAAGATATGCAGATAACTAACACATGCAAATTACGAGGAATATATCACAGACAGAAAGAAGTTTTCAGTTGAATCATCAACTACAATAACCGTCAACTAGTTAATTTTCTGGGTATGAAAACACATCTACTTTCAAACATTTGGACCACTACATAATGTTGCGCATATGGACTATTTCCATTATTCTTTCCTAAACTACCTTCATGTTTTATATAACAAAAGTTATACATTAGTTCCTTGTATCACATACAGGCACTTTAAGGATAATTTTATTAATTAAGAGTTTAAGATTGATGTAACACAAATTTCCCAGGAGTACATTAAGACCGGATGTTAAGCACATTATATGTATCAAAGATACATTTAACATTTGTAGTGTAATTAGGGTAGTGTAGGAGAAACTATTGTACAAATGAGTAAGATTAGAAAAAGGTAGTCCAGGTGTACCAAGTGAGAAAAAAATCACATAGTTCACCTAACCAATGTACTGAAAGATAAGATGTACATGTTTTCATGTGTAAATTGTAATGCATAACATCTTTGACATATGCAATGCAAAAGGTTATGATTTGGACTAACAAGCTTCTGAAATGAAACAAGCTATCCCAGATTTTAGCATTCTTCCGTAATAAGACTGGAAATATCTGAATTACCAGGAACAAGAGGACATTTAACATTAAAGAGTTGATGTCGAGAAGATCATATTCAACCATAATCGAAATCCACAACTATGGTAGACATGGCATCTAAGTTCGATAAATCATACTCTGTTGACAGATCTGCCGTGTTCCTTTATGACTGACCATGGGTCAGTGCTTGCCTTTACAAAACGAATTTTAGCTACATTCAAAAATTACCGAAAAAAAAGAGATGAGATCACCATTATACAGGATCTATGTGATTTTAACTAGGTGGGTAAATGAATAGGCTAGTGTCATTACTGTGCAACACTGTGTCATTGTTTCACAAGGCTTTTTAGTAGCCCTACTAAATTCAATTGACTGGTAATAGTCCTTTGACCTATGAAGGTGACTAGATGGCTAGTTTGGCCTTTGCAACTAATGCTTTTAGAACAAACAGATTAATGTGCAGGAAGAATTGAACTAGCACTTACACACATTAAAAAACATATCACAAAGCAAGAGGAGAGGCAAAGGATTGTAGTCACTTCAATATGGTTTACATAACAAATAGGCAATTTCAGCATTGTTACTTCATTTTTACAATCCACGTGGCGCAATAATGTCAGTCAAAACTATACTTGATCATTCCAGTCTGTTGGACAATGTATTACTATTAGGCAAAGAATCTATGTAGCAAATGAATTATCAATTAGGCGTCTGTGTAGCCTAGCTGAATGATGGTTAAACAATAGCAATTTACAAGGAAAGTAGCACACATCCATCTCTCTATAGTGAACATACACTGATTGAGAGAGATTTGGATGGAAAATTAACTATTTATACCCCAAAAAACCCAGCTAGCCATCGTACATGTGGAATACTATCCTACCTGGGTAACAAACTACAACCCTCAAAAATATCAAATAATAATAATAATAATAATAAATCAGAAACCAGGTACCTGTAGAAAGTGTTTCACCAATCTTCTTATGGGCTTTGAGAACCAGCAAGGAAGCATCTGTATCAAAGAAGTATCACCTCCCGCAGAAGCAAAAATAGACTCGCGCCAAATCAAATAATCAGCAAAAGCAGACTTGCTAAGTACTGTGGATGGGATACATTACTCGTATAAGGGGGAAAAGTTGCAAAAAATATATGTAAAGATAGTCAAAGGAAGGGGAAAACCATTATTTGCACGTGGACTCAAAGGATAGTCATATGCATCTTGTCCAAAGCAAGCTGAAACAAGAATTCGCCAAAGAGTTGGAAATTTCTGGAGCCCATGTCTGAGATTCTCTATAGTACACTGGAAAGAACTATCAAGTTGCCTGTTCACACTCCCACAGCACAAGCATTTTTGGATGGGAAGTGGGGCATACATCAGGGTGGCTAAAGCAGCAATTTCTCCTCCTCCCTCAGCCATATCGTCGATGGTTTTTAAAATTTCATCATTTTCCAGGGTAGTGTGATTTTTTTCTTGAGCCACATTTCCAGGACAAATAGCACGAGCATTAGAGAAGGATGCATCATACTCGCATCCTTTTACTCTTGAAAAGATCAGCCATTCTGCCCATTGGCATCCTCCCTGAAAACCAAACTCTATCAGAAGGTAACAATGTCCACAAACATAGACAAATGAGTGAATAAGATGCATGAATATGCAGCACAGACTATCTTCATGTGAAGGGAAACCTCAGAGAAGACAAGCAGATAAGTTGCCCAAAACCAGTGACAACCTTAGCATGCATGTAAGGTTCTAGTTTGCAATCCAATACAACATATGCATGACAGAGTGGTTTCCTTCATTCTTCCTGCAATTTTTTAACTGCCGCAGTGGTAAGAAACTTAACAGAGATTGCCCTGAAATCCAGGGGTGGTTCCTAGTGAACCCTTGTCCGCTTTGTAAGGCGGAGGAGTAACACAATGATCATCTCTTCAGATCAAGCGATATCACATGCACACTTTTGGAGAAATTTACTTTGAGTACAAAACAAGCTACTATACTTTACTACTGTATTAATTAAGTAAAGTTTCTGACTATGAAATGTGCTTTGAGTAGAAAGCTTTTACAAAGCCGTTGAATTGCAAACCAAACCTTACCTACCCAAAAAAGGAGTTGTTGACTCTTCCACGATACCATCACCTCCACCCAAACCTTCCAACCCACCAGCATCACCACCTCTACCACAACCTCCACCCAAATTTATAGTACTACCTCGTGAGAAGGATACCACCCTAATTTATTTATTTTTCTAAGAGAAGAACGAGAAAATTAATTTAGGAGAAAACAAAGTTCTAGAGTTCAAGGAGTCAATAACTACCCAGATGTTGACATTACAAGGATCTCTAATGATTCTTATGCGTCATGCCATCTTTCAGAGTTGTGTAAAATTTCCAATGACCAGAAATTTCTATAATTCCGTACAATTACTTTTGGAAATATAGTACAAACATTGAAAAAATTAATAGGTATTCAAGTGTCAAACAAAATGTAAATGTGTGTATTCATGTGGATGCAACATTTTTTGATGTAAAAATATAAGTTTTTTTCAATCGTGAACTGAGGGGGTTAAGAGAGTTTAAGATCTGACCGCATATTATGCAAAAACCAAAAAGGCTTGGACATTTTAAGTTCGGAGATCTTTCGTGCTGATTTTTTCCCTTGAGAAATCATTTTACCATAGTTGTGTGCCGTGATGAATAGATTATGACGAAATAGTGTAATGCGATGACCAGATGCAACTGCACCTGGTTCTGAGTTGTGTTGATTGCACTAACAATCTCAAATTTGAAGTTAAGAAAGAAAATGGAACAAAAGATACCAACCATATAGTATGGAAGACTGATAGAAAGGTAATAAAGGTAGATAAATAGACAACTACTGAGAACACTTGGACAAAATGGCAACCACTGAACAATAATAAAAACACTTACAGCAGCTTCAAGCAGCAGGTGAAGAGAGTCTTTGTCCATAACAAGTTTGTGGTGATCAAGGTAGATATCCAACAGATTTGGCAAGTAATGACGAGCACAATGACATATAAAAAGCTTATGCAAAGCATCGATAGTGTCCTGTTGGAGATTTTCACTGACTTCCAATAAATGCATATCGGTGGGGGCTCTCACGGCACTGAGGGGTTCAGATGTAGAGAAGTCAGGTTCGCAACATAGTAAGACAGAGCATGCAAGAAGCTGTAAGATTTCTGTGGTACTTTCCCAGTAGTTCTTCAGGAAAATAAATTTCTTTGCCAATTCTTGCTCTACAAGCCGTTTCAACCTTGAGGAACAAATATTAGAAACTGAGAAACGGATAATTTTTATATTTGGTATGTACAGGCATACAGGCCCCAACTCTTCATTGGAATTGGATTCATCCAGATTTACTGTCAAATATCCTTCTGACAAAACAGATGTTGGAATGATATCTAGCAGCTTGAGAACTTCTTGAAAGTTATTATGTATCAAGTAATAATGAAATTGTGTTTCCCACGGCACATCAATTTTCATAACAAGAGCTTGATCAAGCACCATCTGTGGCCATTTATAAATCTCAGTTAAGATAAAGATATTGAAACAGAGCTACTGGTTCTCATGAAAATACACAGAATCCTAGGTCAAAACAAAGAGGGAAAAAACAGATCTGGGAAAAAATCAGAAGATTTTTTATTTCCAGAAATTGGAATGAAAGGGACAGCATTATGAAGGAAAAGAGTGGAGCTTCAGAGTGGTCGGTTTTATCATGAATTTTGCTGGTCTTATAACAAATAAGATTACGGATGTTTCTTTCTCATCTCAGTAATAGGGTTGACATGGAACCATCTAAATTAATGGTATACAAATGCAATTTCTACAATTTAGGTTGTGAATAGCACCGATATTTTTTAGGAAGGCATGTTACAATTTCATCAAGATTTACCAAAAAAGACATTGTAATGATGATGTCAAAAAAATGCTCGACAGAGCTATTAAAGATTTGATTAACCATTCAAGTAGAGCTTATCTGATATTGATGACGATAAGCATCCCCTAACAACATAAAGAATCTTGTAACATTAGCCAACGCCTTGATACCTGTGGCCCTATGCATTTCTATGTTAAGAAATTAAGATAGGCATGATATTGTCATTTCAAAATGCAGAGTTATGATGCTATATCACCACGGACCATCTAGCATTCTTTTTCAGAAATAAGATAATTTATCGGCAGCTTTTCAAGAAAGGATTATGTATATGGTACAGAAAATGAACTTCATGAACTGCATGCCTCCCTACCTTGTCCTTAATCAAATTCCTTAATTATTTCCCCAAAAGGTAACTTTATGCATTATCATATAGTATCCAGTTAAAGCTCAGTTGCAAAATCAAAGGTCACATCATCAGCAAAATCATGAATATTGTGTATAGTGATAAGAATAAGGAGAAAAACAGGTACTGGGAGAGATAGAAAAGGAAGATAAACAGTTTTCATAACTTACACGATCAACAGTCATTTGGTCCCAAGCATCAGACCATACCGCAGCACAAGCCCAGTATCCGTCATGATGAACATCTTTGTCATCTAGGGGAACAGCATGATTCTCAGAAATATCCAACCATGAGCCAATAATAACGCCATCAATGTCACCACATTTGATACTAAAACCATTATAGACATTCAACTTCAGCAAAACAAAATCTTTTAATGGAGTAACAATAGGATCTGCTTCGCCACGTTTGCCTAGCTTGCAAAAGTATGCCTTCCAGAAGTCGGAGTTGGGATATAATTCCTAAAATATAGGAATAGAGAGTAATGTCAGAACAAGACAGGGATATCATGGTAAAAAAACATTAAGAAAGCTTTAATTCCAATACATATAATCTGCAATTACGATCATATTAGATGAAAACCTGAGAAACAAACCTCTAAAAGAGATAATCTTTCTAGTTGGTCCAGTTCATAAGATTTCAGATACCCCAGCCTCTTCATTTCCTCGGCAACTTGTGTTCTAATGGATCGCCTAACTGTACCAAACAACAACTGTCTGAGGCAGATCTCAAGATCCTCTCCAAGTCTTTGTAAGGTAGCTATAGCTAGCTTACTTTCCCCCTATTGATTAAATGTTACAGAGCACAGAACAAGTCATGGAACAAAACTTCACCTGATGGAAAAAAGTCAAAAATGCTATACCTTTAAAAACAGATCATATGCTATAGCTCTTCCCACAGCACGAACTTCCTCAAAAGTGTCCTGCGGGTCTTTGCTAACAGCAAATTCCTTGAGATGTTGAAGGTGCAGCTGAAGAACTGCCAAAGGAAGACGATCAGTCTGCAAAGCATCTCTTACAACAGTTACCAAGTCAAATTTATCTGATCCCCAACGTACAATCATATCCCTAGGATTCTCCCATGAAATCATTTTTCTACTATGCATTCCCTTTTCTAAGGTTATAAGAGATAACTCATCAGTATTCGAGGTATCTCCTGAAAAGTGCCCTGGTGCCAATTCAAGGCTGGGTGTTACAAATTCTTTTGCTACTTTATGAACTTCCTGGGAGTCCAAAGAAATATTTTCTTCCATCTTCAGAGAAGATTCATCCTGTGAGCTTTCTCTATCAACAACATTATCTGGAATATCAGTACCATCTACCTGACAGGATAAAAGCAAATCATCACCATTTCAAAGAATATGAAGTTCAGCCACAGCACGACCGATGTTGCACTGAGCACATTATGATAAAAAAAATTACCACTGTGTGTCTTAGGTTTCCTCTTTTTGCAATTAGCCGACATTGAATATTCCTTATAACCTCTAGGAAGTAGGCTATCTCTTCAAGTTTTCTTGAATTATTTGCCTTGAATTTCAGTAGATCCTCTTGTCGGTGTGATGTATTTGAGCTCTCATCAGTGGTAAACATGAAAATGTCTTTCTCGTATTCTGATAATCCATATTTTCGAATCATTTTAGTGGCAAAGCAGGCAGCAGAAGACAGAAACCTGTACAAAATAAGCAATGCCAGATAGTCAATGTGCAAAGTTATTGAGTGTGTATTTGTTGAACATCTTTTTTCTGGCTTCATTTACACTTGAAATTGGAATACTGTGAAAACTTATTAGATCGAAACATAAATCCTCCAGGTCTACTTCTGCAAAGACCTTGTAGAGATTAAATTCCTATTATCTTTTACTCTCATTGACATGCCCTGATATCCTAGTCTTCCCATACAATTAAAGCTGCAAAGTAGCAGTAAACACAAAACAAAAGTACCATAAGATATTAAGAAGAGAACATGAACAAACATATGAAATTCTTTTAGGCTATTACTAGCTCAGTTGATGTTGTCGTAAACAGCTTGTGAGAACTACCAACAATATGAACTGAAAGTTTCAAATAGAAGTTCTACAAATATCAGACATTTTGAATAACCAAACAATAAGGCTAAGGGACCAAAACACTGGCCTTTATTAAAGTGACATATAAGTGAAAAAAGTGAGCCTCAGACGGTACTTAAAAGTCTTAGACTGCAAGCAGAAAACAAGATGACAAACCTAATCTATCAAGGGTTTTTTTCCAGTTTCTTTCTAATAAAATCATTCGGGTTTGCAATGGAAGCCAAAAGATGAATATTCAGAAAATTTGTATACCCAAAACAAAGAATAAGAAGCAGTTTGTCTGATTGACTTCGACTCACATATAAAACGGAACCCAGTAAATAGCCGAAAACTTGCACATCACAAATCTACACATGATTGGGTATTGTACATTGTTTATGGGAGGAGGACTAAAGTACTTTTATGAGCATTTCTTACTAAATACTCATTATTATCTTTCAGCCACGTGCATATCTTTTTTGAGTATGTGACTAAATCATATTTGAGTACTTCTGGATAACTAACTTTTTTTGAGTTCCATTAAAATTTACAAATAACCAGATATTTTTTTGGATTTTAATTTACATATCTGGGTTCAATTTATTTGAGAATTTGAAATTATGAATTATTTTACGTCTCCATAAATAAAATATGAATTATTTTACGTCTCCATGAATAAAATATGATATGTTATTATAAACATCTATTTTTTGTAATGTAACATTTTTTTATAAGAGTGCTTACTTGACACGTGTTCCACTGTTAACTCTATTGGGTCCATACTGAAAATTGCAAATATCAGGAAAAATATTTTTTTTCAATCCATATCTTCCACTCTAACTTTTTTTTCATATGACAATTCAGTGCACAACAAAAAAAACTGGTACTTTGCGTATTTTGTTCAATATTGACTTCTTTTTTTGTGAATCAAGTGTGCCTTTAGGAATAAAAAGTAAGTTATTACAAACAAACTAGAAACCAAAAGTTTCATTTTCATTATTTACAACTAAATATAATTTTTTATGCATAGATGTTAAGGTATTTAAATAACTTTTTAAATTTAAGTGCTGAAAATCATATCAATATGGTGCTCATATGAAAGAGAAAACGAAAGAACCCAACTATGTGATGACAACACCCAAAAAATCATCTTTTGACTAAAAAATTGAAACCATGCGAAAATAATAAGTAAAACACGGTTACTAAAAAATACTAGTAGGTCATAAGTGCTTATAAAAAGCACTTAAAGCAGTTACAAAAAAGTGGTAATTACTTTTTTCTCTTGAAATGCACGCGTAACATGGATAATTCATGAGTATTTGGTGTCAAATACTCATGAAAGTAGCCAAGTTCTCCTCTCGTTTATGGTTGTATCATGGCAACTAACCATCACAACCTTGAACAAAGGAAACATATACCATGTTTGTGATTTGTGACAAACCTCACAGCCGAAGCTACCTCACTATCAGTGCCTACTTTACTGGATATCTGGTAAGCAGAAGCAAAAAGCAACTTCAGTATGCCTTCTTCTGCCAAGTTAACAGCTGCAAGCATCTCCAAGCATCTATGGAACACCACATGTAAATGAAAAGATGATGATGATGGTCAACTCTATGAAATGGCAGTGTTTGTATACTTCAACATAAAGAACAGTATCAAAGGAAAAAATTCTAATTCTCTTTTGCCAGACTAAGATATGGAAAATAATATCAAAAAATATTTGAGGATAGCATCAAGATCGTCACAGTTTCCACTAGATGTTGCCTCTTAATTGATCTTTAGGACCAAGAAGGCTAATCAATAACAATATTACAAGAAAAAAAAGAAGTTAAAAAAGCACAGACTAGTCAAATATATTAAAAAAGTGCTCTTTAACAAATGTGACGTATACATTTTCCAGATCCAGGAAACTTTGAGGTTACATGTAACTTCGCATGGATGGTCTTGAATTAATAGATAAATTCTTCTTCAAATGATATTAGTTAC
The DNA here is from genome assembly GCA_963682175.1 of Triglochin maritima. NCBI lineage: Eukaryota > Viridiplantae > Streptophyta > Magnoliopsida > Alismatales > Juncaginaceae > Triglochin > Triglochin maritima. Next base: position 4,675,696 of record OY821775.1, read on the forward strand.
ACAGAAAAACAGTAAACATCCACTAAATAGCACTTCTGACACACATGGTTTCCATACTTCACCGCTTTGATCAAATCTGCTACTTGCCAATTTGGAAAAAAAAATACGATTTCAAATCGTACTTCGCTAGTTTTACCTTCTATATGAGTCACTAACACTATCCATGCTTTACTCATATCTGTCTTTTGAGAAACAGTATGTGTTATACATGGTAATGCGTCATAGCCAAGTATAATTTTGAACCATACTAACACATCTTATATTATTACTTGCGGAATATTCTTGAGCTCAATAACATGGTATTGTCTTCAATTAGAAACAATTGATCGAAAAACCATATACCTAAAGCATTTAAAATCTGCATGAAAGTCATTTATTAAATTCATCATTATTAAGTATATCAAAAGCCAACAAGAGTGTATTCACCTCTCTATGTCATCAAACTTCATATAATGCAATGCCAACTGCAAATGACGAATCCGAGCCGTTTTCAGGTCCCATCCTGTAATGGTTTTGATAATAGAAAAGTTTTATCTCACAAGTATTCCATGACTGCAATGACATATGAGGTGCAAGATTAAAAAGGTGAGTTGATCAATTCACTGTACTCTCATGCAGAGAAGAAGCATTCACCCTTCTAAGTTCCTTTTCAAACATGCATTGTGTCATCCACAAATCCCTATACTAAGTGATTTACTCATTATATGTTTTCCGATTTCTGAACAAGTTAAAGTGATTCCTAACTTAGTTCCATAGTATTGGTACATGTAATAGTCACTCAAACATAACCTCTTTCAATAATGATATTCAATTTGAACCTATTTGAGAAGGATAATGTTAGGTGAAAAATCAGTCACAAAACTCCGGAAACTTTAAGGCATTTCCTGATGTTTATTATTAAAGCCATTTTGGGCCATTCAGAGATTATTGTGTCAGGAGATAGATAGCCTTATTTCCATCACATGCACAAAGAAAATAATAGAGCCACGTCAAATTCAACTTATTTACGACTGATAGGGCTCTTGAAGGCTCAATCAGCATTTCCAGCTAGAGAGTTAAGACTAATTAAAAAATTGTCTTATAAGTGGAAGTGGACATGAAAAACTTCTGCTAAAGGTGTAACAATATCTAAGCAATAATTTGGAGACTTGGAGTGCAGAAAATTGGCAATTTTTCCTGTCAAAAGAGCCAGTTTATTACAATAAAAAAACCAAAATGATACATCAAGCAAAACAAACTAGCTTCCACAAGCAATAGACACCACTGGTAACAACTAATGACAACAAAAACAAAAAATGAAAATTGCAACTTTTAACCAACTGCAGAATTTACCAGCCCCAATATCCACTCTCTGGAGAGTGAACATGCCATGAAAATATTGACGTCCCTTCCTGCCCAGCCGCTTTAGACCAAAGTGAAAAATCCCTCACCCAACAGATTGTTGCAATTGACCTCCACATTTGAAATATAGTCATCTTCGGAGAGTTCAATTGTTTACTATTTAAATTGATAAATCGCCCATTCACTCATTCACTTCAATTCGTTTATTAATTCTTTATTTAATTTGAACCTGAATTTTTTGGGTTGAAAGCTTGACTTAGAAATTATATTTCGCTTTGACATGAATATAATATACTTATATTCTTTGATCGTCAAAAATCTTGAAACACTAATATTACCATATAATGCATGATTGTGTATGTATTTTTGCCTCTCCACACGATAACACAGAATTTATTATGGATGTTTTCTTTACAGTACGTCAATATGGGCTCTGTTGGACTTTCCCTGAACATGACCAAATTTAACTTACTTTACTAATGTGCAAAACTGGCTTTCTATAAGGATCAATCTTTCAGTCACATGGTTAGTACATTGACAATAACATCACGACATTAAATTGGAGGTCGCATGACCCCAAAATCAGGTCAGTGGAGGCAGATACGCACACAACTTACAAAACTCAAATAAATAGAACTACCAAAAAATGATTTTGAAATTACATGAATATGATATCTAGAACCCATCCAATCCCATAGACCAAGATGCATCATCTCATAGCAAATCAATGCAATAAATAAGTGCGAGCAAGCCCATGGCGTGCATCATAGAGACAAAAATCATAATTTATTGACACTTCGCTTGGAGAGGGGGGGAAGGTGGAAGAAGGCAATGGCAAAATCCAAACATACAAGGTATTTAAGAAAGTGTGCCACCCCATTTCCAGTATTTGAATAGACATCTAACAGCCAAATGTAATAAAGACGCAAAAGGCAAGCTCCTCATCCTACATGCATCTATTGGTGTGACCAACGAACAAAGACGTGTAACAAACAACCCAACTTAATGACATAATAGCCAAAAGGAGAACTGGAATACTCACCGTTTTGCATGAAAACTCTGTCCGCCGCTTCTGACCCCTCATATAGAATAACTTTATCAAGAAGTTCCACCTGCCATGATCTTGATGGTCCTTCAGTTACTTGACAGTAGTTTGCTTGTACGTTTCCACCCATTGATCGTCTACACCAATAGGGTTCAACAGGAAAAGTACTTGTTGATGTTGAATGTGAGGGAAGAAAAATGAAAAGACCATCCTCTGTCACCAAGTAAAGTGACCCCTGAAAGCAGCACCCAATTGATTCACTCAGAAAAGCATATTCATTTTTGAATGGTAAAGATACTTCAGACAGCTTTTCTCTCTCGAAATCCCTTTCATCAAAAATTGAAGTTACATGAAGACATGTATGAACCAACTTAGTTTCTTGTGTGTGACGTGAGTTATTCGAACTTTGAATAAGGTGGGTGATGCCAAAAGGTGAAAAACAGATGATATTATTTTGATTGTACCCATCAATAGGGACAAATACTCTACGAAGAGGAACTGATTGCAAGCAGCAAGATGAAAGTAGACTATCTGTTCTTTCTGAAGAAACAAACAGAGCAGAAGAGGAATTGGAATGCCTTCTTGAAATGTGGGCACACTGCCTGTTCTTTTGCATAAAACTAATATGTCCTTTTTGAGGGGCAATGCAGGCAGCTCTATTAGAAAATCGCAAATCATACTGCCCACCGCTGCCTTGCAGTTTCTGCTTGCATATCTCGGACCCAGCAACCTTCCAGCTAGACAAGACACCGAGAATAGGGTCATCGTTCCAAGGCACATGTTTTGTAGATCTGTCATTTTCTGTGATCCATTCTTCAACACTTGATATATAGATAATACCCAACTCGTCAATGACAGCTATCAACGTAGAATAAGAAGAGACAATCAATCTTGTAAATTTTCTTTTACCATCTAAATGACCTTCCACATAACTCTGTCTTCTATTTGTCACATTACCTATTGAGCTAAAAGTTAGAGATGGAAATACACCTTCTGGACACAAATGTGGCTGAGAAGATCGAGAGCATAGCTCTGAATCTAGTCTCTGTGAAGCATGGAAAGTTGCTATAATATTGCCACCCTCAACATTCCAAATGTAAATCAACCCAGAAGTACTCAGACAAACAAGAAAATTATCAGAAAATTGGAAGTCTGCCCATTCAGGCTCTATCGTTGCCAATCCTTCACAAGAAACAGTCAAATTTATGGAACAGAGCCACTGGATACCCCAAGGGTAAATTCTAGCAACAACTACCAGAGTTTCGCAATTGTTTTTGGCATTTCTGTTGTCACCATTTGTCAGCTCATTGTCTAAACAGGTCAACACTAAACCAACTAAACGGTGAGAATAACTAGAAAACACTTGAGAACATCTATATTGAGAAAAATTCTGTGAACTTGGTGAATCTGGAGTACCAGATCCAACATGTGTGTTAAGTGAACTAGAATCTCGATGGAACATTGTAGGGACAACTTTGTTTTTTTCTCTTTGTTGACTTATTTTATCAGAAGGCGGGAATTTGTGAGAAAGGAAATTCAAGAACATCAACATATTACCATAAATGCTAAATGATATGATCTCTGCAAAACAAGGAAATGATTCTTTCCGCGGAAAAATTGTGGAGAAGCCACTTTCAGATGCAGAGGTATCTGATTCAGTCAAAAAAGATTGTAACCATTTCTTCTCTGTAGGAGTTCCATTAGATGAAGAAGATTCGGTCTCTTTACCATAGCTCTGTGTTTTTCCATATATCATATCACTGCCATTACCTTCATCAACAGAAACATAACTGCTTGATTTTGCTGTGAACTGGTCCTGTTCTTGAGGATCAGCAGCAGGTCCCCAGTCTACCCATTTACCACGCATAGATCCATTTTCAGGTGATATATTGGCAGATTCAGAGCGCATATCAGGTACACAGAAAGCATGAACCATAATACCATGACCATTGGATACAACAAGAAACTCCTGAAAGGAAGAAACTTCATGGCGATCATACACATCCCCACCATGCGCCCAGGCCAATGATTCCACACCACTTATCAGACATTGCTTCGCAGTCGAACTGCAAGGTTCAACATCTTGAGCTGTCACTAACTTCTCATTTCCTCTGAAACTCCTTGTTTCCGTGTGAGTTTTGTTGTCTGAGTTGCAACCACATTTTTTACCTAAAATTGTGTCAGAATGACTGCATAAGTTTTGTCAAACAATTAATATGTTATACTGCAAAGGAGATTTTGATGTCTCACCAGGCACTAAGGGAAGCAACAATGCTTCAGACTGCTGTGAAAGTAAAAGCAACAGCCCCTTGGTTGGAGAAATCAAAGCTTTAACGAACTTAGAAATATCCACATGAATATTTAATGACTCCCATTTACACAGCTGCAGCATAGAATGACCATCTTGTACCACCATGTTGCTTGCTGTCATATCTCTAGTAGCACATAAAAAATTCAGATAGAAACAAAAAACACAAGATTGTCCTATAAACTATTGAAACTTCAAAGACTCATCTCCATTTAGGAAACCTATAATTGAAAACAAAGAGAACTACTAGCTGTCACACCTTTCCACGTATTTTAGGGGCAGAAATGCTATTCAAATGGCCAAAATGGAAATTTTAGTGCAATGAATACCAAAGCAATTGTCAGTTCAATTTATAGTGAACAGATACGTTGCAGAAGCAACTGATGTTTAACCAAACAGAAGTGGAAGTTCAGTACAAATCAAACTAATGGAAAACGACATGATTCGTCTGAAAGCACTACATAGTGCAAACTCGTCACTTGAAGAAAAGCTCAAACAAAATCATCAGGTTCTATAAACTATCAAATCAAGCCAGGAATTTCAAAAATGAATGTTTAATTAGTGAAGCAGAAACTTTGGACAAGATCAGAGAACCTAATATAACTACAAATCGTTCAGGCAAAAGAAACTACTTTTCGACTCAGCTTTTCTGTAATTTCAAAGTAGCGAAATTGTTCAAGTTTACCAATCAAAATTGGAAGTGTGTGATGGAAGATATGAAGACGATAGCAAGTATTTGATTTATTCAAAGTCCACCAAATCCACCAAAAAGCAATAACTGCTCAACTGAAGAGAAAAAGTACAGTAAAATTAAGCGGAAGTAAAACGCATTACTAACTCAGAAATATCAAATTTCAGAACTACTGACTCAGAATTATCAACGTCAAAGTTATATTGGTCCCACAGATGCAAGTTGCGGTATGGCAGACTCCGTCTCTCCCATGTCACATACTACCACTAGCATAAACCACGTAGTTGAACTAATAAAAAAAATTCAAACATCAAACACAAATCAAAAGTAAACCAGAGTCCATAACCTAAAAGAACAGTGTTTTTCTACAACAGAAACGAATTTTCAGTAAAGTTGAGCAAACCAGAGTGACAGCAATCACAAGTATTCGACATTATTCCAGAGCAAACCACCATCTCACCTAACAAAAAACTAATAATACAAATCATGAAATAGCAGAGCAATTCAAGACACTGAACTAATAAACGAGAACAACTACTGCTAGTCTGTGTCTACGTAACAACAATTAGCAAAAAATCAGATTGAAAAGCAAAGAATCCAGAGTAATTGCGACTAAACTACTTAACATGATTCCACAACATAACAAACTACAATTTAACTTATCCAGAGTAGTCGCAATTCGCAATTATTCAACACGACTCCATGGCAAAACAACCACTACTCCCACTTAAGCCAACAATAATCACCGGATTTAACATGATCAAACGTTGATGGAGCTTCAAAACAGTCAGATTTGGCGGCCACGACTACTGACAAACTAAGCTGTCCCCATTCAGAGGGCAAAGATGTCAGGGTAATTACAACTAAGCTACTAAACACAACTCCACAACATAAGAAAACTACTTTTCACTTGACGGGAGTAGTCGCAACACGCAACTATTCGACGTGATTCCACAGCAAAAAAAACTACAACTCCCACTTAATTCAACAATAATCATTGCATTGAACACAAAAACATATCAATCGAGCGCCAAAACAGGTCTTTTTTTTAATTGTTTTGAGCACCAAAACAATTAGATTTGGTGAACACAATTACTAACCAACTAAATTGTCCCGATTGAGAGGGCAGAGAATATCAAAGTAACTACAACTGAGCTATTAAACATGATTCCACAACATAACAAACTACAGCTTCACTTAACCAGAATAGTCACAACTATTTGACGCGATTCTGCAGCAGAAACAACTATGACCCCCACTTAATCCAACAATAATCAACGGAGCTAACACAAACACAGTTACACACATCGATCAAGCACCAAAACAATCAGATACGGTGGACATGACCACTAACCGACTAAGTTGTTCCAATTGAGAGTGCAAAGAATATCGGAGTACTTACAACTAAACTACGTAACATTAATCCACAACATGACAAACCTAAAGTTTCACTTGACCGGAGTAGTTGCAACCATTCGAAGTGATTCCACGGCAAAAACAACTACAACTCCCACTTAATCCAACAAGAATCACCACATTTGATACAAACACGCATTGATCGAGCACCAAAACATTTAGACGCAGCGGACACAACACTAACTTGCTAAGTTGTCCCGATTGAGAGGGCATATAATATCAGATTAATTACAACTAAACTACCTAACACGATTCCACAACATGACAAATTACAGTTTCACTTAACCAGAGTAGGCGCAAGCGATTCCGCAGCAGAAACAAAAATCCAACAGTACACTATTCATCGGATGGATTAACACGCATAGATCGAGCGGCAAAACAATCTGATTCGGCAAAAAGAACTACTAACCAACTAGTACATGAAGTTCCGGTTCGAAAACCGGGAGGAATCGTCGGGTTCTGCGAGGAAACGACGAGATTAGCGCGGAAATTGGGAATCGGAGGAGGAGAGTTTGGGATTCGAATCTGAGACGGCGAGTTTGGATTCCGGCGACGCCTCGGGGGAGTGTGGGAGCAGGAGAGGGTGAGGGCTTTTATAGGTGGCCACGATCAACTCCGCTGGTGCCCAATGGTCTGGGGAGAGATGGCGATTTCGTGGACCGCCCTTCGTTTGTTTTCTCGGTTTATCTGTCGAAAACCCGATCTGAACCGGTTTTGGGTCTATTGATGAATTAGGTTCTTGATTGAACCAAATTGGCTCGAGTTTGGTTCGTATTCAATTCGGTTTAAGCTTGTTTCTGTTCGAGTTGAAGTTAAGTTGGCTACATGTGAATTGACCTTTCGGCTCGATCAGTTGACGAGTTGAACGTGAACTTGGATCAATTTTTCCACTAATTACTTGATCCAGTTCGGTAATTGTTTGTGCATAGTGAATCATTATGTGCAGCATTATATAAACCAATGATCACGTGTCGTTTAATGTTGGTATACCACATGTTTATTTCAAGCCTTACACGAGAAAATCAGTATATGCCAAAAATATATAATATAACTATAAGCATATCGTAACTATGTTAAACAAACCAAAACTCAAGTTCGTATTTAGCTTGTTTATTGAATGAGCCTAATGGTCTACACTGAAACAGTGAAAACATGCAGAACGAAAAATGGTCTCAATTCAAACACGAGTAGCATACAAGCCAACCAAATAATTAGCCAGCGAAACACAAGATGACCCTTGTTCGCTCAAATTTGGTCCCAATTAAAACTCTTAGCAACAATTAAATTATAAACTATTTCGCAATGAAATGACCCAACAATACCAGACCAGACTGAATCGGAATCGAGCCGAATTGGACCATTTCCAACTGGACCGGACCTATTCCCCAAATCCTAATGATCCCAATTTTTTTCGAAGGGCCGACAAAACAATTTTGAAATTCCCCAATAAACATTCTGCTTTTATTTGCTCTTAACTATTTTTTGTTTGATCAACTGATTCTCCCAACGTTCAGGTAGGCGACCGCCTTTCGCCCAGCCAAGTCGGGCGAAATAGGCGATTGCCTGGGCGATCGCTTCGCCTAGGCGAGAGCCGTTGGAGACACTCCAACGGCTCTCTCCTTTTTTTTCTTTTTTTTTCAAAAATTATAAGTTTGTCACTACCACAAAATCATATATGAACCCCTCCAAACATCTTCATTTTTCACACATCTTTCATTCTCTTCTTCTTCATAATTCTATTCTCATCATCAAGTTTCTTAATCACCAAGTTTTTGCGATTAAGTCTCCGGTCTGGTGTTTAGTTTTGAAGTTGGAAAGTGAAGTCTCCGATCCGGTTCTTCGTTCTTCAACCGCCAAAATCAAGTGCACTCTTTCTAACTTCTCTTTAGAATTAAATTAATTCGTATTTTATTTTCATATTAGTCTAAATTTTTATATTAGTCTAGTTTTAAGATATGACTTACGTACCCGGCACTAGTCTCCATATGCATCACGAGAGTTACGATAACCTAAGACCTACCCGTACAAATGACCCTGGTTGGAATACTGCACATTACATTAGTGCTAATGATAAAAACTGCATTGTCTGTGAGTTATGTGGTAAGGAAACTAGAGGTAGTATAGCCCGTCGCAAACAACATCTTGCACACACACCCGGTAGCAATGCTAGACCTTGTGATAAAGTTTCTGACTCTATTAAACAAGACATAGCTGCATACATGATTAGAAACAGTAGGACATTACAAAACGAAATTGTATGTCTTGATGATTATGTAGACCGAGAAAACATAGATTTTGATCTGGAAACTGGGTCGGGTTCCAGTTCTGCTCGGACCCCAACCTCCCGTTCTCGCCCCGTTCCTGGTCGAAAGAGACAAAAACAACGTTTGTGGGCACCATTTTGCGGACGTGGAAAGGACGTGGTTTCCGGACCCCAACAAACAACTATCGAAAGAACCTTTAGAAAAGAAGATATGAAAACAATTAATCAAAAATGGTATAGGCTTTTCTATAGATGTGGTATATCATTCAACACTGTAAGGACGCCTGAGTGGAAGGAAGCAATATCCGCTACTTGTACTTACGGACCCGGACTTAAACTCATGACGTATCATGAAGTTAGTGACTCGTGCCTTAAACATGAAATCGACTACACTAGAGGTATACTAGAGTCGTACAGACAAGATTGGGCAACATACGGGTGCACGTTGATGACAGATGACTGGACTGATAGGTCCGGTAGGAATATAATCAATTTTCTAGTAAATTATCCGACAAGTACCATGTTCATGATGTCTGTAGATGCTTCCGGTCACTCTCACACCGCAAACTACTTGTACAAGCTGATGGACAATGTAGTTGGCGAGATTGGCGAAGAACACATTGTTCAGGTAGTCACCGACAACGCGGCCGCGTACGTACTTGCCGGTAGGATGTTGCAGCAAAAAAGAAGGAGATTGTTTTGGACTCCCTGTGCAGCGCATTATATCGATCTCATCTTGGAGGATATTGACAAGCTGTTTTTGAAGACTATTGTTTTAGCTCGTAAAATCATCAAACATTTCACAGCTCTGTCATGTTGTTGAAGAGGATGACATTTGTCATTGAAGGGAACCTGCTACGCCCTGCTGTCACGAGATTTGTCACCGCCTTTCTGAGTTTGCAAATGTTGTTTCTGAAGAAAGACAAACTTCGAGCCTTTGTTGTTTCCCCGGAGTACAACGATCCTAATGCAAGTTGGATAAAGAACAAGAAAAAGAAGGAGATCTCTACTGAAGTTGTCGAGACCATTCTACAAAGTGGTTTCTGGACCAACGTCGTGAAGGCACTGAAGGCCTCACAACCTATGGTCCAGGTTCTTAGATTTGTTGACGGCGATGAGAAACCACCGATGGGATATCTGTGTGATGCAATGGAGAAAGCCAAATAACAAATCATGATGAGCTTTGACGGAAACCCGAGGTTGTACAAGCAAGTCATCGACCTCATCGACACCAGGTGGGGTCCAGGGAAGATGATGTCCTCACTGCTACACTCAGCTGGTTTCTTACTCAACCCTGGTACCTTCTTCTTCGTCCCACCTCAGGATCGAAAATGTAGCTTTCAATGAGCATATGCCTGGATTCATGGATGTCGTAGAGTGGCTCGTCCCCACTCCTGCAGAACAAGACAAGATTTGCGGTCTACTTGATCGTTACAAGAACTCCCTTGGAATATTCTCGAGGGATATGGTCGTCAGACAAAGGTCGGAAAGAAGACCTATAGATTGGTGGCAATCTTATGGCGCAGACATGGGAGAGACCGCATTACAGAGGTTGGCCCTGAGGGTGTTGGGATTGACATGCTCGACATCAGGTTGTGAGCGGAATTGGAGTGTCTTCGAGCAGTTGCACTCAACGAGAAGGAACATGTTGGCTGTGAAGAAGATGAATTACTTGGTGTATGTGAACTACAACCAAAAGTTAAGGCAAATGTTTCAGCAAAGGATGGAGAAACCCGGATTTTATGACCCCATAAGTGTGGACTACGATCTCTTCGACGAGCATTCGTGGTTGGTAGAAACTGAAGATTCGGTCTTCGCTGGAGAGGAGCTTACATGGGCCGATGCCGAGGAAGCAGCTTTAGGACATTCTTCTTCACAGAGACGCTTTGCTCGATCCATGTCCACTGCATCTGACGCGCGGTGTTTCACTGCATCTGACGCGCTATTATTAGGTGGTGGCATGGATGATGTCATCGTTCACATTAGTTCTAGAGATCCAGGTGCATCGAGTTCTCAACCACCGATGGACATCGACGAGCAATATGTTCAATCCGACGATGAAGAAACTGAAGAAGATGATGTCTACGTCGACAATCCGAACGAGAATCACTCCGACAACTCTGATGGTGGTGGGGGATATGATATGGTTCCCAGGTGGACATTAGATCAATGTGTCCAATGGAATTAGTTAGTTAGCTTGTAATTCTAATTTCTCTCTTATCTACTATTGTATGAACTATGAGTTACCTTTGTAATCATACTACTAAGCAATAAATCGTATACCTAAGTGTTTAGGTGGGTAGAGGAGGTGCCTAGTGAGGTCTTGGTCGAGGAACTATATGTCTTTTCGAAGCCTAAATATGTATGATATTTTTAGATAATATTTGTGTATTTTTTCCTATTTTTTCTGATTTTTTATTTATTTTATAAAATTTAATTGAATTTTAAAAAAACACCCAGACTTGGGCGATCGCCTGGTCACAGAACATTCATTCTCCTAAGAAATATGTTTGAATATCATTATCAAACGTGGCAGCGATACTGGTTGCTGAGAAAATTCAACAGATCATAGTCTTCTTTATACAAAACCTCATGTAGCTTCTTTCCATTGCCAAGGTAAACACAAGTAGCAAAGCATATTGGAATCTACCTATTTCAACTCTCTCACAAAAGTCACAACGAAACAATATTACCTTGATCCTGTAAATATTTTACATGTTCATTTCCAAATAGCATGGACAAACAAGACTTCACAGTAACAGTTGTCAAAGATGCTAAATTAACAAATAACAGTTCACTAAGACAATGCTAATCATTTTACATGTAATTTGTAAGAGAGACATTAAGTCTTAATCACTATATTATTAGGATCAGTAAGATGGGAGGTTTGAAGAAAGAAAATAAAAAATGCATGTCTAACTTAGTTTGGAGAAAATCCATGTCAAACCTTTAGCTCAACTTTTAGCTCAATTTGTAAAAGATTTAACTCCATTCCTCTTGTTTTCGTGTTTTTTCTTCTAATGCTCCTTCAACACCCTGGAACCGTTGGCTGTAACCATCTCAGTTCATGTCCATGGAGGAATCATTGGAATTTCGCCAAGGGGCATCGGTATTCTGGTTAGGAGAGCTTGTTTCAGGATTTTGACTTCCCATGTACCAATTTTCACTTGCTGGGCATTCTCCTCCCTGCCCAAACTGGTGATTCTGAGAAGTGCACCTTCTGGGACTGGTACCTGAAACAACATTTGGAATGGTTGTGTTCTTGGTGCGAAGAAAATGCCGAGGACGAGGGCTATTTCCTCCTGGAGTCTGCCCACCACAAATAGAAGAGGCCTGGATCCCTGAACTTAAATGTGCAGCTGATAATCTTGAAGATGCTGATGTATCCTCCCCAATAAAGTCAGTCTCATTCTAAAACAAATGAAAATGGTTGAAAATTTACGCACTTAGCAGAAATCCATGAACCAGGAAATACAGAATGAGTTTTTTGTACCATGTGATTCTTTTTGTTATGATCATGCAGCCTGTGACATTTACCAAGCATTTTAAAAGACAATCTCATAACTAGGACTCAGTTGCTTGATCACTTAAACCTGTAGCTTACTTCCCTAAACCATGGCATTTGATGGAAAACTAGATGGACGGGGTATTTAGAAAAACTAAATAATGTCAATATCTCTTATTGTCCTTTTGACAACTCAATACATAAGAATACAGGGCCAATTCATGTTGTATTTAGACATGGAGCGGATTTAACAATAACTTAGACATAAACTACTGAATTGTATTATAAAAAATCCACTTAACTACGATCAACAGAGGCATCATTCAAAATAAAATGCCATTAGTTGATGCCAAGGTGTTAGCTGTAGTAAACTCTTAACTCGGAAACACCTTCTTCAGTTCTTGGACAAATAACTGCAATAGCCTGTATACTAGCCATTTAAAATTATAATATAACAGAGAGTTTTTTCCCTTCTAAAAGGTGATATCACAAGTATAGAACAAAAAATACAATACAGTGAACAAAAAGGAATAAATCGGAAAAGGGTGTTATTATCAACCAATCTTCATACCAACTTTGGTGTTCAAACATCGAGGCAAAAGTCTGGGGAAAATATCAACACAAGACATCCAAAGGAAGTAAACCATTTTTTACCAGAAAAGAAATCCATGCATAAAATTGAGCTCCTATTTCAGGTAATGTATTCAAGATAGTTGCTACTAATCTACTTAAAATGCTCATAAGAAGAGCTAGTTTACAAACAATAAGAATCACACTTACATTGATTTGCCATGCAGAGGATAACATGGAAGATTACTCGGTTTTATTACCCCTAAGTTCTACCTCTGAAAGCAAGCTCAGTCCAAACCCCTTGCAAAATTAATGCTTTCATTGGCAAAACAAATTAAAAAACAGGCATGTCAAATTCACAACAAAGGATAAGAAGAGCACACTTAAACTTAGATATTTCTTAAACTCTAAAGAATATGATTATTCTCATCCTACCACTCGGTTCTGCTTCCCCATTACACAAATCCTTCATTAGAGGTACTGACCAGACACATGAGAACACTACAGACAAGGTGGGGTGTCAATTTGCCATGTATCTCGTGGCGAGATGCGCGCCTGTGACAGGAACCGCCATGGACATAAGTCAATGAGATGTTACCACAACAACTTCTTGGTTTATCGCCAATTTGTCACTCCAAAAGGTCGTGACTCGAACCAAAGAAACACAGTGTACAAACTCATCATTTTTTGTTATAGCTATATGGGGAATAAATAGCCGCATAAGTAAAGAACGAGAAGTCAGAGCAGTTCATAAAACCTGCAAGCGCGAGACCACATCATCAACCCTCACTCTCCTTCCATCTCCCTGCTGCTCCAAAATCCACTGGTACATCGATTCCTGCCACAGAGAACACCAAAGACAATCCATTTAATCATCTGACCCATCAAACACCAACAAAGACACAACTCAACAACCAATTGAGCAATCCACAAAAAAATCCCAATTCACAGGCAAATCTCCACCAAAAAACTTTTTAAAAAAAAATCTCCTCAGTCCTCAGTAATCGATATTCCGATAATCAGACCAAAGCACGAAAAAGGGAAACACCGGCGGTTGCTGAAATTTCCCCCAAACAAATGGTGAAACAAATAAAGGCGCCTCCTTTACGACACAAAACGATAACCAAACCAGATCCGGACAACCCTAATCACATCCCGACGCTCGAGTAGACAATTTCCCACGTGAAAAGGGGCCAAAACCGAGGAAAAACAGCAAAGGCGCCTCCTTTACGTTCCAATATGAGAATTCAATCAAAACCCAATATCAGAAACATAGGTTAAAGCCGGAATAGAACGGAATTAGGGCAGGAAAAGGTTACCATGGCGTAGCGTTCGCCGGCGTGGAAGGAGAGTTTCTGCTGGTTCATGGACTGGGTGTAGAGTTGGGAGATGGCGCTGGCGGTGTTGGAGAAGGTGGAATGCAAGCTCCGATCGACCTCGTCGAGGCGAGAGTCCATGGATTTCCTCCTCTTCGCCATCGTCGACCGCAACCGAACAAAAACCCACAGAGATAGAGAGAGAGAGAAGGGAGAAAAGAGAGGAACGGAGAGATTAGTGGTGATGAGTGTGGTAATTAACTAATTAGTATTTAGTATTTGTTGGCGGCTTTCTCTAAACTTGTAAGTTTTAACCAAACAAAATTGGGCCAACCCAATAGGTTCGGCTGTTGATGTGGTTTAAAATCGTACTTGTGTAGTCTATTTTTTTGGTAAATATTTACGTCTTGTGTGTTTGAATACGATGTTTTATTTGTAATCCAAGCCCATATGGTGCGACTAAATGCATGTATTGGAGAGTGTTTTGGTCGTTTTCACTTTTATTTCATGTCACATATCATGAGTTCGTTATTACTAAACAGTATTTGTTGGTGATTTCGACCGACTTGGTAAAGTTTCAAGTTTTAACCAGACAAACTCGGCCTAACCCAATTGATTGGTCGATGTGGATTTAAATCATATTTGTTGGTAAATTTTTACATCTTATGTTTTAGATACAATGTTTTTGTATATAAGCCAACCTATGTGGTGCGAGTAATGCTTGGCTCGCTAAGCGTGTAGTTTATTTTTGCTTTCATTTCATCATTTTCATGTCGTGCATCATGATTTATGAGTTTTTCATCCGTTCAACTTTTAAGGATGGATGTGTACATAAATAGTCATCAGGTATTTCAGTTGAACAAGTATGGGTAAGATAACAACGGAGCTAAGCATGAACACTAATTACGACCCAAACAATGTGAGTACAAGTAAATACTATAATTAGTTTCCATCTCAATGAATCCATTGACTTGAACATATTAATTAAATTGTCGAAAATAATGCATTTACAAATGGATGGAAATGAATGCGCTTGCAAATGGCTTTACAGTTTACACCTACCTTGTGTCCCATTGAAACATGAAATCTACTTCGAAACTTCAATTGAAAATTGAAAATATAATTGGGTGAGTGGATCTCCTTTTGATTTGGGGGGGGGGGGGGATCCGACGGAAACGGAATTTGAATTCCGGTTGACTCCGGAAATGGGGCGTTTGTGCACGAAAACACGGATTCCGTCGGATTCTGTGGTATGTATAAAATTTTCTTTGAGTTTTCCGTCACTTTGAGGTTGGAAAACCACGGAAACCGAATTTTTTCGGTCGACCGTCAAACATTCGGTCCACCGAAAATGAATATAACGGACGACCGAACATATTTCGGTCTACCGAATTCGTAACTAGAATGACACGTTCGGACGACCGAACTTAGTTCGGTCTTCCGTTTACGTTCACTATGAGGAAGTCGCATTTCGGTCGACCGAAACTAGTTCGGTCGTCCGTTTTTCTTATCCAAATTGTTTTCCGAAGCAGGCACAAACAACAGAATTCAGTCAAAGGGAAACTGTTTTCCACTGGATTCTGTTTTCCTCTGCTTTCCCATTGACTCCGAAAATCACTTTCCGGAACTTTCCGCGCCACTAACACCCCCTGTCTACAGAATCCGACATTGAACCCACATATTTCTTGTGGCTATAAAAATGAGAAATGCAAGAAAAAGAATGGTAAAGTTCGATTTGTTGAAGTTAAATCGTATAATAATGTATCTTTAATCTGCATGTGGATGGAAGGATCGGATAACAAGCACAAAAAACTTCCTTCAAATAACACGTAGGACCACAACAAAGTACCAAACCACGGTGGTCATGTGGATGTCACGTGACTAACTTTGCTATCTAGACGTTTTATGACCATTAATGTGTATAAGCTATTAATTAAGCGTACTAAGGTGATTTAGTGTTTTGAAATAACTATTAAGTCTAAAGCCTTTTAATTTGTTCAGAGGAAAACGAATTCCTTGTTATTTTATGATAACTATGAGAGAGAAAAATCAAAACATGTTTTTTCATGACCTAAAATTTTCCGACATTGTTCCACTTCGGGGTGAACGGACTACGACTCCAAATTAAAGGTGATTTAACACCATTTTTTACCAAGATGTTTGACATGTCTATGCTCGAGTTTGTACTCGAGATTTGTGTTCCACTCACTCCTAACCAGCACGATTACGTCCTGGAGGACAAACATGTTTCTTCGTCACACACGAAAAAATTGACCAACTTCATTCTTGTGTTTATTATTATGTTTAGGTTGCATCCGGATGTTTAACATGGTCTTACATTTCCCAAACGTAATTAGTACTTGAGTTTTAAAAATGGGAGTTGAATTAATCAAATTTGTCATAACATAGCGGGTCAATCGTCTCGTGAATATCATTACATAAGTGAAGTCTACTCCAAGTCCCCAACCCATGTTATTCACAAGAAGAAAATAATAATCTCAATCACGTATGCAAGAAAAAGTATTGAAGAAAAAAAAATCTCACGTTATTCAAACGCTAATAACTTGAAATTAAATGGATGATAAACCTCGAGCAAACGTCTGGTGGATGGGTTAGGAAGATCTAATACTTTTGTGTATATGACCACTAATTAATCCAGGTGACATGCGTCTAATTAAAAGCGCGTCCAAACCCAAGTTGGCTCACACAAGCGAACGTGACATTGCCCATCTCACCATCCAAATTCCAAACCATGTAAATCCAACAAATCATTTTTCATGTTCTTGTCTTTTTCGAATCTCTCTTTTGTGTTTGCACCACAACCTTCCTCCAATAAAAAATCGAAACATTACCTTCCAAGCTTGAAGTCACCATCAGAATTGACATTTGAACCTCTGGGATTTTAAAACGTCCCCAACAAAATAAAAGCAACAATAGCCATACCATTGTTATTATAATGATATCAAGTTTTAAAAGCCAAATGACACGTCTCCTTCTTTATTAAAGGCCATGGCTTATGTTAAAGAATGCTTTATTTTTATTTTTTTAAATTAGGTAGTTGCAATTGAAATTAAAAAAAAAAAATCATGTCGCGATCCACAGCACGATTACAATTTATGTACGATTCTCCACGATTTGCAGATATTTACCTTTTTCTTTACCTTTTCAAACCTGAAGAGATAATAAGTTCACTTGTCTACAAGCCAAAGCCAATTGTTTTCACATTGTTAAACGGATGTCAACGTATAGACAATTCCCTTAATATATTTTATGAAAAGTCCCCGCATCTACTTGATTTGTTAACCCCTAGTTTGAGATTTTTCAACACATTTATTTATATTTTCCATTTTTTTTTTATTTTGCTTGAAAGGACTACCATCACAGTCTTATCGATGAATGAATTGTTGACACCCGTGATCTTCTACTCGCTACAAATTCATTCATTTAAATTTGTTGTTTCACACGTATGCACACAACAAATTTATGGAAAACCCTACATTGAAGCCTTAATGTCACACATGACTTAAGAATTCGTAATTCAGAACAAGACAAAACACAATTCCTGTTAGAGTATCAAAACACCAAAATTGGCAATTCCAAAATACTCTATTGGGAAAAGGGACAGGAAATCTCTTCATTGTCTTCATATTTTACTGAAGTGGAAAAATAAAAAAGAAATAATTATCAAACGACCGAAAGACATTTTCAAACAACATTGTTCTCCTTTCTTGAATTTTTCAGGGTTCAACCCACAAAACAACCTAAATCCCGTCATTACCAAAAACACACGGGTCAGATTAGAAATAATAAAACTTCAACATAAATTCCCCAAAACACCACATTCGTATTCCCAAAATTCCACGTATCCATTACCAGTACGGTTTCCTCCCACTACTCTCTCTAACCACCCACCCCCCAAAAAATAAAAATAAATCATCTTTCAAGTTTCAACTTCCGGCGATCGTTCCCGATTCGACCGGAAACTGTTTCGGCACTCCACAGTGGCGTCTCTTCGAATCGTCGAGCAAATCCTCCCGATTTTCGATCCAAAACGGGGTTCTGGAGAAGCCAGTAAGTGAGAGTGACAGTTGGATTCAACCAAAAGGAAGCATTTCGTGCTGAGTTCGTGTTTGATTTTTGGTTTTTTGCTCCGGAATGTTACCTTTTAGATCTACTCATACTAAGCTTGTGTTTTCATACGTTCTGTTTAAAATGCAGTTTTTAGCTTGATTCGTGTCCAATTGCGGTAAAATTAGGGTTTGTTTTGGTTGATTTGATGTGTCGATTTAACGTGGTATTTGCCGATTTGTTTTCGTAAAGGTTTAGTTAGTTATGGCGTCGGATTACCGATTACGTGATGGTTTCGGTGATTTTCGCCTTTTTGGTAATTTGGTTGGATGTTATAAATTTTGTATGTATATCAGTTGTAGCACCTTGTTTTTGGATTTGTTTCGTTGAGTACCTACTATCCCGGTCTTGAGCAAGGAAAGTCTAATGTTGGCACTCCCTTAACATGTTTTATTGTCAAAATTGGAAGTGTTATTTCTGGTTTAGGTTTATAGAAGCTATACTGAAACGAGAGCCTTTGTTGTGATTGTGACTTTTTTGACTTAATTTTGAAGCTTAATTGATGTTCTAATGCCGTTTTCGGAGTCTTCTCTCTTTCTGATAAATTCGAGTCACTAAAAGTCTGTGATTCTGTGATAGGATATCTTTCTTAGTTTCTTGTTCTTTGGAATCTGGTTAGAAGTTCTTGTCAAGTTCTTTGAGGTCCTAAAAATAAAACTAAATGTACTGAACTTTTCCAATGTCACACAAGTTGGTTATCTCCTTGATGCTTACGCATTTCGGGCGACATGAGTTCATGATTTGGACAATGTCTTGTTTTTAGCAGCGTTCCATCTCTTCGCTCCCTAACAAACACGCATGCCATTCTTCATCCTTAATTTATTTTTGTATATAGTGATTATGCACCATTGAAACAACCTTTCACTTTATTCGTCTGTCAAATGATAATTTTTCCCCCTTTAGGAAAGTTGTCAGGTACTGCAACCTTTTATTCATCAAAGAAGGTTGTGCTATCATTTTAAAGTTCCTAAATGGGGTCCATCTAAAAGGTTGTTTTCTTTCAACGATCTCTGTTAAACATGATGTTTTTCTTTCCCTTTTCCTTCAAAGCTCTTGGTTGGGTTGAGGTTCATGTTAATCATGCTAAGGATTTGAGTGATCCTGACAACCTAGCATTCAGGTAGTTATCATCAGCATCGAACATTACCAATTTGCAAGCAACTTAGGCTTCACTTCACAAGTGACAGTCCTTCAACTTTGGATATTTAAGGCTATCAAATAGCATCAATAACCTGAATTCCATTAGTGGATGTCCAATTATTTTCTTTCTAAATTGTTAGCAGATTGCGGAAACAAGTTATGAGAGGTTGTACATGTCACCTGATCCATCAAAATCATTGTCTTGTACTTTTTGATATTCATGCTTACAGAAGACATAGCTATGTCTCAAATGTTCATACATAAGTAATCAGTTCATTCATCTCTCCTATACTTCTTGAGTACTTTTTTTTTAAAGTTCTACTTGGTCATTTCTTACATGTAAAGTCTTTTTTACCAAAAGAAAGACAATATTGAAGTACACCATGTTTGCACTTAAACAAGGTTATACAACTCCTGAATTATCATTAACCATGAGGAATGATTGCAGTTGTCCACTTCATGTCCAATGGATGGTAGAAAAGTTTGTTGATTCTGGATGCCTAGATGAGTAGCCACAATGCTTTTAAATGTGGAAGGTGGAGGATTCTTCTCAGCTTCAGCCTCTGGTTATACTAAAGGTTTGGGACTGCTTCTCCGTGGTAAGAAAAACGAAGAAAGATCTATGAAAGTTTCCCCTTGGAGCCAACTACAAACAGTGGAGCAAGAGCTTAATCACAACAAGCAGCTGGCTCCTAGTTCAGAACCCTGTAGCAAATGTGCATCTTTGGCATGTTTTTGCTATCCATCTACAGCCCCACCTGCAATGATCCCTCCAACAATGGCCAAAATGAATCAATCTGAGGCAGCGGTTGATCCCTCTATTGTTGGTGAGAGGTCTGCCAACTTGACTGCAAGGACTGATGATTTTAAGAATGCAGATAATAAGGATATCAAGAGCAGCCTGAAGAAACCTCCTGTAAGTTGTTCTAGCAGTGAAGATTCTCGAGAAACTCAAGTTGAAGAAGAACGAAGTGTGACAGTGAGTGCCGGAGTGAGGAGAGTTCAGTGGTCTGATGCATGTGGGAGAGAACTTATTGAGATAAGGGAATTTGAAATGAGGTAGGGGCTTTTACTTAACTCCTTAGCCAATAGTTTTATTTTTGAATTTTCTAAATTATTTTTATCCTCTATTAGTATAATAGCCTAGGCGACAAAATTGGGTTGTTTCATCTTTCTTGTCATCTGTGGGTGTCACATATCTTAAGAAGCTTCATTTCCTGCTATTATTTTTATCCTCTATTAGTATAATAGCTTAGGCTACAAAATTGGGTTGTTTCATCTTTCTTGTCATCTGTAGGTGCACATATCTTAAGAAGCTTCATTTCTTGCTGGACATTGTTACAATCCCTTTTTCTTAGAATATTTTTATTTTCATTTGGTGATAGTTTTTATCATCATGAGGCTAGTGAGTTTTTTATGCCACTTCATCAGCCTTAACACTACTTAACTCCTCAAAAGAGGCTTCTGGGTAAGGGAGGTCGCCGGGACGAATGTACACAAGTACAGAACCTTACTTTACAGAACCTTACTAATCGAGAGGTTATTTCTCGTTTACCTGTTGATGCGAAGTGCAATTGACCATTTGCTATTTTGAAATTAATAAGAAATTCAGATAGTTTAAATAATCAGTTTTAAACTTTTTACTCCACTTGTAATTTTTTTGATTGATACTACATATGTTTTAAGCTTGTATGTTCTACTAAGTATTGCCAAGACGTGGTGACTGGTTCACATATAATATGACATAGAGTATGATATTTATACAATTCTCTGCCAAGTGGAAGACTATGTAAGTCATGTCATACTGAGACAATTGTGTGACCACATATTGTGGAAATTTCATTTTTCTAATTCATGCAACTTTGAATATGAAAAAAATGGATATGGCTGTTGCTTAATCCAAATTGAGATATTTTGTTCTGGAAATCCATATGTAGTTTTATTTCCATCCTCTACCCTGTCTTTGACATTTCCTCAGAGTAATCTGTTTTTCGGTTTTTCCCTTATTCTTTGTGAATATTTCAGGTCACTGTTCTTACATGATAAAATACAAATTAAAACCTAGCGATTCCTTGCAAGTCCTTCTTATGGAAAATATGGTTTCTACCTTATTTTGAGTTTGTTTTCACAGTGATGAAGAGATGTCAGAAGAGAAATTCAGTCATGCATGTAATAAAAGATGTGGTTGTGCAATACAGTAGCTGGATATCTCAGTCACCTTACAATGTAGACAGTGTTTTATTCCAGCAGACAGTCTTCTTCAGCAAAGTTTATGTGGTCATTTGTTTTCGTGGACCTGAATTGATCTATTGATCAGCATTCGACATATGGTGCTGAAGACAGTTTTCTGTTGTACTTTTATTTTCAACACTTCTGTTAAGATCCTCCAACAGATCACAAGCTCTTCTTATGTCAGTGCAGTTGTTTTATTTAAAGATTTTTTTAGTCCCTGTATTCATTCAACCCTATGTATGTATTCAATTGTGGTGCTACATGTGCTTTAGCTCCAAGGATGTGCTATGATCAATCAAATATTTTCTCCAGTGCTTTTTTACTTCTGATTTTGACACTGATGGTCTTTGTAAAGTAACCGTGCTTCCAATGTGCAACAAAATGAGCCACCAGTCATAACATTTTATAGCAGAAAAGCAACATATCCAGGGTTTTATGGTGGTCATCATGTACCTTCTTCACGGGGTTATTCAAACTTAGTGTTCGTTATTGAACTACTGCCGGAAATGACTTAAATCAGGGAAATGAGGAATCATTTATGAACCGATGCTTGCTGCTCCTCTGAATTTACTCTTCTACTGACATTGAACATTTACTATCCTGAGTCAATGTTGTGTCATACAATTGATTTTTCATGTGTTTTTGATATTCAACAGGTGTCCATTTACAGACATTGTCATCATCAGTGGGTAATTTCTGTTTGGATTGTACGACTTGTTTTTATAAGTTTTTCTATCAGACTAATACGAATTTGATTTTACCTGTTGCAGCAGGGGTTTGTGGTTGCGGAGGTGGTGAAAACAGTGGTTGGTGTTGCTGTTTTATGGTGATAGTGATCGTACATGGTGTTGGTCGTGGAGGTAGTGATCGAGGTGGTGGTGGCCTGGTGGGGATGTTAGTCCTGGTCATTGTTGGTGTTTGATATAGGTTCTTCGTATTTGACAAGGTGATTTGTTTTACACGCAGCTGGTGGTGGTGGGGCCTGTGGTGGTTTGTTTTACATGAAATAATGACAATCAATAGTCAGTTCTATTTTTTAAGTTGTTTCTGATGAAGTATGAACAACCACATCATTGGATTAGTTGCTTTCTTTGGGATAACAGTTGTTAACGGTCACTTGACGTGAGGATCCAGATCCAACAAGACCATGTTAATCCATCATTATTTTCTTCATAGGACAATCATGTTTGTCTATCTGTCAAAGTCTTCCATGTGTTAAATATTGGAAGTCGGACCTAACTAGTACAATGAACGACATTTTTTATCAATTATTATTGTATATTGGGATCTTTCATGTATATGTTTCTACTTACATTTCGTGGTGATTAAGTTTTTGATTCACTTAATTTATATGTTTAAAGACAAAATAGGAGGTGGACAAGTGGGTCTCTGTTGATTTACTTTGGTTTTTATTTAATCTTTCTGGGATAGTTTTGCAGGAGATAGGTCGAAGAAGCTTTGGTGGTGGAGGCTTACGCTCCAAAATCAGAAATCCAACCAAATGGTGTTTCAGTAAGTTTTCCCAGGACAACAGACTTCGTTTTAATTAACAATGTCCTTAATCTTGCCTGCTTTTTTACTGGAGATTAGTTGGTGGTGAACAAAACAAATCTTCGACGATTCTTCTCTCTTCTAGATCTCCTTTTTTGTCTTTCTTTTAAAACAAAAAGATTCCTTGGATAAATATTTACTTATTGCCATTGGAGGATCAGATCACAACCTGTTATGTCATACAACTGTTGTATATAAGCCCCTGCAAAGGAGATATAAAGAGGTGGAAAACAAACTCCTTACTGTATCTTGTTGAGATTCGAACCTGAAACTTATAGTAGCAGTTACTCGACCAATCAATTATCTCAGATTGTCGGCATACAACTGTGCTGGGAACCCAATTTTGAGTATGTTGACCATCTACATTATATTATAGAAAAACTCTTTAGTCTGATGTCACCAAGAAGACCATCTCATCCCTATCTTCTTCCCTTTTTCTTCTTCATCTTCTTCTTCAAACCATTCCTCTGTTGCCACTTTCTTGCAGCAATGGAATGGAGCCCAAAGCTTGACCGACGAAGGTCGGTAACACTAACACGTCCAGGGGCTCTTGACATAAGCAACTGGTGCACTTTTTCTCGCCACAGCTATGCTGCTATCGAAGATTATCATTACAATTATGACTCCCAAGCTCTGGACTACGCCCACAACGCAACTCGGGCCAGTGGGCGAAAACGACGAGGGTTGTTATGGAGGATTTTGAGGGGGAAGAAAAGGATGTTCGCGTTGTGCAGTGCATCAGCGAATTTCCAATATGATCCGCACACATATGCCCAGAATTTCGATGATGGGACTGTGTGGCATGAGCCAGAGGACTCATTGAGGTCCTTCTCGGCTCGCTTTGCCAATCCGTTTGCTTTGATTCCGAATTCAAGGTAATTTCATGCTGCAAAAGAAAGTCTACGTTGCTGCTACTGACAAATGGATGCCGTGTATGCTTGTTATACTTCTGGTTTTGTATGAGTTCGGTTGTTTTTTGATCGTGTAAACTACACGAAGTTCCTCATTTCTTAATATTGTGGAAATCGAAACATGATGTCTGCATGTATGATGGATTCTGTTAAGATCTGCCTTTTCCCGGGGTAAGAGGTCATTTTTTCTCTTAAACTCATTGAGTGAAGGATGACTTGTTTTCGTTGCATTTTTTAAGTTCTACCTATTTTGTGTGTGATTTTCCGTTGGCTCTCAAATTTGAGTAAAGGAGTGATTTTGTTCAAATGAAATTTGACATTCGCAGCTCAATGCAGAATGTGTTCCAAGTTACAGTCAGACATATTTAGATTTGGGTGTGGATCCTTCCTTTTATTGCAGATTCTCTCTAGATTTATGCTTTATAAAATTAATTAAAGAGCGGATTGGCAAGGAGCCCTGCAGTTTCTGTTGGCAGAAAGCATAATAATAGTTGTTTTTACATCCATGTGGGAAAGAAAAACCTTTTTATCAAATTTTGATGAAATGAAAACATGTGAGCGTGAGATATGGAATCTTGATGCAACAAAAGCTGGTTTTCTTTCTATTAGATCTGTTCCACGTCTTGTGCGAATCTCGTGTCTTTCATTTTTGGCTTTGATAACATCCAAAAGTGGTTCAATTTCATTTTTTTAGGATTCGAGTAATACATGTTAACTTTTAAAAGACTAAAATTCCTTCATCTTCAAAGATTTCCTGTGGGGATAACACCACCAAATATTTTACCATTCCTCCAAAGACCTCAATTGTTTCTCTTTTTTTGTAATTTATAATTGGTCAAGAACTAAAGATCTTAAAATAAAAACTCTCGCTATGACGATCGGTAAGGCTAAAAAACACATGAAAGAGTTTAGGCTACAGCCTGCCATACAACGCCAATCAAACAAGAGCATGATTTCCAATAAGCTGTACTATTGTTGATTTCTGTTCTCGATGGTCACTACAAAGTCTTGGCTAACACAAACATTAAAGATATGAACATAATAGCATGATTTCCTTGCTGCTCCATTTCGTCAGCTCGTTGGACGGACCACCATTCATACAAACTAGGAGAGCTTGGAGTCCAATAACATGATCCGTCACTGAAAAGTTGTAAAAAAACATGGTGATCTTCAAATGACCAAGAATAGAAAGAAAAAAATAGCTTTTCGAGTGCCAAAACAGTCAATGATAAACTCAAAAGAGGGTAAATTCAAATTACAATATTAGCAGGATATGAAGCTTGGACATGATTTTGTACAAAGAAGACCAAAAAGTTATTCGCATTCAGAAACTTTACTTTGTTTTGCGAAATTTATGCAATGTCTATACAAGCTTTAAAGATGATGAATGCTAAATAACTTGTTTAGGAGATCAAAAGAAGAAGAAAAACTCTCTTTTTAAAAGCTCTCTCGAAACTTTACATGAAGTTTTTTTCTTTAAGTGCAACATTCAGATATTCTTAGCTTTATCTGTAGCACACACAATCACTTCGAAAAGAAAGAAAAAAGGGAGTTTTAGGTAGATTGGCTGCGAATCTACAGATTGCAGAATCGAAAATGATGTTCTCAAGATGCTATAAGAAATGGCAGACCAATAATTGTATGTTGGGGATGCATTTGCTTTGCAAAATAAGTTGAAATCAACAACATTACACTTCGAAAGTACAGAAATAATGTTTAAAACCAATCAGCCAACTAACCTCCATATTCTTCGAAAAATTTGTCACAGTGATCATCAACTCTCTCGAACACCCATTTCTTCATTTCCTGATAACATTTTGTAGCATAGAACAAAATTACTGTCCGATAACTATTTGACATGAATGCGAAAAAAGTAACAATCCTTAACAACATGCATCGAATTTCCTACGCTCATTGTAGTGCAAATGAGGAGAATAATACCTTAACAGAATCACACGATGTGGAACTGTCCACGATGAGCCCAATCACCAACTGCACAAAAAAATTAAAGTGAATTGGCATAGAAACACACGAATTGCATATCTCAGCCGGTCTAAGTACTACTAAGATATGGGTTCGCAGTAGACCTGAATAATTAAAATTACTCTCTACCACTTATAAAAAGTGTTGTCATAGTAATGAAAGGTGGGACAAATAAAAAGCATTATATTCAAGAGATGGCATGGCTTAAAATTGAGAGAATCACCACTCTAGCTGCATATGCCATCAATGGTGAAATATTGTAGTGATGACCGAAGTTCCAACTGGTAAGATATGCGAGATAGATCTGGATGAAAGACAATCACCACAATGTAAGTAACATAAAATCATGTCCTAATTGTAAGGCAATGTACTTCAAACGACAAAAATATGTATCTAAAAAGAAAATTTTGTGGTGGCGAATGACCAAACAATTGTACAACTTCTCTTTTGGTAGTAAATTTTCTCTCTCTCATGTCACATGTGATTTTCTCTATCATCCGCATAGTATCCACATAAACTGTCACGTCATCAATGTCAAAATGCACGTGGAATTTGAGTGTGTCAACAATTATTGTTTGCAGTATCAACAATTGTGGCATTTCAATCAATACATGTCTTAAAAAATGTTCACTATGGATTGACTAGACTATTGGGATTCATTTTGTCCTAGAATAGTGTTATGAATTAAGTGATAAATTGGATTTGGTATGATGATTAAGGATTAACCATTGGTTTGTGAAAGTACGAAAGAAGATCGATTTTGGATTGGTTGGTGAAACTTGGTTGGTGTGGTAAACAAAGGTTAACTTAACATGTGTTGTATTTTAAACATGTTAATCATCTTGAAGAGGTAGGCTGTTGAAGTGAAAGTAATTTTGAATTTTTATGTTTTGTAATCTAAGTTGGCATAACTGACTTGTAATAAAAACACCTAAGATTGAATGTTAGAGTGGGTGGTAACTAAAATCTGTTATCGTGGGGGTGATACTAACATGAATCACAACAAATGGATATGCATTGCACACAAATACATTCATAGGTATACGTTTACGTCCACAAGTAGGGTGCAAATGGATATGGTTTATCTGTTCCGTATATATATCCGCATCAGAATTTTTAAAGATGTGGATATAAAAAATCCAATCTATTGGACACAGATACAGAATTCAAAAATTTGCAAATATGAATATAGATATGAAGTGTAAAAAATACTTAGATACAAATGCAGATTTTTTTTGCGGATACAGATACAAATATCTGTATTATTTTTTTACTTTTTTATGTTAATTAAATACATAACTCAAACATTATAACTTTCAAGACTTCTGCACATGCTTTTATGTCTTTCTTTTTCGTGCCTAAAAATCATAAAAGCCTTGCACGAAAAAGAAAGACATAAAAGCATGTGCAGAAGTCTTGAATGCTATGTTACGACTACGACTCAGCACATTTGCGACAACTATAAAATGACACTCAACATCTGAGATTATTATTTTCTGAAAAGAATTAAGGAAAATCTTACTCAGGCAAGTTATACAAAGCTTATTATAAGTCTAATAATCTTAGTACGAGTCTAATAATAAGTTGTTCGATTGATTTTTGTGATGAGGATTTAAGATGCTTTCTAACATTCATTTACGTGGGGAGCGGATCGAAAGTTATGATTGTTGTATTTAATTCATTAATACACAAAAAATACAAATTGGATATTCTCACAACAAGAAAACAGTTTGTGACCTTAAGTTGAAGTTGTCGGATTGGATAAATCGTGTTGATCCACAGATTTTTCATCCATTAGCATCGTACAAGAATGCGAAGTACCCAAACTTCTTGCACGAATTTTTGATCTTCGGTCGAAAATGATTTCAAATTTGCTTCACGGGCAGATGACATGTCAAAGTTTAAAAACATGCAACATGGCTCAGACGCACGTGTCGTGCCGAGCCTGAGGTTCGACTGTCGTGCCCGACCTGATCCCCAGGTCTAACATCTCTACATTGGGATAAAGTGCAGCAAATAAGTTTTAATTTAAAAATAACGGATTGTTTTTAATCACACCTCTGTCTACAAAATTGTCTTTAAAATTTGTCTCCATTTACCTTTTCCCCTGGCAAAACAAACAAATCTCTTGTCAATGCCTTCAATAAATCCATCGGCAACCATAACCTTTTGAAGTTTGGCTCGTGCAATTACAAAATACTTGGACTGATAAACGGAAAACTTCAACCATGGTTAAGCTAAATCACTTATTTGTATTCACAAATTGGGAAGAGAAATACCTCATCTTCTTTAGTCATGGACTTCCAAAAAAATAACTCAGATCATAACACTATCATCTTAGATGCGAATAAGAATAAATGGGGCAATCCATTTAGGCTAGTTTGCTACAAAGAATTTATTAAAGAGCTTGAATAATTGGGCATTTTGAAGTCTATCTTGGCTCTGTAAAGTGGTCTTTGAGGTTATAAGATTTGAGATTTGGTTAACACTTGTTACTGTTACCCTTCTTGATGATATGTAAGCCATAACAAAACAACAAATTTATTTAAACTGAAATATCATAGCTGTATCAGTAAAGTTTGCTATAGAAATAGTTGGTCGCAAAGCAAAAACATTGTAAACATAGATCGATTTTAAAGTAACACGTCCAGAATAAAATCCAGGTGAATGTGTTAACCCGAATTTGGAACAAAATTTCACTATCATATAATCAAAGTGTT
Source organism: Triglochin maritima (assembly GCA_963682175.1). Taxonomy (NCBI): domain Eukaryota; kingdom Viridiplantae; phylum Streptophyta; class Magnoliopsida; order Alismatales; family Juncaginaceae; genus Triglochin; species Triglochin maritima. Next base: position 4,704,816 of record OY821775.1, read on the forward strand.
AGTTGACTGCAAGTTGAACATGATTTTAAGATACGATAACATTCAACTACCCCATAACCCATTTAATCTGATCTTCGATGATAACATGGCTGTGAGAATTAGTATTAAATACATTATGGACGTATTTTTTCAATAGTAAACTGACTGTTAGTTAACTGGTAGATACGACGACTTTCACCACCATCATGAAACTCATATAATGGTCTGAGTGCCTAATACAACATTTATCTACCTTATAACCTATTTAACCCAATTGTTGCACTTTATCCCAATGTAGATGTTAGACCTGGGAATCAAGTCGGACTGGGCATTGGTCCGACTTGTTCAATTTTATCATAATGAATTTTCAAGTGTCCAATTGATATTATTTGAATATTCACTTGACAATTTCATTGTTGACATTCGAAATGATGATAGATTTTAGAATGTGAAGAATCTTAACAAGCTTTCAGTGAAACTTATTGAGACAAACAAGCATGAAACTCATTCAAAAGTCTACTTACTATTGAAGTCGATGTTATTTCTTCACGTGGCACCGATAAATTTTGAAAGAGTGTTTTCCGGAATGACTCTAGTGAAAGATAAGTTGCGTAATAGTATGAGAGATCAAATGTTGAATAATTATTTGGTTATTTATCGAGAGAAAAAATTGTTTTTGGATATTAACATGAATGCTATTATAAACTGGTTCCTAAATATGAGAACCCGTTGAGAACAATTGTAATAATTTTAAAGTACTATTAAATTGTAATTTAGATTATTTACAATATTTTACTTCTAACTAAGAAATATTAATATTTTTGACTTTTATGTTATTTTTTAGTTGTCGATTAGTACACTAGTGCTCGGTGTGTATTTGGAATCTTGTATCCACCCCTCGCTTTCAAGTAACCTTTTGTTTCATTAAAAGTGCACATGATGGAAATGTCCTTCACCATGGTTAAAAGCGTACTTGGCCTACCAAAAAATGATTTAGCAGTCACAAATTAGAACCCCAATACTAGATGTATTTATAGCTACTTCTTTCAGTGTATATACTAAATTTATGGCATAAATTATAATATAAAAATGAATCTTCACACAATTGTCCCAACATTTGTTTAAAAATGAAATAATGTTACTAAAATCCGGTTAAAGTCCTACCCACATATATCCACCTCCATTTTTATACTGAACTGCTAAACATCGTCCCAAAATTACTTAAACCGACATTTGAAATTACAATTTTGCCATTCTCTCATTTCTACTGCTATAACGCGACATTTTACCCTCCTATCACACATCTCTCTTCATCTTCCTCTTATAATCATAAAAAATATGGTTTTGGAGGTCAGTAATGAGTCAACGGACGCCCCAGTGTACTCGAATATGGTAAAATATCTAACATTTTTTTAATAAAATAATAATAAAAAATTATGGGCGTCCGACGGAGCCACCCCACGTAGGAGGGGACGTTTGGGTAAGACGCCTTTTAAAAAGATAATTGATTATAATTTTAGATAATTGTTAAATTAATTAATTAATAAGTTAATAATTACTATATTCGGATGACCGATACCCCTTCGGTACACCGGTGAGCGAGACCCTCGAACGACCTGTCGATGTGGTATTTGTAAGTCAAGATGTTTTACCGCCGGGGGATTTTGGATCTTAAAAAATGTTGGATCTGGAATTTTTTTGAATCTTCATCACTTGCAAAAACTCATTGTAATCCGACAGGTTACCACCGAAAACTTGCAAAGAAACGTCAAATAATTTGATATAACACACCGTATAATTTTAATTTGACAAAAAAACAAAAAAAAACGGGACGTCTGGTTAAGACGCTTGTACCATCGTGGAGGCATCTGGCTAAGACGCATCAACCATGGTGGAGGCGTCTTTGCCAGACGCCTTCACGATGGTACAACCGTCTTAGACAGACGCCCGAGTAGGAAAAAAATCCACCTCCGTTCATTCGCCTGATCTAGGTGTTTCGCCAGACATTTTCGTGGTGTTGTTACTAGGAATGTTAGTAAAACTGAGTTAAAAATCTTGTTTAAAGACACAGACAATATGTGTATTAAATATATTGTTAAAGACAATTTGGTAATTTCAATGGACGATTTAAGTAGTTTTGGGACGACGTTTAGCAGTCTCCTTTTTATATCACAACATCAAAGCGAGACCACACGGGGGACTCTAACCGAAACTATTAAAACAACTAGATATTAAATCAGCTAGATATTATGTTTAATAATCGTGCTCGGTATATCCCACCTCATATACATTATACATCTACATATGATTGTGTTATATATATTTGATAATATATATGAACTCGTTATGTTTTAATAAGTTTTAGGTAATAAAAATATTACATTTTCTAATTCATAAAGATACAACTGCTCACTTGACCCGCTTATTTTCCTAACCGGCCCGCCTTACCCCTTTAGGTGGGCCCGAATGCCATTTTTTTGCCCTCCCTTAGATCTATTTACACATAAACATTTTTATTAATTGTATATGTAAATTGCAATTTGTCTCATCTTTCTCTCACTTACTTGTATATCGTTGTAAATTTTAAATTGACCATCTTGTAAATTGCAATTTGTATATCTGAGTAACATTTTGACCTCTTGAACTTTACTTCGTCACACTTACACCCCATAAACCTTGATTTTTGTGACACTTACATCATATCTCTATCAAAAGATTATTCTTTTTCAACATATTTGTCGTTTTTTCTCAATTTTATTTGTGTTGTTTGACAAATATATTTGTAAGGTATCTCTTATGAGACAACATTATGACGAAGTTTGAATCAAAATGAATCTCAGATTTTACTTGAATTTGAGACTAATTTGTTCAAATTTAGACATAAATTTGAGCAAAATCTGATATCTGTTTTGATTCAAATTTTACCATAAGATACATTACAAATGTATTTGCTAAACAACACAATTTTTTTAATGAAGAATGATAAATATGTTGAAAAATAATAATTTTTTAATGAAATATGAGGGTAAGTGCTATAAAAATCGAAGTTAAGGTGTAAATGTGACGATTTAAAATCCAGGAGTCGAAAACGTTACTCTCGTAATTTATCCAGACAAATCGTAATTTATCCTAATTGTATTGTGTAATATATATTTTATACGATGCGTCCTCGTGTTGAAATCAGAAGTTCAGAACCAGGAACGTTCCAGAAGACCTCTCACTTCCACATCTCTCCAGACTTCTCTGAAGCGTGGCCCTCCCAACGGCCAGGATCCGACATCCACCCAACCCCATCGATCCAACGGTGCAGATGACCCGATACCGATACACGAACTGTGGATGCTTCTAGAACACCAACTCAAATCCACGAACCCTTTCGTCTCGTATTTAACTCTCGTCTCTTCGCTTCCGACAAAACCCCAAAACCTGCTTTCGCTCGAAACACTACCGTTTCCGGAACCTCACGAGGTATAATCCGCCTCCAAACCCTAGATTTCGCTCTATCTTGTTGTTTTTTTGGTTTCCTACGGTCGTTCGATCTCTTCGAATGCCTTTTTCCGATTTTTTGGGAGGTTTTGTGATATTTTTCGAATTCGGTTCCAGATCTGTAAGAGGTGGCAGATTTGTAACTTTTCGTGGTTGGATTTGGGTTTCCCGATGAAAATGAGTTAACGCTTGATCTGTTTGATGGTGGAAAAGTGCCGTTTTATTGTTTTTTAGGGTTTTGTGTTGAATCTGGTTGTGATTATTTATAGATCTCTGTCGATTGACGGAACAGCTCGGATTTTGATCCGGAAGAGAGGAGCAAAATGAGCGTTGTCGGATTCGATATCGGAAATGAGAGCGGCATTGTGGGTGTGGCACGCCAGAGGGGGATCGATGTGGTCCTCAACGAGGAGTCCAAGCGTGAGACTCCGATGGTCGTCTGTTTCGGGGAGAAACAGAGGTTCATTGGCACAGCCGGGGCCTCCTCCTCGGTCATGAACCCGAAAAACTCCGTTACGCAGATCAAACGTTTGCTCGGCCGGAAGTTTGCAGATCCAGAGGTCCAAAGGGACCTTCAGTCGCTGCCTTTTACTGTCACCGAGGGTTCTGACGGGTACCCGTTGATTCATGCGAGGTATCTCGGTGAGGAGAAGGTCTTCACACCGACTCAGATTCTCGGCATGATTCTTTCGAACTTGAAGGGGATAGCGCAGAGTAACATTAACGCTGCGGTGGTGGATTGTTGCATTGGTATTCCGGTTTATTTCACTGACCTACAGAGAAGGGCTGTTCTGGATGCTGCCGTTATTGCTGGTTTGCATCCTCATAGGTTGTTCCATGAGACCACTGCCACTGCTTTGGCTTATGGAATTTACAAGACGGATTTGCCGGAGAATGAGCAGATGAATGTGGCTTTTGTGGATGTTGGGCATGCTAGCATGCAGGTCTGCATTGCTGGGCTCAAGAAGGGGCAGCTGAAGATACTGTCCCACTCATACGACCGGTCCCTAGGTGGAAGAGATTTTGATGAGGTATTGTTTCAGCACTTTGCTGCCAAATTCAAGGAAGAGTACAAGATTGACGTTTACCAGAATGCACGCGCTTGCATTCGGTTGAGGGCTGCATGCGAGAAGTTGAAGAAGATGTTGAGCGCCAACCCTGAGGCACCACTCAACATTGAGTGCTTGATGGATGAGAAGGACGTGAGAGGATTCATCAAGAGGGAGGAGTTTGAGAGCATCAGCGCCCCAATACTCCAAAGAGTCAGAGCACCACTGGAGAAAGCTCTCGAGGATGCTGGACTTAGCATAGAGAATATCCACTCAGTTGAGGTTGTTGGTTCTGGGTCACGTGTCCCCGCCATTATTAAGATTCTGACAGACTTTTTCGGTAAAGAGCCCAGGCGCACCATGAATGCAAGTGAGTGTGTTGCCCGTGGATGTACTCTTCAGTGTGCCATCCTCAGTCCCACTTTCAGAGTGCGAGAGTTCCAGGTAATTGATAAGTCTCAAATGCCTGTTGTGTTCAAGCTATTCATGTTATCTATTTTTTTGACGTCATGTACTTATATGCATTTATCATTCTTCCCTCTAATTATATTTCTTAAATGCGTCCTTACTATCTTCCGTTATCATATCATCGATATCTACAGCAATTACAAGAAACACATGAACATTTCATTATATTAAGCTAAGCTGACTAATTTATGTTGATATATTTGAAGTGTACTGATGTGAAGTTAATTTTGTTTTTCCGTTGTGCTATTTCCTGCGAAAATCGTCTCAGGAGATCTGTTATTTTTCCCATTGTGAAAGTATGATTCATTTTCATTGTATTCCGGGGTTCATTATGTTGTCTGCATGAGTTTTAAATTTGAGAGCTGGTTTCACCGTTTCAGTTTTTCTCCATATATTTCATACAAATCTCTTGTTATTTCTTATCCAAGTACAACCTTTTTGAATCTGTGGCCGTACCAGATATTGTCTTTTCACAGATCCATGCAATGTATTGTATGATTATATTTCATCAAGAAATTCAAAAACCATAAGCCACCTCTTTTGGTATATGATCTGCTATGTTTTGTCCATACAGGTGCATGAGAGTTTTCCATTCCCTATTGCTTTGTCATGGAAAGGGGCCTCATCTGACATTCCTGACTCAACATCAGAGAACCAGCAAACTGTTGTGTTTCCTAAAGGAAATCCAATCCCGAGTATCAAAGCTCTTACATTCTTCAGGCCTAGTACATTTTCAGTTGATGTTGTTTATGCAGACACAGGTGAACTCCAAGGTCCAGCAAAGATCAGTACATACACTGTAAGTTTTTTACTCTGCTTACTGCCCCTTCTAGCTTGTGTTTGTTCAATGTGACTCTGATTGTTATTGCTGATTTATAGATTGGGCCATTCCAAGCGACAAAAGGTGACCGTGCTAAGTTGAAAGTAAAGGTTCGATTGAATCTTCATGGAATTGTATTAGTGGACTCAGCAACTGTAAGTTGGGATCTCTAAGTTTCTCATTGGCCAACTAATATTACAATTTTTAGCCACTGAGATCATCTTTTAAATTCATCTGTTATGTGTAGATGTTAGAGGAAGAGGAAGTTGATGTTCCTGTGTCAACCTTAAAGGAACCAGAGAAGGAAGGTTCGAAAATGGAGACTGATGATGTACCTAGTGAGTCTGCACCTGCGGATGATGTTAACATGCAGGATACTAAGAATATTCCAGATGCCTCAGCTGCTGTTGTTGAAAATGGTGCTCCAGAAAGTGATGAGAAGCCTGTTCAGATGGAAACTGATGCTAAGGTTAGCGTTCATTTTGTGTTCTCATTTTTGTGGTTATCCCTGTGCAGCAGTTCTATTCTCACCAGACAAATGCAGTAACTGTTTATCTTCAGCTATTCACTTTTACACGCTGCAGGTGCACATCGAGGGACATATTTTCTTCATTTTTTTTACTTGGATAGACCCCTTGCGTTTTGTAATAGTAATAACTAATAATAATCTGGTACATATATCTTCTGCCTTTGGTTGATGGTTAGGCTTTATGTTACTTCTTTAAAGTGAAAGGCCATGGTGATTTTGTCACTTCTTTAGTGTTGTAAAATTTTCTAACTTGTGCCTTTTGCTGTTGATGATATTCCTTCTGTAAATAGCGACCTTTTCTCTTCATTGAGCTACCTTTGGTTCTTGGTGCACACAGCACTGACCTTTTCTCACGTGGATTTGTCTATATGGCACATAAGACACACATTTGACAGTATATTTGTGTTTATTTAACATGGTAGGCTTTTTAGCTAGGTGAGCCCATCAGTTTAAAAGCCATTAGTGAGCTAATGTAGTCCTTTTGCGTGCTATGTAGGTTGATGCTCCAAAAAAGAAGGTTAAAAAAACAAATGTTCCAGTTTCTGAACTAGTCTATGGAGCAATGTCCAAACCTGATCTGGACAATGCTGTGGAGAGTGAATACAAAATGGCCTTCCAAGACCGGGTGATGGAAGAGACCAAGGATAGGAAGAACGCAGTGGAGGCATATGTCTATGATATGAGAAACAAGGTGAGATCACAGTAGCCTGTGATTTACAAAATATCTTTCAGATTACTAATAATTTGCACGTCTGTTTTAATCTCTTTAATTTTTTCTAGCTTCATGATAAATACCATGACTACATCTTGGATGTGGAAAGGGAAACATTTTCTGCAACGCTTCAGCAAGTGGAGGATTGGCTGTATGAAGATGGTGAGGATGAGACTAAGGGAGTTTATATTGCTAAACTTGAAGAGCTTAAGAAGGTAGTTATTAGGAGAATATAGCTGTTGCCCTAGTTCTTCCTTTTCGAAATTTTGTAGGTTTATTAAATGAAATATTGTTTCATCTGTTTGCAGAAAGGTGATCCAATTGAGGAGCGGTACAAGGAGTCTATGGATAGAGGACCGACCATGGAAGTGCTGTGTAATTGCATAAAGAGCTTCATGGATGCGGCGATATCACAAAACCCTCAGTTTGATCACATTGACACAGCTGACAAGCAAAAGGTCTTTGCAAATGCCATTTCATTGCCTTTTTATTGGAGAATTTCTTTAATGGTCTGAATTGTCATGGTGTATTTTGCTTGTTTGCACGTTTGTTTACAGTGTCTTGTGCTGTTTTGTGCGACTTTTCAGGTTATTAATGAGTGCATTGCGGCTCAAGCTTGGCTGGATGAAAAGAAGCAGCAGCAAGATGCTCTGCCAAAGACTGCACCTCCGGTTCTTCTCTGTGCTGAGATAAATATAAAGGCCGAGGCTCTCAACAGGTAACCAGTTACACTGTTATACTTTGTGACTTGTGTTTTTTTCCAATATCTGTAAGTTCGTGAGCTATTTAACTGTTTAAGTATACTGTTCGTGAGCTATTTAACTGTTTAAGTAAACTGTTTCAGTGCAATGTCATGTTGGTGTTTGGTGACCAAGGTGGATGCCTAAACAATTGTTTTATGTCATTGTTATAGTTTTTGTCGGCCTATAATGACGAAACCAAAGCCTGCACCGCCGAAGCCCCAGACCCCTCCGCCTGCTGAAGCACCTCCTGCTGAAGCCCAATCAGCTGAGCAGGAGCAACATACGAGCACTGATGAAAATGCCGATTCCTCGAACAATGAAAAAACACCAGCTGCTGAACCAATGGAAACTGAAAACCCAACAGCTACCACTGATCCATAAGTCCAACCATGTGCAGTCAGTTTTCCGTTATGTACGTGTCATTGAAACATTTTGTTACATCTATTATTTGGTTTAAGTTAGCAAGGCAAAGACTGCTTTTATCCGTAGTGGGTTTTTAAACATCTGGTGCGGTCACTGATTGGTAGGTTGGGGGGGGGGGGGGGGGTGAACTATGGTGTGATGGGTTCTGGGTTTGTAGGGGTGTGTTCCGTGATAAGCTTTCTCTGTTTATGCTTCAAATAGGAAATTTAGTTGCGTATGTTTGCGTTTGCCCTATTTAATGCCGAATTCTCCCAAATTCTGTTCTAATCTTAAAGATGAGCAACGTTTTCGTTTTGTGCATTTTGATATTGTTGTTGAATACGAATGGAAAACATCAAGGCTGTCTTAATTGGTTGGTTCTAGTCACTATCCGAGTGGGTTTTCTGTACTGTGGTGTTCGGTTGATTCCTGGAGTGACGTCTAACGATCAAGATGTTGGTCCATTACTCCATTATAACTTGAGGCGTTTTTTTTAGGTTAATTGTGGTTTGGCATAACAGGCTTTCAGTTGGTTTATTACCTTGGATCTCGTTTTAAAACGTCTCTTTCCTGCTTCGACCTATTAAGTTGTACCGTTTCATGAATTTCGCTCGTTGAGCTTTAATTATAACTGCTAGTGAATTACTTGGTGGAAATGGTTTAAATCACATTATATTCGTCAAGGTGTGATCATGATGGTTTGGTTCTTCCTGCGTAATTTCGGTTTGTCCTTAAAGTTATAGTTTGAAATTGTAAATTCTCGTTGAAATTGACATTCTAAGCATGCATACCGTTTGATATTGTAAGTCCTTGTTCGTATGTTAACGTAGGAAGTTCAAACTTCATTTTAGTAGGAAATGTTTACGAGAATTAGGTTCAATGCAAGGATGCTATCTTACGACAGCGCACCAACGTGTTACGCTGTTGATCCCATATTATTCACGCCAAGTTACTTCTTAAAGAAAGGTAAGTGAATATTATTAGGCGTAAAGTAAGTTCAATTAACGCTCAACAGGACGGACCAAAGTAGGGCCCAAGGGGCCCGTAGGCTCCCCTTTGATTTGATCGAAACCCTCTTCGTACTATAATAAGTTAATAACCTTAAAATTCTAAATCATTCTTTTCTCATCTTTAACTCTCATGAAACCCTAAACCCACGTTGTTGCAAAGTGCAACAATCACTAATTTCGCAAACTAATCCACAACCCACTTGCATTTTTCTCTTATTTAAATAAGAGGAAAAAAGAGACAAAAGAAAATCAAGAAAGTTGAGAGTCTTGGAGGAGGAAGTCAAAAAAGTATTATTATATGTTTGTATTAGTTTATAATTTTGTCATTTAGGTGGAAAAAAATCATCAATTAGAATTATTAGACAATTACTAAAGTTTACATAAATCAAGTTTTATTTTATGTCTTGCTATATTTTTGTTTTAAAGAATTTAAATTTCGATTCCAAAACTGATTTTTTAGGAAAACAAATACAAAAAGAGAAAATATAGATTCTCTAGGTAAATTGTTTTAAATCAAAGTTGATGGCTACAAAGAAAAACATAATGTATCCGTTGGTGTATTTATCGGTGAAATTGACATTGATGTTGTATGTCGCTACTGCTACGGTGGGAAAAACCTTCTCTGCAATGCACATCATAAAGAGTCTACTTCTCAATCGTATGGGTGATGAGTTTTTGAATAATTGTCTTGTGACGTACATTGAGAGAGTTGTATTTAAAAATATTGATAATGAAACTATTATGCAACGTTTTCATATGAAAATCGAAGAGGATTGTTGTGATCATGTATTAATGTATTGGCTTTTAGTTGTTAAATTTGTTGTTATTATTATGTATTTCAGATTAAAATTATATTTGAGTTACTTTTAAAAATTCCTAGGTCCGCCAGGCTAAAGGTTAATCATCTATTTTTATCAAAAAAAAGGGAGGATAATCATCTCTTATCTAAGAATATTTTTGAAGCAATATATGCTGAGGTATTAATGGTTAGTAGGAGTTGGTCAAAAGTCTAGAACATCTGTGAGGAATTCGAATCATCAAGCGGATTGAAATCCTGGGATGACATTTGGATGGTAGACCTTAAATCGTAATGCAAATTACAAAGAATTTTAAAATATAAAAAAATTGTACTTTGGAGTTTCCTATACCGCCTAGCTACAAACCAACCCCTTATGACCTTATATATATATATCCTTAGGATCAGTTGATATTCCACGGAATATTGGTTGAAGAAATTGACAACTTTGTGTACCGAGTCTACTGACACTTAACCCCTTAACCATACACTCAAGCCCAACACCACCTGCACTCAGAGATTTGATTTTAAATAAAAAGTTAGTTCATACCAGATTAAACATCTGGTGACAATTCGAGAGAAATAAGTGGAAGATCCCAACAGAACATTAGATACAATACCAACCTACCCAAACTTCTCTCTAAAATTTTCCAATCTTCTTTCTCTATATATTTAAGGTCCTACTCCACTCCACACACATAACAATTCACAATTGAAAGGTCCTAAGTCCTAACACTTCCCAGATCCAAATAATCACCCACAATCCACGTACTCCCTGCACCATCTAAACCGGGACGTATCCCATGCATGCATGCATGCATAATTTGTTAACGTGAGTGAATTCCTTAAAACACTTTCTCTTGGTTTGTGAGAATGAGATCCGTTATGGAAATGGAGGATGGATCGGTCGGCGTGAACTTCACGGCGATGAGGGGTTCCACGGTGACTTTCTTGCGGGGGTTGAAGGAGACTTTCCTCCCCGATGATCCATTTACGAAATTCAAGTCAGGGAAGGGGTCGGGCGTGGAGTGGTGTAAGGTGGTGAAGTACTTTGTGCCCATTTTGGAGTGGTTGCCGGATTACGATACGAAGAAGTTGCGGTACGACTTGCTCGCCGGAGTCACCATTGCTAGTCTGTCCATTCCTCAGGGTATCAGTTATGCTCGTCTTGCGAACCTGCCTCCAATCATAGGACTGTGTAAGTAATTGCTAATGTTGTTTTATTAGTTTGATCCCTTGGGGACTTTTATGATCACAGAGTTGAGAAGGCAAAATAACATGCATGTTTACAAATTTGTCATCTCTTGTATGCCACTTCCTTCTAAGTTTTCAACATCTGACTGAATCTAGTGTACATTCTTAACTTGACTTCTTGTTTTGTTAATAAAGTTAATTAATTGCTAAATTTGGTTGAGAAATATTATGCATCATTTTAGATTTAGATCATGCGACCCTAATATATATTTTGGTTTTAGGTCATACGAGCCAGATTTTCGATTGTTGATACAACCATAATTCGAAGATATTATTTTCTCGACAAAAATGGTATTTGCTGATTACTGTAATGGATCATACAAGATTGTCTTTTCAGTAGATTATACATACATCATGCAACAATAGGAAATGAAATAATCTTACTCAGGTGTAAAATAAGGCTTGCATTTTGAGAAAGTAGGACTAAACAAATAGTTATATATAAGAAATTTTATGGATTTCTAATGGTACAAAGTACAAACGCAATTATACAAAACACAAAGAATAATAATAATAATTAACAATAGTTAATTAACTTATAACATACAAATGTATTAAGATCGAAATCTTAGATTTGTGGTGGTTTTGTTTCCAGATTCCAGTTTTGTGCCTCCATTGGTGTATGCAGCATTTGGGAGCTCCATGAACTTGGCAGTAGGAACAGTGGCTTCTTGCTCCATGCTCTTGGGCACTCTCATATCCCGACATGTCTCTCCTGAACAAGAACCACACTTGTTTCTCAGTTTGTTTTTCACTTCTGCCTTCTTCACTGGAATCATTCAACTTTCACTTGGAGTCTTCAGGTAAAGGGTTCATTTGGAGGGTAATTTGTGAAAATTATTTTAACTTACCGGTAGAGCCTAAGATCAGGAGGCAAATTATAATTAACTCTTAGTTTAATTAAGCATACCACCGTTATAATGATCACAATTAATTCTGAACACATTTTGAGATGAAGACTGTAACAATAAGTTCAAAACTTTATTAAGAGTGTTCTATTAAATTGCTAGAATTTCTTTAACGAACTTTAAGAAGGTTTTATTGAAGTGAAAAGAGGGGAAAATGGTGAAGTTTCATTCCACAATCCACAAATATGACTATCATATTGTCTTTTCTATACTTACTGGATGTTTATAGGAAGAATTTCTACTCTAACTTAATCCATTGTGGAACTTGTTATCTTTAGAGTTTGTTCATTAACCTTGGCTATTTAGGACTTATGTTTTATCAACTTGGCCAAACGTATACTTATATTTATTATTTTGTGTTAATTAGGCTTGGCATATTGATAGATGTTTTGTCGAAATCGACTATACTTGGATTCATGGGAGGCACAACGATCATAATCATCCTACAGCAGTTGAAGGGCATGTTGGGATTGAAGCATTTCACCACAAAAACTGATGTCATCTCTGTATTGCATTCTGTCTTTCAGCAAAGACATGAGGTTGGCATCCACATCATTTTGTTCTTCTAAGCCTCTTCAATCTCATTAACTAGATGCCAATTTGGTCCAATTTGATCCATAATCAATTTAAAATCGACCCAAATGATTGGTCATCACAATTAAAGATCCAAGCAATTGCAATCTTATTCTAATATAGCTTGAATAGTAGTGCTACTTTTTGGTTCAGATTTCAGACAACTTGATTTTTTATTAATTGTCTGAGATGAAAATTGATGTGAATGGCAACTGATATTCGGAATTTGGTCCGTCATTTTATGGTATTGTCCAGTGGAGCTGGCAAAGTGGAGTATTCGGAATTGTGCTATTGTGCATCCTTCTGGGAACAAGACAAGTGGTAATAAATCTTTGTTCTTAAAAAAACTATTTAACTGATTTTGCAATTTGACATTTGATGTTGAATTCTTATTTCAACAAATGCAGAAAATTAAGTTTCCAAGACTGTTCTGGGTTTCTGCTGTTTCTCCTCTTCTGGTTGTGATATTTGGAGGCCTCTTTGCTGCTCTTACTCATGCGGATAAACACGGGATCCCCACTGTTAAGTCATAATCAAATTCTCAAACTTCTGGTCAATATTTTACAGCATGAATGCAAATTTGATTTTTTATAAGTTTTAACCATTAGGCATGCTTTATTGGTACAGGTTGGACAGTTATCGAAAGGGATAAATCCAATTTCTATTGGGAAATTGAATTTTGGGAGCAAGCATTTGAAAGTGGTCATGGAAGCAGGATTCATCACAAGCATCCTTTCTTTGGCTGTAAGTTCAACAAATAAACTCAGCAGTTAATCTGCAAATTTGCATGTAGCTTCCTTGAATGTACAAACCCCTTACTTTTGTTGAAAATCATATAGATATTTAAACTTTGAACCACTTTTAAATTTTAATGTTGTTGATGAGTTTAACCATTCAAAGATGTCTTAATTTCAGGATTATCTCTCCAAATGATCATTCTGAATTCATTTTGAAAAAAATCATGAATTCGGAAAATTGAGGGGTTAACATTTAATACGATGGAGCTAAACCTGTGGAAGCTGTACAAATTTGATGGAAATCATAATATTGATTTGAAGCTTTATATGGGTTTGCAGGAAGGAATTGCAGTTGGGAGGAGCTTAGCCATGAAGAAAAACCAACAAATTGACGGCAACAAAGAAATGATTGCATTTGGTCTAATGAATGTTATTGGATCCTTTTTTTCATGCTACTTAACAACCGGTATCATACATTACCATATAATCATGATTTTATATTCTCGAAGGCTCATTACTATTGGTGATTTATTTTAGATTTCTAGAGGAATTTTGAGGATAATTAGGATTCTTTTTGTGATTTTGTTGTAGGTCCATTTTCAAAATCTGTTGTGAATTATGATGCTGGATGCAATACTCCAGTGTCCAATATCGTCTTGTCATTGTGCATGCTTATGGTTCTCTTGTTCTTGGCTCCACTTTTCAAACATACCCCTCTAGTTGCCCTCTCTGCCATAATCATATCCTCGATGATTGGGCTAATTGAGTACAAGGAGGCGTACCACCTCTTCAAGGTCGATAAGTTTGACTTCTGCATCTGCATGGCTGCCTTTCTTGGTGTGATCTTCATAAGCATGGACGTCGGGCTCATGATTTCTGTAAGAACTGAGCCAACTGCCGCCACCGTTCTTTTGTATTACAAACAAACTTATCACTTTCAACATAATATGACTTATAAGTTTGGTTTTGACTTTAGGTCGGCATTTCAATATTGCGAGCTCTTCTTCACATTGCTAGACCGAGCCTACTGAAGGTAGAAAAACTACAGAATTCTACGATATATCGTGATATCGAGCAGTATCCTCGCTTTTCCAAGACCCCAGGCATTCTTATTCTACAATTAAGTTCGCCCATTTACTTCGCCAATGCCAACTATCTAAGGGAAAGGTAATTAACCTCTTCATATCTAAAATGTTACGAATAAGCACTTTTATGTTTTACTAATGTTGAAATATTGTATCTTAATTAGAATCTTGAGATTTGTTGAAGAAGAAATGAGCAAGGACAATAGCAATAATGAGAATATCTTGCAATTTTTCATACTTGACATGGGTGGTAAGTTTATTTCAAACTTGAACTTATTTCTCTATTCTTCACCAAGTTTTTTTTTGTGTGTGTATATAAAGTTACATATTTTTATGGCTGCAGCAATATCATCCATTGACCACGCTGGTATTGACATGCTTCGTGAGGTCTACCTAATACTTCGAAACAAAGAAATCACGGTACATTTGACTTCAACTCATATTATAGGATGCCTAGTTTAGCAATTGATCAACTCATATGTTTTTTCCTCGGGAAACTTTATCGTGAAAAACATGATTTTTGGTTTCTCTTGGCAAATAAAAATTCGATTGCGATTTGGATTTTTAAAATTTTGTGGTGTCATGGTAATGTGATTGTACATGAGAAATATATGCAGCTCACTTAGCAAATGCAGCTTTAGTGTTCTATATTTTTGTTTGATCGATTTTAATAATTTTTTTTGATATGCAATCAATGGTATACCTTATACATGAGAATTATGTAAGATATATAAATTGTCGTTGGTTTTCTGCAGTTGGTATTGACAGATCCAAGGATCGAAGTGATGGAGAAGTTGATGATGACGAAAATAGTCGAAATGATCAGAAAGGAGTGGTTTTTCCTCTCCATCAATGACGCAGTAGATGCTTGTCGGTTTGCTCTTGAGGAACCTGAGAAGTGAAGTGAAAACTAAACAAACATTGTAGTAACTTTGTTTTTTTTATATCATATTCTTATATAATTACCTATGCAATGGTGCTGATGAACTTCTGTTCGAATGACTTATTATTTAATACAATCACATGTATATATTCCATATTCCATATAACTTTATCTCACTTTATCATTCAATAATTGATGAAGATTGTTGTTTTCCAAAACATTCTGTGGACAATATGCAGACATTGGGGCAGTTGGGGTCAACATTTAGTGGTGTTTCCTTGTTGATGTTGTGTTTCTTGTAGTGATGGGAATCCAAATAAAGGCTTGCAAGTAAAGTAGGGACTTTTGTTTGCTACCTTAGACGCATGTGTTGTGTTCATCCTGTTATTCTTGCAAGCTTCCTCCACATTTTGAGGGTAAATCAGAAACATTCTGAGAGAGAGTTGTGTGTGATAATTTTTAATTTGTATTTTCCGGAAGCATATGTAGGACCATGCACCTAACTTTCACCTTCATTAGTTTGTGAAAATTTAAAGTGTTCTATTTTTGTAAACTCACATCCAACTCACGGTGGAAGTGAAACAAGCAATAATGTCTTAGATAACAACCCTAAGAGTGCAGTACAAACCTTTAATTGAGTTTGTTTGTAACTTTCAAAACCGTTCTGAAATTTTAATGGACAAAATATGTTTTGAAGTCACCACAATTAAGATGTTTATACGACATAATGCTCGTTTCTGATTAATGGTACTTCAAACGTATCGTTGCGACACGCGCTAAGTGTTTTGATTAAAGTAACATTCAAGTTCAAAAGACAATATTAACCGTGAATGTATGCAAGACACTAGATGTGATTATACTTGGATATGTAAGAATGCAATTATGCAAGTGCAATTATACGTAGTCATCCAATCGCGACCTTAGTAAACACTTAAAATCAATTAATAAATAAAATAATCCTAACTACACATAACCGTCAAGTAAAGCATGTGGCGGGAAAAAAAGTATATAAAAAGCAGACTCTCTCTCACTAGTTTTCTTTACACGACAAAAGAAACACTTTTGCTGAGCACAAGAGAAGAGAAGAAAAAAGAGGGAACAAAGGAAAAACAATTTCTGGCTTCCCCACGAAGCTCTAATCTGCTTTACCAAACTCACATCTATTAGGTATGTTCATCGATCCCTTGGTTTTGGTCCCATTCTCTCTTAAATGTGTGTCGTGGGTTCTCGTGAAAATCGCACTCCATCTTGACCTCATTCTTTTGTTTGTGGATTGTGGGTTTGCTTGAAATGGTTTTCGGTGGCCATTCCATGATTTCTTGATGTTGGTTTCACTCTTTCATTTGTGTTTATCTTCCTTTTTTGGTTAAAAATGATTTTTTTGGTGGAAATTTGACAATTTAATGACATATTTTAGATTCTAAAATTGTTGGTTTCATTATTGTAGTTGTGCTTTTTGTGGATTTGAGATCTCTGGTTTGAAAGAAATTGTTTTTAACTTCTCATGTGTAGTTTGTGTGAAGGTTAGATATTGAGAAGGAATCTTGGCATTGCTTGACCACCAAACTACCTCAGATTGTGTGTGTTGGTGAAGGTTCTTTTTGTTTACCTGTAGGATGATGTTTGCAGTCATTCACTTTGTGTTTGAGGAATTATGTGAACAAAAAGCTTCCTCATGTTTATAATCATCGAACGTCTTAGATGCCCTTTTACTTGCCCAACGAAAAAAATGCGTTCATGGGAAATTTTTTCATGTGCCTAAAGGTTTTTGTTTCTTGATCATTACTTGGTAAAAAGGAATACTTGAAGAGGTTGAATTGTATTGATGGATGTCATATGAGAAGTGTGGAGGAGGGTATGGAAAGTCCAGAGACCAGCACTGCCGGAATTCAGCCTACTGAGTCGAAGGTGAACTCGTTGTGCATCACCCACTTTTGCATTGTATCCAACCCATCCACCGCTCGCTATGTCTATGGTCTTATTTTCCTTGTTACCAATCTCCTGGCCTGGATGGTCAGGGATTATGGACGAGCGGCACTCTCTGAACTCCGGAGTAAGCTTTCTTGATTGACAGTTTGGTTCATGATTGGAATGTGCCGAATTGACTTAAACCTTTGTTACACAGGGCTAGAGGGATGCCATGGAGCAAAGGATTGTTTAGGCGCAGAAGGCGTGCTTCGGATAAGTCTTGGTTGCTTCGTATCCTTTAAGAAGCTCGCTGATTGGATACATATGATTCTAGTTCTATAGCCGTGTTTGCTCATTCATGCCTTTCTTTTTTCAAAGTTAAACCTGCGTAGTTCAGAAGTTAAGAATAGTGTTTTATTTGTATTGGTTTCTAATCTCTATGGATCTTGCAATCTTTAATCTTAAAATAGATATTCTTCTTTGTAATGTTCCTTTCCACCATGGGCACGAAAAAGCTGGTGGATAAACGAAATTCTTGGCATTCGAGTTGGTGGTCCATCAAGATAGTTCTGTGGACTGCATTGATGGTGATATCCTTTTCTATTCCCTCAAGATACATCTTACTATACGGTAAGTCAGTTGACGTTATCCATGTTAATTATTTCTACTAAAGTCAATCAACTTCTGATCTGGTTCGGTTAAATGGCAGGAATGATCGCGCATCTTGGTGCGGGGTAAGAAAAAAAAAATCTACTTGCCAATTTATCTATGTTTGTGTAGCAAATTGAGGGATCTTGATTTCCTAATTTTCAGGATATTCCTCTTCATTCAGTTAATAAGTGTAATCAGCTTGCTAAAATGGTTGAACGAGTGGTGCCGAAGTGGAAATAATGTTGAGAGATGGTAGGCTTCCTTACAGTTTCACATACAAAATTAGGCATAATATGACATGCTTCTTCTTCGTCGACAAGCTGCATAAACCTAGAAAGCTGTTTCATTTCTAATTCAAGTTAACAAACATTTGAGTTACAGCCATGTTCAAGTAGTTGCCTTATCAAGTGCTGCATATGTTGCTTCATTTGTGGGCATAATCTTGATGTACGTGTGGTACGCACCGAGACCGACTTGCAGTATCAATATCTTCTTCATCACTTTGACGTTGGCACTGATCCAAATCACAACTTTCGTCTCTGCCCATCCTAAAGTGTGTGGACGCAATCTTTACTCTATCCTTTTGTTGTTATTTGTTTTCACCCTTGTTTCATTCATAATATTGTTCTTAATTAAAATGGTTGAAAGGTGAAAGGAGGGTTCTTGACCCCAGGGCTTATGGGGGTTTACATTGTGTTCCTTTGCTGGTGTGGCATAAGAAGGTAATCTAATTTGTTGTTTGTTTAGAGAATAATTTTCATAATTTACTTGAACTTTTGATTTAGTAGAAGGTTATATTGTTGGGCTGCTTGTCATAAACAGCGAACCACCGATGGAAAGCTGCAATAAGAAGGCAGAAGCAGCAACACATTCAGATGCGGTCGCCATTATTGTAATGTTTATATTTCCAAAGACGAACAATTCAACATGCATATGGTGAATCCAGTATTTGCATATTTTACTTTAAATGACCAAAATTATTTGGTTAGGGCATTCAAGTTTATAAGCTTAGTCGTTGTGTTTTTGTACATATTACTTACATGATTAGAAAGAAATTACATCTTCAGTCATTCTTATTGCACAGAGCTTTATCGTTGCGATTCTTGCTATTGTCATTGCGACATTTACAACAGGAACAGACTCGAACTGCTTTCAGGTTTGTTAATTAGCCGATCGCTGCTATTAAATTCCTATGTCCCAACACTAATTTCTGTAATTCATACTGGGGATTTTTTTTTCAGTACCTGCAGTTTAAGAATGTGAAAGTGGAATCAGAAGATGATGTCGCATATGGCTATGGCTTCTTCCATTTTGTCTTTGCCATGGGCGGCACTTACTTTGCGATGCTGTTCATAGGTTGGAACACAAACCATACAATTCATAAGTAAGATTAAATCCACAACTCTTCTTTCTGTCTTGGCATTGTTCAGAATCCAATTGCCATTATTACCGATCGAGTTTCAATCTCTTATAACTGTAGTCTCGTTATCAAATGATTTCTCTGCATTAACTCTATTTGAATTTGATGTGTTAAGTTCAAAAGAAAAAAAATTCAGCTTTACTTAGTTGTGGGGTTTAACTAACTATCTTTAATTACAGATGGACGATCGATGTTGGGTGGGCCAGTACTTGGGTGAGAATCGCTAACGAATGGCTGGCGGCTCTCGTCTACTGTAAGTATTCGACGAACGGAACAAATCACTTTCGATATCTTTCTTAAATTACTGATATAGAGTTCAACTGTTTTTTTTCCTGTTTTGCAGTGTGGATGATGATTGCTCCACTGGTTTGGAAGACCACAAACATATTTGGGACGTCATGAAGATTTCAGTGGCTATAGTTAGAACCTGTCATTCTTTGTTCCATTTTATCATGTTATAAGTCCAAAGATCTTTTTATTCATTCGTTCTGGAATCATGTCCATTCATTTGTAACTAATTCTGTAAACCACAAGGCATTTATGTGCATTGAAATATATAGAGAAATGAAAAATCAAAATTGATTCCTTAAATCTTGTTGTTTGGATTTTCTTTTGTGAAATCTGAATTCATTCTTTTGTGGGATCTTATTAGAAAAGGAAATCACCTTTCATATACTCTCGAACGAGAACAACGAGAGAAAAAGTATTAAGTGGAAAAAAATTGTATTGAAAATATATATATATATATTCCCATAAAAAAACTTGTGCTTCCTTATTCATTCTCCTGTAAAAAAATTATTGTTACTCATTACAAGAAATACCTTGAAAAAAAAACCAAACTCAAATTTAATCTCATTACTCTTACGACTTACATAACAAGCAATAATTTGAGAAGAACAAACTCAAATTTAATTATCCAGTTGAGAAAATTTTCACCTATCACAAGAGTCCAAGCTTCATCTCCTACTCTGCAACACATCTCATCTACCCTCAAAAAAAAAAAAGTCGTCCAACCGTCCATTTTCTTAAGCGCCACAAAACCAACGGCCATGATCTCATCTTCCGATGCGATATATAAAGTTCACCACACCGGCGATGCGGTGTGGTGGAGGAGGAGGCGGAGTACGAGAGTTACCGCCACCACCACTCACCTCGTCTCCCCCAATCCCTCTCTCAAACCCTGGATTCGAATCAACGAGAAAAGATTCGATCTTTAGGGTTCCGTCACGGCGATGGGGGTGGAGGAGGAGGCGGAGTACGAGAGTGACCCTGAGGATGCGTTGCTCCCGTCGGCGTTGCGGAGGCGAGTCGCCAGTGACGAGGATGAGGATGGAGGTGAGTCCGATGGCGTTGGGGACCGGAATCGGAGGTGGAGAGGCGCGTCCGATGATGGATCGGATGGTCAGGGAGCGGCGCCGACGTATGAAGACGAGGAGGAAGAGTTGGTTGGAGAAGGTGAGGGAAGGCCCGAGGTTGGGACGGAGGAGAGGCGGAACGAGCCGTTGGCGGGTGCATTTTATATGCACGACGATCGGTTTGGAGGGAGTCGCGGTCGGGGGCGACCGAGGTGAGGTTTCTGTTTCTATCTTTCTGCATTGACTGTTTGGAACTTGATAATCAGATTTTGATTCTTGAATATTAAGAATCAAATGTGTTTTTTAGTCTTCTTACTAAGGCTAGGGTGGTTGGAACTGATTGTGAGATTTTAGGAAATTTCACTGTCAAAATGTGATTCCAAACGAAGCCTTTGTTTTCTTAGGTATGTAAGTAGCTACTGTACTAGGCAGCTTAGTTGGGATAAGGAGTTCGTCTGCAGGTGGAAGGAGTAGAGTTTATGAGAAAAGGTTGCATGTCTTACATGCTATTGGATTGATTAGGAATGAATTTGTGATGAAACAATGTGTGGTGTTTTTGTTCTGTAATTATAGTGGAGGAGAAATTACATTTACTTATCAATGTTATGGTTAATGGTGTGAATCAGTGCTTCCTCTGAAAAATTGTATGCCATGAAAATCAATATAGGCTCTGTGTATCAGTGATTCTCAGTATTTGTAAAGAAAAAACACCATGAAAGATGGGTAGATGTGGTTGAGTCCAATAACGAGTTTGACAAATAGAAAATCAGCTCGGTGGCTTGTTCTTTGGTGCCACAACAAGGACAACAATGTGACTAATAAAGGGTAATGTACATTAACACATATATGTATTATTTAATAAAGCCTTTGCTACCACAGGCACATTTCACGCGTGCCTAAATTATGGGAATCCAACGACGACCATGCTTGGGTGCATGATAGGTTTCAAGACACGGATGCACACTTAAACGAGGTGACTGTAAAATTGTCAGCTATCATGTAAATTCCAACATTCGCACTAAGATTTACATTGGGGGAACACAATTTCTTTTTCGCAACAGAGGGCTGGCCGAGGACGTCTTAGAGGTCAAGGAAGAACAAGCGGAACTGCTTGGGGTTATGGAAGAGGAAACAGGTACAGAAATTATGTGGAAAATAGGTATCGAAGTTACAATGACCAACCTTTATCACATAATGATAGCCCCTATGCATATAATGAAACACCAAGGGCACATGAAGCTAGATCAAAGTCTCATGATGGCAAGAGTTATCAACAACGTGTTCTAAGATTGTGAGAGGAAGAGGTCCCACACGGTACAAACCTCTCCTGAGCAAAAATAGAGAGACAGAGGCAAATACCAACAAAGAGTGAGCGTAGACATGTTTTTCATTTGTTTCATCTTTCTCTTGAGTTCAAATGCATGTACATGGACATCATATTTTCCCTCTGTCTATTGCTGCCTAGATATCCAAAACCACATGAGCTACCATCAAGCAATTCTGCTGCTGGAATGGAATCCATCAAGGGGTCAAGTGCCCAACATGAACTCCATATTCCTAGAAAACCAGTTTTTACTTCAAATCTGAGTCCTGCATCTGCCCCATTTTATCCCTCTGGATCTTCCAAAACAAAGTTGTCAGTAGTATCGAACCATGATTTACAAACTGGGAACATTAATAGGACCGTTTCCTCTATGCGGGTCAACGACGTTCCACCATGCAACTCCTCATTATTGAGGGGAAAATCTTCCATCACATATGTTGGTCAAGAAAGGTCAGAACTGGATAGAACTCTTCGTATCCATGGAAATCCTCTAGCCAATCCCCAATTACGTTCTTCTCAGACAACTTCATCACCTGATGGTGCAATTCATTCTCTACGATTCCAGGCTCGAGGGAGAGGTCTATCTCTACCTGGACAATTTAATTTTCGAGAAACCTCGTTGCCTAGCCTAGTTGCTCAGATGCTTCCCATCCTGCAAAGGCCTACTGAGGCTTTGTCTCACTCTTCTCTCCAGCAATCTGCTTCACAATTCAATCAACATCGTAGTGGTGGAACCTTGACCTCAGATAACCTCCAATTACAGTTATCAAATGCATTAGAAGTTGATGTACAATCCTCAAGTGGACCAAGTGAAGCTAAGGATGTTGTTGGTAAAGAGAACTCTGAGAACGGAGAAAGAGGCATGTTTATGTCTAATATGTCTCGACCTGTGGCAGCCAATGGTGACCAGAACTTCCCTGGTACTCCTGTGATATTGCCAGGTATTAACTTTCGCATCGTTTTTTTTGTATCTATCATGGCCCTTGTATTAAAAGGAACTTTTTAATGTCCTTACAAGCATACATTTCATTCTTTGTTAGCTAAATATTAAGTAATCATACCCTTTTGATTAGTATCAGTGGATTATCTAAATAAAAAATCATACTATATTTTCTTTCAAGGACAGTGATGCAGTTTGGTGGACAGCACCATGATGGTCTTGGGGTTCGTGCTATGGGTATGAGTCTGCCAGGATATGGTGCTCAGTCTGATAGTTCTGAGATGGATTGGTAGGTTACATATGATATTTATGATACTAGCAGGACCAATGTGTTCGCTGCTCGGTGGAATTGTTACTTCCTTTTAGTCATAGTGGGGTGCATGTTCTTTCTCTGATCGAACTTAATTTCTCCTATGAAGTCAATTTTACCAAAATCAACCTCCAAATGTCTCTTGACAACTTGATTGAAAAACTGATCTGATAGACTGCTGTCAAAGTGTCATCCTGACTGTTCCATAAGGGATACTCTCTCATCAATTGGAAAATAAAGACATTATGGTCCAATCTTAATCTTATTTTGTTTATTGGGTTGTTCGAAACCCCTTATGCTAAAGTTAAATTGAAAGTTTCTCCAAGGTATCTTAACATCAGTAAATAGTTGAATTGTTTGTAAATTGTAAATGGCAAACTTCTTTAGTTTACCTTATGGAAACTTGGTGGAAAGAAACTTGAAGGTTTATGAGTTTCGAACTTCTTTTGTTTACCATATAGAAACTTGGTGGAAATAGAAATTTATGAATTTTTAGGTATTCGTGCAAAAAAAGTTACATTTTAGCAATTATCTTGTACATATATTGTCTCAAATAGATAAGCTTTTAGATTGGTTTCTTTAGTGTCTACCTTAGTTTGATACTGGATGTCATATTCTAAGAAAGCTATAAATCTGTTATGGATCATCTATCAGACGACATTTTCAAATTTTACTGGCATAATTAGCATTATTTCCCCCCTTGGATCCAGGTGGCCAATGTTCTCAGATGCTGCTGGGACATTAGGTGGCTCAAATGGATCATATAGTGCAATTGGTAGTGGGTACCGTGATTGTGCAACAAGATCACCCTCTTTATCTGCCACATCTCGGTGAGTTTCAGAATAGCCACATTTTTATATGCTTGGCAAGGCTATACCCACTTCATGTTGTGAAGTTTAATAAGAATCCTAAAGCCACCAACTATGACGTTAAATATGACCTCCCTTGAAAAACTGCTTAGTGCAGCAGTGTTTTCTGTATGTGACTTCTTCTTTTTTCATTTTTTGTAATTGTCAAATTCTGTATAGATACTGATAAAAAAATCTGGTATAGATAAATATATAATGTGGAAAATATTGCCAGGTTAACTTTATTGTTATCTATATTTCAGTTAATCTCATTTCGATTCATATCCTGCAGAGGAGGAGGCCCAGCTAAACCTGTAGACACCTGGAGTGCTCCAAGATCTGGTAATGTATTTAGTAAAGCTATAAATGGATATAACAATCAACCGAAGTTTTTTGACATATAATATTTTGTAGCTCAATCCTTTTTGGTACTTTACAGAGGTGCAAACCATTGGAAATGAATCACGGCAATACAAGCCTCGCAGGTAAATAAAGAAGCCTTCTGTTTGTGTGTTTGTGAAATTATTACATTAATAGCCTTGAAATCAATTGTATCATGTTTACCATTCAGTTTCACGACCTTCCAGTATGATAGAATAGTAAATTAGATCTCTCTTTCTTATTCCTCTTTTCTTTCTTCTCTTTCTCGATGAATCACATCCCTCTTTCAAAACAACCTTGCTAATTTGATGAACCCCAAATGTCACAACTAGGTCTGAGAATTTTGTCCTTGATACTTCCAAAGGTAGATGCAGAGATTGTTGGATGGTGAAGTACTTGAAAAGTAAATATCATCTTTGACATTGTTGGATCGAAGGAGCTTTCTTTTCTCACTTCATTTTTGATATCGTTGAATCTACTCTGGCCTCGTAGAGAGCAGAATCAAACATGACAGTATGGTACGCTCCATTTCAGACTCAAAGATCCACATTTCCAGGCATGTCTTGGGAAGATCTGACTAATCAAGTAAGATGGAGTTGGTTCAATTGGAGCTGAGGCGGCTCTATGGTCAAACCTGAGACAGGATGGGGTTTGATGAGGGCAAAGTTGGTAATCTTCATGCTTGAGGTGAAAGTGTTTGTTAAGAAGAGGGAAATGGTTATTGTTGGTGCTACATTTATGGGCAGGTGGTGTGTGAGAGAGTATTCCTTCTGAGTTTCTTGTAAAACGCAATCTAGCAGTTCCTTTGACAGTATTATGACACAGAGATAGTAAAATTGATTTGTAGGATATCTAGGTTACCTTTTTTTAGCATCTCTGATGTTGTCTCATGAAATATATTATTCTGCAGGTACTCAGAGATGAACTTTGGCCGGTGAAATTTGACAAGTGTGGCTTTTGTTAGAATAAACATTCTAAGGTCTTCATCTTGGTTTGTTCATGTATTTATTTCCTGTTGTAATATTACCATCTCTAAATCCTGATGTTTATGTATATTGTCCTTTCAGGTCCATCTTGCGACCATAAGTTTGCCCGGCATGTTGGCTTGCCTAATGCTGTAATATGTGGGGTATATTTTCTTACATTGCTTTGAGATCCTGGCTTCTAGCATTTGAAGTTTATCTCTACTTTCATTTGAGGTTATTTATCGATAAAAAATGTTATTTTTGTTAGATTTCGTAACGAACCTCCTATTTTAAGTGACAACCTCTGTGGGTACATAAATAAGCTCTTTTATTAGCTTATGCAAGTGGGTGTCTGCAGTTAGTGAAGTCTTTCGCTATCGTTGTATTTGTAGCTACATGTCACGAATTTTTTTGGTGTCCATTGCCCATTTCACAATCCATTCAATTATGCTCATCTTTATTCCCTTTTTTTGCTAGTTCCATATGTCATGCTGTTATTGCTTCTGCCACTGCTACTGCATGAATACCTGTTCATGTTGCTTTTGATGGCACGTAGACAAATGTGCAGTCGAACCTGTAGGTTGCATCCTTCTCTTCTAGACATGGTAAGCACTACGATTCAAGGCCGGTCTTCCTCATTGTCGTTTATCTTGGCATGGTTTGTTGATCATCGTATTTTTTTAACGGAATGGCTTTTGCAGGTTCTTGTGGATTTGAAGCTGCTTGGTGTGGAGGAAAGACATTGATGTTTTCCGTTAATCTGTTCTTGCAGATAGTGAAATATTTC
Source organism: Triglochin maritima (assembly GCA_963682175.1). Taxonomy (NCBI): domain Eukaryota; kingdom Viridiplantae; phylum Streptophyta; class Magnoliopsida; order Alismatales; family Juncaginaceae; genus Triglochin; species Triglochin maritima. The sequence continues at coordinate 4,731,139 of OY821775.1, forward strand.
AAAGATTTTGGTTGAGTTCGGTGATGCCGATTGGTGTCTTCTGCTTGAAGGTGTATCTACGTGGTATTTTGTGGCGTTGAAGGATGGGTTGTGTGTGGTGTGTGTGTTTAGGTTTTCTGTTCCTGAGAGAAACAAATGGATCTCTAAGTAAATGAATTTCTGGAAAAAAAGCGAACGAGATGTTAAGACAGTTGACGTTATTCTGTTGGTGTACCTTGTTTGTTATAGATGCTTGAAGCTCATGCTTGTCAATTGGTTTTCTCGAAGTGAGATGTCCCAAGAACAGTATCACGTATGATGTGAATTATGATACCTCAAATATGTCTAGACACCTTTACATTACGGAATGTGTTCTAGATTTCTAGTTGTGCCCTGGTAAAATAAGAAAATCGGTGGTTGTTGAGAATTAAATTTTGATTCTTTGCAACTCGAAGCACTCAGATGCAAGTACAAATATTTTTACAAACTTAATCTTGACAATCGAAAACTACATGTTTGAACGGGACAATTGAGTTGAATTAGCGATGCCACTACTTTGGTTAAATCAAAAGCATTTTGTCGTGTGTCTACTTCTCAAGTAGCAACAGTATCAGTAAAAATCACTATAAAATCACTAATTCTCTCGAGTTACTTGTATTTATCAGCCACCTCCTCTCTCAACTTAGCTTAGAATTCTAAGTAAAACTCATGATCACACAGAAAAACTTTTGAAATTACTTAAATCGTCCCTTGAAATTATCATTTTGCCCTTCTCTCATTTCTACTGCTATAACGCGACATTTTACCCTCTTATCACACATCTCTCTTCATATTCCTCTTATAATCATAAAAAATAATGTTTTGGAGGTCAGTAATGAACCAACGGACTCCCCAGTGTACTCGAATCTGGTAAAATATCTAACATCTTTTTAATAAAAAAATAGTAAACAATAATAAAAAATTACGGGCGTCCGACGGAGCCGCCCCCACGTAGGAGGGGACGTCTTGCTAAGACGCCGCCCCCATGGGGGAGGCGTTTTACCCAGACGCCTTACCCATCGGGGAGGCGTTTTACCCAGACGCTCCGCCCATGGGACAGGCGTCTGTGTAAGACGCCTCCCCATGGGGGAGGCGTCTTAGCCAGACACCCCCTCCTACGTGGGGCGGCTCCGTCGGACGCCCATAATTTTTTATTATTTTTTTAAAAAGATAATTGATTATAAATTTAGATAATTGTTAAATTAATTAATAAGTTAATAATTACTATATTCGGATGACCGATACCCCTTTGGTATACCGAAAATTCAAAAAATTCCAGATCCAACAATTTCAAAATCCAAAAAATTTCCAGGAGGCGCTGCCCCCTTGCCACCCCCGCCACCCCACCGGCACGGTGGAATGCCGCTCGCTCACCGGTGAGCGAGACCCCCGAACGACCTGTCGAGGTGGTATTTGTAAGTCATGATGTTTTACCGCCGGGGGATTTTGGATCTTAAAAAATGTTGGATCTGGAATTTTTTTGAATCTTCATCACTTGCAAAAAACACATTGTAATCCGACCGGGTACCACCGAAAACTTGCAAACAAACGTCAAATAATTTGAGATAACACACCGTATAATTTTAATTTGACAAAAAAACTAAAAGAAACCGGACGTCTGGCTAAGACGCCTCCACCATGGTCGAGGCGTCTTAGCTAGACGCTTAGACCATGGTATAGGCGTCTGGCTAAGACGATTGTACCATCGTGACGGCGTCTGGCTAAGACGCCTCGACCATGGTGGAGGCGTCTTAGCCAGACGTCCCGTTACTTCGCCTCCGTTACTTCGCCTGATCTAGGTGTTTCGCCAGACATTTTCATGGTGTTGGTACTAGGAATGTTAGTAAAACTGAGTCAATAACCTTGTTTAAAGACACGAGACGATATGGGTATTAAATATATTGTTAAGGGCAATTTGGTAATTTCAAGGGGCGATTTAAGTAGTTTTGGGGCGACGTTTAGTAGTTCCCAAAAACTTTGAGAAGAATTACTCAATATGTTTGTATTGCTTACAAAACTTGAGTCATTACAAATGAGATAAGGAGACCCCTATTTATATTTATAGGGGAGGGTCTCCCTCTATATTGAATACAATAGGGGTTTGTACTCAATTATTTTGGATATACAAAATATCTTCGAGTATATCCTATGAGATATTTCCTACTTCTACAATACTGTCATACATTCTTAGAAAGCAAAAAATCTTTGGAGCATTTTAAGATATCTTCTTAGGGAGCAAAATAATCTTTTGTTCTAGAATATTGCTCTTCCATTAGAAGGGGCATTTCATTCTTCCCCACCTAATCTGGAGACACCCTTGTCACCATGTATGCCTCGATCACATCCTTGAACTGCCACAAACCTCGTTCGTCTTCCCAGTTGGCTTCACTTTGGAGTAGTTTTTTCATAAAACGAGATAGTGTGTACTAGAGGGAACTTTCTCTTTCTGTACTACATTGTGATCAATGACTCTCTCCACCTCCTTCTCATAGGATGTGGTTACGGCAGGTGGTGCCCTTGATGATTTCCTGGTGTCGTCCTGGTATTCGTGGTACTTTAAGTTACTCGCATGGAAAACTTACCAACCAGAAATTCCATTAATTTTGACAAATATAGCAAACCTTCAAAGACGTGCAACATGTCTCAAAGTTGAATAGTTATACACACATGTTTTTGCAATTGTTTTATTCTTTGATTATCAAGTGATATCAATCTTCCCCTTCCCCGTTGCTCCCAACCTGCTCTTGAACACATTCTAGCCCACCCCCTCTCGTCGTCTCCTCCCTTCCCAACCCCTCCTCTCCACGTCCTCCTGTGCCCTAAAATGGGTGTTATCTTGTATGTTCTTTGTGTTCTAGTAGTACTTGTGTTTGTTTGTTTGTTTGTGTGGGGATCCTTTATTGATCGAGATTACTTTCAAGTTCTTCGGTAACATCTTCTCTGACTTGGCTTCTGTTTCGTGATCCGACGCTTACACAAAGTTCGTCCGTGCTTCCAACATGCCATCATCTTCTGTCATGCATGTCAATTGATGAAGACCGTTTTCAATATCCTCTGGCGCGTATTCCATATCTCTACTTTGTGATCCCAACATTGTCGTACACCGATATCAATTTGTTAGGTTTGTGTATGACTTTTTGTCTTCGGACTTTTGTCCCTGAAGTTTGGTGTAATTGACTTCATGACTCCTTCCAGAGAAAAAGTGATGCCTTTTGGATTTTTTTTTGGTTTGTGATAATTGCTTACCGAGATTTTTTTCGCTGGGTCAACTTGAATTTTGCAAATTTAAATAGACGATTTAATATCTAACATTATTTTAATATTAACTTAAATGGATCGCTAACGACACGGTATACGGGCAATTTAGACGCAATGCATAGACGAGACCAATTTTCAAAACAAAAAATCGATAGGCAAAAGGGTAATATTGTGTTGCTTACGCAAGCAAAAAACTACCCAACACAGTACTGAGAACTTGATTTGGCAGACACAACACAAACATCTCAAACACCAACCAAACCAAACATGCCCAGACCATCTTTTTCTTCTTCCACCCAAATCTCCGTACTCCTCAACCGCTACCGTATAAATACTTTTTTTGCAAATAAACCCCTGTCTTTCCCGCCACCTCTCTCCAACTCCATCCTCTTCTCCACTATTCCCAACTCCCCTCCAATCCTCCATTTCTACCCCAAAAAGATCGGATCTTTAACCTTCCCTCCCCTTCCCCTCAAGCCCTACACTACAACCAGCATTCCCTCAACCCAAAACGATCAAAAAGATGACACCACTAGTGATGCAGACAAGGTGTTCGACACAATTACTTCCAACTCCAGCCCTCATCTCGACATGGAATCCGGTCTCCATAAACTCGGTATTCAACTGACGACCGCGTTGGTCCACGACGTCCTCCTCAGGCTCCGGTACGAGGAGAAATCCGCCTTCAGGTTCTTCACCTGGGCCGGGCACCAGGACGGGTACACCCACGAGCCTCAGTTGTTTAACGAGATTATTGATATATTATCCAGCACCCGATACAAGGCAAAGCAATTCGGGATGGTCTGCGACGTGTTGGACCACATGAAGAGGAAGAGTAAGTACTCGATATCGGTCGAGGCTTTCATTGACATACTGCGGAGTTACACCGAGAAACACCTGACCCATCTAAGCAAATTTGTGGGTAAGAAGAGGGTAAGAGTGAAATCTCAATCCGAGATCAATGCCTTTAATTTGTTCGCGGATTCTCTTTGCAAGTGCGGTTTGGTCGGGGAAGCGCATGTTATGTTGCACAAGGTGAAGAGGAAGTTAATTCCGGATGCGCACACATACAACATTTTGTTCTTTGGGTGGTGCAGGGTGAGGAATCCCGCGAAAGCGATGATGGTTCTCGAGGAAATGATTCAGATGGGCCACTCGCCAGAGAATTTCACGTATAATGCTGCAATTGATGCTTTTTGCAGCGTTGGGATGATTAAGGAGGCCAGAGACCTTTTCGAGTTTATGAGGACAAAAGGATCGACTATGTCTTCCCCAACGGCCAAAACATACAGTATCATGATTGTAGCGCTCGCCAAGGCTGGTGATATTGAAGAAAGCTTTGGGCTTTTGGGTGACATGAGAAGTACCGGTTGTCTTCCTGATGTTTCAACCTACAAGGATATTATTGAAGGAATGTGTTTGGTGGGGAAGATCGAGGAAGCCTACAAAGTCTTGGATGAGATGAGTAACAACGGTTACCCACCTGACATTTTGACTTATAATTGCTTCTTGAAGGTTTTGTGTAACCTGAAGAATGCTGATGACGCGATCAGGCTCTGTGAGAGAATGCTAGAGTTGGGGTGTGACCCCAGTGTCCATTCTTATAACATGTTGATAAAAATGTTCTTCGATATGGAGAATCCAGACGAGGCGTTCAACATGTGGCACGAGATGGAGAGGAGAAGGTGTGACAGAGACGTTGATACGTACAGTGTTATGATTGATGGACTGTTCAGTTGTGGGAGATCAGACGATGCGTGTTTCTTACTGGACGAGGTTATGGATTGCGGGATACGATTGCCTTATAAGAAATTTGAAACCTTGCTCTCGAAACTTTCGGAGATTGGAAACCTGCATGCCATACACAGGCTTTCGGAGCACATGGGGAAGTTTTACAACCCTGCCATGGCCAGACGTTATGCTATCACCCAGAAAAAGAAGAGTGTCAGTTTGAGGAAGAGAAGATAGCAGTTTCATTTACAATGACAGTGCCCCTAACTGGATTTCTCAGACAGTCCTCGTCGTGGAAGCACTGTTGGAGAATTCTCTAGTGGTAAGGTGTTTCCACAAAATTGTAGCATTATGGCATCCCTTTGGATATGCTAGTATGACTTCAAACCCATACTTGACTAATCATGTGTTACATGTGAGCCACATCAACACATTTTCACTTATCCTTCTTGGAAGAATAACCACTGTGGTTGCTAGATTTATTTTCCGGACTTACTCATGAAGGTTCCTCCACTAATTTCATGTGCAAATGTGTGTTCCTAACTTATCATTTCGTGTTGGAAACCCGTGCATTCTCCCGATCTCTCCTTGATTATTTGTGTTTAAGATTACTATTGGGGAGTAGTGTCTCAGCAGTTGTTTTCATATTTGCATGTTGCAGAGTCAGAAAACAATCAAGTGGAGATTACATGGTTGTCCCCAGATTTGATTTGTGGTGGATAACATATACATTATTTAGTCCAATGGTGTTAATGGTTGGTGATTATAATCCTGCAATTCCTGAGTCAACCGTCTTACTTTTTTTAGATCTCTGGCAGTGCTAGCGTTCCTTCCCTTTAATAGCATGGATTTGTAGATTTCATTTCAATACTATCATTTAGGTGCTTTTGTGGTTTTCATTTCAAATCTTATTTCACTATTGGCGACAATCCCATGAATTGCATGGTTTGGTTTGTATAAGAGATGATTGTTCATATGAATGTGGTATACCCCTTCAAGAAAGCTTATTCATATAAACATAGAACATCATATGAATATATACACCAATTTAGATTTTTTCCAGCCAACTGAAATCATATGCATAACTTCGGTTAATTTTTTTTGGATAATATATTGTTAACATGAGTAGTCATTCGATTGAATTGATTTATAACTTAGAAAAAATGATTACGAATTTTTTGAAAGAATTTATTTTAAGAATCATAAAGAAAATAAAGAGTGCCTGAAATTTTAAAGCAGTTTTTTACATGGAACCATTATACAATACCTACACAAGTACACAGACAGATTGAAATGTTTTTCTCGACAAAATATAGATTGTGATGATGGTTAATTTGTATTATTTGTATGACGTCATTCTGAAATATGACCCAAACCTGAGCAGCAACACATTACCTTGAGAACATGATTTATTGGCATTTTATTTTGTTCTATTGTATAAAGGCTTGTTTGGTGGTTATCCTCCGAAGGTCAAAAGCAGTCCACCCCACTTTCTCCTCTCCCGCCATCCGCTATTCTTGTTACATTCTAAACAAAAAAGTGTCCCTCAATAGCACAATCCAATTTACTACATTAAGGAGAACGTATAGTAACAATCTAAGGCTGGGTTTTGGGTGTGAGATAGAGTTGAACAGAGGAAAACAGACGAGAAGAGATTGATGGGTGTCGATTACTACGAGATATTGAAGGTTGACAGAGACTCGACCGATGAGGATTTGAAGAAAGCGTATCGCAGACTGGCCATGAAATGGCATCCTGACAAGAATCCCACCAACAAGAAGGAAGCAGAGGCCAACTTCAAAGATATCTCTGAAGCATACGAGGTTGTCCACTTGTCTTATTAATAATGCCTCCTATTTCTTTAGAATGAATGTTCATGATCTTTCAGAAATGGGTCGGTTTCCTTTGCATTATTATCGACTGCCTTAAAAGTTGTATGCATGTTGCTTTTTTTCTTGGATTTTCTGCTTTTGAGGAGGGAGGTTAGGGAACAAGGGACAATGAAAATGTGCTTTGAATTTTTATTTTATTTTTGATAGATGTAAGGATGTTGTTTCATGAAAAAATGAACATGTTTAAATCAACATGATAGTTTCAATTTATTTTACGTATTGATGGTTATATAGGTGTTGAGTGATCCACAGAGGAGAGCAACATACGATGAGTATGGGGAAGAAGGGGTTAAATCTTTTCCAAATGGCTCTAGCAATCCAAGAAATGCAGAAGATATATTTGCAGAGTTCTTTGGAAGCAGTCCTTTTGGTTTTGGATCAACAGGGACTACAAAGTCCATGAGGTTCCAAACAGATGGTGGTGGCATCTTTGGAGGCTTCACTGGGAATGGTGGGGTTTTCAGGACGTATTCGGAGGGAGGTGGTGGTGGTGGGCATCTTCGGAAGGCGCCCCCCGTTGAAAGTAAGCTGGCTTGCAGCCTTGAAGAGCTCCTCCATGGTTGTACAAGAAAGATGAAGATATCAAGGAAGGTCATTGATGCTAGTGGGTATGTTTTCCAATTGAACTCTTGTTTATTCCTAAATATACTTTGGGGCATTAGTATATGTGTTTAGTGATATTTCATGTTAAATAGTCATGTTAAATAGTCACAATAACCAATTTATTTTCACTTTTGTCTATTTTCCAAAGTGAGAAAAGTTCCACTTTTCCTTAGATAAACTGATCGTGATAGTAAGGTTTTCTGGAGCACAAATTGTGTCAGGAAATCCAACATTTTCCTTTGTTTGATATTTGTGCTTTTCAACCTTATTTGCTATGGAAATATTAGTGATTGCCTTGATTTAAATTGATCTGAACATTGGTGCAGGCGTTTAGTACCGGAATCAGAAATACTAACAATAGAAGTGAAACCAGGATGGAAAAAAGGAACAAAGATCACATTCCCAGATAAAGGCAACGAGCACGCCAATCAACTACCCGCCGACCTCGTCTTCGTCATCGACGAGAAGCCACACAAAATATTCACGCGAGACGGCAATGACCTTATAGTCAAGCAAAAGATAACACTTGCAGAGGCTCTTGGAGGGACAACACTTAACCTGAAAACACTGGATGGTAAAGACTTGATAATCCCAGTGGATGAGGTGGTGAGTCCAGGATTTGAGCTTGTTGTTGCCATGGAAGGGATGCCCATTGTGAAGGAGCAGGGGAAGCGAGGCGATCTGAGGATTGTTTTTGATGTCAAGTTTCCTACAAGGTTGACAGCTGAAGAAAAAGCTGGTGTCAAGAATATCCTAGGTGGATGAGTACAATTTGTGGTTTTTGGTTCTCAGATGATGATGCATGTTTGTTTTGTGTATTTCATTGAGAATGGCAAAATTTTACTTACTTTTGGAACATGAACTGAACTTATGTGAAGATTTACATATACACGGATCACAAGTTCTGGATTTATCTGAGCTACTACTATTGTATGGCATGAATAAGTTTTGGCGTAACATGGTAACACAAAGTGATGAAGTAACATGGATGCTAATTAATATGATATGATTTTGTAATTGATCAACTTAGCAATGATGATTTATGAAGAATGAACAAAAGTAGATGAATTAGATTCTACACGAAAAAACCCACAGGACGGTTTAGTTGCATCAGACTTCAACATAACATGAACCCGAATACAAAAGAACACATCACTCATTGGCCAGCACAGCAAAACCTAAATCGTACAATCAGAGAAACAAATTCAACGTGTTCAAGTGTTCAAATAGGAAAACGTAAAACTCAAGCTAAAGGAAAGTCCAATAAAACCATCATCCTAAAGAAATAATTCCACTGTTGCATTTGCTTCAGTTTGTCGTTGCTAAAAGAAATAGATAAAAGATATAAATAATAATAATAATAATCTATATAACTGTATCTGTGTCATTGTATTGATAGGTTATCGTTTGCTTCAGAAAGAATGCAAGCATTTGGCCACTTAAAACATAATTCACAATGGATACCCACATTGTGGTCATCACATGCATTTTTGTTTTAGAATTTCTTGAAGTTGCACTGTATACTCACAAATCACAACATGATATCTTTTTGCATCCGATATTTGCATAATTATCGTAGACACAGTTTATAACACATTACAGTTTATCACTGCATTCTATGAGACAAAAAAAGGAACCCTGTTGTTATTACAAAAAGAAGAGGGTAACGCATATTCGCATTCATTTGTTCGTGAAATTTCCCCTTGCTATATTATATTCACATTTTTAACAGACTAAAAAAATGGGGAGAAATTATACATTTGCTTATTCATTACCATTAGAACCAGCAAACAAGTGAAAGCTGAAGTTGCTATTTCTCTAATGCTCAGTCAAAATTTTGCTTTTGCAAGGCACTCCATAGGTTCCACGCATTTGGAGTAGTGAACGCAGGATATCTTGAACACGAATGGTGTAGGTCAAGCTCCTGCAGGTTGTATAATTTCAGACTTGCAGAGGGGGCAAAGAGCGTTTATCTTAAGCCATTTATCCACACATTCCTTGTGGAAGAAGTGTGCACAGGGAAGCTCACGGAGATCGTCGTTGTCGGCATACCTTGCCAGACAAATGCAGCACACCTGAAAAGGTTTCACACATCCAATGATAAAAATTAAAGTAACTTACTACTGAGATTAAGTGGTTACATATGCTTTTGATCAAACGACGACAAATGGTGTAACTAGGAAATAGAGTTACAAGATAATCGATGCACAAATACTTGTTTTGACATGTATATAGTCATTTGTAGGAGGTCGCTTAATATCTCAATAATAGGAGAGGAATCGATGAGTATAACCACAAAGTAAATATGGTTGAAGATGTGAATGTCAACAGAAAGCGAAGAGACCCTTCTGCCTTAATAAATGGATCCTCATGTGCTAAATAGCATGGCTGGAGGAATATAGACATGAAATTGAGTGTGCCACCCAGGTATGTCCGTAAATCTTTATGCATGGCTACTAAGATGACTCGCCTGGTCACCTCAGCAATGAAGCCAACCATATATACCTTTTATGAAAAGGATCAAATGCACCACAAACATTTTCGATTTGCATTCCGTCGTAAGGAAAAATTAGACAACAAACTTAAAAACTCCAGAAGATATGTGAAGAAATTCTGGAACCTTGGATGTAATATTAGTCTAACATTTAAGTGCATGAAAACATACCGCGTCTTCAGCAGATACAAATCGCTCATTTTTGGTACCAGCAGCTAAAATCCCACCTTCACTTGAACAATCGGCAATTATTTCAATTTCTCCACTGAAGCTTCTCTTCAACTTAAACTTGTACGTAGGTAGAGAATCAATCAAGTCAGAGGTAGCACCTCTGTTCTGCATTGTATCATATCTAAAACCGAAAATTGAAATAATGCAAGGCAAGCAACAGAAGATTGTTGCAAACAAAAAAAATGGCAAGGCATATCCAATACAACTGAGCATAAGGAAGGCTATAGACAACCTGAAAAAAAGTGAGAAAAGGTAATATCAGATTTGATTTGAATGTTAATAGGAAAGATCAAAGACATAAAGTAAAGGTTTGTACCTGTATAAGTTAGGTGCAACTGAGGCCGAAGAGCGCCCTCCAAAAACCCATATGTTGCCAATGGCAAACCATATAGCAAAAAACAGATCCACTGCCATTTTGAAGCGACTTACAAAAGTAACACGCCTGCCATATAAGAAACCGTTACGATGTTCTATTATGAAGAAGAAGCTGGGTGAATGAACAACTCATTATCCTGTTTATGCGAGAGCAACTACTACTCTTGCAAGTACCATCTCGTCGAAATCACATTTTTATGCAACTCTCAGTAGATTTGATGAAAAATCCCCAGTTATCACTCCTTAGGTTGCCTACGAAAGGTAATTCTATTGAAGTCATGTGATTTTGCACTGAGAAGTGAGAACCAAACAACATAATGTTCAGGAGATTGACCATTGGCCCTCTAGTTACTGACTGTAATGATGACATTTGTTCAAATAACAAGATTTTAAGAGAGGAGTCATCGTCAAAGGTTCCTTTCGCAAGTAATAATACAAATCGAATGTCATAAATATAATCAATAGTCTCGACCCTTCCCCTACTGAAAGAAGGATACATATTTATATGGATAAATTGCCCAACTAATCAAAGAGAAGGAGAATAAATAAAAACACATAAACAAATATGTAATCATAAATATATATACACCTATAATTACATACATATAGTATGTGAAAATTGATTTAGAAAAATCACAGATTGGCATGAAAAAATATTACCTGGGAGTGGGGCTAGGAGTTGTTGGACCTTGTTGGTTTTCTGATTGGGGCCCGATGTTGTGGTTGTTTTCGCTGTCCGTTGGTTCAGAAACTGAAACAGCAGCATCTGAAACTTGATTTGCATTAGAAGAATCCATCTGTACATTTCTGGAATGTTGGTAGTTGTGATGATTGTTGCGATTTATGCAGCGCCAATAAATGTGTGGGAATATAAGAACACATCCTATTGCATAACACAAGATCCACTCAAAGAGTGGAGTTTTCGGTTTTTCATGCCTTGACAAAGATAGAACAATGACAGCTGCTACAATCTGGCTCATAAGTACAACCACTTCAATGGAGATCCATATCGCGGAAGTATTAATTGGACTTGTGTAAGCATGACTACTATCATTGCCTCTCCCTACACTACTAACATGTCCATGATTTGTTACAGCAGAAGAAGAAGATGATGGTGGTGGTGGCAGTGGTTCAGGGGCAGGAGCTGAAGTACTGATTGAAGGTACATCCTCACGGTCTGAGGCATTCGAATTGTTGTTATGACTGTCGGGAGAAGCTAAAGATGATGCACCACCTAGCCTGGAGATATCGATGACATGTTCCTGTATATTCTGATTTTCAAAACGACTATTTTGACCTTCTTGATATTCCATCAGTAATGGAACTGTTTCACATCAACCTTCTCATTGTAGTGCTAATGAGAGAATAGTCATCCGACCAACCTTCACATTGTGATACTAATGGGAGAATAGTCGTCATGCCGCAATTTTTTGGCATCTGGAAGGAAGGTGATGTCTTCGAAGATATTGCTCGAGAATCACTCAACTGGATGAACTAAGAACACCCTTTATTCGTAGGCCAATGGTCAAATAAGTTTATGGTCTAAAATCTTCGAAATCTTTCTTCAGAATTTCGTTTAAAAACTTTGAAATCTGTCTTCAGAAGTTCAAGCATCAATGTTTTTTTTACAAATGCTATTAATAGGTGGGAAATGTATGGAAGATCAGAAGAGGAAGACCACCTGTAAGATAATTAAACTAAGAACTAGTAAATAAATTCCTGACAACACAGAAGCATATCACAGAATGGACATCTCACAAACACGACTTCCTTCCTAAAATTCAAAAGATATCTACCAAAAACCTCCAGCTCCAGTACATTCAGATCCTCGTATTACCGAAATCAGCAAATCAACAGAAAATATTACACGTAAAAGAAATAGTTATTCGCATTGCTTAATTAATTCAACGAATTGTTTAGGCATCCTAATCACTAATCATAATTCCTGAAATTATAAAAATGTCAATCTATCAATCAACTCACAATTGCATTTAGCCATTAAAATAAACCTCCATCAATTGTCAATGGACAACTCACAAGTGCTTAAACTATTTTTATGATAAAAAAAAGAGTTTTAAGCGCATTCAATGGAACGAAACTAAAATTCACACACACACCCAAAAAAAATCTTCATTTAACAAAAGAAAAAACAACACAATCCCAAGCCCTAAACACATTATTTCATAACACCCAAATCAAAGAAGCCCACAAAATCCATAACCGAAACAAACACAATTACACCTTCCACGAGCGTGAAGAAGCGATATTTAACATGAAATTTAAGATTGGAACGGTAATTTACCATAAATGCGGTGAAAACGGACGTCGTCGGATAGAAGAAATGCAGGTAGAGGTGGTGGAGAAGAAAGCGGGATTGGGGTTGGAAAGATTTCTTCTGTTCGAGCATTCTCCGGGGAATTTGGGGGTAGAGGAGGACGAGGAAGGTGGAGAGAAATAGAAAGGACCTAACTTTAATTTTATATTGTTGTGGGATGGAAGCTTAAATAAGTGCTTTCTTAAGTTTTTTCATAAATATTTTTGTATATGTAGCCTTGTAAATATGGTAATATGCTTATACATCCCTAAGAACTGTCATGAATCATGAATGTCTTGTATTCGTGGGTATCTTGTATTTGTTTTGATATTTTAGGATATAAATTATTGTATTTTCGTATCCTCGGGATAAGTATGTTAATTAACATGGTATCCTTTTATTATTGCATTTGTATTTGTTTTGATATTTATGATATAAATTACTTGTAATTTTGAATACATATACTTGGTAAATATGGTAATATGCTTATATGTTATATGTCCTCAAGAACTGCCCTGAATGTGGTGGGAACGGATACAAGTATTTGCCGATATCTTGTATTTGTTTTGATATTTTAAGGATACAAATTATTGTATTTTCGTATCCTCGAGATATATATGTATGTTGATTAATATAATACAATTCACAATCAACATTTTGGACAATGTGGATATATAGATACGAAAGTGATTTTTTCGGATTGATATAAACACCCAAAGTATTGCTAATTTCTTTAATTTTTGTATGTTGAGAGTTGATCTTCAATTTTTTTGGGTACTTGTACGTAATAATTTAATACCAAACTTAAGTATTTGCATGTCATATTTCTATGTTGATATTTTAAATTTTGCGACGAAAACTGTAAGTGTAAGGAATTAAAACCAATCCCAAATACGCAGCGGAACAAAAAACGCGAATCCAATTGGCTAAACTTGAGAACAAAACGCAAATCCAAAATTCAAACCACACAAACACGCAAGATTTAACGTGGAAACCCAATGCGGAAAAAACCACGGACGACACAACTCAAATCCACTATAGAGAAACGTATTACAAGAGATGCTTACAGGAGACGCGAACGAACCGACGAAGAAACCCGATTCAAAACTCTCCTACCGAATCACAAGGATGCTATCTCTCTTCTTTCTCTCAAGAACACAAAAGTGAATAATAGGAATCAATCCTCTAACAAAAGAGACGAAATTGCCTTTATATATGAGGCCAAAAAATAAGTACAAGTTGCACCAAAAACGGGTGGAATAATGTGCAAAACGTGGGCAAAACTGGGTCAAACGGTCGACCGATTAAATAACTGTATCATAAATGGTCGACCGAAATTGAAGTCTCGTTCGACCGAAAATCGACAGTAACTTTTCTGGCTTGCGCGAGTGCATACACGGTCGACCGTACACTTAAGTTCCGGTCGACCGAAATTCAACAGACACTTTTCTCCCAGCTCCTCGAACGTTTCCGGTCGACCGAATCCAAGGTTCCGGTCGACCGAAAATCGACAGTAACTTTTGCCCAGCTCCAGATGTGTTCCCGGTCGACCGAATCCTAGATTCCGGTCGACCGAAAAACGATAGGCACTTTTGCTGGGTAAATCAACACACGTCCGGTCGACCGAACCACACCGTCCGGTCGACCGATTGTCTGTTTTTCTGCACGTATACTTTAAACACTTATTCAAGGTAAACAACAACAGTAAGGTATTTATTGTTACTTTCAAACAAGCAAACAACACTTGTGATTTTAAATCTTGTGTATTATTACAAAGCTACGACTACGAAGTTGTTTGAAAATAACATCGCTCTTGAGTTTATTTTGTAGAGATATCCTTACATTTACCTTTTGCTTTTTGTATCTTAAATTTTCAATTTAATTTCTTTTTACTTCCGCTTTTGTTGTTTTGTTTATTTTCAAACTATAAGTATCTAAGATAATCTTATATATTTTATCATAGGATGATAGGAAGATAATATAGTTCTCAACTTCTATTTCCCGGCTGGAAAAAATGTTATACTGTAGGTACGTTTTGGTTTACTAGAATTTTTGTCTTCACCATTAGAAATTTAGAAAGAATAAAATATAGTAACTTTTTTATGTGATAGTTTTGCCCGCTGTGATTATAATTAACCCACAGTTGCTGTCGACTTGTAATTTAGGAGTGCTTGTCTCTCCTGCGGAATTGAAATATTTCAAGAGGTGGATGCATGTTAGCATCACCCAACAGACCATTGAAATAATACATCTATTTTAACATCTATATCAAATTAATTGCCACTCTAAGCAGATGGCTGATCTAATCCGACTAACCAAGTAATAGTGATATAGCTACGTGATATGATTGATATCCATATTTGTTTTAGTAAGAAGATATCTGCATGGCATTTAGTCGGTCTGGTAGCTATATATTTCAGGGAATAGATAGCTTTTCAAGGAATAGTCGTGATTAAGAACTAAATCTAATCGAGTGGATCGTATCCTTCCTTGTAATTGTTTTGACCCGGAGTAAATAGCTTCTCACCAAAAATATTAGGGTGAAGACCAAATTAAAATCGCTCTCACTGTTCCTTTGGCGTTTGTTTTAGTATTCTATATTGCAATGCAAATTAATTGAGATATTTGTTTGGGTGTCACTAAGAAACAACAGAATTGACTTTATACCACATGATAGTAACTATTTGACCTAAGACCAAAGAAAAATTAAAATACTTTTCTTAATGTCATTAATTTTTTTCCAGTTACAATTCAGTTAGCAAATCGTTAACTTTTCCGTTAACATCCATTAAGTATATTAATATTCAATGAAAATTTTGCAGAATCATTCTGAATAAACCCAAAATTCATAAAATTCATTATATGTGGTGTAAAAAATACAAAAAATTACTCAAATAATTTATATATACTCTATCTTATCTTTATCTTTCATTTCTTCTTTTTCTCTCACTAAATTTAATGGTTCGGTTACTAAACTTATGAAATTCGATAATTTTTATATTTTAAAAATACAAAATAATTAATTGTTTTTGATAAAAAATGAATGTTTTTATATTTTATTAGAAAAATTATTTATATTTTATTAGAAAAGTTTTTTTATATATTTTATAATATTTATTAGAAAAATAATTTTTTTAATCAAAAAACAATAAATTATTTTGTATTTTTAAAATATAAAAAATTATTGAATTTCATTGGTTTAGTAACCGAGTCATTAAGTTTAATGAGATAAAAAGAAGGAATGAAAGATAAAGATGAGAGAGAGTATAGATAAATTATTTGAGTAATTATTTGTAATTTTTATAACACATATAATGAATTTTATGAATTTTGGGTTTATTCTGGGTGATTCTGCAAAATTTTCATTAAATATTAATATACTTAACGAACGTTAACGGAAAAGTTAACGATTGGTTAACGGAATGACATTAAAACAAGTATTTTGATTTTTACATTGTATTAGACCATATAGTTACTACTATGTAACATAAAATCAATTTCTTTGTTTCTTAGTGGTACTCAAACAAATATCCAAATTAATTCTATTTCCCTTCTTATTGGGGTAAATGTGAGAAGCATCGAACTTCCTTTGGTCGGAGAAGACCATAACAAAGGGTAAAAACACATGCTATAACAAAATTGTCAACGTAACCATGTTGTTTCTTAATAAAACAATATGTTGGATTACAATAGACAGATCAGATTTTATTCAAATTCGTCACCCTTTGAGAATCTACATTCAAGTTTAATGAAACCTTTTATCCGATTTTCGCCTTTTGATTGTTGCCTGACAAGATTGTTAATTTTTTTAACGATTTGGAAGATCCCCATACTTGAGGGGAGGGTATTAAAGTTCAGAGAGTAATCTCAAATCTATCTTAAAGTTGAAAACAAACTTAATGATCTACTTTTGAGCTGCCTTTCTTGTTGTTCATGGCAGTTTATCTTTAGTTAAAAAGTGTCGGACTATGGAGCGATGATGATGAAATTCGACGTATGTGACGAATACACTAACTACCCCCAACAAACAAACTAATTAACACAACTAGTCAACTAAGTAGAAGCACACGACACAATGCAAGGATATAACTATTGGATTAATCTAAGGATTAAGATGACGTTTGCCCAAAACACTGACACGTGGCGCACTCTCATTGGTTGCACATTAGGGTTTTGGATGAGACCATCTATATAAGGAGGGGAGCCTCCCATTGGATGGACTAATTCTTGTGTGCAAACCCTAGCCCCACCAAACCCTAGCCGCCACCTTTCCCTCTCTCTCCCATTCGTCCCTCCACATCCACCAAGCCAATCCGTAGACTCTTGGGTTGTGGACACATGCTTCTTCTCCAAGAGAGTAGAAGACCGACCGGTGAGAAGGATTCCGTAAGGTGACCTCCGATCTTCCTTCCGCTGCCACAAGTTCTCTCCAAGAAAGGTACTCCTGAACCTGTAGAATCGTTATTTGCTTACAATAACTTGATTCATCAATATTGCCTCTTCCAAAGGGAGAGAGTTTCCCTCATTAGTTCATTTGAGGTGGGTTGTCAATTTGGTTGGTTCTTTTACATACATTCCTAAATGTCCAATTACATTACATGTATGCTCTTAGTAAGGAGACATCCTTAGGTCAAATAAGTCATTATTAGCTTAATAATCTGTTCATAAGCCTTGAGATAGTTATCGTTTTGCTTAAATTGTTTGTCATTTGAACTTTCTATACTTCCGTTTGCTTCCAACATTTCCTTTAACCAATCACCCACTAGTCATAATTTTGTAAACCTATTTCTCCATTTGTATATAAATCTCTCACCAAATCAATGTACCGTGAAGTTGAGATTATTTATTTTGAATTGTTTTTTCCATCACACATTAATCCAAATCTCAGAATACTATCCACTCATTGGAACGTATACAAAGGCAAGGCTCCTGAGAATTCAGTTTGGTGCCTTTTTGTAGAAATTTTGAGGACGAATTTGAGGAAGAAGAAGACTTGTTGTTTTTATTATTGATGTTGGTTGGTTGTTTTTCTTCCGCCTTCAACCCCCTCATTGAGGAGAAGACCGGTGATGACCCTTGGGGAATCTGAGGTCAAATCAGAGATGCTCTGATACCATGTAGAAAATTTGAGGACGAATTTGAGGAAGAAGAAGAAAACTTGTTGTTTTTATTATTGATCTCTCTAATCTATTTGTTTACATTTGAAACTAACGTATATATACTTGTTGTTTTGTTTTCCCGTTGTGTTGTATGCATACGAGGGGATGTGTCTTGAATGTCTGATGAATGCCGAGGATATGTGTTTAATGTGATGACCGTTGTAGTCTTCAATACTTTTGTTGTCGATCGTCTTGATTGTATAAGACACGAATGAAAGCAACATGATTGACCCATATGAGGTTCGTGCCAGTTCCTCTTACACTTCGAGAAATGGTAGGAAGAAAGAAAAAAAATTACCCGCCACCTTGTAGCTTCAATTCCTCCGATTTTAGTTGGATTATATAAGACATTTATAATTTCATCCTCTCCTACTTGTTGCAACCATAACCAACTCCGACAACGACCACCATTAAATAATTTAAATATCCACAATAAAAAGGACTTTGTGACTTGTTCCGAAGGCAAAACTAGATGCATGGTCTCCACCAAAGTGCAATTTGAAAAGTATTTAACTTTTGGAAAACAAAATGGATTAGTGAACGACTAATTTTTTATTCTTACTCTAATGACTACGACTTTGACAGGTTTGGTAGTCTGATTGTGCTTCACAAGTCCAGCAAAGAATGCCAGCAAATAAGTGATGCATTGGTGCAGTTAAAGGTCTCACTCAATCCCAGCTACTTTTAGTGTATTTGTAGAGTTCTGTACGTGATGTTATGTTGTGTATGTAATCGATTACTTTGTTAATGATGCGTAATTATCGTGTAATTATAGATCAATGAGTCGATTAGGTTCGTCTAATATTCATTTATTGATAGTAAAACATATGTTGGTTGGAACTCAGGTTTTGAGATCTTATGGTGCCTATTGGTTAGGTTTGTGAAGGGATATATACAAGGTCATTGACTGCAACTGCAAGAGAGCAACTACTAATTAATGTGGGTAATTGAATTTTGGACATCATGAAAAATAAATTCAAGGCAATATAAAGTTGGGGATCTTTCTATATTTTCCTGAACATATATAGATATCAAGAGTTCAAGACCCCCCCCCCCCCCCCCCCCCCATAAGAATGTGATTGGTTTAATTTGAAGGAAAATAATAATGATTTGAATGAGGGGTTGTGTGCAATGTGAAATCAAAGCTTACAAAGGACAATAAATAATTTAGTTTTTCATATGATTTGGAGCAACTCGATCTCACTTGAGGCATTTGAAACAACATGCTTAATTATTATATGTTCAAAATTAGAAGCAACATGTTTATCCAAAAATAAGACACGTCCTACACAATATTTTGGTTAATTTGCATGAAGTATCGATATCACATGGCAAACGATCTAAAAGTTGTATACTTAAAACAAATGCGCTGTAATCATCCAACTCAAATTAGCCGAGTTGGTAGTCTTGTAAACCATGAAAAAAAACTTAAGCGTCGAGAAACCACGACCACAAGAATTTTTAACTTCTAAATCAAAATTAGAGCACTTAACAGTCTTAACTAGTAAAAAATTTAGGCATGCAAGATAAATTTTATTTTATTTTGTGGAAAGTTTTGAGACCGACATCCTCTCTCCCAAGGGCACCTTGAAGAGGGCACATTAATAATTTAGTGTATACATATATTTTTGTATACATATAATTTAGTGTACACACACACCTATATATATATATTTGCACTGAAAACTCCTCCAACTTAATTCCTAGGCATGTTTTTTACAAACGTACAAGTTTGAGTAGCACATAAGTCGAAAATCAAACCTGGATTATAAGAGACTTATGTCCGTCACTTTGTCATCCGATGATCCTCATTTTTGGCTTTGTGATGTATTACTTTTATTACAGTATATTCCTACTAAAAGAATACACATGTGATGTACCGCTTGCAGAGTTACAACCAATGTCCATCGAGCATATGAAAACTTCCCTTGATGTCCAGACTCGAGTCCAAACCTTCATAGTTACTGTTGGCAATTGATCAAGATATTTGTTTATCTCATTAATTGTGTATCTGTATTGTTTCTTGTAGTATTACAAGCTGACACGATAATTATGCAATGATTATTGAGGATCCATTTGGTTGTTAAGTTTTGAGTGCTACGTGTGCTTATAAAGCTACTTTTTGGAAGATTGAAAAACTCTTCAAACTTTCCCAAACGTTCTCTTAAGGAGGGATATGCAAAAAACTATAAATGCAATACGCAAGAAGTTAGACATTAAAAATCATTTAGGATTGTTCATACACCTTGTCTTATTTACGTCTAAAAGAAAGAACACAAAACACCTAAATTGAGCCGCAAACACAACTTCAAAAGGATTCAAACTACGGGTGTAAACGAGTTAAAATTTTGAACATTAAGTATTAATCTATATTATTACTATATACAAAAAAATATTAATATAAATCAAGCAACAAAAAACTCAAGTAAAACCCTACCTTTTCGACTTCGAGGTGAGAATTTTATTTTATCAAAATTCATCGTTTTCAGACTAAACACAAGACAAACTTTTCTAGAGTCAAGCCTAATCTAAAGGGAATTACTATTTATCGTTGGAAAACTACTTGCAAAAACTCGTTATAATCTAACCCGTATGATTAATCACGGGCACATGATCTAGTGAGTTTGTGAGGTCTCGGACGGTCGACTGTTTGCTTCTCGGTGTACCGAACATGTTTTATGCGGATGACCGAGTTTCCATTGGTGCACCGTGATCGTAGAGATAGTAAGTTTTTGATCTTCCTGGAATCTTTGGGTCGGTTGGCTCCCTTGAATGCCCGACCCAATTTTTTTTTAAATTAAAAAAACTAAATAAGACATTTTATCAGATTCGAGTAGTCTGGAGTGTCCGCTGACTCTTTTCTTGGCCTCCGAGACATTTTTCCCGTTGAATATGAGAGTAATATGAAGAGAGAGTTGTGTTAGAAGAGTGAAATGAAGAGTTACATAAGTAGAAATGGAAATGATAGAATGACAAAATAATGATTCACACGGACGATTTAAGTAGTTTTCCGACAACATGGATGGAGAAATAATTAGAGCAGCTTTGATGGCAAACAAAAACAATGGGGGGTGGGGGCATTACGGTAATCCCCCACCAAAAGCTTGTTTTTTTTACATATAAAAGGAGGGAAGGGGGAGGCATGAGTTGGAGCAGTCGAAAATTGCCAGCGGATTCCTCCCCTTTTCTTCTTTTCCACGTCTCTTCCATTATTTCCCATCGGATTCCGTTCTAAGGCGAATCTCTCTCCTCCCCCTCGGAACCGGCGCCGACGCTGCGACCCCCCCTATCGAGGTGGGCTTGTGGTGGCGGAGGAACCAAGGCCAACTTCCCTCTCGGATCTGACCACGAAGGTGCGTTTGCCCCATTTTGGTGGCCTTTCTGTTGAAGGTTTCGTCTTGGAAAGGAGGATGTCGTCCTGTTTCTGTTGTTTTTAGATCGAAAAGGTTTCATTTTGTGCCTTTTTTGTGATTAGATTGTTGAAGAACAAGGTTAGAAGGTTGAAGTTTGGGTGACTTTCGTGTTAGATTTGTAATGTGTTGGGGAAGTTTTAACTTATAAGAGGGTTGGAATGTGAAATTTAGGTTATGAGTGATGAAGTTCTGTTTAGATTCACAAAAAAATGCTCGATGTTTTGGGGTTTTTTCCATATATATACAGATTGTTGTAAAAAACTGTCCTTTGAATAAAATGAGTCTAACATTTTATGGAAATGAAAGTGGTCGTTGACAAAATTGAATTTTGGTTTGTTTTTCCAGGTTCAACTTGACGGCTCCTACAGCTGAATTTCGTTAGTGGTATTGTGGTGGTGTGACGTATAACTTAGTCGTCATGGTTGCCGTTGCTCCCATTGCGTCGGCCTTTTCTCCTACGCCCTCGTCTGGAGCACAAGGGAAGCCCTCTCCGAACTTCGGCGGAGGACCTGACCATCTGGATGTGAAAGGAATAAGTTCCAAGTCTCTTTCGTCTTCCGGGGCCATGCAGGTGAAAGCCAATGCGCAAACTAAACCTGTGATCAATGGGACCAAGATTCATAAATCCAATTCTTCAAAAACCGAGGATGTCGTGACTGCTGCCCCTAGAACGTTCTATAATCAATTGCCGGACTGGAGTGTGCTCCTTGCGGCCATCACAACTATTTTTCTGGCTGCTGAGAAGCAGTGGACCCTCCTTGATTGGAAGCCGAGGCGTCCTGACATGTTAGTCGATGCGTTTGGTCTGGGGAAAATCTATCAGGACAGTCTTATGTTCAGGCAGAATTTCTCTATCAGGTCATATGAGATTGGTGCTGATGGAACAGCCTCTTTAGAAACGTTAATGAATCATCTGCAGGTTGGGTCATTTTCAAGAAGTTTTTCCATCATTCAAGTCAGTCTCTATGTTTAAGATTTCTCATTACATTTGGATGCTCTCACAGGAAACTGCACTTAATCATGTAAAGTCCGCAGGCCTTCTTGGTGATGGATTTGGTTCAACACCAGAAATGAGTAAAAGAAATCTCATATGGGTCGTTACTAAGATGCAAGTGATGGTGGAGCGATATCCATCTTGGTGAGTTTTCTGCCTTCTGGTGTGCCTTTTATGGTCCAGATTTATGCTGGCCACCTGATGTGATTTTGCTGCTGCTTTGTTTTCTTACCTTCTACCCTTGCTACCCTGGACTTTATTTCATAATGTTAATCAAAGTCACAGTGAGAGAAATACTAGATGTCTGTTGATTTCTCCTGCTGGTTCATTTTTTATGTTACTTCCTTGCTTCCTCGGACTCACTTTTTGAGATCAATTTTGCACAAGATCACCAGGGGGAAATGGTCATGGTTATTCACTTAATTCTCTTGTATTTTAAGCCATGGATTCGGTAAACTTAGCTCAACAAACTGAAATACCAAGCTATATGAAAATTGAAGACAATGTCAGCCCCTATGCATAAAAAAAAAATATAGTAATCCATAGCTAGTTTATATCACTGTTTCTGGTACGCACATGTATCATCTTGCTTATATTGCAAAGCTGACCATTTCACAGGGGAGATGTCGTTGAGGTGGATACTTGGGTTGCTGCATCGCGTAAAAACGGTATGCGGCGTGATTGGCATATTTGTGATTCTGTAACAGGACAAACTATAACGCGAGCTACGAGGTTAACATTTAGGCTCTTATTATTTGCATATTCTCCTGTTTTGCACACTCTTCTGTTGTTTGCTGATTTTCATTGCCATTAACTCATTTGCCTTGGTATCTAACTTTGGGCCTGCAAAACAGTGTTTGGGTGATGATGAACAAGCAAACTAGAAAATTATCAAAGATTCCTGAAGAAGTGAGGGCAGAAATAGAGCCCTATTTCCTTGAACGGATTCCTATCATAGATGATGATGGTAGGAGACTCTCAAAGCTCAGTGATGAAAGTGCTGATTATATCCGTGACGGCTTAACTGTAATATTAGCATACACTATGCATTTGACTTTCAACTTCCCGTATCCTTCTTGGCTTCTTATGATATTTTGTTGCCTTGAATGCAGCCACGATGGTGTGATTTAGATGTCAACCAGCATGTTAACAATGTTAAATACCTTGGCTGGATTCTTGAGGTACTTGGTCGTCGAGCTTCATAGCAATTTACTTGTAGTTATAAATGTTTAATTTGCAGATTTTAATACAAAAATATTTAATATTGTGAAATATTGGTGGACCAACCAAATTTTGCAAGGTAGCAGATCGAGCTACACAGTAATTCACTTGCTGGAGATATGTTCCCTGATTAATTCGTGATATGAGTAATTTACATCACAAAGTGTTGATTTTGAAGTGGTGGTGAACCAACCAACTTTTACATGGTATTAGAACTTGTCGGTTGAATAGGGAGGTGTGTCATCTTATATTATCTACACTTAGACACGAAAAAAATAGTCATGCAACAGTCTCACATTGCTCAGTAAAGGATTTTTTATATACAATTTGTCAATTTCATGCAAGATAGTTGTATTCATTGGCTATCACCTAATTGCTTTTGTTTTAAAGGCCGGTGGTCCACCAAATTTACATCTAATATTTGGTAAACTTATGCTTCTCCATGTTTGAAGTATAATAAATGAGCTTTAAAAAAATCAGATTCTGGTTCTTGTTAATGCAAGTATTTAAAGCTTACTAGATTCTGGTTCTTGATTAAACCATGTGACCAGATTCTCCAGGCATTCATCATGATCTTTAAGAGAATTGCTAGATGGAGATGACTGTCTTTTTTCTGCTGTTAGAATCTGTTTTACTCAAGTTGCTAAGTTTACTGATTACTTTTTCCCCCCTTCTCGCAGAGTGCTCCAACCTCTATTTTTGAAAACCATGAATTGGCTAGCATGACTCTTGAATACAGGAGGGAGTGTGGAAGGGACTGTATGCTGCAGTCGCTGACCGCTGTATCGACCGATGATGGCGATACTTCACCTGAATCTGGCATTGAGTGCAAACACCTTCTTCGTCTTGAGAATGGGGGTGAGATCCTGAGGGGCCGGACCGAGTGGAGACCCAAGAAAGCTAATGCTTTCTGGAATCTGGGAGATATCCCAGCTCAGAGTGCCTGAAGGAAGAAAAAAAGATGATGAAAGAGCGTGTAGTGATTGGGATGACTGTCTTGGCTCTTATGCTGCAGTTGGGCGGCAAGATTTGGAACCATTATTGCAGAAGGTTGATGCCTTGGATGAGTGGAAGTTTTTCTTGTAGATTGAAAAAAAGAAGTAATGTTATGGTTTAAAGTTGACCGTATATATATAAATGTCCATTATTCTTTCTTTCAAGTGATACATTGTTGAGAGATGCAATTGGGGTTCATTATTAAGATGACCCAACTATACTCACTGTAAGCAATTAGTTTTTCGGCCTGTTACAGTAATTATGAATTAGTTGCCTGCTCTTTTCTGTGTTGCTTTCAATCATAGGGAACTTGGGGAAGCAGACACAACTGAAAGCCGGTGGTCGCGATCCAGCTGCAATATTTTCACGTCTAATTATGTATTACATGACAATATTATTGTTGTAAGAGTTATGGCACCCACAAAGTGGAGTGCATGAATTGTGGTGTATAATGCGCAAGAAGATTTTTATACGAACGCTCTATTATGTGGTAGGTGGTGTGATCTCTGCTTTCTGATTGGGACATATAACGTGCTTGGATTGTGTTTCATCCATGTTCTGCGGGGCTATATCTTAGCATATTGCTTAAATTAATTTCTTGCCGTTATTGTTATAATTTATCAATCTCGTACACAACTTTTAGTTTTACTAGAACTTCCAGATATGATTTTTATCAACTGTTTCGATCTTAATTTTGACTCAGAATTTCTTTTATTGCAGAAGAAAATAATAGAAGCTTCAATTCACTATCTTGCCAGTCTAATAAATAACACAGTTATCAAACTGAAATATCAGTAAACGTCAAGGCACAATTGAATGCTTACATCAAAATATAAACCATCCAAAATATTATAAAATATTAGTCGCCATTCGACAATCACCATTTTTTACATATTTGTCATTCCTAGAGCAGTTAAACATAAGTCGTGTATGTTCCATTCTATTGTTTCGAGAGAATTCTATATCTTATTGAAGAGCCTTTCCAAAGCAATAAACCTAGGCCGTTGAATCCTTGATCCGCTTGGGAGGAAAAGACTGGTGGTCAAAATTGGATTCTTGGTTTTGACATGAAAAGAACAAAAAAGAGAGCATTAGTGGGCCACCACTGAATCCTGAATTGAGCAGTTTTAAAAATTGAATTTGGAAGACAACCAAAGTGGAGCCACGTCCACACGCTGAACTGATGTTGTTATGCTCCAATCCAGTTATTTAGTTGGTTCAAACTTGTCTTTCAGAAACAGCCGACTGTGTGGCCAACAAGCTCACGTCTAGTTCGTTGGTTGGTTGGTTGGTAGGTGCCTTGTGGTATTCCTTCTTATCCACACGTATGTTTATTTTTATTTATTTATTTTTGTTTGTTTTGGTTTTATTTTTGTTTTTGCGTTGTTCTTGTTTCTAGAATGAGTAGTGCAAGTGAGACCAAAAACACCACCCCAGGTTAAGACTTTGAACTCATCACGCATGTTTTTGTTCTGTTTTTTTACACTGCTCAGATAGGATTGGATTCTTTGGTTTTATTTATATAAACAGCAGAGGACAGGCCAAACTGATTGTTTTATGTCAACATTGTTAATTTATTGTTGGGTCAAGGAAACAGACTTTGGTTGATTCCATGGAAATTATTTTTTCTCTGGACAGATTTAGTTGAAACTTGGAATACCCAATTGGTTTATATGGTGGTTGGAACTTGGAAAGTTGGAATGATGGTCATGGTTTGTTTTTTCTGTTGGAAAACAATTGTTATGATATTGGGCCTTCTTGCATGGGCCAGTTCAAGCTCCATTAAATTAGTGCCTACTTAAGAAGCCCAACCCACACTATCATTATTCTACTAACATTCTTTTAATTTAATTTTTTTTGAAGTGTTTCATTTCTTTCATTCTACTAACATTTTACAAAATGAATTTTACTTTTTGTACTGTCCAGAGTCCACGTTACTGGGGTTTTTTATTTATAATTGTACGGTTTGGTTTAATTGTTAATGGTAAATTGCGGATCCCACCAAATACTAGTATTACAAGGTAGGACTCAAACCCATGTTCTAACTCCTACCCTACCTGAGGTATTTTGACCAGTTGGGAGTACATTAGTGTTATTTGCAGCTCTTGTTAGAGATTTGTTCTATCATCCATGACTTGACCATTCTTTTGCAATACCTAAACTAACAGAACCCAATTTTTTATAGTATAGTATAGTATAGTATCTCAATACTACTATTCTACTAAACATCTTCAACACCAATGTAGAGAAGACAATTAATCAGCTTTTCGGAAGCTGTTAGTACGTGATTTTCATGTGAAACCCGAGTGGTGGTGCATTGTACTCATGCCTCTTGTCTCATAGTCCATAACGATTTAGGTAAACAACCAATAAAATTCTTACTAAACAAACTCCTATGCTTATAGTTGAAAATATCTACCGCCACTTTTGATTTTTCTGATGAAAACTTTGATCCGGTCAATTTCCGAGAAATGCACGAATAAGCATAGCTGGTGTGTTGAATCCTACACCACGTACATCCACATGCCTCTTGCCACCTCCAACTCCAACACACAAAAATTTCATCATTCAATGCCACCACCACTCAATTAACTCGAGCCATTAACACACATTTCACTAACAACACATGCACTTTATTATTTGTCAACTTGACATAAGCCACATCCCACATTTTCCTGTTCTTAACATTCAAAAGGCAGGCCTGTCCTATTTTTCCACCGCCACTTATTGCCTTCTGTTACTTGTCTCCTTGTCCTCAACTCTACATTCAATTTCTCCCTTACATTTTCATAGTTTATGCCCACAACTTGTCCCTAACACGTGATTTTTTTTAAATTTTTGTCCCAAAATTCTTTGGTATTTACTCTCCCTTTCCAATAAGTCAACAAACATGTTTTACTTAACGTCACTGTGGAGGTTCTGATTATTTAGGATTTATTTAGGTAGAATGGGGTAAGAAAATCATATGAAAAAGTAGCCCAAGACCTCTCCAACATGTCACACCTAAGCTCACATGTTATGTTATACCCAAGCTCACGAAATGCACAAAAAAGAGAGATACAGGAAGATCTCACTGCACTGCATGCACTTCTGGAAGTGGTCCATTGTCGAGCAAATTCTTTGGTTTGGTTGTTTAGTTTCGTTTCCAAAGTCAAGTGATTGCATGCCTTTCCACATCCATCTGAACCACACCACAACTTGCAACATTGCATTGTTTTGGGGAATCATTCCATGTTCGGAGTCATGATAACATCACGCTTGCCCAAAACTAAATAAACTTGAATATCGCCGAACCACATAACCACCAAGGACAGTGACAGAAATTTAGATGGTCGAAATTTGTAGGGGATTTTAACAGAGTCAAAATTTTATCTATAAATTTAATTATTGGTAAGAAAAACAATTTAATCTAATGGGGTCGAAATTTAAAAATATTAATAATATAAGTGTCAAAATTCAAAATATATTTACAAACCAGGCTATCTTCCACCAAAAGATATTTACAAACCAGACTATCTTCCAAAATCCAAAGGAGTTGGTTAGAATCACATAAGACTCGTAAGCAAAATATTCCAAATTCGGGATCAAAATCCAAATGAATAAAAAATCAAAGGGTTTTACATAGGTTAAATAAGGTGGCGCACCACCACTGTCATTTAACAATGCTGAATGGTTCCAGCTTGTTTCTCACAAATTCGTAACAAACATTTCGAGTTCCAACCTCATAATTAATGTACTTGCTTAAGTATTCCTTCATCTCCACCATACGTTTACTTTAGTCACGGGCTAGTTGCACGTTACTTAAGTTTGCGAGTTAGTAACATGTTTGTTACGAATTTGGAATGACAACGCGATTTAACAAAGAAAATTCGAGACTGGAGAATTATGATTGCAGAAAGGTGCAGTCGGTTTGCAGAAATATGATTGGAGACTGGAGAATTAGACTTTGCAAAATGAATTTCCGGTGATTGTGTTTCAGAAAAATTTGAAGAATTTAAGTGTTTGTGTACCTGAGAACAGAGGGAAAAGAAAACAATTTTCCTTTGACTTCAATTTTTTCTAATGTTTGTGTCGGTTTTGGAAAACGAAAATTTTAACTCTGTTTTCTTCTACTATCCTGAATGTACTAAAATATTTTTCCCCAGTTTCTCATACTCCTCACAGGAAACAAATGAAAAATGCAAGAAAATTTGTGAAAAATATACACATCTATCAAATTTATTTAATAATTATTTTTATTACATAAAAAACTAACTACAAAAAGTCAAAAACATTAAAATCGTATTTAAAAATTAAACAATATGATTATCTTTAAAACCGTGACACTATATTTTAAAATTATACCAACAACCAGATAATAAAGAATAAAATACATCTTAACTTCATATTGTTTGTTAAAAATATATATTCTAAAATAAAATATTATTAAAATTTTAATTTAGTGTATTGTTCAGTGTTCAGGGAACGTCTAGGCGAGCCTGGGCGACCGGGTGCGTCCCGTCGCCTGGACGATCGCCTAGGCATTTGTGCGACCGCCCAACTCTGGGCGGTCATTTTTTAAATATTTTAATATTTTTAAATCAATTAAATTTGATAAAATAGTTAAAAAATCAGGAAAATCGGGAAAAATAGGAAACAAATGCACAAATATTATCTAAAAATATCATACATGTTTAGGCTTCAAAAAGACACCTAGTTCCTCGACCAAAACCTCACTAGGCACCCTCTCTACCCACCTAAACACTTATGTATACAATTTATTGCTTAGTAGTTAACTAACTCAGAGTTCATACAATAACAGATAAGAGAGAAATTATAATTACAAGTTAACTAACTAATTCCATTGGACACATTGATCTAATGTCCAACTGGGACATATTGATCGACGTAGACATCATCTTCTTCAGTTTCTTCATCGTCGGATTGGACATATTGCTCGTCTATGTCCATCGGTGGTTGAGAAATGAGAACTCGGTGCACCTGGATCTCCAGAACTAATGTGAGCGATGACATCATCCATGCCAACACCTAATAACGGCGCGTCAGATGCAGTGGACGTGTATCGACCAAAGCGTCTCTGTGAAGAAGAATGTCCTAAAGCTGCTTCCTCGGCACCGGCTCATGTAAGCTCTGTAGGATTTCATGTTTAATTATATATATATTTTTTCGAAATTTTTATGTATAATAAGGATCAATTACAATTTTCTTTGATTTATTTCATGCATGCATCGGTTTGTTTTAACATCTAGTTTCAAAACTCTATTAAAACAAGCAATGGCTCCGAAATTCATACCTAGAAGTTCTCTAAAACTTCTTGAAGATTCGGAGACGTTGGGGATGCTCCTCGCTGCGCCGGATGCCTCCGAGTATTCACCAAACTCTAAACAAGATCGGAGAGAGGGAAGCTAGTCTCTCAATCTCCGATAGGGTTTAGAATCCAATTACTAATCCCTCTTTAATTCTCTTGAGAAGATGATCTCTTAAGAACTAAACTAAACTTAAGAATTTGTGGAATTTTCGTGGAGAATTAGGGAGAGAGATTTTGCATGAAAAGCAATATTAATTAAGATGTAGGAAGGCAATGAGATAACCTCTATTTATAGGTTCTCTCCAAATTACTTATTCATGTGCAACCTCTTGCCCATGATTTCATGCAAAATTCCATCTAACCATCCATTATTTATTAATAAATAATATTAGCCACGAATTAAATCAATTATGGACCAATTCCATGCATGATCTAATTAATTCTTAAATTAATTCTGCATAAACCGTCTGGACCGGTCGACCGTTTTTGGAGGTTCGGTCGACCGCTCGAACCAGTTTCGGTCGACCGTTCAATAGCTCGGTCGACCGTTCGTAACAGGAACTATTCCATCGCAATGTTCGGTCGACCAACCGATCACTTTCGGTCGACCGTTCGAACAGATGAAAATTCCCTGTTATCGGTCGAGACATGTCCGGTCGACCGTGCCCTACCGGTCGACCGTTTACTGCTAACCGGTCGACCGTTTGAGCACTTGTTTTGCAGACTTGTCAAATTTCGGTTTAACCCCTACAAAATTTGACATTTCGGGATTAGTAGTAAATCCACAACTTTATGTAACATATTATCCTATGTAATGATCAATCATTACACCCCATAATATTTACATCACATATGAATTTAATTTAGATTCTAATTATGTTATTAATCACAACATAATTTTGATTTTGCTTGTTCACCCCATGTGTCATATTTTCTACATGAAACCCGACACATCTTATGAACTCAAAATCCCCATTTCTTGTTTCCCAGTTTTGTGGTGTGACCTATGGGAGGATCTAAACTAAGTTGGCAGTGATATTAAAGGCTTAATATCACAAGCTATAAGCGGTATCTAGCTACACATTATAGCTCCCAATTAGTTAGATGTCTTAATTCCACTCGAACCAAAACCCGATCCATTTAGTGATGGTGTGCACCACTTGTGTCCGTCCCTTGCCTCATGATATTAAGAATACACACAAAGTAGTGTTGTGTCATCTTTGTCTTAGCATTCATTTCTTGATCTCTTTAAGCTAGTTATAAATATGTGACTTAACTCAAATCACATTGTACACATTATAACTTTGCTTTATCAAGGGGCCCACTAATATCATCACTCAATTAAGAGGGGCAATGATAATCTTTTGACTAACTATCTTCTCCAACGAAAGTTATACTTAACCAACCAATGCCTTTACACTACACTGATCGATAGTTCAAGACACTGATCTAATTAAGTATTCCTTAAGTGATTAGATATAAGTCTCATATCAAAGGACTAAAGACACAGTAAAATATTAATGACACAGAAACACATTTCTATAATATTTTACTTATTATGTCTATTCAGTATACAAAAGTAATATTTTCCTCTTTTGCATACCCGTGTTGTCACTCACTTGTAGAGCTACAATGATCTATGACCAACACGACAATCTTAACTCGGTAATTAATGTTCCATGTTAATTACCATGATTACGAATATCTTTTGTTTTATGTAAACCAATATCTTTTAGAGTTCTACGGTTAAGGACCAAGAGCCTCTTCCTTAACATTTCTAAAAGACGAATAACATAATCAAGGAACAAAATGATTTCTCATTCAATTCATAATAATTGACATTTAAAAGTAAAACTTTTAGAACACATTCCCTTCAAGCTCCTCTCCAGCGAAGACCGTATCTTCAGTTTCTACCAACCATGGATGCTCGTCGAAAATATCGTAGTCCACACTGATGGGGTCATAAAATCTGGGTTTCTCCATCCTTTGCTGAAACATTTGCCTTAATTTTTGGTTGTAGTTCACATACACCAAGTCATTCATCTTCTTCACAGCCAACATGTTCCTTCTCGTTAAGTGCAACTGCTCGAAGTCACTCCAATTCTGCTCACAACCTGATGCCGAGCATGTTAATCCCAACACCCTCAGGGTCAACCTCTGTAATGCGGTCTCTCCCATGTCTGCGCCATAAGATTGCCACCAATCTATAAGTCTTCTTTTCGTCCTTTGTCTGACGACAATATACCTAGAGAACATTCCAAGTGAGTTCTTGTAACGATCAAGTAAACCGCAAATCTTGTCTTGTTCTTCAGAAGTGGGGACCAGACGCTCTACGACATCCATGAATCCAGACATATGCTCATTGAAAGCTACATTTCGATCTTGAGGTGGGATGTAGAAGAAGGTATCAGGGTTGAGTAAGAAACCAACTGAGTGTAGCGGTGAGGACATCATCTTCCCTGGACCCCACCTAGTGTCGATGACTTGCTTGTACAACCTCGGGTTTCCTTCAAAGTTCCTAATGATTTGTTCTTTGGCTTTCTCCATTGCGTCATGTAGATATCCCATCGGTGGTTTCTCATCGCCGTCAACAAGTCTAAGAACCTGGACCATAGGTTGTGAGGCTTTCAGTGCCTTCACGACGTTGGTCTAGAAGTCACTTTGTAGAATGGTCTCGACAACTTCAGTAGAGATCTCATTCTTTTTCTTGTTCTTTATCTAACTTGCATTAGGATCGTTGTACTCCGGGGAAACAACAAAGGCTCGGAGTCTGTCTTTCTTCAGAAACAACATTTGCAAAGTCAGAAAGGCAGTGACAAATCTCGTGACAGCAGAGCGTAGCAGGTTCCCTTCAATGACAATTCGCATCCTCTTCAACAACATGGAATGGTTGTTGAAATGTTTGACGATCTTACGAGCTAAAGCAATAGTCTTCAAAAACAACTTGCCAATATCCTCCAAGATGAGATCGATGCAATGCGCTGCACAGGGAGTCCAAAACAATATCCTTTTTTGCTTCAACATCCTACCAGCAAGTACGTACGCGGCGGCGTTGTCGGTGACCACCTGAACAACGTGTTCTTCACCAATCTCGCTAACTACCTTGTCCATCATCTTGTACAGGTAGTCTGCGGTGTAAGAGTGACCGGAAGCATCTATTGTCGTGATGCATGTGGAGACTAGTGTCGGGTACGTATGTCATATCTTAAAACTAGACTAATATAAAAATTTAGACTGATATGAAAATGAAATATTAATTCTAAAGAGAAGTTAGAAAGAGTGCACTTGATTTTGGCAGTTGTAGAACGAAGAACCGGATCAAAGACTTCACTTTCCAACTTCAAAACTAAGCACCTCACTAGAGATTTAATCGCGAAAACTTGATTATTAGGAAACTTGAAGATTAGAATAGTATGATGAAGAAGAAGAGAATGAGAGATGTGTGAGTAGAGGTTTGGGGTAGTGACAATCTTGTAATTTTTTTAAAAATAAAAAAGCAAATAGCCGTGGGAGAGAACTCTCCAACGGCTATCGCCTAGGCGACCGTCTACCTATGCATTGGTATTGTTTAAAAATATATGACTATAATATCTTATATATTAATTAATTTAATCACACATCATCATTTTTAATTAAAGTAAAGTAAAATGTGCAATGATTATTTAAATCTTAATGTAATATCCTGAATTTTTTAGTTGAGGTAATAATCAAATATCTTAATGAACTAATTAAGATTGTTGGATGATTGTGTGGTTCTAAGAGAAGGAATTTTGAGAAGAATATTGAGAAGAAAAAGATGGAGATTTTGAGGCAAGTACTGATTCGTTATTCTTCAGTTTCATATCGTGTCTGTCTCTCTTGATATTCGTAGTTGCATGCATGCGGAGTATTGATGTTGATTGTATGGATATGCATATGATTGCATGGTGGTGTTTCAGTCGACATGTCCTGTGGTTGTGTGTATGTTTCTGGCAGAGCAACTTAGGAAAGAGCTGCCTAGCGGACAGCGTGGAGCCACCTGAGAGAGGAAAGGGCTGTCTGTCGTTAGTGTGGAGCTACCAGGTGTGCGTCTGACTGATTGATAGATTTCAGAAGCACAGGATGTGGTCGAATCCGAATGGGGGTTCCAGATTGTTATGCATGCATTTTATTTGTGATGCATGTCTTTTGATTGTGCTTATTGACTGAATGTCATATTCTATGTTATTTTCCACATGATTATGATTCTGATTGATTAACGGTTGGAACTTGCGGGCTGTCGAGCTCACAAATTGTTGATTATATTTTTCAGATTAATTATGGGCCTATCAGATGGATTTAAATATCAGAGTGCGCAGCGGTCAGGATCGTGGATCATATCTTAACGCACCGGGTTCGAACGGGTGAGCAGTTGTCCAGGCTCGGGGCGTTACACTTAACATACAACATGTTTTTCACAATAAAATTATATATTTACATATATAACATTTATAAATAATCAATTTATGGAAATAACAGTTAATAAATTTAATTTTTTTATTTTCTAGTGAATCCCAGTAACTTTTACAAACAACATAATCTTAGTTAAAAAGAAACTAATTTTCTCTTATTTCTCTTTAACCATTGAATCAATTTTCCAATAATTTTCTATAGACAAATACTCCTGTAATCTCAAAAACTCGACAACTTTTCGAGTTTTCACCAGAGTGACCTTATTTCCACCGAGAGAACTAAGGAATTAACTCATGATTAGATTCCCACGAGGTTATTCAATTCCCCAAGACTAATCACAAACTTAATCAACAAGATAAAGTAGAGAGAGAAGATTTAAGAATGAATCGCTGAACTAATCACCCGAACCAGCCGACACCTCGATCACAATCCCGGGGGAGGGGCAAACCCGTAATTTCCGTCATAGTGACGCTTAGCGCGAGGACCTGCACGACCGGAGGGGGACAAGAACCCGACAGCGGAGAACCACACCACATGCATGTCCCCCGCGGGGCCCACCGTGTCATTATCACAGCCAGAAAACAACGGTCCAAGTGGGTGCCGTCACTCCCACTGCCCTTCCCCACCCCATCCTCACCGTACCTTCTATCCGACGTGTCGTCATCCCAGCCGTTCGTCTCCAACCATTCCTATTAAGCTCTGCCCAAATACCCTGAAATCCCCCAATTCGAACCGGAAAAAAGAACGGAAACCCTAATTTCAGATATGACGACGGAATCGCCTGAGTCGGAAGTGTCGGGGCTTGATTACGAGGAGACGGAGCTGAAATTGGGGCTCCCCGGAGGAAGGAGGGCGGCGGACAGCGAGAGGAAGAGGGGGTTCTCCGACGCCGTTGGGCTCTCGCTTGGTGGTGGTGCCGGGGCTGGAGCCGACCCGTCCGTAGACTCATCGGAGTCCAAGGTTTCCGGCGCCGGGAAGCAACCTGCTGCTAAGTATGTCAGAAAGATCCCGCCTTTTTCTCTTTTGAGTTTCAATTTGGGGGGAAATCCCATCTTTAAGGGTTTGAGTTTGAATTTGGTGGGTTTTTGGGAGGAAAATGACAACTATAGGGGTTTTGAGTTGGTATTTGAGGGGTGTTTTTTTTTGGGGGGGGGGGGATTCTAACTTTATCGATTTTGGGGGGAATTTGATCTACTGATTGGGATTGTTTTTTATGTTTTTGGCGGTAATAATTTGTTGGGATTTGTTTATCTTCCAATTGCTGGAGTGAAGTAATTGTGTAGAAAAGATTCCACCTTTGTAGTTTTATTTTTGTGAATATTTTTCTATCTGTATGTTTGTTATTTGTAGTTTCATTTTTTAGAATCTTTTGCTATATGTATGTTATGGTTTTACTGAATTTTTGTGTTGTATGTGTTTCCATTTATCTTTGTTAATAATGATGAATTGTTGGTTGTGAAGTAAAGATTCCCACCTTTGTGGTTTCTTCCACGAATTTCAGATATCTGTTTGTTATGGGTGACTGAATTGGTTGGTTCTGTTTGCCTTTTTTAGTGATAATGCCATAATGGTAGTTTAGGAAAAAAGAAGGAAAAATTGGTTGGTTCTATCTGTTTTCCTTCTTTTTTGTTAGCAACAGTTGTAATTTGTTGGTGATGCTATTGGTATTTCTTTATCAAGGGAATTATTTTGATAAAAGCTAATTACTTTATTCAGATACGTACAATTGGATGGATCTGTGTTGTTGCTAGCCTAGTGCTGTTCCGAGGTGTGTTCATGTCTGTGTTTTGTTTTGAGTGGTTGGTGTTTTGTTTGTAGAGCCCAAGTGGTTGGATGGCCACCGGTGAGGTCGTTTAGGAAGAATGTTTTGAAGAGCTGCAAGTACGTGAAGGTGGCTGTGGATGGAGCGCCTTATCTGAGGAAGGTGGACCTTGAAACCTATGAAAGTTACCAACAGCTGTTGGCATCTCTTGAGGAAATGTTCTCGTGCTTTACAATTTGTATGTGAACTGTTTCCCGGATTTCTTATCTAATTCGTTGTTCGTAATTACCTTCTTACTCATTTTACACTTTTCGTAGCTGTCTTAGTAGTTAGATTTATTTTGCTTGCTTTGTAGGTAACCATCCTGACGAGAGGAGACTGGTAGATCCGGTTAATGGAATGGAATATGTGCCCACATATGAAGACAAGGAAGGAGACTGGATGCTGGTTGGGGACGTCCCCTGGAAGTAAGTTTTACATATTTCACACTACTTAGTTTTGAATTCTTTTTCTTTATTTCATCTGAAAAATCCTAGTTCGATCTTCTCTCTAAGTCTCTATTTGAGCAGAAAAAAACTACTTGAAACGGTAAAAATGACCCTTGAGGCTTTAACTGTGATTTGCTAGAGGGATCTTCAACCAGAAAATTCTAAAGGAACCTGATATGTACTTGGTAGTTTTACTTCTAACTAGATCTGATCTAGCAATCAGAGTTCCATCTTCTTAACTGCTGTACATCCATTACTGCTTATAAAAGAAGACATGATTTGTTGTCTTGGAGTCATAACTCACCTATCTTTGCAAGTCTATTTTGGATCCCTGTTCTTATAGAGTTTTTCATGGATATTCATTAGCATCAGAAAAATATCTCATTTTAGACTAATAAGATTAGTTGTAACCTTCTTATAAGTTTAAGAGGAACAATCTAATACTGATGAAAAACGGCTATGTCAGAATGCTGAACTAGTTTTTAGATGCTAACTCGGAGAAATGTTTCATAACCAGAGTTCAGAGATATATTGTTGTCGTAAATTACAATGCCATTTGAGTAGACAACCAAATTTGTAAGCTGGAGATGGTTTGAAGTTCAAACAAATACTTATTTTCTGATCTTAACCTGATCCTTGGAGAATTCGTCATGCCAAAAAGAAATATTCATTCGGATTGGGATTTTTTTTCTAGACAAACTTTAATTGATTATTCACATGAGTTCATTTTATACATCAGCTGGGACTCTGGGTGAATCCCCCATGGATCTTCTCCGTTTTTTAAGATTGGTGTTTTTTCACAATTTTAGTTTTCCAAGTACGCAAGAAATCTTTCCGGAAAACATATTAAGGGATAGGAGGTTTGGACCAACCATGTTTATTGAGCAATACTTGCAATCATTGATGTGCAAAATGACTTCCGCAGTTTGACATCTATAAGATAAATTTCATTTATGGGTTTGCCAAATTCCAAATTGTATCGACAACTGTTTTTACATCCATTTGATAATCCATTTAATGGGTTTGATTCTCAAATCTAAATTGACTCACTTGTAGGATGTTTGTTGAATCGTGCAAGCGTCTTCGACTGATGAAGAGCTCTGAAGCTGTTAACTTGGGTAAACTTTGCTCTCACCTTCCTGATCTTGATAATTCTTTATGTTGCAGTTTTTATTTTGGATTCAAATTTTAGCTCGACTTGATGAAATCACTGGATAAATTAGTAACCTTTGTTTTGCTTGAACTACCTGTTCGACATAGTTGCTTAGTTATCTGGCATGTGGCAGCAACAGCAATATGTGTATGTTTGGGCAATTTTGATTTGCAGCTTTCTTCAGATGATATTGGCTACCTTAGGGTCCTTAGCAACCAATTTACTAGCTAAATCATTGACTATATATATTTGACTCCTCTTTGTTAAGTTGGCTAATGTATATGTGAGGATGCCCTTGATTTCCTCCAACTGAGGATGTTCTTAGTGATGACCACCTGTCACCAACATACTTTATACCAGATTTTTGTTGGATGTTCCCTACCACCCATGCATTAAAAGGTTGATGCCTTGCTCTAATTATGATCGGAGCTGTGGTACCATGAGTGGTTGTGGTCCATTTACAAAAAGCAAATTGCAATTGTCCTGCATGATTCTTCATCAATCTTTTTTTTAGACTTCTAGGTGAATGATTGGAAATTTTGTAAGCTTCTCTTTGCAGTTGTTTTCAACTTTGTCTGTTTGTTCATCTGATTTTGAGCTTGAAGAGTAGCTGTTTACTTTATAGATGGAAAAAAAACTGTTGGTAATCATGTTTGACTTGGTGAACTGCAGCTCCTAGGACACCACAGAGATCCACCAACGCAAAGTGAAGATGCTTAGGATTGTTGTGGTCATCTTCTTGTACAGGGATTGTTTTACCTTTTTATGGTGAACTTCTGTTGAGTTTTTGTTGTGACCAAGGAAGGTTAGAGAATAAGTATTGGCGTTTGTCTTTGTTTGTAGTCAATGTCATGTCGTCGTTGTCGTCTCTGTCAGTGTTTGCTATAGCAAGTAATTTGGGTTTTGGAAAATTAATGAATACATCTACTAGAGTTGGGTTCCTTGCAATATTTGTGTTCCAATAAGATAAAACTTCTACGCATTTGTTTCGAATTATGTTGTGATTTGATACATTACGGATGTAGTACGGTTAGGTCGGTGGTTTTTATGTATGTTTGATAAGCGGTATGGGTTTTATTATTGGTTATCAGCAAACAGGTCCATGGCTCATGGGCTGCCTGCTTGTTACTGGCCTACACAAGGAAAAGAAAACAAATTTGGCCCGCATGCGTTCCTGAGTTTACTCTATGCATGTCAATGCATTTCAACAACTTAGCGAGAACTATACAAACCAGATTCTTTAAACAATTTAGATGACCAGGCGATGGTTCTCATCTTTTCCGTCCAAAAGCTTGATAATCATATTCCGTTTCCTGTCTACATAGAGCCTGTCTGGTCCATCTATGATAAAGTCACTGACTCACAACAATACCATAATTCGTTATGAAAATTAAGTTATTTAGTATTATGATGGTAGACTCATGTTCTTTTAGTTTAACCTTATATTTTCTTGTATGCCAATCTGCGATTATATTTGAGGTGTTTTAAGATTGCATTCCAACCAACGGTTCTGGTTTTGAGAAACTTGGAAGTTGAGCTTCTCAGGATTTATGACTTTTTAAGATTCATGGAAATTATGGATTTTACAAGTGTTGGTTTTGATAATAGTATTTCCGAATGATGGATATCATGGCAAATCATGTTGTGTCATGTACGAGTTGGAGAGCGCAACCATTGACAGAATGTCAACTTTTGAACACCATACAAAGTAGCGACCAAAATGTTTCAATAAGAATTGTGTTACGTTGATGATCCCCACATTTTTGTTGGGGGATTAACAGCACGAATAAAATGGTTAATCTCTCTTAGCCTCGTTTGACACAATCATTTTAGTTTAGTCCCTTCTCGGTTCATGCACAACAGTAGCAAAACCAAGGCAGCAAAAAACCAAATCAAATGGTTTCCATTTCGTGTCTTTTTAATTGATAATTCCAATACATCGGTTTGAGATGAAATGGTGGACTAGGAGGTGTTAGAGATTTGATTAGATAAATAATTGGCATCCTTATCTATGGAAAAAATATTGAAATTGGTGAATGGAATGGTTGGTCGTGAATGCCAACAAGTCTAATGAGTACACAAAATAAACAATCATGTCTCTTTTGGGTTTGTAATCCCAAAAAACCATTCATTGCTGTTAGTGTTTATCGCGTCGTTGATTATGTATATATAATAATAACTTAATATATTTTTCCAGTTTTCAAAAGTTACTTCTAACTTAGTTCTGGCATTTGCTTTCGGAACATAAAAAAGTCGTAGTTTATTTGACTTTTGAGAATCGAAATTCAGCACCAGAGTTCAGAGGAGATGCGTGGGCTTGAAATGTAAAGGAAGTACTAACATCAAATAAAGAAATGCAATGGAAAATTTTAAAAGTATCCGTTTATTTTGGGAACTACTAAACGTCGCCCCAAAACTACTTAAATCGCCCCTTGAAATTACCAAATTGCCCTTAACAATATATTTAATACCCATATCGTCCCGTGTCTATAAATAAGGCCTATGGTCTTGTATATTCATAATTTATCAGTAAAAACACCACGAAAATGTCTGGCGAGGGTGATGCATCGGGTGAGGTAAGCCTGGCGCGGGGCAAATTTTGGGCCGAGCGTCTGCATTAGACGCCTCCCCCATGGTGAGGGCGTCTGCGTAGGACGCCCTCCCCATGGCCGAGGCGTCTAACGCAGACGCCTACACAATGGGAGAGGCGTCTTATGTAGACGTCCTCCCCATGGGTAAGGCGTCTGTATTAGACGCCCTTCCCTACGGCAAGGCGTCCTACGCAGACGCCTTACCGTTGGGGAAGGCGTTTAACACAGACGCCCCATCCATGGGGCAGGCGTCTAATACAGACGCCTGTTTTTTTTTTTTTTGATTTTGATTTTGTTTTTTTAATTTCG
The DNA here is from genome assembly GCA_963682175.1 of Triglochin maritima. Lineage (NCBI taxonomy): Eukaryota > Viridiplantae > Streptophyta > Magnoliopsida > Alismatales > Juncaginaceae > Triglochin > Triglochin maritima. The sequence goes on from OY821775.1 coordinate 4,771,880, forward strand.
ACTTTATTTTTTAAATTTTTTAATTTCGATTTTATTTTTTAATTTTTTTAATTTCGATTTTATTTTTGTAGGTTCCAGATTTCGGTGGTGATGGAGTGGATTACAGTGAGTTATTTCAAACTACACAAATCTTTGCAACAATCGATGAAGCAAGTAAATGGGTCAAACAAGTAGCTATCGGAGCTGGGTTTTTTTTGGTCGTGTCGTCGTACAAAACAAGATCAGATAGTCGGATGGATTGTTATTTGAGATGCGACCGGCGAAATCAAATGGAGTCTCGGGATATGGATACTGCACTTCGAAGAAACACCAAAAGAAAGGGTTGCGGTTGCCGTTTCTTAATAAAAGTGGTGGAGCGACGGGATCGTGATGGATGGGTTGTGGTTTTTAATAGTGGTCACGGACATCACAACCACAGACTGGCAGTTTATCCAGAGGGTCATCGTCAAATTAGTGGTCTAAGTTCTGGGGCGAAGAAGATTGTTCGTGATATGACAGAGGCGCAAGCAAAACCACGGAACATCTTGAAGGCAGTAAAAGAAAAATTCCCGGAGGACAATCCAAATCAAAGGCATATTTATAATTTCAGAGATTACATGAGGAGGACAAAATCTGAAGATCGGAATCCCGTCCAGCAGTTTCTCTACCAAGCAGTGCAGTGTGAGTACTTACATTGGATTATGGCGGATCCAGAAACTGATGTCGTCACTCACGCTTTTTTGGCACATCCGACGTCAGTCCAGTTGTTGCGGACATATCCTTTCGTTATCTGCATGGATTCGACTTACAAGACGAACAAGTATAAGATGCCTTTGTTCGAAATGATTGGGGTCACACCAGCAAACATGAATTTCCTTATTGGATATCGGACGCCCGCCCCATGCGGGGAGCGTCTCCCTCGGACGCCGACGACTTTTTTTTTTATTTAAAAACAAATAAATAACGTAATGTTACCTCATACGGGTACACCGGGGGAACTGCTGGCTGCTTCCCTGGCCTCCGAGACATTCGTAATCTTGTGTAGTAGGTATAGGAAGAGAAAGTTTTGAAAAAAGAGTGAAATTGTGAGATATATAAGCAAAAATAGGAGGAAGGGCAATTTGGTAATTTCAAGGGGCGATTTAAGTAATTTTGGGGCGATGTTTAGCAGTTCAGTTTATTTTAATGGCAAAACTTGTGCTTTTGCCTCCTCGTTTTTCCAAGATGCATCCTTTTGTATTAGGACGCGTTTGGATTGGATTCTAACGATGACAATTCTTGTGACAATATGATTCTTACTAAAATAATTGGATCTTAATTCCTATAAGAAGCTATACATGTTTGGATGAAATAAATTCTTGTTCATGATTCTAAATGTTAAATGACCAGTATACATTTACATTTAAATTGATATTGTTAGATTATTATTGTTAGATATTGTATGATTTTTTAACTAAGGTAGAAAATGTCTTTAATATTTATTTCTAATATTAAAAATTATCATAAAATATAATATATATGACATTTATCTAATAAATATCATAAAACATTAAAATATGTTTGGATTAAAATATATATCGTAAATTTATCAAGTTTATTAAATAAATATCGTAAATTCATCAAGTATATTAATATATATATATATGACATTTATAGTTTCTAATTAGAAATTTATGGAATAAAAATATTAAAATATTAGGATATTATGATAAATACAACTGTATGTAATATGGTAAATGTCACTCTAGAATTTGTTTTCTTGCAAGAAGCTAAAAAAAATTCAACTTCTTCATTCTATACAAATTTCATTGTTAAGAATCCAAAGATTTTTACAGAATCTCGAAGTTGATTTTCTATTTGTGAAACACATTTGAATTCTTAACGGTTTTTTGCTCGAATCCAGTTAAGAATCATATCCAAACAGTACCTTAGTGTTTTGGCACCTAGACAACACTGTTTAAAAAGTACTTCATGAAAAAATTTACTCTTGTTGTAAAATTTAAAATGATTCAATTTAAAGATATTTACAATTATAACATGTTCATGTAAAACAAATGGATTCCTTAGAAAAAAAGTGGATTAACGTAGAACAAACAATAATTTTAGAAGGGAAAACTCATGGATGAACAATATTACCAGGAACATGGTGAATTGCCACAAAATAAAATGAAATCTCAAGTATCGACAAGTGGAATATGAGCAAATATATAAACACATATTGGGATCTTTTGGTTGTCTGCTGAAAACGACTTTATTGGAGAAGATATGCTGTCACATGTTAGAGCATATCCTTTCTAAAGAATGTACACAACTGATTGGATACCATGATATCAAAAGGGTAATCAATAATATGATGTCCCCCATTGTTGGTTAACATTGCTCAAGTAGGAAAATTAATTATAAGGATCAATCTATTACCACAACAATTTCAAAATAATAATTCGTGGCGCTCTAGTATGAGGATGTTGTGAGGCAGTGTGTTCGTAGGTAATGGAAGCTTCTACGTAATTATGATGAATTGTCACAAAAAGAGTTTTAACTAACCAATCGTAAACCTAAGTGTCACACCAAGATTAGATAGGAGAGATACATTTAGAATTCTACAAAGAATAATTGTTTGAACTACAATGCCCTTGGCCCTGAGAAGGAAATTTAAATTGGGCTCGTCTCTATTCATAATTTTTAATTGTTTGGAGGGACATGAAAAATTGACAAGAGCTAAAAGATATGGGTTTTGCTAAAAGATAAGACAAATTTTACTTTGAGCATTTTCAAAACAAATTGGTAACATGTAATGAGGTTGTTGTAATGTAATTAAACCAACGGCTCGAGTCACCACACTAGATCAAGCTCGTTAGCAACAAACTAAGTTGATACCTCAACTTGATGCATTTTAGATGATCTAATTAAGTAAAGAAGAGAAAATAGGAAGTTTATACAAGCAAATAATGTAATAATATACTATGTATCATAACAAAGCTAAAGAGCACTATGTATATCACGCATCGGGCGAGTAAAAGACTAAAGTTTGGGTGTGTTTGTGCACCCAGAAACAAAAGGAAAAGAAAACAAATTCCATTTGACCAGAATTTTTCCTGGTATTTGTGTCAGTCTTGAAAAAAGAAAATATTTTTCCTCTGTTTCCCTTTATCATCCAGAATATACTGAAATATTTTCTCTCTGTTTCTCACACCCCTTACAGGAAACCAATGAAAAGTGTAGAAAATTGTAAAAAATATACATGTTTATCAAACTTATTTAATAATTATTTTTATTATATCAAAACTTAACTACAAAAACATTAAAATCATATTTTTAAAATTAAATTATCTTTAAAAAATCATGACAATATGTTACAAAATTATACCATAAGCTAGTTATAAAAATTAAGAATACATCTTGAACTTCATGTTGTATTGTTAAAATAAAATTCTAAAATATATAATTTTATTCTCCAACAAGAGATATATGTATATAATATATAATTCACACATCACATTTTTTAGTTAAATTAAACTAAAACGTGTAATGTCTATTTAAATCTTAATGTACAACATACTCTTCATAATAAAATTATACATTTATATATACAACGTTCATTGATAATATCAATTTCCAAAAATAACAATTAATGAATTCATTTTTTTTTATTTTTCAGTGGATTCCAGTAAGTTGCACAAACAACAGAATCTTAGTTAGAAGGAATTATTTCCCTTTAGTTTTTATTTTTCGTTATTTTTCCTTCGACTACATAATCTATTTTCTAATGATTTTCTGTGCACAAATACACCCGTTCGTTTCAAATCAAAACTAACTTATCATCGACGAAGAAGAGAAGTACCGAAGAAGTTGTCACGTTCTAAAGCTCACAGGAGCAAACCGCAGTCGAGTCATAATTTAGGATGATAACTTGCAATCTATCCAAAAAAAATCTCCTCCAATTCCAAGAATTAATTAATTTTGTCTTGCAAAAGCAACAATGTAAATAAATGGGGAAGGAGATTAAAGAAAAAAGTGGGAAAAAAATGGAGGGAAGTGGGTCCCACCCATGACCACCCATCTCTGCCTGTCCCTTGCTCTGGTCTGGTGTCAATCATCATCCCAAACATCAGACCGAGATTTAAAAAAAAAAACACACACAAACAAGATAGATATCACACCAGACAGACATGTATGATATGGTGGAGATGGAGTATTGATTGCTTCATTTCCCCTCTTCTCCACTCCCCCGTTTCGAGATCCACCACACTAACACACTCTCTTCTATTTCCCCTGCTCACCCACTTCAGTGAATCCGTTTGGGCACGTCAAAGGTGGGATTTTTATTTTGCCTTTTTTGAGAGCAATGGGTCTGTTGTGTTTGTGGGTTTGAGAGGGTTGGTGGGATTTCGTGGATTCTACAAGTGTTCGCTTTGGGGAGGGGGTTTCGGGGTCAAAGGTGGGATTTTTAGGCTTCTTTCGGTGTTTTGGGGAACTTTGTTGCTGGAATCTAGGGTTTCTTTGGGTTTTCTTTGTGACCCTTTTGTTGGATTGGGTTTTGGTATCGGAAAGTTGTGTCTTTTCTGTAGTTGATTGTCGGAGAAGTGTTGGGTCGGATTCTAGTTCGGTTTTAACGTGTCTTTTGCAACTTTTGTGGGTTGTGGGAGTTGTTTTGGTTGTTGGTTTTGGAGATCTGAGGTTGCAATTGGCGTGCTGTATTTAATTTATGTCCCAATCTTGAGTTATCTGTGGTGCCAACCAAAATGTGGAAGCAATTCACCAAGAAAATGCCTCGAAATAAGTCATCGAAGTACGAGTCGGCGATAGACGCGCTGTGGAGCCGGAATGGGAGTGATGGTTCTAGTCGCACTCCTAGCCCTGGGAGGAAAATGTCTTCCGCCGTGTTCCCGTCCAGCATGGTCGCTGGAATTGAGCCTTTGCTGTCCTTCAAGGACGTATCCGACCCGCAGAAAGAAAAGCTTCTCGTTAGCAAATTGAGTATTTGCTGTGTTGTTTTTGATTTTACCGACCCAGATAAGGATTCGGCTGATAAAGATCTTAAACGTCAGATCTTGATAGACATTGTCGACTATGTTACCTCTGAAACGCCCTGTTTCAGTGAGTTGGCCATCGCCACGTGCTTCCGGATGTTCATTGCCAACTTGTTTAGAACCTTCCCGCCACCTGATCGATCGTGTGCTCTGGGTAGCGAGAACGATGAAGATGAGGGGATTTCCTATGACCCTGCCTGGTGGCACTTGCAGATTGTCTATGAGTTGTTGATCAAGTTCACTTCATCGTCGTCCGTTGACACGAAAATTGCGAAGAAGTACATTGATTACTCCTTTGTCTCCAGACTGCTTGACCTGTTTGATTCCGAGGACCCGAGGGAGCGGGATTGCTTAAAGGCAATCTTGCATTCAATTTATGGTAGATACATGGATCTTAGGCCATTCATCCGCAAGTCTGTGAGCAACATATTGTACACCTTTGCTTTTGAGACACAGCAACATAATGGGATAAGAGAGTTGTTGGAGGTTTTCGGAAGCATCATCAGTGGATTCTCTCTGCCTCTAAAGGAGGAGCACAAAGTGTTTCTGTGCCGGACATTGATTCCCCTTCATAAGCCCAAGAAGATAGGTGTTTACCACCAGGAGCTAATGTATTGCTTGTCGAAGTTTTTGGAAAAAGAACCAAAGCTGTCGAGCACGTTGGTGAGTGGCTTGTTGAAGTACTGGCCTGTGACCAATAGCCAGAAGGAGGTAATGTTTTTGTGCGAGTTGGACGAGGTCTTGGAAGTGGCTAACATGGTTGAGTTCCAGAAGATCATGATCCCAGTGTTCAGGCGAATTGCTTGCTGCCTCAACAGCTACCAATATCAGGTATAAGATCTTAATGCTATTGGCACTATTTCATCTTCATAAAATATCCAGTCTTATGTGGCATTTTGTTGATTCTCAATTGTCTTCCTAGTTTGTTGATTTGGTCATGAATCATGATGTTACCTGTCGTAACAGAATTAAACACCCAACTGTATAAAGTATCTTTTAAAGTCCTGTTTTTATCATTGAGCAAGATAATATGAATTAGAATAATTTTATAATGCATATAAGTTCTGTGTACCTCTGTGGTTACCTACCAAGAGTTAATAATGCATTGCTAAGCTGTTAAGTCACGATAGTATGAGCACATTGATTTTTGTTCTTACAATCATTTTTTTCTTTTCCATGACTGCATTTGGGATGCTAAAATTTAAGTTTGTATGTCTTGTGATGGGCTGATATTCAGTGAAGAAGTCATCCCTAGCTGATTCATGATTGCGTATGCCAGGAGCCCAGGACTTTGGGGATTCAAGGCCAAATCAAGTAGAGATAATACTTGATTTCCCCATAACTGGAGTTGTGACTCGTAGCATGCTTTTTAGCTAGCAAATGTTATCTTAGGTCAACAGGAGGACATGCTTGCAGGATACAGTCCAATAAAGATACAATAGATACATGCAGCGTAGTTAGAAGTTTATCAAGACTTCAACATTTGGATTCCAGTTTTCTGCTGAAAGTCTCTGAGCTCCTCCTTGTTTCATGTGATGGCTGTCTCACAAAAATTCTGGAAAGCTTTGTTAGTTACATCACCTTCCTACATATTTTCATTAGCCTAATGCTAATATTACCATTTGAAGTGAGTTATTTCCCACATTAGTGATATATAGATTTCGTAATAACAAAACTTAATACGAATAATTTGTCTCTGGCTAAAAATATCATTTTCTTTTAGATGAAAAAAATTCAAGTGAACGGTTAGATATACCCTAACATCTGCTGTTTGTGGTAGCGTTTTAGATGCTAAATGGGAGCTTAAACTCTTCCCTCTTTTTCAGCATGAAATCAAGTCTGAAAGTAATAAAAATTGTAATTAGCCATTAGCCTTCCATTAATGTCTTTTGGCTGTCTTAAGATTTTCTGTTTAATTGATGTTTTTCTGGCGTGTTAAGATTGTAATGTCTCTTTTAATTTTTCATGGTTTTACTCTTGTTTACTTGTTTCTGATTAACGATTATTTTGTAGGTTGCAGAGAGAGCCCTAATGTTATGCAACAACGAGGCTATAGTCAAATTGATCAGACAAAATAGACGAGTGATACTACCCATAATCTTTCCAGCTCTGGAGATGAACACCCGAAAGCATTGGAATCGAACTGTTCTTAATGCCACACAGGGTGTAAGGAAAAGATTCTACGACATGGATGAAAAGTTGTTCTTGGCGTGCCAAGAGAAATTCGAAGAAGAAGAAGAAAAAGAAAAAGAGCTCATGATTGTGGACGAGAAGCACAGGATGACTTGGAATATGTTGGAGTCTACCTCTGGTTCCAAGTTGGTGACCAGACTTCAGATGATGTAGAGCAACTTATTTTTTCCATGACATGGCTTACGACTAGAGAAACTTGCATTTTGCTTTACTCTACTCTTGCAACATGATAACCGCTTGAGTTGTTGAAGAAGCCATATCCATTTGACTCATGTTGTCTCGGAGACGGCTATTGGCGCTCCACAAGGTTTTTGACTTTGGACGCCTCTGTAACTTTTGTCCTTGTTATGTTTCAGTCTTCATGGTGTATTGGTGGTTCTCTTGTATCTATGATGGGGTTTGGTTTGATTGTTGTAAAAGTGTACAACTTCTGTCAGTTGCGCTTACGTTCTTGCTCTGAGTGATCAAGACGCATGCCGCTTTTGTTTCGTTCTTATTAAATTCAGAAGCAATAGTGAGCTAGCTTTGATATCTTCTTGTTTACATAATCATGTTTTCCATTTCTTACAAGAGAAGTCAATAATCTGCTCCCATGTTTATAGTTTGTGGTATTTATGTTGCAAGGTTGGGAAGACAGTAGTAGAAAAACAGAAACCAAATGTTCTAGTCTTCTAGAGAGCAAGTTTTGTGAGAGTTAATGTTTTGGTTGTACAAATAATATTTTAAGGCAAATGCCAGTAACCAACTCTGGTCTTTCTTTATACACCTCACCCACTCCAGGGGATGCTGAGGATATTCCAGCTGCTAATCATGGTCTTGTTCTATTTTTTTTATCCTTGGATGAACCATTACTATAATATTGCACCCTCTATTTTTTTATTGGTCATCATCTTCTCTGGACTTGATTAGTGCCTGAAGATTTAAAAATACATAAGAGTTGCATCATGTGAGCAAGTTGATCAGGTGATGGGCCACAGGTTTCTTAGACAAGTGTCTCTTGAAAGTGCATTATATAAGCAAGGGAAGCAGCAATAGGTTCATAAGCTCCCATTTCATTTGAGTGGTAGATATAGAAGTTGGACAGCTGAGATCAGAAGATGGATGCACCACCGCTGCCGGCGGGGCAGATGACGTACTACGAGCACGTTCAGAAGAAGCACAGTGAGAAAGGATGCCTCTATGCATGGTTAAATATTTTCTTCTTTTTTTGCTTCATTTCTTTGGTTCATTTGTGTTAGCATGTATTATTTGTTGGTTTCTTTTGTTAATTTGATGTTTGTGGTGCATGAATGGTTAGTATGTTTTTATGGTGCAGTCTGTTTGCTATGTGCTGCTGCTTCTGCTGCTATGAGACCTGTGAGTGCTGCTTGGAAGCCCTCTGCTGTTGCTGTTAAGAGTAGACAGCTCACTATCAACCATGCATGCATATTACCTTGTGATTGCCCAAAAAGCAAAAAATTAGTTTACTGTTGTGTGACGGCCTTAAGTATGCTATCTTTGATGATTAGTTTTCCAGTTGTGAATAAGTACCAACTCACCCAGTTCTGGTGGGTCCTGTGTTGTTAATAGACATAAGGTCATCCATGTTTGTGTTGTTCACTGTTTACTTATGCATGTTGTGAAATATGAGTTTGCTTTGGCTCCTCTTGTTCATGGATTATTTTGTAGATAATACTTGGTAAATGGGAAAGTTAAACAAGAAGGCATGAAAACAGTCTGGGAATGATTTCATCAATTTGGGAAAAAGCACATGTTATCAAGTTCAAAGAGTTACTACTTATTACAAGTCTACAAGGATGTTGCGTGTGATTACGGTTAAGTAATAGTCTCATAACTCATTAGACCTCTAGATTGTTGATTTTCCACCGAACAACAATTTAATGATTTGGCTTCTATCACAAACTCCAAATGTAAAAGGACAATTGCTATATGCAATTGAAGACCCCGGCCATAATGAGCCAATCTGGTAAGTTCTTGAGTATTAGGAATGTGAGTTTGCGACATTAGAAGGAAAAAACATGATTATGAAAATTAATAATGTATAATTTGCTTCTGATGTATTGAGTTATGTTCATATCATAATTGTTTGAGGATAAAATTATAGAGGATGGAAGGTAAAAAGAGAATATACATATATTTAAACACTCTCTCTTGGTCTCTTGTACCCAAAAAGGATAATTAGAATTTGAATACAACTTAGTAGCAGTTTTCAAAAATGTGAAATAAAATATTCTAATTAAGAGCACTTACATCAGATAATCATGATTTTTAAAAAAACACAAGAAAACCAACCAACCTCCAGCGTGAACAAGAAACTAGATATATTAATAAGTAGCGGTGGTTATTGTGTCTTTATCACAATCTCAGAAAAAGTAGTAAGATTTTGTGAAGAAGTTCCGTGTAGAATTTGCAATTCTGATATTAAATCTGAAAACAAATCAAATACCCTATACCCAAGCCTATCAAACAAAGACAGTGAATTAACTTGTTAAGATTAATTAAAGTTGTTAACAAAACTTTTAAATTAATACCAAGTGGGTTTGGTAGATTTCCACCACTGAAGCGGATAAGATTGGAAATCGAATCCCTGTTGATGAACATCGGGTGTTGAGATAGAAATACAACACATTAGAATAGCTTTCAAAATAATTTTCTATTGAATTCCATCAAGAGGGTTAAGAAAAATAATTTAAAGGCTAAGTTGATGATTAAAGCTTGTAGAGCCAATGAATATGAATTACACGTCATGAACTTCTCCATCTAGAAATGGTGACATTTCTTCTACTACGATAAACAAGAGACCGTGACATGATATTTGTAGGTACATATTTGATATTGATTTGAAACGTGGAACACTTAATTGTGTCTCTTTCGTTCCAGCTCCACAAAATATGTCGTATTGCCAACTACTTTGGGCCTTAGCTATTAAGTAGCTGTTTGAAAGTCAGCTCGTAAAATTCACAAATGTTACCTTCAAAGTGGTTTTTAAGTTTTACCAACTAACCGAGAGTAGTTGGGTATTTATTATCCTTTTAATTTTATGCTAGACTAGTTTTTTTTATTATAAATCCTATACTAGTTAAGTTCATAAATATATTCTCACTCCGTACATAGGAGTTTCTAACTCTTTGCTTGATTCTCATCGATAAACTTATGTAACATAAGGCATACTAAACATTAACTATGGTTGGCTTTGAAATCATACCATTATCGATACATTTGGTATATGGGATTCGAACTTGTAACTTTTGATTAAAACACTTCAAATGGTAGTTGACTAACCTAAGACTTACATAATATTTTTGTTAGTGTTTTGAAGTTGCGATCTTTGATTAAAAGAATACTCTGAATAGTAGCTGGGCTAACTTAACTTGGCGAAAACCATAGTGATATTTCTTAGTGTTCCGATATGAAAAACTCACTAAGCTTGAGAAAACACATGTGTGAAGTTTTGTTTTTCGTTTTTTTAGAGTATGTTGCTATGACCAGTAACAATTAATGTTATGAATTGGGGTTAACTCAGTTAGTAGATTTTTGATCTTAGATTAGTCAATACTAGTGTTTGAACGTTGGGGAATTACATGTTGCTATTTACTCAAAGAATATCAATAGTTTTCAAAAAAAAAATGGTAATATATCTGAATGTAAACATTAATGTTGGCATTATGAAGGAATGCTTTTAAAAGTGTTTGCATGCTTTGCAAACTCTACATGGAACAAGACTTCAGCAGGGAAGGCATATACTTGCATACTAAGCTTTGATGTAACCAAAGTCTAAACTGTGAACGAATCTACACGTCTCTATTCAGTCATAATTTGGAATAATTTTCAGATTCTTTATCCACACTGTATAAAACGACTGTACCAAACGCAGGAAAGCCAACACCACACATAATCCTACCAGAACTTGTGTTAATTATCTGCTCTAGTTGCAGCAGCAGCAAGTAAGAAGAAGAAGATGGAAGGAGCACCGTCGCCTCAGCAGATGTCGTATTACGATCACGTTCAGAGGAAGAAAGAAGAGAAGGGCTGCCTCTATGCATGGTTGGTTAATTACTTTGAATCACAACTACACCTCTCTTAATTATTTTCACTACTTTGATTGATTGGTGTAATTAAACATATGGGCATGATTGGTGTAGCTTGTTCGCGTTTTGTTGCTGCTTTTGCTGCTACGAGACGTGCGAGTGCTGTTTGGATGTTCTCTGCTGCTGCTGCACTGATTAATGCCTCAAACATGCTCTTATATATGTGTGCTACATATGTGTGTGTATTTGAGACATGATTAATTATGTGGTATTTTTATGATGTATATATGTTTACAAGTGGGCATAAATGATGCTTAAATGCATCCTTATGTACATAAGTTCTGTATGTGATGTCTTTGTTGGCATAATAATATGAACACGGTTTCTTCGTATAGAAGATGTCAAGTTTTTTTGTTTTGTTTTGATGAAATTTTGTGAACTTTGTCCAGTGTGTTATTTCTTCCCATGTTGTCTCAACTCTGTGTTGGCTGTGTTCTGCAAGTAACCAAAGAACAAAGAAGCCCACTTAATAACTAAAGAAGAAAAAAACTTACTTCATTAGTGGCACATGATGAATCAGAAGACCGATGCAAGTTGCTAGAGGTAGAACTCATACGGTTCGGTATGTCAATTAGTTCAAGTTTTTGTACATTTCGCATTAGTTGTGGGATCTAATAGTATGCTTTTGAAACATATTTGACCAGCATTTCGTTAATTAGATGACACATTGTTATTTGTAGCGAGCAGTACTTTTGAAAAACAGTTAAAAAGCTTTCTTTTTTCATGCTGCAAAAGAAAATAGTAAAATTCAAAAAGCTTACTTTTAGAGGCCATTTTCCAAACCCAGTAGGGTGAAATTCAGAAGATTCTTCAGAATCTATTTCCTAGATTACTGAATTTTTATGGATGTTTGATTTTTTTGAAATATTTTACCATGTTGAGCAAATAACATAAGTGGAAAGATAAGAAGCAAGATTAATTCGATAAACTCTGACTTCCAAAGTACTTGTCACCAATTAGACAACGGTTAGTTCACATAACCTTCATCGGTATTCGATTACCTTAAATTCAAGTCTCTGGTCATCACACAATAAAATTGTACTTCTGCCGCAGAAGGATGATAGCATCACCCGACATATTGTGCTGTAAGAGTCTGCAAAATCGATTCCCTTTGTAGTAGTTTTAAGTTGGTAAAAACAAGAAGAGAAGAAGTTGGAGGGTGCAGCTGTCTCTCAATCCATGAGTTACCGCGATCATGTTCGGAAGAAGAAGGAAAAGAAAAGCCGCCTTTATGCCAGGTTGATCGTTAGAATCGTGTCTCTTTTTTTCCCTTCCAATCTTCAGTTAATTCATATAGATAACATACAACTAAATGAATGAATGGTAAAAAGAGATACGATCCGACCATTCCCAACAAACCAATTATTTTGATTCTATGCAGTCTGTTTGAGATTTTTTGCTGCTTCTGATGTCCTCTGCTGCTGCTGCACTGATTAATGGCTCAAACATATCTTCATTTGTGTTGTATGTGTGTGTTTGTTGCTTCGTTACATGTTTATATTATGTGACTATAAACATATGGGTAACAAATCATGCTTATGTACTTGAACTCTGTATATGATGTCATTCAGCATAATAATATCGAAGAAGATTTCGATTACTTGGATATATAATTTTACTGAACTGCTGTTGTCGCTGGAAACTACTTAAATCGTCCTAACAAATTATCATTTTTTCATTTTCTCATTTCTGCTCATATATCGCGACATTTCACCATCCTACCACTCATCTCTTTTCATCTTCCTCTCATAATCATAAAAAATAATGTTTCGGATGTCAGTAATTAACCAACGGACGCCCTGATATACTCGAATCTGGTAAAATATCCAATTTCTTTTTAACAATAATAATAATAAATCAACGGGCGTCCGTCGGAACCGCCGCCCCAAATAAAATAAAAAACAAATTATGTAAGGGGGCAAAGGGTGCGGGGTAGGATGGTTTCGCACCGACTGCGACTTGCCCCGCCAAAATTCGGTTGGTAAGTAGGTCGGGACGAGTCAAATTTTTTTTAACCTCTACCCGCCCCACCTAAGGGTGGGTTTAGCGGGGCGGGTTTGGCAATTTTGAGGAGTTAAAATGGTTGATTTTTATATAATTTAATTTGGACCCATAACATGTATGAAATGAAATTAAAATTCAAAGCATGTAAAAATCATACAAAATCAAACATGTAAAACGAAGATGTAAAAATATAAAAGACTAAAAGAGACTTAGTTAATAAAAAAATAAAGATAAACATATTTATTTTATTATAATTACAATCTTAAACTTTTAAATAATATATCTATAATGTATATTTAAATATAGTTTGGCGGGTTAACCTTCAACCACAACCCGCCCTGTTTAAACTAACGGGTTGGCAGGTTGTGAAAAAAACAATCGCAACCCCACCCTACAGAAGACATGTTGACGTGTTAAACCCACCCCCATGAACAACCCTAAAACTATGCACCTAAAAAGGCACTTATAATGTTTTCATTAACTGAAAATGACACATATGATGTCGTTTTTACCCTTAATGAATTTTAAGATAGGTAAAAACGACATCTTTTTGCATAGGGGCCCTACTGGGGATTTATTAGTAATTGTTGGTAGTCCATGTAGGATCGTGTGGGTTATGGGTCCACTAATCACTTTTAATCTAAGCCCTAATTAATCAAACAATAAACGCAGCGGAAACAAATTTAAAAACAAGTAGGGAAATTAACAGAAAATGCAAACCACAAAGAGACTCGGCGTTTTTATAGAGGTTCGGCACCCCACCCGGGTCCTAGTCCTCTCTTGTAGACTCTGCTCGACTCCGCGAGCTCCGCCTACGTCTTCACTAACCACTCCCCGTTCCGGGCCGGGAGAGAACGCCTTTACACCACAAGCAACGCGAACAACCCTCGCTTGCTTGAATTCTTCCTCTCACAATCCGAGAGGGACACTTCGGGCTTTCACCGAAGTCCTTGCTTCTTTTGACAACTCTTGTAACTGAGTGGGATTCACTCTCTAATTGAGCACACTTTGAGTAGGATGAGTGTATGATCAAGTGTGTGAAGTTTAGGCTTAAAGAGTGTAGAATTGGGAGCTTTGAGGATTGAGGTTTCTCTCTAATGTATTGGGACAATTGTAGTTGGAGAGTTGTGTTAACAACAAGTCTTGATCCTCTATTTATAAGCTCCTAAGGTTTTCTAGCCGTTGGGGATAGATTTGATTGGGTTTTGTGCAAGATACACAAAGCAGAAAATCGGGCTGCAAATCTGTCCAAAACCGGTCGACCGAAACTACTAAACCGGTCGACCGTTCACATGATTTCAAGGAGAACGGTCGAACAAAAGAATATTCGGTCGAACAAACGAGCTAGAACTTAACTCTACTTAAGTGAATCGGTCGAACCAAAGTATGGTGCGGTCGACCGATAAGGGGATTCGGTTGAGACAAAGGTCAATCGGTCGAACGAGAAATGTGTCGACCGATAGCAGGGAATTTGGTTTCTGAAAAATATGTTCAACCGGTCGACCGAAACAAGGTCTTCGTTCAACCGGTTACCGAATGTATTTTGGGGTTAAGTTTTGTTTTATACGAATACGACCGTTATAGGAATACGACAAGAAAAACGGTCATATTAAAATCCGGGATCGGTCGACCGAAAAGGTAGAACCGGTCGACCGGTAGAGTTTGGTAAAATCACTGTGGAGAGTCTGTTATAAACCGGTCGAACTGAGAACTGGTTCGGTCGACCGGTTCACACAGGAAATCTGGGTTTAAGTTTATAAGTGATTTCCGACTAAGGTTTGGGTGATCTAATGAAGTCCAAATAATGTGAAATTTCGTGTGTGAC
This sequence comes from Triglochin maritima, assembly GCA_963682175.1. NCBI lineage: Eukaryota > Viridiplantae > Streptophyta > Magnoliopsida > Alismatales > Juncaginaceae > Triglochin > Triglochin maritima. Next base: position 4,786,999 of record OY821775.1, read on the forward strand.
TTCTATAGGGAACCTATTGTGTATGTGATTGGTTTTTAACTCTTGTATGCTCAATTTACACATGTTCCTAAGACTCAAAATAAAATCAAGATTACAAGTCTTCATTTAGCTTTATTACAAATCTTGACTTGATTTCCTTCCTTCCTTGAGTCTTGATCACCTGTAGAGGTTAGCACATGCAATATATATGCAATGCAATATGTGTGCTACTCTACATCATCATAATTAAGATTAGGTTAATTAAATCATCAAAACCTAGATTAAGGCCAAAAAGCCAACAATCTCCCCCTTTTTGATGATGACAACCTATATCTTAATTCTATCTAAATACATGGAATTTGTATATGTAAACTATGCATATTAATGCTCCCCCTATGGATGTGCATAGTTTTTGTTCAATTTTATGCCAAATTCCAAGTTACCCCCTTAATTATCTCTCCCCCTTTGACATCCATCAAAAATAATAATTATTTAAGACTTTAAGCATAGAATTTGGATGTTTTATAATGAAGTTGCTCCCCCTAAATTTTGCACTTCATTACTCTAATAAAAGATTTAAGCTCCCCCTATCAATAAGGCTAAATTGAAACATGAGTATGATGAAATTTAAGTTCAATTAAGTTTCTTCTTAAGCCTTATTCTAACATCCATTTAGAATTGACATTTAAAAACAATGGATGTGATAAATGATTTGCAATGAATGGGGTAAATGATTTTCAATGAATTGAAATTCTAAAGATATGACAATTAAGCATATAAACTAGATTAGAGCTAAATTTTCAGAAATTTCAAGGATAGAAATTTATACCAAACTTGAATCTTGATTAGCTCCAATCTCATTTGGTGATGTAACCGGATTTGAATTCGATGCTTTGGCTCACCCGGTCACCACCAATTTCCTCCTCAAGCTCCTACAAGTGTAGACTTAGGTACCCAAACAACTTTGGGTCCTTGAACATTAGCTTTTGGGATCCAAACCATTTTGGTTTTGGGTGCCCATACACTTGAGGAACTAGATTTAACAAATAAATGCTTGCCATTTAAAGTAGTATGAGATACATGGTTTTTCAAATGCACATTGTATCCTAAACCATGTTTTTGCAAAGATTGTCTTTGACTACCTAATAGCATGTTAAGCATCTTAGTTCCATGTGTGAATTTTTCTAGATCTTTTCTTAATTGCACATTGCAAGCTTGAAGATCTAATTGTTCACAATCTATAGGTGTTGCTTTTAATTTATCAAAATTTGATGCATAATTTTCTAGTTTAGCAACCACCTCATTCTTCTCATTCATGCATGTTTCAATTTGGCTTTGGAGATCTTTGATTAACTTTCTAGCATTCTTGTTTTTATCACAAATGATCTCATATTGTTTAACTAAGTCATGGAATGCATTTTGAAGCTCATCATGTGTATAATTTTCATTATTTGCACTAGAGTTTGAGCTATCACTATAATAAGACTTAGTTGAGCATGAATTACTAGAACAAGAGTTAGAATCTACCTCACTTTGATCTTCAATAGCCATGAAGCATGAGTGAGCCACTTCTCTTCTACTTTGTAAGGAAGAAGACGATGATGATGGTGATGAAGAATCATCCCATGTAGCCTTGTGTGCTTCTTCCTTCCTTTCTCTTCTCTTGCTCTTCTCCTTTTCTTTTCTCCTCTCCCTTCTCTCCTTTTTCTTCTCCCCTTCTCTTCTCTCATTTTCACTCTCCTCCCTCTCTTTTTCTTTTTCTCTTTTCTCACTTCTTCTACCTCTTCTTTCATTCTTTTCTCCCTTATCCCTCTTGAGGTATTTGAAGAAGTCTTTGGCTAGGACTTCTATGTCCTTATCTTCTATACTCCTCCTTGGTTCATCTAAATTTGCATGTAATGCCAAAGTGGATGTTTTCTTGGTGGCTTCCTTCTCCTTCCGATGATTGATTTGAAGTTCATAAGCCATCAAGTTTCCAATGAGCTCCTCCATCTTTAATTTTGAGAGATCATGCGCCTCTTCAATTGCGACGACTTTATCTTCCCAATCGATGCTAAGTGACCGGAGGAACTTCCTTGTCATCTCTCCTTCATTGATTTTTCTTCCAAGAACCAAAAGAGAGTTAGTGATATCGGTGAAGCGAGTGTTCATTTCGCTTATGTTCTCACCGATTTGCATAGAAAAAATTTCATATTTATGCATGAGGAGACTTATCCTAGTTTCTTTGGTTTTGCTATCACCCTCATGATGCATTTGTAACCTATGCCATATTTCATTTGCACTTTCACATCCCCTAATTCTATTGTATTCTCCCTCATTAAGGCCACAATAAAGAATATTCATAATTTTTGAATTCATTTCAATTTCTTTCATTTGAGCCCTAGATAGAGAATCTAAATCATCTTCATTTGGGGGTATGTATGGATTTTGAATAAACTTCCAATACTTAAGGTCATTTGATATTAAAAAGATTTTCATTCTATTTTTCCAATAATCATAATTCGACCCATTAAGCAAAGGAGGTCTTGTGGTGCATAAACCCTCTAAGTGATTAGATGTTGAAGCCATGCTAAAATTACGGTAAAGTAATAAAATTTAGCTAACAAGGCTCTGATACCAAATGTAGGATCGTGTGGGTTATGGGTCCACTAATCACTTTTAATCTAAGCCCTAATTAATCAAACAATAAACGCAGCGGAAACAAATTTAAAAACAAGTAGGGAAATTAACAGAAAATGCAAACCACAAAGAGACTCGGCGTTTTTATAGAGGTTCGGCACCCCACCCGGGTCCTAGTCCTCTCTTGTAGACTCTGCTCGACTCCGCGAGCTCCGCCTACGTCTTCACTAACCACTCCCCGTTCCGGGCCGGGAGAGAACGCCTTTACACCACAAGCAACGCGAACAACCCTCGCTTGCTTGAATTCTTCCTCTCACAATCCGAGAGGGACACTTCGGGCTTTCACCGAAGTCCTTGCTTCTTTTGACAACTCTTGTAACTGAGTGGGATTCACTCTCTAATTGAGCACACTTTGAGTAGGATGAGTGTATGATCAAGTGTGTGAAGTTTAGGCTTAAAGAGTGTAGAATTGGGAGCTTTGAGGATTGAGGTTTCTCTCTAATGTATTGGGACAATTGTAGTTGGAGAGTTGTGTTAACAACAAGTCTTGATCCTCTATTTATAAGCTCCTAAGGTTTTCTAGCCGTTGGGGATAGATTTGATTGGGTTTTGTGCAAGATACACAAAGCAGAAAATCGGGCTGCAAATCTGTCCAAAACCGGTCGACCGAAACTACTAAACCGGTCGACCGTTCACATGATTTCAAGGAGAACGGTCGAACAAAAGAATATTCGGTCGAACAAACGAGCTAGAACTTAACTCTACTTAAGTGAATCGGTCGAACCAAAGTATGGTGCGGTCGACCGATAAGGGGATTCGGTTGAGACAAAGGTCAATCGGTCGAACGAGAAATGTGTCGACCGATAGCAGGGAATTTGGTTTCTGAAAAATATGTTCAACCGGTCGACCGAAACAAGGTCTTCGTTCAACCGGTTACCGAATGTATTTTGGGGTTAAGTTTTGTTTTATACGAATACGACCGTTATAGGAATACGACAAGAAAAACGGTCATATTAAAATCCGGGATCGGTCGACCGAAAAGGTAGAACCGGTCGACCGGTAGAGTTTGGTAAAATCACTGTGGAGAGTCTGTTATAAACCGGTCGAACTGAGAACTGGTTCGGTCGACCGGTTCACACAGGAAATCTGGGTTTAAGTTTATAAGTGATTTCCGACTAAGGTTTGGGTGATCTAATGAAGTCCAAATAATGTGAAATTTCGTGTGTGACTTCTATAGGGAACCTATTGTGTATGTGATTGGTTTTTAACTCTTGTATGCTCAATTTACACATGTTCCTAAGACTCAAAATAAAATCAAGATTACAAGTCTTCATTTAGCTTTATTACAAATCTTGACTTGATTTCCTTCCTTCCTTGAGTCTTGATCACCTGTAGAGGTTAGCACATGCAATATATATGCAATGCAATATGTGTGCTACTCTACATCATCATAATTAAGATTAGGTTAATTAAATCATCAAAACCTAGATTAAGGCCAAAAAGCCAACAATCTCCCCCTTTTTGATGATGACAACCTATATCTTAATTCTATCTAAATACATGGAATTTGTATATGTAAACTATGCATATTAATGCTCCCCCTATGGATGTGCATAGTTTTTGTTCAATTTTATGCCAAATTCCAAGTTACCCCCTTAATTATCTCTCCCCCTTTGACATCCATCAAAAATAATAATTATTTAAGACTTTAAGCATAGAATTTGGATGTTTTATAATGAAGTTGCTCCCCCTAAATTTTGCACTTCATTACTCTAATAAAAGATTTAAGCTCCCCCTATCAATAAGGCTAAATTGAAACATGAGTATGATGAAATTTAAGTTCAATTAAGTTTCTTCTTAAGCCTTATTCTAACATCCATTTAGAATTGACATTTAAAAACAATGGATGTGATAAATGATTTGCAATGAATGGGGTAAATGATTTTCAATGAATTGAAATTCTAAAGATATGACAATTAAGCATATAAACTAGATTAGAGCTAAATTTTCAGAAATTTCAAGGATAGAAATTTATACCAAACTTGAATCTTGATTAGCTCCAATCTCATTTGGTGATGTAACCGGATTTGAATTCGATGCTTTGGCTCACCCGGTCACCACCAATTTCCTCCTCAAGCTCCTACAAGTGTAGACTTAGGTACCCAAACAACTTTGGGTCCTTGAACATTAGCTTTTGGGATCCAAACCATTTTGGTTTTGGGTGCCCATACACTTGAGGAACTAGATTTAACAAATAAATGCTTGCCATTTAAAGTAGTATGAGATACATGGTTTTTCAAATGCACATTGTATCCTAAACCATGTTTTTGCAAAGATTGTCTTTGACTACCTAATAGCATGTTAAGCATCTTAGTTCCATGTGTGAATTTTTCTAGATCTTTTCTTAATTGCACATTGCAAGCTTGAAGATCTAATTGTTCACAATCTATAGGTGTTGCTTTTAATTTATCAAAATTTGATGCATAATTTTCTAGTTTAGCAACCACCTCATTCTTCTCATTCATGCATGTTTCAATTTGGCTTTGGAGATCTTTGATTAACTTTCTAGCATTCTTGTTTTTATCACAAATGATCTCATATTGTTTAACTAAGTCATGGAATGCATTTTGAAGCTCATCATGTGTATAATTTTCATTATTTGCACTAGAGTTTGAGCTATCACTATAATAAGACTTAGTTGAGCATGAATTACTAGAACAAGAGTTAGAATCTACCTCACTTTGATCTTCAATAGCCATGAAGCATGAGTGAGCCACTTCTCTTCTACTTTGTAAGGAAGAAGACGATGATGATGGTGATGAAGAATCATCCCATGTAGCCTTGTGTGCTTCTTCCTTCCTTTCTCTTCTCTTGCTCTTCTCCTTTTCTTTTCTCCTCTCCCTTCTCTCCTTTTTCTTCTCCCCTTCTCTTCTCTCATTTTCACTCTCCTCCCTCTCTTTTTCTTTTTCTCTTTTCTCACTTCTTCTACCTCTTCTTTCATTCTTTTCTCCCTTATCCCTCTTGAGGTATTTGAAGAAGTCTTTGGCTAGGACTTCTATGTCCTTATCTTCTATACTCCTCCTTGGTTCATCTAAATTTGCATGTAATGCCAAAGTGGATGTTTTCTTGGTGGCTTCCTTCTCCTTCCGATGATTGATTTGAAGTTCATAAGCCATCAAGTTTCCAATGAGCTCCTCCATCTTTAATTTTGAGAGATCATGCGCCTCTTCAATTGCGACGACTTTATCTTCCCAATCGATGCTAAGTGACCGGAGGAACTTCCTTGTCATCTCTCCTTCATTGATTTTTCTTCCAAGAACCAAAAGAGAGTTAGTGATATCGGTGAAGCGAGTGTTCATTTCGCTTATGTTCTCACCGATTTGCATAGAAAAAATTTCATATTTATGCATGAGGAGACTTATCCTAGTTTCTTTGGTTTTGCTATCACCCTCATGATGCATTTGTAACCTATGCCATATTTCATTTGCACTTTCACATCCCCTAATTCTATTGTATTCTCCCTCATTAAGGCCACAATAAAGAATATTCATAATTTTTGAATTCATTTCAATTTCTTTCATTTGAGCCCTAGATAGAGAATCTAAATCATCTTCATTTGGGGGTATGTATGGATTTTGAATAAACTTCCAATACTTAAGGTCATTTGATATTAAAAAGATTTTCATTCTATTTTTCCAATAATCATAATTCGACCCATTAAGCAAAGGAGGTCTTGTGGTGCATAAACCCTCTAAGTGATTAGATGTTGAAGCCATGCTAAAATTACGGTAAAGTAATAAAATTTAGCTAACAAGGCTCTGATACCAAATGTAGGATCGTGTGGGTTATGGGTCCACTAATCACTTTTAATCTAAGCCCTAATTAATCAAACAATAAACGCAGCGGAAACAAATTTAAAAACAAGTAGGGAAATTAACAGAAAATGCAAACCACAAAGAGACTCGGCGTTTTTATAGAGGTTCGGCACCCCACCCGGGTCCTAGTCCTCTCTTGTAGACTCTGCTCGACTCCGCGAGCTCCGCCTACGTCTTCACTAACCACTCCCCGTTCCGGGCCGGGAGAGAACGCCTTTACACCACAAGCAACGCGAACAACCCTCGCTTGCTTGAATTCTTCCTCTCACAATCCGAGAGGGACACTTCGGGCTTTCACCGAAGTCCTTGCTTCTTTTGACAACTCTTGTAACTGAGTGGGATTCACTCTCTAATTGAGCACACTTTGAGTAGGATGAGTGTATGATCAAGTGTGTGAAGTTTAGGCTTAAAGAGTGTAGAATTGGGAGCTTTGAGGATTGAGGTTTCTCTCTAATGTATTGGGACAATTGGAGTTGGAGAGTTGTGTTAACAACAAGTCTTGATCCTCTATTTATAAGCTCCTAAGGTTTTCTAGCCGTTGGGGATAGATTTGATTGGGTTTTGTGCAAGATACACAAAGCAGAAAATCGGGCTGCAAATCTGTCCAAAACCGGTCGACCGAAACTACTAAACCGGTCGACCGTTCACATGATTTCAAGGAGAACGGTCGAACAAAAGAATATTCGGTCGAACAAACGAGCTAGAACTTAACTCTACTTAAGTGAATCGGTCGAACCAAAGTATGGTGCGGTCGACCGATAAGGGGATTCGGTTGAGACAAAGGTCAATCGGTCGAACGAGAAATGTGTCGACCGATAGCAGGGAATTTGGTTTCTGAAAAATATGTTCAACCGGTCGACCGAAACAAGGTCTTCGTTCAACCGGTTACCGAATGTATTTTGGGGTTAAGTTTTGTTTTATACGAATACGACCGTTATAGGAATACGACAAGAAAAACGGTCATATTAAAATCCGGGATCGGTCGACCGAAAAGGTAGAACCGGTCGACCGGTAGAGTTTGGTAAAATCACTGTGGAGAGTCTGTTATAAACCGGTCGAACTGAGAACTGGTTCGGTCGACCGGTTCACACAGGAAATCTGGGTTTAAGTTTATAAGTGATTTCCGACTAAGGTTTGGGTGATCTAATGAAGTCCAAATAATGTGAAATTTCGTGTGTGACTTCTATAGGGAACCTATTGTGTATGTGATTGGTTTTTAACTCTTGTATGCTCAATTTACACATGTTCCTAAGACTCAAAATAAAATCAAGATTACAAGTCTTCATTTAGCTTTATTACAAATCTTGACTTGATTTCCTTCCTTCCTTGAGTCTTGATCACCTGTAGAGGTTAGCACATGCAATATATATGCAATGCAATATGTGTGCTACTCTACATCATCATAATTAAGATTAGGTTAATTAAATCATCAAAACCTAGATTAAGGCCAAAAAGCCAACAGTCCCAATTAAAGAACTCTAATTGCAATCATTGACTTAAATTCCATGAGACCTGAAAAATATATTAGTAACCCCAAAAAAACAAGTAATAAATTATTAATAAATCCCCAAGCCCATAAATACATTGTGCTTAACTTCCAGGAGGCGTTGCCCCTTGCAACCACCAACCGACCCGTCGTTAAAGTTCAACATGTCTCTGGTTGAAATGGTATTTCGAAATCAAAAAAAGAAAAGAAAAGCCACTGACCCGTTGGTTTGATCCCATAAGTATAAATATTTACTCAAATCTAAAAATGAAAAGGTTGGATTTAGCTTAGCTCTTGTTTCATATATTTGTTGAGTCTATTGGTCTAATTAGGAATGCGATGGTGGCAGTGCATGACAGATCACACCCTATTATTGTTTCGACGCATTATTATTGTATTCCAGATATTTATCCGTTTACCCGATTATTTACATTTGATGTACGTTGCAGATCACACTTGTGTTAGGATTTTATTAGGATTTCTGTCTTCTGCTAAAACAACACCACCAGTGCTGTTTTTATCTGAATGAAAATAACATTGGTGATGTCGTTTTCAATTATGGGTAAAACCGACATTGCTGATGTCGTTTTCATTTAGGATAAAAACGACATCATAAGTGCTATTTTCAGTTAGTGAAAACGACATTATATGTGTCATTTTCATAGGTGCATAGTTTGTCAATTAAAATGACATTCGTGATGCCGTTGTCGGTTAATGAAAACAACATTATAGGTGCAACCTCAAGAAACCAGTATGGTTCAACCGTCACCTAGCAGGTCGAACGAAATCCAACATTCAACGGTCGAACCAAAAGTCATGGGCGGTCGCCCGTTTGGATGGTCAACTCTCAGGTTCAACTAACAAAACGACCAATCAGTTAAACAGATGGTCACAAGCGGTCGACCGTTTTGAAGGTCTACGTCCCAAATATTATTAATAATAAACATCCCAAATAGTCGAACGGCAAAGGGGACTCGGTCGACCAAAAATAGGGCTTCCAACGTTTCTTCTCAAGTCCACAACCGGTCGAACGAAGCACGAATCAGTCGAACAGACTTTAAGTTAACTTAAGCTACCGGTCAGACCAGAGTTAAGAGCGATCGACCGTTTAGATGGTCCACGTTCTGTCTAGACCAATCCACAAAGCAACGATCGAACAATCATATAGGCGGTTGACCGTTTAGAAGGTCTAGGCCCCAACCGACTCGCTACAGGTACAACTAGTCGAACAGATCTAAAGGCGGTCGACCGTTTGATGGTTTATGCCCCAATCGACTTACCAACAGTGTAACCGGTCGGACGACAAAGGGGTCTTGTTTGACCGAAAGATAACAGAGCTTGCCTAAAATACACAACCAGTCGACCGCCCAAAGGCATCGTTCAACCATTGCAAGGCAGAAACCAGCAATTACACTAGCATCGATCGACCTAGGCACACCCCGGTCGACTGTTATTCACCAGTATCATGTTGCACTGCCACCTCCGACGAGTCAAACGACTACCGTCGGTTAAAGCCACCACTCAAACATGTTGGGTGAGACTTAACGAGAAACTTGACATACCTTTAAGGCTTGAAGAAGCCTCCGAAGAACCACGACGATCTCCTCCTCAAGCTTCTTGCACCTCCGGCGACTTCTTGCCTCAAGATCAACCGACACGAGCACACCTCCAATCACGCCCACCACGATCCACTGTCACCTTCGCACCAACCGAACTGAAAGAGATAGAGAGATGAGTGTGAGTGGGAGTGAGATGTGTGATGGAGAGAAGTGAGAAGAAATGAGTGATTCTGTAAGACACACTCTCCTGCTATAATAATAACAAGTCCACTCTCCGCGGTTATGCATAATTGAATTCTTGGAATGTCAAATTGTGTTATGGCATGCTTGTTTGGATAGATTTGATCGAATTTCTTGTTGGTCGATCGGGTACGACACATCGAGCGAGTGCGCGGTTGTTTGACTCGATCGACTCAATTTGGGATCGAGTGAGTGTAGGGTCGGTTTTGGACTAAAACCGTGTTGAAGTGGTATGGAATTGGAAAGGTTGCATTAGGGTTTGGATGTGCATTTTCGTGGCTTTTGGGATGTCTTTGCTGGTTCCATTTTTGACATGTGTTGAGGTGGCTTGATTAGCCATGAAGGCATGGAAATTGAAGAGTCCTAGCAAGCTAACAAAACCCTCTCCCACCAGCCAACCCTTGCACACCTCTTCACCTCCCACACATCTCCTCCACCTCTTCCACTCCTCAGCCACGTGGTCAGGCCACTCAGGTGGTGCTCCAGCAAACTTCAAATCCATCGAGGCTAGAAGCGGCGTCTAGTGCAACCAGTGGTGTGACTAGAAGTTTGGTGGGCAGAATCTCCGACTAATTTCGGGCAACTTCCTTTCTAATCAGGTATGCTCCTAACCCTTTAAGAGTTTTGTGGGAGGAGGTGTGGCCGGAGGGTCAGCCAGCACCATGTAGGTGGTTGGTGCAATCGGTTGCACCATCAACCGAGTTCCCTTCTAGTGTACGCATGGAGCATGCGCTAGATGGGAATGGTTGTGGGACAGCCAGAGGGACCGGGGCTCCGGCGATCTCCGGTGAGGTCCGACCAGGAGTGATGAGGTTTCTTCTGGGCTGAGTTTTGGGGTGGACACAGATCTGGTTGGGTGTGGCTGGTGCACACAAGATCCGACTAGGATTTCTCTTCAACCCTCTTGACTCTTTGTTTGGATCGGCTGGCTGGTCCAGACCTTCTAGACGGTGGCAGGGGTTAGGAAAAGGTGTGGAACAACCCTAGGGAGGATAAGGGTGAGGGGGATCTGGATGGGCTAGCTCGGTCTGAGCAGGGTGTACTTGAATGAGCTAGCCATGCGGTTAGTGCAACATGTGCATCAACTTGCTCGGTTGTTGGGTTGAGCAGCTTGGATGAATCTCTACTGACCCTCTCCCACCACAGACCGCCTGAGAGGGATACTCTAAGCACGTGGGTTGGAGTGGTCATGGGCTCATGCATCTGGTTGTGAGTCGATTGAACTTGTTAGCTTGCCTATTGTAAGTTATCGTGTTCTATGTGTTGAATGTGTTTTGCTATATATGACTTGTTGTGTTTCAGTAGAAAATATAATGTGGTTATATGATCTGGTATGTGTGTGTATCGTGATGTTGTAGTCATGCATGCACTTATGAATGTAAACTGGCTCTTCCATATCATGTGCTGATTGTGTCATATTCTAAAGCAACATATTAACCTATTGCATGCATGTATGCTAGTTTAGAGATCTATATTGTCTACTGATATTTTATGCATGTTCCAACATGATTATCCTACTGATATACATGTAATCCATACCCATATCAACTCTGATCATGCTCTGAGATTTCAGTTATCATCGCATATACACTCTGAAATTAAGGATGCATGCTATCGATTATTGTGGAGTTTGCTTTTGATATATCTAGTTGTAATGCATCATCCTATTGCGTCTTTCATGTCTATATGTTACTGAAGTGAAGTGTTATGATATGGTTATGTATGAACCTTAGGATATCAGACCTTATAACATCCTTATCATGACATGTAGATGACTCGATAAGCTATTATCTTGATTTGCCGATCCGGTTATGATTGCTTGTTGTTGTGAGTTTCGTTTGATTCCTGATTGGGATGTTCTGATTTTGATTTGTTTGGGCTCTGTTAGGAGGGTATCCGGATACCTTTCCTTGAGCTCCTTCCATATACTGTAGATGTATTAGATTTTAGATGCTTAAGTAGCTTGCATTACATTTAATCTGATTAATAATTCGGGACACGTTCTGTTTTCTGGGCCGGCGGGCCACGAGTGGGTCCTCTAGCTCCAGAGGCCATTCGCATAAGACCTTCGCGTTGGGAGGTCAGGCGTAAGATAAGTCCTGGGCAGACGTGCTGTCATTCTGTCTCAGGGTAGGTGTTCCAAGTTCGTGATGGCACCATGTAGGTCACTTGCCGCGAATTGGGACACTTATCCGGCGCACCACTTTGTGCCGAGTGGTGGGTCACTGTCGAGTGACCGCCTTTGACCAGCGAGGCTGGTGTTCTGGTTCCTTTCGAGGAATGGTTCAGGTGCCCTCGACCGGCACGACTTATGGAGTCGTAGTCTTCTGTTGCATTTGATGCTTTTATGTTATGTTCTGACCAGCATGGTTGGTATTCTGGTTCCCTTGGAGGGATTTCTACAGGTGTTACCTGATTGACACGACTAATGGAGTTGTAGCATTCTGTTACATTAATTGTTTTTTTGTTTCTGTTTCGGATGCTTTTGTCTTAGATAGATTGCATGTATTCTTCCATATAACTCTGAATGGGTCAGGGGCATTGATGCATTGCATACATTGCATCATATGTCTTTCATTTAGATTACTTTTATATCAATAAATGCTACTAAGGTATGTGTTTAGTCGTATTTACAGAATACAGGGACCTGGATGCAAATTACCCACATTCCGAGCATAAACGCGTGCAAAAGATTCATTTCTATCATAAAGACCGAGTTCAAGTTTATCGGGTTTCAAATAGAAATGCATCCAAGCATAAAAGCATTCAAGGAGCTAATTACAAAAAGGTCAATGACTTAATTGCAAAATGCCAAGGACCTAATTGCAAAATAAAAGGACCAAGTTATTGTGTGGAGAAAGTCAAAAGAAAAATCAAATATAAATCTCCAACAATGGAAGGAATTAATCCGGAGCTCAAAAGAATGGAAACAAATCATCCAGACGCGCAAATAAAGATCAAATCATGCCATAAACGCACCACAGAAATCCGGACCCGATCCCATCAACCTGGGCGGCGAATTATCCGCACCTCCCATGCATTGTGCGGCGATTTCGCCGCACCAGAGGTGATCTGTGTGCCCGATTTTCGTCCAGTGTCGGGTCGACGCGTGTACTATCCTTTTATGTATTGGTATCCCCTGTATCGGCTATAAATAGCCCTGTAGGACGAATGTAACACATCTTTGAACCTTTGGTCTTGGATCATTAGTAATAAAATTCTGTTTTATTTTGTTTTGTTTTAA